>CM072768.1:157354367-158604367 GCA_036936925.1 Cenchrus fungigraminus
AGAATTGCAATGGTGGCATGTATGGATGCAGGTGGCGCGGGTTATACATGGCCATTTGACCCGCCCAGCCCGACACGGCACTAGCACGATGCGGCACGGGCACGATCGGCACAAGCACGATGCGGCACGACGCCGATCGTGCCCGTGCCGTGCCGGCACTACGTGCTGAGGTGGGAGCCCAGCACTAGCACGAAGGGCATTTTTCGTGCCGTGCCGGCACGATGGCACGGCCACAGCCCATCGTGCTCAACGTGCTGTGCCAGCCCACGGCCCAGGCACACAATCAACAACTCATTCAACAGATAAGAACACAAGCAATTCCAATATGACATGTTCAAGATCAAGAACCGACAAAAACATCTCAGAAAAAGGAAAAAAGACAATCACACAGAATGTTCAAAAGATCAATATTATTTGAAATGGCCAGCGTTGGTGAAGAAGGGTGGTTGGCGAGGGTGACGAGGAGGTTGTCGACGGTGCAGATCTTGCCGGCGAGGGTGACGAGGAGGTGGTCGGCGACGCAGATCTGGTCGACGAGGGTGCAGAGCAAGTGACCCACGTCGTACATCCGGCCGGCGAGGGTGAAGAAGAGGTGGCCGACGAGGTTGCAGATGAGGTGACCGGCGGAGGGGAGGGGAGGCGCCGAGGAGAGACGGAGAGGGCGGAGGAGGAGGTGGCCGGAGGTGGAGAGGGAGGGAGGAGCAGGTGGCCGACGACCCCGCGTCGAGGCGAGGCGGAGGGGTGCGGCTGCGCGACGCAGGGCGGCAGGGGCGAATGGGGAGGAGGGACGCTAGGGTTTGTGGGGTGCCGACGCCCCTTATATATGCCAGCCGACCGTGGGGAGGGGGTAGTCGGGCCAGCTGGGCCGAATGGGCTATCGGGCCTCGTGCCGGCACATGGGTCGCGTCGTGCCTAAAATTTTCGTGCCGTGCTGGGCTGGCACTATGGGCTGAGGTTGCAGTCCAGCACAGCCCAACGTCGTGCTCGTGCCGGCCCAGGCCCGATAACATCGTGCTGGGCCCGTGCTCATGTCGGGCCAAAAAATCGTGCTTTGGGCCGGCCCATGAGCCTCGTGCTTTTTGGCCATCTATAGCGCGGGTTGCGGCTGGCCGCCGCTCGTCCGCACCCGCCGCAAATACGTACGCGGGTTCAAGTAGACCTGGGAATGGATTAAGATTCAAATCCAATTCAAGGAAATCCAACTAAAATCCAAGCTATACACACACCCCATCCACTCCAATCCTAATAATTAACTAGGAAAGTGTCCGTGCCTTGCTACGGGCATCTGAAATTTTTAATGAAAATAAAAACTATTTTTTAAAGCATCATGCAAAACAATAAAAACATGTTATGATAAAGTTCAACAAATACAAATGGAAAAATAACATACTGGGCTATTAGACTGAACATGGACCCACAATTTAACTTTAACTTGTTCAAAGTGTACTTGCTATTACTCGAGCAGCGGCATATACTTTAACTTCATGCTGAAAACACATTGGATCGAATAAGGTAGCCTCCCACCACATATACTTTCACTGGATGCCCAAGAAGGCCACAATGAAAAAGACTTGCAAGTTGTACACATGCAAAACGGCTTAGTATACACCTACAAGTTGTAATAAAATGGCTAGTTTTTGCTCAGAATTCTCTAAAGTTAAAGGAAAAGTACGGAGGAAAGTATATATTTCCATTAGCGCTTTATTTTGGTTGTCTGATGCGAGTAATAATTATTTTTTCTCGAACAAGTGAATAATAATTATTGCTCCAGGAATAATTACGAATCCTAAGAAAATAACAACTCGACAAGGCAAGGTTGTGCTTAAAATTAGTAACTGACCCTAAACAGTGATATATGGACTGACAATTGACGATAGAACTGTTATGTTAGTTTGTCCTAGTTGTTGAAGCCAAAAACCTCATGATTCTGCCGAAGATCAGTTGGGCTGTTGAGCAGTTGCACCCCAGGCCACCTTGCAGATGCAAGACACATGCATTTGTTATGCAGTCATAGATGGTAAGCTCTGCGGCTCACAGGAGGATATCATCACACAGCTCGAATGGAGAAGCCTGACCAAGAAAAACACCAAGCAAGGTCCCTGATTAGAAGAGCGAACAAGCACAACAATTTTTATTATGGCCAAAAGTGTGAGAAGCTTCTCAATTATTTTTTCTCTATCCCAAAACCAAACCGGAAATAATTCATCTACCATTCTAATGGAGATAAGAAAAGACAAATTGTGGAAATATTTGGAAAAGTATTATTTCATCAAACCTACAAGAGTTCTAAACATATGAAACTATGAAAAGAAATTTCTGGAAGGACATCGATAGAGCATATCATAAGAGAACATGCCTTTTTCATGCATTGATGCAGGTCATCATCGAGACCATGATCCTCTTTTACAATACCCCATAGATAACCTTCCAAACTGATTCTCTACACATCTTACACATTTTGAACAAGCAATGACATTGGTGGTAGTAGGATGCAACAAAATATACATGTCGACATAGGCAAAGAACTAACAACAGTTTATGAACTTGGCATGAATGGCTCAGGAACACTTCATTTGAAAGAAAAAGTACAAGTTTATTAACTGACGTCTGAACATTCTAAATTTTTTCGAAGTAGTTATATGTCAGGTACCCCCTCTAAGTTATAACATTCCATGCTAAGAAGAGAGATTTAAAGAACAATTGATCAGTTCTAGCATGCACTCACTTAGAAGCTCTAGTGCTGGCACTTTTCAAGATTCTTTTCAGAGCCTTATCAAACATCAAGCCTGAACAAATGCAGTAAAATGCCAATTCTAGTGAAGGTTTTTGCAAACTTCAGTAGCCACATATATTATTGACAGTTTCTATGATACTAATCCGTAGAAGGACCACTTGCCATTACCCATCAGCCAGCAGTCATTGTGGCAATGAAGATTGGTGAGAGAAATTTTAGCAGTTCACATCAATACATGCTTCACATCATACATGGCTACTGCTCACTTTTTCACCGCTTTAAACCCACTGAAAGCAGCTTCAATCCAAAGCAATCATTGACAATAGGAAGCAAGTTTCAGTTCTATGCTAAGTTTCCATGTTTCAAAAGTGCCTCTCGTGAGGAACTGAGATAAAACAATCATAGCCAAATGATGCTTTCAAAATTTGCACTATAAGGTCAACAAAATAGTTTAACATGCAGGCGTGCAGTATTATAGATCCACTATGCAGAGCAGTAAAAAGATTCCCTAGCCTTGTGTAGCTGCCATATGGAGCTCCTTAACTGCCTCCCTCCCCTGAAATACATGTGTTCAGACCCTGGCTGATCCTCCATAGCGAGGTAGCTCCATAGCGAGGTAGCTCAGTGTTCAGATACATGACTGCAAGAGAATACATGAAGTCAGTTCTAACATCAAGATGTGGTATTCAGAAAAAAAAACAAAGAAAAATTCCTGTGCTAAATTGCTTCTAATCAAAATCAAATAAAAACAAAACTGTGAATTGAGAAATACCCGTCACCTCTGACATGGCTATTCATTTATTATTGAGCATGACATATATGAAAAAGAAACATCAGTACATATTTTAGTAGTGTTATAAATCAAATATATTTTTAAAAACACTGCACATATATTAACATCAGTGCTTACAAATTGTTGACATATAGTAATATGCTATAAGATGTTTTAAAACACACTACACATATAGTAACATGCTAAGCTGAATGTTACATTTTTCAGATAAAAGGCAAGTAGTGCAGAATTATAGCAACGTACTTGTTGGATGCACGCAAACATTTAGGATCAGACTGATTACTGATTCCCTAATACAATCAAAGGGACAACACTTCGTTTCATAAAATGGATGCCTTTCCCTCAGAAATAAAAAAGACACATTTCTTGAACTAATAGTGAGCCTACCATTCAAGTTAGAATTGTTGAACTCAATTTCAAATTAAAAATTCACTACACAACGAGTGCCTAAGCAATCGGTGGATAGGATAGATGATCATAATGTTTCCGCTTCTACTTGTAGTAGAAGAAATCTAGTCAAAAAGCAAAGTGCAGATCTAGGCATGTATGACCTTAACAATGCATTTCAGAGCATGTCTTAATACAGATAATATCAAAACAGCTACTATTGCTACAGCTTTTAACAACTACGCTCCTGATCCTAGCAGTCTCTAATAGAAAATCGATGGCCTGCAAGCATCAACCATTTATTTACTCTCAATTTCCAATTTCTAATTATAGTAGCATATATTGCTTCATAGAAAACACAAGAATCGAGTATGTCTTGCTAATTCCTAGGAAAGGAGAAAATTGTACAAGCAAGAAATAGTTCCTTAACTGAAGAAAAAAATACTTAATTAGACTGGTTACCATCCATGAGTAAAACGATATCACGAAGTCTGCGTTGTCAGCAAGCTTCCTAGCCGACACACCCTTTGTGTGGAGCAGCACGATGTGTGGAAGCAGCTCTCCAATCCCCGTGACGAGGTCCTAAGAGTTGGCATGTACTCATCATCCTTTGTGTTGCCGTCGATAGAAACAAACAGATTGTAGCATCATCCAACTTACCAGTCCAGTGGAGCATTCCATCAAGCATCTTGTAAGCAGAGTACTTGGCAATTGCATGAGGTAGCAAGGAGACCTCGCCGTTCGGAATGGCGCCATGCCCGATTTGGGATTTTGATGTCCACACAACAAGGTTCGTATACCAGATTACGGATTACCAGGGAGAGATGGATGTGCAGCAGTGGCGTCCACCCGGCAACGGTGGTTCGGCAGCGTGGCCCTCGGCAGCAGCGTCCACCCATCGGCGGCGGCGTGGCCCTCAGTGGCAGTGGCGGCGGGAGATTGGGCGGCGGCGGCGGCTGTAGGAGAAACGCGATGACAGTAAGCGTCTTGGCGGCGTAGGGATCGATGACGGCGTCGCATTTGACGTTAGCGTCCTGTGGGTAGGATCGACGGTGGCGTACTCGATGGCGGAGGCAGCGACCGGTCTTGTTGCTGGAGATGACGGCGGCACAAGCCAGCGGCGGCCACGGTGATGGCGTGGTCGACGGCATCGACGACGCCGTGAGGTTGGATGGCGAGGGAGTGGAGGACGACAGCGGAGATGGGCTACGCCGTAAGGGTGGATGCAACGCAGGGATGACATCTCCGGCGACGACGGCGGCAGCGTGATAGCTATGGGTCAGCGCTAGGGTTTAGGGTTTGATTGGATTGGTTGGGAGGGTCTAGGGGTTCGGTGGGACCGGGAGGGCGCGGAGAGGGCGGCCGCGGGATGGCGAGCGGAGGACGCGGGAGGACAAGCGGTGGGGCCGAGCGGCGGACGCGGGAGGCGCGGAGCGGACACGCCGTGGGGCGAGCGGAAGGCGGACGCGCGGGGGGCGGACGCACGGGAGAGCACTAAAAAGTACTAACGAGTTTTTTTCTCCACTTCATACTTTTTAGGAGTAGAGATCTGACATCCAAATCAATCCAATACATCCAACGTCTTCTTCCGCACCAGCATTCCAGCAACGTGGGCAACAAAGGAGGAGGACGGTGCTCCCGCCGGCAGGCGCGAGAGCTGCTCCGAGTCCTCCGACGGCCCGGCCGGGGATCAGGACGGCGACCTGCTTTGGGCGGCGGCGGCGGCAGAGCTCGACGGTAGGGTGGGAGCGGCACGGCGCAGTGAGCCAGTGGCCGGCGGAGCACGAGCAGAGAGTGGCGCGGCGCGCGGGCTCGCAGCGGGCGGAGCTCCGGCGACCGCCGGTGGGGATGGGGGCTCCGGCGCCCCTACTGCCGCTGCTCTTGGTGCACGCCAGGTACGTCGCCAGGAACGGGTCGCCCTCCGGCCAGACAGCGTGCGCCCTCGACGACAAGCTCCTCGCCGCAGGCGCCGACGCCCGGCCCGGCGGCGGCGGCACGGAGAGCCAACGCGCTGGTGGTTGTTGATGTGGCACCTTCTTCTTCGGGCTCCCCGGCGAGGAGGAGCGACGAGGCAGCGAGGCCGCCATGGTGGGCGGCGCGGCGAGGCCGGCGGCTTGCCCTGCTCGGCGTAGCAGTGGGATGTCCAGACGAGTACGACGTAGCCGACGTAGAGCGAGACGAACGACACGGCGATGGCGCCATTGACGAGCACGGCGAGCAAGTAGCAGAATGCGAGGAGTAGGAAGCAGAGGTCGCGCACGAACCCCCGCGGCTCGAGGACGATCCCGCCGCGCGCGCCGACGGTGAGCGCGACGGCGCCCGCGACGACGGTGGACACGAAGAGCACCCCGCCGAGCGTGCTGTCGAGGCCGACCCTGCCGCCGTCGCCTGTGGCGAAGGACACCACGCTGGCGAACACGTCGGGCACGCCGTTCGCGAGCGAGAGCAGTGTGACGCTCGCGACGGCGGGTGGCAGCCGCAGCGCCGACGAGAGGCTCTCAAGCGATGCGCAGAAGTACTCCGACGCGGTGGCGCCTTTCTGCTAGCTAGCGTTCGAGGCCTGGGCTCAAATCCAACACCAATTGGATTATCCTGTTTTTTTTGTCTAGTGACATCCATGATCCAATTAAATCCAAATCCAAGAAAATCTAACTAGTAAAATCCAATTGGACATGGATTATTGATAATCCATTCCCAGGTCTAGGTTCAAGTAGTAGCCCGCACGCGTCCACCAGATTTTCGCGGGTATTGCGGCAACCCGCATACGGCCGCAGCTACGATTAATAGTCAACGCCGGATCCATCGAAGCGCGGAACGCTGTAGCGTTGAGGTTCGCAACCAGTAACCATGCCGGAGCTGAAGTTGCTACCCATCCTCACCAGGCATGCCGCGGCGTCGGCGGACAGCAGCAGCGCAGCCTGCGGTTCCACCCGAGCACGCCGCCGAGCCGCATGTAGATGGCGGCCGCGCTGCCGACGGCGGCGGAGGAGCTGGAGGAAAACGAATCCTGCTGGCGGCGAAGTCATCGGCAGCGGCGACGGCGCGCTTCCAAACTCCAGCCGCGGATCTACGAGAACCTGGTGGTGCTGAAGGAGTCGGCCAATGGCGTGAGGAATGATGCGTAGCAGGAAGGAGGAGCTTGCCTATCATACGTCGTGGGCTCGTGGCATCACGCCTGAACTTGCGGCCTTGCGGGCATGCGACGCCACCAGGCAATGGCGGACTACCCGCGTAGACCCGGTGCGTCGAAGAGGGTTAGCTTTGCGGGATTTGCGGGTTACCTGGCGGGTTCGTCACAATGGGTTCGCGACCGAACCCGCCCCGCCTGCATCCCTGGCATGGATCGCCTCTCCCCGAGGGGTCGGCAGCGATGGTGGCCGGCATGGGCAGCCTGACCATGCCCACCACCTCCCTCGCGCCTTGATGGTGCTGCTGCCGTGGAGCACCTTCGCCTTGATGTGCTGCCAGTGCCACCCTCATTTCGGTCAGGCGATGAGGGATCACAAAGAGGTGACCGTGGTCGCTGAAATCGGATGAAGGCTCACGTGTGTCGTGTGTGTATCTGATGGGATGAGCATTTGGACTGGACAAAACCTGGGCTCTATTAGGGTACAGACAGGTAGGGTCGGGGCCCAACAGAACCCACGCGGGATTAAATTAAGATTAATGACGTGGTTGCTTTGAAATTTATGCAATTTTTTTGAGAGGACCACCAGAGCACAACTCACATGAGAAATATTTAAAGTTGGATGACAAACTTGACCGGCGGACAAAAGTGTTTGCTCAAGCTACTGCTGCGAGGGAGGGAGGTGGGCATGACCAGGGCGAACTGGGCCGTGTTGGGCTGCTTTTGTGCGCTCTCCTCTCCTTGTTGTTGGATAGCCGATGCGTGTTGTCCGATGGCTAATCGACGGCGCACCAGCATTCACGTCCATCTTTACGTAAAAGAAAGAATGTTAGAGGATCTCGTTCCTGCACCGTGCCTTTAATCCTGATGCCGCTCGTTCCGAAGCAAGAGAACAGAGTAGCGCATGCATGCATGTATGCACACACATCTAGTATTGAACAAGGCTTCAGCTAGCGCCGAAAAATTAACATTACATGATTATGGCCTGCTTATTTGGCGGGTTGGCGTGTGACAAATGAGGAAATGAACTGGTATGGAACTATACTGCCGGGAGTCTGATCTCTGCTGATGCATGGCAAATGGAGGTGTATATATGATACAGCGTATACTCATCAGTACAAATGCATATGACTTGTGAAGGAAACTAGAAAATTATTAATGAATGAACCTACTCTCCTAATAGAGCTGGCAAATATAAGAGTACGATGTATTTGACGGAAGGGGGATAATAGTATAAATAGAGGCACGTTGGAGATGGGGAGGGGTGTTAATTTTCCATAAAAAATAGAAGCTTAAAAGCTTGTTGTGTGTGTGTCAAACCTCTCTAGCAACTCGATATAATATGATCCGACCAATATCGATATGATGTTCGTAAAACTCTGAGCATCTAACCCGATTTTGATACGAAGTTCATAAAATCGGGTGTCATAAGTTCCGTCCAACACAATATTTTTTCTACAAAAATGATTTGGTTTAGGACTTATCGAGTTCTACTGAAATGGTGAGCATCAGTCTGTTTGTTTGATTGGTGGCTGGTGCTGATTTATTCTGAGAGACAAGTGCTACTGGCTGTTTTGTTCTGAAAGAAAAGTGTTGTTGGCTGGTGGTTGATAAGCCAGACTAACATGACACAATGACAGAGAGCATATAACCACAAGGCAACATGATAGGAATTTATTTGATAGGAAAGCTTCAATTCGCTCCATTCATCTATTGCGCCTCCAATTCAAGGTGCGAATGTAAGTTGCATACCACAGAACGTGAAGTTCCTGACAGCTAAAAACCGTCAAGCCGACAGGAAATCTTTCCTGACAGCAACTCTTGACGGTTTGGGTTCAGTCGGTCAAGGCTGGTTCCTGTCCTCTATGCCGTCAGGAAATTACACTGTCAATATAAGCACACTTCTCCTGATGTTTAAAACTGACAGGATTCAAAGGTATCGACAGGAAAACATTTGCAGAGAACCACAATTACATAATGTGGTGATGATTCTAGCCCCAATACTTTTCACCACAACAATAATATCCATTCACATATCACAACACTTAATCCATCATACAGCTGTCACAATCAATTCATCAATACAATATAATTCATAGATGTTTCATATTCAAGCTGCAAATCTGTGTATCACAATTATTCATAAGTCACATAACACTAAAACAAAATATGGCCAGCACAAGTGATACATCAAGGTCATATAATTAATCACAACAGATGAAGGACAGTAATTGATCATAGTACAAATCAGTAGCTCCTAAGATGATTACACAGTTTAGCTTCTACTTAGTGACTTCATAGCTTCATCTTTAAGTCAGGCTAGTTGGGGGAACCATAAGAGCAATAGATAGGATCCTCTGCTCCATACATTAGGCTGAAAATAATAAGGGTTGAGTTCAGGAAAATGTTCAGTTTTCTTGATCAGCGTTGCCTTGATTTGTAGTAGCTGTAAAGTTTCTCTTCGCTGACAGGCATGAAACCCCATATAGTAGTGTAACGGTAATAATCTGCTAGTGAGATGACTGCTGAACTGCCATGTTAATACAAGACAGCACACATAGTTTCACGAACAGCTTGCTCGCCTTTGGTTGTCATAAGTTCTCAGGGCTCGGTATCCAAATCATTCGCAGCCGTAGCAGTTTGGCTTCTGCTGATGCCGCGGAAGTTTCTGCACATTCTACCACAGTGAGGGTCAGGCACAGTGCCTTCAATCCTGATGCCGCTCGTTCCGAAGCAAGAGAACAGAGTACTCACATCTATTGGACAAAGCTTCAGCGCTGGAAATGTAACATGACATGATTATTGCTTGCTTATTTGGCTAGTTGGCGTTTGACAAATGAGGAGATGAACTGGTATGGAACTACATACTGCTGGGAGTCTGATCTCTGCTGATGCATGACAAATGGAGGTGTATATATAGATAGAGCATATACTCATCAGTACAAGTGACATGACTTGTAAATGAAACTTGAAAATTATTAACGAGTGAACCTACCTATACTCTACTAATAAAGCTGGTAGATATAAGAGTACAATATATTGACGGAAGGGGCGTAATAATACTATTGTAGCATAAAAAGAAGCACGTTGGAGACGGGAGGGGTGTTAATTTTCCATAAAAAGAAAGAAGCTTAAAAGCTCGGTGTGTTTTAAACCTCTCTAGCAACTCGATATAATATGATCCGACCAATATCGATATGATGTTCATCAAAATCGAGCGTCATCATATGGTCAGCCAACAGACAGATTTTTTCCCTACAGAAATGATTATTTTGTTTAGGATTTATTGAGTTCTATTGACATGGTGAGCATAATTGAGAATGACAGAATGAGCATACAGCCAAGGCAATACGCACGCGATCCGAATTTATTTTACAGAGTAAAAGCTTCAGTTCACTCAATTCATCTTTTTTAAGACACAAGCACCCTCACCACATGAATATCAGCACGCAAATTCTACCACCTTGAAACTAAGTTGTCAGATCTCGAGATTGACAAAGTCACTATTATTGTCTCGTTGTTGATGAGCACGTCACTACCACTATTGAAAAATAGTGCCGGTTAAATCGTTAAATATTTTTAGGACAAAGTACGATACGGTGGTTTCATCATTGCATCCATTTGCCCCCCAGACCATTTGCCAATTGTTAAAAGACCAATATCAGTTATCCTAATAAACTGTGGTTGTTAAAGTGAACAATCATCAAATCAAGATACGTAAAAAAGATGTATGTAAAGAGGTGGCTGAAGAAAGAGATTGCAATATTAATTCATGTAGATGGGATTATTGTTTTTCATGTCACCCAAAATGAAAACAGATATAGGGTCATAAAAAAAGGTTTTTTACTTTATTTTCTAATAGTTTTTTATTGATATAGCGCCATAATGACGTCATTCAGCTGCAATGATGACTTCATTCGTGCTGTTTTGCATTTCCATGAATTTTTAGGACGCAAGGGGATATGAAATGTGCATTGACCGATTTTGCCACGTCACGGTGTCACACCTCGCAGCAGACACTACAAAATTGATCCACGCTTCTTACTGGGATGACTCCGCACGTGAAAGTACAGTTTGTTGATTTTTTTGGCACACTCTGAATATGAGGAAAGTACAGTTTGTTGTTTCTTCAGCACACCATGAAAGTACAGTTTGGTCTAAACCTTGGAGACTCCGATTATTACACATGAACGATCATGTACTTCTCGAGGCGATTAACATTATTCTGCTGGACAGTGTCCAGCCACCAGTGTAATAATCCAATATAATACTACTGTAATTCAGGAGGACAACGTCGGAGCAGCTTGATCAGAAGGTTGGGAGGTTGGCGCGTCGCTGCTCGAGGTAGACGGCGCAGTCGTCTCTGGGTGCGATGGTGGGGATGTACACCAGGTCGTCGCACCCCTCCGTGGCGTGACGCCGGAAGTCGACGAGCGACACGAACAGCGCCATGAAGAGCACCAGGTGGTCGAGCGCGTAGCGCTGCCCCACGCACTGGTGCGTACTGGCACCGAACGCCAGGAAGTTGCGCCGGAACGCCACGTCCTCCCGGCGCTCCTCCGAGAAGAACCGGTCCGGGTCGAACGCCGCCGGGTCCCGGAACCCCTGGAACGACGACTCGTACAGAGACGGGAACACGGTGGCGCCCCTCGGCACCGTGTACCCCTCCGCCAGCCGGAACGCCTCGCCGGCGACGTGCTGCACCATCGTCGCCGGCGGCCGGTGCCGCGCCACCTCCCGCGCCACGGCGTGCGTGTACCTCATCCCGGCCATCTGCGCCGCGGTGATGGGCTGGCCGGAGTCCAGTGACCAGAGCGTGGCCACCTCGGCGCGAATGCGGGCGAGCACGTCCGGGTGCGAGGCCAGCACCGAAACCACCCAGCAGAGGGCCAACATGGACGCGTCCTGCGCCGCGAACAGGAAGTCGAACACGTAGGCCCCGATCTCCCTGTCGCCGGTGTGGGGCGGCGGGGGGCGTCCCGCCGCCGCCGCCTCGTCCACCTCCCGCACCGTGTCCTGCATCCAGTAGTCCATCAGGCACTCCGGCTCGCCGCCGCGCACTCCCCCAACGTGCGCACCAGCCGCGCCACGCCCTGCTTCGCGCGTCGGAACGCGAAGCCTGGCAGGTCCACGGGCACCGCCATGAGCCCGACGTTGAAGGCGTTGTAGTCCCTCGCGAACCCCTCCCGCGCCGCCGCGGAGAGGTACGGTCCCACGAACACCGTCTGCGACGTCTCCAGGTTCATGTCGCGGCAGGGAAACCGTAGCCGGAAGGGCTTCTCCTCCCCGTTCCCGGCGGCGGCGGTCTGGCCGTCGAGCCACCTCCGGATGTGGGCGACGATGACGCGCTGCTGGGCGGCGGCGTAGGTGGAGAGCGCGCGCGGCGTGAAGTTGGGCGCGATCCGGCGGCGGAGCTCCCGGTGGTCCTCGCCGGACATGTAGATGAGGTTGTGGTCGCCGAAGGGGTGGCCGATGAAGTGGAACGCGTCGGGGCGGACGTTGGCGAGCACGCGGTGGCTCAGCTCCGTGTCGCGGATGAACACGACGAACCGCCCGAGGAAGTAGTCCGCCGACATCCCGAGCCGCGACTCCTTGGCGCGCGCCGCCAGCCCGGCCCAGTACGCCGTCGGGTCGCGGATCACCTGGGCGATGCTCCCGAAGAATGGCACCACGATCGGGGGGCCCGGCAGGGGCCCCTTCTTTCGACGGAAAGACAGCTGCTCCATCGTCAGCAAGAAGAGTGCCACGGCCGCGACCAAGAAGAACCACGACGCCGCCGCCATTTGCTGCAGCTGCTAGGTGCTAGGTTTTTCCGGTGGCTGACGATCGTCGCGTGGAGCTCGAGCTGCTCCTTTCTACATATATATATAGATAGAAAAATGACGTGTGCTAGTTTCGTTCTCTTGCATCTGCCGTGGAGTTGAAAAACAGTGCAGAATTGCAGATTAGGCTGAAATTAAAACAGTGGCGACAATTTCAGGATGTGATCTTTCAAAAAAAACAGTGCACCATACGTCTTTTCTTCCTAATTTCGATCTCTTGCAATTTGTAGAGATTCACGATAAGTGTGGATTTTTGCTTGCGTGGTACGAGCCTATACGAGGGCGACAATATAATGTAGGAGCCGTGAGGTTCAAAACATCCGAGGAGTAGGTTTCTGTCGTCCTCATATATCATATCTAAAAGCTGATTGCGACATCTGAATCAAGCTCCTGTCATTATTGTGCAAACATATGTTAAGTTACGATTCGTCCTTCTTCGTTGAAAACAAAGAAATTTAAATTAAGCACATTGAGCTTTGCTACAGTATTTGGTACTTGGAAGTACCTATATACGGTACTGGCAGGTATTTTTCAAAAATAATCAATAGACTCATACATAATTAAAAGAGTATCTTGGTAATTTCTCATTATTTTTTGTATGTATTTTCTTTTAGCTACTTCCCTTTAGGTACTTCTTGGTACTTCCATAGTTCCCTCGTTGTTGATGGATGGTTCTCATTAATTTCAAGCACTCTAAAATTTCTCTTCTTCTTTTTTTTGTTGTCAAAATCACCTCATCACACGCGAGATAAGCTGTTTTTTCTTTTCTTTTTGCCAAAACGAATGTACTCGCTGATGGAGTGTTGTTGCAAAAATCATCTGACCATATGTACACAACTAAGCCTTTTTTTTCTTCTTTTACACCAAAATGGCTTCCCTGATGGAGTGTTAAAGTGTTACAATCCCTTACTTGGATATAGCCTTTGATATTTTATCAGCAAAAGTACGTCCTAAATAGGATTAATTTGTTCATGAACTTGTTTGGTAAAACATGTGCATTTTTTCAATACAAACTGATGAAAATATTGTCGCAGGCTTTAGAAATTTCAATATGTTTAGTTAGAAGTCATGACGAGAGAACTCAATAGATAAGCATACATATAATAAGGTCCAAGCTAAGTGATGTGGAGAATAACTGATTATTGGATTAGCACATGAAACTACTTATTAATCAGTTCTTAATCGAGCATGCTATAACACATGTTTGAGAACCTAATCTGTGAATGACATGCTGTTGTACAATCATTAATTAAAATTCATTGAGCTAGATGTCTTGCTTTAATTTATCTAGTATATCAAAGTGTGTAAATATGAGGAGAAATAGAGAAAAAAAGCGGAGCACAAAGTCTCTTTCATCATCATGTTTCTTTCTGCGTAAGTCACCAGAGCAAAATTAACTAGACTCCTTATGATGAGGGAGCATAAACTACCAAGATTATAGCAGGGTCTCAACTCCAATTAGTTAGAACAAGCAGGGAGCCACTAAAAAACATTTTTTTTACTGGCAGGTAAAATAGCTTTTCGAAGGGAAATCTACATGTGGTCGCTCATTGCAAGGCGGTTAATTGGTTCCCTGAACAGTAGCCATCATATGCTGGTAACACAGCTCCTCTACACATCTTTGTTTTCAACTCGACACAAAATCTAAATTGAAATACAAATAGCAAAAATAGGTGTGCTTGGGGTGATGAATCCAATGGTCAAAATGTTTCAAAAGTTTGGAAAAGAAATTGTTGTATTATTTGAGGTTGTGATCAAAATTTTGTTTTTGCTATTGACAAATATTTATTCCTTTCATTGAACCTTATGACCATTACTATTACATAATATAGTCATATGGCCTATTCATATACATCATTGCCACTTGGTCAGAATTTGTACGATTGGCGACATGGAGAGATACCAACAATGTCAGGGTGTCATTGCAAAATGTTGAAGTTGTGATGTTTGGTAGCCGGCCGGCTGCATATATACATGTTTACTTTTCTATAAATCATAATATAAGCAACATATGATGAATTCAAACGGAATTTTAGAGTGTTTAAAATTAATGAGAACCGTTCATCCAACAAAATCTAACATTGAAAGTACCAAGAAGCACAGGAAGTACATAAAAAGAAGTACTAGTAAGGACAACAAATTGTAAACTACCATGATACCTTTTAAATTATGTGTAAATCTATTGATTTGTTGGTAACAAAGATAAGAAGTTATGTGTAAATCTGATGATCGCTGTGATGGTGATCGACCTTGACCTTGAACACTGGAATGACTTCATCACAAAAATATAATGATGTCATCTCTGCATTATTGAACAGAGAACACATACGACTGTCAGGCAAACATTTCAATTACCCTGTTTAGTTCCCAAATTTCACCAACTACCCGTCATATCAATCTCCGGACACTAATTAGGAGTATTAAATGTCGATTAATGACAAAACCCATTCCACAACCCCGACCTTAATTTTCGAGACGAATCTAACGAGTCTAATTATGTCATAATTAGACAATGTTGTGCTTCAGTAATCAATCTCTAATCGATACTCTTCTGTATAGTGTGTTCTGCAAATGAAGAGTTTATTATATATCAAAAAAAATAAACATGCACAGTTTCTTTATTTAATATAATGGTGTTCTGGTCCACTGTAGATGTGCCAGGTTCAGTGCACTGGCTAGTGATTCTGGAAGCATAAACTGACATTAATGCAGGAATACTTTTGGGGAGGATGAGATGAATGATGAAGTCACAGGCCTCACCGGGGAGAGTGTTAGCAAGGTTCATTATTGTATGTATGGAGAACCAAACATGCACTAACACATCGAGAATGCAAATATATTTTGTGGTGAAGATCGACCATTAGACCCAACCCCTGAAATTATGAACAACATAATGGTTCCAATCACAATTTTATTTATATAAGGAGACCAGGCGTATCGATTGATATTGATGATGACTAATTTCTTTGCAAAACCAAATTGATTTGAGTTTTTGGTGATTGTAGTAGGTGTACAATTCCATCCATGATGCATGGATTACAAATACAACTGTTGTATTTGGTACCATAACATTCAGTGGGTCCCTCTTAGGAGAAGTTCCTTGATCATTGAAATTAATTTTAAGACAGATGATGGTGATTGGTCTTGGATTAACATCCAGTAAGAAATATTATAAAGAAAATGTCTATTTGAAAATGTTTAACAATCCATTTTAAATGATTAACCACCCGAACAAAATTTAGGCTCATTTTACTCTCCTGAACTATTTCAGTTGGTCAAATATACCCCCCCTAATTAGATTTATCTTTTATGTTTCTTCGCGTACAAGTTGAGTGTTAATTTCAGATGTTGTTAGTTGACTTATACTATTATGCACTATGTTGGAAAAATACATTTGAAATCTTCCATGATTACTTTTCCTGCAGTTTTATTTGTATATCTAAGATCAATTTTGTATCAAATTCCTAACCTATGAAACTAACCATGATAATTTCTTAATATAATTTTTGACATATTTCATCATGTTCTATATCTGCTCGCAAACTATAAACTTAAAATTCAACTCATACACAAAGAAACAAAATGGTGAAAAAACTCATTAGCCAACTCAAATAATTTAGGGGAGTAATTTAAGCCTAAGTTTTGCTTGGGGGTCAAGTGGATAAAGCGATTAGGTGAAGAGAGTAAAATGGAATTTTCCTACTGTAAAACAGAATTATAATAAAAAGAAACAAGCATAAAGCTAATGTTTCTATGTCTTCTAAACATGGACACATGAAGAAAATGAAAAATTAAATTTAAACTTGTCCATAGGTTAATAGGTTTTGACATTCAATAAGAAGCAATTTAGAGTACTGCTAGGTAATTAAATACATATCACTTTATTGCTTGCCTAAAAAGTGGATTGCATATAGACTTTGATAATACCCGATGAGCATAGTTTCATTTTAAAAAACAAGGAAAAACATGAACAACACAATCAGTTCTATCTATAAATATGGGCTACACTTGATGCCCAATTTAGGACAAGTGATACTTCGTCAATAGAATCAACAAATTAAAAGTGTAGGCTGTGTAGCTATATCATCCTACCACCTATCAGTACCAAATGATTTTCTTTTAACGAAGATTCTCCATAAGATCTTCAATAATGCAAACCTCACACTTGGTTAGGATAATTACTGTAGCATTGGAAATTATGAGGTAGTGCCAAAAAAAATTTAAGTTTCTTTATGGTGGGGAGACATTATGAAGCACAAAGGTTCTTTATCACAGCATGTGTCAATTCAAGCACAAATTTTTCTCTGGCTTCTAATCAAGGACTGGTGAACAGTGATCAATAAAAAATTGGCCGAAATTTCTTGAACTTCAACCTTTTCCATGGTGAGCAAAATTACTGGTCACCAAAAAAATCAATACCATTTTAATCCAAATTTCAGTCGAAAATTCGCGAATTTTGGTGATTTCAGCGAGGACTGAAAACGGATGAAAAAGAAATCTAGAACCCTCGATTGAACATTGGAAGTATGTTGAGAATAACAAATGTGTACCTTGACGATTATTATAGCTATGTTTCTTGTCCAGACACATTTGATGAATCTATGGGACATCTCTTCCTCAAATGTCCATTTGCTTAACATTGTTGGGACTACGTGGTCTTCACATTGAGCCAAAATTTGAGTCCATTTGAAGCTCTGGAGGATCTCAAGCATCAAATATCTAAACCCCTTCATCATGGAAATTATTGTCTTAATGACATGTAGTATTTGTACATCCCGCAACAAATGTGATCTTTAAAGAAGAGCCCTCAGCTGAAATTGCAAAGAGGATTTTTAAACATGAGTTTGCCTTGGTTATCAACAGAGAAAAAGAAGACTTCTCCAAGATAGTAGAATGGCTAGACTCTATCATATAATATTTTTACCCTTTGCTTGTAAATCTTTCCTTTTTCATATATATAACCAGTAGGGGTCCTGCAATCCTCCTGTTCCATGAAAAAATAAATCAGCTTACCACCTGTAGATTATTCATAAGCACAACTTTGCATTTGCTTATGATGAAAAGTAAACTATATAGCAGGTATATTGCATAAAAAAACTATAGCAGGTATATGTACCCCCATCTCAAACTTTGGCAGATTACTCTCAAGACCAAATATAATACTGTTTCTTCGGTGTAATTCGCTCTTCTCGTGATGTAGATCTTAGACAAGATAGGTGTTTTTTTTTGAGAAACAAGATAGGTGATATTTAAAAAGCATCAGTACCAGAATTTTGCAAGCTCCCAGAAGTACCCTGGGGATTCCAGGTTTTCTGGAATGTTCTTTTATCTTCAAGTTGACCTGACCTAGCTGGTATCTATGTTGCAGAGTATTTGCATTGCCACTAGTGTGTTTGATGATATAGTAGAGCATTAATGTGAACAGGCAGCTAATAAACTGATCCTCTATTCATATCATTATGTCAAAATTAGAGCATAATCTTTTGTGCCAAACAGTAAAACATGCATGCCTGCTCTCCGTTGTTTTGTTTTTTTAACATAGACGGTGTCTGTTTCCAAATTCTCCATTAATGGACATGTATTATATGTTCAATCTCAGTTAGGCCGGAGTATCTTTTAAATGCAAAACTCACGAGCTTTGAGATTTGCTAATTTTTAAGGTCAATATAAACAAAACCCTAAACCTAAAAGCCTATGTATCCAAATTTGTTTAATCCAAATTAACATGTTCTTGTTTCTTGTGAGTTACTCCCTCCGTCCCATGAAAAGTGCAATTCTAGTTTTTCTATGACAAATTAGTGGTGGCAAGAAAAGATTCTAGTACTCCTATTTTTTAGCCACATGCAGTACATTTTGGCATGCAAATCAGATCTGATTACTTAATAAGACAGGTAATTAGAACTATTTTCTAAGATTGCTCTCTCTGTGGGATTTTTTTCGAATGTTAGGATTGCATTCTTCACGCGACGGAGGGAGTAGATAGTAGCTTTCAGAATGACATAAACGCTGGCATAAAACCACTTTCTCTAAAGTATAAATATATATGGCTAACGATTTCAAAAGTCATGTAAAAAACTAAATCACTGAGGTCCAAATCTGCAGGCAGTAGCATCGTTTATTGTTTTTCTTCATGTAGGACTTCATGTTCCTGGAAGTACGAAACAACATATCAACATTAGGCAAGAGCTCTATCAAGCAGAGCAATTTCAAGGCACTACTATATATACAACAGAAATCATTTGTCCAATATTAGTTGTTGAATCTTTTTGAAAAGATGCGTTGAGGTTTATGGACTGCTTGTACACAAATAAGTGGTTACTATGTACTGTCCTTCAGAAAAGTCATAGCACTACTTGATCAAGTGTTAAATTCAGATAAAATAGTTTCGTTTTTTTGAAGTAATAATTATATTTGGCTCAAGACATTGTTCAGATTTTGTGTACCATAAAATTTTCTTCAGTAAAGTTGCATTTTCAATTCCACATTCCAGCTATTGTGTGCAAACCTTTCAATAAGTCCAAATCTTTCTTCAGAGTTGTGTCTGCAACTCATCTTGTTACATCGATCCCCACTAGCTGTCACCTGCATTAGCAAGAAAAGTTATTTCACATTTGATTCAAACCTTTTTTATAGTGGCAAGTTTCCTCAGTTGTGTTTACCATTGTGTTATGAGTCATTGGCAAGAAAAATATGATTAAATATCAATTCAACTCTAGTGAAGGCATAAATTAGAGTAGTTCAAAAAGCTCATTGCCTAACTAAAATAAATCGAAGGAAATCATATGTAGAGCTTACAATTTATTCTCCATCTTTGTTAGTGCATCCACTGCAGTGTGTAGCATGGGAAGGTGGTGTGGGTGGAGACTGGAGGACTGGAGGAGCAGCACCATAATATGCATAGCAAAAGTGGCAGTCGATGGGGGCTTGTGCAGGGAGCAGAAGCCAGCACGAAGCGGTGGTTGAGAAGGCCACCGTCCTTACCGCTATGACCATGGTGCCGGGTGTGGTAGCAGAGGGAGTTGCCATGGTGCGGGAGGAAGAAGATAGACCAGCCTTAGCTCACTTTTGGTAGGCTAATAAATTATGCTATTTCAGTAGAAAATCATTAAATCGCATGAATGGTGAAAAATCATTAAATCGCATGTTGAATGGTTGCATGCACTACATAAAATTAGAGTTTAGGAACATCGATCTTTACAGACAAGGGGAACACTGATTAACAGAAACAAACATATGTTAACTCGATAAGGAATTTGTTACAATATATATATGATAAAAAAACAATGATTTTGCTAAAAGAACTGATTTTTTAGAGTTTTACACAGCCTGCTGGCACAGTAACTGTTGCCAATCACCATCATATCACTCAATACCCTCCACAAGCTAAGTATGTCACTTCAAACTAACCCATGGAAAATTTTCCTTTTGCTTTCTACCGAAACTGAAATCTGTCAGCAATCCAAGTCCCGTAGTGTAGTTTGTGCTGCCATACGTGCAATGGCATGTTCACAATCACAAGCACACTTTTGTACCTACTTTCAAGGTTATGAAATAGTCATCCAACACTTGCAAACACACTTTTGTGTACCTACTTTCAAGCAAAGGTTATGAAATAGTCATCCAACAACGCTTGCACAACCTGTACAGTTGGATGGTGCAAAAGCAGATGGAAGAAGAAGAAGAAGAAGCAAGCATTGCCATTGAATTAAAACAAACATTAAGTACCAATAATATAGCTGGTTTCAAATTATTACATGCATGGGATGTTTGATACACGCAGAGTCTCTAAGCCATACCAGTTTCAAAATGATAAAATTGGGAGGAATTATTATATATATTAACTCCAACTAGTTAACAAGCATCAAGTTGGAGCATCAAGCATTGTGGTGACGCTTAGCATGTAGCAGCTTGAGGCGATTAGATCGTCTAGGTGGTGGCAGAATTTCTTCAGGCTCTTCAAGTCTTCCATTAATATAGCATTTGGCAGAAGTATTTTTCCAAAAGACTCTGCAAAGGTCTTTGTATCCTGGGTCACTTTGGGGAACCGAAGCAAACAATTGGATTCGGACCGTCTTTAGCTCCGGTGCAGATGTGCATAGAAGCTTTACCATGTCGAGATCATAGTCAGTAATGTGGAAACGTTCAATTTCCAGCTCTTCCAGATTAGGCAACAAGATATGTTCTTTTGCCCATTGAGCAGGCTTGTGATGGAAATCTCGTGCCGGCTGTCTCCAAACATGACCCTATAGACAAGTATTAGTATGTCTCATTAGCTTCTGATGGTTCAATTCATTATATATATATATCAAAGCCGTATGAGAAATAATGTGAGCTTCTCATGTATATATACCTTGGTCTGAGATGGTAGAACCAACTGAATCCTTTGTATGGTATTCAGTGTCTTGAGCAAATCAGAGACAACTTCCCCAAAGACAAGCCACTCCATGGATCGGAGTTCCAGCTTCAAAATAGAAAAGTTGTTCACTACTGGAAGGCGTAGTATTTCTTCCCCAAAGGACCGATCAGCAGCATGATGATCAGCCTGCTAAATAATGTTGTTAGTATCGTTCAAATTCAAACAAATAAAAATGATTGAAAATTTGATTGAGGATCAGAGAACGAAGACGCACATGGGAGACTATCACCAACGAAAGGACGCGAACACGGACTGGAGCAACCACTCCACCGTCGTCGTCTCTGCCCCACCACTCCACCGTCGTGTGGAGCCCCATCAGGCGCCAGCCGCGCCACCACTGCCTGTGAAATCCAATGCTACGAGAAAATCTGGAGCAGTACCTGAGAGAGAGCGTCTCCATCATCGGCGCCGGCGCCGAGAACGTCGGCTTCATTTCCGCGTGCCCGTAGGATTGCAGCTTGAACTTCCTGAGCCTGGGGGCGGCGATGAAGACTCGCCGCTGCATCCTGTGGACGGTTTGGCGATTAGGCACGTCCCTGAGCACGAGCTCCTCGAGGGAGTCGGAGTGGACGTCGACGTCGGCTTCCAGCCAGTAGCAGTCGATGTCGAGCACGCGCAGGCGCGGGCAGCGGGGGAGGAATTCGCGGGGCTGGACGCAGCACAGCGAGATGATCAGCTTCTCGAGCGCCGAGAAGACGCCGGCCGGAGGCAGGACGAATCCGCGGTTCCAGATCTGGAGGTCCATGGAGGTGGCCCTCGCGAAGATTGGGAGCTCGAAGGGGACGTCGCCGTCGTCGCTGCCGCCCAGGCTGAAGACGACCTTCTCCGGGCTGTGCTCGGCCGCGGCGCGGAGCAGTGAGGAGATCCGCGACGCCGGGACCCCGGGGTCCTGCCTCGGGATCTCGATCTCCAGCCGGCTCAGGCTGGAGTGCCTGGACGCGGCGAGAAGGTCGGCGAGCGTGTCGGGGCCGATGCCGCGGAACACGAGCACGGGGAGCTCGGTCCAGAGCGACCGCCACCGGGGAGAAACGAGGCTCGTGCGCGCGACCTCGGCCGTGGATCCGAGCCAGGAGAGCACGAGCACGAGGAGCGCGTTGGGGAGGGCGCCGATCCGTCCCTCCCCGTTGTTGCCGTCGTCGCGCTCCGGTGCAGGTGAGCTGCGCCGCGGGCGGAGGCGGCGGCCCGACGATGACCCGAGGTCCATCTCCATGGCTCCTGAGGCGAGGCTGCTGAGAGCACTGTCAGTTTCGAGTGTTGTGTGGAGTGCGGTGCGGCGTTTGGTGGAGGCGGCCGGTTAGGTCACGCGGACCGAGAGAATTTGTGCACTGGGCTGCGGGCCTGCGCGCGGCTAGTTCAGGGTTTTGTCAGACGGAACCCTGATGATGCCACCACTGACGTCATGTCGTCAACTGGTTTTGACAGGGTTTTGTGGTTTGGGGAACGCTTTTGGGAGAACTGACACCCACCGTACGTGATGTTTATCCATCGAATATCAACATTTTTTGGCAACTTGTAACTTGTACGTAATTACAACACACAAATCTTCACGCACTCTATAGATTATATTGTTAACCCCAAAATCTTATTGGCCGCGCGCCACTAACCCATCCCAGTCAACAGTTGTTGAGCACGCTGCACGTGCCACGAGGCCGCGCTGCGTCTTCATCGCGTTGACTTGGTGTCATCACACTCAAACCTCCGTGTGCTTGCATTGGGGGAGGGAGAGGAGCGTGGCTGCAGCGGCAGCCGTGGCTGCGGCGGGAGGAGGGCGGACCGAACGACGACCACTCGCCGCCGGCAGCGGTGAAGGCTGGCGGTAGGGGGTCGAGGGGATTAGGGTTAGGGATTTGAGTTGCTAGGATTGGGTATTTCCATGTCCGGCAACAAGAACAACGGTGGGTTGTGGGCAGTGGTTTTGGCGACGGGTACGATCAACTAACACTAGAGGCGGACAGCGGGCAGTAGAGGTGGAGGCCGACAGATTAGGGTTAAGGATTTGGGGTTGTTGGGGGAGGGAGCTCCATGTTCGATGGCCTTGGAGAGATGGCTTTGGGCGGCGGCTGGTCTGGCGACACAGTTGGGTTGTGGGCGGTGAGGCCTGGCGGCGATGGCGCCGACGACTGGGTGGCGGTGGATACCCGATGGGAAGGGAGAGCGGCGAGGGTGAGGAATAGTGGGGTCGCACCGGCGGCAGTGGGAGGCAGGCGGTGCGACACGGCGACGTGGTGGCGCGCCGGTCACGGGGTGGTGGTCGAGTCCGGCGGGGGCAGGGTGGCTCGGTGCTGCAATGGAAGGAGAGGAAAAATGGCGGTTTAGTGGAGGAGAAGGAAGAAGAAGCAGATAAGAAAGGGGAAGGAGAGGTGAGCCCACCACATTTGCTGGCAGACGCGTGTTCGCTGTCAGGCATCCTAGCGAATGCTTGCCTGCTAATGGCCCTAACCCTGGATTGTACATGATGATTATAATTTATAACTCAAAAAGTTAAGCGGCGGGAGAATGAGAGGGCGGCACACCAGCACGCACTAGCCGTTGGAGGCTCACAGCTAGCCATGCCATGGCCAAGGGAGAGAGAGGTTCCCTAGCACATCGATCTAGGAGTGCCCTGACGACTTATTGGACCCGGTCGGATTGGGACATCGACTCAGGCCTCCACGAAATCTTCTCAGTCGTATTGGGACGTCGACACGAGCCACCACACACCATTGCCACGGGCTGAAACCTCTTCTCTACTCTCTCTCTTTTTCTTCCCTGATGTAGTACATGCTGTCATACAATAACAATGGCATATTTCACAAACACACACTTGTGGCTTGAATGACATTCAGGTGAAAGTTATGACACAGTCTTTATTAGAAAGAAAAAGGATGAAAAGAATCCATGGTTAAATGTTTACAAAGAAATTGTAGATATATAAACTAAAAAATCATGGAAAAGCAAGCATTTTCATGAGCCATAAAAAAGGCATTTTTAAGTTCAACTGGAGCATGTGAAAAATACACTGGAGCAATATATGGAAAAGAAACCTCTAATAACTTCAACTGGTTAACAGTCATCACGTTGGAGCACCAGGAGTAAAGCAAGATTGTGAGACATGGTGCCTAGTTGCCGATAATACCGCCTACATCCGACGGGCTTTGGGGCAGATTGTCTTCCCATTCATCAAGAATAATCCCATTCAAAAAGCATTGCACATCAGATGCATTTTGACGAAAAATGTTGCAGAGTTCTTTGTATCTTGAGTCATAACTTTGTGAAGAATTAACCCCCGCGGACAATTGAATTCTCATGATTTTTAGCTCTGGTGCATCTTTAATAGACGCTTTAGAAATTTCAGAGAATGGTATGTTACATTGAAGCCATGGATCTCGACCTCCTCAAGCTCGGTGAAGGAGGTATCTTGACCACCCCCCACCCCCCGCGCGATGTGAGAACCCCTTCGGGCATATGATGTCTGTGAACAAGTATCAATGCAAATCGATCAGGGTACTATTGAATACAGAACATTTTTTTAAGCGTCAACGAGGGGCGGAGCTCGCCCACCTGAACATTTCATTACCAAGTCACTAGCCAAAGGCCAGTGACGGAGTTACAAAAGTGTGGGCAAACCCACATATTACATAAGAAAGTTGCAGGCATAGCGCAACAAGTACAGAGCGGAAACAGAAGACACAACACAAAGAACACAGAGATTACAATCTACCGAAGTCAAAACAAGCCACAACTGAACAATGTGCTTGCCAGGTCCACAAGAGCCGAGGAGTATCCACCCCACCCGTCGCAGCTACGCCGCCCTGTGTGCCACCCTCCAACGATTTGGGAGAGCTCGCACCGCAGGATGGGGGCTAAGGGTGGAGAGGGAACATCTTGACTTGAGTGTTGCCGGACACGACGACCTCCCTTCGAGCTGAGGGCAACATCAATTGAGCACATCCGGGCATCGCATACCGCCATCCAACGCCCTTTGAGGGGAGGAAGCCCCAAAGGAGGGAGGGCCGGCAAAAGGCGAGCTTCACCACTCGGCATTTGATTTGGCATTTCCAACAACAAGGAGAGCGCCGACGAAGTAGAGGCGCCAGTAGCAGACATGCATAGCCACGGTAGAGGCGAACAGACAGATCCGTGGAGCAGTGCAGGATAGAGTCCATTTTTGGGATGACAGTGCCGCCCACTTGTGCGAAGGTTGGGAAACCCACTCACGCACCGAGCGTGAAGCTTTCGCTGCACAAATCAGGGACGAATTACCTATGGGCGGACGTCGCGGAAGTTCCGGAGAGACCCCGCGAGCAGACCCGCACAACCACTGTGCAAGTCGTACATGTTCGGCCGGAGAGGAGACTCGCAGAACCATTGTGCCAGTCTGAGAGGAGCCGGTGAACAACATCAGCTGACGAGGGAGCACTGTCGACCAGCACGCCAGGTCGAACTGTGGCAGAAACGACCGGGACGGTTGAAGGCGGCGAAGCACTACTGAGGGTCGGCACGACAGCCAGCACCGCCGCACCGGGGACCAGCAGCTCCAGAGCAGCGCATGGACAGGAGCACGACGGATCTGAGCACGAACACGGAGAGGAGGAGACACCATATTGCACTGGGGGTGGGGGAAGCTGTTGTCGGCGGCACACCGCGACCCATCTCTCGACGTGTTGTCGGCACCCTCACAGAGGGGGTGACGACGTCCCGAAGGGGAGGCCGTCGGCACCCTCACGGAGGGGGCGACGACGCCCTGAGAGGAGGAGAGGGGCAGGGCGCGCCCGGCGGCGGTGGAGGTGGCAGCTCGGGGGCGGAGGAGCTCGGTGAAGGAACGAGTCGTGGGGAGACGACGATGCGGTGGAGGGGAAGCAGCGCTTCGAGCCCCAGTGGCGGCGGCGGCCCCGGCGGTGACTGGATCTAGGGTTTGGCGGGGGAGGAGGCGAGGAGGACCGCCCGCTGCGAAGGCCGCCGCGGGGGGACAGATCCGGCACCGGCGTTGCCGGATCCAACCTTGGGTCTGCCGCCTCCGGCACGTGACGGCACCACCGCGGCGGAGAGGGGCGGAGAGGCACGAGACGGCCGGAGGAGTCCCGCCGTCGCCTTCCTCGCGGGGGAGGCCCGTTTTTTCCGGGGGACCCTGCTCAGGTGACGGCGAGAGGGGGGGCACCGGAGGGTGTGGCGGCGGCGGTGGCCGGGGGGGTGCGGCCGCCCGAGTCGCCTCCTGAGAGACGACGCGGGGGCAGAAGGCTTATTTTTGTATTGTCCACTGCTGAATACTGAACGTGATGCTTCATCTTAATAACATGCATAAATTAGATCTTGTGTGCATACCATGAGTGGAGATAGGACCAGACAGAGCTTTTGAATAACACTGACAATGCTGAGCAGGTGAAACACAAGTGACCCAACAACAAACCCATCCAGTCAAGGCACTTCCAACTTCAAAACAGAGAAGTTCTTCGTTGGGAGGCATGCGATTTCTTCAACAAAGCCCCGGTTCACACGAGCATGATACGACTCCTGAAAATTCCAATGACTAATATGTAAACATAAATAGCATTATTATATGCAGATGTTAAGGCTGGAAAACTAAAATGTGTAGCAGAGAATCGAAGGTGCAAGTACATTGAGGGCTATGATCTCCAGCGAAAGCACGTATCCACTGCTGTACTCGCTGCCATGGCCATGTCCATACCCTTGAGATGCCAGCAACCAGACCCAACGGAGTTGGACGCAGGGCTATAATACTTGTATGAGAGGTTCTCTACCTTACTGGATGATGACTCCGAGAACTTCATGACCAGGCCCCGGTTCCCACGAGATAAAAGTGTAACCTTTTTCAGCTCTAGGACCACAACGTCGACGCACCGTGATGCGCCGCCGGCAACGGTGAGAGGCAAGTCCTTGATCATGACCTCCTCGAGCGACTCAGAGCGGACGACGACCGCGTCCTGCTCCCAGTAGTCGTCCATGACAAGCTTGCGCAGGCGTGGGCAGCGGTCGAGGAAGATGCTAGGGTTAATAGACAATATCTCTAGACGGGTGAAGGCGGCAGGATGAAGCTCTGCCTCCAGGACTGGAGCTCCATGTTGGCCGTCATCACAAAGCAAGGGAGCTCGAACGGGAGGTGGAGGTCCTCGTCGTTTCCCCCACCCACGACGAGGGTGAGCTCGGCGGCCCGTGCTTCTCGGCGGCGCGGAGCAGCGAGGTGACCTCTGCAGCGGTGACGACCCCGCTGTTCTGCCTGGAGACGTATCACCTTAGGAATCTTGCATGCATGAAGTACTAAATAAAGTCTATTTGCAAAATATTTTCACAGATGAGTGCAACTTTGTGTGACAAATCTAATGAGCATAAGTAACTCATGATTTGCTACAGTCATGCTATAGTAATCATCCTCTAATCATGCGGTCAAAGATGTCATTAGATTCGTCTCGCGATTTTGCCCGGAGGTTGCGAAGGTAGTTTTGAAAACTGACTTTATTCAATACCCCTAATTAGCGGTCAAAGGTGGAGTAAAATTGTTTACCCTCCAATCCAAACACTGCATGCATGGGGAGAGACATCTTCGGTTCATGGCTGCGTGACAAAAATAACCTAGCTAACCCAGCGCCCAGCGGCCCAGGTATAGATTGATAAAAAAAATAAGTTAGCTGAGTTCTTTCTTTTACGACATGAAGCTAGGAATTGATTGTTTACAATACTCTATTTTATGTTGTGTGTATTTTTTATGTTGTGTGATTGTCTATAATACTAGAGTTTTGGCCTTGTTTACAATGTCGTTGATTTGTGGTCTGCGACTCCTTCAATACAATTCAGGTATCATCTGGTTTCTTATTCTATGTTTTACATGTGTCCAATAGGGAAAGATGATTTTTCTAACAGGGTTTTATCGGAATTTGGAAGATGTGTCATCGAATGTCCAGTATATAGCCCCAAATTCAAAAAGGTCTTGGTGCTTCCTTTGTTTCCAGTGTTCGATTTCTCTGGAAGGACGACTCACTTTTTTTTCAATCACTCTAAAATCTCTCATGTACTATCTAACATATGTCGAGTACGCTTACATTTGGTGTGGTGAGCTGGTGATCATGGCCTTTTCAAAGTTACAGCATTACCTGGCTAAAGTATACAAATAATGCACTTTTAAATATGAGAATTACCCCAATCATTTGACAACAGTGAACATATGTTAACTCAGAGCTGCTCCCATGCATGTAAGTGTTGTGGTTTTGCGAACAGCGGGCGCAACAATAACAAGCTAAGAACCAACTCAGTTTTAAATATATCTTGTCAATTTCTCAACTATCAACGAGAAAAAGGGACCATCTTCAACCAGCAGGGGCTATTATTATTGCAACCTATCACTAGTGGCAGACCCAGAGATTTCGTGGGGCCTGAGCGAACATTATCGCAAGGGATAACAAATTCCACCAACGTATCAATCATTAACATAAACATATGTACTAGCTGTGATAATTTTCACTACCGGAAATTTTATTGTTGCCGGGTATGTTGCAAAATACCTTTTCCCGACGGCCAAGTGTAAACCTCACAGCGAAAAGTGCGGGTTCATGGAAAAAAAGAGTTTGCCTAGAGCAGCTACGGCAAAAAGCAATTTTGCTGTGAGCCTTTTGGGGCCGACGGCAAAATGCTATTTTTCGAGAGCGGCTCACAGCAAAGAGCTTTTTTTCTGGCCTACGGGAAAATTGATCTTTGCAGTAAATTCAAATCAAATTTTGAAGCAGTAAATTAATTTAAATAAAAAAAATTCAATTACAAAGTTTTATTAGAGTACAACTTTCATTAGAGTTATTTTCTTCATTTGACAAAGTTGTAATAATTTTGTTCGCAAACCTATATTTCTTATATAGTTTCATAAAACTATACTAAAGATGTATAGGATTTGTGAAGAGTGTTACTACCACAATACCGGATGATCAAATCATCAAAATAAAAGTTGTCGGTCTTTAGAACTTATGTAACTTTGTTGTTTACAACTTTTGAATGTCAACGAAAATATTGTCAACCAAAAACTAAGTTGATTGTTTCAAATTTGAAATTTAAATTTTGTAAACTACCTCGAATGGAGAAACTTGCAATATGAAAGTTGTGTATCTCAAAAAATTATGAAACTTTGTATTTGACAACTTTTCATTTGAAACCATTTGCTATATTTACCTCATTTTTAAAAATCCATTTCCCGTGGGCCGAAAAAGGAGCTCACGACAAAGAGGTAACTGGGTCGGACGGCCCAATTAACCCGCCGGCCTCTCCCCCCACCCTAACCCTAGCCTATATAACCCTCCCCCCACTCCTCCCTCCCCGCCCCGCCTCCCTCACCCTCTCCCTCGCCTCCACCGCCTGTCTCCTCTACGCCTCCCTTACTCCCCCTCGCCTTCGTCGCCTCCTCCTCTCTCCCGCCCTGCCTCCCTCAGTCCGCCACCGGCGCCCTCAGATCTAGTCCCTCCTCTATCTCCCCTCTCCTCCCCCTCCACGCGCCCCTCAACGATAGTGAGGAGCCGCGGCGGGGCAAGGTGCGGCAGCGACGCATGGATGGTGGCCTCGCGCTCCCTCCCCGGCTGGCGCGACGGTGGAGGTGGCGCCCTCGAGCTATCTTGCCGGCGCGTCCCCGATCTCCCTCCCCGGTGTGCCCTCGAGATCTGCGACGCCGGACACGACCTCCTCTCCCCCGCGGCGGCCTCGGCCTCCTCTCCTTTCCTCTCCACCTAGATCCAGATCCAGCCTCGAGATGGTGGTGGTGGTGACGGCGGCAAGGTCTCGTCCCCACGGCGCAGGCTCCTCCCCACGGCGGTGTCCTCCACCACAGTGACGGCGTGCGGCGGGGTGGCGCTGGAGGTGGTTGTGGCCGTCTGGCGGAGCCTCTACGGCGAGATCTGCGGCAGTGGGATGGTGGTGGCAGCGATGGCCAGTAGTGGGCCTGGCCTGTGGGTTTTTTTTTGTTCTTTTCAAAACTCTTTGCCGAGAGCCTAGGAAGTCCTCGCGGCACACCTTTGCCGTGAGCCTGAGCTTCGGCTCACGGCATAGGGCTCTTTGCCGGCAAAACTTTGCCGTGAGCTCTATGCTGGCGACTACTCACGGTAAACTTTTTGCTGTGAGTAGACCGTTCTTTGCCGTGACGAACCGGCTCACGGTAAAGAAGCTGTTTTCGGTAGTGTTTGAAACTAAAGTCACAGTTGCGGTACACATATATATGAATATGAAAATGAAAATGTGATAGAAATTGTCTTATTAGAACATTGCGACGATTCCTATCTGCCATTCGTCTCGATGTGACGATGTCGGCGAGTAGCCGGGCGCAGCTAGTGTGCTCACTCAACGCCCTCGCACAGGTCGCAAAGCGTAAGTCGGGATCTCTCTCCTGCAGACCTGCAGTCTTGCTCGAACAATCGAATTGGAATTCAGAACGTCGCTGGATTTGGAAAGGCTACAAATGATCCTCAGTGCTGATATCTCCGACTTAAGTTCACGTATTAAGCTAATTGGCTAGTGGCTACTAGGCTAAGTATTTAATTTGGGCTGCAAACGGCCAATGGTTTCCATATCATTGCTTGCGCTGAACTACACGTCTACACCCAGGCCGCCCAGCAAGGAGCCCGGGCGGCTGCCCAGGCTGGCCAGGCCTTGGGTCCGCCACTACCTATGACGGTGCCCGGCCCTTTCAATTTAGTGGTCTCACTGGTAGGTAAAGCGGGAGCCTTTTGTATACCTCTTTAGTCCTGGTTCAACTTTGGAGTCGAGACTAAAGGTCTTTCGTCGACGTGGTCCGAAATGCTTGAGGGAGGCACCCCCTTTAGTCCCGGTTGGTATAACCAACCGTGACAAAAGGGTTGCCTCCCAACGTCTTTTTCCAGCAATGATTGACGTGGACTTTTAGTCTCGGGTGGAGTTACCAACCGAGACTAACTTTAGTCTCGGTTGGTAACTCCACCCGGGACTAAAAGCCCACACCCTATAAATTCAGCTTCTTCTTTCTCTTTCTCTTGCCCGAGCCATTCTTCACCTATAGCTCAAGCTCTTCCTCCATGGCGCCTCAACCTTAGAGAGGTGTTGCTGAATTTTTTCTTCAACAATTTGTGAAGATTTCTCTCCTCTAAAGTGTTGTTTAGATTTGATTCTTCTTCCTCCCTTCATTTGTTGTGATTAAATTTTTTTATATTTTAGAGATGGAGAAAATAGAAATCTTAAATCCTAGGTAGGAGGAGCTAATAAGAGATGAGGTTTTTTATATACTTTAGATTTAGAAAAAAAGTGGTTGGCTAGATACTAGCATTCTCTTGTTATCTTTTAAATTGATGTAGAGAAAATTGAATTTTACTTTTTGATATAATGAAACATAGAACTAATATTAATTTTACATTTAGCTAATTTTTTAGAAGTTAGTTTATAAAAAATATGGTCATTAATAATGAAGATAAAAAAAATAGTCATTAGGTGACCTCTGTATGTCATTGTATCACAATAAATGGCCAGATGTATGTAGTTCACATAGTATCCAATGATTGCCGCGGTTGTGGTACAATGACATACATACAGAGGTCACCTGATGGCTATTACAAGGCACGGCATTAATAGCAATGAGTACAAGTCCCAAGCTGAAACTAGTCAGCCTCTAGCTTTTGAACCTCTGTTTCAAACACATTTATGAATTCACGTATTGTCTTGAAATGATCAACATGTTCAGGAAAAATGTAGGTAGACATCCAGTTCTCATCATCCAGTTCATAACGGAATACATCAAACTCACCCTTCTTCATCTTTGTCTTTGTTTACTTTTTGATATAATGATACATAGAACTAAATATTAATTTTACCTTTAGCTAACTTTTAGAAGTTAGTTTATAAAAAATATGATCATTAATAATGGAGCTAAAAAATAGTCATCAGGTACGTGACCTCTGTATGTCATTGTATCACAACAAATGGTCAGATATCTGTAGTTCACATAGGATCCAATGATTGTCGCGGTTGTGGTACAATGACATACATACATAGGTCACCTGATGGCTATTATAAGGCACGACATTAATACCAATGAGTACAAGTCTCAAGCTGAAACTGATCAGCTTCTAACTTTTGAACCTCTGCTTCAAACACATTTATGAATTCACGTATTGTCTTGAAATGATCAACATATTCAGAAAGAATGTAGGTAGGCCTCCAGTTCTCCTCCACTGGGAGTAGAGACTAGAAATTTGAAGTGAACGATATTTTGATGTATAAATACTATTTATTTTGATGTATAATATTGTGTGTAAGTCTTATGCATAAGACTAATTATCTATTTTTATTTATTTTGATGTATAATATTGTGTGTAAGTCTTATGCATAAGACTAATTATCTATTTTTTAAAAAATAGATAATTAGTCTTATGCATAAGACTTACACACAATATTATACATCAAAATAAATAGTATTTATACATCAAAATATCGTTCATCTATTTTGATGTGTATATTTTTAAGTTTATATATGTAGATATATAAGTTTATATATGTATACATATATATTAAGTGCAAATACGTATACGTACATATACAGGTGAGACAACAATTAGAATATACGCTCAAAGGGGTGGGCGCTGGCGTGCCCCCCTTTAGTCTCGGTTCGTAATATGTTTCAGTTCGTAATATGAACCGGGACTAGGGGGCTTTTGTCTCTCATCATTAGTCCCGGTTGGACATGAGAGACCTAAGACCTCTACCAACCGGGACTAAAGCCTCTCTCCCTACCAGTGTCTTAACGTTGCTATATGGTTTCTGTGGAAGAACTCCGCACATCAACAACAAATCGCACATCAACAACAAATCTAAGATCCTCGTAGTCACAGCTAGGGGTGGCTGATTACCCAGCTAATAATATCGTCTAAAAAGTATAGCTCATGATGATAAATGAAAATAAATAACACAAGTCAATAAGTTGGGATCACACAAACGTTTGGAGACTCAGAATAGACCCAATTACTACCGAATTTGACTTACAAGTTGTGTCACAAGTTTATTTTAGCTAGCCTAATAATAACATATCATTTTATTCGTAAAAATGAAGTTTGATATTGTCTTATTTATCAAGCCTATAATGAGTCAAATCAAATAGCTTACGAGCTGACTCGATTCATTTGAGAGGAACAAGCCCAGCTGAACCGAGTCAAATGTATAAACGAATCCAACCGGATCACGAGCCTCAAGCTTTTACGCCAATCCTGCTCACATCAGTTAATCATTCTCTAAATATGTTGATAAGTTCAGATTGTTGGGTCACCCTACACTAAATATTTCCAATGGCATGGGCATTCTTGATGAGGTGGTTCGTTTATATGCAATAATGGATTATTGCTGGAGTCCATCATCAATGATCAAGATCTAGTTTTCATAAAATACTTCCCTAGAATTTTAGAATGGCTTGGCAATCTGTTGTAACACTCGCCCCACCTCCTCATTGTTGTTTGCTCTGTGCAAACTCTTTCTTTATTTATAATATATACTTCCTCCGATTTGGTAAATAAAGTCGTTTTGGATAAGGTTTGAGTCAAATATTGGGAATATAATAACTTTTAAGTCGTTGAGTTTGGAAATGTGAAAACTACATGAATAGATTTGTCTTACAAAATACTTTCATAAAAGTATACATATGTTAGTTTTTAATAAATATTTTTATAAAAATAAGAAGTCAAAGTTGTACCTTGAAGACCGTGTTGCTGTCTTAAATGACTTCATTTACCAAACCGGTGGGAGTAATCAGTAGGGGTCCTAACCTATATCTCAAAAATAAATTGTGAAATTAAAAGATCTCTTTAGTCAGTTTGGTATGCTGTGTTGCACATGAGTTCTGCATTCGAGCTTCAAACTGACGGCCAGTCCGAAGCTGCTAACAGGGTGATCATATCGATTCAATCAGGAAAAGTATAAACCTGCCTAGTTATCGTCCCTTTCTATGTTTCTTATCTCCTTCCTAATCAGTGTTTAATTTCAATGTGCATCACCAACTATCAATCACATGCACACATACCATACGATCATGGTGGCAATAATTTGTTACAATACCCCTTGAATCCAATTGTTCCTTCTCTATTTGTGATCAATAAGAAGGTTTCCTCCACTACCCTCAAATTCCATCAATTTTGCAGGCATGGTCAGCTCCCTGCGCTGCATTGTTGCTCTATATATCCAGTCTCACAAAATGTAAGTGCTATATATGTTACTCCCTCCGTTTCATACTAGTCGTTTTGGATTTTCTAGATACATTTCTTTTGCTATGCACTTAGATATATAATTATGTCTAGATACATAACAAAAGGAATGCACCTAGAAAAGTCAAAATGACAAGTAATATGAAACAGAGGGAGTATTTGTCAGTAATAGTTTTCAGGATATTGGTATTATCTGTCCTTGGTTATATTATTAATTAATACTTATAGAACGGCTTTATACCTGAGAAATGAGTTTTAGCCACCATATATATTCGGTGGGTTTATGGGAAGAAACATGCAAAGCCCTGTACATTTTTGAATTGTGGTGTACTTTTGCTGGGGCATGGTTTACATATTTGTATTATGGATGTGTACAAGAAATCAAATTCATAACTTCTCTAGATCACATCATTAATTAAGTTAAGATTCCACCAAAACTTCTCTAAATCGTTGATATATAGTGCCTTAGTATATTCATCAGCATCTTGATCTTACGAAGAAATAAACCGCGCCCCGAGCATTTACTCTTTCTCGAACAATAAATCAATTTCAATATGTGTAGTTCGAGCATGAGAGACCGGATTGGATATCATATATTGAAGGTTGTCCTCAAATGATACATATCATAGTGCATACCAAGCATCCCCGTTGAAACAACAAAACATTACATATGTGAGCTTAGCTTAAAATGATGCATACTGTACGTTTGATTTGCTTAAAATGATCCATACTTTATTTGTGTAAGATGATGCTCTAACATATGATTATGTTTTCTTGTGGCTGTGCACTGTGAGCAAAGATCATGGTTTGAACATTTTTCCATAAAGGAGAACTGTGAAAGGTTGCGGTTTCAGGATTGCATTGTCATTTGTTCCGTAAAGATGGACTGTGCAAAATCATGGTCTCAACATGTTAACTTTCCCCCCTTGAAGATGCATTGAGCATGTCATGGAGTGTGGTGAAGAGATGTACCTAGATTGTCCTTCTGGTGTTCCTCAGTGCCTTGATCATCATAGTGATGCATCTACAAAAATAAAATGTTGTTAAATTTATTTGCCATACAAAACAACGACCATCTTTCAAGGATTTGATTTTGACATGACATGCCTATGCAATATCTGTGACATGTAAAATTCACTTTTGACTGACTCTTAATTTGCTAGAGAAGAAAGAGATCGAGGGGGCCAAAGAGTTCTACACTGACCATCTTTCAAATATTTAGCAAACTGCTCAGATTCACAGTACCAAGAGGTGTCAAGAGCAAAGAACAAAAGAGGTAAGATGAATCACAACTCGTGATAAGATCACTTACCTTCATGTAGTTTTTCGTGATCCCCAGGAGCATCAAAGTTGAGATTAAACTCTGATGCACAAATTGGTTGCCTCCTCCTGCATTGAGGTCGACTTGAGGCCTTAGCTTCCATGTTCTTTCTGATCTTGTGCTTCATTGAGATCTATCTGATTGTATGGTGTTCCTACAAAATGCGACAGGTAGTACTTACAAAAATTTGGACGTGATATTGGATGTCATCCACATTCATTTTAAGGAATAATTCCTCACATGCTACTGGTTAAACCCTTAATCCCTCATATATATATGACACCATCATATCAGTGACTGCGAGAGCCGAGATGTACGTCCCACATGTCATAAAACAATCACTGGCATATGAGGAATTATTTTCAGTGGCAAATAAGAAAATCTCCCTTTTTAATGATAGAATCTACGTACGGTAAAAGGTTAGGGAATGAATAGTGATTGGAAGGGGTTGCAGAAAGGTTTGAGAGGAAACTAAGTATAGCTGGAAGTGGAAACTTATGTCAGTCTATTTCCAAATTCAGTCCTAAATTCTCTCCCTATTTTTATTATGTCCTTTTCTGATACATTTTTTTTTGAAGCGGCTACGGCCGGCAAGAAGCTGGCCTGAACGATTATATTGACTGAACAAGTTCAGGTACAGAGGTTTTGTGAGGAGGGGTGAAACACAACAACGTACAACAAGGGCTAAGTTACATGAAAAAGAGAGAACCACATTTGTAAGGCATCCCGATCTCTAGGCGCTAGTCGGTGTAGCCAAAGCTGAAGGTCGAGCATCACGTTGTTGATGACAGAAGCTGAAGCGAGGCGAGAAGACTGAAAGACCCAAGAGTTCCTGGCCTTCCAAATATTCCACGACAGCGTAGTGACAATGGTAGTGAACCTTGGCCGTGGCGGTCGTCGGGAGCTCCAGCATGGTCCATGTCTCGGAAGCTGGTGAGGTGCGGGGCGGTGGGCCAGCCTGCATCGCGCCAGATCGCTTCTGCGAGGGGGCATCCCAGCAGTAGGTGGTGCTGAGTCTCCGGCTGCCCACAATAGGCGCAGTCAGGGGACTCGACGATGTTCCGATAGTGTAGAAGCATTGCAGACGGTAGGTGATCCCGATGCACCAACCACAAAAAGTGTTTGCATCTCGGGGTAGCCCCATTGTCCCAGATGAATGGAGGCAAAAGGGTCAATAGGCAGCACCACCATGCAGCCATTGTAGAAGGAAGCTAAGGAGAAGGGCGCCATGGCGGCGCCCACACCCCGGGCATCCACGGTGTCTGAAGACGCCCTGGCGGACTGGAGAGCGAGCTGGATGGTGAGGAGCTCGTCAGTGGCCGCCGCGAACAGGCGGGTGTGCAAGCCAACGTCCCAGGTGCCACCTTGCATAGTCTACTGGGTGGAGATGTTGGGGCGGCGGCAATGGGAGAACAAGGCCGGAAACATAGCGGCCAGCGGGCGCGGACCAATCCAGTAGTCGTGCCAAAAGCTGCAGGAGGCGCCGCTCCCCAGGTGAACTCGAGTGTGGACATGTACCTTGGCCATCATCTGCTGAATCATCTTCCAGGTAGGTGTGTCGAGGTGGTGCGAGTCGCCGAGGTCGCGCCCAGCAGTAGGCCCGTAGAGGCGAAGGAACCACCGCTGCCAGTTGGTGGTCGGGGCCTGCTGCAGCTTGGCCGCGACCTCATAATGATGATGGGACATGGCAAAGACTACTCAAAACTAATACTAGGGGGTAAATCACTTACACAGATAGAAGTAAAGTAAAACCAGGAAATAATGATATATCACTTTTTGGTCAGGGCTAATGAAAGTGCAACAAGAGTTCTCAAAATGAGAATATTTCCAATTAAGAATAGGGGCCAAAAACTAGATTCTGGAATGACATTTGGTTGGATAGTACACATGTAGAATGGTAAGTTTCCATTTTTAATCACAGTTGCATCGCAAATGCCACACTAAGTAAAATCGGCAGTCATTTCATAGATGTTAAACAGAGGGTACTACTTTGCAAGCTCACTATCACAAGAGAGCACACTTTTGTACTGTGGCTGTCAAACAAAAAGTTTGCGAGCCATTGGATGATCATGGTTTCTTTCGCTTAAGATAAGTGACTTTTATTTTCATTTTTGTGATAAACTTTTAAGCTGAATTTGCTGTAAGAACTTAGTTGTGTGCAGTCACAAAGGCCAAAATTAATTCCATTTTCTAAAAAAAAGATGATCTCAGTTGTTTATCAAGTTTCAATAATATTATGTTTCACATATATGTAGTATAGTTACAAAGCTTTATTAGCCTAATGTGGCACATTGTGTCAGGATTGGGTATAATGCTTACTAATTATTTCATGTGTAAATATTAGTATCATGTAAACTAGTTCTTTTCAAGAGCAATGGGCCAACATTCATGTATATGTATCAAATTTAATTAAATTTATTTTTGGGCATGCTAGTAACATATTCCATGGTATGGGTCTCCAATTGAAATAAAATCATGCTTGAAACCCATCACAAATAAACTCATTTCAAAATAAACAAAATTTTCCTACTATGACAAAACAGATGCTAAGGTCTGTCAGTGCATCCATTTCTCAACAAATGAAATGAACCGAAAAAATGTGAAAAGAACTACAACCGTGTGAAAAATTTCAATATTCCACTACTTCCATCAACCTTTTTGTTTGTCTTATCCAGTGACCTCTTCAGTTTTTTTTGCTTCTTCGGAACTATTTTATTTGGCACAGATTTGACACTACGCCGTGTCAATGATGAGCAAACAGCAACAGGTACTTCATCCACCAACAAACTTGGCTCATCATAATCTTCTTGGCCCAAACTCAATTGTTCTGTATGCTTGATTGTGTGATTGCTTTCTTGTGACAACGATGAGCACCATAGACTTGATTTTTCATCTTGCAGATCAATTACTAACTCATTTTGACCTATTTCTTGACCTTTATCAGTAGGTAATTTCCTTTTCTTGAATGGGTTGTTCACAGGGATATTTTTCGGCTCCACTTCATTGTCTTCCACTCGAGGGGATTGCTTCTGCAGTAGAAATTTACTAAGGGCAAGGACACCTTTTTTGCACTTTTTCCCATCACTTGAAATCTCATCAACTGCAAACATAGTATAATAAAAAAACACAATGAGAAGTCCTGAATTTGACCTAGTTCATTGGAGCATTGTAGGACAGTGCGGGCATAATCATCCAATTTTATCTTCAAAAGAGATTACATTAGCAAAAAAGAAAGCTCAACAATATTTTAATCATAACATATGTAATTCAAAGTTGGTCCGATATCACACTCACCTATCATATTTTCATTGCTTTCCTGGGATGAAAGTATTGTAATACAGCTCTTTTGTGTTGAAGTTTCCTGAGAACCACATTGATTGGCAACGTCAAATGCTGAGGTATCAAGGAAATCGATAGTGCTAACAATCCTGGAGTACTGGTCGAACGCTTTCATGGTAATAGGATTCAGGTGCCCCTCTGCAATCCCTCTTGCAATTGATGGGGATAATGCTCTTTAGATGATTAAGGAATTCACAATAGTGACAGCAGAAAATGAATAATTCTATGAAAGACTGATTAACATCATTGCTTTTTAGGCACCAACAATATAAGCCACTATATATAGATATTTGCCATTGGTTAAATATAAAGCATAACCAGGACACAAAGCAAGTGCATTTTCAGAAAACCAAAAGGAATAAAGGAATCCTGCACACGCAAATAAGTAGCAACTTGTGCCCTAAGAAGTTATAAATTAGTTTTTGCCTAAATAGATCAGGCATTTACCGAAGCAACCAGCAATGGAAGTTTCAGAAATTGGTAGTACAAAAACTGTGCCCCTGTGTATTGATGCTACTACTGTCATGGATGTAGTCAGCCAAAAACATTGTGTACAGATGCCTCATTCTCAGTCTTATCAAACAAAAACTTTCAAGGATACGGTCCAAGAATATCCAGGTCTCCATCCAAGTAAGTAAGATACTGTTCATCCAAAGGTTTCAAATGTTTAAGTGACTTGCTTTCGACATCATATCTAAGGCATTGAAAGAAAATGGCTCATCAGACATCAGTGTCTTTTAACAAGCCATACAGATGCACAAAGTAGGATAAAGGCAATCTTACACTCTAGCATGATTGAACACTGCAAGAGTTTTCCAAAAGGAACCAGCATAATCATTTGGCACTGAGTACCGCTTGTCAAGCTTTAAGTTTGATATAACCTGGCAATGCATAGATCAATGAGGCAGCTCTTTATACCAGAAAATAGCATTCATCACTGCAGAGTGCAGATTGTTCAGACATTTACAAGGTCAGCATAAAAAGATTGGTTTAATCATCGAGAGTACACTTGTGCAATGCTATACAACTGCTATCAAACGGAGAATCTCAAAAACATTGTTTTATACTTATGTACAAAATAAGTGTTGTTTAAGAAAATGTAAATGCTGCAAATTACATGTTAAGATTCTCTTTCAAAAAGATAGCAGCTCCAGAACTTCAATCGGTATATTGCAACGGTTACAGAAAATAAAACTATTGCAGAAAAAAACTATGGTTACAAGAATTAAAATTATTACATAAAAAAGTATTGTGCAGTAATGTTACATTAGCCTATGCACTATTGGAACACAAAATACACAATAGCTCCATAAACATTATGTATTGATAAGAAATGTATCTTAAAATTTTTCGTAGTGTAGTACTACTTTTAGCAAACTGCACATATGCTTCAAAATGGTACCTATATAAACTAAAGATGAAGCTTATGCCAAAATATGAAAGGTAACTAATGTTTGTTTGCTGAATAGCACAAGATCAGTAAGGGATTAATCATTCTTACACGATTTAAGTCTTTATATTTTGAGATAATGGAATATGCTCGTTTAGTACCAATGCCTGAAATCGACGGAAGGAAGTCACATCCTGCAAGAACACACATGCCTGTCCAGATATAAAATGAAATGTCAGCAGTATAAAAAGTATATAGCTGCAATACAGCCTTTTATAAGGTGTTAGCTGCTGTTTCATTTCATCTTTTAACATGTTTATACTGTCATTTGGATAATATATGAATAGATTCAGAATTGTATTTCTAACAAATAGTATTCTTGCAACACGTAGAAAGCAAATAATCTGGTCATAAGTCCCCTAGCCCTAGGCTGAATTAACTGGAGCAGTACTCAATTCACTTTTCCTTTTGAGCAATATAATTTAGCTGGGGAAAATGTTCAAGTCAATGCTTAGCAGTCTACCAATGCCTTACCTGTAAAATGTTGTTGATCAAAATCTCGGAAGGAAAGACCATCTTTATCTGTCTTTAGGGTTCTTTCCATTGTGAATTCTTCACCATTCCCGAATCGATCCATCTTAAATAGAATCTAAAATTTCGTAGCAGTCAGATATTAAAACTAAAACAGAATGAAAACCATGTGAAGAGAAAGTGATTGTCTCACAGCAGGGCAGCAATATGCTATTAAGTCACTGTCTTCTGTAACTACAGCAGCTATGCCCCCTTGATCAGCATCAAGAGTAGTTAGATATGCCAACTGTGCATCAGCTTCATATGGAGCAACCACAAATTCAACATTTTCTGACCGCAATATCTGGAAAACAAAAACGTATGATTTTTTTCTATAAGAGGGGAAAGAATGTCACAAATTACTTCCAATGTAGCACCTGGATTAGTTGATAAGCCATCGATGGAGTAATGTGCACAGCTTTCTGCAAATGAAATACAGAAATCGGTGTCAGAGAATCCTAATCATATCCACCTCCCACTAATCATAATCAAGGGTTACAGAAACCCTCTTTTATTCGGATTAGTGTTGCTTGCCAACTGGCCTTCTAACTCTATATCATGAGATCAACGAAACCAAGCAAGCCATGTGATTCTAGCAGCACTTCAAGAGCTACACTGAAGATTGCGAATGTCAAACGATGATCACTACAGAATACAACAAAATCAAGTGACGTTTCCAGCACCACGTCCATTCACCATAGATGAATCAAGCATAGCGAGACAAATTTACATGGAAGTGGAGAATGCGTGGACAATACCAGGCAAAATCTAAACATTACATCCAGTATGCAGGTTCCATTTCTCCATTCAATCGGTACGATTGGAAAAGCAGCAACTGAAACTACTGCAGGCTCTTGCTTGGTTAATGGTGCAACACAATATGCTATCAGACTATCATGCCCGGATCTTATAGTACGGAAAATTCTTTGTTGCAATTTCAATTCAGTATTAAAGATTTGTATTCAATCCTGAGTTACAAGTGGTGTTCGCTGAGTCCTTTCTTCAGTCCTTGGATTTGTAATGTTTTCAATTCTACTTTCATTAATTAAATTAACAGAACTTCTGCCCTTGCTTACTAGTTTCCCCCCTTCCATACTAGAGCTACACAGTTAGTGATAAGCAAATAGCTTAGAACCAGTGGTCTACTACTTCATAGTTGTGCACCCTGTTTCTTGTCTTTCACCGAAAAGAGTTGATGCACAAATAGCTTCCAGACTCTCTGTCCATAAAGAAAATAGAGACCAAGAAATTTAAGGTAGTTCTCATGGGTTAAAGATATTCCCAAGTTCCCAAAGGTTGCAATTATTGCTTTTAATACTTTGATAACATGATAGAAAAAAGTAATTGCACTTGTCAAATGGAAATGATTTCAATAGATTATCATTGTAGTTTTAATAATTTTCGATAACATATACATACAAAGAAAAATAATGGTCAAATATGTTATTGGAGTTTGGCTACATGGCAATGTCCCAAACGACAAACAGAAGTGAATGGAGGGACCAAGTTTTTGGCATTCGATTTCTGGATATCAAAATGACAGCTAACATTTTTGAAGTGAAAAGGTGGCGGCAACTTTTTTGGTATGGCAACAACTGCAAGAAGAAAAGTAGATGCTTACCCGGAATAGATCAACGGCGGCAGCTGTATCTCTTTGCTCAAGCTTTTCTTTTGCCATGTTCAGACTAAGTTCCCTCCTCCTGAATGTGAATAGCAATGAGACTTAATTGTGGAGCTTAGGTGTAAGGAATTGCATAATGATGTTCTTATAATATATCGCAAAGAAATTTAAATAGCAGGGCAATCTTATACAACCATCAATTTGCTGATGGACTATTGAACATAATGATAATTGGTTTTAGGTAATGAGGACAGCCCAGCTCCGTTTCAGCCTTAAAACAAGACTGATGATACCCAAGGTGCCATATCACATATGCACTGACAAAGAGAAATGTCTCATGGATGCTAACAAAGAAAATTGTCTCGAATCAACGCACATTACTACCATCATGACACATAAGCCAACAACACAAAACACAAAACTACAGAAAATGAAACTTTGAATTCGTAACCAATAGGCAAATGTCATCATAGCTCAGTTCACGGTACCTCCGCCGCTCATCATCCGTGGCCGCCTTGCAAGGCATGCTGCCCCCATCAAAAACGACGACGGGAACAACCTTGTAATGCCGGAGGAGGTTGATGTGGTGCATGAAGTAGCTGATGTAGCGCCTGGCTGCAGTGCTCTTGGGGTTCATACACAGCTCCATACTGCAGGAATAGGCTGTAACACCATAAATCGGACACAAGAAACAACGAATATGTTAAGAAAATGCTGCCAAAAGCAGCACTAGTCAATACATTGCAGCGATACAATCAAATCGAACCTCCTTTGTGGAGCCAGGAGTAGGCATCTATGCCGACCTGCAGATGCAGCCACAAAGTGACAAGAAATCAACAAGAATGGAAAATGCGAGAAAAAACTGCAGACTGAAAGCTGAGATGGGATCTGTTTTTACCCGCTTGCCGGCGTACTTGTTGATGTGCACGGGCTCGATGAACGGCTTGAGGAAGCGGAGAAGGTTGGGGATGCCCATCGTACGCGCGAATAATCGAAAGGCAGCTGATTTCGATCGGTTCCCCGGAGGATTGGATTGGGATTTCAGGGTATACTGGGAAAAGCGGCGGAGGGGGGAGAAACGGGGATGCTGGAGAAGGCGAGGCGAGGACCATCGAGTCACTGACAGGTTTAGAGGCGGCGTGGGTCCCACGAATGGCGAGGCAGGGTGTGCGGGGGTGGGAACCTGTTCTGTTTCGCGCGCACCGGATTGGTTTCCCGCGCTTCCACCGGTCGTGAAAATCCAAGTTAATATTTTAAACATGTATTCTATATCTAACTTTGTACAGTATATTGTTTTCAACAGATTGGATTTTCTTGTAAGAGTTGTATTGGTCCAGATATTTCTAAGTAATATACGTACAAAATATTGGGATTGCTACATGTGGAGATGGCAAAGGCAAAGCTCGTGAAGGCCACTTATCCTCGCCCAAGCAGACAGACATACGGCATGTAATAGTTGGTAACAACATGTACTCCTACAGGCCAAAAGAAAATTATGTTGAATTTGAAATACATGATAATATTTTATATACTTTATTAAAAGCCAACGCAAAAAAAGAGATTTTCTAGCCCAATATGATTAGACTCGGGAATAAAAGCCAGCCCAAAAAGACCTAAAATTATCCATCCTGCTTGGGTCCTGTTACAATATTTTTCCCATCCAGGCCGGCCCATGGGTTACTATAAGCTGGGCTTATAAACATGCTCTTAGTCTCAGGCTAATCAGTACCCTCTAAATTTCACCCCTAAAAGCAATATTTGAAGGCTCCTTTAAAAAATTGTATCCCCTAAATGACATTGTGCTGCCCTCCATTTCCATCCTCTATTCATGGGTCCACCTGTCATTTCTTTTTTATTTTTTCTCTCAAATATTATCCTCCCACCCACCCCACCGATCCACCGTACGCGCGGGCATTGCCGGCTCCTGGCCGCGGATGCCACGGGCACCGCCACCTCGTAGCGTGCGTCTGTCGGTCGCGGGCACCGCCCTCCTGCAGGGAGCAAGGCGGCCTTATCCCAGTGGCGGAACCAGAGGTTTGTGATTTGCTGCAAAATCAGTGAGGAATCACTGTTGTGCACTGTTCAATCAAGGATCTGACATCGGTGTTTAGGAGAGCTGACATCGATGGCTGCTGTTGTGACAGAGTGAAGCCCCTTCCACGAACAATAACAAACAATAGACTTGTGAGGAGCAAAAAGCGTGGAAAGCAAAACTCAAAATTGTTGTATTCCTTTCTCCTTTTTTCCAAACCCCTTTTACAGTCACGGTTCGCCCCCTTTTATAGAGAGACAGACCGATTTATATATTCCGAAAATATCCTAATGTGAAAAGAATGATTCTAAGATATTCCATGTCTTCATTGTAAAATCATCTCCATTCCGTGATTTGCGCCATTGAATACGCCGCAATTTCCGGGGAGAAACACGTGCTCTTGTCGGCCGACGGCTTTTTCAGGGGTCTCCTTTCGGTCGCCCGGAAATAACCCTACGAACAAGATCAAAAAAATTCACAATTTCAGACGTGTTAGCCATGCTTTCTTTCCGATCGAAATATCCAAGATGATTCTTTACAAGGCCAAAATTGCTCTCATGGCTTTCGATAGCAATAAAAACTGATAAAGTATTTTAAAATGCTATCCAAACTAAAATCAACACTTGAAACGGCCCAAAGGTACTAGACCAATCCCAAGAAGAGTCATGTTGGGCTTCAAAAGGTACCAGACCAATCCATTTCGAATGGGCTAGATTGAAACCTGTAGCTTAAATATTTGCGAAATGCTTGTTTTGCGGCTAAGGAATTTTTTTATATTTTTTTAATCATTTTGCAAAATTATACGACCGTTTGAAAATTTGTCAGATTTGTCCACCAACCGCCGTGCGCCACGGCGGCTGGGGTCATTTTAATTTTTTGATAAAATTTTATTAAATCTAGTAGAAAATTAACAAGGGAAATTAAGGGTACGATCTCGAACCTACTGACTACCGTACCGCCGCGGTTGCTTTTCGGCGAGTTGTTTTTTTTAACTTAATGATTAATTTTTTGTTTTTTAACTTTATGACAAAGAAAACTAGGTTGTAATAAAGAAAAGAAAAGTGACATACTAAAAAATAGTCATGATCACATATAACAGTGCTCCTGTACAAACAATATGCGACCTAATCTAGCATCGCCTGGTCTTCTTGAGCAGCCTGTCAGCTCGGGCTGCGGCGTGCGTCTGCTCGCGAGGGTACGTCAACGGGTCACGTGGGTGGATCTGCCGACGCCTAGCATCACCAGTCGGCTGGGGTGTCGCCATCATCGCCGCCGACCCTGCAACCTCGTGGGACGACCCTGGCAGCCCTCCTGGAGACTGTTGTGCCCCATCGCTCGCGCCTGGCAGCTGCGAGCCTCCTGGAGACGGCTGCGGCCCACCGCTCGCGCGGCTGGAGACGGCTGCGGCCCACCGCTGACGCCTGGCAGTTGCGAGGCTCCTGGCTGCGCCCCACCGGTCGCTCCTGGCAGCTGCGAGCCTCCTGGCTGCGTCACTGCTCCCTCCTGAGTCCACGTGGGTGGCGCGCCTCCAAGCTGCGACCCTGCGAGCTCGTCCTGCAACTGCAAACCCTGCAAGAAGTCGAAGTCGATGCCCAAGTCGTCGAACCCGGACCCGGACGCTCTGGCCTAGTCCCCTAGGGTGGAGTCAGGAGTGTCGGCGCTGCAGTCGTAAACTGGAAGACATAATATTATTAAATCGCGTATCCTAATTAATACAATCTAGTATTTGTATATGGTTCGACATAGAGTAGTGGTCATTACCTGACGGAAGAATAGCGCCAAGGGACGAGGAAAGAACCGGTGCTGCTGCTTGTGCTACTGCTGCTGCTGCTAGTACTGGTGCTGGTCCAGGTGCGGGTCCTCGTGGTGCCGGTCCAGGCCCTCCTGGTGCTGGTGCACGTGTAGGTGCAGGACCTCTGAGAGAAGGCCCCCTAGCGGAGACATCCTCAAGGGAGGATGCGCCGGAGGGCGCGCCGGGTAGAAAGCCGCCTGGTAGGGTGGCCGTGACGAGGACGACGGTGCCGCGTGGGAACGACCAGTCGAGGTGGAGCTGGAGGACGACTGGGGGTACCGTGGAAATAGTGGTAGAGCCGGGTTGCCGCGGTAGTTGACCGCGGCAAGGAACCTCGTGGTGATAGCACCCATCCTGTGGAACGTCTCCTCGATCTCCTGGTGTGACATTTGGTTCAGCCTCGCCGTCGACTCCTCTACAATACGTGAAAGGTCCGCAATCACGTCGAACAGCAAAAGAAATTATTAGTAAATGCTACAATGTAAAGTACCATAAGGAAAAGGTGGTGAATTTTGAAACTCACCGCCGCGTCGTAATGCTGATCCCGTCGCACCAGGTACGCGGCACTAGAAACGAGCGCCCTCGCCGCGTCCGGAACCGGCGCTGGTGGCTATGGTGGGACGTACATCACACGCGACCAAGTCCTCAGGGTGTACCACTGGATGTACGCCTCCCACGCCGTGTCGTCGTGAGGCCGGTCCTCCGTGACGACGTTCTGCGGCGCGGTAGCCCAACCGTCCACGTACGGTTGCACCCTCTGAACCCAAGAAACACGCCCCGCAACTCCCCTCCGAGACCACCTACGACGAATTAAACATATTTGTCAGCAGCTGAAATCTTCGAACGCTGAATTAAAATTTAAAATTAACGAGAACTCATCTATGGTGGGCGCTAGGAACAGTGTGCACCACAGGCACAGGCCACTCTTGGTAGCGGCTGAACTGCCTCAGCACCCTGTGGACGGCGTACTCCTCCACGTACATGTCGAACAGCAACGGCGACCTCGTCATCCAGTAGTGCTGGTCTCGGAAGCACAAAGACGAGAGCCCCTGTGGTGCGCGGGTCACGACAGCCTCCTCTGAGTAGGGCGTCCACCTGACGTCCGCGTCCGTGAGAGCGTCGAACTACCCGACAAAGTTCTTGTACGCCCTCTTCGTCTGGTCGTGGGCGTATGAGGTCTGCATACAAACCAAATGTGAACCCTAAATGTGGATTGAACAAACTAGACAAAATGGAAAGACAAAAATTGAAAGTGAAAGGTAAGAAATTACCTTCCGAAGGCACCACAACGAGCCCATAGTGAAACGGTCGCGCGGGTCGTGGCCCTCTGGCAGGGGCTCGTACGCGTAGAGGGGAACGACTGGCCGACTAATCGCAAACCGCTCGTGGCACCAGAGCTGAAGAAGGAGAGGACAGCCGAGAAGGATCGGCTCCGCCGAACGACCCTTCAACACCCCCGAGCACAGACCCCTGTACGCCCTCGTAAGAATAGAGTTGCCCCAACTGATCTGAGGCACGGCGTGCAAGGGCGCGTCGGCGATCCTCCGAGCGTGGGGATCAGGTACCTCGCCACCGCGTCACCCTGCGAACTGCAGAATAACACGAACCCAAACAGCCACAACAGGTACGCCTCGAAGAACCTGTCGACTGTCTCCTGCTCGGCGTCATCTGCTAGGTAATCAGCCTACACAAGCAAAATCAAACGTTAGTTATATTGTCTCTATATCTTCAAAAATGAAGAGAAATATGAGGTAAAGGTACGTACGCTAAACTGCTGCAACCAAGTCAAGGTAGGTCCGTGAACATTCGCGAACTCGTGGTACGGGGCGGGGGCGCGATCGTTCCGAGGAATGTTCGCGAACCGAGCGAGGAACTCCGTACGCCACTCAGCGGAGATGTCCGCAGGCCCCAGCGGCTCGCCCTCACAAGCAAGGCCCATCAACAGCGACGTGTCCTGAAGAGTCACCGTCATCTCGCCGACGGTGAAGTGGAACGTGTGGGTCTCCGGCCTCCAGTGGTCCAGAAGCGCGCTGAGGAGGGAGAAGTCGAACTGGAAGCGTGTCATGCGATCCTTCCGAGGAATCGCGTCGCGCAGGCTGTCCCCTTGGACTAACCGCGCTACAGGCAGGAGTCCTGCAGCGCGTAGCCTGAAACGTGAACGTAATTTATTAGTTACAACAAAAGGATAAATGAAGGTACAAACAATAACATAGCATCAGTTCACGTACTTGGGAACCCAAAGGTCGTGGATCGGCAGCAACATGCGCGTAGTGCGGGAACGCACGTGTCCAACATCCTCTCCGAGGACGGCGGACAGGAACGAGCGGTGCCTGCGGTCGATTTCCCTGTCCAGCAACTCAGGCGTCACGTACGCCTCAACCTCAGCACGAGCAGCCTGAGCCTGAGCCTCGGCCTGAGCCTGGGCCTGAGCCTGAGCCTGACCCTGGTCCATAGCTGCAGCTACATACAAAAATTAAATATACAATTAAAAAAACCAGATAAGTAATTTCTACAATTTTTACAATTTCGACAACAGATAAATTAATTTTCTACATTTTCCAAATGAGATGAATTAATTTTCTAGAATTTTTAAACATGCTAAAGTAATTTCTACAATTTCTACACATGCTAAAATAATTTCTACAATATCTACAATAGATAAATTAATTTTCTAGAATTTCTAAATGAATTAAAATATTTTCTACAATTTCTAAAATAGATAAAATAATTTTCTACATTTTCTAAACAAACTAAAGTAATTTCGATAATTTCTACAATATCTAGAAGAGATAAATTAATTTTCTAGAATTTCTAAACGAATTAAAGTATTTTCTACTATTTCTAAAACAGATAAACTAATTTTCTACATTTTCTAAACAAACTAAAGTAATTTCGATAATTTCTACAATATCTAGAACAGATAAATTAATTTTTTAGAATTTCTAAACGAATTAAAGTATTTTCTACATTTTCTAAAATAGATAAACCAATTTTCTACATTTTCTAAATAAACTAAAGTAATTTCAATTACTTCTACATAAATTAATTTTCTAGAATTTCTAAACGAATTAAAGTATTTTCTACATTTTCTAAACGAGATAAATTAGTTTTCTAGAATTTCTAAACGAATTAAAGTATTTTCTACGATTTCTAGAACTGATAAACTCATTTTCTATATTTTCTAAACTAAAAAACTAATTTTCTAAATCTAAACTAATTAAATTAACTAATTTCTAAATTTTCTAATCTAAAAACTAATTTTCTAAATTTAAACTAATTAATTTAACTAAGAAAAGAAAAGAAAACTTACTGGAGGGAGGAGGGGGACGGCGGCCGAAGGGGGGCGGCGGCAGGGGTGGGGGGGACGGCGGCCGCCGTCGCCCTTTATATAGGCGCGGCTGCCGCCGTCCGCCACGGCGGAACGTGCCTACCGCCGTGGCCCACGGCGGTAGCAGCTGTTACCGCCGTGGAGCACGGCGGTAGGTTGCCGCGGGGCCCACACCCTGCAGCGGATCGTTGGCGGCCACCTTACCGCCGTGGGTCACGGCGGTTGGAGGTGCTACCGCCGTGGCGCACGGTGGTTGGTTGCCAAATCTGAAAAGTTTTCAAACGGTCGTATAATTTTGCAAAATGATTAATATATATATATATAAAAAATTTGTGGCTAAGTGTTTCGGCAGGGAAGGTTGTTTTTGGCTCCCTCCTTTCGACTTTGCCATCTAAGCCCAAAAGGTTCTTTTTTTTCCTTGATCGATTTCGGATCCCCAACAGCAGCCTCGGCTGACTTCGCCCCTGCCTTGTCTCGCCGGAGGATCCCGCGCTGACTGCCCACCGGAGGAGCCCCACGCCACCGCCCATGGCTAGCCTCGCTCGTCGGCGGATCGTCCGCCGGGCGCGGGCCTCGCTATAAGATCTAGGATACCACCAGAGGCGGGTGAATAGGCAGTTTAAAATCTAAAAGCACAATAGTAGAGAAAATTAATTGGAACCACAAGGAGGATTAAATTTCTAGCTACGCTATGACTATGTTGAGGGTTTGCAACCTAGGGTGACAAGATATAATGTAAATGCTCAAAGTAAGTTGCTTGAAAGGAAATTGAGCAAAGAAATGACCGAACACAAGAGATGAATTTTATCTCGTGGTATCGATGACTTGCTGGTCACCCCTAATCCACGTTGAGGTGGATTTAATGTTCAACCGCTCCTCAAGGCACCACTTGATTTTGAGCCGGTTAGAACCAAAGAACCACTCCACACCTCGATTCCACTAGAGTTGCTCTTCACTGCTTCGGCGAGGTGAGCACAAGACCTCTCACACCAATCTTCCAATGAAACTTCACAATCTTCTTGAAGTGCTTAATGGAATCACGAGCTCCAAGCCTTCTAAGAGGCGGTGTAGCGAACATGATCCCATTTGCCATTTGTTTGAGTTGATTTTGGTGATTCATGCTAACACAAGTAATGGGACTAACCACATTGTCTAGCATGTCCTTGTAGGCATTCTTAGGTCCCATGGATATTACCAAGTTAACATACCATGCCCTAGTTAACATACCATGCACATGTTAAGTTACTCATAGCAAAAATGAGGACTTAGTATATATTTTGGGGCTATAAGTGATGGCATGTTAAGTATGTTAAGTTGAAGCAAAGATCCAAGTTGAAGACGCGAAGAAAAGGAAGAAAAGACACCATCGGATGAACCGACGGTACCATCGGTGCAAGCATCGGTGTAGTTGGTACACTGCAAGAAGCCTCAAGTCAACAAGCACCGTCGGATGATCCGACGGTCCAGTTTCTAGATGCGCCGGATGAATTGCAGAGGAGAAGCAGCAGAGTCAGTAGCACCGGATGATCCGACAGTCTTAGTGGGGACACCGTCGGTCTATCTGATGCCTGGTTTGAATCAAGACAGAGACGCGCCAAGACAGACTCTTAAGCACCAGATGAACCGATGCCTTGGGTCAGAGGAAGCGTCGGTCTATCCGACGGTCACGAAGCAGCATACAGAGACGTTTTGGTTGCGAAGCCTTTAGCACCGGATGAACCGACGTACCGTCGGTGTATAGCGTCGGAACAGTTGTGTCAGTAGAGCTGCAACAGCTAAGTGACGTGGAGGGCACCGGATGAACCGATGCCTAGGAAAAGCATAGCATCGGTTCATCCGACGCTACCTTTTTCTGTAGCCGTTAGCCAACGGCTCTTTGGTTGCCTTGGGCTATTTATACCCCCTCCACTCACCCATTTGAGGTTGCTGGATTGTGTGGAAGTGCAGAGGAGTGCAAGACACCTAGAAGATCATATCAAATCCATCCAAGTGCTAAATTGCTCATCCATAGACTTGCACATACTTTGTGTGTGTGCTTAGTGCTAGGCTTAGCTTAGAGCTGAGTGAGTGCAAGGTTATGCCAACCTTGTGAGGTGATTCTTGAGTGAATCAAGTTGTACAAGATGCGCCGGAAGCCTTGGGGCCTAAGTGGCTCACCGGCGTCTTCGACCCTCCGGCTTGGTGTGGAGTGGCGAGGACACTTTGTGCGGGGGACGTGGAGACCCCCTTCCTTAGTGGAGAAGCTCCTTAGTGGATGCGGCATCAAGGTGACCAAGGGAGCTTGGCGAGTGCCTAAGTGGCGAGCCTTTGTGGCGAGTCAAGTGGTTCTCTTGGGAGAGACTTGGTGACCGGGAAGCAATACTCTTGTGTGAGTGCTTCAACAACGTGGACTAGGGGTGGCTTAGTGCCTACCGATACCACGGGATAAATCACGTGTCAAGAGTTTGCTTCCTCTCATCTCTCTTTACGTTTCCGCATTACTTTCTTGCAATCCTTGTTTGCCTTTACTTTCTTAGAGTAGTATCATGATAGGATTGACTATAGGTTGCAAAACTTGTTTTGGGATGGGAGTTTCACACTAGAACAACCGTAGTTGCACATCTAGATAGTATGTTCTAGTTTTACTTTAAGCTAAAGTAGTAAAGCCATAGGTTAAGGTTTTTAGTTGCCTAATTCACCCCCTCCCCCTCTTAGGCTACGAGCATTCGATTCCTTACAGGCGGCAACCTCCAAGAGTAACAAATCAACCCGCTCGCTTGATGATTCCCTAGTGCCACAATGATCAACACATTGATGCAATGCACTAGATGCTCTTAATCTCACAAGAATGCAACCTCAAAGCAAAGTGAGTGAGAGAGAGGAGAGGTACTGAGGGAAAGCTCAAGATAGTAAGACAGCCTTTCAAAGTGCATGGAGAGACTCTCACAACCCGAGGGTGGAGTATTTATACTCCCTTCCCACGGATCTAACCGTTAAGTTCAAAATGGTTCAAAACACGGCTTTCACGGACTGTCCATGACCTTCCCATGGACTGTCCGTGTTTGAATCCAACGGTAAAAACACGAACTCAAACGTGTGTCAAAGGTAGCCATTGAAGCTGACAGACCGTCCGTCAGGCTCTCACGGACCATCCATCAGCACATGGCGGACAGTCCGTCTGGCCTGCGTCAAGCTCTCACGGACCGTCCATCAGCACATGGCGGACAGTCCGTCTGGCCTGCGCAGACTGTCTGTCCGACCCGGTCGGCCCAAAAACGTTTTTGTCTAAATCCGAGGGGTTAATACGGACTGTCCGTATAGGACCCACACACCGTCTGTCGATTAAAGATTTTTCTCGAAAGACTCTGATAATTTCCCCACAGATATTCAATAAAAATATGGGCCCACGGACCGTACATCCCAAGGGCACCGATCATACGTCCCAACTACAGAAAACAACTTTTCTCAAGGATTTTCAACAAGCTTTCTTTTGACTTTCAAATCGCCACTCATCTAAATGCAACACATGTAAGTTTTTGACCAAAGTGGCACTATAGAAACGTCAACCCAATGAAGTTGATCCCTCTTGATAGTACGACTATCTAGCATATCAACCCGGTCATTATTCATCCACTAATCACCTTATGACCGGTAAAGTGAAAACCCCTTATCTTATACCTTTTCCTTGAGCTTTCCTCAATATTAAACAACCACACCAACACCATGGTGATTTATGAAGCTCAATTCAACTCCGGGACTAACCTATACTCATGGTCTCAATGAAATTGTTAGTCCACACAAGATTATTATTAATTACCAAAACGCAAATTAGGGGCCTAGATGCCTTCACTCGCTGGCCGGCGCTCTCCTCCTATTGTCGTGGTCGGTCCCTCCTCCTTCCTCGTCGTCCCGCAGGTCCTCGCCAAGAAGAGCGGCGAGGTTGGTGGTGGTACCCCGCGCCGCCCGCCGGAGGTGCCCCACGCCGCCGACTATGGAGGGCCGTGCGGAGCTTCCGCTGCGATGATGGCGAGGGCGCCGCGGAGCTCGCCAGAGGGGCACGCCGTGAGGCGCCGGAGGAGACCTCAAGAGCGTCTAGCCGTACCCGGAGGACGAAACTGGTCGGGACCGTGGTAGACTCGCAGGTGGCCGGCTCGGGTCTTCACGCGGGGAAGCTCCTCCGGCGATGAGTGGACGACACCGAGCGGCGGCGGGCGTGCGGCTCGGCGCCGCGAATCTCCAAGTACCGGTGGCTGGCACCGACGATGCTTCAAAGTGGCGAAACGAGCAGGCGGCGCCGCGCCTGGGAAGGGAAGTAGGGAGAGGAGGTGCGAGTAGCAAAATAGCAGACGGAGGAGGAGGAGGAGAGCCCGGATATTTGGAGGAGGGGGGAGCCTAGATTATGGATGACCTTTTAGAGGGCACTGTTGGCTGCAGCTGGTTCAGGGAGTGATAATCCCTAAATTAGGGGTGCAGGGTCTTTTAAAAGGCACTGTTGTGGATAGTCTCAGATGGAGAAAATAACCAGGTGGCCCTTGCCATGCCATGCGCTAAAATAGCATCCAAAATGGTAAAAATCACGAGGATTTCGAAGGATTGAAATACCTTAATTTTTTTTTACACGCGAGTCCACCTGTCCATTTGTGGAACCAAGCATTTCATGTTTTCAACAGCTGAACAGGTAACGGTAGCTATCACGGTCTGCGGCAACTGAAGTTAATAAAGTCCACTTTTGCGTACTTATATATCCGCGTGAAGGGAAGCAGAAGATTTCTCAGTTCCGACCGGTCAGCTTCTGAGATTTTTCACTCGCTTCTTGTCTGACGGGTTCCTCTTCCTCCCCATCTTCTTTCGATTTGCTCAGGAAGTTGAGCTCCACCAGCAAGCTCATCTTGACAGGAAGCAGACTCGAGCAGGGTTTTTGTTTTAAAGTTCTCCAGCAGAATTTCGACCCAGCAAATGGTTGTCGGAGGCGATTGAGATCCTCTGCACTCGAATGCAGCTGCCAACATGTGGGCCCGATGGGTGCCTACTAGGCTAGGCCCGTGCACAGTGGCAGCTCCTCTCAGCAGTCGAGTGCAGCAAAGGAACCGATCGCCGTCGGAGGTCAGTTGTCATTGCCCGACGTAGGACATGTAGCATTATCGAGGACTAAATTAATGAACAGTGCCTCTCTAGTCATAAATAACTGATGTTAGTTTGACTTTCCTTCAAAGAAAGTGATGTTTTGAATTTGAGTTTGTATACTTCAAAGTGACTGGATGTATCTCCAAATATATGGTTTCCAAAATATTTGTTAGAGCCATGAACCGTGCTTTACTATATTTATTATGAATATTTTATATAAAATCCTAAACAAAATTGTATTTTGGTGGTATCTTCGATGTCTAAAGTACCAATTGTTTGTGACCAAATGGAGTGTAAGAGCAGAAATTGCCGTTACAGGCCGGCATTGTACTTAGTATTTTCTTCATTGATAGTAACCACAAGTCATATTCTCACCTTCATTTGCCGGCGGCAAGGCCACCTGTATGATGAGATTGTGATAGCAGCCTTTTTGACAATTATAAACAGATAACCAATGGCATGATGTAGCTGTCACCGTATGAACACGTTAAATTCAATGGAAACTTGGCGAGATTTTGCTTGCACTGTGTGTAGCAGAAGCTTCTTGTCTCGTCAATCCGTGTTGAATTAATCATCACGATAATAAAGATCTATTTTTTTTTCTTACCGTGCGTCACACCAAACAAGTAGAACGGACTACTGTACGTCGCTATGATGACCCGTATTATCCCTGCCGGAGTCTTTGGGAGTGTTTGATTCGTTTGCGAGAACGAGCGGGCATCGATCCATGGCGATGGCGACGGCGGCGGCGCCCGCCGGCACGGTGGTGCTGGTAGACGCGGCGCTGGCCCCGTACGAGCACCCCGACCTCCGTTGGCTCGTTCGGAACCACGTCCTCGCCGTGCTCCAGGAGTTCCCCACCCTGTCGCCCTCCGTCGACACCTTCACCAGCGACGACGGCGCGTCCGCCGTGCTGCTCAACGCGCGGGGGACCGTCGTCGTCTCCCCCGACCTGCCGCCGGTCCTCCTCACCGTGTGGCTTCCCAGGGAGTACCCCTACGTGCCGCCGCTCGTCTACGCCTTCCCCGCCGCGCCGTCGGCGGCGCTCGTCCCCGACCACCCCTTCGTCGACCACCGGACCGGCCGCGTCCACCGCACGCTGCCGTACCTCGAGGCCTGGAGCGTGCCGAACTCCAGCCTCGCCAGCCTCGTGCGGAGCCTCGTCGCGGCCCTGAGGATGTGCCACCCGCTGACGACGGCCTCCTCCTTCGGCTTCGCCGCAGCCGGCGCCACGGCCGGAGCCAGAGCGACGCCGGCGGACGAGGAGCGGAGGCGCATGCACGCGGTGCTGCTCGACGAGCTCGCCGCGAGGCTGGGCAGGGACGCCGCCGCCTTCCGCGGCGTCGCCGACGTGGACATCCACGCCATGTCCTCGATGCAAGCCGGGCTCCGGTCACGGGGGCACGCTATGGGCCGCGCCGTCCGCGACCTCGAAGAGGAGAGGACGCGGCTGGAACACGCCGTGACGGCCAGCCTCGCCCACCGCGGGAAGCTTCTCGCCTGGCTGCACAAGACGAACCCGGCGCCGCCTGATCCGGGAACAGCGCTGGCACCGCACGCGACTGCAGGGAGAGGGGACGCGGCGCGGTGGCTGGAGAGCAAGGCGGCGGAGCTCGCCGCGGACGACGCCATCGACGCCCTTGGCCACGCGCTGGAGAACGGGGAGCTCGGCTTCCAGGAGTACATCAAGCGCGTGAAGATCCTCGCCAGGGAGCAGTTCTTCCATTGCCATTCAGCGTCGAGGTCGATGAGCACCTAGTGGCTAGTGATCGATTGCTGTAGTTGATAGCTTAATTCCTTCCATTGCTATTCGTTACTGTTTGGCATAGACGATTGTACATTCAACCGGTATAGTTCCATTTACTCCTATTTGTTTTTGGTGGGGAACTGGGGATATTGTGTTCAGTAATTGCAATATTCCTTGGCAAAGCTACAACTGATGAACACATCTTCGCTCTCAGTCTCAGACAATAAACTGAACTACGAAGAAGGCTTGCTGTTGCATTCTGCAGTGCCGTGGCAATCGTTAATTAGCAGTTTGTCCAATTTTCACCATGTAAACGGAAAGGCGCGCAATTGGTACAACAAACTTTGATATTGATACTAGTTGTGACTTCACTTGAGTAGGTTGCTAAGGCATTCTCAACTAACAGAATGTAACTACAGCACCTAATTCCAAACAACTCTAGTATCAAAGGGTTCAAATGTTGAGATTTCACCACCCAGCTTATTTAGTATCGCTAGTAAAAGAACTCAAAACACCTCTTTGCTGTCTCTAATAAAAGAAATTGAACTCTGCAACTTGCATTGCACAAAGGACCAGCTGAATGCTGGCTTGGCGTAGGAAGTCCTCTGGTAGATTTCCAGTTTCCATTGATGCAACGAACTGACTAGCTATACTTGTGACTCTATCAAATTCGGAAGCATATCCCTGACAACCGGAATGCAGCACGGTTATCACTATCAGTTTCGTTGTGCCTCCTGGTGCCCCTCGTTCCCAAGCACTGCACGCCGGGATCGGGCATATATGCACCACATGTAGGCATATCAAACGTCAAGGTTACACACTAGCGGCCAGCCTACCTAGGAAAAGGAAAGTTTCAGAAGCAAAACACCAGAGGAAGTGATAGAAGGAATGAGTGTGCTTAAATAGAGCAGGAGCAGGTGATGAAAATCGAGTTGGCAGATGGAAGCTATTGATTGGAGTTAACTGTTTCTTCCCCACAGTTATGTTCGACACAGGTGTAGTTCCACACCATAGTTTTGTTGTGCCAAATAAACTGACGTTGAAACAGTCTTCTTAATCCAATAGTTGAATTAAGTGGTGCCTTCTTAATCCAATTTTTACTGCTATTTTGCGTTCCCCCCTTTAACAGAAAGAGGGAAAAGCTCATCAGTTGTACATAATCTGATCAATCCTTTGGAATGAGGGGCAGAGATTGGTCCAGCCAATTTTCTTGTTGCGATTATAATTCTCCAGCAGGTTGCTCTGCTTATTCTCAACTAATCAACAAAATGCAGTGATAGTGACAGAGACTGCTTTGGTGCTGGTTTTGTTATGCCTCCTGGTGCCCCTCGTTCCTAATTATCACAGATAAAGAATGCATCTGCATCAAGGGTTGAATGCTGAGATTTGATCACCTACCCTAGCTACTGTAGCTAGTAAAAGAATTCACAACGCCACCCTGAAATCTAACAAGAGTTGCTATCCGGACGACATGCCCCAGTAGAAGTGACAAAACAAATGAGATGTCCAAAGCGAGCAGCAATGATCCTGTGAGAGGTGGAGTATATATGTACACGTGGAGCAATTAGGTTCTTGCCGTAGCTGATATCACCTGGTACAGTATGATTTTATTTCTTATTTGGTGGCTGATATTGTTTTTTTTCGAACAACTTCGGGGAAGATCCCCACAAGACCTGAGTATTTCACGGGCCGGGCCGAAAAAAATTCGGTTTTTTCGGGTTGAGAAAATCCTGCCCATGACCGTCCCATGGGACGTGTCGGGCCTCAGTTTTCGGGCCGGGCTCGGGCCGGGCCAGGCTTGGGCGGGCCGCCCGCGTATTTTACACTGTAAAATAGCTAAAAACAGCATGTCGGGCAGGGCTCGGGCCAAAATTTTTTTTCGCGGGCTTCAAGATCTCTGCCCACGCCCGTCCAGTAAGGTCCGTGGGCGGACCTGGCGCGGGCCGGGCCCGGGCCAAAAATGCTCAGGTATAATCCCCACCTACTTGATTTCATTGATCGAAAGAACAACGGCACAGTACAAAGTACAACTCAGATCCTTGGCATACCAAGGGAGATTACATGAGTTCTCAACCATTTGGCGAGAAATAAAGAAGAACTACAGAAGAGAAAACAGAAGAACACTCCAAGTCGGCCCACATGTGCCGGATGAAGTCGAATTGCATTCCACTAACTATCCACCGGAGTCACTACCGAACATTTTGCTTGCCAGGTTTATTAGAGCCAAAGTGCAATCACAACACCCCTCGCAGCTGCGCCGCTCTGAGGCCACTCTCCAACGATTTGGGAGGGTTTGCCAACAGAATGAGGGCTAAGGATGAGGGAAACACTTGACCAAAACATTGCCGGAAACAATGATCTCCCTTCAAGCTGAAAGTAACACCAATTGAAGCACATCCAAGAGCAGCATGCCACCTTCCAACGCCCTTCAAGGGGAGGAAGCCCCAAAGGAGGGAAGGCTGGCACGGCTGCCACCGACATTTGATTTGTTTTCTCTTTAACAAGGAGCGCGTGGACGAAGCAGGGAATGCTAGCAGGGACAATTGCAGAGTCATAGCAGAGTCCAAAACAACACAACAGTCTTAAAGTTCTTTTGCAAACCTGGAGGGGGGCAGTGGTCACCGGTGGTGGCGATGGCACAAAGGGAGGGATAAGGTATCCATGACCATGAGATGAGAGCCACTACCGAGCACATGCTTGCCAGATTCACCGAGGCAAAGGTGCCGCCACAACACCCCTCGCAGCTACGCCGCCCTGTGACCACCCTCCAACGATTTGGGAGGGTTTGCCAACAAGATGGGGGCTATGGGCGGTGGAAGCAACTTGACCAAGATGTCGCCGAAAAACGATGATCTTCCTTTGAGCTGAAGGCAACACCAATTGCAGCACATCCAGATGTCACCCGACCGCCATCCAACGCCCTTTGAGGGGAGGAAGCCTCAGAGGAGGGAGGGCCGACCAAGGTGAAACCCGGCATTTGATTTAGTATCTCCGACAGCAAGAAGAGCGCCGACGAAGTAGAGGTGCCAGTAGTGAACGCAGAGGCGGAGGCAGTGGTGAACGCCGCAGCCCAAAGGAGGTGAGACCAATTGATGATGCCTCCAAGGAAGTAGACGACGCTCGAGAGTCGTCGCCACCAGTCCGCTAGGGGGCAAGGCTTTTGCCTAGGTCTCAGTCCTCCGGATGCCGGTAATGACCACAGAGAGGATGGTGGAGAGGGGGAGCCGCAGGCCAGCCTTTTGCCGCTCGTCGGAGGTGGCGGAGCTCGTGGACGACGAGACGAGAAACCCTGACGTATACGAGGCCTTCCTAGATGGCTGCCGCAGCCCGCCGGTGCCATGACGACGCCGAGCCAGGAGTTTACGAAAGGGATGGGGGTGGCAGCGGCATGGCACAGTGGGGAGGTCGCGCGCGTCGGTGACGACGGTCGTGAGCGCTCGCACCCCCGACGCCTTGCGGATCTGCGGGACCAGCGCTCATCGCCGGAAGGCGAGCTCCGGCCGCCCCGTCGAGTCGTGCCGTCCGCCCAACGAAAAACGTGCCGCCCATTGATCGTCGAAGAATGCCGGGGGCGACAGATCCGCCGGTGGGGAGACCGGATCCGTCGACGGCCGGACCGGATCTGTGCTGCCGAGGCTCCGGCGAGCCGCCCGGCGAAGGCCCCTTGCGCCGTCCCGCCCCGGCGCGCGTGGCCCTCACCGGTCAAGATGGCCCGCCGCCGCCTTCCTCGCCGGGCTTCCCGGAGACCTGCTCAGGCGACGGCGAGGGAGGGGAGGGTGCCGGCGGCGCTGCGAAGCCCCCCGGTCGCCTTATGGGAGCGACGCGGGAGGGGGGGGGAGTTGACTGATATTTTGTTCAGTAATTGCAATATTCGGGCAAAGATACAACTGATAAACATCACCTGGCTATCAGACAATAAACTGGACTACGAAGGCTTGTTAAATTTTTCGATTATCTTGACGGAAAGGTGCGCGATTGTGTTGACACCAGATTTTAGAAAAATCCTAATGTCACGATTAACCAGCGGAATTGGTAGTATCTGCAAGATCGGTCAAAAGAGCTAGAGAGTGGCATGCATTAAAACCTGGTTATGAGGGCGGAGGAGCCACAGAGAAGCGTAGGAGCTGATCGGCTACTAGCGCATCAGCAGAAAGTTACAGCAACAGGAAACAGAGCCGGTTGATTTTGCAAGTGCGCACATTGTTGCGGAGGTGCTGCAGAAGAAAACATCAAGCCACAGGCAAAATAAGTAAGAGGGCGGTAGCTGAATTAATTATTAAAGTAGAGATTGGCTTGATCGGCCAGTGGCCGACGGAATACGTGCAGGGTACAACGTGCATGCAAAGGTTAAGCGTTGGCATTAAAGAAAAGATAGAGGCAGCACATACAATAAGTTCACGTATGGCAAGAAAGAAGTGATTAGAATAAAGAAATCATAGAAGAAAGAGGTCATGTGTGAAGGCAAAACAAAGACAGGAACAATCGGCAGAGGCAAAATCGGCCACTGGGTGCATCGGCCAGGCTTGCATCGGCAAGACCAAATTGGCAAAGACGAAGTAGAAGAAAAGTATATTAAATTAAGAAGATCAAGGGAAGAGAAAACCTGTGTGTGGAAGAGAAGTTTATTGAAATAATAAAAGAATACGCAGACCATCGCGTATACGGCGGATCAAAGAGAAAGCTTAATTGAGAAGGATTCTATAGAAGGGAAAATAGAGTCCAAATATCTTAATATTTCCTTTAGTTGAGAAATTATGTATTAGGCAAGTCTTATACGAGTCATAGTCCTAGATAATCAGGAGTCATAGGTTCGGAGTATAAATATGTACCCAGGGTCATTGTAATAGATCATCACACGATCAATATCAAAACCGCCTCCGGGCAAATACCTTTACAATTCTTGCATCTACTTTACTGCATCTACTTTTTGGCGACTTCGCCTTCGTACCTTTTCCTTTTTACGAGTTCTCGCAAACTCGTCGGGCTGCAGCGCTTTGATCTCCGGCGTGCTAGTGAGTCCCGCCTTACCGAGTAATATCTAGGCTTTAACCTCCGGGCGTATCGCTGTGGTTTCGTCTAGATTTATTCACAAGTTATCGATATCAGCTAGATTAGCAAGTTTTATCTTAATTCTTACTGTTTTAGCTTTTATCACATTTATCCAGCTTGAAACTGCTTCCTATCGGCTTTTCACATTATTATTATTATTAATTATCACATAGCCGATTAGATCTGTTTCAGGTGTTGCTTCACGTAGCTCTGTTTAAGTTGCCTCTGGTAACTTACGCTTTGCCTACGTCATCATATCGGCTGATCTAGCCGATCTGTTCTGCCCGTATCGGCTACCTAACTGTTACGATTTTATCAAAAAGACACATCGGTTCTCTAGCCGATTTTCCATTGTCAATCAACAGGTTAGATTGGCTGGCACGCCTCGCTACAGACCGGGGAGTCACGTGTGCTGCGTGCGGAGGTGACATCCTATTTTCGCGTCAACAGATTGGTACAACAAACTTGATATTATTGATACTAGTTGTGACTTCACTTCATACAGGGCCGTCCCTGACAATTGGGAGGTCCTGTACCATGAAAAAATTTAGACCCTGCCAAAACAATGGTCAAAACATTTGTGCTTAAGTTTATGCTTTTTTAATAAAAAAATTATAGATTCAGTTGAATTTCGCACAATAATATGCATAAGTAAAGGCATAAACATTCCGGTTTAATTTATTTTTGATAAATATTGCTATAGAAGGTTGATTCGATCCATATCAAAATTAATTCATTGGAACTTGTGGACAAATTAAAATTAAATAATGATTCTATGGTCCATCATTTTTTTCGTTTAACTTATTATGTGATTTGTATCATCATTTGTTTAATTAAAGTGCACTTAAGCAAAGATAAGGCATGCAAACAGAGTGAATATGTGCCTTGAAATCCTCACCTCCTCGGTGAACTATCTAGTTAAATTAAAGTTATCAGTAAACAACTTGTCATGTCAATGTTTTCTTACAATTTGTTCACTAGCACACTCTCGCACTACACATCACAATATGTTGCCAACTTAAGTTTCGCTGGTACTGTCTTATCACAGGATCCTAACACTTCTCTCTATGCAATATTAATTTCTCTAGAGCAAACAACAAGTCAATCACTATGTGCTAGTACTAGTAGTTCATGACTGATTAATTAAGAGGCCCTGCACCTTTGCGGGCCCTGTTCAAGCGCACAGCTTGCACGCCCGCAGGGACGGCCCAGACTTCATCAGGTTGCTATAAGGCATTCTCAACTAACAGAATGCAGGAATTATATATATATATATATATATATATATATATATATATATTAAACATTTTACAAAATTATACGCCCGTTTGAAAATTTATCAGATTTGTCCACCAACCGCCGTGCGTCACGGCGGCCGCCGTGGGTCACGGCGTTTACAACCCAACCGCCGTGGCCCACGGCGATTGGTGGTCGGCCACGGCGGTTGGGGAACCTCCACGGCGGTTGGACCTAACCGCCGTGGCCCACGACGGCTAGGCCCAACCGCCATGGGCCACGGCGGCTAGGCCCAACCGCCGTGGGTCATTTTAATTTTTTGATAAAACTTTATTAAACCTAGTAGAAAATTAACAAGGGAAATTAAGGACTGCTAGTTCGATTATTACAACACAATCACAATAGGATCCAGTTCAAATATTACAGCACTGCAGAAAAGATTACAACATCTTAAAAAATGACAAACCTCAGCCATTCTTGCGATGTGACGACGAAGGTTTATCTTTTCTTGTACCTTTTTTAGCTGGTGGATTAGTAACACACGGGTCTGCTGGTGGAGCATAAAGACCACCATAAGGAGGTTCCTCTCCTCTTGCAATGGCATCTGCAGTTTTTCTTTACAAATAATGATGCATGTCTGGTGGAGCATAAAAAGCATCCCAAGAAGGTTCCTCTCCTCTTGCAATGGCATCTGCAGTTTTTCCTTGCATATATCGAAGCATGCCTCTTTCGAGCGTGCTCATTTTCTTCGGATCAGGTGCTGTATTTGTGTTTTTCCCCTTCGGATGACCACCACCATTACCATCCTCACCCCCTCCGCCGACAGAAGTAGACATCTCTAGTTACACAAAATCATAACTAATTTAACTAATTACAGTATTCTAAACTAATTAAACTAATTACATAAAATAAATAAAGAGAGGCAACTTACCTAAGAGGGAGGAGCAGCCCGTGGGGAGAGGGAGGCGGCGGCAGGGTCGGGCAGGACGGCTTGTGTCGTCGGCCTTTATATAAGCGCGGCATCCGGATCTACCGCCGTGGTCCACGTGTTTTTGCCTACCGTACCGCCGCGGTTGCTTTTCGGTGAGTTGTTTTTTTAATTTAATGATTATTTTTTTATTTTTTAACTTTATGACAAAGAAAACTAGGTTGTAATAAAGAAAAGCAAAGTGACATACTAAAAAATAGTCATGGTCACATATAACAGTGCTCCTGTACAAACAATATGCGACCTGATCTAGCATCGCCTGGTCTTCTTGAGCAGCCTGTCAGCTCGGACTGCGGCGTGCGTCTGCTCGCGAGGGTACGTCAACGGGTCACGTGGGTGGATCTGCCGACGCCTAGCATCAGTAGTCGGCTGCGGTGTCGCCATCGCCGCCGCCGACCCTGCAACCTCGTGGGACGACCTTGGCAGCCCTCCTGGAGACGGCTGTGCCCTACCGCTCGCGCCTGGCTGCTGCGAGCCTCCTGGAGACGGCTGCGGCCCACCGCTCGCGCCTGGCAGCTGCGAGCCTCCTGGCTGCGCCCCACCGCTCGCTCCTGGCTGCTGCGAGCCTCCTGGCTGTGTCCCTGCTCCCTCCTGAGTTCACGTGGGTGGCGCGCCTCCTAGCTGCGACCCTCCGAGCTCGTCCTGCGACTGCAAACCCTGCAAGAAGTCGAAGTCGATGCCCAAGTCGTCGAACCCGGACCCGGACGCTCCGACCTGGTCCCCTAGGGTGGAGTCAGGAGTGTCGACGCTGCCGCCGTAAACTGGAAGAAATAGTATTATTAAATCATGTATCCTAATTAATACAATCTAGTATTTGTATATGGTTCGACATAGAGTAGTGGTCATTACCTGACGGAAGAACAACGTCAGTGGACGAGGAAGGAACCGGTGCTGCTGCTGCTGGTACTGGTGCTGGTCCAGGTGCAGGTCCTCGTAGTGCTGGTCCTGGCCCTCCTGGTGAAAGGTAAGAAATTACCGTCCAGAGGCACCACAACGAGCCCATAGTGAAACGGTCGCGCGGGTCGTGGCCTTCTGGCAGGGGCTCGTACGCGTAGAGGGGGACGACTGGCTGACCAATCGCAAACCGCTCGTGGCACCAGAGCTGAAGAAGGAGTGGTCAGTCGAGAAGGATCGGCTCCGCCGAACGACCCTTCAACACCCCCGAGCACAGGCCCCTGTAGGCGCCCGCAAGAACAGAGTTGCCCCAACTGATCTGGGGCACGGCGTGCAACGGCGCGTCGGTGATCCTCTGAGCGTGGGGGATCAAGTACCTCGCCACCACGACACCCTGCAAACTGCAGAACAACACGAATCCAAACAGCCACAACAGGTACGCCTCGAAGAACCTGTCGACTGTCTCCTTCTCAGCGTCATCTGCTAGGTAATCAGCCTGCACAAACAAAATCAAACGTTAGTTACATTATCTCCATATCTTCAAAAATGAAGAGAAATATGAGGTAAAGTTACGTTTGCTAAACTGCTACAACCAAGTCAAGGTCGGTCTGTGAGCGTTCGCGAACTCCTGGTACGGGGCGGGGGCGCGATCGTTTCGAGGAACGTTCGCGAACCGAGCGAGGAACTCTGTACGCCACTCAGGGGAGATGTCCGCATCTCCCAGCGGCTCGCCCTCACAAGGAAGGCCCATCAACAGCGACGTATCCTGAAGAGTCACCGTCATCTCGCCGACGGTGAAGTGGAACTTGTGGGTCTTCGGCCTCCAGTGGTCCAGAAGCGCGCTGAGGAGGGAGAAGTCAAACTAGAAGCGTGTCATGCGATCCTTCCGAGGAATCGCGTCGCGCAGGCTGTCCCCCTGGACTAACCGCGCTACAGGCAGGAGTCCTGCAGCGCGTAGCCTGAAACAAATAAGGTAATTTATTAGTTACAACAAAAAGATAAATGAAGATACAAACAATAACATAGCATCAGTTCACGTACTTGGGAACCCAAAGGTCGTGGATTGGTAGCAACGTGCGCGTAGTGCGGGAACGCACGTGTCCAACATCCTCTCCGAGGACGGTGGACAGGAACGAGCGGTGCCTGCGGTCGATCTCCCTGTCCAACAACTCAGGCGTCACGTATGTCTCAACCTCAGCACGAGCAGCCTGAGCCTGAGCCTGGGCGTGAGCCATAGCTGCAGCTGCATACAAAAATTAAATATATAATTAAAAAACCAGATAAGTAATTTTTTACAATTTTTACATTTTCTAAAACAGATAAACTAATTTTCTACATTTTCCAAATGAGATGAATTAATTTTCTAGAATTTCTAAACATGCTAAAGTAATTTCTACAATTTCTACACATGCTAAAATAATTTCTACAATATCTACAACAGATAAATTAATTTTCTAAAATTTCTAAACGAATTAAAGTATTTTCTACAATTTCTAAAACAGATAAACTAATTTTCTACATTTTTCAAATGAGATGAATTAATTTTCTAGAATTTCTAAATATGCTAAAGTAATTTCTACAATTTCTACACATGCTAAAATAATTTCTACAATATCTACAACAGATAAATTAATTTTCTAGAATTTCTACACGAATTAAAGTATTTTCTATAATTTCGAAAATAGATAAACTAATTTTCTATATTTTCTAAACTAAAAAACTAATTTTCTAAATCTAAACTAATTGAATTAACTAATTTCTAAATTTTCTAAATCTAAACTAATTAAATTAACTAATTTCTAAATTTTCTAATCTAAAAACTAAATTTCTAAATCTAAATCTAATTTTCTACACTAATTACACTAATTAAATTAATTAAAAAAACATACATACCTGGAGGGAGAGAGGGGCGGCTCCGGCCGAAGGGAGAGAGGGCGGCGGCAGGCGTGGGGGACGGCGGCCGCCGTCGCCCTTTATATAGGCGCGGCTGCCGCCGTCCGCCACGGCGGGAATGAGCTACCGCCGTGGCCCACAACGGCCGCAGCTCTTACCGCCGTGGACCACGGCGGTAGGGTGCCGCGGGGCCCCCAACCTGCAGCCGACCGTTGGCGGTCACCTTACCGCCGTGGGTCACGACGGTTAGAGGTGCGGCCGCCGTGGGCCACGGCGGTAGGCCTGTTCCGCCGTGGCTTACGGCGGTTGATGTTTATTTTTGATAAATTTTCAAACGGTCGTATAATTTTGCAAAATGATTAAAAAAATATAAAAAAAATTGAGAATGCAGCGACGACAGTACCTCAACCAGCACATGTTTTGCTGGTGCCTCTCATTCACCAGCACGAACGCGTGACGAACGCGGCTGTATCAATGTCGAGATTTCACCAGTCACCACCCAGCCAGGCCAGTCTATCTACTATCACTAGTAAAAGAACTCAGAGCAACATTTTTCTGTGTCGATCTTTTTTTTTCTGAACTCTGTGAACTTCTCTTGCACGAAGGCTTAACTCACCTGTTCAATCCAGCGGTGGTGTAGGCGTGTAGCAAGACCTCTGGTAGATTTCTTCCATTGGTACAACAAACTGACTAGCTATACTTGTGATTCGATCAAATTCAGTAGCAATGTAGCATGTCTCTGACGACTGGAACGCAACATCGCTGACACTATCAGTTCTTGTGCCTGCTGGAGTGCTGGTGCCCTTCATTCCAAAGGGCGTGTTTGGAGAAATAGTCTAGAACTATTTTGAGGGCTAAAGTTTAACATAAGAAAATAGTTCTCTAATGAAATAACTCTTGAGCTGTTTGGATCTAAAAGCTATTTGAGCTATTTGACCTTACCCCTCTCTCTCAAACCCCTCTCTCCCTTGCCCTTAGAAAAAATAGCCCAATTAGCATGTATTTGGGGGATAATTTTTTTGGGTGAGCTAATTGCAAATAGCCCTAAAATAGCCCACTTGTTTGGTTGTTATTTGAGCTATTTGGACTAAAAAGGGATGGGCTAAAAAATAGTTCATGGATTCAAACACCCCCTTAGAATCACCACTAGCTACATGGCTTTGAGTTTCAGGAATACATACACCCCAGAATAAGTAACATAAGAAATGAGATGAACAACTGGAGTAGCAATGATCCTGTAAAGAGGTTGAGTATATATGACTAGCTATATGTACACATGTATCCTCTTTTTATCTTTTTTTGTCTCTGTTATAAGACCTTTTTAATATATATAACTAGTAGGGTGAGTACATACCCCCTCCTGTTTCATCTAATAATAATGATGATACTAATAATCTTATTATTACTAATTGGCGGGGCACGAGAGGTCCGCGAGGTGGCACGGAGCTGTCGGCGGGGTGCGGCGGGCGCGAATATGCTCGGTGGGCCGAGGAGGGGCGCAACGGCCACGACGGGGCGGAGGTCATAGCGGCGGGGCGATGTTGGGCAGGGGAGTCACGACGGCGCGGAGGTGGGCAGGGGAGGGACGACCGCGTGCTAGATCTAGCCGCGGCGGCACGAAGGCCGCCGGCGGAGCGGAGGTCGCGTGCGGGATCCATTCGCGGTGGTGCAAAGGCTAGCAGCAACAGCGTTGACCGCGGCGGCCACGACAGCGCGCGGGATGCGGCGGCGACACACGGGAGGGGAGGCTGTGGTCGATCGCGGAGAGGTGTGGTCGTGTGGGTGTGGCGGGCGGCGGCGGTGCTCGGTCGCGGAAGAGCTCACCAGCAGGGCATAGAGCTCATGGCGGAGCTTGCGAGTTGTGTGGAGGCCGCGACGAATCTCGCCAGCGGGGTGTGGAGCTCCTGGCGGAGCTCTCGAGCGGCGTGGAGGCCGTGGTAGCCACGACCGGGCGGGGATTCGACTGCGATAGCGCGGAGGCCACGACGGCTTGGTGGCGGTGGAGAAAGGATGGAAGAGGAAGAAGGGGTGGGGAGCGACACGAGCTGCCGGCGTGGCTGGGAGCTGCGCGAGCAGCCGGTGGAAGCGGGGAGCAGCGCCAGCGGCCGGCGTATACACAGGGAACGACAGTGAGGGTAGGTAGTGCGGGTAAGCCCACCCTATGAGATGCAAGGTAAACCCACCAAATGGTGCAGGCTATCAAACAAATTCTCAAATGAGCTCAGCCCACCAGAAACAAATTAGTCAAACAACATCTCTGCACCCCATCAGCTTTGCCCGTATCTGCCCAGCCTGGCTCATGGGCTTGGCTGAGGCAGGTTCGGCTACCAATCGCGCCCTTTATGGGTTACTATTTCGCAGATACTGTACATTCAACAAGTATAGTTACATTTCGTTTCTTATTGCCATGTTCAGTGATTGCAATATTCAGCAAAGCTACAACTTACGAATGCTCTTCTCTTGACAATGAGCTGGACTCTGATTTAGTCTGATCCTCAGCCTTCATTGCGAAGGCCTGTTAACCCAATTGTTGGATTCAGCAGCAATGCTGTGGCAGACGCTAGCAGTTTGTTCAAATTACATTGTCCTAAACGCAAAGGTGGTGGGTGTAATAAACTTGTACAGGTTGCTCAAGCTATTCTCAACTGACAGCGAGAGCACGTGAACATGCAAATGTTTTGGTGCGCCTCCTGGTGCCTCTCATTCCAAAGCAACACACATGAAGAACACAGCTGTATCAAGGATTCAATATAATGTTGAGATCTCATCACCTATCCTAGCTGCTAGTATAAGAATTCAGAACAACACACAGAAATTAGACCAGAGTTGCTAATATCCAACAACATGACTTTGAGGAAAGTATGTGCTTTGTATAGAGGTCTTTTACGGTACACAATACCACCCAACAGTGGTACGGTAGTATTATTGGGTTTTTCAATTTTTTACTATGGGTAAAATGGTAATTTGCTCGATGTAATATTATTTGGAAAAAATTTCCCCACTGCCAAGGTTACACAAAAAGACTTGATTTCATATATTACAACAATATTATTTTGTATATTTTCGATAATATCCATATACTACCCATACCACCTATAAATACCACCCATACCACACTAAAAAAACTGGTGGTACAAAATTAATCTCAACCATCGGATCCTTACATATAGATCCTTTTTTTATTACATACGAGTCATTTTCAACCGGTGGTACAGGGTGTTATTGTGTACCGTAAAAAACCTCTTTGTATATCTTTCACATCAGGAGTAGTGCCTCAGCTACACCATAGATCAAGAAGTGACCGAATAAATGAGACTAGAGACTGCGACGCACCTCCGGCGCTCTAATAGGTGCAACTAATTTTAATTTAAAAGTTGCGAGCAATTACAATAAAATGTGTTGGTGTTTACGACATTATATTTTGGGCAAAATAAAGAGCAATAGTATTAATTAGCTAGTTGCAGGAGCATTAATTTTGAAGAGGTTTGTGTCTTTTTGTTATGTGAATTGTGAAATAGTAGTCAAGAAAAATAAATCAGCTGTTATTGAGACGAGCTGTATGGTTACATAATAGATAATTACATAGGAGCAGTGGAACAGGACACAGCTAACAACAGTAATTTATTGGCCCAACAATAGAATAAAGGCCCACTGAAGTGAGGGAACTCGCCACCAATTTGTTTCCGTTTGTCAGTTTACTTTCCCGCATGTCATAGTTTATCGGTTCTCTGTGCTGTCATAGTTTATCAGTTCTGTGCCAAGTTGGCAACACGTATGCAACTAATACATCCACCTGTCCTTTCTAGATTCATTCCGTGAAGAAGGTTGCTACTTGTAGCGGTTCATGATGCGTCCTTTTTAATCAGTTGATATATTCTAAAGCATAAACTTTCGGTGATTCACAATAATGTGCTACTATCAGTAATTCACAAAGTGTGAAATTTGAGTAGTCATAAGCAGCGCACTCCAATACCAACCATTTTTTACAATGTTACTCAGCACAAGAATGACAATGATGTCCATGCAACAAAGAATACCAAAAACACAACAAAGAGATCCTATCAACCATATTCTCTATAGTTGACAGCACAAGAATGACAATGATGTCCATGCAACAAAGAATACCAAAAACACAACAAAGAGATCCTATCAACCATATTCTCTATAGTTGACCACCACGGAGATAATAGGCTTAATTAGGTCGATCTGATGGCTTGTCGCAGCATGTGCTTGATCACCATAGAGGCAGTAAACTAACTCACGTTTATGTGATGGTGCTTCACAATGGGTACTGACGTTATCGGGGCCACTTCAAAAGACCTATTAAACATATGTAAAATCAGCGATTAACATACAAATTATAGAAGCATTGACAAGAAGCACACAAATGACAGTCATGGATGATTAGATGTTTGACATTACCATTTTCTCTACTATGGAAGAAATGAAAAATCTATTCTATTTACCATTAGAAGAATAAATTCATGTATGGGTTAGTCTGACCAATAAGAATGATCAAAATAGATGATCAAGAAATGGTACATGATAATCAATTGGCAGAACAAACTTACGTTATACAAGAAAAGATCAAATCACTTTGAATATTGGCATTCCAAAAACTATCCACAGACATCAGTCAGGGTATGAACAATAAAGAGCAGATCTACGTGAACTTCCACATGGATATGAACACTAAAGTTATGTATCAGGTGGAGTCTCATTTGTGTACAGATGCATATGAAGTTCCAAATCATTTTTAGATTAATATGAGGCATATGAGTTCCTGCCTCACCACAGAACATGCATATAATGTTCTTTTGAAATTATTGATTGAAGGCATTAGGCATACTATATACTACTACACAGATTAAAGTACCTGAATCCAATAATACCAAAAAAATGAATCCCTAAACCATGAAACTGAATTAGGACTACTGGAAAATAAATCATGAACAAATATTTGCACCAGCCCTCATACACACCTGAAAAATCTGAAACCTCACTATTTATTCATGTGCATATCCCTAGTGTGTCGGCTCTTGCATTCTTTGGGATACGTGTGTATTGGTTGTAGAATGGATGCCCCAGCCCCTCCATTCTGCAGTGAGGAAGAAAGATAAGATCATAGTTTCTGGCGGTGAGAAGAAAGGTATGTGCAATTGTAGTCAGCGGCGGAGCCAGCGGTGGGGCGGGGGGGGGGGGGGCGGGAGCCCCCCCTACCGCCGGCGCCGCCCCGAAGCCCCCCCGGAGCCCCCCTAGGCCGGAGGTGGAAGAAGAAGAGGGGAAGGGGAGCTGGAGGAAGAAGACGGCAGCGGGAGCCCCCCTAGGCGCTGGCTCCGCCGCTGATTGTAGTGTTACCTCAGCCTTGAAGACGTCTAAGGTGAATCCACCAAAACAACTGACAACAGCCTGCTGGATGTCGAGGCCATCACCTTCATAGCATATAGGAGAAGAACAGGCCTGACAGCGCAAAATATGTGGATGTTGACTGCTCGGTCTTCCCTCATCCTGACCTCAACCTATAGCCAATAGGAAGAATATGGGGGAAAAAGCAGGTTGAAGTGAGCTACATGTTCAACCAGTATGATAAACTCATAAAAGTGTCACAAACTAATGCATAAGCTGATCACAACAAAGTTTGGCTAACATCAGCATATTTCTTGATAAACATTAACCAGATAATGGAATTTGAAGGAAACAAATTGTTTAGGTCTGATCTCTCTGGTGTATCAGTTGCCTATATATACTCAAGTATAAACACTCATGTAACTCTTAGATTACCAAGTATAAATTTTAAACTTTTTTGTACTGCAGAGCAAAAAAAATCATTAAGCATAATCAGAAAAAGGCACACATCTATCTACACTTGAATGCCACAGGTTGGCTTTTGATTAAGCCATCATATGGATCCATTAATAAGGAGGCAAGACGCATGAAAAAAAGGTTGTTATTCTTATAATTATTTAAAATATTACACCAAATGTTTGATATCAGCTTCCTGATCTGGGCAGGGTACTACCAAACATTATACATAACTTTCCATACATAATAATGAACAAACAAATAATTGAACATTGAATAGAATATTCCCTAAACATATGTTATGCTCTCTGCCCATCTGAGTAAGTTTTCCATAGTTTTCCTTATTAACCAATCAGCAAAGGTCATGGGACTGAAAAGTAAAGGTCAAGATTTTTTTTATTCATACTGTATTTTTCCTTGGCATTGCACGAGCTGAGCTTTTTTTATAAAAAAACAAGCTGATCATAATTCAACAAGCACATTACATAGCCATGAAAAATGCTACCTTGGAAGAAAGGAAGGAGTTGGAGAGATTGGTAATCTGCTCCTCTAACTTATTAGATGTGCTTGTCCTGAAATTAGACAAAGAGAGTAACTGTATTCAGAGCGGCACAGAGGTAGTGGAGCATGAATTAAGAGAGCTCGACCTAAGAAACATCCATATTCAATTAGAAATTACAATGCAATATATGTTACAGGTGAAAAAGATAATGACGTGGCTTAATGCACAAATGTACCTTGAAGGATAACACCTCAAGCTCGCCATTCATCTGAACCACATTCTCGCACATCTCCTGAAAATGATAGCAAGATTGTTTCTGTTACTGCAGTAAGGAAAGTTGTATTGCTTCACCGCGAAGTATTCCAGACATATGCTGAAAATAAAAAACCAAATAAAAAATGTGGATAGATGAGGACAAATTAGCGGGCATAGTTTCTCAGTTTTCATTCTGTTTGAAATTATCTGGCTTTTTTTCTATGCAGAAGAGAATAGTTGTTGCATGCATGTATTTACCTTCAAAGAGAATACTTGCTTGTGCAGCTTTTCGTTGGCCCTCACAACACTCTGATACTTGTCCTGACAAATTGAAAAACTTGCATCAGTGCTTTTGAAATGACAATCCTTGCCCAGTAGTTGCTCTATTTCTATGCATATATGCTCTGAAATTTACATACATATGTGATTTAAAATAAGCAAGATTATCTTATTTGTCCTTAGTTTTGGATACCAATAATACATCAAAGGTCTAGAGATGGATATAAGTGTATAACTGCATAAACTGCTTGTGATTATCAGGCGCTATCATAGATTGTCCCTAAAATATCACAATAAGGATGCATTGATGTAGAATAGCTAAGCTTTCAACAATGGTATGCAAAATGATTCTATAGCTTACCATGTTAGAGGCTGAACACCAACAAATGGAACGTGGGATGTCTCTGCAGTCTAAGAGTAATGACTCAGGTGCAAGAGACTATGGTTGGAGCTCACCTCCTACCGATGCACTGCAGGAGCACCGGCAGTCCAGCAGCCGGGGTAGAAGAGGGATGAGAAGGAGAGCACTTACCTGACGTCGCCGTCACGTTGATCTGCAGCAGTGAGGCTCCGTGGCCGCGGTGATGGACAGCCAGGGGTGGTCCAGGAGTTAGAGCGGCGGATTGGCGTGCCGTCGTGTGTTGCTGGCGGAGGAACGAGCGGGCGCTGCGGCTGGCGCAGAGCAGAGGGCGTCCGCCGTTTCCTTCGCCGTCGTGGATTAGAAATTAGAAAAAAAGCTTCCCCTCATAGATCTAGGATAGCACAGCAGCACGGGATTTAATATAACAAAGACATATGAATGAAGAGAAGAGGGAAGAGGGAGATATACACCTCGAGGAGCCGCGCCGTCTGAATCGAGGTTGACGTCGGAGTAGAAGTTGCCGACCAGCTCGCCGTCGATGCTGCCGCCTTATGAACCCTAACAAAAAAGGAGAGCACGCGAGAGAAAGAGAGGAGGGGAGGAGAGGGTGACTCTGGCCGCAGGCGTGCGTCGAGGGCGGGCGTCGCCGGCGTTGAAGAGGAAGGAGGTGGGTAGCGGCACGGCGCGGCGCCGGCAGCGACACACGCCGCAGCGCCCTGGCGGTGCGAGAGGGAGGGGGAGGGGATAAGAACAGGGACGGGCGGCGGGCGGGCGGTGGGAGGGCCTTTTTGAAAATGTAGCGGCGGGCGGTTTTCTGCAAAAGCGTCACGAAATCAGAATTTCGTCTTCTTGACAGTGAAATATTTTGAAAGTCAGGGGTTTTTATGAGAGAAAAACGCACGTGTTTTCTGTAGCATAGGGACCTCGCTGGACGCGAAACCTAATTACGCACGAACCAAAGGGGTTTTTAGCAAATTTTCACGCGCCGCTGGCACTCCCTCGGCCGCTGGATCTGGCCAATCGGACGGCTACATAATGGGGGCGACGTAGCAGCGCCCAGGAGCCGCGAAATCCGGACCGAATAAGGGGTGGGATGACCAACTGGAGCAGCACTGCAGCAGTGATCCTGTGAGAGGCAGAGCATATATGTACACATGGAGATGACCAACTGGAGCAGCAATGTTCCTAAGCTTCAAGATGAAAGCCAACGATGTATGATTATGGGGGCTAACAATGTTCCTAAGTTTCAAAAAAAAAGTAAATTAGGTTCTTGTTTTTTTTTTGAGCCAATTAGGTTCTTGTTGTAGCTAGTACATTTGAAGGACCGATTAGGCGAACCAGAGAGGGGGGAGTGAATGGGAGCCGATAAAAATTCTTCTCGAAGGAGATGGAAACTCCAACAAGACGAATACGGCTTCCAAAACACATCTCCGACACAACTACCCAAGTTGGTCAAGACCACGCAGCCTCTAAAGTGCTACTGGTCCTAGGAACCAACAACCACCGAAGCTAACCCGAGAACGCAGCGGAAAAACCAACTCGAGCAGCTACTGGACTACACCGGTCAGACCGGTCGCACACACCGGTCAGACCGGTCCTTGCTGGAGCACCCTGACAACTTCTGAGAACTTCCACAGAAAGCTCCTACACCGGTCAGGCCGGTGTAGCACGCCGGTCAAACCGGTCTAAGCCAGGAAGCCCCAAAACACAAACCTGACCTCCCGAGCTCCAAAACGAACCAAACTCGAAACAGCAGCAACACAGGACAACAGGGAACACACCAAGACGTTCACCTGAGCAAAACTCAACAGAGAGTCTGCACCGGTCAGACCGGTGTGAGGCACCAGTCAGGCCGGTGTGACCTGAGCTCTCGGGATGAACATCGCCCGCGGATCAACACCCCCAAATCCAACTCCCGATCTCCCGAATCGCTCCATGGATTTGTGCAAGACTTTGGGATAGTAGGAATACCTCATGGGCACTCCATAGCCAAGATTTGGTCCACCAAAACTTGCTAAATCGAGAGGAATCGAAGAAATCCCACCAAGAACGCCTCTAACCCTAGAGCCAAGAAAACCCCAAAATCGAGCCCCTTTGCTCACGGATTTGGGAGGGGAATCAAAAGGAAAAGAACCACGAAGGGTTCAAGCATACATCCCCCACCAAATCCCAAAGAGAGAGGCCTCGAAATCGCTCCAAGAAAATCGCCAAGAAAGAGCTCCGAAAATCACCAAAAAGGAGAAACGGGAAAGACACATCTAAGCCTTGAGGAACCACGCCGGATCATCTATACATACCAAAGAGGTTCATACAAGGTCTAGCCTGCCGCCCGATCATCCTTCCCTCTCACAAGATCTCACCATGAAGCTCTCAAGCTAGTCCTATGGAAATCCTAAGGAAAATAGGAAGGGAAAATAGGAAAACAAATGAGCTAGAGTTCCAAGAGATGGCTGTCATCCTCTCACCACTTGGGTTATAGGGAGGCAACCGAAATACTAAAATACCTTACTAGCTAACTAGGGATACAAGCCCCTGAAATTGCATCTAGGCCCCTATGTGGATTTTGGTGAATTGAATGACAAAGTGATTAAAGGACTAATGTTTATTGGGATAAATTTGAGAAGGTCAATTCATTGCCTCCCATACTGGACATGGCCTGATTAAAATTACAAGGGTCATAAAAGAGAAGATGGTAATTCTCTAAGTCAAGTGCAAGGCTTCATGTGATAATTGAAAGAGGACATAAGGATGAGTGTAAACATTATGGTTCTTATTTGGAAGCTTGCACATTCATTGTCAATCAAGATCAAGCATTTGAAGCGGGTTTTCAAATGAAGGTTAATTATGTATGAAGCAAAGTGGAACTCAAAAGTGGATTGGATAAGTGATGAAGAGATCAACCGAGATGTTTAGGGTGAGGGACTAAGCAATCTTTGGGGCCGTAGCTAAGCCGCCATTAGTGTTTTGCTAAGGTGAAGTTCTAGCATCCGCGGGGTCTCCAAGTATCATATCCAAACCTTAACCGAGAGAAGTAATGCAACATGTTATGATTGATAATATGGAGTGACTTATGGATCCAAGTGTGCATTCCTATGCTAGATGGAAAGATCCTAAGTCATTAGCTCAAGTATGGACAAGCTCAAGTCAAAGGCTAAGTTGGAAGCCCTCAAGTGGACATTGCTCAAGTATGGCAAGATTGAAGACATTCAAGCTCAAGAGGTTTACAAAGTGTTTTTATTTATTCTTGAGTATAGGTATGCCGTACTATCAATAGGGATGCAACATTAGCGAGTTGACCAAGTCAAAGTGCTCATTAGTTGACCTAAGTGAGATCTAGCCTTGAGAGCCTTAGAGTGTGCTAACAAACCCTCCTAACCTAACCTGAGCCACTTCATCTCTTTGGTGAAGTGTTAGAATCATAGAAAGGGTTTTGGGGGTGTCTCGGGCCTGACCGGTCTGACCGATCAGGGGCACCGGTCTAACCGGTGCCGCTAGCCCGAACGGCTAGTTTTTCAAACACCGGTCTGACCGGTGCCTCCCGAGGACTAACGGCTAGTTTTCTCCTTTGAGGGGTATAAATACCCCAAGCCTTCTTCAGTTGAAGGCTGCTGTTTCTAGTGCTTGTGCTGAGGTCCTAAGCCATTTCTAGCAAGCCCTAAGCCTTAGTGGCTCTCCCCAACCATCTCTTTGTGAGATTTGTGGATTCAAGCCATATCCTTTGTGTTGGGTTGAGAGAGTGAGCTCAAGAGTGTCTTTGTGAGCTAACAAGAGCATTTCTATAGCTTGAGAACTTCGGTTCGCGTCTACAAGCTTTGAAGCATTTGTTACTCTTAGAGGTTTGCCTCCTAGACGGCTAGGCGTCGCCGGCTAGCTCCCAAGGTTGTGGTGAGCAGCGGGAATTTTGTGAGGGCTGTGATCTTGCCTCTTCGTGGAAAAGATCGCCTTAGTGGAAAGGAGGAAAGTGGTTGAAAGAGACCCGGCTTGTTGTGGGAATTGTCCCTTACAAGCTCCTCAACGGAGACGTAGCCGTTCCTTAGTGGGCGGTGAACTTCGGGAAACAAATCCTTGCTTCCTTGTGTGGTTTGCCTCTCTAAGTTGTTTTTCTAGCATATTTGATTTGCTTCTGCTTCGATATACTTGGGTGTGCTACTTGTGTGTGCAGGGCTCATTACTCTGCTTGTGATCATCTACAAAGGCCACTCACCAAGTTTAGTTCGTGCTAGAAGTCAAGAGGAGCTTGAAGTTGTTTTTGCAGGTGCTCTGTGCTACACCAGTCTGACCGGTTCTAGGCAACAGTCTGACCGGTGTCTGCTGTGAAGTGAAGTGCGTGACCGGTCTGACCGGTGACGGCCACCGGTCTGACCGGTGGGCACTGACAGCTCAAGTTTTCAGGGAAGAAAAGTTTAAGTCGGTCGTCTCGCCTATTCACCCCCCCTCTAGGCGACATCAAGGTCCTTTCAATTGGTATCAGAGCTTGGTGCTCTGATTCGAGCTTAACCGCTTGGAGTTCTTCGATGTCGACAACTCGTGAGGTAACGTTTGAGCCTCTAGCTCTAGATGGCTCAAACTATGCATCTTGGTCAATTCATGTACTCAATCGCATTAGGACCATGGGTCCACTTGCCGAGAAGATTGTTGTTGCTAGCATTCTACCTCCTCACCTTAGGGAAACCAAAATTGACTTGTCAAAATCATCCCTAGAGGACTTAGAGTGTTGGCGATGCAACTCTCGAGTATTTAACTACATTTGTGGTGCTTTGAGTAATGATGCAGAGGAATTCATTCTTGATAAACTTGAGATTGATGCACACATCATTTGGGAAATCCTTCGTGAAGAATATGAAAAGCCCAAATGGATTGATCAAGAGCAAACCATGGAGAAGGCACTTGAGGAGAGCTCTATGTCTCCATACAACATCACTGAGCCTCAAGTGTCGCTTCCCAAGCAAGGAAAAGGCCAAAGAAGCAAAGACCATGTCCCTCTGTAGGGACCGGTCAGACCGGTGGAACCCACCGGTCAGACCGGTGCCAGCAGAGGTACAACTATCTGCTTGATGGCCAAGAAGGAAAAGAAGAGAAGAACCAAAGGAGGAAAGATTGAGAAGAATGAAGCTTCAAGCTCCTTGGCCAAGGAACTTGAGGCTCTCAAATCCGAGAATGCCTCCTTGGTTTGTAAGTATGATTCACTCGCTAGACAATATGATAAGGTTATCAAATCCTTTGCGTGTGTAGCTGCAGTGGATCAATAAAATGAAAGGCTTGAAGAAAAGCTAGGAAAGCTCACTAGTGAGCATATGGCTCTACAAGCCGATCACAAGGGACTTGAGTGCTCCTATGAGAAGCTTGTCGATTCTTATGCAACACTAGAGATAGCCCATGAGGTTGTGCTTTCATCGGTAAATTTTATGCAACCTCTATCTCACACATGCACATGCTCACAAGTTCAAATCGATTTATCTTGCGCTAATGATTGTTTGTCTCAAGCAAGCCAATCTAGCATTGAGCATGTACTTGTAGAATCTTGTGATGACCTCATTGCTAAAGAAAATGATGAACTCAAGCAAGAGGTTGAAAAGCTTCAAAAAGACTTGTATGTATTGAAGGAGAAGAGCAAAGTGCAACCTTCTCAAGATAACCGTGAAGACATGGTGAAGAAGCTTGAGAAGGGATCAACCGTCGCTAGCTCAACCCCTCAACAACACACAAGGACCCACAAGCACAAGATTCAAGAAAAGAGCAAGGTTGGGCAAGTCAAGTCCCAATATCGCCCAACCAAGCACAAGGCACAAGAATCGCTCTCCAAGAAGCCTAGAAGCTCAAACAAGTGGAGAGTGTGCTACAAGTGCAGAGAGAAGGGTCACTTTGCTGACGCTTGCCCAAGTACGATGATAAGCGGTGCCACTGACCTTGACCGGTCAGACCGGTGCCGGCCAAGGCAGCCCCACCTCAAGTGTAACATCCCGGAATTTCTCCGGAATGTTAGTAATGCAAAAATGTGGATTTCAAAATTTTGATTTGAAATTGAGTGCATAATTAAAATATAAGGTTGTCTTCTTTGATCCTTCCCTAATTTCCTAGATTTAATTTGAGCAAAATAATAAAATTTAGGAATTATAAAATGCTAGTGTGCAAACTTTGGAGTTTGATTGGATTTCTTTTGGATCTTAATTGTGTGGGATTCAAATTTGAATTCTAATTCAAATTTGAATCATAGTTTAAATAGGAGTTGAGGTGTTTACATAATAGGAAAAACCTCCTTTCTCTGTTGGGCCTCGATCCAGTTTGCAATGTTCACCGAGCCCCCTCTTTCTTTCACCATCGCCGGCCCACCTCATCTTTCAGCCTGCTCAAGCCCGCCTACCACCTACCCTGCTGCTCTTCTTTCACTACCAAGCGGGCCCCAGCCGTCAGCCGCCCAACCCCCTGTATCTCCTTCTTCCCCACCGTGACGCACTCGCCCCGTGCAAAAGGCGTCGCGGCGCAGACACCCGCTGCCCCACGCCGAGCGAGCCGTGGCCGCGGGATGCCTGCCGCGTGGCCGAGGCGCGGACGCCAAGGTCCGCCCGCCGTCCATCCATCTGCCCGAAAACCCTAGGGCGCCGCCCTACAAATACCCAATCTGCCGGCCTTCTCCCTGTTCTGCCGCCGCCCCTTGGGGATTTTCCCCAAATTCGTCTCCTGGTTGTAGAGGAGGAGGGAGAAGGAGTAGGGGGCGAGGAGAAGAGAGGGAGGCACAGGAGGCAGGGAAGAAGCCCGGAGGCAGCTGCGTCCCGCACCGCCCGCCGTGCGAGAACCACGTCGCCGTCCCGGAGCCGCCGAGTCTCTGTTCGTGAAGAAGAAGACCGAAGGAGAGGAGGGGAGGAAGAAGGAGCCATAGCTGCTCCAGCCAAGGACGCCGCCCCTGCTTCCTCTTCACCGCGCCGTTCCTCTGCTCCAGGCCAAACCGCCGCCGTACCCCTGTTCTGCATCCTGCTTCTCCGAGTCCTTCTCCACCGCCTCGTCGTCGCGTCCAGGAGCACGAGGTGAGCATCACCACCCTCTTCTCTGTGCTGTGGACCCGGCCATTGAGCCGTGGCTGGCCGAGCCTTGTGAGCTCGCACACGTACCTGGTTGCCCGCTGCCTGCTCGCGCCGCCGCGCAGACCCGCCGTCGCCTGAGAGCCGGCCATCGAGCCGAGCCGGTCGCTTTGCAGGTGCCGCTGCCGTCTCCGCGCGCGCTCAACCGCTTGGCCGCCCGTCCATCCTTTTTCAGTTCGTGCCGCGCGCGTCGACCGATCGGTGTCGCCGCCGAGGTTGCGCCGCCGGCACCCTGCGCTTGCGTAACCGAGGGGTCAAGGCCCTCTCTTCCTGATCAAGCCACCACACATAGGCACGTGCGCACTCTCGCACGCACATCCACGCGCTCGCACGCGAGATGCTTCGCTGGCGTTGGTCACCTCCGCCACGCCGTGTGTTTCCCCTGTTTTCCGTACGCGCCGCGTCCGCTCCTTCGCTTGGCAACACTCACCGCCGCATGGCCTGTGCAGGCCGGCACTCTCGCCAGGCGCACGCTCGCGAGCGAGATGCGCCACCGCTCTGCTTTCTCACCAGCCTGGGTGTGCCGCGCCCAAAAGTCGACCAAGCTCCGACCTTGTTCCCTTCTAGCTTGAACCTCGTCGTGCGCTGCTCCCCCTCGCTTGCCGTCCTTGCTTTGGTCGAGGCCGAGGAGAGGCCTTGCGCCCGTGTGCCGAACTCTATCGCTTCAGCCATCGGTCGAGCCTTGAACCCGCGCACGCGGTCGTCACTCTGTACCGCCGGCTTTCGAGCCGTGCTCTCCGTTCGCGGGTACGCGGCCGACGCCGAGCGCCTGACCAGCGCAGCCTAGCGCACACCCGACGCGCCTGTTGCGCCGCCTCCCTCCGTTCGCCCGCCGGTCAAGGGGTGCACCGCACCCAAGGGTCGGCCAATCCCGTACCTTTTACCCTGCTAGCCTCGTCTCTAACCTCCCTAGACCCTCACCGCCGTCTACCCTCGCCGGCCGCCACCTATCCCGTTGCCAGCCGTGTCCGGTCACCGTGGAGCACCTCTCAGGCTTTTGTTCGAGCACCTTGTGGGCAACCCAAAACGTGGCCTTGGGGCCTAGCCACACCAGCGACCACACACAACCACACCGCATCTGGATCAGTCTGAATCCCGTGTGCTCAACCAGCCCTTCGTAGCCACACCGCAGACCGCACACCGCTGCCGCCGCACCGGATCCGGTCGGGATCTCTTGCGCCGCGCCACGCAGCAATCTTGTCAGCCGCCATGTGGACAAGGGGTGGCTTTAAGCCACCCAGTTGGCAGCCACATGGGCACCAGGAGACAGCCATCAGTTAGCCAGTAGCCAGCTTTAAGGCAGTTAGAGTTAGCCTGTAGATAGCTTATAGTTAATGCTATTGTGTATGCGTATTTTAATTTTAGAAATGTATTTTACTTTTGGAAAATCCTAGAAATTCCATTTCAACTCCGAAAATTATGAAACCTTTTCCAAAGCTCTTCTAAAATTATAAACTCCGTGCTAGGCTAGTGTTTGCTCTCTTTTGATTCTTAATTGCTGTTCTTTTGGAGTTAATTGCAATAGGACCCGCCTTTATTTTATTTGTGCGTTAATAGGAGCAGCTGGAGCCGGAGAGATGAGCTCGGAGATCGACTACACCGACGACTACGCCGTCGACGACTACTCGCACGCAGGTGTTCACGCCCGACTGATTCTGAATACCTATTAGACATTGCAATGTAGAATGCTAGCGCTTTACTTTAAATGCATGTTGATGAACCTTGCACTGACTTCTTTTATTATCCTGTCCTTGATTGCCCTACTACTATATATGTATATATATGCGTGTATATACGCAGAGCTTCGCGATGCATGTGTTGGGATGGGAATAGTGGTTCTTGGCGTGAGTGGGGAAAAACCGGCAGGAGAAGGCGTTTTGGGTACTTTGGCGGGGGTGAGCTCGAAACAACCGATCTGGGATCGGGGATGAGGGTGCACTCCTCAGTGCATTCCCGCTTGTACGGTTTTCGGAGCACAGGTGTTGGGGTTTTACTGACGTTTGGAGGACATGAGCTCGCCCCGGTCTGAAACCGAGTGGGCCAACCGCTTCACGAGACTTTTTCGTACACACCACCTCGCCGAGAGTGGGGTTAGGGCCGAGTTGAGCTCGGCAAGTGCGGAACCATACCTGCCAGCAGGATAGCGGGGTATCAGTGGGGGAGAGGTGGGAGTGAGACCACCCTCTCAGAGCGACTCCCGTGTGGCCACACGGGAGCATTTCACAGTTCCGGTGCAATTCCTTCCGAGGGGGGAATCGTTTTGAGGGCCGGATGCAGGATGGGACCGTAACTACCGAGAGTTCGCATGGTAGGGTGGGCTCGGTTGGCTGATCACCGCCGGGTGCCATCCCGAGTTGGGTACAGGTGTACACGCTCTGCAGAGTTTAGATCTATACGTATAGCCACGTCCTCGGTCATGGACGAGCCCAGTGGATTGTTGGTTCTCATGTTTTGGGATTTCTACCTTCCCCCTGTAGTTGAGAGTGTGGTGAGCCGTGGTTGCAGTCGGGGAGAGGGGAGTGGCTCCCTCTACCTCGCGGATCCGATTGCAATCATTGAGGTGCGAGGAGAGGAAGTTCTCGCATCGACCCTAGATGGAGATAGGATGTGGAGACGGGGCCCTGGGGTACCAGGTGTTTCCGAGCTGTGTTTGAGAGTATGGTTTGGGACTGATATGGAGATGTTTTCTTTTATACTTTGCTGCTGCTGCCTAGGAAACCTGAGCTTCTACCTTGTCTCTCCTCTTACCCTTTAGAAGATAGGCCACTTAAAGCTGCATACAGTCGGTGACGTGAATCTATCCCACTCCTTGGGGATAGACTTTGGGTGTGCAGGGTACGAGTCCGACTTCGACAACAACGCCGACGGATGGTACGACTGAGGGATGCGTCGCTGCGCTCAAGGATGCCTGTGGGCGTGAAGAATAAAAGATGGAGACCCTTCTAAGATGCTAGCTACCGCTGCGTAGAATTTCACTCTGATTCAGCCAAGAGGCTTGTAATGTTGTACTCCATTATGGACATGTAATAAATTATGTACTAATATTTGTGTGATGCGATGTATGGTTGTGATTTACCTTCTGTGATGAGATCTGTACGCGATAGCCACTGATCCCGGGACTATCGCAAAGGTACAGGGACTCGGGTTTTCCTCACCGAAAATCCGGGGTGTTACAAGTGGTATCAGAGCCGTACTTGATCGTAGCGCGTATCCCTAGAAATGGCCGATAGTAAATAAGGATTCTAAACGTTCCCTTCCTTTATATAAACTCCTTGAAGTATTTTATAAAAGCTTTCCCCCCTTTAAAAAGCTTCTTTCTTACCTACGAGACTCAACCTTCTTTGCGGGGACACGACCTTTTGGTCGAGAACTTGTCCGGAACACGATGAAGTGGAAAAGTGTCGAAACACCATGTTAGGCACAACCTTTCGGAAATCTCTTAACGGTAAACTAGATCGTTGAAGTGCTCGCGACCTCTGAGGCCCGAGTCAGCCTAGAGGAAGCTTATAAGTGTATCTATCATGATTGCTGAGTGTTTGTCTCTTAATGGAGTTAATTGAGTCTTAATGCATCTTCTCATTGAGTGATAAGTTATATAATTAGTACTATTTTCATGCTTGTGTCTGACTCAATGGGTTGGTGAGTGACGTTGTCTAAAGTTTTCCTTCCGTAGTCGTGTTTTCCAGAAGGATGTCGATCTGAAGGTCTGGTCGCCTGTTGGCACGCTTTGAAGAAGCTGCCGAGGAGGAAGAAGTCCCACAGGGCCGTGACCGTGGTCGTGGTCGTGCCGCCGCTCATGGACGCGGACGTGCACCTACCCGTGGCCGTGGACGCCCGCCCATCTGTGGAGGAGCTCGAGGGGCTCGAGGTCGGGGTGCCGATGTGCCACCGCCACCACCGCCGCCCGAGGGCCCCGAAGCTGGAAACGAGGAGGAGGAAGCTGAGCCCGAGCCGGAGCAAGACCAGCCCGAGCCGGAGCAGCCGCCACCACCCAACTTGGTGGACGTGATGGCCCTGCAGACTCAGCTGATGCAGAGGATGGCGGAAGCCGTGGAGCACCGATGCAACGGTGGGAACCGCAATGCCCCGCCAGAGGAAGACCTCACGAAGAAGATCGAGAGGTTCATTCGCCTGAAGGCCCCCACCTTCAGCTACTCGGATGATCCGCTCGACACCGACGACTGGCTGAGGGTGATCGAGACCAAGCTCGACCTCACCGTCTACACCGACGAGGAGTGCGTCGCCATCACCGCGCACCAGCTGGAGGGTCCTGCCAAGTCGTGGTGGGATAACTACGCCGCCAGCCACCCGAACCCAGCTTTCATCACTTGGCTGGAGTTCTGTGAGGCGTTCCGCGAGCAGTACCTACCCAGCGAGCTGATGGTCCAGAAGGCTCAAGAGTTCCGCACCATGACGCAGGGTGCGATGAGAGTGGAGGAGTACTAGCGCCACTTCATGAAAATGACGCGCTACGCTCCCGTTGACACCAACACCGACCAGAAGAAGCAGTTCTGGTTCCTGCGAGGCCTTCACCACGGCCTTCGCCAGGGACTGAAGGCAAGTGAGCACAAGTCTCTGCGTCACCTCGTGAACCGCGCCATCGCGCTCGAGGATGAGAGAAGGGGTCATGAAGACCGCATGAAGGACAGGAAGAGGATGGGAGATCGGGAGAAGTTCGACCGGTCATCCCAGAGGCCGAGGGATGGGCCAAGCAGCATGATGAGAGGGAGTTTCCGCTCGGGGTTTAACCAGCATGGAAGCAACTACGGAGGAGGCAGAAGTCACTACTCAGGAGGAGGAAGCTTCAACTACCAGCAGCCGATTGGAGGATACAACCGTCTGCAGCCGAACACTTCAAGATCCAGCACCGGAGGATTCACCCCGACTTGCTTCGCCTGTGGCAAGCTTGGGCACAAGTCCTTCCAGTGCCCCGACAAGAAGACCGCCGCTATGCCCGCCAAAGCACCGACCCCAGGAGGAGGACCCCCTCAGTCTGCTCCTCAGCAGTCTGCGGGTCGTGGAAGGCTTACCCACCTGAAGGAAGGCAAGACTACCGACGCTTCTACCGGCGTGATCGGTGAGTTTTAAGTTGAGATACGCCAGCTTTAACCCTTTCTTGCACTGGCGCAAATCGTTTCTTTCGCTTTCTCATCTCTTCAAAAACCGGGAGTCAGCTCTTAATCTCGAGGACGAGATTCTTGTGAGGGGGGGAGTTCTGTAACATCCCGGAATTTCTCCGGAATGTTAGTAATGCAAAAATGTGGATTTCAAAATTTCGATTTGAAATTGAGTGCATAATTAAAATATAAGGTTGTCTTCTTTGATCCTTCCCTGATTTCCTAGATTTAATTTGAGCAAAATAATAAAATTTAGGAATTATAAAATGCTAGTGTGCAAACTTTGGAGTTTATTGGATTTATTTTGGATCTTAATTGTGTGGGATTCAAATTTGGATTCTAATTCAAATTTGAATCATAGTTTAAATAGGAGTTGAGGTGTTTAGATAATAGGAAAAACCTCCTTTCTCTGTTGGGCCTCGATCCAGTTTGCAATGTTCACCGAGCCCCCTCTTTCTTTCACCATCGCCGGCCCACCTCATCTTTCAGCCTGCTCAAGCCTGCCTACCACCTACCCTGCTGCTCTTCTTTCACTGCCAAGCGGGCCCCAGCCGTCAGCCGCCCAACCCCCTGTATCTCCTTCTTCCCCACCGTGACGCACTCGCCCCGTGCAAAAGGCATCGCGGCGCAGACACCCGCTGCCCCACGCCGAGCGAGCCGTGGCCGCGGGATGCCCGCCGCGTGGCCGAGGCGCGGACGCCAAGGTCCGCCCGCCGTCCATCCATCTGCCCGGAAACCCTAGGGCGCCGCCCTACAAATACCCAATCCGCCGGCCTTCTCCCTGTTCTGCCGCCGCCCCTTGGGGATTTTCCCCAAATTTGTCTCCTGGTTGTAGAGGAGGAGGGAGAAGGAGTAGGGGGCGAGGAGAAGAGAGGGAGGCACAGGAGGTGGGGAAGAAGCCCGGAGGCAGCTGCGTCCCGCGCCGCCCGCCGTGCGAGAACCACGACGCCGTCCCGGAGCCGCCGAGTCTCTGTTCGTGAAGAAGAAGACCGAAGGAGAGGAGGGGAGGAAGAAGGAGCCGTAGCTGCTCCAGCCAAGGACGCCGCCCCTGCTTCCTCTTCACCACGCCGTTCCTCTGCTCCAGGCCGAACCGCCGCCGTACCCCTGTTCTGCATCCTGGTTCTCTGAGTCCTTCTCCACCGCCTCGTCGTCGCGTCCAGGAGCACGAGGTGAGCATCACCACCCTCTTCTCTGTGCTGTGGACCCGGCCATCGAGCCGTGGCTGGCCGAGCCTTGTGAGCTCGCACACGTACCTGGTTGCCCGCTGCCTGCTCGCGCCGCCGCGCAGACCCGCCGTCGCCTGAGAGCCGGCCATCGAGCCGAGCCGGTCGCTTTGCAGGTGCCGCTGCCGTCTCCACGCGCGCTCAACCGCTTGGCCGCCCGTCCATCCTTTTTCAGTTCGTGCCGCACGCGTCGACTGATCGGTGTCGCCGCCGAGGTTGCGCTGCCGGCACCCTGCTCTTGCGCAACCGAGGGGTCAAGGCCCTCTCTTCCTGATCAAGCCACCACACACAGTCACGCGCGCACTCTCGCACGCACGTCCACGCGCTCGCACGCGAGATGCTTCGCCGGCGTTGGTCACCTCCGCCGCGCTGTGCGTTTCCCCTGTTTTCCGGACGCACCACGTCCGCTCCTTCGCTTGGCAACACTCGCCGCCGCATGGCCTGTGCAGGCCGGCACTCTCGCCAGGCGCACGCTCGCGAGCGAGATGCGCCGCCGCTCTGCTTTCTCACCAGCCTGGGTGTGCCGCGCCCAAAAGCCGACCAAGCTCCGACCTTGTTCCCTTCTAGCTTGAACCTCGTCGTGCGCTGCTCCCCCTCGCTTGCCGTCCTTGCTTTGGTCGAGGCCGAGGAGAGGCCTTGCGCCCGTGCGCCGAACTCTATCGCTTCAGCCATCGGTCGAGCCTTGAACCCGCGCACGCGGTCGTCGCTCTGTACCGCTGGCTTTCGAGCCGTGCTCTCCGTTCGCGGGTACGCGGCCGACGTCGAGCGCCTGACCAGCGCAGCCTAGCGCACACCCGACGCGCCTGTTGCGCCGCCTCCCTCTGTTCGCCCGCCGGTCAAGGGGTGCACCGCACCCAAGGGTCGGCCAATCCCGTACCTTTTACCCTGCTAGCCTCGTCTCTAACCTCCCTAGACCCTCACCGCCGTCTACCCTCACCGGCCGCCACCTATCCCGTCGCCAGCCGTGTCCGGTCACCGTGGAACACCTCTCAGGCTTTTGTTCGAGCACCTTGTGGGCACCCAAAACGTGGCCTTGGGGCCTAGCCACACCAGCGACCACACACAGCCACACCGCATCTGGATCAGTCCGGATCCCGTGCGCTCAGCCAGCCCTTGCTAGCCACACCGCAGACCGCACACCGCTGCCGCCGCACCGGATCCGGTCGGGATCTCTTGCGCCGCGCCACGCAGCAATATTGTCAGCCGCCATGTGGACAAGGGGTGGCTTTAAGCCACCCAGTTGGCAGCCACATGGGCACCAGGAGACAGCCATCAGTTAGCCAGTAGCCAGCTTTAAGGCAGTTAGAGTTAGCCTGTAGATAGCTTATAGTTAATGCTATTGTGTATGCGTATTTTAATTTTAGAAATGTATTTTACTTTTGGAAAATCCTAGAAATTCCATTTCAACTCCAAAAATTATGAAACCTTTTCCAAAGCTCTTCAAAAATTATAAACTCCGTGCTAGGCTAGTGTTTGCTCTCTTTTGGTTCTTAATTGCTGTTCTTTTGGAGTTAATTGCAATAGGACCCGCCTTAATTTTATTTGCGCGTTAATAGGAGCAGCTGGAGCCGGAGAGCTGAGCTCGGAGATCGACTACATCGACGACTATGCCGTCGACGACTACTCGCACGCAGGTGTTCACGCTCGACTGATTCTGAATACCTATTAGACATTGCAATGTAGAATGCTAGCGCTTTACTTTAAATGCATGTTGATGAACCTTGCACTGCCTTCTTTTATTATCATGTCCTTGATTGCCCTACTACTATATATGTATATATATGCGTGTATATACGCTGAGCTTCGCGATGCATGTGTTGGGATGGGAATAGTGGTTCTTGGCGTGAGTGGGGAAAAACCGGCAGGAGAAGGCGTTTTGGGTACTTTGGCGGGGGTGAGCTCGAAACAACCGATCTGGGATCGGGGATGAGGGTGCACTCCTCAGTGCATTCCCACTTGTACAGTTTTCGGAGCTTAGGTGTTGGGGTTTTACTGACGTTTGGAGGACATAAGCTCGCCCCGGTCTGAAACCGAGTGGGCCAACCGCTTCACGGGACTTTTTCGTACACACCACCTCGCCGAGAGTGGGGTTAGGGCCGAGTTGAGCTCGGCAAGTGCGGAACCATACCTGCTAGCAGGATAGCGGGGTATCAGTGGGGGAGAGGTGGGAGTGAGACCACCCTCTCAGAGTGACTCCCGTGTGGCCACACGGGAGCATTTCACAGTTCCGGTGCAATTCCTTCCGAGGGGGGAATCGTTTTGAGGGCCGGATGCAGGATGGGACCGTAACTACCGAGAGTTCGCACGGTAGGGTGGGCTCGGTTGGCTGATCACCGCCGGGTGCCATCCCGAGTTGGGTACAGGTGTACACGCTCTGCAGAGTTTAGATCTATACGTATAGCCGCGTCCTCGGTCATGGACGAGCCCAGTGGATTGTTGGTTCTCATGTTTTGGGATTTCTACCTTCCCCCTGTAGTTGAGAGTGTGGTGAGCCGTGGTTGCAGTCGGGGAGAGGGGAGTGGCTCCCTCTACCTCACGGATCTGATTGCAATCATTGAGGTGCGAGGAGAGGAAGTTCTCGCATCGACCCTAGATGGACATAGGACGTGGAGACGGGGCCCTGGGGTACCAGGTGTTTCCGAGCTGTGTTTGAGAGTATGGTTTGGGACTGATATGGAGATGTTTTCTTTTATACTTTGCTGCTGCTGCCTAGGAAACCTGATCCTCTACCTTGTCTCTTCTCTTACCCTTTAGAAGATAGGCCACTTAAAGCTGCATACAGTCGGTGACGTGAACCTATCCCACTCCTTGGGGATAGACTTTGGGTGTGCAGGGTACGAGTCTGACTTCGACAACAACGCCGACGAATGGTACGACTGAGGGATGCGTCGCTGCGCTCAAGGATGCCTGTGGGCGTGAAGAATAAAAGATGGAGACCCTTCTGAGATGCTAGCTACCGCTGCGTAGAATTTCACTCTGATTCAGCCAAGAGGCTTGTAATGTTGTACTCCATTATGGACATGTAATAAATTATGCACTAATATTTGTGTGATGCGATGTATGGTTGTGATTTACCTTCTGTGATGAGATCTGTACGCGATAGCCACTGATCCCGGGACTATCGCAAAGGTACAGGGACTCGGGTTTTCCTCACCGAAAATCCGGGGTGTTACAAGTGGTATCAGAGCCGTACTTGATCGTAGCGCGTATCCCTAGAAATGGCCGATAGTAAATAAGGATTCTAAACGTTCCCTTCCTTTATATAAACTCCTTGAAGTATTTTATAAAAGCTTTCCCCCCTTTAAAAAGCTTCTTTCTTACCTACGAGACTCAACCTTCTTTGCGGGGACACGACCTTTTGGTCGAGAACTTGTCCGGAACACGATGAAGTGGAAAAGTGTCGAAACACCATGTTAGGCACAACCTTTCGGAAATCTCTTAACGGTAAACTAGATCGTTGAAGTGCTCACGACCTCTGAGGCCCGAGTCAGCCTAGAGGAAGCTTATAAGTGTATCTATCATGATTGCTGAGTGTTTGTCTCTTAATGGAGTTAATTGAGTCTTAATGCATCTTCTCATTGAGTGATAAGTTATATAATTAGTACTATTTTCATGCTTGTGTCTGACTCAATGGGTTGGTGAGTGACGTTGTCTAAAGTTTTCCTTCCGTAGTCGTGTTTTCCAGAAGGATGTCGATCTGAAGGTCTGGTCGCCTGTTGGCACGCTTTGAAGAAGCTGCCGAGGAGGAAGAAGTCCCACAGGGCCGTGACCGTGGTCGTGGTCGTGCCGCCGCTCATGGACGCGGACGTGCACCTACCCGTGGCCGTGGACGCCCGCCCATCTGTGGAGGAGCTCGAGGGGCTCGAGGTCGGGGTGCCGATGTGCCACCGCCACCACCGCCGCCCGAGGGCCCCGAAGCTGGAAACGAGGAGGAGGAAGCTGAGCCCGAGCCGGAGCAAGACCAGCCCGAGCCGGAGCAGCCGCCACCACCCAACTTGGTGGACGTGATGGCCCTGCAGACTCAGCTGATGCAGAGGATGGCGGAAGCCGTGGAGCACCGATGCAACGGTGGGAACCGCAATGCCCCGCCAGAGGAAGACCTCACGAAGAAGATCGAGAGGTTCATTCGCCTGAAGGCCCCCACCTTCAGCTACTCGGATGATCCGCTCGACACCGACGACTGGCTGAGGGTGATCGAGACCAAGCTCGACCTCACCGTCTACACCGACGAGGAGTGCGTCGCCATCACCGCGCACCAGCTGGAGGGTCCTGCCAAGTCGTGGTGGGATAACTACGCCGCCAGCCACCCGAACCCAGCTTTCATCACTTGGCTGGAGTTCTGTGAGGCGTTCCGCGAGCAGTACCTACCCAGCGAGCTGATGGTCCAGAAGGCTCAAGAGTTCCGCACCATGACGCAGGGTGCGATGAGAGTGGAGGAGTACTAGCGCCACTTCATGAAAATGACGCGCTACGCTCCCGTTGACACCAACACCGACCAGAAGAAGCAGTTCTGGTTCCTGCGAGGCCTTCACCACGGCCTTCGCCAGGGACTGAAGGCAAGTGAGCACAAGTCTCTGCGTCACCTCGTGAACCGCGCCATCGCGCTCGAGGATGAGAGAAGGGGTCATGAAGACCGCATGAAGGACAGGAAGAGGATGGGAGATCGGGAGAAGTTCGACCGGTCATCCCAGAGGCCGAGGGATGGGCCAAGCAGCATGATGAGAGGGAGTTTCCGCTCGGGGTTTAACCAGCATGGAAGCAACTACGGAGGAGGCAGAAGTCACTACTCAGGAGGAGGAAGCTTCAACTACCAGCAGCCGATTGGAGGATACAACCGTCTGCAGCCGAACACTTCAAGATCCAGCACCGGAGGATTCACCCCGACTTGCTTCGCCTGTGGCAAGCTTGGGCACAAGTCCTTCCAGTGCCCCGACAAGAAGACCGCCGCTATGCCCGCCAAAGCACCGACCCCAGGAGGAGGACCCCCTCAGTCTGCTCCTCAGCAGTCTGCGAGTCGTGGAAGGCTTACCCACCTGAAGGAAGGAAAGGCTACCGACGCTTCTACCGACGTGATCGGTAAGTTTTAAGTTGAGATACGCCAGCTTTAACCCTTTCTTGCGCTGGCGCAAATCGTTTCTTTCGCTTTCTCATCCCTTCGAAAACCGGGAGTCAGCTCTTAATCTCGAGGACGAGATTCTTGTAAGGGGGGGAGTTCTGTAACATCCCGGAATTTCTCCGGAATGTTAGTAATGCAAAAATGTGGATTTCAAAATTTCGATTTGAAATTGAGTGCATAATTAAAATATAAGGTTGTCTTCTTTGATCCTTCCCTAATTTCCTAGATTTAATTTGAGCAAAATAATAAAATTTAGGAATTATAAAATACTAGTGTGCAAACTTTGGAGTTTATTGGATTTATTTTGGATCTTAATTGTGTGGGATTCAAATTTGGATTCTAATTCAAATTTGAATCATAGTTTAAATAGGAGTTGAGGTGTTTAGATAATAGGAAAAACCTCCTTTCTCTGTTGGGCCTCGATCCAGTTTGCAATGTTCACCGAGCCCCCTCTTTCTTTCACCATCGCCGGCCCACCTCATCTTTCAGCCTGCTCAAGCCTGCCTACCACCTACCCTGCTGCTCTTCTTTCACTGCCAAGCGGGCCCCAGCCGTCAGCCGCCCAACCCCCTGTATCTCCTTCTTCCCCACCGTGACGCACTCGCCCCGTGCAAAAGGCATCGCGGCGCAGACACCCGCTGCCCCACGCCGAGCGAGCCGTGGCCGCGGGATGCCCGCCGCGTGGCCGAGGCGCGGACGCCAAGGTCCGCCCGCCGTCCATCCATCTGCCCGGAAACCCTAGGGCGCCGCCCTACAAATACCCAATCCGCCGGCCTTCTCCCTGTTCTGCCGCCGCCCCTTGGGGATTTTCCCCAAATTTGTCTCCTGGTTGTAGAGGAGGAGGGAGAAGGAGTAGGGGGCGAGGAGAAGAGAGGGAGGCACAGGAGGTGGGGAAGAAGCCCGGAGGCAGCTGCGTCCCGCGCCGCCCGCCGTGCGAGAACCACGACGCCGTCCCGGAGCCGCCGAGTCTCTGTTCGTGAAGAAGAAGACCGAAGGAGAGGAGGGGAGGAAGAAGGAGCCGTAGCTACTCCAGCCAAGGACGCCGCCCCTGCTTCCTCTTCACCACGCCGTTCCTCTGCTCCAGGCCGAACCGCCGCCGTACCCCTGTTCTGCATCCTGGTTCTCTGAGTCCTTCTCTACCACCTCGTCGTCGCGTCCAGGAGCACGAGGTGAGCATCACCACCCTCTTCTCTGTGCTGTGGACCCGGCCATCGAGCCGTGGCTGGCCGAGCCTTGTGAGCTCGCACACGTACCTGGTTGCCCGCTGCCTGCTCGCGCCGCCGCGCAGACCCGCCGTCGCCTGAGAGCCGGCCATCGAGCCGAGCCGGTCGCTTTGCAGGTGCCGCTGCCGTCTCCACGCGCGCTCAACCGCTTGGCCGCCCGTCCATCCTTTTTCAGTTCGTGCCGCACGCGTCGACTGATCGGTGTCGCCGCCGAGGTTGCGCTGCCGGGACCCTGCTCTTGCGCAACCGAGGGGTCAAGGCCCTCTCTTCCTGATCAAGCCACCACACACAGTCACGCGCGCACTCTCGCACGCACGTCCACGCGCTCGCACGCGAGATGCTTCGCCGGCGTTGGTCACCTCCGCCGCGCTGTGCGTTTCCCCTGTTTTCCGGACGCACCACGTCCGCTCCTTCGCTTGGCAACACTCGCCGCCGCATGGCCTGTGCAGGCCGGCACTCTCGCCAGGCGCACGCTCGCGAGCGAGATGCGCCGCCGCTCTGCTTTCTCACCAGCCTGGGTGTGCCGCGCCCAAAAGCCGACCAAGCTCCGACCTTGTTCCCTTCTAGCTTGAACCTCGTCGTGCGCTGCTCCCCCTCGCTTGCCGTCCTTGCTTTGGTCGAGGCCGAGGAGAGGCCTTGCGCCCGTGCGCCGAACTCTATCGCTTCAGCCATCGGTCGAGCCTTGAACCCGCGCACGCGGTCGTCGCTCTGTACCGCCGGCTTTCGAGCCGTGCTCTCCGTTCGCGGGTACGCGGCCGACGTCGAGCGCCTGACCAGCGCAGCCTAGCGCACACCCGACGCGCCTGTTGCGCCGCCTCCCTCTGTTCGCCCGCCGGTCAAGGGGTGCACCGCACCCAAGGGTCGGCCAATCCCGTACCTTTTACCCTGCTAGCCTCGTCTCTAACCTCCCTAGACCCTCACCGCCGTCTACCCTCACCGGCCGCCACCTATCCCGTCGCCAGCCGTGTCCGGTCACCGTGGAACACCTCTCAGGCTTTTGTTCGAGCACCTTGTGGGCACCCAAAACGTGGCCTTGGGGCCTAGCCACACCAGCGACCACACACAGCCACACTGCATCTGGATCAGTCCGGATCCCGTGCGCTCAGCCAGCCCTTGCTAGCCACACCGCAGACCGCACACCGCTGCCGCCGCACCGGATCCGGTCGGGATCTCTTGCGCCGCGCCACGCAGCAATATTGTCAGCCGCCATGTGGACAAGGGGTGGCTTTAAGCCACCCAGTTGGCAGCCACATGGGCACCAGGAGACAGCCATCAGTTAGCCAGTAGCCAGCTTTAAGGCAGTTAGAGTTAGCCTGTAGATAGCTTATAGTTAATGCTATTGTGTATGCGTATTTTAATTTTAGAAATGTATTTTACTTTTGGAAAATCCTAGAAATTCCATTTCAACTCCAAAAATTATGAAACCTTTTCCAAAGCTCTTCAAAAATTATAAACTCCGTGCTAGGCTAGTGTTTGCTCTCTTTTGGTTCTTAATTGCTGTTCTTTTGGAGTTAATTGCAATAGGACCCGCCTTAATTTTATTTGCGCGTTAATAGGAGCAGCTGGAGCCGGAGAGCTGAGCTCGGAGATCGACTACATCGACGACTACGCCGTCGACGACTACTCGCACGCAGGTGTTCATGCTCGACTGATTCTGAATACCTATTAGACATTGCAATGTAGAATGCTAGCGCTTTACTTTAAATGCATGTTGATGAACCTTGCACTGCCTTCTTTTATTATCATGTCCTTGATTGCCCTACTACTATATATGTATATATATGCGTGTATATACGCTGAGCTTCGCGATGCATGTGTTGGGATGGGAATAGTGGTTCTTGGCGTGAGTGGGGAAAAACCGGCAGGAGAAGGCGTTTTGGGTACTTTGGCGGGGGTGAGCTCGAAACAACCGATCTGGGATCGGGGATGAGGGTGCACTCCTCAGTGCATTCCCACTTGTACAGTTTTCGGAGCTTAGGTGTTGGGGTTTTACTGACGTTTGGAGGACATAAGCTCGCCCCGGTCTGAAACCGAGTGGGCCAACCGCTTCACGGGACTTTTTCGTACACACCACCTCGCCGAGAGTGGGGTTAGGGCCGAGTTGAGCTCGGCAAGTGCGGAACCATACCTGCCAGCAGGATAGCGGGGTATCAGTGGGGGAGAGGTGGGAGTGAGACCACCCTCTCAGAGTGACTCCCGTGTGGCCACACGGGAGCATTTCACAGTTCCGGTGCAATTCCTTCCGAGGGGGGAATCGTTTTGAGGGCCGGATGCAGGATGGGACCGTAACTACCGAGAGTTCGCACGGTAGGGTGGGCTCGGTTGGCTGATCACCGCCGGGTGCCATCCCGAGTTGGGTACAGGTGTACACGCTCTGCAGAGTTTAGATCTATACGTATAGCCGCGTCCTCGGTCATGGACGAGCCCAGTGGATTGTTGGTTCTCATGTTTTGGGATTTCTACCTTCCCCCTGTAGTTGAGAGTGTGGTGAGCCGTGGTTGCAGTCGGGGAGAGGGGAGTGGCTCCCTCTACCTCACGGATCTGATTGCAATCATTGAGGTGCGAGGAGAGGAAGTTCTCGCATCGACCCTAGATGGACATAGGACGTGGAGACGAGGCCCTGGGGTACCAGGTGTTTCCGAGCTGTGTTTGAGAGTATGGTTTGGGACTGATATGGAGATGTTTTCTTTTATACTTTGCTGCTGCTGCCTAGGAAACCTGATCCTCTACCTTGTCTCTTCTCTTACCCTTTAGAAGATAGGCCACTTAAAGCTGCATACAGTCGGTGACGTGAACCTATCCCACTCCTTGGGGATAGACTTTGGGTGTGCAGGGTACGAGTCCGACTTCGACAACAACGCCGACGGATGGTACGACTGAGGGATGCGTCGCTGCGCTCAAGGATGCCTGTGGGCGTGAAGAATAAAAGATGGAGACCCTTCTGAGATGCTAGCTACCGCTGCGTAGAATTTCACTCTGATTCAGCCAAGAGGCTTGTAATGTTGTACTCCATTATGGACATGTAATAAATTATGCACTAATATTTGTGTGATGCGATGTATGGTTGTGATTTACCTTCTGTGATGAGATCTGTACGCGATAGCCACTGATCCCGGGACTATCGCAAAGGTACAGGGACTCGGGTTTTCCTCACCGAAAATCCGGGGTGTTACATCAAGCAAACAAGGCGATGAAGACTCCTTCACCAAGAACAAGGCTCAGAAGCAAGCATGGACAAGAAATTACAAGGAATGATGTGACCAACAAGAACAAGAGCCGCATTTGCTATGAATGCCGTCAAAAGGGTCACATGGGCAAAGATTGTCCAAATGGTAACATTCCTAAATCAAACCTAGTCCATTATGATTTCCGTAAGCTTAGGAACGATAAGAGTGGGACTTGTGCTATGAGGGAGATTAGTTCACCTCAATCTAGCATGAGAGCCATTTGAGTTCCTAAGCACCTTGTGGCTAACCCCATAGGACCCAACAAGTGTTGGGTACCAAGAATTGCTTGCTGAGCTTGCAGGTTGAAAGAGATGCATTGAACACATGGTTAGAAGGCATGGAAATCACGTTTGATCAATTGGCCATGTGAAGGGTAAATTCATATAAATCTTGAATTCAATGACATCTCGGTAACTAGTGCTCTTTGTTGAGTCTTAGTCACTCTTAGTTCTTCGTGAACACTCATGTGACACTTATCTTGTACGAGTGAAACATGAGGTAGTGACTTTGACATCTTTATGAAAATATACTCTCACATGTCATTCGATGCTTTTAATGGCTCTCTAGAAGAGCATTGCCTTGTCTCTGTTGCAGGTCTCAAATTAGTGATGTGTTCACTCAATCAAGGGACAAAAAATTGAAAATCACCAAAGGAGTGACCACTGGGGGTCACCGGTCTGACCGGTGCCGGCCCAGTGAGGCAGACGGGCGGGTGACCCAGCCTCTGTGCCCGGGTGACCCGGTATGCCTCTGTCTGCTGTTGGGTGACCCGACCCATATGGCCGGGTGACCCGGGACTGAACCGCTTTTCATGAAAAAGGGTGATTTAGCATCAAAGGTAATGAGAGACTTGACACATTTCAATTGACAAACTATTTATGTGTCTTGACCAAGTTTGGAATGAGCCTCACCATATTCTTAATTGAATAAAGTGCTTTGTTCGAGAAATTCAAATATCTCTAGCACTACTTAAGGGGGAGCTCATTGCAACACTTGTGTCACTTGTGGGACTAACAATTTCTTCTAGTGATCTTGTAGTCTCATTTGTTTGTGCACCACTAAGCAAGCTCTAAATAAGTAGCGTTATCAAAGAACAAGTAAGAGCTAGCACTTTTCAAAATTTAATATATGCACAAATGAAATGGTCTTAAGGCAAAGGTATGTTTTCATGAATCTCATTGAATACCGTAGTGCATCTAGGCCATTATATCATGCTAGTGTGTCATCCTTAGCATGTAATTGCTTTGAGTGAATTTTTGTGTGCCTCTCTAGATATTTGGTTGATACCTTTACGTTCACTCGACTTTGTGTCTCGTGGTTGAGGGTATGAGCCAAATATAATTGAAAAGCTATTCATTTAAAGTGGATGCATGCACTTTGTGACATAGGATAGACTTTTCAAAAATCATCTAGCATGTATAGGAAGTGTGCTCATTTTGAAAATATTTGATTCTTGGTCTTTGTGACCCAATCAACTTAGTTGTGACTATAGTTTCCCTTGTTTGATTGATGACTAGTCACAATTAAGAAGATTCTCTCAAGTCCATAAAATCTATCTTTATCTCTCTCTTGGAAGAATCAAGAATTATTGTTTAAATTGGACTATTCTCCATTCTTTCAAGACTTGATGAATTTTGGATCAATATCAACTCTTTATCTCTTATCCAAAACATCTGAAAGAGTTAGGATCAAAATCTCTCTTTTTGGCTCAAAGTTATTTTCTCAGGGGAGCACCGGTCTGACCGGTGCCCACCACCGGTCTGACCGGTGGTACCCCTGAAGTCACATCTTCTTTCTTCTGAGACCTAAGTGGATGCAAAGTGTCTTATAAAATACCAGAAGAAGTTTTTAGAGGAAATTTCACAAAATAGGAAAGAAGGATCGGAACTTCCGAGGCTAGGTCGGTTCTACCGATATGGATTCTCTGTTGAATTTAGTAAAATCATCGGTACTACCGAGCACGGGTCGGAAAAACCGCTAAAGGCTCACTGGCTCGACCAAGTGCAGTCACCGGTCTGACCGGTGGCTCGCACCGGTCTGACCGGTGGTGCCCGGCTGTAACCCGTGGGCCAACAGTAAAAAGAATCTATCTTTTACCCTCCTCCTTTCTCTCTCTTCTATCATTCACCAGCTTCACCCCTATCCAAAACCGTGAAGGCCAACACTCCTCCCTCCTTCCACCTCTCTCTTCTCCCATGGAGAACTAAGGTTTCAACCAAGGGAAAGCCTCAAGATTGGAAGCAAAAGGATCTCCCAAGGCTCCTCCTCAGTTTCCCCTTCAAGTTCTTTGGATTCCTCTCAAGTTCTTCTCTCCAAAGGTATTCAAATCTTCGTTTTGCCCGATCTCTTTACTCCGTGCAAAGATTTGAATTTCCTTTGGTATATCATCTCCTGAGAACCCCTAGAAGACATACCTATAGATCCATAAAGTTTCGTTGGACGCATTGTGAGAACCCAAGATTTGGGGTCGGACGCCCTTCACCGGTCTGACCGGTGGGCGTCACCGGTCTGACCGATGGCGCATGTCCAGTCCCAAATTTTGTTTTCTTCATGTTTTTCAACACATATCTGTGTAGGATTGTCTCCTGAACATTTAGATCAAATCTTAGATTCATAGCTAATCAGATTGAAGATTAGGGCCATTGGCTCTGTTCTGGGTGGCACCGGTCTGACCGGTGCCTCTCACCGGTCTGACCGGTGTGGCCCAGAGCAGACCCAATTGTTCTGAACTTGCAAAAATCTTTTTCCATATCGATTCAATCTGGTTCCTAGAGTCTTATACACTTTTGTCATCCTTTTTGTGACTCAGGATAGCAGCTATGGTCAGGGAAAAGGAGGGTGCTAAGAAGAGAAGAGGTGTATGCTCGCAGAGAGACTGCTCCCGGTGACTTTGGGGAAGGGGGCAGCACCATCAATGTCAGCGGGAAGAGATTGAAACCTCGTTTAGCTCGAGGGAGTGCAGAGGCACCTGACCTTGGAGGTGACACCAGCACTAGCAGCGATGACAATGTTGAGGATGAGACCTATCAGGGTCAGTATGAGCTGAGGAGGCACCAGGAGGCTGGTTCTGATGATGGTGAGTCCGACGAGGCAAAGGATGAGGATGAGGAGGAAGAGGAAGAAGAAGAGGATGTGGATGCCATGGATGAGGATGATGATGATCAGGGTAGGTTGAGAATCATGCCACCTACTTATATCTATCCTGATAGGCCAGTGAAGTACCATGGTTCGGGCATGACTAAAGCCCTAAAGAAGTTGAGGGACAAGAACCCTTATGAGGAGGCAAGGACCACATCCGATCCAAGGTTTTGGGCTAAGTTTCAGTAGGATTACTATGCTACGGTGATCATCAAAAAGCCCAAAATCACTCATAAGGCACAATATGTGGATTGGGAGCATATGGCTAGGAAAAATGACCCCATTTTTAATGAAGTCATAAGCAACTGTGAGAGACAAAGGGTCAAGGAGCTTATGGGTTTCCGACAAGATTGGAACAAGAAGATAATAGCCCAGTTTTACGCCACTGTGCACTTTGGACACATTGGTACTGAGAGGGCTATGATTTGGATGACCAATGCCCAGAGGTATTCCATCACTTTCCCTAGGTTCTTAAGGTGCTTTGGGATCATGGCGGGAGACAAGGACTTAAGGCAGCTCCATGATGAAGGGGAGCTCGACAAGGATGCCTTGCACCCTATGTACCCGAGAGGTGATCATGCTTATTATGGGAAGGTGAAAAATCTCTATACCTACTATGCTGCAATTAATAGACTCCTTAGGGTGTCTATCACACCTAGAGATGGGAATCCCTCTGAGATCACAAAATTTCAGAAAAACATGATGGTTGCTTTAAGGCCGGGAGCTCCGGAATTTAGTGTTGGGGATTTAATTTGGCAAGAAATCAAGCATCTATCCGAGGACCCCAAAAAGATTTGCAGCTATAGTCCTTATATCATGTATATGATTGAAAATGTTGCAAAAACGGAGTTTCCCAAAAATGTGACACACAAGCCATTGAAGCTCAAACCTAGTAAGAATCCAAGGTTTCCATCTCCTAGAGCAGAGCAAGCACCTGGCCATGAGGAAGGAATCATTGAGGAGGGCACTACTCAGTCAGATCAGCCACAGACAGGACCTCAGGCCGTCACCGGTCTGACCGGTTCTGAGCACCGGTCTGACCAGCGGGGAGGCTGGGAGCAGCACAGGCCCCGCAGATCCACTTCTCCATTAAGGAAGTTCCTCAATTTCATCTTTGGCATGTGTAGGAGTCAGCATGACATCCAGGTGGAGCAACAAAGGTCTAGAAGAGCAAACAAGCAAATGAGGGACACGATGAAGTTGATGCACAATGCTCAAGGGTTTCAACCGCCTCGCTCTCCTCCATCTCCCGAGTCTCCACAGGTTGAGATACCCTCCTTTGAGGATAGGATGAGAGGTTGGGCAAATTCCGATATGCTTAATCAATATGGGCCTATGTTCTTTGAGTCCGGGCAAGAACAAGAGTCTTCATCATCGGCTCCTCCTCCACCTCCACCGTCTGTACCTCCTCACCCGGATGTGCCTGGTTCTTCTCACTTCATGGAACAAGAACAAGCTCCTCCACCTCCCGAGCAAGGACAAGATTGGGGTGCTCGCTTCTCCGCGGAGATATTTGGCTATAATCCATATTACTATGGTACGGACAACACTCCTATAGCTCATCCCTCTGAAATCACTATCTCTGATTCCATTTATCTAAACTCTCCTATGCATTGGATTTTTGACATTTCTCAAATAGGAGGGAGCTCTCACCCAGGAGACGGATCTCAGGGATAGTGATCGACATCTACATCTTCTCCAGGCCCTTCTTGGATGCTTGATGACAAAGGGGGAGAAGATTTGGATTAAAGACTTAAACACAGTGTTGCTGTCTGTGTTGCACCGGTCTGACCGGTGCCCTGCACCGATCTGACCGGTGCCCTGCACCGGTCTGACCGGTGCTGGCTGGCTGATGAGAGCAGCTGTGTAATAAGCTAGAACTTTATTTTAGTGAACTTGAGAACATTTGTGTGAGTGCTACTGTGTGTTTGAACCTTTATTGTAATAATTAAGCGACTTTATTACTAGATTGTGATGCATGTATTGTATGATGTATTGTTTGTGTTGGCTAAATGGAGTAAAGTGATCTAAGCCGGCTTGCAACCCCGGCCTGATCACTCTGGACCAAATAGCACAAACACCTTTTGCTTTGTGCTCTGGCTGGGCCTGACCGGTCTGACCGGTCAGGGGCACCGGTCTGACCGGTGCCGCCCAGTCAGGTGTGCTGGCTAGACCTGACCGGTCTGACCGGTCGGGGGCACCGGTCTGACCGGTGTTGCCTAGTCAGTACACTTGTTCTTTGCTTTGTGCATAACCTATCATACGCATCACGGATTTTCATTTGTCGCTTACACATGTTGCACTCCACTGATTCTGAGATATAGGGGGAGCTCGCACGCGCTTTCTCCCAAATTTGTGCTATTGGCATTTGAGGCCAAATTTTTGAAATTCAACTCAAAGCACAAATTAAGGGGGAGCTCTAGCTACATCTAAGAATCTAAAATGCGCTTTAATGTTTTATTTGTAAGCTTTAATCGAGTTGTCATCAATCACCAAAAAGGGAGAGATTGAAAGTGCATCTAGGCCCCTAAGTGGATTTTGGTGAATTGAATGACAAAGCGATTAAAGGACTAATGTTTATTGGGATAAATTTGAGAAGGTCAATTCATTGCCTCCCATACTGGACATGGCCTGATTAAAATTACAAGGGTAATAAAAGAGAAGATGGTAATTCTCTAAGTCAAGTGCAAGGCTTCATGTGATAATTGAAAGAGGACATAAGGATGAGTGTAAACATTATGGTTCTTATTTGGAAGCTTGCACATTCGTTGTCAATCAAGATCAAGCATTTGAAGCGGGTTTTCAAATGAAGGTTAATTATGTATGAAGCAAAGTGGAACTCAAAAGTGGATTGGATAAGTGATGAAGAGATCAACCGAGATGTTTAGGGTGAAGGACTAAGTAATCTTTGGGGCCGTAGCTAAGCCGCCATTAGTGTTTTGCTAAGGTGAAGTTCTAGCATCCGCGGGGTCTCCAAGTATCATATCCAAACCTTAACCGAGAGAAGCAATGCAAGTCATCAACATGTTATGATTGACAATATGGAGTGACTTATGGATCCAAGTGTGCATTCCTATGCTAGATGGAAAGATCCTAAGTCATTAGCTCAAGTATGGACAAGCTCAAGTCAAAGGCTAAGTTGGAAGCCCTCAAGTGGACATTGCTCAAGTATGGCAAGAGTGAAGACATTCAAGCTCAAGAGGTTTACAAAGTGTTTTTATTTATTCTTGAGTATAGGTATGTCGTACTATCAATAGGGATGCAACATTAGCGAGTTGACCAAGTCAAAGTGCTCATTAGTTGACCTAAGTGAGATCTAGCCTTGAGAGCCTTAGAGTGTGCTAACAAACCCTGCTAACCTAACCTGAGCCACTTCATCTCTTTGGTGAAGTGTTAGAATCATAGAAAGGGTTTTGGAGGTGTCTCGGGCCTGACTGGTCTGACCGGTCAGGGGCACCGGTCTGACCGGTGCCGCTAGCCCCAACGGCTAGTTTTTCAAACACCGGTCTGACCGGTGTGGAGCACCGGTCTGACCGGTGCCTCCCGAGGACTAACGGCTAGTTTTCTCCTTTGAGGGGTATAAATACCCCAAGCCTTCTTCAGTTGAAGGCTGCTATTTCTAGTGCTTGTGCTGAGGTCCTAAGCCATTTCTAGCAAGCCCTAAGCCTTAGTGGCTCTCCCCAACCATCTCTTTGTGAGATTTGTGGATTCAAGCCATATCCTTTGTGTTGGGTTGAGAGAGTGAGCTCAAGAGCGTCTTTGTGAGCTAACAAGAGCATTTCCATAGCTTGAGCACTTCGGTTCGCGTCTACAAGCTTTGAAGCATTTGTTACTCTTGGAGGTTTGCCTCCTAGACGGCTAGGCGTCGCCGGCTAGCTCCCAAGGTTGTGGTGAGCAGCGGGAATTTTGTGAGGGCTGTGATCTTGCCTCTTCGTGGAAAAGATTGCCTTAGTGGAAAGGAGGAAAGTGGTTGAAAGAGACCTGGCTTGTTGTGGGAATTGTCCCTTACAAGCTCCTCAACGGAGACGTAGCCATTCCTTAGTGGGCGGTGAACTTCGGGAAACAAATCCTTGCTTCCTTGTGTGGTTTGCCTCTCTAAGTTGTTTTTCTAGCATATTTGATTTGCTTCCGCTTCGATATACTTGGGTGTGCTACTTGTGTGTGCAGGGCTCATTACTCTACTTGTGATCATCTACAAAGGCCACTCACCAAGTTTAGTTCGTGCTAGAAGTCAAGAGGAGCATGAAGTTGTTTTTGCAGGTGCTCTGTGCTACCGGTGTGACCGGTTCTAGGCAACAGTCTGACCGGTGCCTGCTGTGAAGTGAAGTGCGTGACCGGTCTGACCGGTGACGGCCACCGGTCTGACCGGTGGGCACTGACAGCTCAAGTTTTCGGGGAAGAAAAGTTTAAGTAGGTCGTCTCGCCTATTCACCCCCCTCTAAGCGACATCAAGGTCCTTTCAGCCCCTCAAGGGCGAATTTGGAAATCTTTGTCTTCGCACCATCGGACGGATGCCTAGCGACCACAAACTTGCTTAGCCTCGACGCAAGCCTTGCGTTCCCGACACGTGTCCTCCGCTTCGAAGATTCCGGACTGCGTCGTCGCACACCGGTCAGACCGGTGCACCTCACCGGTCAGACCGGTACCCACCGGTCAGACCGGTCAGACCCACCGGTCAGACCGGTCCGATGCTGCTGCACCTCCGTCTTTGGTTCTTCGGTCTTGGCTTTGTGGATCAACCAAGGAACCCAGTGGTTTTCTGGTGCACCACCGGAAACCCCGCGAACTCGGTGTAGCCTCCGCCAATCACCACTCATGACTCGGTTCCCACGTAGTCCCGGCTCGACCTTGGTTTTGAGGCTCAACCAAGAAACCGTCCACGACTTCATCTTGCTGTTCTTGCCACCATGCGGCCCGCACTTGACCCCGCTTGCCACCGGGTCCCTCGAACCAAGCCTACTTGTCTTCTCCACACCTGGAGGCCTCACCGGCAACGACCTTTCGCACTTGTTCTTCACCTGCACCAACACCAGTCAAGCCGCAACCTGCACCTGCAATACTTAGCCAAGAATCAGTCCACACCACGTTGTCAATCACTCATCACACCAGGAAGCGACCATCCACCGGTCCTCGAACCACACATGGCTCTCAATCTCCCCCTTGATGAGTGCATTGACAACACACATGTTTTGGTATCAAAGAGAAAACGAAAAGAAAAGAAACGACTAAAAGAAACTCCAACAAGCGATCGAAAACCAAAGAAAGGCAAAGAGCAAGATCACTTGAAGAAGACAAGTCTCAGACCCCTTAGGCAAGGGCAACGACTTGACACATCCGAGACAAAAACCATGCTCAAGCAAAGAGCACAAACCACCAATCCAAAGCTCGAAAACCACAAAGAGCTCCCCCTGCACACATGCAACTCCCCCTGGACGAATGCATGCAAACCACCTCGCAAAACAGAGTAGCTGTTTCAGCCTTGCTCTGACCGGTCAGACCGGTCAACCACACCGGTCAGACCGGTGTGCTAGATCGCCCAGCACCTGAACCTCACACCGGTCATACCGGTGTACCTCACCGGTCAGGCCGATGACCACCTGGGAAAAACTGGGAACTGCACGAGCTCAAAACTTGCTCGAAACCACTTGGAAACCTTCTAAATGCATGCAGCAAGCCTAAACATGCTCAAACTTCTCCCCCTTGTTGACAATGCATGAATCAAGCCAAAAATGCAAAAAATGGCAACCTAGAGCTTCTCAAATAGATAAAATTCAACATAGGATGCTACACATGTCCAAATGAGCAAGTTAGATACTCTATAGCTTCGTAATGACATCAACTACAAGATCACCAAGTTTCACAACCATTGGACGAAGCTAATATAGAATTGAGCAAATTTGCGAAAATTTACCCTCTCATGAGCAAAGTCCTAAACATGAGCAAAACATGTCAAAATGGCAAAGCCACACAAACTTCATGTTAGGACAACCATTCTAAACATAAGACCATCATAAACACCCACAAGCACCTTATGTCATGTCAAAGCCACCGAGCCATGTGCCTACTTCTATATATGAGACTTCTCATTGCTAGGCAACATGCAACGGTTTAGCACCCAAAGCAAATTAAAATTAGCACATATGACATGGGAGCACATTTTCCAAGCAATTTACATTTCATTTTCAGATTTGAAATTGGTATATGAAATGTCTTTGCGACAAAAAGGAACTTATGCCCCTCCACAAGATCAAGCATGGGGGCTAAACATTCATGATGGCAAATGAGCCTTTGGCCCCATATGATCAAAATGAGCTATACAACCACAAATTAAGCATAGCTAAGCCACTAAAACATGTCAAGATCATATAAAGGCATTTACTCACAAGAGAGCATACATGTAACATTTTTGAAAAACATAGCCATCAACCATGGATATAAACCAAGACCATCAAGAGCTAAGCCAAACTAACCATAGCTTATCAAACTAGCTCACAAGGACATATATATCATACCATGGTGAACAATGTATATAGGAGAAGCTTTTCCTACACAATGCATATGATACAAAACGCATGCAACCTAAGATACACATATGCCTATACATCATGTTACATATGCCATGCCAAATGCAAGAAATGCACAAAGAAAAGCTATACATATGCTACAAAAGAGCTCCCACACACCAACTCAAGAAATCAAACAAACACCAAGCTCCCCCCGCCAACGAGTGAAAGTTGCTTGATCTAGGGGTTTGGTGAAAATATCGGCTAGCTGGTCATGTGTGGGTACATGGATCAAAGAGATTTTTCCTTTCTCTACGTTGTCTCTCAGGAAATGATACCTCACTTCTATGTGCTTGGTTTTGGAGTGAAGCACTGGGTTCTTTGCAACACTTATGGCACTGGTGCTGTCACATTGAAGTGGGACATGGGTATACTCCTCACCAAAGTCACTCATGGTGTATGTGATCCAAAGGAGCTGAGAGCAACAACTAGCTGCGGCCACATACTCTGCCTCGGTAGTGGATTGAGCAACACTCGACTGTTTGCAGTAAGGCCAAGACACCAAAGAAGAACCCAAGAACTGGCAAGTCCCAGAAGTGGACTTCCTATCCAACCGACAACCGGCAAAATCCGCGTCTGAAAATCCATGAAGAGCCAAAGAAGAAGACGCGGAGTACCAAAGGCCGAAGTCAGGAGTATGATGCAAATACCTGAAAATGCGCTTGACCGCTTGCCGATGCGAAGTCCTTGGAGACGCTTGAAAACGAGCGCACAGACATACCGAGAACTGGATGTCCGGCCTCGTCGCCGTCAAGTAGAGGAGTGACCCGATCATGCTCCGGTATTCCCTCTGGTCCACATGCTCACCTTCCTCGTCCGCATCAAGAGCTGTAGTCATACTCATAGGCATTGCCATGGCCTTGGAGTCCTCCATCTTGAACTTCCTCAGAATGTCCTTGGTGTACTTTGCTTGGTGCACAAATGTTCCTTCCTTTGATTGCTTGATTTGAAGCCCAAGGAAGAACTGCAACTCACCCATCATGCTCATCTCAAATTCCCTGCTCATGTCTTCTACAAACCTTGCAACAAGAGAGTTAGACGAGCCACTAAAGACAATATCATCCACGTACACCTGCACAATCAGGATATCTCTGCCCTGCCTGAGGAGAAACAAGGTCTGATCGACCTTCCCCATCTCAAACCCTCTCTCAAACAGGAACCCCCTCAACCTACCATACCAAGCTCTAAGCGCCAGCTTCAACCCATACAGCGCCTTCCTCAACTTGTACACCCGGTGGGGGTACTTCTCACTCTCAAACCCCGGTGGTTGCCTCACATACACTTCTTCCTCCAACACACCGTTCAGGAAAGCACTCTTCACGTCCATTTGGTGCAACTTGAACCCTTTAGCCACGGAAAAGGCTAGAAGGATCCTAATCGCCTCCAAACGAGCTACGGGAGCAAAGGTCTCCTCGTAGTCGATCCCCTCTTTCTGACTATACCCCTGAGCAACAAGCCTTGACTTGTTTCTCACCACTTCTCCTTTTTCTCTCTCTTTGTTCTTCCACACCCATTTTGTTCCAATCGGCTTACACCCTGGGGGAGGGTCAACCAACACCCAAACTTAGTTCCTCTCAAAATTCTCCAACTCCTCATGCATCGAATTAACCCAATTATGATCAGATAGCGCGTGTCTAATGTCTTTGGGCTCAAAGGTGGCAACAAAAGCAGCATGAGCGAAATGAGAATTATTCCGAACCCTCGACCATGTAGTACGTTCATTCATGTCACCGATGATCCTCGAAGCTAGGTGATCCACTTGAACTCGCCGGGGAGGTTCTCGCCTTGATGCTACCTCCCCCTCAACAGCAGCATTGCCTTGATCTGGGTTTGTCGTCGTAGGTGTGGGAGAGGGCCCGTCCTCGATCGTCGTCAAAGTAGTAGGTACATGCTCAGCCGCGGGCACCACACTACCATCTTCATCATCTCCATGTTCATGCTCCTCCTCCTGGAAAATCTCCTCGCCAAGTTCGTCGTCACCTGCACACTCAAAAACAAGCTGACTACGTGGTTGTGTCTCGTTGAAGGTTACCTCGCAAGTCTCCACGATTTGGTTAGTTTCAAGATTGAGCACACGAAATGCTCTAGAATGAGATGCGTAACCAAAGAAAATGCCATCGACAGACCTAGCCTCGAACTTGTCCAACTTCTTTCCTTTCTTCAGAATGAAGCATTTACAACCAAAGACATGGAAGTGACTCACCTTGGGTGTGCGACCGTGCATCAACTCATAACAGGTTTTCTTCTTGTGAACTCTGAGATAGATCCTGTTCGACACGTAGCACGCGGTATTGACCGCCTCAGCCCAGAACCTTCTCGGAGTCCTATGCTCGTCGAGCATCGTCCGAGCCATCTCGCACAAGGTCCTATTTTTCCTTTCCACCACGCCATTCTGGGGAGGCGTATACGGACTCGAAATCTGGTGTTCAAGACCCAAGTCATGGCAAAAGGTTTCGAAGTGAGAGTTTTTGAATTCCGAGCCATTGTCACTGCGGATCGCTCGTATGGCATCTCCGTGCCTCTCGTTCCTTAACCTCAAGACAGGATCTCAAACAAAACCAAATGTCTCCCCTTTCTCTTCAAGAAAGAACACCCATGCATACCAAGAGTAGTCGGCCACCACAACAAGGACGTACCACTTCCCACCCGCAGATCGCACACGAGCTGGGCCAACAAGGTCCATATGGAGCAGCTCGCATGGACGCTCAGTCATCACATCGGTGAGAGGCGGGTGAGAAGAGGCTACCATCTTGGCATGCCTACAAGGCGCACAAACCAACTCTTTCTCAAACCTCAACCGTGGCAATCCTCGGACCAAATTAAGTTTACTCAAGCGAGACAAAAGGTCAAAGCTCAAGTGACCCAACTTCCTATGCCACTTCCACAACTCACTCGAAGAACCAGCCAAAAAGCAACGCTCCACACCAGAAGACTGAGAGAAATCAGCTCGAAACACTTGACCCTCGAGAACGACCATGCAAACTAGGTCCCCTCGAGAATCTAAAATCCGAGAACCACCAGGCCGAAACAACACCTCAAAGCCCTCATCCAACAACTGGGACACAGAAAGCAAATTGAACCCCAGCGATTGAACAAGAGCAACACGCCTGAGAGTGACCTTATCACTTACCTTGATCTCACCTTCTGAAAGCACACGCCCTCGCCCATTGTCCCCAAAGGTGATGTATGTCCTGGACACCACCGGGACGAGACTTGAGAACCACCCCTTGTCACCGGTCATATGCCTCGAGCAACCGGAGTCAATCAACCAAACGTTCCTCAAGTCTCCCACCTGAAATTCAAAAGCGACCATGTGAGTGAACAAATGACTCAGCACTGGGGTTAGTACCAAAAGAGTAAAACCAGTGCTGAGCCATTTGCTCCAAAGTGGGGTTAGCACAAACCATATCATCACGCCTATCAAAGCTACCACCACGAACACCACCACGGTAACCACTACGAGGGAACCAACCCTCTCTAACTGGAGGAGGACGAAAGACACGAAAGGAAGACCGTGGACTGTTCCTCCTCTCCATCTCAAAGCTACGACTCCTCCCACCCTCGTATTGAGCACGAGGTGGAGACCGTCTAGCAAACTGACCACCTGCAGACTTTCCATACCAACCACCAGAACCACGACCACATGAACCAAACCGAGCATCCTCACGAGCACGAAAACCAGACCGCTGTCTATCTAGACCTGCACCGGTCTGACTGGTGTAGCGCACCGGTCTGACCGGTGTAGCTCGGCCAGCAGCACCACCTGCTACCTTCCGGTCTCCCCAAGCCGGAACCGTCCTCACAATCGCCTTGGCCCTGGGCATCTGCATACGAGGCTCAAGTACACCATTGGAAGGGTGGTACTTGTCCTTGTTAGCCCACTCCTTTGCCATTCTCTCCTCACGCTTCCTCTTGAAGCAAAACTCGCTCTTGTGACCATCTCTCCCACAATAGTCACAATGAAACCGCATGGGCTTAGGTTTAGGCTTGGGATGGGGCTGCTCACTTGGTTTCTCCCCACTCGGCTTTTCAACCGGTTTCTCCTCACTAGGCTTCTCAACCGGTTTCTCCTCACTAGGTTTCACACTCTCTTTCCCAAAGAACACATTCCCTAAGTCACTCTTGAACTTGATAGGTTTTTGGAAATCATTTGTGGAGTGAGGGAATATGGGAGGATCTGGAGTTGTATCAAGTTTGTTTTTCAGTGGGTTGGGCTTAGGAGCATAGGCATTTTTGTGGAAGGTTTTTGGTGGAGCTTGGATATCACCAATCTTCTCTCCTTCCTCACCACTACACTCTCCACCCTTCTCCGAACCAAGCGCTTGCCCATCATAGCGCTTGTATGCCTCTATCATCATCCTAAGCTGAGGTTCATGCCCCGACAACCAACCCATCATTTTCCTCAACTCATCATTCGCATCCTGCAAATGATTCACATAGTGTGCAAGTTCCAGATTTTTCAAAGCATGCACTTCACAAGTAGAGCAAGAAGTAGGAATAGGCTCTTTCAACTTGGCCTCAAACGAAACAGTGTAAGCATGCATCTCATCAATCTTTCCATGCAAAACAGGGCAAGAAGTGCAAGCACCTAGCAAAGCAGGTCTAGACTTGAGCTCAGCCACTTCAATCCTAAGCACATCTAGTTCATCACAAGTAGAGGCATGCTTATCCTTAAGAGCAGTAAGATCAGCTAGGTACACAGAGCAATCACAACAATCAATCTCATCAGAAACCACAGGAGAAGCCTTAAGCGAATCAATCTCAAGCTTAGCATCTAGGTTCTGGGTTTCTAGCTCAGCCACACGGTTCCTAGCATCTTCTAGTGAGGCCCTAAGCTCTTTCCTCATCTTCTTGGCCTCTCTAAGCATGTCATCACGATTATTAAGCAACATAGCAAGATGCTCATTCTCCTCATGCAAGAAGGGAAGCTCGTCACATACCTCATCCTCGGAGTCGGAGTTCGAGTCGCTCTGGTGACTTTTCTTGCTACCGGAGCTATGAGCCATGCCGCAGAAGCCATCTCCCGCGAAGCAGCTCAACCCGCTCAAGTTCTTGGACGCCTTCTTGTTCTTGCATCGATCACCTTCATCTTTGCTGCTACTCGAGCTCGAGGAAGAGTAAGCAGAGCTGGAGTCGATGTCGCTCGCTCCGACCATCGCTCGGGCCTTCCTGCCGCGGCCGTCCTTCTTCCTCGACCGTCGCTCGTCCTTGTGCTTGTTCTTGTACTTGTGATCGCCCCTCGATCGGTACTTGCCGTCCTTGCTCGACCGGTGCTTGTAGCCATCCTTGTAGCCGTCCTTGTTCTCCGTCTTCTCCGGGTAGTCGGCGACGAAGTGTCCTGGCTTGCCGCACTGAAAGCATGTCCGTGCTGTCCTCGTGTTCACCCGGTTCTCGTGCAGCCTCTCGAACCGCCTGGTCAGCAATGCCAGCTCGTCCTCTCCAAGCATGTCGAACTCCTCGTCTGGCAAAGACATCAAAGAAGACAGAGAGTACATCCTGGAGGATGCGTTAGCGTTAGACTTAGCCACTTTGCCACCGACGAGAGCAAGACTATGGGAGTCAGTCGGGCTCTCAAGACGGGCTGTCAAACCACGATCAACCTCAGCAGACTTGAGCTTCGAGAACAGCTCGTTCACCGTCAGAGTGGTGTACTTCTCAGACTCAAGAATGGCCTCGACCTTTCCATCCCACACGGTACGATCCAGCGCGTGTAAGAGCTTCACAGCTCTATCATGGTCATCGTACGGGAGGACGTCGACGTTGGCCCTCATGTTGTTCACAACCACCGTGAACCGCTGGAACAAGGCATCAATAGACTCACCGGGGAGATGAGTGAAGTTCTCGTACTCTCTCCGGTAAGTCGCATACAACCGTGCCTGAACATCAGCATTCCCAGCATGAGCATTCTTCAGCTCCAACCAAATCCTGCACGCCAAGTCCTCTGTCTGAACCCGATCGAATTCGGATTGACACAGAGCACAGTACAGGTAGTCAACCGCCTTGTTGTTGGCGTCGAACATGTCCCTCGATCCTGGAGCAAGGAAGTTCACAGGATAAACATAAGCTGTGTTCACCGTGACATCCCAAAGGATCTGACCCTTTCCGTGGAGGAACGCCGCCATCCGCCTCTGCCACATCTGGTAGTTCTTCCCATCGAAGTGCGGAGGACTCGAACCCCATTCCGGGTATGCCATCTTTGGATCTTAGACTCGCTAGAGTCAATAAAGACCCGAACCGGCTCTGATACCAATTGAAGGACCGATTAGGCGAACCAGAGAGGGGGGAGTGAATGGGAGCCGATAAAAATTCTTCTCGAAGGAGATGGGAACTCCAACAAGACGAACACGGCTTCTAAAACACGTCTCCGACACAACTACCCAAGTTGGTCAAGACCACGCAGCCACTAAAGTGCTACTGGTCCTAGGAACCAACAACCACCGAAGCTAACCCGAGAACGCAGCGGAAAAACCAACTCGAGCAGCTACTGGACTACACCGGTCAGACCGGTCGCACACACCGGTTAGACCGGTCCCTGCTGGAGCACCCTTACAACTTCTGAGAACTTCCACGGAAAGCTCCTACACCAGTCAGGCCGGAGTAGCACGCCGGTCAGACCAGTCTAAGTCAGGAAGCCCCAAAACACAAACCTGACCTCCCGAGCTCCAAAATGAACCAAACTCGAAACAGCAGCAACAAAGGACAACAAGGAACACACCAAGACATTCACCCGAGCAAAACTCAATAGAGAGTCTACACCGGTCAGGCCGGTGTGACCTGAGCTCTCGGGATGAACAGCGCCCGCGGGTCAACACCCCAAAATCCAACTCCCGATCTCCCTAATCGCTCCATGGATTTGTGCAAGACTTTGGGGATAGTAGGAATACCTCATGGGCACTCCATAGCCAAGATTTGGTCCACCAAAACTTGCTAAATCGAGAGGAATCGAAGAAATCCCACCAAGAATGCCTCTAACCCTAGAGCCAAGAAAACCCCAAAATCGAGCCCCTTTGCTCACGGATTTGGGAGGAGAATCAAAGGGAAAAGAACCACGAAGGGTTCAAGCATACATCCCCCACCAAATCCCAAAGAGAGAGGCCTTGAAATCGCTCCAAGAAAATCGCCAAGAAAGGGCTCCGAAAATCACCAAAAAGGAGAAACGGGAAAGACACATCCAAGCCTTGAGGAACCACGTCGAATCATCTATACATACCAAAGAGGTTCATACAAGGTCTAGCTTGCCGCCCAATCATCCTTCCCTCTCACAAGATATCACCATGAAGCTCTCAAGCTAGTCCTATGGAAATCCTAAGGAAAATAGGAAGGGAAAATAGGAAAATAAATGAGCTAGAGTTCCAAGAGATGGCTGCCATCCTCTCACCACTTGGGTTATATGGAGGCAATTGAGAGACTAAAATACCCTTACTAGCTAACTAGGGATACAAGCCCCTCAAGGGCGAATTTGGAAATCTGTCTTCGCACCATCGGACGGATGCCCAGCGACCGCAAACTTGCTTAGCCTCGACGCAAGCCTTGCGATCCCGACGCGTGTCCTCTGCTTCGAAGATTCCGGACTGCGTCGTTGCACACCGGTCAGACCGGTACCACCAGTCAGACCGGTCCGACCCACCGGTCAGACCGAACCGATGCTGCTGCACCTCCGTCTTCGGTTCTTCGGTCTTGGCTTTGTGGATCAACCAAGGAACCTAGTGGTTTTCTGGTGAACCACCGGAAACCCCGCGAACTCGGTGTAGCCTCCGCCAATCACCACTCATGACTCAGCTCCCACGTAGTCCCGGCTCGACTTTGGTTTTGAGGCTCAACCAAGAAACCGTCCACAACTTCATCTTGCTGTTCTTGCCACCATGCGGCCCGCACTTGACCCCGCTGGCCACCGGGTCCCTCGAACCAAGCCTACTTGTCTTCTCCACACCTGGAGGCCTCACCGGCAACGACCTTTCGCGCTTGTTCTTCACCTGCACCAACACCAGTCAAGCCGCAACCTGCACCTGCAATACTTAGCTAAGAATCAGTCCACACCACGTTGTCAATCACTCATCACACCAGGAAGCGACCATCCACCGGTCCTCGAACCACACATGGCTCTCAACATTTGAGTGTGCCAATATCTTTCTTCACTTCAATACTTCATTAGTTATCTGGTGCGGAGCGCACATTAAACAGAGGTACAATTCCACTTTCTTTCTTATTTGAAGGCTGGTCTTGCATTCAGTAATTGCAATTTTTCTGGCCAAAGGATGGTCTATTTACTCATTGATTTTTTTGACAAAAAATAAACTCTGAATAGTCTGATCCACAGACTTTATTTTTTTTTAAGGAACGGCAAGAGATTTGCCATAATTTTTATTATAAGAGGAGCATAAAGAAACGCAACAAACAAGAAAAGAAAAAAAGGAAACTGGGAGGTATGGGGGTGGGAGGTACAACTAAAGGCTCCCGCCTCCAAACCGGCACCAGTCGCAACTACAACAATGGATAAAGAGCACAAAAAGGTCGACAACTCAAAAACAGAGAAAAGTAGAACTAAAAGGCCACCCTTAGGCCGGTCCATTAGGCGAAGTAGGCGTCGTTGTAGATCTTGTTTGTTTGGCTGTCCTTGCTTCCTGGTACAACTTGGTGTCATTTATAATCAACTGGGCCACTTCTGTTACTTGCAGGGAGCTGTGCTGAAAATCTTTCTATTGCGTTCCTTCCAGATGTTCCACTAGAAATACAACATGAGCCCGTCGAATTTGTGTTTTTTGTCCAGGGCTCGCCGTAGTCGTCTCCACCAGGCGCTGATGGTGTGTGGAGAGGGTGATGTTTGTAGGGCTTGTCTCCCGAGCTGTGATGTCAAGTGTGTCCATACATTCTGAGTGAACGGATAATCCATGCATAAATGAGTGGGTGTTTCCGGCGCTGCAAAACATAGCGGGCACACCGGGTCGTGCGGCCACCCGCGTTTGGCGAGATTATTTGCAGTGAGGATTTTATGCTGAAGTAGGATCCAAGCAAAGATCCGACACTTAGGCTCGGCATGCGCTTTCCAAATCGGGGTGAGGATCGGCTTCTTGCGTCTTCCCATAAACTGTATTCTATAGGCGCTTTGCGTGGTATATTGGCTATCTGTTGTCCATCTCCATTCAATCTCATCCTCCGAGTCCTCCAACTTGTGTACCAAATTCACCCTTTCCCATAAAACAATGAACTCCAGAAGCTCATCTTCTGATCGGATGGGTGATATATGTGAAATCCACTTGTTGTGTTCCATAACCTTCATTACTGTGATGTTTTTCCTCTTTGATTTTTGGAACAAGGCCAATGCAATGTACTTGGGTGCTTGTCCATTAATCCAGTGGGAGTTCCAGAAACTGGCCTTGTCGCCTCTTCTGACTGTAACAATTGTGGAAGCGTGGAATAAATCTCTATCAGTGCTATCACATGGGATGTCTAGGTCAGCCCAAGGCCTATCGCTGTGCTTGCACCTGACCCATAGCCATCGCAATCTCAATGCCCGAGCGAAGCGCTCCAAATCCAGGATGCCGAGGCCCCCTAGGTCCCTCGGCACACAGATTGTTGGCCAGTTAACAAGGCAATGACCACCACTGAATTTCTCCGGTTCATCTCCCTTCCACAGAAAACTTCTGCACATCTTATCAATTTGTTGAATCAACCATTTTTGCGTCACAAAGACTGTGAAGTGGTATATTGGTTGCGACGTTAGCACACTTTTTACCCAAGTTTCTCGTCCGGACATGGATAGCAACTTGCCTTTCCACCCCGGGATCCGGGCACCAATCTTGTCAAGTAGAGGTTGAACGTCCACCCGTCGAAGCTTGCGTATATGTAGTGGAAGGCCTAAGTATTTTCCAGGGAACTTCGAGATGCGACCCGGGAAATCTGTTAATGTCTCAGAGACGAGCGTGTCATCACATCTTATTGGAAAAATTTCCGTCTTATTCAGATTTACTTTGAGACCCGAGCAGTGACCGAAAAAATTTAGCACTTGAGTTATGTGATGAAGTTCTGTCTTATCCGGATTTGCAAATAACGCCGCATCGTCCGCATAAAGGGAGCAGCGTAGTGAGGCCGCTCTAGGAAGAACAGGCTGCAAAAGTCCCTTGGTGGCTGCTGATTCAATCAGTCTGTGTAGCGGGTCGATGACTAGTATGAAGAGCATAGGCGACAGCGGGTCACCCTGTCGTAAGCCCCTAGCGTGCTTTATACGTCGCCCCGGGATACCATTCAGGAGGATTCTTGAGGAGGAAGTCGCTAGTAAGGTAGCGATCCAATCTCTCCATCTTTGTCCGAACCCTAACGCTTGCAAAGTTTCGAGAAGAAAAACCCAGCTCACTGAATGAACGCCTTAGATATGTCGAGCTTAATGAAGAGAGCGATGGACGTTTAGCCTTATGCAGCGCCTTTATCACGTTCTGGACGTATAAAAAGTTATCATGTATGCACCTCTTTTTGATGAAAGCGTTTTGGCATCCGGAAACAAGCTCATTTAATCTTGGTGCTAGTCGATCTGCCAGGATCTTTGTGATAATTTTAGCGAGACTGTTGATCAAACTAATGGGCCGAAAATCGCTGACAGTGGCGGCCTCATTTGTTTTTGGTATTAGGACCACGTTTGCTTCATTAACTAGCTCCAACTTCTGTGTTCTCAGCGAGTGGAAAGCCCGTAGCGCTGCTAAGAGATCAGATTGAATGATTGTCTAAAATTTTTTGTAAAAAAGGCCTATGAAGCCGTCGGGTCCCGGTGCTTTTTCATTTGGCAGCTGCATTATGACTTTCTTAATCTCCTCCTCCTCAAAGGGGTCTTCTAGTTCCTCTAGGTTATGCTGCTGATAGCCAAGATTTGCCCACTCCAAGGTAGTTGCACGTGTCTGTGTTTGGCCGAGCAGGTTTACAAAATGATCATACACCGTTTCTTCTTTGCGTTGCTGGCTGATTGCTATTCTGGTGTTTAGTTTTAGTGATGGGATGAATAATTTTCTCCGTCTACTGCTAGCATGGAGCATGAATAACCTCGTGCAGGCGTCCCCATCCCGAAGCCAAGTTAGTCTAGAGTGTTGTCTCGCTCTCGAACGTTGAATGGCAGCAAGGTTGACTGTTTTCGCTTTGAGGTAGCGCCGGAAAATTAGTTCATCCCGTGAAAGTGCACGTTTCTCTTGTTCCGTGTCCATAATGAGGAGAAGCTGCTTTGCAATTTCTAGGCGTAGGGGGAGGTTCCCTAGGGATTGTCGTCGCCACAATTTAAGTGTCTTGGCTGTGCGTATAAGTTTTACATGCATCCTTAGGATGGGATCCTGTGTGTTGACTGTTTGGGACCATGCGGCTTGAACTGTTTCATAAAAAGTAGGCATATTGACCCAATAAGACTCAAACCGGAAACCCGAGTAGCTTTGTCTTGTCACATCCCCGGTCAGTAGTAACGGTGCATGATCCGATCCAAGTGTGGAGAGAGCCTGCAGGTCTATATTGGGGAACATGAGGTGCCACTCCGGCGAACCAAAAACCCGGTCGATTCGCGTAAAGGTAGGGTCATTTTGTTCATTGCTCCAAGTGTAGGTGCGACCCCTGAGGTCAACCTCCATTAGTTGGGCCTCGTCAAGTGTCTCTTTAAATCTAGTCATCAGGCGTCGATTCAGCCTATTGTTGCTCTTGTCCTCCGCTTTATAAATTAAGTTAAAATCTCCGAGGATCAGCCACTCTTTCTTCCCTCTTGCTTTTAGGTCTTTGATCTCGTCTAGGAAGATCTCTTTCTCGTTACTGTCCTGCGGCCCATACACTCCCGTTACGGTCCAAGTTGCATTGTCAGCTCTCATTACTATATCCGCTGAGACCGTATGCGTCGTAATGTGAGGGTTTTGCAATGTAAAAAAGTGATCATTCACAGCCAGGAGGATACCACCGCGAACTCCATCTGCTGGTAGAGTTGCAAACGAGTTTGCAAAGTTTGGGCCGATTCAGCTCTGTCGTGGAAATCAGCTGGTAGTGGTAGATATCTAATTTTTCATTGTCTTAACATGCAAAGGCGATTGTCAATAATACAAAAGAGCTTACTATTGTGACTCTAATTCTTTGATCTGCAGGCTGATATGTAACAAAATGCAGCAACAATGTGCCGCCGGTTTTGTTGTGCCTCCTGATAATGAAGTGTGGATACTTAGCTGGACAGCTGGTTGGTAGATCAAAATCAATAGTATTAGATTATGAGGGCTGCTCAGATCTTTGGCGCCGTGGTCTGCGTCAAGGTGGGTGATGGTGTGGGCGGCGGCGGCTCGATGATGGGTGGTGGTCCTCGGAGCCTATCTTGCCTGGACTAAGTTCCGGGGAAGGGTTTTGTCTCCGCTGGCCGCTCCTGAGGTGAGTTTGGCGGTGGCCTGTGATGGACTGCGGCCTCAATCGGCTTCACGCTCCTACTTGAGGATCTTTCTCGCGGCCTAAGTGCAGCGGAGGTTTGCCGGCGTGCAGCACGGTGATGGTAGCAACTGCTGCGGGTTGTCATCTTTCGACGTCCCCGTGTGAAGATTTGAGGCTCACCAGTGTGTGTCGGTTCTCCAACGAGCTGAGCAAGGTGTCGCGACTCTTGTGTCGTTGGTTGGAAGTCAGATCCAGGGGAGCCTAAGTGCTCGCCCCTCGCGCTACTGCCGGTCGCGGCTAGTGTTGTGGTTCAACTTGCTCTTCATCGTTGGGTCGACATTGAGCGAAGCTTCGGTCAAAAGCCTAACCCGGCTTTGGTGTCGGTGTCTACAACGGCGGCATCTTCGGATGTCGTAAACCTCCTTGGAGGCGTTGGTTAGGATGCTTCCTGCTTGGTCTTTGATTTTCCAGGTGAAAACCTTTTCTCCGGCTCTTCGGAGGGGCGGCGACCGCGGCTTCAGCGTCGTATCCTTCTTGGAGGCGCCGCCTTGGAAATCAGGTGGACCTGCTTCACCTATGGAGGAACGGCTTAGCGAAGGATTGAAGTTTTGAGGCATGAACGGAGAAGAAGTTGGAAGCTTAGTCTTCTTTTTTCTTTATCTTAGTGTGCTTTTACTTGTTTCTTAGTTTTTCTTGGTGTGAGATTTAGAGTCTAAGAACACTGGTTTCATGTACTCTTTGACCTTGTATATCCACTTGTGGATATAGATGCTGGATTTTAGTCCTTAATCTAAAAAAATTATGAGGACTATTTGGGTAGTACAGAGTAAATTAGGTTCTTGCAGTAGCTACCATGAGTACATTAAGCGTGCCAAGATCCTTAGGATCGCGGCGATGAGCAAATGATGAAGTGTGGATACTGCTTTAATTTCTCTTGGGCACCAAATGATCGATTGCACATTTGCACTAGTTAACATTTTCTTCACTCTGTTCTCTTTTTGTGGTACACATCGTACATTAAGTGATGAAGAACATGCTCTGGAACCTTTTGCTGGAAGACGATGGATTTTGGTAGATGTCTAATTTCCGTTGTTACGAAAAACTAGCTACATGTGACTTTATGGTTTTCTCCAGCATGTTCCTGATTAACTGCCTGCAGACTGCAGAGCCAGAAGCCCAGAACCACTCCCCGTTTTGGTGTGCCTCCTGATGCTCATCATTCCTAAGCACAAGCAGTGCATGCTCGAGTAGAGCATGCGCCACAGTAGAGAATATATCACCCCAACCTACCTAGAACAAGGAACATTCAGGTCAGCACCCCAGAGGAAATGACAGAAGAAATGAGTATGCTTAAATAGAGTTGAGCTGGCAGATGGAAGCCAATGATATGAGTTAATATAAGGGCTGAAAGCTGTTGCCTACGGTTGCAGAGGCTGTTGGAGCTCATCCGTGCTTTTGGACCTAGGCAATGCAAAAACTATGCATTCGATATTTTCTTCTCTACCTGCTGTTTTTTTTTCTTTTTTTAAAACTACAACTGATCTATGGCTATGCATTCTCTCATTAAAAAAGAAAACTGAACTTTGAAATAGTACGATCCACAACCTTTATTATTATACAAAGCTTTTCAACTGTTGATTCAGCTCTGCCATGGAAATCAGCTTGGAGATGTCCAATTTTCATTGTCTCGACGTGTAAGGCGATTGGTAACATACTTGTTGACGACGGCCTTGTGCGGAGCCTCGTCGCGGCCCGCTGAAGACGGCCTCCTCCTTCGGCTTCGCCGCCGCCGGCGCCACAGCCGGAGCCAGAGCCAGAGCGACGCCGGCGGAAGAGGAGCGGCGGCGCATGCACGCGGTGCTGGTCTCGACGAGCTCGCCTCGAGGCTGGGCAGGGACGCCGCCGCCTTCCGCGGCGTCGCCGACGTGGACATCCACGCCATGTCCTCGACGCAAGCCGAGCTCCGGTCACGGGGGCACGCCACGGACCGCGCCGTCCACGACCTGGAAGAGGAGAGGAATCGGCTGGAACACGCCGTGACGGCCAGCCTCGCCCACCGCGGGAAGCTTCTCGCCTGGCTGCACAAGACGAACCCGGCGCCGCCTGATCCGGGAACGGCGCTGGCATCGCACGCGGCTGCAGGGAGAGGGGGCGCGCCGCGCTGGCTGGAGAGCAAGGCGGCGGAGCTCGCCGTTGACGACGCCATCGACGCCCTTGGCCGCGCTCTGGAGAACGGGGGTCTCGGCTTCCAGGAGTACATGAAGACATGAAGTGCGTGAAGATCCTCGCCAGTCGCCAGGGAGCAGTTCTTCCATTGCCATGCAGTGTCGAGGTCGATGAGCACCTAGTGATCGCGATTGCTGTAGTTGATAGCTTAATTCCTTCCAATTCATTGCTATTCGTTACAGTTTGGCAGAGATAGATTGTACTACATTCATCTGGTATAGTTCCATTTTATTTTCCTTTTTGGTGGCTGATATTGTGATCAGTAAATGCAATATTCCTTGGGAAAGCTACAACTGATGAACACTTCTTCGCTCTCCGTCTCAGACAACAAACTGAACGACGAAGGCTTGTTACATAGCAGTTTGTCCAATTTCCATTTGTCCAACAAACTTTGATATGGATACTAGTTGTGATTTGTGAACACTTGTGACTTCACTTGAGTAGGTCGTTAAGGCATTCTCAACTAACAGAATGCAGCACATGTTTTGCTGTGCCTCCTGGTGTCTCTCATTCCAAAGCACCACGCCTGAAGAACGCGATGTCTGAGATTTCACCCAGCTGTCTATCTACTATCGCTAGTAAAAGAACTCCGACAACTCTTCGTCGTCTCTAATTAAAAAAATTGAACTCTGCAACTTCTATTGCCCGAAGGCCCTGGTAGATTTCCAGTTTTGGTGCCATTGATACAATCAGTTTCCTTGTGCCTCCTGGTGCCCCTCATTCCAAAGGATCACCACCCAGCCGAGCCTAGCTACATGGCTTTGAGTTTAAGGAATTAGAAATGGTCCCTAAGAAATGAGATGACCGACTGGAGTAGCAATGATCCTGCCTTTGAGAGGTGGAGTATATATGGCTAGCTGCCTAGCTATATGTACACATAACACATGGATAGGAGCAGATGATCAAGTGTGGATGCTAATTAAGCTTCTACTAGTCCATCAACCCGTGCCACTACACAGGCTAGCAACTTTAACATGATTATTCGTTTGTTTTATCAACCACCAGCCAGTCGAACAGAGGTAACATTACATAAATATAAATGACCACATATTTAGTTTATTACCTAAAAATGACATTATTTTCCCATATCCAGCTTTTTATCCAACAGCTTGCACCAATCAATCTGATTTAAACTACCATAAAATGTGATCATTTTGTTGTAGAGCGAGTAGTAGAATATTTAAATAAAATGAATTAATATTGAAGATCTAGTACATCCTCTTTTTTACATATCACAATTGCTTTATCACAAATCAAATATGTCCAACTTTGACCAAGTTTATAGATATAAATATTATTCTACCAAATATACTCCCTCCGTCCCATAATAAGTGCAATTCTAATTTTTTTAGGACAGATTAGTGGTGGAATGAAAAGACTCTAATACCCTCATTAGTTTGCCAAATGTAGTAAGTTTTGCCATTCAAATCAGATCTGACTACTTAATTTGGAAGGTAATTAAATCTATTTTCTAGAATTGTATTCTTTGTGGGATTTTTTTCAAAAGTTAGGATTGCACTTATTATGGGACGGAGAGAGTATGCATTATCACATCATACTCCATGGTGAATTTGATGATACAAATTTGGTATCATAGATGTTGTTATAGTTTCAATAATCACCTCGATGTAAATGCGTACCGTTTCATCACTTTTCCCAAATGTAAGAAATTGTTATGTAAGTATGTAACTGTTGGTGCCTTATTAATATATTTAATTAAGTAAGAATCAATCGACCATGCAAAGTTGTTTGTACTAATATTGCCTGCTTCATGGAAATTACGTAAAAAAATGTAAAAAGAGAGGTCAGAATGAGTTCTATCTATACATAGGCAATAAGATCTTTAATTTCTAGCGGCTAGCGAATATATCCTGCTACTCACATGTCATCAACTCAGCATAATCCTAAAATCAAGATATCATCAATCTATAGTGTACTCTTTTTTTAGATCTTAACTGTGTCAACTACTTTTTCACCACCTATGTCCGTCAAGCCCTATCATCTTAGGACATAAAAACTTGATATATTGGTTAGTAAAATTAGTTTTATCTGGTCACCAGTGAAAATATGCAGGAATACAACCCTCGATCGTGTACTTTTCTTCATCAATAGGCATGCATGTTTTCTCCCAATCTCAAACATAACAGTTGGCTACATTCTTCTCGATCATTGCCATTTGCTGCACGCTGAACGACAACGCGTCCTAGAGCATCGTCTGACTCCTTCCTGCTGCTTGTTCCATGGATAGCACCCTCGCTTGCGGCCTGCACTCTGCCCTTGCTTGACTGCTTGTGGTCTGCTCGGTTTGTGGCAGCCTTGTGGATTACTACATACTATGGGCTTCGGCTGCTTTCATGCTCATCCAAAGACCACTGAGGTTTAAGAAGGTCGAATTTGTGTGTGGGACGCATCTCGGGAGTCGGAGATTGTATATGAAGATTATAGGTGGGGGACATCAAATTTATATGTTTTAATAATTGAACAGATGGATAGTTTAGAGAGCTGATTTAAATTAATTTTATAAAATGCAGATTTTAGGTAATTTTAACATAAATATAAGGGTTATTTTAGTTAAGTATGTATAATGGTAAAGGTGGGTAATTTTATTCTCTTTTTAAGTGTCCACCTAGGATCCTAGGTGGCTTCATGTGGAGACTTCTTTAATTTTTCTTTTTTTCTAGACTGTCCACCTAGGATCCTAGGTGGCTTCGCGTGGAGGCCTCAAAAGGAGCCTCCAATTAGTAATAGTAAGATGGGGTAGATGGAAGTCGTCAATGCTTCGATGGTATATGACCATGAAAGCTAGCTGGGTACAGAGTAAATTATGTGCTTGCTGTAGCACACAGGAGTACACTAAGCTTAAGCATGTCAAGATCCTCAGCAGCATCCACGTCGCTGACAAAATAATCAGAGACTTTTTCTGCTGTAATTTCTCTTGGGCACCAAATGATCGATATATTGCAGTAGTTGATATCTTTCTTTCATTTTACTTATTCGTTACTCTGTTTTGCAGAGACTCTACATTCAGTAGGTATCGTGGTTCAATTTTACTTCTTATTTAATTTGGTGGTACATCTTGTGTTCAGAAAAAAAATGCAATTTTCCTCAGAAATCTACAACTGACGAGCTCTTCCCTCTGTCTAAGAAAGAAAGAAAATATAGTCTAATCCGCAGCCTTCATTATACGAAGGCTTCTTAATCCAATTGGTTAATTCAGTGGCGCCTTCTTAATCTAATTATTGAATTCAGTGGTGCCTTCTTAATCCAAATATCACTGCTAATTTGCTTTAACGGAACAGAGGAGATTGGTACAGCCAATCTGCTTGTTGCGATCACAAATCAGCAGGTTGCTCTGCTTATTCTCAACTAACCAACGAAATGCAGTGATAGTGACAGAGACAGCATCGGCACTTTGTTATGCCTCCTGGTGCCCCTCGATCCTAATGATCACAAATAAAGAATGCATCTGCATTGAATGTTGACCTACCCTAACTACTACTCCCTCTGTTCTTAAATATATGAGACAAACAAAATAGTTCATATTTACTTGTCCTAAATGTCATATATTTAAGAACAGATGTAGCAAAAGAATTCACAATACCACCCTGAAATTTAGCAAGAGTTGCTATCCGACGACACGGACTTGAGGAATTGACCATGCCTTAGGTGTAAGTGACGAAACAAATGAGGTGTCCAAAGGGAGCAGCAATGATCTCGTGAGAGGTGGGGTATATATGTATGTGTGGAGCAGGTGATGGACAGTCCATGATATGTGATTATAGGGGTGTTTGGATGGGGGTGACTAAAGACTAAATTTTCAAACAGGTGGGACTAAAGGGTGATTAAAACTAGTCACCTGACTAAAATTCTTTTGTACAGGAGGGTAGGGATGGATTCGGATGTCTGGAAATCCGAATTATCCGTATTCGTATCCGCTAAAAACGTTAATATGGATATCCGTATTCGTATTCGTTTTCAATATGGATGTCAGATGGATGTATTCGAATCCGATTTTCAATATTATCCGTATTCGACATTATCCGAATTATCCGACAAAAATCCGACATTATTCGTATCCGCAAAAAATAAAGTACCCATAGAAACCATCTAAAATTTATTTATATTACTAAATACTAATTACAAATGATGTTGATTTTAATATTCCTAGTAAAATAATTATTTACACTATTTTAACTATTAAAAATTATATATATGACAACTAATTAATTATGCTAACCTAATATTACTAAATTATATAATGATATTTTTAATTAATTTTGATGTGTCTTATCATAGTAATTTTAAATACATTATATTATTTAGCAAATACATAAATTATATTTAAATGTATTATGTACTTATTTTTACTAATAAAAGATGTTTATATATTTGCAAAATTACTTATTTATATTTATTGTGATATATTAATTAATTTATTTATTAGTTAATACGTTATTTGCAATAAGATATCTATTATGTATAATGATCATAATTTACTCTCTACTTGTAACATGATTTGATCAATTATAAAACAATCGGCAAATGAAATTGATACTCATTATGACTCTATGCTATAAATAATAAATCGAGTAAGTATTCGAATGCGAATCTGAATTCGAAATATCCGTTTTGTATTCGTATTCGTATCCGAATTCGAAATAAAATGTGGTAAATAGTGACATCCGAATTCGTATCCGTGCGTATCCGATCCGAATCCATCCCTACAGGAGGGGTAGCAATAAGTTGTTTTAGTCCTCTCTCTCTACTCATTTACTGCAGCGGTAAAGGGCTCTCTCATTTACTGCAGCGGGAAAGGGCTCTCCTCATTTGTTGAAGCGGGAAAGGGAGAGAGAAGGGGGAGGAGAGAAAATCTAGACTTTAATATTTAAACCTCACTTTAGTTAGGGTATCCAAACAGGGAGGTGACTAAAAACTTTTAGACTGACTGAAGGGTATCCAAACACCCTCTGTCTTTCTTCACTTTATTTATCATGTGTAGTACAAATTCACAATGGATAATATGGTTGGTATTGCGTGCATCTTGTTTTTAATAATTGAAATTTCCATCGGGAAAGATAACTCTTTCACGCTCTCTGATTAAAAAAAATACTGAAGTCGGAAACCTTTATTGCATGAAGGCTTAACTCAATTCTTGAATTCAGTGGTTCATTCCATTGTAGATATCCAGTTTGCATTGTTTTAATGGTATAAGGAGATTAGTAGTGCAACAATAAACTTGCTATATGCGAATTATCAAGTCCTGCAGCATATTTATGATAAACATAATGCAGTTTTGAAAAAAAAGAGAGACAGTACCACTATCAGTTTTGGTGTGCCTCCTACTCCTAGTGAGATGAATGATTTGCCGTGAAGTAACCTATGAGGAATCGAGGATTGTGGTGGTTTTGTAGTCCAATCACATTAGAATTACAGGAAAGAATGACAAGATTACAATCAATTGATTGCTAATCGATCCAATCAATCAGGTATGACAGGTTCGTCTATTGCAAGTTATGCTGAAGTTGGTATGTTTAACACTCCTGACGCCCCAGTAGTTGATATATATCTTTCTTCACTTTATTCATTGCAATTTGGGGAGACTGTACATTCAATAGTTACAGTTCCATTTTATTTCTTATTGGTGGCTGATTTTGTGTCCAGTAATTGCAATATTCCTTGGCAAAAACTACAGTTTATCCACTTTGCTCTCTCTCTCACACACAATAATGCAGGACTCTGATTTAGTCTGATCCGCAGCCTTCATTGTATGGAAAGCTTATTAACCGTTGACTTCAGAAGGGCCATGGAAATAACTAGCGGTTTGTCCAATTTCCATTTTCTTAACAGAAAGGCGGTTGCCGGTTGATGCAACAAACTCGATGCTAGTTTTTGCTCCACTTCAGCCGGTTGCTCAAGTTATTCTCAACAAACAGAATGCAGCGAGAGTACCTGAACCTGCAGATGTTTTCTTGTGCCTCCTGTTTTCTCTCATTCCGAAGCACCACGCATGAAGAACGCAGCTGTATCAAGGATTCAATGTTGAGATTTCATCACCTATCCTAGCTGCTAGTAAAATAATTCAGAACAACACACAGAAATTAGACCAGAGTTGCTAATATATCCAACAACATGGCTTTTGAGGAAAGTATGTGCTTTGGATATCTTTCACGTCACGAATAGTACCTCAGTTACACCATAGATAAAGAAGTGACAGAAGAAATGATCCTGTGAGAGGCAGAGCATATATGTACACATGGAGATGACCAACTGGAGCAGCAATTATCCTAAGCTTCTAGATGAAATCCAACAATATATGATTATGGGGGCTAGCTGGGTACAAAGTAAATTAGATTGGTCGTTTAAAAAAATGTAAGTTAGGTTCTTGTTGTAGCTACATTTGAGGGTGCCAATATATTTCTTCACTTCATTAGTAATTTAGTACAGAGAGCACATTCAACAGAGGTACAATTCACTTTATTTCTTATTTCGTAGTTGGTCTTGCTTCAGTAATTGCAATTTTTCTGGCCAAAGCTACATCTGATGGTCTAATTACTCTGTTTTTTTAACAAAAAATAAACTCTGAATAGTCTCTGATCCACAGCTAATCATACAAGCACTTAATTCAACTGTTGATTTAGCTCTGCCGTGGAAATCAGCAGGTAGTGGTAGATGTCCAATCTTGACATGCAAAAGCGATTGCCAATAATATAACAGAGCTTACTATTGTGACTAATTCTTTGATCTGCAGGCTGATATGTAACAAAAATGCAGCAACAATGTGCCGCCCAGTTTTATTGTGCCTCCTGGTGCCCCTCGTTCCAAAGCATCACAAATTAAGGATGCAGTTGTATCGAGTTCAAGTATGTGCTTTGGATATATTTCGTGTGCATCACGAGTTCTAGTTCCTAGAGAAGAAGTGATAGAAGAAATAAGATGACCAATCGGAGCAGCTATTGTGAGGGCTAGCTGGGTAGTACAAAGTAAATTAGGTTCTTGCAGTAGCTACCAAGACCAGGAGTACATTAAGCGTGCTAAGATCCTCAGCATCGCGTCGATGAGCAAATGATGAAATGTGGATACTGCTTTAATTTCTCTTGGGCACCAAATGATCGATTGCACTAGTTAATATTTTCTTCACTCTGTTCTCTCTGTGTGGTACACACCATACATTAAGCGATGAAATCTTTCACTCTCATTGAAGAGAGAACATGCTCTAAAACCTTTATTATTGAAGAGGTGCTAGACGATGATGAGTCTTGGTAGATGTCCAATTTTCATTGTTACCAAAAAAAGCTACATGTGGCTTTATGGTTTCCTCGAGCATGTTTCTAATTAACAGGCTGCAGAGCTAATATGAACTGGATTATTGGACTAAACCGAGCAGGATAGATTGACTACTCACCCTCTCGAGGGAGGCTCTGAGATGCAATCTTTGATCTATTTTCTGCTTGCCTAACCCTAGGACTCCTAACTGCCTTTTATAGACCAAGGTGTCTACTAACAAACCAATTAACAAATCTAATCCTATCTAACTAACTCATCCTAATCTCGTGGTACTGTTCATACACTACAGTAGTGGGCCCAGGCCTAGGGCCGGTCCCACTACCATAACACTACACCACCCCTTCAAGACAGCGCGTCCTCGAGCTGCGGTAGCGATTGGAGATGTAGTCCACGCCGGCTGCTGATGTAATTTGGTGCTGGAGCAGGTGCTGTAGTCCACAGGACGGGAGCAGCCAAGCAGAAGCAGTAGCCCAATCCCAGGTGCTCATCCGAGGAGACCCAAGACAAAAGAGCTGCCACTAGGAGAGGGATGTTGAAGACCCGGTATGCTTGGTGCTTGCCAACCCAAATTCAGTAGCAGTGCAGACCTTCCCTCTCTCTCTCTGCATACCCCGTAAACAGGCCCAGAAAGCGAGTCACAGCCACACTGTGATACATCGTGGCCCAGCGCTGGCCCAACTTGGAGGTTGAAGAAGGCCACGGCCTCCTGATCCACCACAGGGAATGACGCGCAGCCATCGATGCGCAAGCTCCGATCTGCGGTGGCGGTAGGAAATCCAGGCGGCGGGCTCGCCGGTGCGAGCTAGAGCGCCTGGACCCTTGGCGGCGGAGCGCCCAGTGTTGACCTGGAGGCGGGGACCCATGGGGTGACTGGGGACGAGCGAGGCGCGGCCCAAACCGGCTGGGCAGCGCCAGAGGCGAGGTTGCCCGTGGCGCGTGGGACTCCAGAGGTGAGGTTGAGGCTGCCCGTGGCGCAAGCGCAAGGCGCTCGGGCCACAGGCAACAGCGGAGTGTCCTGTGTCGACTTGGAGGCGGGCGCCGAAGGGACCAGAGGCAATCAGCCCGCGACTGGCAGGGGATGCGCCGCAGTCGGCGGCGAGGTGGCGGCTCCATCAGGGTGACAGACGGGCGCGCCCGAAGTGGTGCCAGCAGGGGAACCTGTGGGGGCAGCATCGGCAAGCCGGTACGCGTGCGCGCTGGTGTGTCCAGTCGCGCGGTGATGTAGTGGTGGTCATCCAGTGGGGATCCTCTGGCGGTTGTTGGGGAAGCCGAAGAAGCCGGAGGCTTTGTTGCTGGTGAGGAGGACAACGAGGTGGTTGCCGCGATTCCCGCAGATGGAGGAGCTGCGGCGGCTGCCGGCGAAGGCGCGACGGCGGAGGTTGACAACAGAACCTCCGTCAGCTGTGTGTTGTCGTAGATGCGGTCCTCTCGTGGAGTTCCTCTGGCGGCCGTAGAGGCCACGCGTGGCGCATGCAGTGCCGGCGCCGGTGTGGGTCCTGGAGTGGCCGCCGGAGTCAGCGACTCGAGCGGGGGAGGCGCGGTCGCGGAGACCGAAGGCCAGCACGTGTGCGTGCCCGAAGCGGAGACAAGGTCACGACTCGCGCGGCGGACGTGAGCGCGGAGGGCCCTTGCGAAGTGTGGCAGATGCCGGAGATGAGGCCGCTGGGGCACCTGGGCGGCAGGCAGCGAGGCGCCCGGTGACGACGAGATGGCTTGCGGCGAGCGAGACGCGGCCAAAACCGGTGGCGCAGCACCGTAGGCACCGGAGACGAGGCCGCGTGTGGCACAGGTTGTCGCGGGTCTGGGCGCAAAGACCGTACGACGGCGACCGACGAAGCCCAACCGGTAGGTACAGCTGTGTCGCAGCCGGCTGGGGCACTTGGAATGCAGACAGCGGCGGGGCACCTGACGTCGAGCTGGTGGAGGGCGCTGGCGCGAGTGCATCATGGCCCAATCCAAGCTGGGCAGCGTCGGAGGCGAGGCCGCACGTGGTGCGAGGGACTTCGTAGGCGAGGCTGGCACAAACGCGGTAGACTCCAGAGACGAGGCAAGGAATCCCGGAGGCGAGGCCGCCCGTGGCGCGAGCGTGGTGCCAGGCGGCTGGAGCGCCCTCGGAGTCGATGCGTGTGTTGGCATGGAAGCCACACAAGCCGAAGGATTTGTTGAAGCTGCCGCAGTTGGCGTTGTGGAAGCCGCATAAACTGCAGATGCAATCACGAGTGAGGAGGTTGTTGCGGCTTGCGATGGTGACTGCGCAGCGGTGGGCGGCGATGAAGAAAATCCCGCCGCTGGATTTGGGGCCGGTGCAGGTCCAATCGGTGGGGACACAACAGGTCGCGATGGAGCCACGGTGGACGCCGAAAACGGGACCACCGTCGATGTAGTTCGCGGTGTCGGCGCAACCGGGGCTGAGGCCACACGCGACGTCATGGCCGTGAGTGCTTGCGCGTGTAACGACCCGGGTTTTCGATGAGGAAAACCCGACTCCCTGTACCATTGTGATAGTCCCTGGATCGGTAAGCTATCACGTACAGAACTCATCACAGTATAATATCAGTTCCATACAACGAAAACAGATTACACATTGAATAATTACACCCGAAAACAATTCGGTATACGATTTTAGTACAAGCCCCTTGGGCTAAACGACAAGTAGAAAACCTACGTAGCGGTAGCTAGAGCTTCAAGTCTTCATCTTCGATCAACTCCACAGGCGGCACTTGAGCGAAGCAACACAACCCTCTTCTTGAATTCTTCTGGATGGACCCTTCACTCCAAGTTAAGAACCTGCACACTCACCAACTATCCCCAAGGAATGGGATAGGTTCACGTCACCATCCGTATGCAGCTTTAAGTGGCCTACTTCTAAGGGGATAAAAATATATAACAAGGATGGCTCGGGTTTCTTAAGCAGCAGCAACAACATATATATAGAGAGTAAATCATCCTTCCCAAACTCACAGCTCACACGACTCATCGGGTAGTCCTGGCTCGCCAGGTTCCCGTCTCCACCATCTCGGGCATAACATAGCTCTCCAACACCCGCCCTCGTCTCGAAGCATCCAATGTGTCTCATCCCACCTCCCTCATCTCCAAGCATCTAATGTGTCTCAGCCCACATCCAAAGACTCTCTAACTAAGGCGGTACCTCCTGCCGAGACTATGAGACTCAAAACCAGGTCAGAAGTGCAGAGTATGTGGGAGACTAGGGTCGGTAAACGACCGAGCCCGACGCACCTCCCTCATGGAGCGTGTTCGGCCTACCCTCTCCCACACACTCATCAACATTGCCCAGTGGCTTCGAGGGTCTCGGAGACTAGGGCAGCTAAACCGCCGGGCCCGGCGCACCTCCACACTGAGCGTGTCCGGCCTACCCTCCCCGATCTCATAATCTCCTAACAGTCATGCAGCATCGTCCAGCTAGGGAAATCGTTGGAACCTTCCTCCAGGGGTAAGCAACCTCCAACTCTCTCCAAGAATCATACTCACAATAACCCATACCCATACACGCATAGCTCAGCGCATATACACACATATATAGAATAGCAATAGGACAAACAAGGAATAGGATATAAAGATAGGCTATGTAAGGTTCATCATCATCATCTCATCATCATCATCATGCAAGTAAATAAAGCACTAGCATTCTAATAAGCAATGCCTAATAGGTATTCAAAGTCGGATGGGCGTGAACACCTGTGTGCAAGTAGTCGTCGTAGCTTCCGTAGTTGTTCTCGATCCTCAGGCTCGACTCCTCAGCTCCGGGAATTCCTAGATTCGCATAAATAAATAAACACGGTGTCTAAATGCAAATAACTCCAAAGAGAAGCAATAAAGAACCAAATAACTCCAAAAGCTATTCTAACGGGTGCTTCATGATTTTAGAAGAATAAAGAAACTGATTTCATATTTTTCTAAGCTAGAATCACTTTAACATTGATTTTCAAATATAGAAATATTTTAGGAATTTAATTAATTGCGATAAAGCACAGAAAACACAAGTCAGCGAGTTAGAGAACCAAAAGCTAGGTTTTGGGTTGGTCTGCATGGTAAATTGACTAGTCAACGATCATTGTTGACCAAGTCAAAAAGGCAGGTCAAAGGTCAACCGGACCCAACAAGTTACACTGTGGGCCCCGTATGCCAGATGGGACAAGGTTAGACAGTTAGCGATCTCACATGTTAGTGGGTCCCAACGGTGAGTCAGTAGGATTAGAGATTAGAGAGATTGTGCAGGATGGTTTTGCTATAAGCGATGTGGTGTGGTTGAGAAACTTGGCTAACCTAGCTCAAGCTGGAACATGGCAGAAGTGTGGCATGGCTGATGGTTTAGATAGCGCACGCGTCGTTCACGACGAAGGCGTGGCACGATCGCGGCGAAAGGTATGGTCGGGACTTGAAGATCGGATTCAAGCATCGATGTTCGAGGTTTAAGGACCAAGGTTGATTTAGCACGTACATGACTTTAGGCAAGCACACGCAGCAACTAAACTAAGGATGTGTGCGTGGCTGGAGACACATGCTGGAACTAAGCTCGTGCTGGTTCAGCTATAGGCAGAAAGAAAGAACAAACAGTAGTTGTTGCTTGTAGTTTGGGTTCGAAACAGAGACTAGAACTATAGGTTCAGAAGCCTAGAGCATTGGCACATAGCTCGGCATCCAGCAAAGTGCTAGCAAGAAAGATTAAGGCTCGTGACTAAACACTTAAGATTATATGCCTTCGAAAACAAGACAGGAGATGCCCGGCTTGCTAGCTTTTGCTCGGACTGAAACTTCATGGTGTGGAACAGATAGGCCATAAGCAGCTCGTTGGTGCTCTAAGCTGCACCGAAGCTGTAGGACAGATAGACAGGCAACAAAGGCCAGGACATGGCTACAGGTTAGGTGCACGTGCTGCTATTTAGCAAGGCAACGTACAAAACAGGATAGAGACTGAAGGTTTCTTTAGCACGTACTTGGCCTTGGCAAAACATGCAGAAGCTAAGCTAGCCTGGATTGGTTTAGGCTAACTGTTAGCTAGCTGCGGCTATTGCCTGGATTCGGTAGAGGTAGAGGGAGGAGTAGCTATTTGTTGCCGTTTGATGAGGGAAAACAAGAGAGGGCTCATCTGTGTTCGATTGGGGTGGAGACGAATAAAGCTCCAATTGTTGGCTTCCCTTGCCAAAAGATGAACAGAGGGTGAGATTGAAGAGTAAAAATTGTTTATTACTCTGCTGCAGTTCGGTGGAAAGAGCATGGGGAAAAGGAGGGGGCTGCTCTCGACAGATAGTTTCGGTGGTGAAAAACAGAGACAACAGCTGCTCTGGTGGACTTCTTGCTCGAGCAGAGGAAAAGAAGTACTGGGCCGCTACAGATTGCTTCAAGGTGGACTAGCACTTGGTTGCAGTTTCACAGCTTAGACCGGAAGGCCACAAGTGCAGCTTGACAGGGGCAAAAGGACCGTGATGTCGCTTGGTTTAGATAACAAGTACATGGCTTGGAACAAAACCGGAGCTGATCCGATGGACAGTTTCGTACACAGGCTATAGCCCTTGGGTTTGGTCAAGAAAGGTCACGAGCTAATACGTCACTGGTAGAGTATGAACACATGGTCTAATAGAGCACCAACAAGCCATATTATGACCAAGGTTGGCTTATGATGGTGATGGCTTGGGCATCAGGAACACAGCTGCAGCTTGACGACCAAACAAGCAGGCAAACCACCAGGATGCAGGTTAGATGCGCATGTGCGGCGCACACACGGTTGAAGGGACAGGGACAACAGACAAGCAGTGGCGCACGCAGGCCAAAGAGAAGCCCTCGACGGCGAGCTCGATGACGGCACACGCAGAGCCCACGACGGCGAACTGGGATGTTCGACAAGTGGTCATGGCATGGCTAGGGATGTCCTAAGTGTGCGCGTGCTAGCGGACCAGGGACGAGGTGTCGGCCGCGATTCGACGGAGACGGATGCTTGAGCGCTAGCATGGCGGCAGGGCATGGCCTTGACGCCGACTCGGCACGGCGGCTAGCAGGTGGCGGTGTGTGTTGGGTTCTGGTGGCGTGTGCAAGCTGCGGTCCGGCGGCTCGTGGGCCGGCAACACAAGCAAGCAAGCAAGGCGGCTTGGACGGTGCAAGAGAGGGGAAAAGATAGCATGTACGTGAAGCTCATGGCTCATACACAAAGCGTCCAACAGGTTGTAGACATGCAGAAGTGCAGCTACGGACAAGGGAGCTTTGAGCACTTGCGTTCCAGAGAAAACAAGGCACCCACGCCTGACAGCCGGCTATCACAGGCACACAAGGAGGTGGCTGGGACGATCCTGGTTAACTGGTGCAAGGGAAAGAAAAGGAGAGCGTGTACGTGTGGTTCACAAGGCAGCTTTGGCTCTTGCACAAAACGTCGAATAGGCAGAGTGCGTGCCGGCGTGTGGAAGTCCACAACCATGTCGACAGCCACGACATGGAGGAACGACGTGCGGCACAGGGTCGGGACACGACTGAGGACAGCGGGGCGTGCGCGCGGATCGTCGGCAGCGGCACCTGCAGGCGTAAGGCACGACACGAAGGCCGGCACACAAGCGACGGCGTCTGCGCGGCGGCGCGAAGCAAGCAGGCACAGGTTCGGTTTGGTCTCTCGGGCTTGGCCCGTTTCTTCTCCACGGCACGACGGCCGGCACACAAAGCAGGAGAAGGAACACGGCATGCTCACCTAGGGGTCCTGGTCGCGACGGCGGGCAGCAGTGAAGCTGGACGGGCGGAACAGGACGGAGCTCGCGGTTCAGGCACTCTGTCGAACAGGTGGTGGTCGAAGACGTGGTACTGGCACTCCCAGCTCTCGGGCGGCTCCGGCTTTGGCTTCAGGGCATCGCGGGTCGGAGCAGAAGCAGGGCAGCTCCGCGTCGACGATGGTTCACGGCGCGAGCGGCTCCTCGGCTTGCGGTTCACGGACGGCGTCGTCGAGGTTCACGGCGGCTGCTCAGGGTCGGCGTCGCGGTCCACGACGGCTTGAGCTGCTCTGGCTCACAGCTGCACCCCGACGGCTTCAAGATGGCGGCGCCCTCTGGTGACAACGCCAAGGCCCACGCGTGGATGGCTCCGGGACGGCAACTCCGGCGGACGCCCCTCTCTTCCTTCCCTTCCACTTCTTCCTCTGGCGGCGGCTTGGATTGGGGGAAATTTCCCCCAAGGGGTGGCGGCATCTAGGAAGGCCGCTGGTGGAGGGAAATTTATAGGGCAGCGCGACCTAGGGTTTGGAGGCATGGAGGAACGGCGGGGATCCTCGGCTTCCACGCCACGGCCACGCGGCGCGCATCCGGCTGGTGCAGCACGGTGGGGGCAGCGGCCATGGGCGGTGCGGCACCCTGCCCCACGCCTTCGTCACGGGAGAACGGTAGGGAGAAAGGGAAACAGGAGAGGAAAAGGTGGCTGACGCGCGGGGCCCACTTGGCGGTGTCAGCGGGAGAAGGGTAGGTGTAGTTGGGCTTCGTTGGGCTGAAAAGGAAAAGGGCTGGCCGGCTGAGAAAAAGGAGGTGCTCCGGTGGACTTCGATGACTATATTAAGGCCCGAAACAGGGTTATGTTCTTTTCCTATTTCCTATTCTTATATACATATGATTCAAATTCGAGTTAGAATTCGAATTTGAATCCCACACAAATAAAATCCAAATAAAACCCAATAAACTCCAAAGTTGCCACACTAGCATTTTACAATTCCTAAAATTTTATTATTTTGCTCAAAATAAATCTAGGATTTTAGAGAAGGTTCAAAGAAGACATCCTTATAATTTAATTAGGCACTCAATTTCATTCAAAAATTTTGAAATTCAAATTTTTGCAAACATAAAAATTACGGAATGTTACAGCGCGGACGGGGGCCGCGCCATGTCGCGAATAGTGCGGAAGATGCCGGAGGTGCTGCTGCCGCGGATGTTGAGTCCTCCGTCGAGGCTGTAGGTGGCGGCGGCGGCGGCACCGCAGGTGCTGGTGACGCCAACGGGGACTTCGGCTGTGGCTGAGCGGCCGTGGCAGCAGCCTTCGCCGTCGTGGCCGAGAAGGGAGATGGTGACGCCGTTGATGTCGCCGTGTCCCTCATCCGTGAGGCCGGAGATGCTGGTGCGGGCCCAGGCGTCGGATATGGCACGTGAGATGGCAACATGCTGAAGCGGTGGTCGATGGCGTCGAGGAGGCGTGCCTGGCCCACCCGAAAGGATGAGATTCCTTCCTGGACGGAGAGCAGCCTGGCCTTCAGCTCGGCCAGCATCTGCTGCAGTTCCGCGGTGTTGGCGTCGCTGTTGCCCATGGCAGTGGCGGCGCAGATGGCAAGGTGGGAATGGTGGGATTTGTTTTTCGGTGTGCGCAGGGAAGAAATCGATCCAATCCTGGGCGCAAGCAGGGGGATGGTAATGGGATTGGGTGGGATTTTTTTTTCAGCGCCGACAAAAGGAATTGGTCGAATCTGGGTTGAGCGCAAGAGGAAAAAAAAATTGGTGGAACAGGGGAAAATGATTGGCTGCAGAGGGAGCCGATGTGGATTTGTGGTGTGCACAGGGAAGGAATTGGCGCAGGAGACAAAAAAATTTAGCTCTGAATTTGGAGTTGTGACGGCGCAAGTGAAGGGCGGCGGCGCAACAGGGAGGGATGGCTGGGCGTGTGGCGTCGCAGGGAAGAAAATGGTTCTGAATACCAAATAATATGAACTTGATTGTTGGACTAAACTGAGCAGGATAGATCGGCTACTCGCCCTCCCGAGGGAGGCTCTGAGATGCACTCTTTGATCTATTTTCTGCTTGCCTAACCCTAGGACTCCTAACTGCCTTTTATAGACCAAGGCGTCTACTAACAAACCAACTAACAAATCTAATCCTATCTTATCTGCTAACTAACTCATCCTAATCTCACGATACTGTCCACGTGCTACAGTAGTGGCTCAGGCCTAGGGCCGGTCCCACTACCATAACCACGACCAATTTTGGTGTGCCTCCTGTTGCCCCTCATTCCTAACCACTACCCTAGAGCATGCACCACAATGCAGAATATATCACCCCAGGCCCCAGCCTATCTAGAACAAGGAAGATTCAGAACAGCTAGCACCACAGACGAAGTGACCGAAGAAATGAGTATGCTCAGATAGAGCCCGTGATGGAATCTTTACGAGACCTAAAACGGGGGAAATTTTGCCCCACTATTACGCCACATCATCAAGAAATCCATGGCCGTCGGATCACATATTAATGGCTCGGATTATCCACATATACTGTTCATGCGGGACCCAGTCTGTTTAGGTGGGACCCACGTGGATTCAAGTGATATTCGTGTGGGACCCACATCAGGTGGGACCCACATAATTATTTTGTGGGACCCACAATTCTATTGAGTGAGATTCATGATTAAAAATTTATGTTTTCCTCATCCAGTCCTCACTCAGGTAATATTACAAAGACCCCCTTAAACTTTGCAGAAATAGTATTTGCTCAAAACACTTCTCAGGTTTCTTTAAAAGAACCAAAGTGGAGAGGATTTTTACCACTCCATTGAGCCACACCATCAAGAAAAGAAGAGTCGTCCGATCGCACATGGATGGCTCGGATCATTCATGAGGCTCGTACGTTGTTGAAATTAATACGTAGTTCAGCCCTCACTCACGTAATTTTACAAAGACCCTCTCGAACTTTGCAGAAATAGTATTCGCTCAAACCACCTTTTAGGTTTTGTAGAATGCCGAGAGGGCAGCCAATTTTACAAAATCTCTCTCAAATTTTATCAAATTAATATGTAGTCCAACCCACAGAGATAATTTCATGAAAACCCCCCTCAAACTTTGCAAAATATAATTTTATTCCAGCCGCTTATCAGACAGCTTTACAAAACCCCCCTCAAGCTTTGAATGAATGCCAAGAGGGCTGCCAATTATATAAAAACCCTATCAAGCTTTATCAAAGAATAAATAGTAGCCCAACCACTGCTTATACATTTTAATGAAGCCCCCTCAAACTTTACAAAACTACCATTTACATAAGCCACATCTGAGACAATTTGATGACATCTACCTCGATCGAGCGACCTCTCATGTAATTTTATTATAATAATCAACCCACGATCCATGCATCTCCCACAATACATGGTCCAAAGACTTCTACAGAAAAAGACTCTAAACTTTATGCAAATCTACCCACAACTCAAAATTTTGCGAAAAAGTCTCCTAACTCTATCACAATGAATTCACGGTCCTTGCTTTTTTAACTAAGAAATACTCTAAAGTCTTATGGAATTAATCCGTCACCTAAAATCTGTAAAATATCTCCAACCTTCCTACCCATCACTAGGCTACATGTCATAGCGCGGTAACACCGCGCCGGTCTTTCTAGTATGCATACTGAGTTGAGCTGGGCAGCTAGAAAATAATTATTTGAGTTAATATAAGGAGTGAGCTGTTACCCACAATTGCATAGGCATTTTGGATAGGCAATGAGAAAACCATTCATTTGAATGTCTTGTTGTTGTTGTTGCTGCTGCAAAACTACAACTGATGATCTATTCGTTCTCTCATTAAAATTGTCTGATCCAGCCTTTATTATTTTACAGACTTTTCAACTGTTGATTCAGCTCTGCCATTGAAATCAGCTGGTAAATATGATGTCCAATTTTCATTATCGCAACGTGTAAGGCGATTGGTAACATACTTGCTATTGTGACTTGAAATCTTTCATCAACAGTATGCCAGGTAACAGGATGCAGTGAAACTGGCTGTTCTATGTGCCTCATGATGCCCATCATTCCGAAGCATCACAAACGAAGAATGCAGCTGTGTCAAGTTCAAGTATTTATTTTTGATATGACCATCACGAGTAGTAGTAGATGACCAGTAGGAGCAGCAAAAACCATGTGTGAGGTGGAGTATGTATATACTTGGAGCACATGATGGAGTGTGCATGCTGAGCTGGTAGATGAAAGTCAATAATATTGGATTAAAATGTGGAAAACTTATAGTATATATCCAACTTTCATTTTTCAGACAAACTAGGCACTGGTGACCTTACCAATTTCTGGCACTACGCCAAAAACGATTTGTACTGACACACAGAAATTACCGTGCTGGCGGGTGTAATTGGCACCCGTCAGCAGGGGTGTCCGCTTTACACTCGCTAGCAGTGAAGGCCTAGTGCTGGCGGGCAACATAAGTCACCCGCCAGCAAAGACCTCATTTACCCGTCAACACAAATCGTTTGTGGCCTAGTATGGAGCATGTCTTCAAACTGCAACATGCCAGCATGTAGCTGAGAAATATTCCGCAATCAGATCACTGCACTCAGTTTTGGTGTGCCTCCTGTTGCCCCTCATTCCTAAGCAGTGCATACCTGCATCAAGCATGCACCACATGTAGGCGTATCAAACATTGAGATTATATCACCTCCATCCTACCTAGAAAACAAAGGAAAACTCAGACAGTACAACACCCAAGAGAAAGCAACAGAAGAAATGAGTGTGCTTAAATAGAGCCAGTGATGAAATTTGCATACTGAGTTGGAGTTGGTAGATGGAAGTTAATGGATTTGAGTTAATACAAGGACTAAGTTGTTCCCCACAGTTGCTGAGACGTTGTAGCTCACCCATGGTTTTGGTCCTAGGCAACGTGAAAACTATGTATTCACAGCGGAGTGTGCAAGAAACTATATAAGCATATACATGAATATAAAGTTATGAACACAAAGTAGACATTGTTCCACAGACAAAATTTATAAAGAAATGATTCCAACCAGCTTACAAGTCGATGAGTAATTGACCATGCATGTCAAAGAACACACTTGTTGATCATGGTAAACCTTGGTGTTATCCATATGGGTATTGACCTGCTCAACTAGGGTTTGGGATTTACTATCTCAGTGGCACTTTTATTTTCCACATTATACACTCCAACGTCCCGTCGGTAATCTTGCCCCTCCATTAGCGAATACTCATCATCGTCAGTGAAATAAAGATGGTTGGGCTGCAGCCTAGGGTAATCCTTTGTAGAAATACAACATGAATAGTTACGCCCGATGAACAATGGAACTTCATTCAAGGTGTCAATATTAACAGTGCATTACTTTGTCCGTAGATGTCCGAAACTTATTATAGTAGATATCCAACTTTCATTTTTCGGACAAACTAGGCACTTGTGACTTTATCAATTTCTGGAGCAAGGCATTGATCTACAACATTTTTTTTTAGAAAAAAGGATTAAAATACCCGGCCTCTACTTCCCCTTGAGAATGTATACAGCCAAAATCATCATCCAGTCAGTACAGAGACAGCTCTTAGGCTGCAGACGAAGTTCTAGACTCTAAACAGCGCTCAGCAGTTTACGAAGTTCTAGACTCTAAATAGCTTTTAGGCTGCAGACGAAGTTCTAGACTCTAAACAGACTCTAAACATCAGCTTACATCTTAAAAAGTTTAGGGGATCAACAAGACACTGGAACACACTGAACCTAAACATTTAGGAGCAAGCTCATCAAGCGCCTTAGTTCAGAATTCTCCTCAAAACATTCCAGCCTGCCTTGCTGAAGATCTCCAAACTTGATGCCTCAAGGATTCTGCAGCCTCGCTTTAGGTCTCCTCTCGCCTCCTCTTTAGAGAGAAGCGACCACCTCCTGATCTAGTAAGTTCCCGTGAAAATCACCTGCAAACACGAGTTAGGCTTTGATCTTTGAAACACGAGTTAGGCTTTGATCTACAACATGTCATTGAGAAAGACACTGCAGTGAGATGGATACACTTAGTTTTGGTGTGCCTCCTGGTGCCCCTCGTTCCTAAGCAGTGCATGCCTGCATCAAGCATATGCACCACATGTAGACATGCATATCAAGCATTGTGATTATATCACCCAAGCCTACCAAGAGAGCAAAGGAAAATTCAGAACAACACCCCAAAGGAAGTGACATAAGAAACGAGTATGCTTAAATAGAGCCAGTGATGAAATATGCACACTTAGTTGGAGCTGGCAGATGGCACAGTTAATGGGTTTGAGTATTATAAGAACCAAGCTGTTGCCCACAGTTGGTCATTTGCAGAGACGGTTGTAGCTCATCACTGTGAAAGCTATGTATTCAATAGCAGGTGTGTGCATGAAACTATATAATCATATACATGAATATGGACAGAAAGACGATATTGTTCCATGGACAAAATTTACAAAGAAATTGATTCCAACCAGCAGCTTACAAGGTGAGGAGTAATTTACCAAAATTACAAAAACAGGGTATAAAGACCATGTCAAAGAACACACCTACATTTGTTGATCCTTGTAAAACTTGGTGTTATCCATATGGGCATTGGCCGGCTCAGCCAGGGTTCGGGATTGACAATCTCAGTGGCACTTCTATTTTCCACACTATACACTCCAACATCCCGTCGGTAATCTTGCTCCTCCATTAGCGAATACTCATCGTCGTCGGTGAAATAAACATGGTTGGGCTGCAGCGCAGGGTAATCCTTTGTAGAAATACAGCACGAATAGTTACACCCGATGAACAGTGAATCATCATTCAAGGTGTCAATATCCACAGTGCATTGCTTGTCAAGGTCAACCTTGAATATTTCAAGGTCACTCGTACGTGTTTCTAGTGAATCTTCACTTGAGTCAGTAGTGATCCTCCAGATTTGCAGAAAATCACCAGATGAAGTCCGAGCAACATAAATATTATATGCCATGTATGGCAGGGTGTCCTTGAAAATGATATCTCGTGTGGCACAAGAACCTTCAATAGTATAGCGATGAATCCCTCCAAGAAGATTCATGGCATAGAATGCGCCATCATGGTATATGCAGTCCGAGTACTGGGACTCGAAAAACGAGGTGGTGATCCAGTGCCACTTATTGCCTCCAACTCTCGCAAATGAGAGCTGCTTGTATGGATTGTGAATCATCATGAGGATGCAATCACCCCGGGAAGGGTCGCCGGAGAGCACCACCTTCAGATAAAGGACTCGCCGGAGTCGGTCCATCGCATAGGGCTGCGGCGGCTGGTGCTCCTTCCTGGGGAGAGTGGCGTCGTAGAAGGAAAGGTCATACCCTTGCAGGTTACCGGCGTCGTCGAGGACGGGGCTTACCTGCTCGATGGTGGCGACAGGCGGCAGCGCGAGCTGCTCACCGGTGACGGGATTGAGGAGGTGGAGCTCCGAGCGGGCGTCGGCGGTGACGAGCCACCCGTGGGATGACCCGACAATGCTGCGCTCGGCGATGGGCGGGTCTGGGAGAGGGATGGTGTACGCGCTCTTGTCGGCGAGGCTGTAGAGCTCGGCGGCGCGGGTGCCGGCAGCGGCGGTGGAGTAGATGAGGCAAGGGGTCTGGGGCCGCGAGTAGAGGCCGTGGCGGAGGAGAGACCTGGCGGTCGCACGCCAGGAGGGGCAAACGGCGGCGGAGCGGAACAGATCGGGGAACTCGAGCTCGCCTTGGATGCTGGTGAGGATGTCCGCCGGCAGCTTGGACCAATGAGCGCCGAGGGCTGGGAGTTCCTCCATTGGCGGCGAGAATCCGTGCTCGAAACTGGGGATCCGATTTGACGGCCGCCGACTCGTGTTCGTGTGGGGTTTTTTTTTTTTTTTTTTGAAACGTGTTCGTGTGGGTTCTTTGTGTACAGCCGAAACTTGGAAACGGAAAGTGGATTTCCTCCTCCTCCTTCCTAGTCAACCAAAACGGGCTGCCAAAGATTCACTGACCAACATATTTGGGCCGTGGGCCGTGGGCATGCTGGGCTCGGGCTACAGTAGCTAAACAATCTTTGGTCGAATTTGGATAGGGCGGGAAAATTTTTCACCCCTATTAAAAGCAACTTTGACAGTTGATTAAGGGTATTAAATAAAGTCAGTTTCGAAAATTACCTTCACAACCTTAGGTAAAATTGCGAGACAAATCTAATGAGGCCTTTGACCGCATGATTAGAGGATGATTATTGTAGCATTACTATAGCGCAAAGTTTCGACTATTATAGATCTCGTTTTTTCTGGCAATGTGATGAGCATAAGAAAAAATATAGATTGGCTAGATGGAGTATTTTGCGTAAACCGAAGTGTGTATGGGGCCATGGTATTATTGACTTGGAGGTGCAGAATAAATGTCTGTTGAGCAAATGACTATTTAAACTATTAAAAGAGGATGACTTGTGGCAAGAAATTCTAAAGAAGAAATACCTAACAAACAATATGCTATCACAAGTAGAAAAGAAAAAGGGGGACTCACAATTTTGGTCTAGGTTAATGGAAGTTAAGAATCTATTTCTTGAAAGGGGCAAGTTCGTTGTCCAAGACGACACTCAGACTAGATTTTGGGAGGACCTCTGGGTTGGTAATCAACCGTTGATGAAGAGCTTCCCATCCTTATATAACATCGCTAGGAAAAAGAGTGTTACAGTGGCTCAAGTTTTAAGTACGGTGCCACTTAACATTTCTTTTAGACCGGCGGTGGTGGGAGAGAACTGGGTTAAATGGTTGGAGTTAGTTGGGTGTCTTTTGGATAAACACCTTACTAGGAGAAAAGACACTTTTATTTGGAATGGATGCAAGACTTTCTCAGTGCGAGCTATGTACAATGATATTATGACTAGGGAGGGGGTTCCCTTTGATATTTCTTCTTGAAAAGTAAAAGTGCCATTACAAATTAAGGTTTTCTTGTGGTATTTAAGAAAAGGAGTGGTCCTCACTAAAGATAATTTGGCTAAGAGGAATTGGAAAGGAGGCAATGAGTGCTGTGTTTGTGGTCAATATGAGACGATTCCAACACCTTTTTTATTGCCCGATTGCTATGCAAGTTTGGGGCACGGTCAGTATAACTTTTGATATTAAAAAACCAAGAAGTATAAGTGCATGGATCAAAAGCTTTAGTGCTAAACAGAGAAAGCATGTATTGCTAGGGACAACGACAGTGTGTTGGGCTATATGGCTTAGCAGGAATAATTCGGTTTTTCAAAGATCAAAACCTTGTTCATGCTTGCAGGTAATTTTTTAAAAGCGCATTCTGGATCAGGAGTTGGTCAATTCTGACCAAGGAGGAAGAGCGGAGGTGCTTGCTGCTTGGTAGCCGTTGTTTGGAGACGACAGCGTTGGAAATCTTCAACAAGTTTGGTTGGAATTCATTGAGAAGGATTACTTATTAGCAGTAGCATATCACTAGAGTGTGTGGTAGCAAACTTGTTGCATTTGTGCTTTGTTTTCGGTCTGTCATTGGCGTCCGGTGATCATGTTGGTTTTGTGGTGTGGTGACAGTCTGAGTACTGCATTTGTACCCTTTTGGACCTTGTATGGGTTGCATACATTCCCCCAAGGAATGTAGAGGCTGGGTTATTTTAATCTAATTTTTTTAAAAAAGGTGGAATCATCATCTATACCTATATAAGAGCACCCCACTACAACCCACTGCAACAATTCTCTCAACCTCAGCTAGCCACATCAGCACCGATTCTCTCCTCTTCTTTACTAGCAAGGCAGATCAAGAAGCTAAGTAAGAGCAACTCCAGCAGGGACCTGCAAATTGAGGCCTCCAAAACCTATTTGCAGGCCCAACTGCAAAAAATAGATGCTCAAAATTACATCTCAACTCCAGTGAGAAAATCAACTCGGGCCTTTATTTTTATGTGGACCCCTCTGTCAGTGTCGGGCTATTCCCCTTCTCTTCCCCATGCGCGGACAACAGCGGGCTCGCCTCCCCTTCTCTTCCTATTCTGCCGCCGCCGCCCATTGTCTGTCCTCCGGCTCCTCCCGCCTTGCTCGGCCTTGGCCCGGCGAGATCCGCCAGATGGACGTCGCCGTGGCACAAGAAGGACATGGCCCCGGCTCTCCCTTCCGCTTGTGACGGTGGCGGTCAGGAGGTGGGCGGCGACGCACCGGGGGTACGCCGCCGGCAACGCTCTCCATGGACTCCCGGTGGAACTCTGCGCCGCGACCGACCTCTAAGTATCCAGCGCAGATGAAAGGATCCAGCCCCGGCTCTTCCTTCCGCCCATTTTCTCCTGCCCCACGTCGTAGCTGCAGCGCCGCCGCGTCTAGTCTAGTAGCAGGGAAGGAGGAGGATTGGGTTGGGGGACGGCGGAGATGTCGTCGCGGTCCAACAACCGGGGGAAGTGCTCCCGGAGCAGCTCGCGCGAGGTCCAAGCACAACACGTGGGTGGTGGCGCAGATGCCCGTGGATGTGCAGGTCCTGGCTCTGCTTCTTAGTGGTGGCGTCCAAGAATGCATCCTCCATCCCACACGACGCCGTCACCATCCCCGTCATTGCCAAGGCACGCATCGGCCACTTCGCCGGAGCGCGTGGCGGCGGCGGCGAAGCCCGTGGGTGCTGACGCGACAGCCGAGGACATGGGGAGAGCTCCCAGAGAGTGGCTCCTACACCTCCTCGCTGTGCACCCGAGGGCCCGCCGCTCCTACGCCTCACCTCCACCATCTCACGCCGGTGGCGTGGCGCGGTTGCCGCCGCGCCCGCGCTGGACAGCTACTTCGCCGCGACGTTCCTCGAGGCGTCACGCCGCAGGGCGGCGTTCACGGACGTCGACACCGCCGCGCTCGCTCCACGCTCCGTGTCGCCGCCTCCGGCTCGCGCTCAAGGGCCTCTTCGACCAGGCGTTCGCCGCACGCCGCTGCCGAAGATGGGACCTGCCGTGCCGAACACCACGCGCCGCTGCGAGAGATGGGGCTCGCCGTGCCGGACGCCGAGCGCCGTTGCGGGAGACCTGGCGGCCGCCCGCCGTGCACCCCGCGGGAGGCCAGGGCCATGCCAGCCTCCTTGGCCCCGCGAGCCGCCTGGCCCGCCGGTTGTTGTGCCGCTGCCGTTGTGGGCTTACTCTTCGTGGCGGGTCTCCCATCACCAGATCGAGGCAGCCATCGGGGAGGGATGAGCCGGTCGGGGAGGGAGAAGAGGGGAGCTCCGCCGCCGAGACAGAGGCCCGCGAGCGGACGTAGGGCTGCCTTCCCTCACGGCGCAACCCTTCGGCAGAGGAAGGTGCAGCTCCGCCGCGGCCGGGAGAGGTGAGTGGCGCCGGGTGTGGGCTTGACCGCGAAAGAGACAGGGGAAGGAGATGGAAAAAATAAAAATAGTGGGACCCACTTTTTGGAGGGGGAAGTAGAGGGCCTCTAGGAATGGAGGCTTGGAGGGGAAATTCGGAGGGGCATGCAAAATGGAGACCCATTTGGAGGCCCTGCTGGAGTTGAGTTTTTGCACCAAACCTCCAAATTTTAGAGTAGTAGCCTGCATGGAGTCCCTTGCTGGAGTTGCTCTAATGGCGCCAGATGAAGAGCCTCCAAGCTGTCAATATCCACAGTGCATTGCTTGTCAAGGTCAACCTTGAATATTTCAAGGTCACTCGTATGTATTTCTAGTGAATCTTCACTTTGAGTCGGTAGTGATCCTCCAGATTTGAAGAAAATTACCAGATGAAGTCCGTGGAACATACATATGCATATTGCCATGTATGGCAGGGAATTGTTGAAAATGTCATTATTAGGGAGACAGGTTCAGTGACTGCAAACACATACTCGTTTTTGTGGTGCCTCCTGAATTCCTGATACCCTTCAATCCTAATTGGACACTTCTGGGAAAGAATAACAGACTGATATCTAACCACATGGCTGAGGTATTGCTTATACTATGGATCTCATGTACATAGTTATATACACGCACATGGATACGCGCACGAGAAGGGTGAGCAACGAATTGTGCTAACAAGAGTTTGGTAGGTGGAATTATATTGAATTATAATGGATGAGTTTTTTTAGCCAAGAAATGATGATGTTTCTAGAAGGAATGGTGCAGAATTTGAATGGTTCCAACTATGTCCTCGACCTATGCTACACAAAAATTAAATTAATGAGGCCTCAATATATATACCCTGGCCGTCATGTACTGTTCATGTCCACCACACCTTGATCTACATTCTCAGGAGCGGCAGACCATAGAAGAGAAAGAGAGCATGCGGTGTTATGAGGAAGCGTGAATAAAATGTTTCAAAAGAGAACACTGATAGTCGTGTACATAGAAATGGAAGGCATCCAAGACCAAGAAGAAGAAACGAACGGTGGCGGAAGCACTGCAGGACAACAATTGGATCCAGGACCTTGACTATCGGACAGGCTTCTCGACGGCACATCTTTTCAAATTCGTGACGCTATGGAACATGGTCAACCAGCTGGAACTGGACGATCATGAGGACCGGATCACCTGGACGCAGACTTCTCATGGGGAGTACACCAAGGCATCGGCCTACAAGGCCCAGTTTTACGGCTGCGTCTACACACCTTCCGTTGCTATCATTTGGAAAACTTGGGCCACCCCAAAGTGCAAGTTTTTTGCATGGCTAATCCTGCAGAACAGAGTGTGGACTTCAGATAGGCTTGCCCGCAGAGACTGGGACCACTGTCCCTCATGCCCCCTGTGCAGATCGACCATGGAGTCCGCACACCACCTCGTCGCAACTTGTCGCTACACACGCAGGGTATGGAGCATCGTGGCGGATTGGGTAGGTTGGCAGGAACTAAAGCCGACGGAATGGCCACACAGTCGATCAACGCTACATTGGTGGAATAACATCACGAGCATGCCCGACATACCGCGGAAGGGACTGCGATCCCTGGTTCTACTTATTATCTGGGAGGTTTGGAAAGAGTGGAACGACAGAGTTTTCAACCGCAGGGAGGCATCTGCACATTCTACTGTGGCAAAGATTAAGAGCGAGGCTTCGGCCTGGGTTAGCGCGGGAGCAAAGGACCTTGCGGTCCTTCTAGTTAGAATGTAAATACCACAGCTTGTACAGTCGCCGGGTCCCGGCTTGTAATTCTCTTCTCTATCAATGAAATAGGCACAATCCGTGCCCGTTCGTTAAAAAAAAAAGAAAAGAAATGGAAGGCATAAGTAAACGGCGTACTGCAAGGGCGTCTGATCTCCTATTGTTACAGTGCTATGCTTCTGCTTTTGTATTTCATCACTCCATGGACATTGGACACAATGATCACCAAAAGTGCACAAAACATGCAGGGCTCAAGATTCAAGAACGTATTCTAGACGGTTGCCACCACTATGCTTGCCATGTAATTACGGGCATTTTCAGAATAAGCTCCCTTCAGGAACATCAGGACACACAGCGTGATTAACATGATGAGAGGATGGGATTAGTTGGCCGAATGCTCTGGTTCTCTCATTGCCTGCAATCAAACAAGCCAACAAATGAGCTTATATGCCAACTTATCTCCAACTAAGCAATAATAACTGTTAAGAGAATTTTGGGATTGAATGAAATGAATCGGTTGAATCACTGTATTGATTGATGAATAGTGTACAAATATATATACAAGTCAACAGGTGTCTGCCTGTGACGAAGGGGCAACTTGCCCTCTACGGTGTCTCTTGAAAGGGTCGTCATTAGCGGTTGCTAATGACGGTAATTATCCTATTGATCACTAATTAATTATCCTAATTAATCCTAACACTCCCCCTTGATCAATAGATCTTGTATAGGCTTCATATAATCTTGTGTAGGCACCGTTGTATAATCGTCAGTCATAGTCTTGGATCTTTGGAAAACCCTGTGGGAAAAACCAAAGTATATCGATATACCAGGTAAAAGCTCCTTAAAAACCCAGTGGGAAAAATAAGGAGAACAACCATGGTATATATATAATTCCCAATGTTTATAGACCCTTTAGGTGATCCTAAAGACATAGTCTAAAAACAACTTGATCAAAGATCAATATGTCATATGTATTATCCTTAAAAACCCCTGTAGGGAAAAATAGATAATATGACAACATCTCACAAAAACCTTTTAGGAAAAATGTGAGGAGAATCTTTGGAAAAACCAATGGGAAAAATCCAAAGTGCTATTGGTATATCAGGTAAAACTCCTTAAAAACCCAATGGGAAAAATAAGGAGAAACCTCGTGATATACAATCACCAATGTTGTTAGACCCTTTGAGATAAGCTCAAAGCCTTAGTCTAATAACACCTTGACCATATGGTCAATATGCTTGTATATCATCTTCCAAAAACCCCGATGGGGAAAACTTGATGATATGGCATATAACTTTGTATAGGCATTGCCTCGTCAAAAACTTTATATGAGAAACCTCGAAAGGAAAAACTCAAATAAAGAAAAGAGTACAATGTATCATATGTCACAATATCATCCACCAAAAAACCTATGGGAAAAACAGATGATCAGTGGCGAAGCCAGGATTGAGCTTCAGGGGGGGCTCTCCATGTTCTTCTTCCACCTCTAACCCCTAATCCTTCATTGTTTGCTCAAAAAATGATAAGGGGGGCTAAGGGGGGCTTCATGGGAATTACCGGGGTAGGAGGGGCTTGAGCCCCACCCGCCCCGGTGCTGCCTACGCCACTGCAGATGATATGACATAATCTTGTGTCAATATTGCCTCATTAAAAACTTTCTATGAGAAATCCTAAGGGAAAAACTCATACAAAGAAAAGAGTGCAATATGATGTTTTCAACAAGTTATTAATCAGAGAGATGAGAGACTCTCCCCCTGAAATTTGCAAACCTTTCATACTGATGTACTCAAAACATAAGAAATGTGTAGTATGGTAGATTTTGTGAATATTTCTCCGAGATTATCACAATACTTAGTTTGCAAGTATTCATATGTCTATATTTATGTAAAGGCTATTTCAATGATCTGGAATTTGGGGATCTTATAGATAACCAGAATCATAATATCCATATAATTGGATCTTGGATTATATCAAGATCACATGTGCTATTTTGATATATCAAAGATATTCTCAACTTTAATCTACCAACATTTGGTAAGATAGCGCTACTACTAGATAGCAAATTATTGCAATGATAATATCTGGTCGGGAACTTTGCAATATATATACTAGCGCATAAATAGCACATAGATAATGGACCACATGTCCCAATATCTCATTCCAATTGCTATGGTATAAAAACAATCTTCCTCTATCTTGAGGTAGAACAACCAAAGGATTCCTTTTCATATTGAGTCATTCAATATGATGATGTTATAGCTTTACTACAAAATTTGGGAGAGGATACTTGGATCCTAAACACAAAATAAAATTTTGGTTTAGACCATATCTCCCATATCTAAACTCCGTCTTTAGATTACAACGTGCTATTAATAAGTGTTCATTCTCAATGATGTCAAAACTGTTGACAATCATATAATACTAGGAATCCAATAAAGGACTCTAAAATGAACACCACGTGTAATCAATCTTGTATCCCTTCAATTTAAGGAATACACACAGTGTCAATTGTACCAAATTTGACTTAACTGCATTAAGCCATGTATTGACTTAAGCAATACACAATCTATATTGCGCTTTTATGTATGGGTGTTTGGTATGTGAACTCCTTCCCGGAAGCTTCACAACCATACCAAATCTAGTGATTATATGAAATCACTACACCTATCAACTGCAAAGATAGATGCTTTTGTACTGCTAATCATAGTTAGTATCGGAAATTTAACTTACTATGGAGAATAACTACATTGATAAACAATGCTTTGGGCTTTGCGTAAACCCCATTGTGCTACTAGTCTTGCTGTATATCTCACCACCACCTTGTTCTCAGTCCATCCTAGGATGAAAACACTCTGTACCCACAGTAAAGGTACGTGAGGTGTTAGCTTTACAGCTCCTAACTCCTCATTTCTGGTGAGCAAGACTATCTCTGTATGTATAACTAATCAAGTTCCAGAAAGAGTGACAAAGCACTCTGCCATGGTCTTATTACCTGGATAACTTGGAATATACAATTTATTCAGAGAAGTATGAGTCGACTCATGTAGCCTTTATATGATATAATTCTCCTGTTATCAAAACTAAAAATGAACCCTGAATGACTCTTCGTGACTTCCATTAACGAGAGTCAGGGCTTTCCGATATCCTAGCCTCAGTATTTCAGTGCACTTCTGAGCTAGGTTTGTGGATTATAAATATCCACAGGACACTACATGTCCTCTAGGTGTCTTTCAACCAAAGGTTGAGTTGCATTTTCAGTCTTCTTTTTGCTTGCCAGCAATCGCATCTTGCCACTTGGAAGTGCTTCTCCCCCTCATATAGCCAATATGGGGGTGAGCGGTATATTCCACTCTTTCTGGCACTTTCCTTGCAGGATGGAGAGACTTTGTAACATCTATATAATCTATGAAAGTATTTAGGCAGTTTGTTTGCAATACTATGCAAAACATCCTTTGAACTCAATGTTAATGTCCATTTTCCCCGTGAGATATTGATACTATCGAGAGTGAGTTCAGCTAACTCCTCTGAATTCAATATCCACAATATGGACAAACCATTGGTTCAGTTTATTTAGTACGTGATCTTGAGCTTGAAATGCTTTATGCATTACAAATATTTTCTGGGCATTATATATGGTACTACTATTCTCCCTCTAATGCCTGGAAAAGCTCATGTATTCTAAAACCAGCATACGGGTTGTAAATAGATCCTCTATAGAGATCTAGATACTGAATAATCGACGGAGATTGAAATCTCAGATTGATCCCCAGTTTCTTGTATGGACCCATCAATGTATGCTGCGGTGGTGAGATTGGTACATATACAACTTAACCTAATCTTACGCAAATAGGAAATCTTATGGATTCCAACGTACTGAATGCATATGGGGGATATGCAGTTAATCTTAAGTCAGGAGTGTGTAAATCTACCTGACTCCAATACGAAGTTGACAAATAGCAATTTACTAATAATGGTCTTGTATGATCTTAATATCATACTTATAGATTCTAATCTATCCCTTTGGCTATGTAATTAAACTCTTATTATACCTAACAATCGTCATTGAAGGTACAAAGTTTAGTAGTGTTCAGGATAATGCTCATAACAAGAGCCATGATCTACCAAATACAAGGCTAAGTGTGGATATTTCCACACTTTAGATCATCTCATAGATGTATATATACAACAATGAAATGCCTGAACTGTCCAAACAATCTTTGTGTCGGACTCAAAATATTCTTTCGAATATGATCAAGGGATCTAAGTAAATCTGATTTTAAGATAAGAGAGTCTTAAAATCGGTTTCCCTATGGTACTTACCGTATCCATCCTATGGGGAAATTTTGACCAAAAGAATTGCTATTAATTTTTCACGTATCTCTTTGGATGGACAAGTTGATCATTCCAAAGTTGAATGGATCAATCGTGTGAAATATTATTATACGCAACATATTGTACAGGATGGTTATATGTATAATACAACCAAAATGAGACTCATCTCATTATTTATGTGCCATATTCAATTAGACACATATGAATTCCTATTAGGATGATTCCCGTACAATCTATATATGACAAGAAATAAATGAAATTCTCATCTAATATATAGACATCCATAAATATTGTCGAGTATCAAATTCATCAAAATGACACTCACAATAGTTATGACAACAAATGTTACAACATATTTCGATGGACATTAGTAATTTCCTAGGAAGCTTTAATTTGAAAATTGAAAATTATCCAAATCTTAGTCTTAGCTCCCCTATTATCCCTTACTATTATGATATAGTTCAATTTCAAAATTAAGAGTATGACATTGTTTAGCATTCTGCTAAACACAACCACTTATATGACTTATTATGTGGTTCTCATTGTCATGACTCAGTTGCACATAGGTAAATTGTATGAACAATAAAATCTAGTCTTAAAGGTATGATCTACTTTATTGTTCATAATACTCGTGAAGAGTATACCATAAAGTATGTGCATTTCCTTTCCATAAGACAGTCTTATCGATAATCTTTATGGATGTAGTACCTTAACAATAAGGCACAATTTCTTTGATCTATAATAAATAACCCCTAAATGAGGGTCATTAAACTCTTTTATTAGTTTATGGGATAAAACCAATAATAATGTCTATTGTCCATGTGGGATATTGATGCCATCGAGAGCAAGTTCAACGGACTTCTCTGAAGTCAATATCTACAACATGTGACAGGCCAATGATTTGAATAAATTAACAACCTAGGTACAACTCAAAAACAATATGGTAATGTTGTAATCCAAATTGCAATTTTTATAGGTGTATATATCTTATCATAGTTTTGGACTAGAGTAGGTAATCACATAAATGTGTAAACCATACAAACTAATCATCATAAGTTTCGGTGTACACAAGACAAGATAATCTCTATGTTGGAGGCAAAGAGTAGATCTTTATAGTAGGCAAATATATTGCTGCCTAAGCACGGTCTCAAGGCAGAATAATTCACAAAGAATTAAACGCAGCCAGTGCATTTAGGACTCTACAATCTTGTGTAATAACAAAACAATATGATGAGAAAGATCAATCCAAACTTTTATTTTGATTAGAAAATTAACCAAAATAACCAAGATATTATATTGCAACTTTTGGTCCCATGCTTATATCAGGGTTAAAATTTTCTTATTCAATAAATCCTTGTTAAATTGCAATTAATGCAACTAGCAAATTTAACTTGTATGTGGTGCAAATTGTGGTTTAGGGCACCAGCATACCCAATTCTATTATAAAATTTACAAATATAACTTATATGTTAGTGCAAAACTGGGGGTTTGGTTGCACCGACATAGCCCAATTAATTTATCAAAAATAATAAATGTAATATGTATGTGGTGCAAAGGGAGATTGGGCCCACCACATACACCAAAATTATAATAGAATTACCAATGCCATTGTACTATAAAATAATCAAACCACAAAATATTACAATGACAAAGATTCAGGAGAGTACAACAAGCATACAATACAGATAGTTCAATTTATTCTCACAAGAATTTAAACTAAAAAAAATAGCCAATTGCATAAAATACTAAACTGCTGAAAATTAAAAAGGAAAGAAAAGAAGTAAAAAAAATGAAACAGTGGGGGGTGGGCAGCTGCGGCCAAGCCAGCCCGGCCTGCCCGGTGGCCAGGCGGCCCGCCAGCCAGGCGCGCGGTCCGCCACGCGGCCCAGGCGGCCCACTGCGGAGGCCGGCGGCCTATAAAAGGGCGACGGTTAGGGTTGCCCCTGTTCGCCGCCGCAGCCGCCTCCTGGCTCCGCCGCCGCCGCCTAGTCGCCGCCGGTGACCATCGCCGTCGAGCCACCGCCTCCAGCCACCACCGCCGGCCACTACCGCCTTTATCCCCTCGGGTCTTCGTCTTCCAAGCATGGCGGACCCGATCCCAGCCATGGAGGCCGGCCGGCGGGGCACCCGCCCGTCTCCGGCAGTCCCCACCATTCGTGTGGGCGTCGTTCAGCGGCGGGTGGCCGCCTCCCCCGGTTAGGAAGAAGCGAGGCTAGCGCCAAGCGTGGTCCCGGGCGGGAGGATGGTCCTGCGCGGTCGATTTGCCGTCACTTCGACTTCGAAGTCGCATGAAGGCAGGGCGGTTGCGCAGGGCGCCGGCGTCGGATGCGAGAACCGGCCACGGACGCAAGTTTGCCGGCGAGTCGTGGACGCTGGCACCTGACCGCGACGGGCTCGAAGGCCTCCGGTCACGGACGAGAAGGCCGCACAAATTCATTGTAGCCGTTCTTCTTCCGCACAGGGAGAAGCAGTGACTTTGGTAAAGTTTCCGGCGAACTTCTTTTCCAATTAGAGAGTACCTTGGCATAAAGTTGAGGCAGCGACGCAGGCGAACAGCAACACCGGCAATGCCTCCGGCGAATTTCTTCAGAATTGGAACGCCGATTTTACTCTCTGCTGCAGGTTTTCGAACAACGTGCGTGTAGGAGAGACAGCACGTCGGTGAGTTTGGCTCCAGCGAGCGTTCAACAGCGACGCCGGACAACTCTCCGGCGAACTCGTTTGCCCAGGGAGAGCAAAGTGCGTGATAACGTGTTAAGAGAATTTTGGGATTGAATGAAATGAATCGGTTGAATCACTGTATTGATTGATGAATAGTGTACAAATATATATACAAGTCAACAGGTGTCTGCCTGTGACGAAGGGGCAACTTGCCCTCTACGGTGTCTCTTGAAAGGGTCGTCATTAGCGGTTGCTAATGACGGTAATTATCCTATTGATCACTAATTAATTATCCTAATTAATCCTAACAATAACAAGCAGACCATTTGATTCCTTGAGGGATAAATAATTAGCTGTATATTTAATTATTAGAATCATTTTATGAGAAGAGATTTTTTACTGTGCCAGTGAAGTACTAGGAAGTACAAAGTGTTTCGATTTTTTCCACCACATGATTAAATAAAAAATTAATCTAATTTAGAAAAGGGTATTATGGTAATCTCCTTATTCTCTCTCTCTCTAAGTTTCCTTCCTCCCCTAGCGTGTCTCCATGTTTATGTCAATAACTCAAGGAGATGCTGGATCGATAAAGGTGGCACCATGGCGTACGTTCGTAGGCGCGCTATATATGGAGATCACGCACGACCAGTTCTATATATATACTTCCTTCACATATTTGCTTTGCAGTGTCCATCATCAGTAAACGGAGAGATCAGAAGAGGAAGATGAGTGAGCACAAGAGGACATGCAGAGTAAAACCACACTAGCTAGGTAGGTCAGATGAATGAAATCCATATTGCATTGAGAATGGTAGGCACCAGGTAAGAAGCTAGCACCTATTTGAATTCCACATCATGTGGATTACAACGATGAACCCTCTTTTGGAATGCATATGCTGCAATGTACTGATGAAGAGTTTGTTGCTGACGCTAGACAAGTGGAGAAAACAGAGTTACTAGCTCCAAATCACAGAACCTCCGAGCACTATTTGGATCCTTCACTGTTCTAACGTATTTGCTAGGCACTTGGTAGGCAACTCGAGCTGTAGTTGTAGTTTAGCTTGAGAGTCGTGGACTTGTTGGAGGTGGTTGTGTCGTCGGCCTATCGCTGGTTGTTCGCTCCAAGAATAAACCTAGTAGTCCGGGGCGGATTCCGTCACCAAACATTACTAGTTTGTGGTGGATTATAGCAGCTGTGTAGCTGCTGACACTCTGCTGGTGACTCGCGGTGTCCGGACGAGGAACTGGCTGGCAACATTTCTTTTTGGGGAGATAACTAGCGGTAGTGCTCAATTGAATCTCATGATATGATCTCCAGGGCGGCCCGCATCATCCGTTTCTCTATGTGCCTCGATCACCATGCAAACTACGCATGCTGACGACCTTGGATCGGAGCGCCCATGCATTCTGTTCTTTTATTTTTCTTTATAAAGGCAAAGGCAGAAATACTGCATGATCACTAAGGAGCAGCAGAAAGTTATTAATTACGTATACATGTGATGCTCAATCCTGGATTTATATACACATCTTCGCTGACATTAGCACCATCTTATTTCTCCATTGTGCCCCCAACAACTAGCCACCCTGAGCCAATATCAACACGGGAGATGGCAAGACCTGGATTTACTATACTGGATGATGACCGTGAATCAGCAAGGGAGCCTCTTGTTCACGAGCTGCAAGAGTACCATCTCTCTTCATCGGCTTCATGACATATATGCATACCACATACCAGGATGGATCCAATGACAGGAGGAGAGCAAACCAAGCTATTGAACGCATACACCTATAGATGCAGCACGAGAGTAACACCGCGCGCCGTTATCAATGAATTGCTCCTAGCTCTTTTTCTATGCTTACACACTCTTGCAAGTTAGGGCAAATCATCCTAATTCCCCAGCAAATTTTGGGATCGGAAATCACATGGTGAACGCGCCCTTCTCATGCTCATGGTACATATATTATTTTATACATGTAAATTCCTCTGCTTTTTTGTACATGTTAATGCATGTTCAAATCGTACTCGAGCCTACTACATCTCTCACACACATGAGAACTGAGGCCTGACCCATATATGGTATCAGCATCATCTTACTCCTCCCTTGTATATATTATACACACCTCACCTTGCACCTACATATACCATCGAGTCACCCAGTCAATTTCAAAAGAAAATGAAGGAAAAGATAGAGCTTAAGGTGTTGGATCGAGGGCAGGGAAAGCAAATTGTAAATCTACTACTGTAGAAATGTGAGGCACCGGGTAAATAGGCCACTGCAGAAGGTTTTCGAAGGCTGCTGTTCCACAGAAACACTCGATCCTTGAGATCTCTTTGCTAACATTTTGGGTAGGATTTCGGTCAAAAAAAAACATTTTGGGTAGGATGAGGATGCTTCAACCTAGAGCTCTTTTCCGGTGCCTTATACTATGCTATACTAACGTTGAAAAAAGACTAGTATACAATCATCCAACGGCTTAGATTAATTGTATACTTCGTAAAACTTATGAGTAGTATGAGGTGGTATGGATGAGTAGTATAGAGTGGTATAAGGATATTATGGGAAAACAAATTTAACTACTTTTTTAATTATAACCTCATATAATTTGTGAATTTGAATCACACATAATTAAATTGGAAATCAACACATTCTGTCACTTAGATCCGGTCTGTCCTAATACTTGAAGGATCATGCGAACATATAGGCATGCTCACGATCGATTAGTTACAGAGGAATACCAACTCACTAAAGACCAAACGAATGCCATCATCACGTCACAAGGAATTTGACTGCCAAAATATTTCTCCAGCAGCCTCTGGACGTTTGGAACGATGATCCTTGTAATCAGAAACACTACAAACGACTCGCCTGCGGCGGCGGCAGGTGAAGCACGAATATAGCGCCGGGCGGCCACTGCCGGTACGGCCGTACGGGGAGGCGACGCCCAGGCAGGGGCGGCGGCCGCTATAACTCGTGTCCCGACTCCTGACGCTGGAAGAGATCGAAGAGAATGGATCTACAAGTAAATTAGTAATGGATAAAAAATACTTACTAAATTACCCTTACTAATCCACAGTTAGATGTTATCTATACTATATACCACCACGTAGTAGTATAGTGCACCGGAAAAGGGCTCTCAACCTATGTCGATGATGCAGACAACTCACATTGAATGGCTCATGAACTCACACTGATGAACTCACACTGAGAGGATGGGACTGCTAGTAGGCCGAATGTTCTCGTTCTCTCATTGCCTGCAATTAAGCAAGCCAACGAATGAGCTTTTATGTGCCGACTTATATCCAAGTCGGCAATACTCCGTATAATGACAACCAAACCATTTAATTCCTCGATATATTAATTATTAGCTGTACATTTAATTCTCAGAACCATGGTTCTGAGAAAAATTTTCCCTTCTGCAAAGATTGAGCTTCCGACGGTTCTAAACCTAATATTGTTCCTTGGAAAGCAGTAATGAATAGCAGCACTTTGAGTTCTGTAAATGTACAATTTATTAATGGAGGTCAATTTTGTATCTTTTCAGAGAGTGATACGTGACTTAATTTGTTATTATAATACTCCGTAGTTGTACTAGTGAAATTAAGGCCATGATCAAAGGTAGATCAAGTTCATAATTAAAATGAATGAGATTGCCATCAATATGATACTGAAGCTATTCGTCCTAGCCATTTGGTAAGTAAAGTGACATACTCTTGGAATGCACATTATTGTGAATGGACTGCAGACAATTCTTGGAGTTACTGCTTTTACTCCGTGACTACTACTTACCCTATACTATATATAGTTCATTCACACATTTTTGCTTTGCAGTGTCCATCATCAGTACCTGGATAGATCAGAAGAGAGAGATGAGTGAGCACAAGAGGGCATGCAGAGTAAAACCACACAAGATAGGACTGCATTGAGAATGGAAGGCAGCGGGAAAGAAGCTACCGCGGATTTCTAGATACGTAGATGAGGTCTGTTTTGGAACGCATATGGTGCAGCTGTGTAGCTGCTGACACTCTGCTGGTGACTCGCGGTGTCGGGACGAGGAACTGGCTGGCAACATTTCTTTTTGGGGAGATAACTGGAAGTAATGCTCAATCGAATCTCATGATATGATCTCCAGCGCGGCCCGCATCATCCGTTTCTCTATGTGCCTCGATCACCATGCAAACTATGCATGCTGACGACCTTGGATCGGAGCGCCCACGCATTCTGTTCTTTTATTTTTCTTTAAAGGCAAAGGCAGAAATACTGCATGCTCACTAAGGAGCAGCAGAATGTTATTATGTATACATGTGATGCTCAATCCTGGATTTATATACACATCTTCGCTGACATTAGCACCATCTTATTTCTCCGTTGTGCCCCCAACAACTAGGCACCCTACTACATCTCTCACACCCATGAGAACTGAGGCCTGACCCATATATGGTATCAGCACCATCTTACTCCTCCCTTGTATATTATACACACCTCACCTTGCACCTACATACCATCGAGTCACCCAGTCAATTTCGAAAGAAAATGAAGGAAAAGATAGAGCTTAAGGTGTTGGATCGAGGGCAGGGAGAGCAAATTGTAAATCTACTACTGTAGAAATGTGAGGCACCGGGTAAATAGGTTACTGCAGAAGGTTTTCGAAGGGTTCATAGATAAAAGATTCATCGTACTGATGAAGGGTTCCAATGCTGTACCCCCTCCTACTTGTCACGGTTTCCACTTTCCACCACTCAACTGTAGCTGTGGAGGTGGGCGGTCGTGGGAGCCTGGGAGCCAGCGGTCGCGAGAACGTGGTTGGAGGTCGCGGGGGCGGATCCGATCACCAAAACTTGTTAAATTCGGGGTGGACTCGCGGGGGCGAGAACTACCAGCAGCAGCTTTACCTAACTGACAGGTGACTCGAGGTGCCCAGACAAGGAACTGGCAACATTTCTTTTGGGGAAATTTACAAACCCAATATTTCTTTTCGGATATATGGCATTGGGTGAATTAAAAAAAATACAAACCTACAAATATGGAAATGTGAGGCGCCAGGAAATAGGCTATTCCGGATAACGGTGAATCAGCAAGGAAGCCTGCATATACACGGCCCGTCAGAGAACTTTGCTGTACAGACAGGGAACAAATCATCCTAATTCCCCAGCAAACTTGGGGGTCAGAAATCACACGGTCAACGTGCCCTTCTCATGCTCTCATGGTAAGTCTGTTTTTGGTACATGCAATTGTTTTAGATAAGGGTACAAAACCGACCTACTATAAGCAATAATGACACGCATAGCATTTGATCCCTTAAGAGATTAGCTATACACTATTTAATACTACTTAGAGCCATCAAATTACACCATTTAGATAATTCGAGAGGTTGACTGTATGTCCGTATATTTAGAACCATCTATCTCCCTTCTGCAGAATTCAGACCCCAACGATTCTGAAACTAATCTTGTCCCCGAGGATGCAATAATAAATTAAATGGCGATTTGGATTTTGTAAATGTACATGTTAGTGGAGTTCAGTTTTCATATTTTCAGAGAGAGTAGGTATGCTATTTGGTTTGTTATTATGCTATTTTGACTGCCCTAACAACCAGACCATTTAATTCCTTGAGATATTAATTAGCTGTATATATAATTCTCAGAATCATGGTTCTGAGAAAAAATTTCCCTTCTGAAAAATCAGCTTCTGACGATTCTAAAACTAATATTGTCCCATGGAAAGCAGTAATAAATTAAATAGCGCTTTGAGTTCTGTAAATGTACAAATTTTTAATGGAGGTCAATTCTGTATCTTTTCAGAGAGTGATATGTGATTTAATTTGTTATTATAATAGTTGTAGTGAAATTAAGTCTATGAGCAAAAGTAGATCAAGTTCATAATTAAAATGGATAAGATTGCCACCCATCAATTTGGTACTGAAGCTATTCGATCGTCCTAGCAATATGTTAAGTAATTAAAGTGACATAGTCTTAAAGTTTGAGACTGAATTCAAGGCGAAAGCACACCGTCATCACCTAACAATCACATTGTGAATGGACTTCAACCTTTCTGTTAGGGAAAAGTCCGATTTACAACCTTGAACTAGCACACAAGTCTGGTTTTCAACCTTAAACTACAAAATCAGACATAAAAGGCCATCCAACTATCAAAACCGTGCAAGTTTCAACATTTGAGCGGTTTTGGAGGTGGTTTTCCATTTTGTGAAAATGTTAAAAAAATGGTTTCATCTAAAAAATCATAACTAATTCATTTTAAATCAGAAAAATATGGAACTAATACCCAAAGTTTTATAAAAATGTCACCTATCTATTGGTGCACTATTTGGAGTTTTTTTAAATATTATATGTTCAAGTTTCTAGTTTTTATTGCTTTTTCTAAAAATACTAGGAATATGAATAATAAGATGCAGATGACTCCAAATAGTTCACCAATAGATAGGTGACATTTTTATAAAACTTTGGGTATAAGTTCCATATTTTTCTGATTTAAAATGAATTAGTTATGATTTTTAGATGAAACCATTTTTTTTAACATTTTCACAAAATGGAAAATCACCTCCAAAACCGCTCAAAGGTTGAAACTTGCACGGTTTTGATAGTTGGATGGCCTTTTATGTCTGGTTTTGTAGTTTAAGGTTGAAAACCAGACTTGTATGTTAGTTCAAGGTTGTAAATCGGACTTTTCCCTTTCTTTATTACAAAAGTAATAATTCTTGGATAATTGTTTAACTCCATATATGCATGACTACTACCCTATATATATAGTTCATTCACACATTTGCTTTGCAGTGTCCATCTTCAGTACCTGGGTAGATAAGAAAAGAAAGATGAGTGAGCACAAGAGGGCATGCAAGTAAAACCACACTAGCTATAGGTCAGATCAAATCCATATTGCATTGAGAATGGAAGGCACCAGGAAAGAAGCTACCGCGAACTCGCGTGTATTTCCAACAAATTTCAGTCAAATTTGTTGAAATTTTAAAGTGTGAACGCGAGCTTTTAGTTTTAGGGTCCGACTCTCAACGTGGGGCTCACATGTGGATCTGGGTATGATAATTTGCATAAAGTAGCAGACTCTCACTCTAAGTCATTTCCAACAAATTTCAGTCAAATTTGTTGAAATTTTAAAGTATGAACGCGAGCTTTTAGTTTTAGGGTCCGACTCTCAACATGGGGCCCACGTGTGGATCTAGGTATGATAATTTGCACAAAGTAGCAGACTGTCACTCCAAGACATCTCCAACAAATTCTATTCAAATTCGCTGAAATTTTAAGATGTGAACGCGAGTTTTTAGTTTTATAGTTCAGCTTTTGATCTAGGTGACACGTACAACCAATTCAAACCATTTCAAACTGATCCAAACTATTAAGATTGCTAAACCGAACCAAACCAAACCATTATGTATGTCACCACATTATTCACCAAACTAACCAACACCAATTAGGAAAACCAAACTATTAAAACCGGTTTAAATCCAAACCATTCTCAGACTTACGTCCACGTGGCTAAGATCGATGAGGTCTGTTTTGGAATGCGTATGCTGCAGTGTACGGCTCTCTCTCTCAAGTTCTTGGCAACGGGGCAGGTACTGGTGAGCTTCAGTGGTGGCTTGTCTGATCTCGCTGAAGAGGTTGAGTGACTCGTTCTCCAGTCGGCGAGTGTATTTGTCCAGGTCGACGAGGTTGTTGTCGGTCGCATCCAGCTTATCGTCTGACTCGCGAAGCGGAGGCTGGTCGTCGTCGTCCTGTAGGCCCTCGTCACTACGTGAAAATCTCAAATAGGTCACACAGCATTTGTAACGGGTCCTTAACGCTCGTTACATCCACCCACATCTGTAACGGTTGTTGTTTGGCGCCCGTTACCCATAAGCGCGCCAGGACGACCCTGGGGTTGGCCTCCACAACGCCCGTTACTAATGTGGACTTCTGGTAACGGGCTTCTTAAACGCCCGTTACATGAATTCTTTGTAACGGATGTTAAATAGAGCCCGTTACAAATGTTAAACCTATCGGTAACAGGCTTGTAAAGTCCGTTACCGATCAATGACCTATCAGTAACGATCTGTTTAAGTCCGTTACTGATCACTGCCGTATTGGTAACGGGCTATAAAGTCCGTTACCGATAATTTCGTACTGGAGACGCATGTTTGTTAGGATGCGTCTCCTTTGCTGGCGACCCAATTGGATACGCTCGTGTCTTAGGACTCGTCTCCTTTGATTGCCACCCAGGGTCGCCTCTTTTCTCACATCGGAGACGCGCGTTGTTATTGCTCATCTCTGTCTTCTCCTTCCGACACCACTCGCTCTCTCTCCGCAGAAGGCCACTCCCGTTCCGACAACAACACTCGCTCTCTCCTCAGAAGGTCACTCGCTCGATCTGTGTGCTCAGATGTCCCCGCCGGCCTGTCCCGTTCGCCGCCGCCAGCTGCGCGCGCTCTGAGGATCGCGCTTATTTTCTCTCCTCAGAAAGCCGGCGCTGCAGCAGGCCGGCCGGCCGCGTGTGCGACGGCGAAAGGGGTCAGCGGACGTCGACCGCGCTGTCCTCCGCGCTGTCGCCGCGGCCGCGACGCCGCCTCCGATCCTCCTCCTCCTCGGCCGCGCTCGCCTCGTAGAAAGTCCTCGTCAAGGTGTAAATTAATTGCCCCCTTTTATTGAAATTCTTCAGCTGTCCTAATCCTCTTATGTTATCGGTTTTTTTGTGATGAATTATGCTCATTTGGTGTATGGAATGCAGATGGCGTCTGCTGCTCGGGCTTGGATGTACAGACAGCCCCAAGAAGATTGGGAGAATTTCTTAAGCGGGGTCAATGGTTTTCTAAATCAAGCAGAGGCGGATATGAGAAACCGTGGTGTTCAGGCAATGCTTTGCCCCTGTATAGATTGTCTCAACCATAAGAAATTCACACAACGGAAAATCATTTTTCATCATTTGGTCACACGTGGTTTCACAAAAAAATACACGTGTTGGAATAAACATGGTGAGGAAGGCCTTAATGAACTCGAAGCAGGCTGCCTAAATGAAGGTGAAGTGCGACACCATGCTACCAACCATGATGAAGACCTTGATGACGGTGGAGTTTTTGAGAAAAATGAACTATTATTCCCACCAAATGAGATGAGGCCTGAGGATATCACTGATCAAGAAGTTAGGGGCTTCGATGATGGTGAGGTGTTGCAACGTGTGCACAATGTTGATCAAATGTTGCGGGATGTTGAGTTTCAACGAGTGTACACACCTTCTGAATTAGCGAGGCTGAAGCAGTTCATTAAAGATTCAAAGAAAACCCTCTATCCGGATTGCCAGAAGTACTCTCGCCTTTCTGGTGATCTAAAACTTCTGCAGCTTAAGGCAGATCATGGTTGGAGCAACAAAAGTTTCAAACATCTATTGGATGTGCTTAGAGACATGCTACCTGAAGGAAACCAAATAGAAAAGTCTGTCTATGAGGCGAAGGAGATAATCTGTCCGGGCAAACATGCCAACAATGTAACGGGCAGTGTAAAAACCCGTTACCAGTCATGACCGGTGGGCCCCAGGACATGGCCCGTTCATCGAGATATAGGAGACGCAGGTTGAAAGCACGCGTCTCCTTTAATCGAGAGGAAGCAGACGCGCGTGGAAACAGATGCGTCTCATTTCGTCGAGACAGAGGAGACGCAGGTTCACGGCACGCGTCTCTGATGTTGATTTCACAGTAACGGGCTCTGTTTTCATGCCCGTTACCAAAGTTCCCTGTGGGCCCAGAGAAACAGTCATTTCACGTGACCGGTGACTAGTTGTGGTAACGGTTGTTGTTTGATACCTGTTACGAATCCTAGATGTGCTGAGACGCGCGTGAAATAGACGCGTCTCATTTCGTTAAGATAGAGAAGACGCAGGTACACAGAAGGCGTCTCCGATATTGAGCTACTGTAACGGGCTGTGTTTTTGTGCCCGTTACCAAAGTTCCCTGTGGGCCCAGAGAAACAGCCATTTCACATGACCGGTGGCTAGTTATGGTAACGGTCGTTGTTTTATGCCCGTTATGAATATGTCTTATCAGTAACGGGCATCTGCCCGTTACCTTTCTTGGCTCATTTGTAACACTTGATCGGTAACGGGCGCTTTGCCCGTTACGAAAGGCAATCTATGCCCGTTACCAAAGTGAGTTTTTCACGTAGTGCGTGTGGCGACACTCACTACTTGAAAACCTCAAATATGTCACGCAGCATTTGTAACGGGCCCTTAACACCCGTTACATGCACCCACATCTGTAACGGTTGTTGTTTGGCGCCCGTTACAGATAAGCGCGGCAGGCCGACCCCGGGGTTGGCCTCCGCAACGCCCGTTATCAATGTGGACTTCTGGTAACGGTCTTTTTAAACGCCCGTTACATGAATTCTTTGTAACGGACGTTAAATCGAGTCCGTTACACAAGTTAAACCTATAGGTAACGAGCTCGTAAAGTCCGTTACTGATCAATGCCCTATCGGTAACGGGCTGTTTAAGTCCGTTACTGATCACTACCGTATTGGTAACGGGTTATAAAGTCCGTTACAGATGAGCATTTGACGCCCGTTACTAGACTGAGAGCTCAATAATTAAAGTCTAATAGCACTCGTCACTGCCGTGAAGCGGGAGCGCGGCGGCAGTGAACAAATGAGACGGAGGTTTGTTAATCCATGTCTCCTTTGTTAAGAAAGGAGACAGAGGTTTGTGAATCATCATCTCCTTTGAGTCTGTCCTCATTGACAGGTCAACTCGATCTCTCATTGCTTCCATTTCGACATACAGGCACAATCAACACACATTTATTCTGAGACAAAACAGACATCATAAGAGAGATAACTTGTCCACAAAGATGAAGATAACTTGTCCACAGGAATAAAGATAATTATTACAAAAGGTTAACTTGTCCATCAGGCTAGGACTTAACTTGTCCATCACATTATTTACTATGGTCGTGCTATCTGACCATACACCATACACATCAACAAAGGCATGCCCCTTGAACATCCACAAAAGTATGGCTACTGACCCTGCACATCAACAAGCTTGAACTAGATCATGCCCCATCAAGATTGGCTCTTTTTGCAGCCTCTTCGTAAGCAACTAAGGATTCTTGAAGCCCTTCGAGCGCACCTTCAATGGGCTCGAGATTTTGTTCAGTAGTATACTTGTACCTCCTTATGTGCTTAGCCTTTTTGATGAGGATGTTCACTTCTTTCGTGATTTTTTAAACTCAGGTTTCACATAATCCCAGACATTAAGGTTTAGAAGTAACTCAAACTCTGCTCGCGACTCAAAGAGTTTTGCCTAAAACAGGGTTAAACATTGTATAAGAATAACATAGTTAATTCAGAACTAATTTGCCTCAGAACTTGGAGCAGTATAGGAACAGTCATAGGAAAATTATATAAGAACTTGAAAATTATCCTAGGCTTCATAGCAGGGTGTGACAAGTAAAAGCAGAACTTAGTTCAGAACTGATTTGCCTCAGAACTTGGTATAAGATCATGACAAGCATGGAAGACATCATCATAGGCACTAATTAACTTTATGAAGCTCAAGCTCAAGCTAGCTTAAGCTCCATCTATAGAACAAGTAAAAAGGCAGTGAGATTCAGAGAAACTTGCCTCGCCGTCGTCGTGGTTGTTGCCAGAGTCAGAGATGAGGTCCTCTACACCTTCTTCGCCGCTCCCTCGACCCCTCTTCGTAGTTGCCAGACACTTGTGCTCGCAAACGTGAGGCAGACCCCTCGCCCACTTCGCTGCCCCCTAGCCGGCACGCTCCTCCTTACCGCTGCTTGGCCCCTCGTCGGAATCCGAGAGGATCTAGTCGAGGACCATCGTCTCCGGCATTGGGTTCACTCCACTGCCACTTGGCCCCTCTCCGGTGCTCATCGTCGTCTCCCTCTTCGCCGCCATCTCACCGGCACGCGCGCGGATCCAGTTGCGGCACCGCTTCGCGTTCCGGTTCTCCTCGATCCCGGGTGCGCGGGGTCGTCTGCTGCTTGGCCCCTCACCGGCGCTCATCGTCGTCTCTGTCTCCACACCTCCTCTGCGCTTTTTTTAAAGGAAAGTGCTGCGCTTATCCATTCGGAAAGAAGAAGGGGGAGGTTGAATATTCATTTTGCAAAATGGATAGTCAATGCCGACGCGGGTTAGCAAACCCACGTCGCTTTGTTGGCTGGTGCGCGGGTGGGCAATGGTTACCTTCTTTATATTAGGCTGCTGACGCTGACACGTGGGCCCGACACTTTTTTTTTGAAATGACACTTGCTTCCCTCAAAAATTAGGGCCCATAAAGCAGCACCTAAAAATTAATAAAAATACGAATAATTCATAGTTTTTTTAAGAATCGAACAACTCATAGGAGTAGTTGGGCATTTGGTATTTTGAATAAAATATGAACAGTCACACGTCTCCTTGTGACCACATGACTCTTTTTGTGGCCAAGAGCTCTTCTGAGCGGACACGGGTTCCGAGGCGCGTGACCGGCCGCCTAACGGTTCGCCGTCTTGTCAATATAAATCCTGGCCGGCCAAGAACTTCGTCAACTGCGGCACCAAGAAAACCCCAGCACCACCGTCTCCGTCACCAAGAAGTGAATCCAAGAGCTTCTTCTTCCTCAAGCGCGAGCATGGCATCGTCAAGCGAGCCATCCAGGAAGCGGGGGAGGGAGGAGGTGCCGCCGCCCCTGCCCGCCGAGCCCGAGGAGGTGCCGCCGCCCCCGCCCGAGGAGGTGAAGCCGCTCCCGCCCGACGAGCCCGAGGAGGTGCTGGCGCCGCAGCCCGTGGCGGTCGTGCGTGCTCCACTAAATGCTGACGAAGCCACTTGGTCAGTGAACTTGTTCCGTGATGCTTTCGTGAAGCTTCGAAAGGTGGCCGTTCGTCTCGGGGTCCCAGTACCCAGTGATCCGCTGCAGATGACCATGAAGGATTACGCTTTCAAGATCAATATCTTGGTTGGGGACCTGGAGAGAGGAGTGCTCGCCCCCGTCGACGACGACGGCGGCGATGATGGCAGCCTCGATAGCTCCGACTCCGACTCCGACGGTGGGGCTCCTCCGGCGGTGACTACCTCTGCTTAATTAATTGTTCCTCTGTTAATGTGTTCTTCCTGTGTGTTTGTTGAACTTGTGATGGACTAGTAGATCCTCTGTTAATATGTTCCTCCTGTGTGTATGTTGAACTTGTGATGAACTTGCAATGTTTATGGCAGCTTACAATGAATTGCAATGTGTATGCCAGAAGTTTGTTACTCTGTTTGTGTCATTATATGGCAGTAGTTCACAATGAATTGCAATGTGTATGCCAGAAGTTTGTTACTCTATTTGTGTTAATCCGCGTTTGCTTTGCCTCGTACTGCAATGAAATGTCAACACCGATGAATTGATGAATTTTGTGATGTGTGACACATTAAGATTTGTGACCCAATTGTCATTCCATCCATTCTTCATTCATACATTTAAGTTTGTCATATGTGACAAATTTTTCATTCTTCATCCACACAGATGAAGCAAAAGCACCACTTTTAACATCAGAATTACTTCTTTGCAGCATACATCCCCAGTAAACATCCAAATACTACACAAACAACAGCCACAATAATCAAGTTCATCTTCCAGATCACATTGTCCATCTTCTCCTCCAGTGCTTTCTTCCTCTGCTTGTCCTCCAGTGCTTGCCTCTGCTCGCCGCCCCCAATTTGACATTCCACTGAATCAACTACTTCATCGACCGCGTCTGCCCAGTTCGACGGTCGAAAAACAATGACGCCAGCATCCTTCAGCATCTGGAGATACTCCTTGTGGAAACGATAAAATCCACAATTCTTGTTGTGCTGCAGAATCAAAAGCACATAAGAACCCTAACTCAGATTTGGGAGACACAGCAGACTACTCACCGAGTTCCTTGCACACTTGAAACAAAGACGACCGTGGTTTTCACCTTCCTTCTGCGTCCGCCCCTCCACCACCCGAGCCATACCACAGTCTGATGGACCGATTAGGCGACCAGAGAGGGGGGAGTGAACGGGGCCGATAAAAATTCTTCTCGAATGGGATGACTTCCCAAACAAGATGAACTCGGTCGGACACCCAAAATCACACGCTCCGCACGCAACCTTCCGTTTGCCAAAACCACGTAGCGACTGAAGTGCTACTGGTCCTAGGAACAAACACTACCAGCGGCCTCAACTCCTACACGCCCACGGCAGCGGAAACGACTCGGGAGCCGGCTGTCTGGAAGGGGCGGTCAGACCGGGTATGAGGGGCGGTTAGACCGCCTCCACCTGGTAACCGGAAAATCCTCCGAAACGCCTCTTCCGAGCACCAAAACACACCACGGTTTCACCAACAGAAATCTCTGGTCAAGGCTAAGCTAGCTACCAGGAAATCTTGGCGAAAACCAAAACTTCACCCAGGGGCCTAGGGGCGGTTAGACCGGCTACCACGGGCGGTCTAACCTCCTGTACCCAGCAACGAACTCAAGGCAAGAACTCCTAGCAAACAACACCGAAACGACCCAAGATTTCACCAGAAGACTCCTCTGATCAAGGCGAACAAACTCACAGAGGAAAACCTGGGAAAATCCAAACCTTCACCTGGAAGACCCAGGGAGGTTAGACCGCCCCCTATGGCGGTTAGACCGCCCTACCCAGAAAATCTGGCCGCGGGTCAACCATCAACTTCCCATCGCCCGATCTCCCGATTCACCCCACGGATTGCGGCGAAACTTCGGGGATAGCTGGGTTACCTCTTGGGCAACCTCTCCCTCAAAGGAATCGAACCGAAACGCCCACAATCAAAGGGAATCACGGATTTAGGCTCTCTAGGTCATGAACTCGAGCAACTCGAAAAACCACCAAATCGAGGTCGATTCAAAGGAGTTCTTGGGGCAAAGTCACCAGCCAAAGAGGCACAAGGTCCTCATACGTGACACCCAACAAGAATCCCGCAAGAAATCGCCCTCAAAACTCCGCCAAGAGAATCACAAGAAAGATCTCCGAAAATCACCAAAAAGAAGAACGGGAAAGGCAACACAAGACCTTGAGGAACCACGCCGAATCATCTATACATACCATGAAGGTTCATACAAGGTCTAGCTTGCCACCCATACATCCATCCCTCTCTCTAGATCTCACATGAAGCTCTCAAGCTAGTCCTAGGAAAATAGCAACGAAAAATGGGAAAACAAATGAGCTAGGGTTCCAAGAGTTGGCTGCCATCCATCCCCTCAAGTGTTTATATGGAGGCACCCAAAAGACTAAACTACCCTTACTAGATAACTAGAGATACATGCCCCTCAAGAGCGAAATTGGAAGTCTTCAGATTTTCTTCATCGGACGGATGCCCAGCGACCGCAATCTTGCTTAGCCTCGACGCAAGCCTTGCGATCCCGACGCGTGTCCTCCGCTTCGAAGCTTCTCGGCGGCAGCGACCCGGGCGGTCAGACCGCCCCCCTGGGCGGTTAGACTGGCCCAGGCGGTCTGACCGCCCCTCCTGGGCGGTTGAACCGGCCTGGGTGGCCGCACCTCCTCGTCGAGTCTTCGGCCTCGGTTTTGTGGCTCAACCGAGTAACCTAGTGGTTTTCTGGTGAACCACTGCAAACCCCGCGAACTCGGTGTAGCCTCCGCCAATCACCACTCATTACTCGGCTCCCACGTAGTCCCGGCTCGACCTTCGTTTTGAGGCTCAACCAAGAAACCGTCCATGACTTCATCCCGCTGTTCTTGCCACCATGCGGCCCGCACTTGACTCCGCTGGCCACCGGGTCCCTCGAACCAAGCCTACTTGTCTTCTCCACACCTGGAGGCCTCACCGGTAACGACCTTTCGCGCTTGTTCTTCACCTGCACCTGCACCAGTCAAGCCGCAACCTGCACCTGCAATACTTAGCCAAGAATCAGTCCATACCACGTTGTCACTCACTCATCACACCAGGAAGCGACCATCCACTGGTCCTCGAACCACACATGGTCCTCAATCTCCCCCTTGATGAGTGCATTGACAACACACACATATAGTAACCCGAGAGAAAAGAAAAAGAAAAGAAACGAATAAAAGAAACTCCAACAAGCGATCGAAAGCCAAGGAAAGGCAAAGAACAAGATCACTTGAAGAAGAGCAAGTCTCGGACCCCTTAGTCAAGGGCAACGGCTCGACACATCCGAGACAAAACCATGCTCAAGCAAAGAGCACAAACCACCAATCCAAAGCTCAAACATCACAAAGAGCTCCCCCTGCACACATGCAAGCTCCCCCTGAGCCAAAGCACACTCCCCCTGAACCAATGCAGCAATGCAACATGGGAATGCAACAAAGAGCAAAAACCTGCTCACTCTGCCCAGGGCGGTTAGACCGCCCCACTGGGATCTGACCGCCTGGGGGGCGGTTAGACCGCCCCAAAAGACCGGCCCTGCACCAAACTTTTCAAAAACTGCCCGAACCACTTTGAACACCTTCCAAATGCTCCCAGGTGCCCAAAACATGCACAAACCTCTCCCCCTTGTTGACAATGCATGAATCAAGGTAAAATGCGAAAAGTTTCAACATAGAGCTTCTCAAGTATACAAAATTCATCACAAGATGCTACACATGTCCAAATGAGCAAGTTAGATACTCTATAGCTTCGTAATGACATCAACTACATGATCACCAAGTGTCACAACCATTAGACGAAGCTAAGATAGAATTGAGTAATTTTGCGAAAAGTTACCCTCTCATGAGCAAAGTCCTAAACATGAGCAAAACATGTCAAAATGGCAAAGCCACACAAACTTCATGCTAGGACAACCATTCTAATCATAAGACCATCATAAACACCCATAAGCACCTCATGTCATGTCAAAGCCACCTAGCCATGTGCCTACTTCTATATATGAGACTTCTCATTGGTAGGCATCATGCAACGGTTTAGCACCCAAAGCAATTTTAAATTAAGCACATATGACATGAGAACACATTTTCCAAGCAATTTACATTTCATTTGCAGATTTGAGATTGGTACATGAAATGTCTTTGCGACAAAAAGGAACTTATGCCCCTCCACAAGATCAAGCATGGGGGCTAAACATTCATGATGGCAAATGAGCCTTTGGCCCCATATGATCAAAATAAGCTATCCAACCACAAATTAAGCATAGCCAAGCCACAAAAACATGTCAAGATCATATAAAGGCATTTACTCACAAGAGAGCATACATATAAGATTTTTGAAAAACATAGCCATCAACCATGGATATAAACCAAGATCATCAAGAGCTAAGCCACACTAAGCCATATCATACCAAACTAGCTCACAAGAACATGTATAACATACCATGGTGAACAATGTATATAGGAGAAGCTTTTCCTAAACAATGCATATGATACAAAATGCATGCAAGCTATCATACAAAGATGACTATACATCATGATACAAATGCAATGCAAATGCAAGAAATGCATAAGGAAAGCTATACATATGCTACAAAGGAGCTCCCACACACCCAACTCAAGAAATCAAACAAACACCAAGCTCCCCCCGCAAACGAGTGAAAGTTGCTTGATCTAGGGGTTTGGTGAAAATATCGGCTAGCTGGTCATGTGTGGGTACATGGATCAAAGCTATCTTTCCTTTCTCTACGTTGTCTCTCAGAAAATGATACCTCACTTCTATGTGCTTGGTTTTGGAGTGAAGCACTGGGTTCTTTGCAACGCTTATGGCACTTGTGCTATCACATTGAAGTGGGACATGGGTATACTCCTCACCAAAGTCGCTCATGGTGTATGTGATCCAAAGGAGCTGAGAGCAACAACTAGCTGCGGCAACGTATTCAGCTTCGGTAGTGGATTGAGCAACACTCGACTGTTTGCGGGAAGACCAAGACACCAAAGAAGAACCCAAAAACTGGCAAGTCCCAGAAGTGGACTTCCTATCCAACCGACACCCGGCAAAATCCGCGTCCGAAAATCCATGAAGAACCAAAGAAGAAGACGCGGAGTACCAAAGGCCAAAGTCGGGAGTGTGTCGCAAATACCTGAATATACGCTTTACTGCTTGCCGATGCGAAGTCCTCGGAGACGCTTGAAAACGAGCGCACAGACATACCGAGAATTGGATGTCCGGCCTCGTCGCCGTCAAGTAGAGGAGTGATCCGATCATGCTCCGGTACTCCTTCTGGTCCACGTGTTCACCTTCCTCGTTCGCATCAAGAGCTGTAGTCGTACTCATAGGCGTCGCCATGGCCTTGGAGTCCTCCATCTTGAACTTCCTCACAATGTCCTTGGTGTACTTAGCTTGGTGCACAAATGTTGCTTCCTTTGATTTCTTGATTTGTAGCCCGAGGAAGAACTGCAACTCGCCCATCATACTCATCTCAAATTCCCTGCTCATGTCTTCTGCAAACCTTGCAACAAGAGAGTTAGACGAGCCACCAAAGACAATATCATCCACGTATACCTGCACAATCAGGATATCTCTGCCCTGCCTGAGGAGAAACAAGGTCTGGTCGACCTTCTCCATCTCAAACCCTCTCTCAAATAGGAACCCCCTCAGCCTACCATACCAAGCTCTAGGCGCCTGCTTCAACCCATACAACACCTTCCTCAACTTGTACACCCGATGGGGGTACTTCTCACTCTCAAACCCCGGTGGTTGCCTCATAAACACCTCTTCCTCCAACACACCGTTCAGGAAAGCACTCTTCACATACATCTGGTACAACTTGAACCCTTTAGCCACGGAAAAGGCTAGAAGGATCCTGGTCGCCTCCAAACGAGCTACAGGAGCGAAAGTCTCCTCGTAGTCGATCCCCTCTTTCTGACTGTACCCCTGAGCAACAAGTCTCGACTTGTTCCTCACCACTTCTCCTTTCTCTCCCTCTTTATTTTTCCACACCCATTTTTGTCCCAATCGGCTTACACCCTGGAGGAGGGTCAACCAACACCCAAACTTGATTCCTCTCAAAATTCTCCAACTCCTCATGCATCGAATTAACCCAATTATGATCAGATAACGCGTGTCCAATGTCTTTGGGCTCAAAGGTGGCAACAAAAGCAGTATGAGCGAAATGAGAATTGTTCCGAACCCTCGACCGTGTAGTATGTTCATTCATGTCGCCGATGATTCTCGAAGCTGGGTGATCCACTTGCACTCGCCGGGGAGGTTCTCGCCTTGATGCTACCTCCCCCTCAACAGCAGCTTCGCCTTGATCTGGGCTTATCGTTGTAGGTGTAGGAGAGGGCCCATTCACGATTGTTGTCGAAGTAGTGGGTACATGTTCAGCTGCGGGCACCACACCGCCATCTTCATCATCTCCATGTTCATGCTCCTCCTCCTAAAAGATCTCCTCGCCAAGTTCGTCGTCACCTGCACACTCAAAAACAAGCTGACTACGTGGCTGTGTCTCGTCGAAGGTTACCTCGCAAGTCTCCATTATTTGGTTAGTTTCAAGATTGAGCACACGAAATACTCTAGAATGAGATGCATAACCAAAGAAAATGCCATCGACAGACCTAGCCTCGAACTTGTCCAACTTCTTCCCTTTCTTCAGAATGAAGCATTTACAACCAAAGACATGGAAGTGACTCACCTTGGGTGTGTGACCGTGCATCAACTCGTAACAGGTTTTCTTCTTATGAACCCTGAGGTAGATCCTGTTCGACACATAGCACGCGGTATTGACCGCCTCAGCCCAGAACCTTCTCGGAGTTCTATGCTCGTCGAGCATCGTCCGAGCCATCTCGCACAAGTTCCTGTTTTTCCTTTCCACAACGCCATTCTGGGGAGGTGTATACGGACTCGAAAACTGGTGTTCAAGACCCAAGTCATGGCAAAAGGTTTCGAAGCGAGAGTTTTTGAATTCCGAGCCATTGTCACTGCGGATCGCTCGTATGGCATCTCCGTGCCTCTCGTTTCTTAACCTCAAGACAAGATCTCGAACAAAACCAAACATCTCCCCTTTCTCCTCAAAAAAGAACACCCAAGCATACCGAGAGTAGTCGTCCACCACAACAAGGACATACCACTTCCCACCCGCAGATCGCACACGAGCTGGGCCAACAAGGTCCATATGGAGCAGCTCGCATGGACGCTCAGTCATCACATCGGTGAGAGGCGGGTGAGAAGAGGCTACCATCTTGGCATGCCTACACGGCGCACAAACCAACTCTTTCTCAAACCTCAACCGTGGCAATCCTCGGACCAAATTGAGTTTACTCAAGCGAGACAAAAGGTCAAAGCTCAAGTGACCCAACTTCCTATGCCACTTCCACAACTCACTCGAAGAACTAGCCAAAAAGCAACGCTCCACACCAGAAGACTGAGAGAAATCAGCTCGAAACACCTGACCCTCGGGAACGACCATGCAAACAAGGTCCCCTCGAGAATCTAAAATGTGAGATCCACCAGGCCGAAACAACACCTCAAAGCCCTCATCCAACAACTGGGACACAGAAAACAAATTGTATCCAAGCGATTGAACAAGAGCAACACGCCTGAGAGTGATCTTGTCACTTACCTTAATTTCACCTTCTGACAGCACACGCCCTCGCCCGTTGTCCCCAAAGGTGATGTACTTCTTTGTCACCACCGGGACGAGACTTGAGAACCACCCCTTGTCTCCGGTCATATGCCTCGAGCAACCGGAGTCAATCAACCAAATGTTCTTCAAATCTCCCACCTGAAATTCAAAAGCGAGCACGTGAGTGAACAAACGACTCAACACTGGGGTTAGTACCAAAAGAGTAAAACCAGTGCCGAGCCATTTGCTCCAAAGTGGGGTTAGCACAATCCAAAGCATCTCTCCTATCAAAGCTACCTCCACAAAAACCACCACGAGAACCAGCACTACGAGGGAACCAACCCTCTCTAGCTGGAGGAGGACGAAAACCATGAAAGGAAGACCGTGGACCATTCCTCCTCTCCATCCCAAAGCTACGACTTCCCCTTTCCTTGTATTGAGCACGAGGTGGAGAACGTCTAGCAAACTGACCACCTGCAAACTCTCCAGACCAACCACCAGAACCACCACCTCCAGAACTGAAACCACTCGACTCACCACCTCGAAAACCGAAACACCCAGAATTCTGGGGGGGCGGTCTGACCGCCTAGCCAGGCCGGTCTAACCGCCCCCTCTAAGCAGGGCCGGTCTGACCGCCTAGCCAGGCCGGTCTGACCGCCCTCTCCAGGAAAGCACCTCGGCTGCGGGAATTCGCATCTCCCCATGCCGGAACACTTCTCACCACAGCCTTACCCCTGGGCAGTGGCATACGAGGCTTAGGTACACCATGGGAAGGGTTGTACCTATACTTGTTAGCCCACTCTCTAGCCATTCTCTCCTCACGCTTCCTCTTGAAGCAAAACTCATCCTTGTGACCATCTCTCCCACAATACCCACAATGGAACTTCATGGGCTGTGGCTTAGGCTTTGGCTTGGGTTGGGGCTGCCCACTCGGTTTCTCACCCTTCTTCTCTCCTTCCTCACCTCCCTTTGGGCTCACAAACTTCACCGGTTTCTGGAAATCATTTGTTGGGTGAGGGAATATGGGTGGATCTGGAGTAGTGTCAAATTTGTTTCTGAGATGGTTAGGCTTGGGCTCAAACTTGTTCTTGTATCTGTTTGGTGGTGGGATAGGAATCTCTCCAACTCTCTCAACTCCCTCACCACTGTTCTCTCCAAGCTTGTCAGCCCCAAGTGCCTGACCATCATAGCGTTTGAAAGCTGCTATCATGATACCAAGCTGAGGCTCCTGACCCGACAACCAGCTCATACATTTTCTCAGCTCGTCATTCTCATCCTGCAAGCAATCAACATAATGTGCAAGCTCCAAATTCTTAACCGCATGCAATTCACAAGTAGAGCAAGAAGTGGGAATAGGCTCTTTCAACTTAGCCTCAAGCGAAACAGTGTAAGCATGCATCTCATCAATCTTTCCATGCAAAACAGGGCAAGAAGTGCAAGCACCTAGCAAAGCAGGTCTAGACTTAAGCTCAGCCACCTCAACCCTAAGCATATCTAGTTCATCACAAGTAGAAACATGCTTATCCTTAAGAGCAGTAAGATCAGCTAGGTACACAGAGCAATCACAGTAATCAATCTCATCAGAAACCACAGGAGAAGCCTTAAGCGAATCAATCTCAAGCTTAGCATCTAGGTTCTGGGTTTCTAGCTCAGCCACACGGTTCCTAGCATCTTCTAGTGAGGCCCTAACCTCTTTCCTCATCTTCTTGGCCTCTCTAAGCATGTGATCGCGATTATCAAGCAAGTCAACCAACTCATCATTCTCCTTACGCAAAGAGGAGAGCTCATCAAATATCTCATCCTCAGAGTCGGAGTCCGAGTCACTCTGGTGACTCTTCTTGCTGCCGGAGCTACGAGCCATGCCGCAGAAGCCATCTCCCGCGAAGCAGCTCAACCCGCTCAAGTTCCTGGATGACTTCTTGTTCTTGCGCCGATCACCTTCATCTTCACTGCTACTCGAGCTCGAGGAAGAGTAGGCGGAGCTGGAGTCGACGTCGCTCGCTCCGACCATCGCTCGGGCCTTCCTGCCACGGCCGTCCTTCTTCCTCGACCGTCGCTCGTCCTTGTGCTTGTTCTTGTGCTTGTGATCGCGCCTCGATTGGTACTTGCCGTCCTTGCTCGACCGGTGCCTGTAGCCATCCTTGTAGCCGTCCTTGTTCTCCGTCTTCTCCGGGCAGTCGGCGACGAAGTGTCCTGGCTTGCCGCACTGAAAGCACGTCCGTGTTGTCCTCCTCGTGTTCACCCGGTTCTCGTGCAGCCTCTCGAACCGCCTGGTCAGCAACGCCAGCTCGTCCTCTCCAAGCACGTCGAACTCCTCATCTGGCAAAGACATCAAAGAAGACAGAGAGTACATCCTGGAGGATGCGTTAGCGTTAGACTTAGCTCCTTTGCCACCAACGAGAGCGAGACTATGAGAATCAGTCGGGCTCTCGATCTTGGCTGTCATACCACGGTCCAACTCAGCCGACTTGAGCTTCGAGAACAGCTCGTTCACTGTCATACTTCTCGGACTCAACAATAGCCTCAAACTTCCCGTCCCATACGGTACGATCCAACGAGTGCAAGAGCTTCACGGCTCTATCATGATCATCGTATGGGAGCACGGCCACATTGGCTCTCATGTTGTTCACCACGACTGTAAAACGCTGGAAAAGGGCATCGACGGACTCGCCGAGAAGATGAGTGAAGTTCTCGTACTCTCTCCGGTAAGTCGCGTACATCCGAGCCTGAACCTGAGCATTCCCAGCATGAGCATCCTTCAACTGCTCCCAAATCCTACAAGCTAAGTCCTCTGTCTGAACCCGATCGAATTCAGGCTGACACAGCACGAAACAAGTAGTCGACAGCCTTGTTGTTGGCTTCGAACATATCCCTCGATCCTGGAGCAAGGAAGTTCATCGGATGAACATAAGCTGTGTTCACCGTGACGTCCCAAAGGATCTGACCCTTTCCGCGGAGGAACGCTGCCATCCGCCTCTGCCACATCTGGTAGTTCTTCCCATCGAAGTGTGGAGGACCCGAACCCCGTTCCTGGTACGCCATCTTTGGATCTTAGACTGGTTAGAGTCAATTAAGACACGAACCGGCTCTGATACCACTTGATGGACCGATTAGGCGACCAGAGAGGGGGGAGTGAATGGGAGCCGATAAAAATTCTTCTCGAATGGGATGACTTCCCAAACAAGATGAACTCGGTCAGACACCCAAAATCACACGCTCCGCACGCAACCTTCCGTTTGCCAAAACCACGTAGCCACTGAAGTGCTACTGGTCCTAGGAACAAACACTACCAGCAGCCTCAACTCCTACACGCCCACGGTAGCGGAAATGACTCGGGAGCCGGCTGTCTGGAAGGGGCGGTCAGACCGGGTATGAGGGGCGGTTAGACCGCCTCCACCTGGTAACCGGAAAATCCTCCGAAACGCCTCTTCCGAGCAACAAAACACACCACGGTTTCACCAACAGAAATCTCTGGTCAAGGCTAAACTAGCTACCAGGAAATCTTGGCGAAAACCAAAACTTCACCCAGGGGCCTAGGGGCGGTTAGACCGGCTACCACGGGCAGTCTAACCTCCTGTACCCAGCAACGAACTCAAGGCAAGAACTCCTAGCAAACAGCACCGAAACAACCCAAGATTTCACCAGAAGACTCCTCTGATCAAGGCGAACAAACTCACAGAGGAAAACCTGGGAAAATCCAAACCTTCACCTGAAAGACCCAGGGCGGTTAGACCGCCCCCCTATGGCGGTTAGACTGCCCTACCCAGAAAATCTGGCCGCGGGTCAACCCTCAACTTCCCATCGCCCGATCTCCCGATTCACCCCACGGATTGCGGCGAAACTTCGGGGATAGCTGGGTTACCTCCTGGGCAACCTCTCCCTCAAAGGAATTGAACCGAAACGCCCATAATCAAAGGGAATCGCGGATTTAGGCTCTCTAGGTCAAGAACTCGAGCAACTCGAAAAACTACCAAATCGAGGTCGATTCAAAGGAGTTCTTGGGGCAAAGTCACCAGCCAAAGAGGCACAAGTCCTCATACGTGACACCCAACAAGAATCCCGCAAGAAATCGCCCTCAAAACTCCGCCAAGAGAATCACAAGAAAGAGCTCCGAAAATCACCAAAAAGAAGAACGGGAAAGGCAACACAAGACCTTGAGGAACCACGCCGAATCATCTATACATACCATGAAGGTTCATACAAGGTCTAGCTTGCCACCCATACATCCATCCCTCTCTCTAGATCTCACATGAAGCTCTCAAGCTAGTCCTAGGAAAATAGCAACGAAAAATGGGAAAACAAATGAGCTAGGGTTCCAAGAGTTGGCTGCCATCCATCCCCTCAAGTGTTTATATGGAGGCACCCAAAAGACTAAACTACCCTTACTAGATAACTAGAGATACATGCCCCTCAAGGGCGAAATTGGAAGTCTTCAGATTTTCTTCATCAGACGGATGCCCAGCGACCGCAACCTTGCTTAGCCTCGACGCAAGCCTTGCGATCCCGATGCGTGTCCTCCGCTTCGAAGCTTCTCGGCGGCAGCGACCCGGGCGGTTAGACCGGCCCAAGCGGTCTGACCGCCCCTCCTGGGCGGTTGAACCGGCCTGGGTGGTCGCACCTCCTCGTCGAGTCTTCGGCCTCGGTTTTGTGGCTCAACCGAGTAACCCAGTGGTTTTCTGGTGAACCACTGCAAACCCCGCGAACTCGGTGTAGCCTCCGCCAATCACCACTCATGACTCGGCTCCCACGTAGTCCCGGCTCGACCTTCGTTTTGAGGCTCAACCAAGAAACCGTCCATGACTTCATCCCGCTGTTCTTGCCACCATGCGGCCCGCACTTGACTCCGCTGGCCACCGGGTCCCTCGAACCAAGCCTACTTGTCTTCTCCACACCTAGAGGCCTCACCGGCAACGACCTTTCGTGCTTGTTCTTCACCTGCACCTGCACCAGTCAAGCCGCAACCTGCACCTGCAATACTTAGCCAAGAATCAGTCCACACCACGTTGTCAATCACTCATCACACCAGGAAGCGACCATCCACCGGTCCTCGAACCACACATGGTCCTCACAGTCCGAGCAAGGGACCAGTGGAAAGCCGCTTAGCTCACCGACTGGATCCAAGCCGATGGAGTGATTACGGCTGCTCCGGCAACCTTGAACCCTGCTCCTCGCACGTGCACCTCCAGACAAATCGGCGTAGTGCGACATGTGCGCGGCGGCGGTGGAGCTCAGATCGGGGAAGAAGAAGGGGGCCGGGGTCGGGGCGGATGCATATTCATTCGGCCGGGGGCATTTCGGACAATAGAGCACTTGTTGGCGACGAGGGTTAGTGTACCAGCGTCGCCGGGACGGATGCATATTCATTCGGCCAGGGACATTTCAGACAATGGAGCACTTGTTGGCGACGAGGGTTACTCTACCAGCGTCACCGGGGCGGATGCATATTCATTCGGCCAGGGCATTTCGGACAATGGAGCACTTGTTGGCGACGAGGGTTAGTCTACCCACATCGCCTTTGTCGGTCGGTCAGGCTACGGTTATCTTTTTTTATATAGGCTTCTGACGCTGACGCGTGGGCCCGACACTATTTTTTCTGAATTGAAACTTGCTTCCCTCAAATATTAGAGCCCATAAACAGCACCAAAAAATTCGTAAAAAATACGAACAATTCATAGTTGGTAATTTAGTATTTGAATAAAATATCAACAGCCACACTTGTCTAACCAAATTTCTTAAAATTAGATTTTTTATCTCTTGTTTACGATATAATAATTATAATAACGTCTTAGTGTGTTCTAAAAATTCTACTAATTGACTTGGCAACATAATTTAAGTCCCTAAGCTTGTCTACAAAAATTCAAATAGTTTCGAAAATAGAAGATTATACTTGTGTACAAATGTCTACATCTCTCACATAGTTTCTTAGAATGTTACTTCAACATTGAAGTTTTCCATACTTTAAAACATGTTCGAACACATATGCATTTGAAATTTTAACATAAGCCGTACACGCACGCAAGGGCCAAGTTGGCGGACTCCAGCGACGCCCGCCATGGAGAGGTAGGGTTTTTTTTTCCTCAACGCGAAGGAAGAAGCGGTCCACGCGCATTGAGGTGAGCGCGGACTCCTCCGGCGACGACCCGGGCAGAAGAGTGGTGGTAGACCTCATCTCCTCCGGCGACGACTCCGGCAACAACTCCGGCGACAACCCCGACAACAACTCCGGCGACGATTCTGAAGACCATGAGGCAAGTTCTGAAACCATCACGCACGATTTGTCCTTGTACCTTCACATCTTCACTGATCAATTGTTCTAATGCATCAATTTCCATTTGTTGTAGGAAGTTGCTGCACATGACATTGACAGGATTTGAACTGAAATCAACAAGCTCAAGGAATCGGCTGAAGAGAAGCAGGCAAGTTTTGAAACCAGTTAGAGCTAAACAGCTTTCTTGTAAATTACAACTGTTATGAAGCTTGCATCAATATAATTTTTTCCTTTGTTTTAGGAACGTGCTGTTACTCGGGATGACATTGACTACATCTGGAAAGGAATCGACAAGCAGGATGAGCAACTTAAAGCCGCACAAAAGAGGCAGGAGATTGAACTTCTAAAGAAGAATGCTGAGCTGGTAGAAAGAGTTGCAAAACTAGAGACAAGGCTAGCTGAACTTGAGGCACCAGCACAAAAGAAGCCATCTAGCTAACTAGTTCCCTTGCAGCTACAATTTAGTTTGGTGATGCGCCCAGCGGATGCAGTCTTATTTTGGTGATGTGCCCTGCTGATGCATGTCAGATGTGAATATGTTTGTTATGAGTTAGTTTGCTTGGCGATGTGAACTTGTGATGCATGTCATATGTGAACATGTGATGCTATATCAACAGTCACACTTGTTTTCTTTGGTGATGTGAACTTGTGATGCATGTCATATTAGAGCCCATAAACAGCACCTAAAAATTCGTAAAAAAATACGAAAAATTCATAGTTGGTAATTTAGTAATTGAATAAAATATCAACAGCCACACTTGTTTAACCAAATTTCTTAAAATTAGATTTTTTGTCTCATGTTTATGATATACTATACTAGTTTTTTTTAGAACATGATATACTATACTAGTAGCAGAGTAGTACTTGACTACATTACTCGTTTTAAGGCCCACACAAGCCCACTCGCGCTAGGTTAGTAGGGATGGACGCCTCCCTCACGCAGTCTCCTCCCACTCTCCCCTCGCGCTGCCGCCGCCGCTTTCTCCCCCTCGCCTTCGTCCCCCTCACCTCCCCCCACGCCGTGACGCACGCTACACCCCTTCGCTGAGACGCGTGCCACACCACGCTCGGCGCGACGCGCACCACACCTCTGACAGCGAGATCTGGAGGAGGAGGGACCCAGCAGCGGCGGCGGCGACGACGGCGACGACTAGAGGAGGGATCTAGCGACGACGACGACGACTAGGAGGAGGAGGAGGGATCCAGCGACGAGGTCGACGCGAGGACGAGGACGTGGCGGCGAGCAGGCAGCGACGAGGAGTAGAGAGATCCCTCCGCTCCGACAGTGACAAGGTCAGTGGCGAATCTAGGATTTGAGTTTATGGTATGCCGCTCTAAAAATGTCAGGCAGCGAAGAGGACAGACAATTAGCTGCAGCTGGTATCCCCAACCCATATGACGCCTACCCTGACGATCGTTCCAAGAATTGGCTGCGAGCAAGGAGTAAGCTAGTGATTGAAGACCGTGTTGCCGTGATAGTGTTCAACAACAAAGAGGCAGAAAAATTGGCTGCAGACATCAAGGAGAAGATTGCATGTGCAGAATCTTCAGGAATGGCAGGGCAGAGGAAGTATGATGTGCTAAGTCAGTACTTGGGCCGCCCTGAACAACCAGGCCGTGTGCGTGGTGTCTCCAGCTACCAGGGCTGGAAGTATGCATGGCCTCAGCACGTCGAGATGTACAAGAAGAGGAAGAGGACGAAGACCGACGTATCAGTTGATACGGAAAAGATAAAGGAACAAATCAAGCAAGAACTGGTGGTTGAGATGCAAATACAGAACATGCAGATGCAGAACATGCAGATGCAGAGGTGGTGTTGTCACCAGATGGTGTTGTCACCAGTGTCCAATCGCGCAAGCCCTTCACCCGCCACACTGAAGAGCAGCTGTGCGTCCGCAGATAATGTAGGTTTGATCGATGGCACTGCAGAGTTGGCGACGGAGGTGCGCTGTGACAATCGTACACACGAAGATCTTATAGGCATGTTGACTGAACCCACATACTGTGGCCTATGGATCACGTGGAGGGGTCTTCAATGTGAGGCTGCAATTGGTCTTGTTCATCCAGAGGAGACTACGCTACAAACAGTCTCGATTCATGAAGACTGTGTTGTGGTTGCTCACTGTATATACTATCTTTGCAGATGAACTGGTGGAATACCCTCCTAATGACGAGGTGATGAAACTCGGACAAGCTGAAGGACAGAGGTTACAGTGGAGAAGGTGTCGGATTGACATCAAGGGAGCACCAACATGTAAATCTTGTTCACAGGCTACGGTACAGATTCCTTGTAGTTCACAGAGTACGGTACATGTTCCTTCCTCACATGGTTCCCCACATCCTCCTCCTCCTCCTCCTCCTCCTCAATCCCCACATCCGCAAGACATTCCATTCGGACCTCCTCCTCGTCCTGAAAAACTTGCATCCCCACCTCCTCGTCATCCTGAAAACGCAGAAAAACTTGCATCCCCACATCCGCAAGATACACCAAATATTCCATCCCCACCTACTACTAGTCCTGAAAAAACAGAAAAACTTGCATCCCCACATCCGCAAGAGACACCAAATATTACATCCCCACCACCACCACCACCACCTCCTCCTCCTCCTCCTCCTTCTCCTCCTCATGAAACAACAAAATCTACACCCCCAAACGAAAGTGCTCAAAACAATCATGCCAAAGTAGGTACATCTGGGCCTAATACCTCTGTAATAGGTCCTGGTGAGACACCACTATTACCAGTCAACCAGAGTGATGTGTTGGCTGGTACTGATAAATCTGTCGATATTTCGAAGAAAGCTGTAGGTACATCTGGGCCTAATACCTCTGTAATAGCTCCTGCTGAGACACCACTAAGCAAGAAAGCCCTTGAGAAACCTTCAGCCATTTCAAATCAGCAAGGAAAGAAACTTGCCGAAAATAAAATCTCTACACCACGTACAGCAGGCAAGAATTCCTTGAGAAACCTTCAGCCATTTCAAAGCTGCAAGAAGAGAAACTTGCCAAAAATAAAAGCTCTACACCACCTACAGCAGGCAAGCAAGCCCTTAAGAAACCTTCTTCAGCCATCTCAAAGCAGCAGGAAAAGAAAATTGCTGTAAATAAAACCTCTAAGATGCCTACTGCAAAGCGATCTAAGAGAAACACCAAGAAGAATCCTTGGTCTATGACTAACCCAAAGCGATCTGAGAGAAACACCCAGAAGAATCCTTGGGCTACGGTTAACCCAAATTACAAATTCGGAAAGAGCCTTCTCAGTTATGATGATCTCAAAAATGCTCCTCCTTGTACCAGAGAGCTCCACACATTCTACATGCAACGTGGTAAGTCAGATGATGATTCTAACATTATGGTCGCACTTCGGCCCGGGACCAGTGCATGGCCTCAGAGAGATGAATCGTCAAACGGACTCCAGTAGCTACCTGTGCAACTCAGTGATTTGTACGATCTCTTCAACTTGGATGCTTTGGATCTGATACTTCTCCGCTGCTTCATCCTGTAAGTTACTTGAAAATTTAATCTGCTTCTCACTAATCATTCTCTATCGAAATGTGCTTTTTGCCTCACGTCATCTTTACCATGTATTTTGCCTCCTTACACTTTGTTTTTTCTTACTAATAGGAATATGACTGTAGAAGTTGAGAAGACGGGCGCTGCAGTTGGCTTCCTTGATCCTGAATGCCTTTGCTCGACAACGTTGAACAGCACAGATAACACTCTGTCTTTCTTTGTGTCTTATATGTGCAATGCCTTCAGACTATATGCTAAAAAGGAATTCATCTTTACCGCTTATCTCAGTACGAACCACTGGATTGCAGTGGCGATCGTTCCGAAGCAGCGGAAGGTCTACTATCTTGATTCAATGAAGAGAGTTAAGATTGATACTAACCCTTTCGAACAAATCATTATTGAGTAAGTTATTTCTTTCTTAACTGCGGACGTTCATCAACAAACTGTGCAGAGTATATTAATTAATAGTGCCCTAACAATTGTTGCATGTTTCGTTGTAGGGGTTGGGAACGTTACTGCCGCAATAAGAAGTCGCGCCTTAGCACCTGGGAACATGTCAAAGATGTTAAGGTACATACCACTTATTTCCTTCCTGTGGAAGCTAGTACTAAAACTTGAGTTTATTTCTTCTCGATCACCACTATTTTTCTTTGTACATTTATTGCAGTGCCACCAACAACCTAATAATTCCAAACTCTGCGGCTTCTATTGTGCCTATCACATGCTTAAATTAAAAGATAGAGGTCCAGATATGAAGGTACTTTCTTGGGATATTCATTTGTAAAACCTGCAACTGAGCACAGTTCTTGCTTATTAGCACTGCACATATTTGGTAACCACCTATATATGTGTGCTGACTGGTGACATTGTTATATCCAGAGATTAGGGCTAGATGAGCATCCTCTCGACAAATCAACGCTGGTCAATGTTCGTGAAAGAATTGCCACATTCCTCATGGAACAGGTGATCACAGTCGGAGGAAAATTTCATGCTGATGAAACTGTGTGGGCTCAGATTATACATGGTGACTAGGAAATTTTTGCATTCCTCCTTGTCCATGAATTTTGTGATATTGTTGTCAAGCCAGTGGTGCTTCTTTACTTGTGAGATGATGATGCATGTGAATTATGTGGATTTCTGTGAATTTGGATGCTGGTTCTAATTTCTGTGAATTTAGTCATATCCTGGCTAGTTCCAGGATGCAGCCCCTGATGGCTACCAAATCCTGGCTGGTTCCAGGATGCAGCCGGCAAGCAGGCAGCAGGTTACTGTAGGGGTGGCCTACGTATCTGTAACGGGCGTTAATTAAAGCTCGTTACAAACACTGATCACTGAGTAACGGGCTTCAATCGGAACACCCGTTACAAACATGCCAACAATGTAACGGGCACCGTAAAAGCCCGTTACCAGCACTGACCGGTGGACCCCAGAACTTGGCCCGTTCGTCAAGACATCGGAGACGCAGGTTCACTGTACGTGTCTCCGATATTGATTTCATAGTAACGGGTTCTGTTCTGGTGCCCATTACTAAAGTTCCCTGTGGGCCCAGAGAAACAGTCATTTTCACGTGACCGGTGACTAGTTGTGGTAACGGTTGTTGTTTGATGCCCGTTACGAATCCTAGTTGTGCTGAGACGCGCGTGAAATAGACGCGTCTCATTTCGTCGAGACATCGGAGACGCAGTTTCACAGAACGCGTCTCTGATGTTGAGTTACTGTAACGGGCTCTGTTTTGGTGCCCGTTAAAAAAGTTCTCTGTGGGCCCAGAGAAACAACCATTTCACGTGACCGGTGGCTAGTTGTGGTAATGGTCGATGTTTGATGCCCGTTACGAATATGTGTTATCAGTAACGGGCATCTGCCCGTTACCTTTCTTGGCTCATTTGTAAAACTTGATCGGTAACAGGCGCTTTGCCCGTTACTAAAGGTCATCTATGCCCGTTACCGAAGTGAGTTTTTCACGTAGTGACTCCGCCCACGAGAGGAGCCAGACGCCGGTAGTCCCGAGGAAGTAGGTGAAGCTCTCCGGCCTCAAACTCGCCACGATACTGGCCAGCACGTAACCCAGTATCTGTCGACAGGCGAGGTCCAAGGCGGTCTGTATAGTCATCGCGGTGCCATAGCTGACTTCTCCCTTGAAGCCAGGCAGCGTCGGGTGAGGTAGGACTGTCACAGTGCAGAGCACCAGCGGACCCGTCGGTGTGGCACGTAGTCCGCGCGGTAAGTTACATGGGTAGGAGGGACTCGGAGCTTGTGAAAAGCCCTCTCCATCCACCGGTAGATCTTGTCAGGAAGAATCTCAATTCCTTGATGAGCCATTTCCTGTGTCACGAAATAAGTATTCTAGTTAATGCAGGTAAGGAAGAAATTTTAATGAGAGGTAAGACTTTATAACATATTCCAAAGGAGATATATACAGAGAAACATAGCGTATAGAGTCCAATTTTCTAACGACCATTTCTAGAGACACGTGGTACGGTCGACTACGGCTCTAATTCCACCTGTAACGACCTGGTTTTTCGGTGAGGAAAATCCGACTCTCTATACCTTTGTCATCGGCTCCTAAACACACCACCTCTGGTCACCGGTCCAATTTTTCGTTGGCATGACCATCCAACGTGGCACGCCGAAAACAGATGAAGCTGAAGTTGTTCAGTTTGGCGGTCGTGGGTCCCTTTGGCACGGATTCTCCACCGGCTCCGGGAGCCGTTTTTGGCGAATCCGTGCCAAAGGGTGGACGAAAACGGCTCCGCCATGGGAGTTACCGGAAAAACCGCTCTCTAGAGCATTTTGCGTGCCGCGGAGCAAAAAAACGTGGCTCCCCCGGCTCCGTGCGCGCGCCTCTGAAATTGCCCCCCGCCATTCCCTGAAATAACGACGAAAATGCCACTGCCCCCACCCCGCATTGATTCCCCACTGGCGGAGGCAGCTGCGAGCTCCTCACCGCGGCGGGGAGTGCTCCCGCAGCGGAGCTTGATGCAGGCGGTGGACCTTGACACGGCGGGGACGGAGGTGGCCGGCGGTGTGGGCAAGATGGGGGCGGGGAGAGGTGACACCCTGCCGGATCCAACATCACTGCAGAGCTCCGCCGCCTCCACCCTCCTCGAATCGAGATCCCACAGTCGCTGCCCATCGAATCGAGCCGGCGGCGCGCGCGTGGTCCGCAGTGTGGGCGACGAGGCCATGGGGGCGCCTCGTTGGTTTCTTGCTGCCGCCGGCCGCCGTGGTCCGCCGGTTTCTTGCTGCCGCCGGCTGCTGACTTGGACGCCGCCATGGTGGCACCTCCTCCCCTGCGGAGACGCCAGAGAGAGGGAGAGGGAGGTGCGGTGCTGAATGGATAAGGTGAGGGAGAAGAGAGAAGGGGAAAATAAGAAGAAGGGGAAGAGAAAAAAATAAAAAAATAAAAAATAGAAATGGAAAAAATAGAAAGGTATTATGGATATTTCACCCTCTTATCCATCTTACACAGCCAGGAGAAGCTATTTTGCCAAACGTTTTCCTAAAACGGCTTCAGCTCCTCCACAGAATCTGCTTCACTAGCACAGCCACAGCCGGAGTCCAACCAAACGCACCCAACTAGTACGTGGCGCTACTGCATTTGCCGTCTTGCTATCCGTGGCTGTTTGCCGTCGGAATGAATCCGAGAGCCCGTGGTGGTGGATTCGATCACCAAAGATTATTTAATTTGTGGTGGATTATAACAGGTGTAACATTCTTCTAATTGTACTGCTACGGCAGCAACTGCATGCTGATCGGGCAAGTCAGGCTAGCTATGATCAATCTGCTTTTTATTGCAGTTTAATTAAGCAGAGTGGGTTAGCTACATTGATTTTGATTCACGTCTGCATTGCTTTGCGCCAGTAATTAGCTAGTATTTTCGATCCCGACAAGCGTGCAGCAGCCAGCACTCTGTTCTTTTTTGCTATATTTGAAAGCCAAAGGAAGGAGTACTGCATGATCACCACGGAGCTGCAGAGAGTTACTCAGTTATATATACATGATATATATGCTCCGATCCATCCTGGATTTATACATCTTCGCTGCTGACTGCTAGCATAGGCACCATCTTAGGGCTTGTTTGGAACAAAGGATTGTGAAACATAGGAATATGAAAAAATGTAGGAATCGAGAAGAGTGGAAACTAGAAAACTACAGGATTGGAAAACACAGGAATGGACTATTTGAGCTGTTTGGATCACATTGTTTGGAACAAAGGATTGTGAAACATAGGAATATGAAAAAAAACGTAGGAATCGAGAAGAGTGAAAACTAGAAAACTACAGGATTGGAAAACACAGGAATGGACTATTTGAGCTGTTTGGATCACAGGAAATAAATTGGTCATCACATGTCAAGATGTCCTCTAGGCAATAAAAACATTTTCATTAATATTTTTCCAATTTTGTTTTATTAATTCCAAAAGTGATTTATAAAATTATTATTTATGATTTGTGATATTATGAATCCAGCAATATATGTCACGATACCCACAATCTTACTATTACTAATTAGAGAATCTTTTTGAGGCCTCCACGCGAAACCACCTCGGATCCTAGGTGGACAGTCTAGAAAAAAAAAGAAAAATTAAAAAAGTCTCCACATGAAGCCACCTAGGATCCTAGGTGGACACTTAAAAGAGAATAAAATTACTCACCTTTGTCATTATGCATACTTAACTAAAATAACCCCTTATATCTATGTCAAAATTACCTAAAATCTGCATTTTATAAAATTAATTTAAATTAGCTCTCTAAAATATCCATCAGTTCACTTATTAAAACATATAAATTTAATGTTCGCCCACCTATAATCTTCATATGCAATCTCTGACTCCCAAGATGCATCCCACACACAAATTCGACCTTCTTAAACCTCAGTGGTCTTTGGATGAGCATGAAAGAAGCTGCAGCCCATAGTACGTAGTAATCCACATGGCTGCCACAGACCGAGCAGACCACAATCAGTCAAGCAAGGACAGAGCGCAGGCCGCAAGCGAGGGTGCTATCCATGGCACATGCAGCATGAAGGAGTCAGACGATGCTCTAGGACACGTTGTCGTTCAACGTGCAGCAAATGGCAATGATCGAGAAGAATGTAGCCAACTGTTATATTTGAGATTGGGAGAAAGCATGCATGCCTATTGATGGAGAAAAGTACACGATCGAGGGCTGTATTCCTGCATATTTTCACTGAGGTGACCAGATAAAACTGATTTTACTAACCAAAATATCAAGTTTTTATGTCCTACGATGATAGGGCTTGACAGACATAGGTGGTGGAAAAGTAGTTGACACAGTTAAGATCTAAAAAAAGAATACACTATAGATTGATGATATCTTGATTTTAGGATTATGCTGAGTTGATGACATGTGAGTAGCAATATATATTCGCTAGCCAATAGAAATTAATGATTTTATTGCCTCTGTGTAGATACAACTCATTCTGACCTCTGTTTTTACATTTTTTACATAATTTCCATGAAGCAGGCAATATTAGTACAAACTACTTTGCATGGTCGATTGATTCTTACTTAACTAAATATATTAATGGGGCACTAGCAGTTACATACTTACATAACAATTTCTTGCAATTGGGAAAAGTGATGAAACAATACGCATTTACATCGAGGTGATTATTGAAAATATAACAACATCTATGATACCATATTTGTATCATCAAATTCAACCATGGAATATGATTTGATAATGCATATATTTGGTAGAATAATATTTATATCTATAAACTTGGTCAAAGTTGGACATATTTGATTTGTGACAAAGCAGTTGTGATATGTAAAAAAGGAGGATGTATTAGATCTTCAATATTAAGTCATTTTATTCAAATATTCTACTACTCGCTCTACAACAAAATGATCATATTTTATGGTAGCTTAAATCAGATTGATTGGTGCAAGCTTTTGGATAACATGTTGGATATATGGAAAAATAATGACATTTTTAGGTAATAAACTAAATATGTGGTCATTTATATTTATGTAATATTATCCATGTTCGACTGGCTGCTGGTTGATAAACCAAACGAATAATTATGTTAAAGTTGCTAGCCCGTGCAGTTGCACGGGTTGATGGATTAGTGATTTTAATTAGCTTCCACCCACCTAGTGAATTAACCCTTTTATTCTACCTCCTCCCCCGCCTCTCTTCTGTACAAAAATAGTCCGGCCAAATCTACTGCTTCTGACCATAATCTCCATAGCTGGTGGCTGAAATCGGCTGCCCTCCACTCTCTTTACTGCATCCATCCACTTGGTAGCAGCATAGCTACTCAAATCAAGAGATACATGATGGGGTAAATCAGCAGGCTCAGCCTTCAACTCATTATTCCGTGGGGATCCATGGTGCTAGTGATGAGACGGAGCGACGAAGATTTCCCTTAGTTCGCAGTGGATGTTTTATTTCCTTTTGCACGTCGAGGGATTCCTTCCTCCGGAACGGTAACTCGCATTACTTCGTTCCAAACGCAGCTATGCGATTCCTTTCCTCTGGAATCTATTCCTTCAAAATTCCTATGAAAATACTGTGTTCCAAACAAGCCCTTATTATTTATTTCTCCGTCGAGCCCTGCAGCCACACTCTGAGCCAATATCAATAGAAGATGGGGAGACGGAGACCCGGGTATGGTAGTGGTACACTGGGTGAACTAAAAGAAAACTAGTATTAACCTACTACGGTGGAAACGTGAGGCTCCAGGAAATAGGCTATTCTGGATGATGACGATGCGTCAGCAAGGAAGCCTGTAGATACGTGTCTGAGCAGACACTTTCGTTGTGCAGTGTTCACGTGCTGCAAGAGCACCTTCTTTCTCCATGGGCTTCATGCCATGCATACTAGGATGGATTCAAGAACAGGAGGTGAGCAAAGCAAGCTATTGCACGCATACACCCATAGATGCAGATTGCATGCATGTGTGTCGTAACACCGCCGTTGTCGATCAACAATTGCCCTGAGCTAGTTTCCTATGCTTGCAAGTACGTTCAGTTATCAAGCACCAGCTAGTGCAAATGGCTTGCTTTATGTGCACACAAGAGGGCAGAAGAAAAGATCGATAGATGGATACAAATCAAGTTGCAGTTTATTAGACATATATGTCCCTGCAGACGGAAGATTATATTGATCAGTAATGCAGCGTGAATGCTGAAAAATCGAAGTTTTTTAATTATATGAAAAGCAGAACAAAGTTGCAAAAAATTGTCCACCAACCATCATGTGCTTGAATAGTACTTGGAACTATAGCATTATATATTTGGTACCAGCATCATTTTACCTCTTCCTTTTACAGAGCACACCTCAGCTTGCACCTACCATCAAGGCACCCCGAGTCCTTTTTGATAGAAAATGAAGAAGGAGAGGTTATTAAGGTGTTGTAGTGCAGGGGAAGCATACTGAAGCTACCACTGTAGAAATGTGAGGCACCAGGTAAATAGGCTACTGCAGAAGGTTTTCGAAGGCCGTGGTTCCATAGACAGAGTTGCTTATTGAGTTCTCTTTGATGACATTTTGAGGTCTCCCATCGAGGCCATGCCCGCAAGAATGTCAAGTTCCGCTGCCCATGCAAATCGAGCACTCAAACCTAACTTTCATCACTTTCGTTTACACAAGAGAACCTATATATGTTGCACCAGTCGAAACAAGATTTTCAGAAGATGGGATTATCTGTGGACGAACAGAAGTTACAGAGCTCAAAAGAATGGGTTCAGCAATCATATATATCGACAAGCCTAATACATTCTTCTACGTTGCTCTCTTGCTCTGCTAGTCACAATACAAACATATCAAAGTTTTACTCTGGGAGGAGAAGATGTGCTATGATTTCAGACTACCAGTGTTACCGAGAAGGCGAGAACTGTACCTAAGGTTTTTGAGCATTTTTGCATAGTACGTAATCCAACTAATCTCTACTGACCAAACAGAAGTTCTTTCAGTTGTATGTGTGCTTAGAGAGTAGAAAATGGCAACTTTATGTGCAACAAAGAAAGCTGACGAAGCTAAATGCCCCCGAGGGTGCGAGGTTATCGAGACTGCGGAGCACCTCTTCTATGAATGCAGCCTGCTACTCTACTTTTGGGATGCACTGGGCATCACCCGCGCTGCTGCTCAAGTTTCGATCCCATGGGGGTGCCAGGGCCCTCCACACCTTGCTGATGAAACATGGAACAACACTCTGCTCATCGTGATGTGGAGATTTTGGAACAGCCGTAATGATGTCGTCTTCCGCTCCAAATACGCGGACACACAAGCAACTCTCCGAGCCATCGCACGTGACCTGGATCATTGGTCACATAGATACCGCTCTCATGTACTCAAACAACAGCTTTCAGTGTGGCAAGCTCATGTAATTAACGTTGCTTCAAGGCACCACGCTGCCTTGTCCTCGAGCTAAACACGCACGTCGTCCGTGTTCACAAAAGCTCTCCCCCTGTAACTCTTGTGATCCTTGATCACTTTTCGTTTAATGCAGTTGGTGAGCCCCCCCCCCCCCCCCCCCCTCGAATTTCTCGAAAAAACACAAAGAAGTACGCCAACCATCATCGATCATGCATATATAAAAAAACTAGTGTTTCAATCTTTTGAGTTGAACACTTGTTGTATCCGAACAGATCATGTTGCAATGTGAAAAGGTACTCCAACCATCATCGATCATGCATATAAAGCATACTGTGAACCTACTCCGGTAGAAATGTGAGGCACCGGGTGAATAGGCTATTGCGTAAGATTTTTGAAGGGTTCCATAGACAGAGTTGTTTATTGAGTTCTCGTTGATGACATTCTGTTTTGCTTGTTCTCACTGGCAATCCACCCTGATGTCGAGGCATAAAAAGTGTTCAGGAAACCGAGCGAGGGCGTTAAAAGGAAACTGTTTTCTTACTCTGTGGAATAATGTGCCTCTGCAGCCATTTTTTTAATCCATAGTCCCTCATCATTGTCCAGAGTTGGGATGGTGGATATTCTTAATGGGTGTTTTCTCATGCCGAGCAGATTGAGTACTGCTCAAAGTTCTGCTTCTAGTTGTAGCCTGGAAAAACCATGCAAGAGTCTTCATCAGGCTTTCATTGTGCCTCCCATTGGGACCACAAGAACGTAAAGCTCTGTTGCACATGCGAATCTGTAGCGAACATGGCCCCATTTGCCATTTGTTCGAGTTGCTTTTGGTGATTCATGCTAACATAAGCAATGGGACTAACCAAATTGTCTAGCATGTCCTTGTAGACATATCTAGGTCCCATTGATGCAACCACAATCAAAAAAGCAAAGAAACAAGTCAAAGACGCAAGAAAATAAGCAAAATGCACCGTCGGATGAACCGACGGTACCATCGGAGTAAGTGTCGGTGTAGTTGGTACGCTGCGAGAAGCCTCAAGTCAACAGGCACCATCGGATGATCCGACGGTCCTTATTTTAGTAGCATCAGACGAGTTGTAGAGGAGAAGAAGAGAAGACAGTAGCGTCAGATGAACCGACGGTCCATTGGAAGGAACCATCGGTCTATCCGATGGTCAAGTTCAAACAAGACAGAGACGCGCCAAGATCAATGCAGTAGCACCGGATGAACCGACGGGTCAGCAGCGGTTCATTCGATGGCCTTGGGTTATTTATACCCCCTCCACTCACCCATTTGAGGTGGCTGGATTGTGTGGAAGTGCAGAGGAGTGCAAGACACCTAGAAGATCATATCCAATCCATCTAAGTGCTAAATTGCTCATCCATAGACTTGCATATGCTTTGTGTATGTGCTTAGTGCTAGGCTTAGCTTAGAGCTGAGTGAGTGCAAGGTTGTGCCAACCTTGTGAGGTGATTCTTGAGTACAAGGTGCGCCGGAAGCCTTGGGGCCTAAGTGGCTCACCAGCAATCGTCTTCGACCCTCCGACTTGGTGTGGAGTGGCGAGGACACTTTGTGCGGGGGATGTGGAGACCCCCTTCCTTGATGGAGAAGCTCCTTAGTGGAGGCGGCATCAAGGTGACCAAGGGAGCTTGGTGAGTACATAAGTGGCGAGCCTTTGTGGCGAGTCAAGTGGTGCTCTTGGGAGAGACTTGGTGATCGGGAAGCAATACTCTTGTGTGAGTGCTTCAACAACGTGGACTAGGTGTGGCTTAGTGCCTACCGATACCACGGGATAAATCGCGTGTCAAGAGTTTGCTTCCTCTCATCCCCTTTACATTTCCGCATTTACTCTCTTGCAATGTTTGCTTGCCTTTACTTTCCTAGAGTAGTATCATGCTAGGATTGGCTATAGGTTGCAAAACTTGTTTTGGGATGGGAGTTTCACACTAGAACAACCGTAGTTGCACATCTAGATAGTATGTTCTAGTATTACTTTGTGTAAAAGTAGTGAAGCCATATGTTAAGGTTTTTAGATTGCCTTATTCACCCCCTCCCCCTCTTAGGCTACGAGCATCCGAATCCTTACAAGTGGTATCAGAGCCGGGACTCACTTCCTTCACAAGGAAACGCCAATTCAATTGGTAAATTGTGAAAACCGGCTCATTGGAACGGTTAGGCTTCACCGCCTAGTGAGTTGCTCTATAGAGGTATGAAAGGGGTGGATACCTTAGGTTTGGCTCCACATTTTGATGGCACGGGCTATCCTCGGTGGAAGGTTCTCATGGAGGCCTATCTCCAAGCAAAGGACCTTGATGTTTGGAGAGTCACCTATGAGGGTATAAAAAATGGTACTAAGAAGGAAAAACAATTTGATGTGATTGCTAAGAGTATCATTTTGTCCTCACTAGATGTAGGCGTTTTCAATAGAGTTTTTAATTGTGAAAATGCTTATGAGCTATGGAAAACCATCAAGGAGCAAAATAAGGTTCAAAAGAAGTTGCTAATGAACGCTACGGTTGTCTCCTTGAGGAATTCAATAGTTTTAAGCAACTTGCAAATGAAAATGCCGAATCAATGTACTCACGCCTAAATGTGCTTGTCAATGAGATCAATGCTTTAGGTGTGAAGAACATCACGGACTTGAACATCAACCGCAAGATCCTACAAAGTCTCCGGAAGCCCGATTATGACTTGGTGAAAGCCATCATCTATGAGAAGAAGCTCAAAGAATTGAAGCCATCTCATATCTTTAGCAAGATTATGGCACATGAGCTTCAAATCATGCCCAAGTCCAAGAAGTCGCCCCAAGAAAAGCCCCAAGAACCATCTTCTCTAACCACAAGCCATGCCCTCTCAAGCCGACAAGAGAAGGTGATGAGTAGGATGGCTACTCATGGAAGCTCAAGCGAAGATGATGGTGATGATGAAGACTCCTCAAGTGATGAAGGGGTTGAATCCATGGTGGCCATGTACGTGAAGAAGATCTTCAAGTATGTGAAGAAAATCAACATGTACGGCTACAACGTCCACTTGAGAAAAGGGCGTCATCATCAACACATCAAGTTTACCAAGATCGAGCCCAAGCCCAAGAAGAAGGTGGTCAAGGAGAGGAGGCCAAGGTAAGAAGCAACTATCGCCGTCCGTGAATGGACAAGTGGTGGAGAACCAAGTTCTTGTAGCTCAAGTGACGAATCAAGAAAGAACTTCACCACCCGCTTCATGCAAGGTCCTTCATCATCACCACACATGTGCCTTATGACCCAAGGTATGGAGAGCAATGTAAGTGATGATGAATATACCACCTCTCTCGATGATCTTGTTGAGCTAGTACATGAGCAAAAAGGAATGCTTAAGAAACAAGCTAATGAAAGTAAAGAACTCAACGCTCTCAATGATCTTAGTACAACCCGTGCTACAAATTATGAACATTTATTGTGCAAATTCAAATTGCTTAGCAAGAAGTGTGATGAGCTAAAATCTAAGCTTGAGAGCAATGAGACTAAAACAAGTGATTCCTTTGAGCTTAATGAATCATCTATCCCTTGTGCAATTCCTATCTCCAAGGTAGATGCTTCAACTTCTTGCATTGATTTAATTGATGAATCCTACTCACCATCTTGCAATGAGAATGTTATTGTAGCAACATGTGATTGTCTCATAGGCAAGAAAAATGATGAGCTCAAGAAAGAAGTGAAATAGCTCCAAGAGAGGTTGGCAAGCTTGATGGGCAAGGGCAAGAACAATGAGGAACAAGTGGACATCTCTCAAGACATGAAGAGCAACGTCCAACCTTCTCAAGATAACCGTGATCCCATGGTGAAGAAGCTTGAGAAGGGTGCAACCGTGACTTGCTACAAGTGTCATGAAGAAGGGCATAAGTTCTACAAATGCCCTCAATTTGTCAAGAAGATGGACAAGAGCGAGAAGAAGAAGTTGAACCCCACCATCAAGAGCTCCCTCATCTACACCAAGCCCAACCGCAAGAATAAGACCAAGAGCAACACCTACGTCATCAAGAAGAAGACTAATGGCAAGGTGGTTGCACACAAGGTTGGGAAGATGAAGATGGAGCGGGGTTGGAACCAACACATTTGAGTGCCCAAGGAAGTCATCACCAACATGAAGGGGCCTCAAATGGTTTGGATTCCAAAGGCCACTTGAAGGCCATGAGTTCGGGGACTTGGGAGGCTTGACACAAAGAAGATGTGAAGTTTCAAGCCTAGAAGCCAAGCTTACAAGTTGGACATGTGTTGCCCAAGTTCCCCGGTTGAGGTAATGGAAACTAGAACTCATCTCATGTATCATTGTAGCTCCATTGCCTTGTCTAGGTTTGCATTTGTTGCTATGCCTAGTTGTTTACATATGGTAGGTTGCTTGTGTCATGTGCTAACCCATGAGCAATCTACATGGTTTGATTAGTGTGTAGGAAATCTACACTTGTTCTTTCATGGTGCATGTTTTCGTATATATCTCTTTGCATCATGAGCAAGCTATAGGGTTAGCTTCCCCTTCGTTATCACAAATAATGTGCATACATTTGGTTGGTGATTCAAACACTAAATGCACACATTTAGGGGAAGCTTATCCTATGGTTTGATTATGGGACTAACATTGTTTCAAGCTTATTTTGTGTAGTCCCTTGGCGACGCGTTCCGGTGCGGTGCTTCATTCTAAGAGAATGCTATTTCACTCTCAATGTGATCTAACATCTCTAAAAGAGTGAATATAGCAATATGAGCTTCATGCTATTGAGTCATATCCTTGCGAGCTTATGTCTCTATATAAGTTCAAAGGCAATGTACTCATACATTCCTAATCCTTGTGGTATCCCAAGTATCTTCTTTGCAAGCTTCTTTCAAGTGGTGTCACCTCTAGTGATATCATTTTCAAGTGGCTCATCTCAATGTGGTGCCAACAAGGTAGAGAGGAACAAACCCCCCCACCGAAGGTATGCAATGATCAAAAGACTACAAGTGATATCTACAAGTGGTAATGTAACAAGAACCCATTTTTCTTATCTCTTGTCCTTTAAGCTACCTCCTTGCATGATATGCTCTAAGCTTCCGTGCCTTACATATATTTGTAGTTGTGCACTTGTTTTTCACACTACCATATTGTGCACACACTTAGGGGGAGCTTAGCTTGTATCATGCTAGTCTCATGAGCTTGTGATCCACCTTAGTTATTCGCACATGTGGTATCTTCATTAATATCATACACATGGATCATAATTCATGAGGCTTTTTCCCTTGTATTTAACATTTCTCTATGAGCTATGTTTGCTAGGACTTGCTAGTCTCCTTGGAGACCTTTTGTTTTAGTCACCTTTTGGAGATCTTATCCCAAAGGGGGAGAATGTGGGACCAAAGCAAGCTAGTGTTTCCAAAGTGGGAAGAGGCAAGCTATGTGTGAACATAGGAAGAGAAGATCAGAAAAAGGGGGAAGTTTGATCTGGGGGAGTTTGGATGATGGTAAGCATCCAAGCAAGTGTAAGTGGCTCTAATTTTGACAATTTTTGCAAATTTATGCTTGCTTTGCTTGTGTTGTCATAAATCACCAAAAAGGGGGAGATTGTAGCGAACTTGGCCCCATTTGCCATTTGTTTGAGTTGATTTTGGTGATTCATGCTAACATAAGCAATGGGACTAACCAAATTGTCTAGCATATCCTTGTAGACATATCTAGGTCCCATGGATGCAACCACAATCAAAGAAGCAAAGAAACAAGTCAAAGACGCAAGAAAACAAGCAAAATGCACCGTCGGATGAACCGACGGTACCATCGGAGTAAGGTCGGTGTAGTTGGTACGCTGTGAGAAGCCTCAAGTCAACAGGCATCGTCGGATGATCCGACGGTCCTTATTTTAGTAGCGTCGGACGAGTTGCAGAGGAGAAGAAGAGAATATAGTAGCGTCGGACGAACCGATGGTCCATTGGAAGGAACCGTCGGTCTATCCGATGGTCAAGTTCAAACAAGACAGAGACGCGCCAAGATCAATGCAGTAGCACCGGATGAACCGACGGGTCAGCAGCGGTTCATTCGATGGTCTCGTGGAAGCTAACAGTAAGGTTTTGGCCGCGGGGTCTTCAGCACCGGATGATCCGACGTTGCATCGGAGCATAGCGTCGGAGTAGTTCTGTCAGAGAACCTCAATGACTAAGTGACGTGGGAGGGGCACCGGATGAACCGACGCCCTGAAAAAGATTGCATCGGTTCATCCGACGCTTGCTTTTTCAGTGGCCGTTAGCCAACGGCTCCTTGAGTGCCTTGGGTTATTTATACCCCCTCCACTCACCCATTTGAGGTCGCTGGATTGTGTGGAAGTGCAGAGGAGTGCAAGACACCTAGAAGATCGTATCCAATCCATCCAAGTGCTAAATTGCTCATCCATAGACTTGCATATGCTTTGTGTATGTGCTTAGTGCTAGGCTTAGCTTAGAACTGAGTGAGTGCAAGGTTGTGCCAACCTTGTGAGGTGATTCTTGAGTGAATCAAGTTGTACAAGGTGCGCCGGAAACCTTGGGGCCTAAGTGGCTCACCGGCAATCGTCTGCGACCCTCCGGCTTGGTGTGGAGTGGCGAGAACACTTTGTGCGGGGGACGTGGAGACCCCCTTCCTTGGTGGAGAATCTCCTTAATGGAGGCGGCATCAAGGTGACCAAGGGAGCTTGGCGAGTGCCTAAGTGGTGAGCCTTTGTGGCGAGTCAAGTGGTGCTCTTGGGAGAGACTTGGTGACCGGGAAGCAATACTCTTGTGTGAGTGCTTCAACAACGTGGACTAGGGGTGGCTTAGTGCCTACCGATACCGACTGGATAAATCGCGTGTCAAGAGTTTGCTTCCTCTCATCCCTTTTACGTTTCCGCATTTACTCTCTTGCAATCTTTGCTTGCCTTTACTTTCCTAGAGTTGTATCATGCTAGGATTGGCTATAGGTTGCAAACCTTGTTTTGGGATGGGAGTTTCACACTAGAACAATCGTAGTTACACATCTAGATAGTATGTTCTAGTATTACTTTGTGTAAAAGTAGTGAAGTCATAGGTTAAGGTTTTTAGATTGCCTAATTCATCCCCTCCCCCTCTTAAGCTACGAGCATCCGAATCCTTACAGAATCCAGCACTCAAACCTAGATCTCATCACTTTTCTTTACACACCAAACACTATCTAAATATGTTGCACCAATCGAAACAAGATTTTCAGATGATTGGATTATGATCTGTCAACGAACTGAAGTCACAGAACTCGAAAGAATGGGTTCAGCAATCATATCGAGATCGATGTCCTGCAGCATGGAAGCAGATATTAAACAAAACATTGTAGTGTGAATGTGCAGAAAATCAGTAGTGAAGTGTTACAAAGAAGTAATAGTCCACCAACCATCATCATGCATATAAATAAATACTCCCTCCGTTTCGAATTATAAGTTGTTTTGGGTTTTCTAGATCATAGATATTATTATGCATTTAGACATAATGTATATCGAAATGCATAACATCATCTATGAATGAATCTAATAGAGCTAAAACGGCTTATAATTTGGAACGGAGGGAGTAGTACTTTAACCTGGAGCATTACATATTTGCTAGCAGCATCGTATTGCATCTGTCTTTGCACTTCATGCTTGCACCCACCACCAGCGAAGTGAGCCAGAGTGCTAGACTGATGGAGCAAATAATAGCAGTGGAAATGAAGGAAGAGTTGTGTGTCAGGAGTTGTAGTAAGGCAAATAAAACTATAAATCTCTATATATTTCCCGTGTAGGCCTGCGAGGCACCAAGTAATGGTACCTCTGTTTTTGTACATGTAAATGCATGAGTGTCTCTGCTTTTTTTTACATGCGACTCAAATCGTACTCAAAATTGACTACATGACATAACTGAGGCCTGATTTATAGTTGTTCCTGCAGTAAATTGACATGAATATGTATGTACTACAAACTCCTCGGAGGGTATGCTTCACTCCATGACTAATACCCTATATATATAGTTCATTGGCACATTTGTTTCTTCACCAGTAGCTAGAGAAAGTTGAGTGACCACAAGAGCGCATGCAAGAGTAAAACCACACTAGTGTGGTCAGATCAAATCCACATTGCATTGAGAATGGAAGACACCAGGAAAGAAGCTACCACAGATTCGCGTTTCCATCCATGTCGACAACAATGATGAAGCCTCTGTTGACGCTTTTTCTGGTCAACACACACGAGCGCTAGATCGTGCGGAACGTCGAAATGCTGAACTCGCCGAGCTCCTGTCCGGACCGGTCTGACCGGTCAGGGGCACCGGTCTGTCCGGTGTACGCAGAGGCGCGGTGAAAACCTAAGATCGCCGCCTCGGGAGGGACCCCGTTGGAGGTGGCGCGCCTAGGGTTGCTCTGAGGTCGGCAAGGCCACTCAGAACGTCCTTGATCGTCGTCGAGACAAACAAGGAAAGCACAAGGTTGGAAAAGCTAGAGTTTGAGAGATAAAAGTTGTAGAAAGTAATGTACGATTGGGTTGTTCCACCTCAAACAGCCGTGGCCCTTTATATTTATAGGGTGGGGTGGTCTTGCCCCGCAAGGAATCCTTTTACAACTCGAAATTCGCAAGGACTCCTCAATTCTACTCGGACTCGGGGTCCACCGGTCAGATCGGTCAGGCCCACCGGTCAGACCGGTGTGGCCGTTGCCGGATCGGCTACAAGACTCCCGACCGGTCAGACCGTTGAGAGACACTGGTCTGACCGGTGGCGTCAGCCTGATCGGCTTTATGCCAATTTTGGGTGCGAACATATGCCCCCCTGTTTTTTAGTAAAGCTTGCTGTCTAAAAAATAATTCTAAGGTCGATGTGACACTTCACCGGCCATTTTTTGGTCTAAGGGCGATTTTTGCTTTAAATCGGCCATATCCTATCAAGCATCTTGCCAGACACTTGGATGAAATTTATTCAAGTACCTCCCGTTGAGAGCCCTTGGAAGTCGCTGTCCTTGCAAAGTCTCCATCATGTAAGAATTCCCAGAACAAATCTTGACAACCTTGTATGGACCTTCCCAACTTGGAGACCACTTGCCGAACTTGTTACTCTTAGATCCAATAGGTAAAATTGTTTTCCAAACCAAGTCACCCACCTGAAAAGATTTGGCTTTTACCTTCTTGTTGTATGCTCTAGCAACTCTCCTTTTGTCCTTTTCAATTTCCTCCAAAGCTTCCATACGCTTGTCGGTCACTTCATCAATATTGTCCATCATCAAAGCATAATATGACTCAACATCAAGATTATTTTACTTTGCAAGTCTATATGCGCCTAGATTCACCTCAACGGGCAAAATGACCTCTTGACCATACACAAGCTCAAAAGGAGTAACCTTAGTAGCACCATGTCTAGAAATACGATGAGCCCATAAAGCTTCAGATAACACCTCATGCCATCTTCTAGGATTGTCCTCTATCTTCTTCTTTATGAGCTTCACTAATGTCTTGTTGCTAGACTCGGCTTGACCATTGGCTTGAGCATAATATAGAGATGAATTGAGCAATTTAATACCATAGGAATCAACAAATTCACGCACCTCTTTGGATATGAATGAAGTCCCTTGATCCGTAGTCAAAGTTTGTGGAATGCCAAACCTATGTATGATATGCCCAGTAATAAACTCAATCACCTCTCTATGTGTCATATTCTTCAAAGGAATAGCTTCAGTCCACTTGGTGAAGTAATCAGTAGCCACGATCACAAAACAATGCCCCTTTGACGACGAAGGATGAATCTTGCCAATAAAATCCAAACCCCATCCTCTAAAAGGCCAAGGCTTGATAATCGGATGCATCAACGCAGCAGGCACCAACTGAACATCTCCATGTTTTGACACTCTTCACACCCTTTGTAGTACTTAAAACAATCAGCTATCATGGTAGGCCAATAAAAGCAAGCTCGCCTGAGGAGCCACTTCATCTTGGAAGCCGATTGATGAGTACCACAAATACCTTCATGAACCTCTGCCATAGCCAACCTAGCTTGATCAGGACCCAAGCACTTTAAAAGCAAATCATCCGTAGTCCGACGATATAATTCACCATTATCAACAACAAACTTAAGAGCCCATCGTCGGACTTTTCTATCAACTGAACTACTAGGATTTTGCAAATAATCAACCAGAGGCTTTCTCCAATCCTCCACCTCATCTTTGTCACGAAAAACCGAGGAGAAACTTTTACCAGGAGACCGGTCATGGGCATCGGTCAGACTGGTGCCGTTAGCCAACCCAGAACCAGGGGACCGGTCAGACCGGTCGGTGACATCGGTCAGACCGGTGTCACCGGTTAGACCGGTCGGCTGTGTCGGCCTGACTGGTGCTTCCAGAGCAAAACACTCGGCTGTAAGCAACGGTTTGTGTTCTTGAAAATTTCTTTTTCGAACATTATAACCAGATGCTTGCTGGGCCAGAGCATTAGCTCTAGGATTTTCCTCTCGTGGCACATGATAGATAACAAATTCATCCATACAAGATATGATGTCTAAACATTTATCAAGATAAGCATTTAAAAAACCATTTAAATATTGACATACCTTGGATACTTGCTGCACCACCAATAAAGAATCTCCATATGCTTCCACATGTTTTACTCCCATGTCATGTAAAATTTCCAATCCAAATAGAAGAGCCTCATATTCGGTTTGGTTGTTAGTACAATCATGATCCAATCGGTTAAGAGCTTCAAAAACAGCCCCACTTGGCGAAATAATGACAATTCCAACACCACAACCATCTTTGCAAACCGATCCATCAAAATGCAACTTCCATGGAGTAAAAGTAGCATAACCGACATTCAAATCAAGTTGCTTATCTACTCTATGTCCAACAATAAAGTCAGCAACAATTTGACCTTTCATAGAACTTAATGACTCACAATGTAAATCATATTCAACTAGAGCATAAGCCCATTTGCCGACTCAACTAGAACATGTATTTGATTATGTCGGTTTGACATGCTACTATGCAAGTACTAGGTAGTAAATAATGCCTCAACTTGGTACAAGTATGATATAGCGACAAACACAACTTTTCAATGAAAGTGTACCTTGTTTCGGCGTCTAATAATCTTCTACTCTCATATGCAACAATGTACTCCTTGCCTTCGGTCTCTTGAGTCAAAACACCTCCAATGACATCCTTCTCAGCCGCTACATATAACTTGAAAGGAATACCACTCTTGGGCGCTTGAAGAACGGGTGGCGAAGTCAAATAGCTCTTAATCTCATCAAATGCTTCTTGTTGCTTTGCCCCCCATGTGAAGTCAACATCATTTTTTAACCGAAGTAAAGGAGTAAAAGCATTCACCTTCCCGGACAAATTACAAATGAACCTCCTTAAGTAATTTACCTTGCCCAAGAACTTTTGCAAATCCTTTTTACAAGTAGGCGCTTTAACACTTCGGATTGCCTCAATCTTTTTAGGATCTATCTCTATGCCTTTCTCATGCACAATGAAGCCCAAAAACTTCCCAGCCGATACACCAAAAGCACATTTGAGTGGGTTCATCTTTAATTTATATCGACGCATTTTTTCAAATGCAAGTCTTAAATCAGCTAAATGAGAATCATCTTCAGCCGATTTGACAACAATATCATCGATATAAACCTCTACTATGATGCCAAGCAAATCATGAAAGATTAAATTCATAGCCCTTTGATAAGTAGCACCCGCATTTTTCAATCCAAAAGTCATAACAACCCACTCAAATAAGCCAACAAAACCCGGACATATGAAAGCCGTTTTGGATATATCCTCAAATTTTTGGATACAACAGTAGCAAAGCCATCTTTGGTAGAATCAATAAGCCTCAAATTAGATAAATCTAAACCAGTTAAGCACTTAAGATTCTCATGATTATCCACAGTAGGACTATCGGCCACTGCAACACAAGCCGATGTATCACCATGAACAATCTCTACCTCGTCGCCTACCCATTGGATTAAGAATTGATGTAAAGTAGAAGGCACACACTGATTTGCATGAATCCAATCACGACCAAGGATGAGACTGAAGTTACCTTGTGTCTCAGCGACGAAGAATGCCGTAGCCAACGTCTTGCTCCCAACGGTGAGCTCCATAGAGACTACGCCTTTAGCTCCCATCGGCTCGCCTCCTCCCACACCGCTGACGGTCATGTTGGTCTTGATCAGCTCATCATCTGAACCTCCCAGCTTCTTGAACAAAGAATACGGCATCAAGATGACGATCGCTCCTCCGTCCACCAGCATGCGAGAAATAGGCTTCCCATTGATGTGTCCCTTCATGTACAAAGCCTTCAGATGATTTTCAGTAGCTTTAGGCTTCTGGAAAATAGCTTCCTTTGGCCCAAAGTCGAGATGCGCAACGTCTTCCTCTGAGAGCACATAACCATCCATAGACATATGAATCACATTGATGTCCAAATTCATGTGCTCAGGCGAAGAACTGTAGTCAACAAGCTCCTCATCGTCTTCTGGCCTTGACTCTCCACTCTTTCCCTTGAGGTACCATGGGCCTGTACTGGTTGAAAGTTTCGTCCCTTTGCTTCTCTAGCTCCTTCTCCCTCTTCTCTTGAAATCTCAGGCGTTGAAGCTTCCTCCTTTGTGTACGAGTCAATCCGGGAGGACACCACCTTGGTAAGAAGTATTTGGAGTTGGAACCACTCGCACTGGCCTCATGGTCATTAGTAGCAGCAAACACCCCTGGAGTTGATGTCACAACCTTATTATTTGGAACAATCGGTCCTTTGCCACCCTCTCCAATAGGAACATCCATTGATCCAATCTGAATAATATCTTGGCTCGTAGTCCTCTCTGGATCAACTTCCATCTTCTGCACCTCCTCCCTTTGCTTCGGCTTGTAAACTTGCTTCACAGGAGGTGACACGGCTTTTCTGGCCGCACCGGTCAGACCGGTGATAGCGACCGGTCTAACCGGTCGGGTCTGGTGACCCTGACCAGAACGGCGAGGAGCCAATCGGTCTTGGATATGCCTGGAGATCCTGTCGAAAGCTGATTTCTGTCCACCCCATCCAGGATGAAAAGCTTGTTGGTATGGCACCCACATCACTCCATTGTCATCATATACCGGGCGTGGTGCATTTGAACTTGACGCCCATGGTGGAGTAAAGCGTTACCCTTGCTGTGATGATTCACCTTTGAGTCTTATAGCAGCCCTTGGAGGTGAAGATGACCCTCCTTGATGTGTAGGTGACCTCATCCTTTTTTTTAATGGCCGATCACTTGTAACGACCTTTTGCTTGGAATACTTGTCAAATAGCATGTCGAAAGTGACCTTTGGCTTAGGACCACTCCCTTGATTTTTAGCTACATTAAGTTTCCAGTTTCCAATCTCCGGACGGCTTGGCTTGATCATCCTCGGATGACCTGTGGGCGCGCCGGTCTGACCGGTCACCTCCACCTGTCTGACCGGTCTGGCCAGAGATGGCTCAGACGGTCGCTGATCGGCGGGTGTGGACGACCCTTGCCCCCCATGTCCAGAGACACTCACTGTAACCTTGAAGGTCTCTTTGCCATCAGGAGTCTTCTCATACTCAACTTTGCGAACTAACTCTTTTCCTCTCAAATCGGGCTTAGCATCCCCGATTACCACGTTCTTGCCTTTAGTTGCTTCAGCTTGATGTGGCCGAACCAGTACCTTAGGCTGCTGTAAATCCATGGTGTTGATTGGAAAAGGAGCCTTATCCACTTGCATCTCATGAAAAGTCAAACGACCTTCGTTTATGGCCGATTGAACCTGTCGACGAAACACATTGCAATCATTAATAGCATGAGAAAATGAATTATGAAATTTACAATATGTACGTCTTTTCAACTCTTCAAGTGGAGGAATAGTATGAGTTAACTTGATATTTCCAGATTTAAGCAATTCATCAAATATGCGATCACATTTGGAAACATCAAAAGTAAATTTAATTTCTTCTTGCCGACCTTTACTAGCCGGCTTAAGAGATGAACAAGAATAAGATTTTTCTTTAGAGGGCCAAACAAACTCAGCAGCATAAATCTCTTTATCACTATCGTCCGAGCTATCAGAATCATAATCAATAACATGAACATTAGAACGACGTGAGTTAAAATTATCTTTCTCTTTATTCATTCGGTTTTCAACAACTAAAGCTCTAATTTGAACTTGTGCAACCGAAAGAAAGTCAGTGCTCTCTATCTTATCTCTAATAGATGACCTTAAACCTTTCAGACAAATATCTGCAAGGTCCATATCAGTGATCGACAAATTAAAGCACCGGTTTTTAGTTTCTTTAAACCTTTTAATGTAGGCAGAGACAGTCTCATTTCTTCCTTGCCTAACCGATGTTAAGTCTGTCAATTTTAATTGTATGCTCCCACTATAAAAGTGATCATGAAACTTACATTCTAACATATCCCAAGATATACTAGAACCGGGAGCAAGCGAGGAAAACCAAGCAAAAGCGGTGCCAGTCAAGGATAAAGAAAATAAGCGTACTTTCAAAGTATTATAGACACCAGCTTCACCTAGTTGTGCAGTGTATTGACTAATATGCTCTCATGTGGTTCGGTCATCATCACCACTAAATTTAATCAAGTCAGGCATACGCCAACCACGTGGGAGAGGAAATCTATCAAACTCAGGATCATATGGCTTTTGATACAAATTTGTGTTACCAATATCAACACTAAGTTTGGTTTTTACCACATTAGTCAATTTTTTCTTAAATCTATTAAATTCCGCCCAATTAGGATTATTTGGCTGTTGTGGCTGAGGATTCTCCAAATTTATCTTATTTAAATAGGGAGCTATCTTAGTTTGAGCTAGCCTGTAACTTTCAAATACATCGTCCGGAATAATGTTTTTGGAGGCCGATGTATTTATTGTCGTACTATAATAAGGTCCAACATTACTGATTGTATTAGAAAAAGTAGGGACCATCGGATTTGGCACGACAGAAATTGGCAAAGGTTGATCGGGCACCAAGTCCATAGCACCGGTCTGACTGGTACCCTGCATCGGTTCGACCGGTGCGGCCATGTTTGGCCTGTACGGTTGGAACTGAGGGTACTGACCAGATGCTAGATTTGGTGTCAAACCATATGCAAAATTACCATTATTTACAGGCAAAGGTGCTAAGCTAGGATGAGACCCCTGAGGATTTGCTTTAGGAGTACTACTATTAGTTTCATTATTATTAAAACCTAAAGCCCTATCCTTTTCAAGATCCTCTAATCGTTCTAAACGAGCAATGTAAGAAGCAAGCAATTCATCACTTTCCACTGTAGATTTCATAGGAGAAGTTTCAGACGGGGGTTTCTTACTTACAGTGGGAATTACCTCAATATTGCTGTCGTTTAGCCTGATCGCCGGCAGCTCGAACTCTTTCAATCTTGCCACCTTGCCGGATCGATCCTTCTTAACGCCAGCTAGGAATTGTACTTGCATGTACTCTTGTAGCGCCTTGAACTTCTGCTGCTCCTCCGAAGAGAGATCTTCCAGCGACGCGGTGACGATGTTGTTCATGTCGAGCTCACACCGAGACATCGTACTAGGGTTAGATTGAACGGTTTTAGCAATCTGATCTTTCTTCCCCAGCGGAGTCGCCAAAAGTGTGTTGACGCTTTTTCTGGTCAACACACACGAGCACTAGATCGTGCGGAACGTCGAAACGCTGAACTCGCCGAGCTCCTGCTCGGACCGGTCTGACCGGTCAGGGGCACCGGTCTGACCGGTGTACGCAGAGGCGCGGTGAAAACCTAAGATCGCCGCCTCGGGAGGGACCCCGTCGGAGGTGGCGCGCCTAGGGTTGCTCTGAGGTCGGCAAGGCCACTCAGAACGTCCTTGATCGTCGTCGAGACAAACAAGGAAAGCACAAGGTTGGAAAAGTTAGGGTTTGAGAGATAAAAGTTGTAGAAAGTAATGTACGATTGGGTTGTTCCACCTCAAACGGCCGTGGCCCTTTATATTTATAGGGTGGGGAGGTCTTGCCCCGCAAGGAATCCTTTTACAACTCGAAATTCGCAAGGACTCCTCAATTCTACTCGGACTCGGGGTCCACCGGTCAGACCGGTCAGGCCCACCGGTCAGACCGGTGTGGCCGTTGCCGGATCGGCTACAAGACTCCCGACCGGTCAGACCGTTGAGAGACACCGGTTTGACCGGTGGCGTCAACCTGATCGGCCTTATGCCAATTTTGGGTGCGAACAGCCTCTTTTGGAATGCATATGCTGTGATGTAGAGGAAAAGCTCATTGGTGGCGCTACACTTGTGGAGGCTACTGATTTATCGGCTCTGATTAAACCCGCCTCTGATCACCAGTACTATTTTTCCGTGGCCTGATCATCAGATGTGGCACCTCGCACTGTAGTGTTGAGTTTGGCGGTCATGGGTTTCAAGGTTGTGGCGCACTACTACATTTGCCCTCTTGCTATCGCTGGCTGTTTGCCGTCAGAATGAACCTGAGAGATACCGTACGTGGTGGATTCGATCACCAAACATTATTAATTTATGGTGGATTCCACATTCTACTAACAGTGCTCTGCTACTACTACTAGTACTGCATGCTGATTTGGCATGTCACGCTGGCGATCTGCTGCTTTGTGGCACGTCTGTTTCTTGTACATCAGTACATGTAAAGGCATGAATGTCGTCACTACTTTTTTTTGGGTACATGTGAATATTCAAATCGTACTCGAAATTAACTACATCACATAACTACGGCCTGATTTATAGGGGGTGTTTGGATCCAACTGACTGACTAGTAGTAGTCAGACTAGTTTTAGTCTCTAAAGAGACTAAACTTCCTAACACTAGGGACTAAAACTTGGCTAAAACTAGTTTAGTCTCTAGTCACGGTACTCAACTTAAGGTGACTAAAACTCCGTCTCTCTCCTCATTATTCTGTGGTCCCCTCCACATGCCCTCGGCCTCATCCTCTCCGCGACGGAGGCGGGAGGCGGGAGGCGTCGCCGCTCCTCCGTCGTGCTTCCCTCCATCGCCCTACCCCCACTGTGCTGCCCTCCACCACGCCCGCCATGCTGCCCTCCTCCGCCACCTCCGCCGCACGCCCCGCCGCACCCGCCATTCTGCCTTCCGCCGCCACCTCCGCCGCGCTGCCCCGCCATTCTGCTCAGCCACGCCGTCCCCACTGCACCCGCGAGGCCGCTCTCCATCCACCGAGCTCGGCGGCGGGGCTCTACCATCTCAACCTCTCCTTTCCTCCCCCTCATGCTCTGTTAGACATATAGTGTTGTATATGGTCTTGTATTGTATTACTTGTACTCCAAGCCGTATCCGGCCTATATAATGAAGGTCACACCCCTATCCTGGGTGTGTGGTGTTTGCCCAATATTCTACATGGTATAGAGCCTAACCCTAGGCCTGTTTCTTTCTCCCCATCCCCCACCTCGAGTTACTGTTCACGCGTGAACAGTAACACCCCAACCCTAGCGCGCGCCGCCCCTTCCTTGGCTGCGCGCCCCTCCTCTCTTCCGCTGCCCAACACGCCGCCGTCTCCTTGGCTGTGCGTCCCCTCCACCACACCAGTGTCGCCCTTCCCTAGGGTGTCGCTCTCCTCAACAGATTCAATCTGTTGATGTCCTGCGTCACCGCCGACGACTCCTCCGCCAGTGATAGCGATTCCGACGACTCCGTCGGTTTCTCCTTCCCCTACTTCTTCGACGACATCCTCGACGACATCCCCGACGATCCAATGGCGGCCAACTATGCCACCATCAATGTCTCCTCCCATGTCCTAGTGAAGCTGGAGCTCCGTTCCTCCAACTACACCCAGTGGAAGTCCTTCTTCGAGTCGCTGTGCGAGAAGTTCGGCCTTCTCGCCTACATCGACGGCACCCCGGTGCCTGACCCGGTCACCGACGCATGGCGGCAAGCAGACTCCTGCATTCGCAGCTGGCTGTACGGCTCTGTCGACTCCTCCGTCCTCGACTTCACCATGGAGCCCGACCAGACCGCCCGCCACCTATGGGCGGCCATTGAGGGCCACTTCACGGCGAACCAGGCGCCCCGCGCCATCTTCCTGAGTCCCTCCTTCCACACCATGACTCAGGGCGATCTCTCCATTGAAGACTATGGGAAGAAGATGAAGAAGGCTGTTGATGCACTCCGTGATGTTGGCATGGCTATCGACGCCCCCACCCTGCTGCTCAACCTCCTCTGCGGTGTTAACTCCCGTTTCAGCACAGCCGCCGACATCATCGCCGGCACCCATGGCATGACTTTCTCGGCAGCCCTCGATCAGCTCAAACTCAAGGAGCTGCGCTTGGAGAACGAAGCCAAGGTTGAGGCCACCAACGCCCTCGTCGCCTCCTCCACCTCGTCTGGCTCCACTTCGTCTGGCTCCACCTCGTCCGGCTGCACTGGTTCAGCTTGCCGCTCCACAACCTCGTAGAAGCCCCCTCAGCAGTCGCTGCAGCAGCAGCAGCCACAGCAGGGCAACGGTAGCGGCCAGCAGCGTCGCAGGAAGAATTCAGGAAGGCGCAACGGCGGTGGCCGGCAACAGCGGCGGCCAGCAGTTCCGTGCCCCCAACCCTAATGGTCTGTGGATTTGCATCAATCCGCAGGCTCTTCAGGGGGCGCTGGGCGGTGGCAGCGATGGACAGTGGTGCGGCGGCCAGGGTGTACTCAGCCCTCCTCCGCAGGCTAACACCGCCTTCGGCTCCAGCTCGACTTCTTGGGACGCGGCCGGCTTGACTGCTGCCATACAGCAGCTTGCGATGCGGGGCAATGCTTGGGTGATGGACACGGGTGCCTCTACGCACATGCACTCCTCGGATGGTATACTCCTCTCCCGCCTTCCCGCTGCTCATTCTTCGATTACTGTAGGCAATGGTGCACGTATCCCTGTCACGTCTCGAGGTTCCTCTATCCTTAGTACCGACACGTCCCAATTCGTTTTAAACAATGTCCTTGTCGCACTATCCACCATCCACAACCTTTTATCTGCTCGCCAATTCACCCGCGACAATAGCTGTTCAATCAAATTTGACGCTTTTGGTTTTTCTGTCAAGGAACTCAGGACGGGACGCGTGATTCTTCGTTGCAATAGTGTTGGCGATCTCTACACCATCTCCTCAGCAATCCCAGCAGCCGCCCAAGCCATGCTCGCCACCTCCAGCTCCTTGTGGCATCGTCGTCTCGGTCATCCTAGTCCAGCCGCCTTAGCTTCGCTTAGGAAGAACAGTTTGATTTCTTGTAATAAAATAGATGCCTCACTGTGCCACGCTTGTCAGCTTGGGAAACATGTGCGTCTCCCCTTTAGTACCTCCACTTCTAAAACTGTTTCCCCTTTTGAGATTGTTCATTGTGATGTCTGGACCTCTCCGGTTTCTAGCATATCTGGTTGCAAGTATTATTTAGTTTTGCTGGATGATTTTACGCACTTTTGCTGGATGTATCCTTTGAAGAGCAAGTCTGAGGTGCATCAACACATTGTTGATTTTATTGCTCTTTCTCGCATGCAGTTTAGTCATTCCGTTAAGTGCTTTCAGGCTGATAACAACACTGAGTTTGTTAACCACACCATGCATAGTACCCTTGCTGCGCACGGCATTGTTTTCCACCTCTCCTGCCCATACACCTCCCCACAAAATGGTAAGGCTGAACGTATTCTTCGTACGCTCAACAATTCTGTGCGCACCTTACTCATCCAAGCATCAATGTCGCCTAAATATTGGGTTGAGGCCCTCTACGCAGCTACGTATCTGCTTAACCGCCGCCCGTCTTCATCCATTAACCACGAGCTTCCCTACTACCGTCTTTTTGATTCACTACCAGCTTAGGCTAAGTCCAACAAGGACTTGCAAAAATGGAAGGCAAATAGTCCTTTGCCTTGCCTGAACAGTAGAGGCTGGAGAGGCAAAATGTTGGTCTCTCCAACAGCGAAGAGGAAGAGGAGGGGCAAAAACCGCGGGGAAGGCGAGGGCCAGCGCTGCGCGTCGGGCGGGAGACGAGGAAGGCGGAGCGAGACGGTCGCCGGCCAACCCATGTGCGCCCGCCAGGGAGGAGGGAGGCGGAGCAAGAGGGGCGCCGCCAGCCCATCCGCGCCCGCCGGGAGGAGCTCGACGGCACCACGAGGCATCGCCGGCGGAGCTCGAATCTGCGGGGGCGAAGCTCAAATCAGTGGCGACGAAGCTTCAATTGACGACGGCGGCTGTCGATTCAGAGGTGGAGGAGCTCAAATCGGCGGAGGATGGTGCCGCGACACCGCCGAGGGAGGTAGGCCTGGAGAGGGAGGTAGGCGGCGGGAGAAGAAGCCGAGACAGCTCGATCCGCGCAGGGGAAGGGACCACGCCCGCCGGAGTTGAGGAGGGGGCACACCGGCGGCCTCGGCAGGCGTTGCAGTGGCGCAGAGGACGGGGCCGTCGCGATGGCTCAAGCAGGCGCAATGGCGGCGGGGATGCCTCCTCCTCCCTGGTCGCCGCCGCCTCCACTTTCTTCTCCGGATCGCCGCCGCGCGGACTTCTCCTCCCGGGTCGCCGCCGCCTCCACCTTCCCTCCCGCGGCCGGTGGCGGGGGTCGAGGCCGATGCGCGCGACCTTCTTCTCCCGGCCGCCTCCTCCTCCTCCCTCTCTCTCCCGCGCGGAAGATGCCTTCGAGGAGAGAGGAGATGCAATTTTGCATCTCCTCTCTCCTCCATAGGCACTTTGCCTCACTCTTTGCCTCTCCTGTTGGATGTCATCCCGAACGTGCACAGTAGCAAATGGGGAGGCAAATTTGCATTTGCCTCCTCTGTTGGACTCAGCCTTATGAGCATCTTTGTGTCTTCGGCTGTTTGTGTTATCCTAACCTGCAGGCCACCTCACCGCATAAGCTTGCGCCTCGTTCGGCAGCCTGTGTGTTCTTAGGGTATCCCTCCTCGCACAAGGGGTACCGCTGTCTCGACATCATCACCAAATGGATTATCATATCACGACACGTCGTCTTTGATGAGTCTGTTTTTCCGTTTGCAAGCGCTTCCCCTCTTCCTTCCACCAGCTCCTTTGATTTCCTCCTCGGTGATGATTTGGATATTGTTGCACCTTGTTCTACTAATCATGCAGCTGGTGGTCCCTTCGCGGCTGCTCCGTCCTCCATGGACGTCGAGCTACCGTGCTCTGCTTCTGATGGGTGTGATTTCGTACCTCCATCGGAACCTTCGGCGTCTTCCAGTGCAGGCGGGAGTGCTCCTACACCTCCCTCCCCGATGCACACTGCGGCGTCCCCTGTACCGTCTGTGCCAATGTCGGTGCAACATGCGGCGTCCTCGGCGTCACCTGCGCCAGCACCGGCGCCACCTGCGGCGCCCCCAGCGTCGCCTGCGCCAGCACCGGTGCCATCTGCGGCACCCCCAGTGTCGCCTGCGCCAGCACTGGTGCCATCTGCGGCACCCTCTGCGTCACCTGCACCAGCGCCGGAGCCACCTGCGCCCGTGCCAGCGTCCCTTGTGACGCACACGCCGGCCCCTGTGCCCGCGACGGCTTCATCAGCACCAGTGTTTCCTGCGCCCATGCCAGCATCCCCTGTGTCGCCTGCGCCGGCGCACTCCCCGCCGGCGCCCTCACCGTCGCCAGCACCCGCGCCCACGCCAGTACCGGATGTTCCTGGATGCTTCGGGCGAGCTGTCTACGGTCGCCGTCCTGCGCATGTGCATGGCCCCCAGCCGAATCGCCATCATGGTGGCACTCGTCCACCATTGCGGTCTCCCTCACCGCCTCGACATCCCATGACCAGCAATGCTCCGCCTCCTGCTGCTTTACGACGATTGACACGTCTTCAGACCGGTACTATTCCGCCAGTTAAATACAAGGGCCTTTCTGCTACTCCTTCGGTTGCATCTCATGTCCCGAGTAATTATCACAGTGCGCTTGCTGACCCAAATTGGCGAGCTGCTATGGCTGATGAGTTCTAGACATTGGTGGATAATGGTACCTGGCGTCTTGTGCCTCGTCCATCGGGTGTCAATGTTGTGACTGGTAGTAGGTGGCTTTTGAAAGTGAAGTACAATGCTGATGGTACTCTTTCTAGGCATAAAGCCCATTGGGTGGCTCGGGGGTATAATCAGAAGCCTGGTGTTGATTATGATGAGACTTTCAGTCTAGTGGTTAAACAGGGTACGATTCGGACTGTACCGAGTATTGCAGCTTCTCGACAATGGCCTATTCATCAGTTAGACGTGAAGAATGCATTTCTTCATGGTTATCTTGAGGAGACAGTCTATTGTGAGCAGCCTCCTGGTTTTGTTGATCCTGTCCATCCTGATTATGTGTGTCTCCTTTAGAAGTCTCTGTATGGATTGAAGCAGGCTCCTCGTGCTTGGAATAAGCGGTTTGCGACATATCTTCGCTCATTGGGTTTTGTTCCGTCTACTATGGATACTTCTCTATTCATCTACTGGAATGGCGACGACATTGCCTACATTCTTCTCTACGTGGATGATATTGTCTTGACTGCTTCTTCGGATGCTCTGCTTCAGCATATTATTGAGTCTCTGAACCGTGGGTTCGCTATGACAGATTTGGGGGATCTTCATGACTTCTTGCACATGTCTGTGACTCCGTTCCTCTGATGGGTTGTTTCTTTGTCAGCGCCAGTATGCTTTGGAGATTCTTCGTCGTGCCGGTATGAGTGAGTGTCACTCTACGACGACGCCTGTTGATACTAAGGCAAAATTGTCGGCTTCTTCTGGTGCGCCTGTGGCTGATGTGTCTGCCTACAGGAGTCTGGCTGGCGCTCTGCAGTATCTTACTCTGACTCGTCCGGATCTTGCTTATGTTATTCAGCAAGTATGTCTCTTCATGCATGATCCGCGGGAATCTCATCTAGCTTTTCTAAAGCGCATCCTGCGCTATGTGCAGGGCACCTTGTCCTATGGTCTACGAATTGGCATTAGTCCGGTTGACTCTCTTACAGCATATTCTGATGCTGATTGGGCTGGCTGTCCTGACTCCCGACGTTCTACCTCTGGTTATTGTGTCTTCCTCGGCGATACTCTGGTCTCTTGGTCGTCGAAGCGCCAGACTACAGTCTCCCGTTCCAGTGCAGAGGCAGAATATCGTGCTGTTGCTCATGCTGTTGCTGAGTGTTGTTGGCTGCGCCAACTTCTTCAGGAACTTCACGTTCCTCTCTCCAAGGCTACGCTCGTCTTTTGTGACAACGTCAGTGCAGTCTATATGGCTGCCAATCCAGTTCATCATCGACGAACGAAGCACATTGAGATTGACATCCACTTCGTCCGCGAGAAGGTGGCTTTGGGTCAAGTTTGTGTCCTTCACGTTCCTTCATCGCGACAGTTTGCTAACATTATGACTAAGGGTCTTCCTGTACAGTTATTTACTAATTTTAGGTCCAGTCTAGGTGTCTGTCAGGATCCACCTGCGACTGCGGGCGGGTGTTAGACATATAGTTTTGTATATGGTCTTGTATTATATTACTTGTACTCCAAGCCGTATCCGGCCTATATAATGAAGGTCACCCCCCTATCCTGGGTGTGTGGTGTTTGCCCAATATTCTACATGCTCCCTGTTGGGATGGCTCTAGTCATGGCGGTGGCGGCTGCCTCCGGCCATATACGGCCAGATTCGACCGATGACAGCCTGATCTACCGCCTAGGCTGCCGGATTTGCTATCCCGTGGTGGTTGCCCTTGCGGTGGTGGCGGCGGCGGCGGTCGCAGGGGTCGTGCGCGCGGCTCGGCCCTGCCGCGTTGACCTCCACCGTGGTGGCCCCGCCGACCGGTCGCCATCGCTGCTCGAGGCAGAGGCAGTGCGCGGCGGACGGCGCCCGTGCTGGTGGACGACCGTCCTGCTCCCCGCGTGCGGCCTCCGGGTGCCCACCGCGTCGAGGACGACGGCGGCGGCGGGCGGACGAGCGACGCCAGCGCGTGCCTGATCTGGTCTCCTGATCTAGACAAGGGAGCACGCCTCCGCGGTTGCGCGGGGCGGGGAGGAGTGGCGGACAGGGCGCCGCCGCACTTCGTCGAGTGCGATAGGGCGCCGTGGGGATCGGCAATGAGGCGCTGCGGGCGTGCGTTTTTGGAGGCGCAGGAGAGGAGAGAGAAAGGGGAGGGAGGGAGAATAATTTAATGTTGACTATTTTTAGTCACCCTCCAAACAGGGAGTTAACTAGAAGCTTTTAGTCTGACTACTTCTAGTCATAGGACTAAAGTATATCCAAACACCCTCATAGTCATTCCTGTAGACTGTAGTAAATTAACATGAATATATATGTACTGCAAACCACTCGGAGGACATGCACTTTGCTTCATCAGCAATTGTATGCCATCATGCCTATGGGCTATTTAAGGGGCATCACAGGAGGTTAATTAAACAGATAGGAAGATGTGCAGGAGAGAACCTCAAAAGGGAAGGTGTTGTGCACAACGCGTACACAAGGGACTAGGAGACGTTGGGAAAGAAATAGATGTTGCTAAATGTGGCCAGCTAACTGTTGTGGAAGCTTCATCGTCTTCACTTGACTCAGCTAGAAGTAAACATTGAAGACTGGCACCCTTCCTGTTCGGCTGTTCCACGTAGAACTAGCGGTACTTGACATTACGACCAGATGTGTTTGAACAGCTGAACATAGTTACAAACAATTGTCCACCAACCATCGTGTGCTTGAATAGTACTTGGAACATATAGCATTATATATTTGGTGCCAGCATCATGTTACCTCTACCTTGTATAGAGCACACCTCATGTTGCACTTGAACCTACCGTCAAGGCACCTGTAGAAATGTTTGGCACCAGGTAAATATGCTACTGCATAAGGTTTTCGAAGGCTGCTTTTCCACAGAAGCGATCTATCCTTGAGTTCTGTTTGCTAACAACTGGGGCAGGATGAGGGTGCTTGAAGCTATCGAGAAGCTTAATACATTCCAGAAAGAAAATAATTAAACAGTGATTGGCATGGGATGCAGGCATACTCTATTTCTCTATTCCAGTCACGACAACATGAACTTGGGAGATATAGTAATGTCCTATAGTTTCAGGCAACTGTTGCATTGCTCTTGCTCTGCTAATCACAAGATGAACATATCAATGTTTTACTCCAGGAGGAAAATAAGTGCTCTAGTTTCAAACTACCAATTAATGTTACCGAGAAGGAGAGATGCTAAAAGGTGTTTTGAGCAATTTTGCGTAGTACGTAATCCAACTAATCTCTACTGACAAAACAAAAGAACTTTCAGTTATGTGTGTGCTTAGAGAGTAGAAAAACGACAACTGTATGTGCAACAAAGAAGCAGAATAAACAATGCATTGGATGTGTCCTGCAGCGTGGAAGCAGAGATTAATTAAACAATCATGCAGCATGAATGTGAAAAACATTGTTCGCTTGGCTTTTAAGTCACCAGCCAACAGTAATTTCCTCTCACACCAAATCAGAATCAGCCACCTACCACTAGTCAGATGATAGTATTTTTCTCTAGTCTGGCATGGAAAAACCATGCAAGAGTCTTCAGGCGTTCATTGTGCCTCCCCCGTCAGAGCCATGCCCGCAAGAATGTCAAGTTCTCTTGCACACGCGAATTAATCGAGCACTCAAACCTAGCTCTCGTCATGTTCCTTTACACGAGAGAACCTATATATGTTGCACCAATCGAGATTTTGGAAAGATTGGATTATAATTTGTTAACGAACAGAAGTTCACAGAACTCGAAAGAATGGGTTCAGCAATCATATCAACAAGCCTAATACATTCCTCTGCATTGCTCTCTTGCTCTGCTAGTCACAAGACAAACATATCAAAGTTTTACTCTGAGAGGAGAAGTGCTATGGTTTCAGACTACCAATGTTACCGAGAAGGCGAGAACCTAAGGTTTTTTAGCATTTTTGCATAGTACGTAATCCAACTAATAACCTCTACTGACCAAACAGAAGTGCTTTCAGTTATATACTTATATGTGTGCTTAGAGAGTAGAAAATGACAACTTTATGTGCAACAAAGAAGCTGAATAAAAGATAAGTGGACCTAGTGATCTTTTTTTTTAAATTTAGTCTTTCAATCTTTTGAGTTCAACACTTGTTGTATCCGAACAGATCACGTTTCAAATGTATTGGATACGTCCTGCAGTGTGAATGTGAAAAAAGGTACTCCAACCATCATCAATCATGCATATAAAAATAGTACTTCAATGTAGAGTATTATTTACTGTATTATTTTCTACTAGCATCATATTACAACTGTCTTGTTCACTTCATGCCTGCACCCTGACACGCTACTCTTCCTTCATTTCTATACTCTTATTTGCTCCGATCCATCAGTCCGTCCCATGATATAAACCAAACGTGATGGTCAGGGTCGGACAGTGGATCGAATGATTCCGGATCGGTCCGTCCGGCAAACCAAACACATGGTTATTTGCTCCATCAGTCCAGCATTCGACTCTAGGAAAACCACTTTGAACCCACCCATCTCTCTTCTTGTCACCTATGTCTTCCAACTGTCCATCATCAGTTCATCACTAACCGGAGAGATCAGAAGAGGAAGATGCATGAGTGAGCACAAGGACATGCAGAGTAAAATCACACTAGCAAGGTCAGATGAAATCCACATTGCATTGAGAATGGAAGGCACTAGGAAAGAAGCGACCATGAATTTGTGTGTGCATACATGTGCATCCAAATTTGTGTGCGCCATGACGATTACTCGTCGGTGACAACCCTCTCTCCTCAGCGTGCGTGCTGGCAGGCTCGGCGCGTCGGCCTCGGTTCTATCTCTGATGCCGGTGCCACGTGACCTATCCTTCCCCGAACTGACGCTCTGCTAATTGTACTGCTATGGTAGCAACTGCATGCTGATTGGGCAAGTCAGGCTAGCTATGATCGATCTCCTTTAATTTTTATTGCAGTTTTATTGCGAAAGGGTCTGTAGTATAGTGGTTACAAGAGCGTAGCATCTCAGGTTCTAGGTTCGACTCCTTGTGTAGGAGCGATTTTTTCAGAAATTAATGGCATTTGTGCTTTCAGTGGTAGGTTGGGTTAGTTGCATTGACTTTGATTCGCGTCTACATTGCTTGATCCTGATTGTGGTGGTAGGTGACTCCATGTGTCCAGGCAAGGAACTGAAAACATTCAACTTGTTTGGTTGGCTGATGGCTGGTGGTTAGTGGTTGATGCTGATTTATTAGAAAAGTACCGATGGCTGCGATTTCAGAGATGAAATAAAATAACTGATAGAAATGTTCAATTGATTATATAGTGTCTGCCGCGCGGCCCCCACCTTGCATTTCTCTCTATGTGCCTCGATCACCATGCAAACTAAGGAACATGATGACGACCTTATACAGCAGTCAGTAGATGGATCGGAGAGCCCACACACTCTTTTTTTACTCTTTTACGGTGGACCATATACCACCAGATGGTGGTATGTAGTATATGACTATCTTTTGTAAGAGTAAATAGATAATTTTGCAAATTTTTAATAAATTTGGCAACCTCGAATCGAGAAAAAAAATTGTTTATGCGGCCAAGAAAATTTTGAAATGAAAATTTTTTAAAAACAATAGTTTTTGAAATTTGAAATGAAAATTTCCATTTTTGGAATTCGAAAAAAATTGACCATACCACCAAAGAGAAATAAATTTTTTTTTTGACATATTTCGTTTATGCTACCAAGAAAAAATTGAAAAAAAAAACGTTTTTGAAATTTAAAATTTGAAATTTTTTTGGCTATACTACCAGAGGAAAATGAAAAAAAATTGAAATGAAGAAACCGTATATTTCGTTTATCAGTTTACGCCACCGAGAAAAAACTTCCAACAATACCTCTATACCACCTTATAGCACAGGTGCAAGTTGTGGTGGTATACAATTAATCTCAACCATCGAATCCTTTCATACTAGTCCTTTTGAAATAGTGATACAGGGTGGTATAGTCCACAGTAAAAGAGCTTTTTTTTCTTTGAAAGGCAAAGGCAGGAATATTGCATGATCACTACGGAGGTGTAGAGAGTTACTCAGTTACATATACCCATCCTGGATTTATACATCTTCTCTGACTGCTAGCATTAGCACCATCTTATTTCTCCACTGTGCCCTGCAGCTTGCTCCAACAACCAGCGAGCCACACCCTGAGCCAATATCAATGGAAGATGGGGAGACCCCGGTATGGTACTGGCCTACTGGGTGAACAATAAACCTACAACTGTGGAAATGTGAGGCTCCAGAAAATAGGATATTCCGAATGATGATGGTGAATCAACAAGGCACAACAGAGATCTTTGTTGTGCAGAGAGGAAGTCATGCCTCTTGTTCACGAACTGCAAGACAACCATCTCGCTTCATCGGCTTCATACCATGCATACTAGGATGGACTCAAGGACAGGAGGAGAGCAAACCAAGCTATTGCACGCATAGCTGTATTCTGTAACACGAGTTTAATTAACACTGCCGTTATCGATCAATTGTCATGAGCTCCTTCTCTATGTTTGCGCACTCTTGCAAGTTACGGAAAATCATCCTGCTCTGCAAACTTTGGGAAGTCACACGTACGGTGAACGTGCCTTTTCATGCTCATAGTACATCTGTTTTGTGTACATGTAAATGCATGAATGTCTCTGATTTTTTGTACATGTGAATCAAATCATACTAGAACCTAATATACATCACATAACTGAGGCCAGATTTATTTATAGTTCCTGCAGTAAATTAATATGAACTTATGTACCGCAAACTCTTGGCTTCATCAGCAATTGTATGCCATCATGCCTATCAGCCATTTAAGGATTCACCAGAGGTTAAACGGATAGGAAGATGGGAAAAAAGAAAGGTGTGCAGAACACAAGGGACTAGGAGGCGTTGGGAAAGAAATAGATTTTGCTAAATGTAGCCAGCTAACTGGGACTTCGTCGTCTTCAGTTGACTAGAGAGTAAAGGTGTGATGGATCGACAGCACAATGTTCTGCTTTCGGAATGTGTTGAAAAGTGACACTTCCCTGATGAATGTGTTGAAATACAGAGTAGTAAACAATTGCAAAGCTTTCGAGATCGATGACACTTGAATGTGTTGTCACTGCTTAGTATGTACAGATTGTCACAGGGTACCAATGTTCCTGGGTTGCTTTTGCTCATTACGTAATCCAACAAGTTCCAGTCGATCGATCAGCAAGCAGCTTGATATGGCCAAAGAAATCCTCCACCAATTAGAAATTGAGCGGGATTACAGAGCACTTTCTGAAAGAGAAGAGTGGTTGCGCAAAAAGCTTAAACTGCATTGTCTCGGGTTGGCCTCTCTCGAGCGAACTATTGCTCGGCAGCGCTCGAGGATATTATACCTCAAGGAGGGTGATGCCAACACAGCATTCTTTCATCAACAGGCCCGCTACCGTAAAAAGAAGAATTTCATCTCGAAGCTGCAGGTGGGGGAGCAACTGGTTCTTTCTCAGGCTGAGAAGCAGGACGCTGTGTTTGATTTCTATGAGGCCATCCTTGGGAGACCAGAGGAAAGAGACTATACTATTGATCTCTCTGAAATTGGTATGCGTCAACATGAGCTCTCCTCTTTGGATTCTCCTTTCTCGGAAGATGAAGTCTGGGCCACCATAAAGGACATGGCCTTGGACAAGGCCCCTGGGCCAGATGGGTTCACTGGAAGGTTCTATAAATCTTGCTGGGGTATTATTAAGGGTGATCTAATGATGGCTCTTGATGCGATTTACAGAGGGCATGTGTTCAAGTTCAAGCTTCTCAACACGGCCTTCATCACCTTGCTGCCCAAAAAGGTGGATGCGGTGCAGGTAAAAGATTATCGGCCCATAAGTCTGATTTACAGTATTGCCAAATTGATCACAAAGATTTTATCCAACCGACTTGCACCGTTGCTGCCCACCCTAGTCTCTATGAGCCAGAGTGCTTTTATAAGGGGAAGAAGCATATAGGATAACTTCATTTTGGTGCAGTAGATGGTGAAAGCCTTGCACAGAAAAAAAGAGGCCCATATCCTGCTCAAGTTGGACATCTCCAAGGCTTTCGATTTTGTTTCTTGGTCATTTCTTTTGGAGATTATGCAACATGTGGGATTTGGGCAGCGGTGGCGTAACCTTATTTGCCTTCTGCTGTCCACCTCCTCAACTCAAATTTTGGTCAATGGTGAGCCAGGAGAAAATATATATCACCACCGGGGCCTGAGACAGGGAGATCCCCTCTCTCCCATGTTGTTCATATTGGTCATGGATGTCTTAAATTCTTTGATTGAGTATGCTTCCCGAAAAGCTTTGCTTCAACCTCTTGCCATTCGGCAGGCCAGGCACCGGGTCTCGTTTTATGCTGATGATGCTGTTCTCTTTCTAAGACCCCACAGTGTGGACCTTTTTGTAGTCAAGCGCATCCTTGATCTGTTTGGGCATGCTTCGGGGCTTCGAACAAACTTGTCTAAGAGCTCCGTTTCTCCTATCAACTGCTCTGGAGAAGAAATGGCTCTCACTGCTGAGGTTCTTTCCTAAGCCATTAAAGATTTTTCTTGTACCTACCTTGGTCTGCCTCTCACCATCAGTAAGCCAACCAAGGAGGTGCTGCTTCCTTTAGTTGATAGAGTGGCTGATTATCTCCCTGGATGGAAGGCCTCTTTAATGAACAGAGCTGGAAGATTGGTGATGGTCAAGGCGGTTTTGACAGCTAATCCTATCTACCATATGTTGGCCTTGGATCTTCCCAAATGGGTTTTCAAGGCAATCAACAAAAAGAGGAGAGGCTTCCTGTGGAAAGGACAAGAGCAGGCAAATTGTGGGAATTGCCTGGTTGCTTGGGAAAAGGTACAACAGCCTATTGAATATGGAGGACTTGGAATCCTTAATCTGGAATTTCTCGGTTGCGCCTTAAGAGCTCGTTGGCTTTGGGCAGAGAAGACTGACCCTTCAAAGCCTTGGGCTGGTCTCCCAATTCAGGTTTCCCGGAACACTCGTGCCCTTTTTAATATCGCTGTGGATGCTATAGTTGGTAATGGGGAGGAAATCCTATTCTGGACGGACCGTTGGTTGGACGGTCACACGATAGCTGAAATAGCTCCTAATCTGTTCAGCAAGGTCCCAAAAAGATTGGCAACACGCAGAACTATTGCTCAAGCCCTCCAAAATCGCCAATGGGTTGGTGACATCAAGGGGGCGCTTACTGTCCAAGTTTTATATGAATATCTCCAGATTTGAGATGCTGTGAATGGCATTGTCTTGCAGCAGGATATTCCAGATCATTATAATTGGAAACTGACAAAATCTGGGATTTATAGCAGCAAATCAGCTTATGCAGTCTTCTTCGAGGGATCCATCAAGATTGGGTCTTGGAGGAGGATTTGGAAAAGCTGGGCTCCACTGCGTTATAAGTTCTTCATTTGGCTTGTTCTCCATAATAAATGTTGGACAGCAGATCGTCTAGCGAAGCGGGACTTGCCACATCCAGAAACCTGCCCCTTTTGTGATCAGGCTGCGGAGACAATCCACCACCTCCTGGTTGGCTGCGTTTTCTCCCTGCAGATCTGGGCTCTTGTGCTCCAATGACTGGGTCTGATTCATTTGGCACCTAAAACAGCAGGATCACGTTTCTTTGGGTGGTGGAGGCGGTCCTCTTTGGCTGTTCCTAAGGAGGCACGTAAAAGGACTCAATTCTTTGATTATTCTGGTCGCATGGGAAATCTGGAAGCACCGTAACGCCTGTGTGTTTGATCATGTAAGGCCAAATACCCAGGAGGTTTTGAGAGCAGTTGACACAGAGGGTAGCCTTTGGTGTATGGCGGGGCGTCAAAACTCCAAGAGCTACTGTCTAGGTCGTTATCCCTAGGAGCTTAAGCCCGGCATGTCTTTCAACACCTCCTGTTTATTTTTTGGGTGCTAGATTGTAGAGGTCGTGGTGTATGGTTGGTGTGTGTTATCCTGTATTTGACATGTGTTCTTCTTCCACCTTAATGAAATGACGCGCAGCTCTCCTGTGTTGTTCGAGAAAAAAGCAGGTTCGGTTATCAGGCACCAGAGAGTGTAAATGGCTTGCTTTATGAGTATTTCAAGCATGTTTTGGGTTGAATACTTCTCCAATTGCATATTGATACTGTTAGCAAGTTGTATAGGATGGCCTTTGGGCCCTAGGTATTAGCTGCGCTGGCCTCAAAGGCCCATATGCCGCCCCCTGTTGGGGCTTGATAGATTGGGGCAGGGATCACCCTTGGATGGTGGTACCCTAGGTTATTCCCTACCTATTTATGTAATCGAGCTTAGGCTCCTAATAATCAATCTATTATCTTCCCAGATATTGCTTTCATGGTATCACGAGTCAGGATTCCGATCCTCTTCTCCTCTCCACTGCCCTAGCGCGCCTCCTCGGCTGCGCCGCGCGCCTCAACGGTAGCGCTCCCTGGCCGCGCTGCCTCCCTTGCCGCGCGCCCTCCAGGCCACGCCGCCCATTCCCAGGTCGCGCGCGCTCCGCCCCGCGTGCCCCTCCGCCCGCGCTCCCAGGCTGCGCTGCCTCCTTCCCAGGACGCGTCGTCGCTCCTCACATCACGCAGCCACCTTGCGTCCATGGCGGGTTCCAAGACTGCCTCCTAGCTCGCCGCGATGAGATCCAGGCTCACCGCGACACCGCCCTCGAGGACGCCCGTAAGGCTGAGGAGGAGGTCGCCGCCGCCGTCGACCGGGCTCGCGACGCCCTCAAGCGCGCGGCCTAGGCACGCGCCCAGGCTGCCCTTGGCGACACTGACGACCCCAAGGACGCCGATGTGGATGAGGACGGCATGTCCCACGTCTCTGACCTCGCCGCCCCCGACGACGCCCTTCATCAGGCAATGTTGGTGCACGAGGCTGCCGCTGTTGTCAACCTGCATCACCACGCCGTGAGTGTCCAAAACATTCGCAACCTAGTGCACGTCATCCTCGACCTCACCGACGACAACTACAAGTGGTGGCACGATCAACTTCTTCTCATCGTCGGCAAGCACTACCTGGAGGATCATATTCTCCAGAACACCCCAGTCCCTGGCTTCCCGGATTGGTGTCGCATGGATTGCGTCGTCAAGTCGTGGATCTCCGGCACCATCTCCACCGAATTGGCAGAGGCTGTGATGACCAGCGATGGCACTGCTCGTGACGTCTAGCTCGCACTCGAGGAATAGTTCCTCGGGAATCAGGAGACCCGCGCCCTCCACCTCGACGCCAAGTTTCGCCACTTCTGCCAAGGTGATCTGTCCATCACGGACTACTGCAGGCACTTCAAGGACATGGCGGACGCCCTGGCTGATCTTGGTGAGCCCGTCAGCGATCGTACGCTGGTGCTCAACGTCATCTGCGGCCTTTCCGACCGCTTTGAAGCTGTCGAGCGTCACTTGCACCTCGCCCGGGAGTTTCCTTCGTTCCTGGAAGCCCGCTCAGCCCTCATCCTGGAAGAAATCACTATGCCCAGCGCTCCTCGACGCCGTCTACTGCCCTACTGGCATCTGGCGGCAAGCAGCCCGCCGCCGGTTCCTCGTCTTCATCTAGTCGGCCGCCTGCCAAACAGCAGGCTGGTGGCGCCGGTGCCAAGGGCTCCAGCAATAGGGGCTCCTCCCAAAAGCCCCCTCCGATCGCCGCAGCAAGCGCGGCGGCAAGGGGAGCCAGTCGTCTTCCACCGGTGGCCCTGCACCCGCCACGCCGCCCTCCAACGCCAGCTCCGGTGGGGCCGGCGGCTCCTGGCCGTCTCCACAGCACCCGTGGACGGGTCCATCCACATGTGGCCCGGCCAGCGGGCACTGTCGCTGGCTCTGCAACAACAACAGGCCCTCCTCGCTCAGCAGCAGGCATACCTGGTTCAGCAGGTGCAGCAGCAGGCGACTTACGCCAATCCTGCCGCGCTCGCTCAACACTAGGCCCTCCTCGCTCATCAACATGCGGTGCAAGCCGGCTTGTACGCGCCTGTACAGGGCTAGGACCAGCAAAGCCTCGCCTCTGCCTTCAGCACGGTGTCTCTGAATCGGCCTCAGAACACCGACTGGTACTTCGACTAAGGTGCGACATCCCACATGACTTCAGATGCCGGTATCCCTTCTTCCACGTTTGTGCCTTGTTTTCTAGCTCCTTCCTCAATTGTTGTCGGTAATGGTTCTCATTTGCCTGTCACGGCCACTGGCGCCACTTCTTTGTCTCCTTCATTGCATCTTAATAATGCCCTTGTTTCACCACAAATTATTAAGAATCTTATCTCAGATCGCTAGTTTACCATTGACAACCATTGTTCTGTTGAGTTTGACCCATCTGGTTGCTCTGTGAAGGATCTGCTAACACGGAACGTGATCGCAAGGTGCAATAGCTCTAGGTCTTTGTGCCCCCTGCGCCTCCCTTCAATCGCCCACTCCTTTGTCGCCGGCTCTGCGTCTTCGCTCTGGCATCGTCGTCTTGGTCACCCTGGTCACGAGGCTCTCTCCAAGCTATCGTCCACCTTGCATTTATGTACTAGAGACAATATTCATTCCGTGTGTCATGCTTGTCAACTAGGTCGCCATGTTCGTCTTCCGTTTCATGCTTCAAATTCTCGTGCCACTAATAATTTTGATATCATACATTGTGATTTGCGGACCTCCCTAGTTATTAGTGTGTCTGGCTATAAGTATTACTTAGTCATCATTCTTGATGATTGCTCCCATTATTTGTGGACATTTCCTTTGAAGCTGAAATCTGACACGTTCTTGACCTTGTCGCATTTTCTCGCCTATGCACGTACTCAGTTCGGTGCCTCCATCAAGGCAGTCCAGTGCGACAATGGATGTGAGTTTGATAACTCCAGCTCCCGCACGTTCTTTCTCACTCATGGCGCCCACCTCCGTATGTCATGCCCCTACACCTCCGCCCAAAACGGTAAAGTTGAGCGCGTCATTCAATCTGTTAACAACATGATCCGCTCTCTCTCCTTTTCCAGGCTTGCGTCCCGTCAGCCTATTGGGTTGAAGCTCTACACACAGCTACGCACCTCCTGAACATCCTCCCAACCAAGACTTTGTCTTTCTATACACCGCACCTTACCCTCTTCGGCACGGATCTAGTGTATGATCACCTCCGCATTTTTGGCTGCGCTTGCTACCCAAACCTCTCTGCTACAGCTGCACACAAACTTGCTCATCGGCCTACTTTATGTATCTTTCTGGGTTATTCTGCTCACCACAAAGGGTATCGGTGTCTTGATCTTGATAGCAATCGGATCATCATATCTCGTCATGTCACATTCGACGAGTCCACCTTTCCCCTGGCTCAACCCTCCATTCCACCAGTTGCCGCGGACTTTGAGTTTTTGGATACTAACACCACCAGTGTGCTACCACCCATAGGCGTGTCGTTATTTTCCCCTGCAGGACACGACGACCCCATCGCCCCACCTGTTGCGCCTCGCACGACGCAGGCGTCACCTCTCCCCGCACCACATGCGGCCCCGACCGGCTCGGCGCCTCTGGCTGCCACACTGCCACGCGCGGCACCGACCGTCACCTCGCCAACCTCCGCGCCACGTGCGGCCACGGCTTCCTCGCCGCTCGGGTTCCCAGCTCGGCCCGCCCCTTCGCCTCACGTTGCTCCGGCCGCCGCTGTTTCGGCCACCTCGCCGACCTCCGCGCCACGCGCGGCCACGGCATCTCCGCCGCTTGGGTTCCCGACTCGGACCGCCAACGCATTTGGCCACGTCTACGGTCGCTGTCCTTCTGCCGCCGTACCGGTCCCAGCTCCCACGGCAACCTTGATGCCGGCAGCACTAGTCGCCGCCCTACCCCGTGGTGCCATGCCCATTCCACCCATGATCAACCAGCATAGCATGACCACGAGGGCCAAGCAGGGGCTTCGATTCCCGGCCGCCTACGTCGCCACCCCGATCTCGCTGATCCCAAAGATGTATCGGGCCGCCCTTGCCGACTCAAACTGGTGGGCCACCATGGAGGATGAATTCCACGCCTTGCAGCTGAACAACACTTGGGATCTCGTCACTCGTCCACCTGGGACCAACATCGTGACTGGAAAATGGATCTTCAAGCACAAGTTCAACGCCGATGGCACCTTGGAGCACTACAAGCCTCGTTGGGTGGTTCGCGGATTCACACAACGCCGGGGCATTGACTTTGATGAGACATTCAGTCTGGTGGTGAAGCCCGCCACCGTGCGCACCGTTCTGTCACTCGTCCTGTCTCACAAATGGTCGGTCCATCAGCTCGACATCAAGAACGCATTTCTTCATGGGACTCTGATAGAAACAGTCTATTGCTCTCGGCATGCCGGATTTGAGGATCCCGCCGGCCCTGGTCTCGTTTGCCGCCTCAACAAGTCACTGTATAGGCTGAAGCAGGCACCCCGTGCCTAGCACAGTCACTTCGCCAGCTTCTTGTTGATCCTCGGCTTTGTGGAGTCCAAGGCCGACACCAGCTTGTTTGTCCTTCGTCGAGGCACCGACACGACTTATCTGCTCCTCTACGTGGATGACATCATCCTCACGGCGTCCTCTGTGGGACTTCTCCAGCGCATCATCTCAGCGCTTCAGCAGGAGTTCTCCATGAAGGACCTAGGTCTACTTCACCACTTCTTGGGGATGCGTGTTCAGCACAGGCCAGATGGGTTGTTCCTCTCCCAGCATCAATACATGCTAGACATTTTGGATCGGGCTGGCATGGCCGCCTGCAAGCCCTGCTCCACACCTGTCGACACCAACCCGAAGTTGTCCCTCACTACCGGCATGCCTCTCTCGGCTACAGATGCGACTGATTTTCGCAGACTAGCCAGAGCATTGCAGTATCACACCTTCACTCGGCCAGATATCACATATGTCGTACAGCAGGTGTGCCTCTACATGCATGCTCGCCGGGACTCCCACTTGGTTGCGTTAAAGCAGATTCTTCGGTACATTCGCGGCACTCTTCACCTGGGCTCCGTCTTCGACCATCCACCATCGACGAACTGGTCGTCTACTAAGATGCTGACTGGGCTGGTTGCCTTGACACACATAAATCCACTTTCGGCTATGCTGTGTTTCTTGGGGACAACCACATCTCTTGGTCCTCCAAGCGTCAGGCGACAGTTTCCCGTTCTAGTGCCGAGGCTGAGTACCGCGTCGTTGCCAATGCGGTGGCGGAAGCTACATGGCTACGCCAACTACTCCTTAAGCTTCATGCACCACTTCGCCGCACCGCCGTTGTCTTCTGTGATAACATCAGCGCTGTCTAAATGTCCAGCAACCCAGTCCAGCATCAACGTACGAAGCACATCGAGATTGATCTACACTCCTGTGACGCCCCAAGTTTTTAATCAGCATCAGTAGTGCTAATGACCGAGTCAAACGCGTTGACTTTAGTCAAACCTTGGTCAACCTGGGTCAGCACCTCAAAAACCTACCCGACAAACACTAATGATCTTCTTAATCAAGTCAACACACCTTTGTGGTCAAAGCTTGGTCAAACCCTAGCTAAAACCCTAGTCAAACCCCTTGACACACCTAGCTCTTCTAGAACTTTTGCCGCGTCCTCCAAATTTCACCTAAACACTTCTAATTCTCCCAATATAAAACTTGTCCAGTTGTTCGAGGGACACAACTTTCATGTTGGGTGGCATTTGAAATTTGGAGTGGAAAATGGTGTAAAACTGTGGTCAACGCCCGCAATTCCTATTCACCGGCGCCATGAAAACCAGCAACTTTGCCTGCAGTTCATGCTCAAACGGTTGATCAAAACACCTGTCGGCCTTTGTAAAAGTTGTAGAGGGTTAGTACATCTGCAACTTTGCTATAAACACCTTAGTGCACTTCAGTTTCGAAATCTTGAGTTAAACTCAGTCAAACAAGGTTAGGCTGAATTGAACCGCGACGCCGAGCCGCGCTCCCACGCTCCAAAGCGGCCGCGCGCGTCGCGCCACGTCGGCCGCCGCCGTACCGCACATCGAGGCAGGCCTGTGACCACCAGTCCGTGCGCGCCCGGCGCTGGCGTCAGCCTCCCGCGCGCGCCCCGAGACGGTGCCTAGGCCGGGGGAGCCGCGCAGGCCACGCGGCGCGTACGCGCACCCGCGACGCCGGCCCCCTCCCTGCCGCGCTGCCCGCCGGTCAGGTCGCACGCACCCCAGGACAGGCCGGGTCCCCACCTCGCGGTCCTTCCTTAGCGTCAAAGCATTGCGTCCCTCGCCGCCTATAAAAGAAGCCGCAGTGCTCCTCGCGCGCACAGCCCTGCCACTGCTCGCCATTGCCGCCGTTGCCAGTGCAGCCGCCGCCGACGAGCTGCCTCCTCCGCTCACTCCCTCGACCGTGTGACCACACCTACCGCTCCTCTAAGACCTACTAGAACTTGCACCACCGCTTGTTGCCCTGCCGGCGCCGCAGCTTCGCCGGAGCACGAGATCCAGCAGCCGCCGCAGCATAGCTCCGCCGTGCGAGCTCGCCGGCCGCACCTCTGCCCCAACCAAGCCTCAAATCGAGCCTAGGAGACCCCCCAGGCCGCCCTCCGCCTGCGCCCGGCCGGCCACGGCCGCCGGCTCGTCGGAATTTGGCCGGACCGCCGCTAGCCCGCCTCCTAGGGACCCAATTGCGAGTCCCGACTTCTTTCCAGGGGCTCATCTGCGAAGTAAGGGTATTTCTGTGAAAAACAAAAGGATTCCAGGGACCTTTAAGCAAAGTAGAATCTGAAATAGTATATGGTTTTGGCTGAGTCTTAGGAAATTCATAAAAAATCGTAGCGAAATTAGAAAAATGTCAAACCAATTTTGTTGGCTTCCTTGTGTAGAAAACTACAACTTTCACAAAGCATGACCCTACTTTTCAGTGCTAGTTTTTGGATGAAAAATAGAAAATAGTTTAACCTAGATCTATTGTAGCTCAAAATCTACAAGTGATCTGTGGCTGAATTTTGGATATGTGGTGTGTTATGCCATGCCTAGAATTTGTACCAAAACTTGCACAAAGTTATATTGTATATCTTTTATTGTGAATTCTTTTGTATTTATGATGAATCTGTCCAAATGGTTTTTGTATCCAAAACTAAATAGATTTTTGAGCTCAACTTCTGCATGTGATCTTGTTATGCCTAAATGCACCTCTTCTTAATTAATCACAATTTTATATGTGTTAGAAATATTTAATCTTGTTTTATGCCTAATTTTCTTTGTAAATGCATAGCTCAAGATCTATAGTAGCTCTAGGTGTATATGTTGGATGCCTAGCTTAGTTTTGGACCAGAGGCCATGTGTGAAAAAGTTGGGATCCATTTTGTGCTTATTTATTTTCATATGCATTTATCTTTCTTGGATAGCTAGAATTTGTCTTTTATGATATAATTAATTTTATAGCTCCTTTAAATATGAAATCTTGTGTGCAGTGGCTTTGTTTAGGTTATAGTGCTTCAGAAACACTCACTGAATTTTATGAATTTACTTTATGAATAAAACCTATGGAGGCCAATTAAAAGCTTAATATTAAGTTAAATTGGAAAATCACCCACACCTCACCTAATGACCTTAGGAATGTGGTGTGAAACATTCTAGGAAGGTTGAGACCACTCCCTTGCTGTTTGTGAATTTAAATTAACTAATTTGCATAAATATGTACACAGTCACTATTAAAAGGAATAAATAATAAAACACCATGTGTTGTTACTTTAATAGAAATAATTTACCAAATGTGTGTTTGTCAAGGTGAATATGGCCAACCATACTCTTCATGGTTGTCATATGTTGTTTTGTGACTAATTAAAGGCAAACCGTCAATTAAATCTTGCATTTGCATCCTCGTGTAGATCTTCCCGACGGTAGCTGTACGCTTGTGCCGGAAGGAGGAGACGAAGGTGCTGACGGAGAGCTGCAGTACGTGGACGTAGCTCAAGACCTGGACCAAAGTCCAGAAGGGCCCAAGGCCAACCTTGCCAGCGAAGGCAAGCCCCGGATCATTAACCCTGTCTTTTAAAATTATGCATTTACCTTTGCTATGATTGTGCATTTACGTTTCAGGAGTTGAATGAAACCCTAGATGCATGATTCCCAGGTACCTATGTTCCTTTACTAGTATGCTAGGTCGGTAGCTGCTATGCTATAGGACCGGTACAAGTCGAGTGATGTTCGTCACTCGCGAGAATAGGTTCTTATGTTGGATTCATAAGATCTTTATAAATGGATTGCTCATGTGGTAAGAGCATGGGATTTGGGCTCCGTTCCAGTGGCTTTCGTGGGCTAAGCTTTTGAACGTACTAAGCACTTGCCGGGAATGGGACCGGTAAACCTAGTACCTGATGCACACGGCAAGGGAACCTTTCCCTACTACTCCTAGGACACCTGATGTGTCCCCCTGCCTGCAACAGTGGGGTACCTGTGCGAGTCTGGGCGGTCCGGCGTGACGTGCCAGTAAGCCTTGTACCGAGGATTGTAGGTTCCGATCCCGAACCAGAGAAAGATGGGAACCGTCTGGTCGATGTATACCCCGTGTCGTTTTTGTTTGGATTTTCTTGGGGTATGCATTCTTCCGTGTGTTTAGGTTTACCTTGCAAGGATTTAATCAATCGATTGTCGGCCTCTCACCGTTATCTGAGACTGCTTAATCAACTGGCCATGATATCCCTTAATGATGGAACTTGGTGAATATTACTGCTTGAATTAATTGTATTGTAAAATTCTTGATTGAATTAGTTGGCACACTTAGAAATGATAATTAACTAGAATTTGTGCTAAAATATTGAAAGTAAGGACATACTCTTTGTTGCTTTTCAGCAAAAGAACTCCACCGGCCAAAAAACCTCTCATGTCTAGAGTTTGGTGATGTAGTTATCACCCGTCGGTTAAGTCTTGCTGAGTATTAGTATACTCAGCCTTGCTTTATAAAATGTTGTTGCAGGTGTTGTTTGGCCTGGTGAGATTCCACCCGGCTGGGAGCTGGAATGGGTGGATGACGATGAATGAAGGCATCATGGCAGGCCTCCTGTGATGCTCCTCGCGCCGTTTAGTTTAATTCCGCTGTTTTCAAAACTCTGAACTTCGTTATCGTGTCAAGTACCTTGGTTTGTAATAATTAAACCCTTCGGGGCAGATTTGGTTTTTAATCTTGTGTGGTACTCTGGACTCACCTTCGCGTGAGTTTTAATGCATATATGTTCGATCCTCTGAGTGAAGTTCAAGTGATTTACCGGGCGTTAACCCGGCAACTAACGACAGGATGATACTTTATTATCGCTTAATGGCCAAAGGGGATTGGTTTAGGCGACAGTACGGTATTTTCCTGAGCGGGTTGTCACAACTTCGTTCATGACAAAGTTGCTCTCGGCCATGTCAAGGTTCAGCATGTTCCCACAAGTTCCCAGTACGCCGACATCTTCACCAAAGGCCTACGGTCTTCTTGGAGTTTCGGTCCAGAATGAACGTCACCGACGATCCGAATGCGGGGCGTGTTAGCAAGCTGAGCCTTTGGGCCCTGGGTATTAGCTGCGCTGACCTCAAAGGCCCATGCGCCGCCCCCTGTTGGGGCTTGATAGATTGGGGCAGGGATCACCGTTGGATGGTGGTACCCTAGGTTATTCCTTGCTTATTTATGTAATCGAGCTTAGGCTCCTAATAATCAATTTATTATCTTCCCAGATATTGCTTTCAGATACAAATCAAGTTGTAGTTCAAGTTGTAGTTCATTGGATATATGTCACTGCAGATGAAGACTATATTGATCAGTTTTTTTTTGCGAAAATTATATTGATCAGTTATGCAGCGTGAATGCTGAAGAATCGAAGTTTTTTAGTTATATGAAAAGCAGAGCATAGTTACAAAAGTTGTCCACCAACCATCATGTGCTTAAATAGTACTTGGAACGTATAGCATCATATATACATTTCGTATCAGGGTCATTTTACCCATCTCTTTCATATATAGGGCGTGTTTGGGAGAGCTCCACGCAGCTCCAGATTCAAAAAATCAACTCCGCTCCAAAAATTGTCAGCCAAACACAACCAGCTCCGGCAGCTCCACCGTGGATCTGCTCCAAAAAACGGTGGAGCAGGCCCCAACTCCATGATTTTCGTGGAGTTGAGGTAAATTACCCACCACTGCCATCGATAAGTGGAAATTGACTGGTTCGTTCTAATTTTTCCCTGCTTCCTTCGTCGCCCCTTCTTCCCGTTCGATGCCGCGCCCGCCCCCGCGGCGAGGCCGCGCCCGTGCCCTGCGGCGGCCGGCGGGAGGCCGCGCCCGCCCCCGCTGCGAGGCCGCGCCCGCCCCCTGCGGAAGATGTGATTTTTTTTTGCTTCTGACAAGCGGGCCCTGATGTCAGTGACACGGGGACAAAATTGGAGCTGTACCAAACACTTCCGAGGATCTCAGATCCACGGTGGAGCTGCTCCACGGTGGAGATCCGTGGATCTGCAGCTCCAGAGCTATTTTTTCAGAGCTGGAGCTCTCCCAAACACGCCCATAGTACACACCTGCAGACTGCAGCTGCTCCAAACCTCCAACAACTAGAGAGCCACCCTGAGCCAATATCGATCATTATTGAACCTGGTTACTCTGCAAGTAAAACCAGAGGTGTCCTTACTTATTTCTAATTGGCTGAGTAGTCTGTAATATTTTTCCTGCTCCTTTTTAGGCATGTGGCCTTGTAAATGTACATTCTTTCTTTATATATATCGATCAATAAGATGGAGAGACCCGGATACGGTGCTCAGTGGATTAAAAGAAAGCTATGAACCTACTAGTGTAGAAATGTGAGGCAACAGGAAATAGGCTATTCCGAATGATGATGGCGCGTCAGAGAGTACCATGGTGCTACATTGGCTTCATGCCATGCATATACTAGGATGGATACAAGGACTGGAGGAGAGCAAACCAAAATATTGCACGCATACACCCATAGATGCAGCACGATGTTGTAACACCGCCGTTATCGATCAATTGCCCTGAGCTAGGTAGTTTCTTATGCTTGCACACCGGCCCTTTCAAGTTAGGGCAAATCATCCTAATTCCCCAGCAAACTTTGAGATCGGAAATCACACGGTGAACGTGCATTCTCATGCTCACGGTACCTCTGTTTCTTGTACATGTAAATGCGTGAGTGTCTCTGCTTTTTTTGCATCACATGTGTTGTACTTGAAATTAACTACATGACATAATTGAGGCCTGATTTATAGTCGTTCCTGCAGTAAATTAACATGAATATGTATGTACTGCAAACCCCTTAGAGGTTTTCATCAGCAATTGAAATGCCATCATGCCTATGGGCTGTATATAAGGAATCAGTACCAGAGGTTAAGGCGTTATAGTGCAGGGGAAGCATACTGTGAAGCTACTACCGTAGAAATGTGAGGCACCAGGTAAATAGGCTACGGCGGTAGGTTTTCGAAGGCCATGGTTGCATAGACAGAGTTGCTTATTGAGTTCTCTTTGATGACATTCTGCTTTTGCTTGTCCTCACAGAGCATGCGCAAAGGAAATTGTTTTCTTAAGTTGTGGCCCTCATTATTGTACAGTGTTGGAATGGATATTCTTAATAGGTGTTTTCCCATGTTGGGTAGATTGTTTTTTTAGATAATGGAAAAGTTCCGGCCTCCACCCTCAAACGGTTTGAGAGCTTATAGCCAATACAAGACCGACACAATCCCAAAACTCTGCTCAAAGCTCAGCTTCTAGTTCTAGTCCTAGCCTGAAAAAACCTTGCATGCAAGAGTCTTCACGTTGCTCATTGTGCCTCCTCCGTCGGTTAGCAAGAATGTCAAGCTCTCTTGCACACGCGAATCGAGCACTCAAACCTAGCTCTCATCACGTTCCTTTACACAAGAGAATATATATGTTGCACCAATCGAAACATGATTTTCAGAAGATTGGATCATCTGTCAACGAACAGAAGTTACAGAACTCGCGAAGGAATGGGTTCAACAATCATATCGAGATAGCAGAGATTAAACAAATCATGCAGCGTGAATGTGGAAAACAGTAGTAAAGTGTTACAAACAAATCATGCGGCGGCGGGCCAAGGCCTCAGCGGTGGCGCCGAGAATGGACCGAGCGAACATATGGGCCAGCACCGAGCTATGTGGGCTGATATGTGAATATAGAATGGATTTACCTTTTCCTTCATTTTTTGAATTATTAGTTCCGGATCCGTAAATATTTGGTTTTGATCCACAATTTTGGTGTTCTTCCTATTTTTAAACCATCCAATTAGGACTGATGGCCGGCTCCTAAAATCTTCAAGCATCGGAGAAAATGTCATTCATGTATACTATAAAAATAAATAGTACTTTGACGTGGAGCATTATATATTTGCTAGTAGCATCGTAGTATTGCATCTGTCTTGTGCACGTCATGCTTGCACCCACCACCAGCGAAGTGAACCAGAGTACTAGACTGATGGAGCAAATAGTAGTGAGGAAAATAAAGCTACAAATGTCTATGTATTACTCCTGTGTATGGATGCGAGGCACCAGGAAATAGGCAATTGTGCAAGGTTTTCAAAGATGCATTATGCAGCCAGTGTTGTGTTCCCATGCATGATCTCAATGGGCTCAGAGAAGGGGATCGGATGATATATGTCTCTAAAGACATAGATAGATGGTCAGTAATTGGCTGCAACGATCAGGATACTGTCTAGCAGATTACTGATGATATTGTACATGCCTAGCTCGAAGAAATCCACTTGGCATCTCTCTTCTCGTCACCTTATGTGTCTTCCTGATGCCACTCAATCAGGAACTGCCATGTCTCTGTCCTATAATATTCATCATCACAGCACTCCTATACTGTTAAAAGCATGATGGTGTTTACGAAATTGGAACGTATATGTATATAGGAGGGGATTCGTCGCATAACCATGGTGTGTCACGTATGTAAATTTAGTGTGCAGACAAAGATTAACGTGCAACAAAAACAAGTGAAATGTAGCTAGTTGGACTCTCAAATAAGTTAGTTTTATGGTAGCATTTCAGTAGCAGTACGTAGGTGAACATTGTTGAAGTCGCATGCATCATACTGGTGTGTAAATATAGATTTCAAACTATTTGCGAGAAAAGTAAGAAAAGACATGTGCATCATAGGTGAACATTATTAAAGTCACATAGCACAACTTGAGATGTGTTCCATGCCGACCTGGCACTAGAGACATTGACACTGGGACGATCTGGCAATTTGATATGTGTTCCATGCTGACCTGGCACTAGAGACATTGACACTGTGGGACGACCTGGCAAGACATGTGTTCCACGCCGAACTGGCACTAGAGATATTGACATAGCACAAGTTGATGTTCTTACAGCGGGACAACCTAGCAATTCTTGGGAGTTTGTCTTACTGATGCCGTTCATTCCCAATTGATTTTGTCTTATGAGTTATATGACCCACTGCTTAAACTTGCTAGATATGATTCTCCTTCCTAGCTCTGACCGGGTGGCATGGTGAAACAAAGTTGAGCACGCAATGGTTCTGCGTGGTACTTGAATGTATTTCCTACATATACAGTGTGCTCAGTGTTTCTTGCTGCATGTTATAGACAGGAACTACAGATAATAACGAGCCAGCTAGAGCTAGTAAATAAGCATGGCAAGAAATGAGGATGAGGTGAATGCTCGAATGGTATATATATTGGACAGATTGATTGACCTAAAGAAATATACGGAGCTGCTAGCGCCCGGACGTCCGATCCGGGTACTAGCATCAGACGGGTTCGCGGCCACACGATTCGAATCAGGAAACGTATCAGCCGTCGGATCGTGTTGCGAAGCATATTGATGTTGCGAACAACTTTTCCCATGTTGCGAAGATCTTTTCCGATGTTGCGAACCGTCATGCTTCCAACATTCAACGAACGATGTTGCGAGCGTGTTGCGAACGTGTTGTGAGCATGTTGTGAACGCGGTTACATGCAACATCCAACATCAGGAGTCTTTCTTCCCCTCCTCCCCCCCATGTTGCGACCATGTTGCGACTATATTGCGACCATGTTGCGACCCGTGTTGCGTGCAACATCCAACATCAGGAGTCCAACATCACATGTCTGCAACATCAAAACTCAACATCCGCAATATTGAAAATGAATGTTTGCAACATCCAACATCAGGTGTCGTCCTCCCCTCCTCCCCTCGACACAACACTCAACATCACATGTCTGCAACATGGGTCCCTGATGCTTGGGCTCAGTATGAGATTCCGCAACATTCAAAAACAACACCCGCAACATTCGAAAACAACGCTTGAAACATCCAAAAACACATCTGCAGCATCCCGCAACATTGAAACATCTGGATCTACTTTTCAACATACGCAAGAAACGCTTGCAACATCATTCACAAAAGTATGAAACACATGTAACGTTCGCTTGCAACATGGGGAAAAACATGCTTGACTGCGTAGCCTGCCTACATCAGGCTGGCTCTCGTCTTCACGAGGAGCGGCGGCTTGCGCCCCCCGGCAGTGAGGGAGCACCAGCCTGCGCCCCTAGCCGCGTCCGGCCTCCAGGCCAACCTCGTCGCCGCAGAAGGAGGAGCAGGGGTGCGCTAACTGTAGGAGGAGGCTGGGGCGCCCACGCTCGGACCGCCGCCGCACGCAGAGGAGGGAAAAGGAGATGGGGCCACACCGCGACCCTGCTCCTCCCGTCGTTGCAGATCGAGGTCGGCCGCCCCGAGCTGCCCGTCGCCGCCCGCAGGCCAGCGCGCCCCCCTCAGTCGCAGGGAGCTCCGCCTGGCCGCACGGAGGCGCTGCCGCTGGAGCCTGGAGCAGATGTCGCGCCGCCGCTGGAGCAGACGCCGGAGATGGTGCGGGCTGCCCGCGCCCGTCGCCGCCGGAGGAGAGACCGGGGATGGAGTGGGGCCTCCCGTGCCCATTGCCGCGGGGGAGCGTGGCCTGCTCGGACGCTGGGGCGAGATGCACGAGAGAGAAGTCACGAGGGAAAATGAGAAGAGAGAGAAAAATGAGTGGATGAGGCCGGGAGGATCGAGTGGATGAGAAGCGTCCGATATATTTGCTCCGTCCGAACGTCTGCTCCTGAGCATTACCGAGAAATATATATAAGTTGATGTCGAGTTTCCAGGATAACTGACTGGGAAAGATAATATATCACTAGCTACGGAAACAAAATAGTCGTTACTTATTTCACCTTTTTCTTATTCATTGGGGGCATGTGGCCACTCAGGAAAAAAGGCACTAATATGTGGATATAATGGAGAAAATGTCTAGCACATGAATTTCGTCTAATAATCACAGGTAATTTCTGTAGGATTCAGGGGAAAATCTGTCGTAATATAATATATAGTTCATTCCTAAGTGGAAAAATTATCTAGCTAGCACACTACAGGAAACCAGGTAGACGTCAAGTGTTGTTTTGTACACCGAGTGTTTTCTGTCGGGCACTCGGCGACAAACCTGTGGGCCGAGTGCCAAAAGGAAAACCCTCGGCATCAAGAAAACACTCGGCGACTCAACCTAGCCATCAGTGAGTCACTACGGGAGACACGTGCAAATGCACTCGGGGAAGGGGCAAAAACACTCGGGGAAGCCTTCCCCGAGTGCAACACTCGGGGAAGAGCCTCCGAGGATGCCTCTCACGGGAAAGAAGTCTTCCCCGAGTGCCAAAAATCGTACACTCGGGGAAGCCTTCCCCGAGTGCCGTCTTAGCACTCGGGGAAGATTTGACGCCGTCGGCGCTGTCCGGCTTTTTTTTAAAAAAAAACTCTTCCCCGAGTGCAACACTTAGGGAAGAAATTTGTTTTTTTTTAAAAAAAACCCTCTTCCCCGAGTGCTTGCCCAAGGCACTTGGGGAAGAAATTTGGCTGGTTTTTATAAAAACCCTCTTCCCCGAGTGCCGCTGCCCAGGCACTCGGGGAAGCCTTTTTTTTTTGCTTTTCCATGTAAACATCAAAGCATAACAAAAAAAGGTGCGTACCCAATTCAAATATTCATTCACTAGAAACATCTCACGACAGCAAGCTCCATATATTTCTCACACCCATAGTTGTCTTAAGACCTACACAATCATTTCTAGAAACTCAACAACAAAAAGCAACGTTTGGATCTAACAGCAGGCTGTATATTAGATTATCTTGCATCTGTGTGCTAAATCACTTCAGGACTGACTCAAAATCCAAAAGGAATTGCATAGATCCAATAGAAGACAGTAGCTTGAGTAGTTGGCAGGGTCTACTAGCTTCCTGAAAAATAGAATTTCAATTATCAGTAAAGTGCAGACATGGTATGTGAAATTTTAGAGATAAGATTTGTGTTTGGAAACATCAATTAACACACAAGTCAGACATGCATCCCGGGGAACCACAATCTTTATGCAATAGAGGGTATTGCCAGCTCAAACACAAAGCATGCTGTAGAAAATTAAAGAGACAGCAAGCAAAGCTAAGGTATTCCTGAAATATCAATAATTACTATTGCCACACAAAGCAAGCACAGCAAAATCAGACAGAGGCTCTCAAATATCCCAACGTTTTACCGCAAATTTACCCACTAGGTATTTGAATTCATAATTTCAGCTGAAATTTGACATATATAGCATGTGGGGGACCGTTGGGATTGCATAGTTATAATTCGAGTGCATTGGCCGTTGTGCATCATCACCCTTTCCTAGCAAGCAGCGCAGCAACCACCAAAGCTGTTAAGTTCACGAGCAAAGATTTGCCATCAGATACGGGTTGTCATATCGTCGATGTACTTGTCATATGGATGGGCTGTGCACGCTGGACCATTTGATGAGAGTAATGACAGCAGCAATCAGCCATGATATTAATCATACACAAATTGACAACACGAAATGAAAATATAGATTTTTAAGACTAAAGCAAAATACAGATTTTGGGGGGGGGGGGGGGGGGGGGCTGAAAATGTAATACTTTGAAATGAGTAGCCTCTCGCGCTTATTTTTTTTTTTTTGGCGGAAACAAGCGACGCACTAACTATAAAATCTGTAGTAATACACGTTCAAGGGGTATATAGAGTACTATGTTTTTTAGATTAAGGAATCCGACCCCAACCAATTCATGGTAAATGTCTCTGTGCTTTTCTTCTTTTTGAATCAGTAAATGTCGCTGTGCTTGTGCTTGTGTCTATGTGATGGTGGTATGTCGGTGCATATGCGTAAAGCGTAATCCTGGAAACTGAGCCTTAAATTCATAGTGTTGTATGAATAATGCTAGTTTTCTTGATAGATCAACAAAAGCCACTAAATTGACAGATTGGTGAGTTGGTTTTGTCGATTATAACAGGACTATCAGCATAGCAGAACACGCTGAAAGTTGCATTTCTACATATATTGTGAGTCGATTGACTTGATTATCCAATCAAAAGGAAACAAACTCATGTGGATTTAAACCACGCATCTTACTCAGCTGAGCACCCTCGTCAGGGTTAGGACACTGCAGCAAAGTGCAAAGCTAGAACGTGCGTACCTGGCAGATGTCACAGGTGGGGTGGCTGCCGGCGCCGGTGCCGCCGTCGACGACGGCGAGGTTGTCGGGCGAGGGGCCGTTGGTGGCGGACGGTAGCAGCTCGATGCGGCTGTGCCTGCTGGCGAGCCTGTTTGCGAAGTGGACGGCGGCGTCGCAGCGGCGGCAGAGTGCGGCCTCGTCGGCGCAGCACAGCACAGCACCGCCGCCTCCGCCCGCCCGCACGCGTAGAGCACGCCCGGATCTGAAAGAGGAGAGATGGAGCTCGTAAGGAAGATGGGGGAGAGAGAGGGACAGGGGACCTCGCCGGCCGCCGGGAGCTCGCCCGCCGACCGCCGGAAGCTCGCCCGTCGGCCGCGGGGGAGGGGCGCGGCGGCGGGGCGCGGGCGCGGGCGGGGCCGGGACGCGCCGGCGCCGGCGGGGGTGGGGGTAGGGGCGGCGGGCGCAGGGGCGAGGCGGCGGGGGCAGGGGCGCGGGTGAGGGAGGAATGGATAGGGTTTCGGGGGCTGTTGGGCCGGAGGGGGCTTGTAGTTAGTTTTTTTATTCTCTTCCCCGAGAGCCGCGGCGTCCTAACACTCGGGGAAGAATGCCTCTTCCCCAAGAGTCCTGATCTGGCACTCGGGGAAGGACCTCTTCCCCGAGTGCTAGGTATTGCACTCGGGGAAATATTTTTCTTTTTTTACTTTTTTTACCTCATTTTTTGTGAGGCCATCCAACATTATTTAAAACACCTTCCTTAAATTTGGGGTAATTTTGAATTTTTTTGTATATTGTTAGTTTTTTTGTTTTATTGAATTTTTTTGCAGACTTCAAATTTGAACTACAAGTGTATGAAATTATATAATTTGGTGATTCAAAAAATGATATTCTTGATATTTGGTGTATATTGAGGCCTTATCCAGGAACTCATATGAAATGTCGAGCATCTTGTTGCCGTAACATGACGAGCAACTTGCGGGAAAAGTGTATTAAAAAAAATCCGAACGAAGTCCGAAAATCACGAAACTTGTTGAGGCGTTGTTTTATCACATTTATAGGTTGTGTGCAAGAATTGAAAAGATTTCGAGCAAGTTGCGATGTCGGATGCCTAAAACCCAGGCATCTCCATGTGTGTTATCACATTGATCACATGTGGAGATGTCTCAGTTTTAGGCATCCGACGTCGCAACTTGCTCGAAATCTTCTTAATTGTTGCACACAACCTCTACATGTGATAACATGACTCCACGACAAGTTTCATGATTTTCGGACTTCGTTCGGATTTTATGTAATTTACAAATACCTTTTCTGCAAGTTGTTCGTCATGTCACGGCAATAAGATGCTCGACATTTCATGTGAGTTCCTGGATACGGCCTCAATATACACCAAATATCATGAATATCATTTTTGAATCAAGAAATTTCATTACTTCATGCACTTGCAGTTCAAAGTATGCAAAAAAATCAACGAAACGAAAAAACTAACGAAATATATCAAAACAATTCAAAATTACTCCAAATTTGAGCAAGGAGTTTTAAATAATGTGGGAAGACCTCACAAAAAAATGAGGCAAAAAAACAAAAAAAAACAAAACTGTTCCCCAAGTGCCAAACATCGGCTCTCGGGGAAGAGGCCTCCTTCCCCGAGTGCCGGAGCAAGGCACTCAGGGAAGAGGCTACCTTCCCCGAGTGCTAGAGAAAGGCTCTCGGGGAAGATTTTTTTCAATTTTTTTGCAAACGGTTCCGTCCAATGCCGCCGTCCACGCACTTTCCGGCACTCGGGAAAGCCTCTCTTCCCCGAGTGCAATTCTTCCCCGAGTGCAATACTCGGGGAAGAGTGGCTTCCCCGAGTGCCCGATTTTTGACACTCGGGAAGCATTTGGCACTCGGGGAATTTGACTTCTCCCGTAGTGAGTGCCGTATGTTGACTGACGTTCACCGAGTGGTACGTTAGCACTCGGCATCCAGATGTCGAGTGTCCGACTTCTGACACTCGGCATCTTGACCGTCGCCAACTAAAGTGTCACCGAGTGCACTTGGCGAACACACCGCCGAGTGTATACTGGCCGTCGCCGAGTGGTTTTGGCTCACGGCGTCTACAGGGTTTCCTGTGGTGGCACCGAGGCCTGTGCGTGTAGGGTGGATCAACTAGTGTACAATAAGCATGCAAATTAATGAAAACTATATGTATATACCATGTTTTATACATGTTTCCACTGTGATAGTTGCGCTAGTTGAATTATTCGTTCCTTGCTAGCTAGTTTCTTCCGTGAAACACCTAGGCATCCCAATCTAAGCCACTGAATCTGCTTAAAAAAATCTAAGCCACTGAATAGGCAGCTTTGTCAATTGAAGACGAAGCAAGCCACACAGGATCAAACTGGCATGCCGCGCGTAAAGCGTAATGTCCCCAAGCTTGATATGGCACATTTCACTTCTGACGCCGTCTGCCCAAGTCGAGCTAGCACTAGACACTGACACACCAAAAATTATGAAATATCAAGTAGAGGTACCTTGTAATGGTGGCGAGTGTCTTGTGCTACTTTTATTTTTTATTTTCTTTTGAGGGAAAACAACGGGGGGCAGCGGCCCACCTGAACTCCAATTGCATTCAACGAAACAGTAACAAGTAACAAGAAGAGAACATCTAGGGGAGAAGTAGCAGCAGCCGGTTCTCGAAAAGCCCAGCGAAAGTAAGGAAGAAACTTACATAGCCAAGGTGCGGCACTCAAGACAAAAGGGGCTCGACATCAATCTTCCTTCCGGCACGGCACACCCAGAGCTTCAGGTGTTCTTTCCAGCAGATCGATGACGGCACGGGCGGTGAGGGTGATCCCATCGAAGACCCGATGATTATTCCTAGATTTCCAGATGACCCATAGGGTGCCAAGGGCAGCTTTGTGCCCGAGAGCGGCTGGCAGGCCGGAGAACAGGCCGGCAACTGATGGATCTGCAGCATCTTGGACCTTCGCCGGCAGTGCGCGCCTGGGAAGAGGCGGGCCTAGAGCGCGCACAGCCGCGGACAAGCAGCGAAGAGGTGGGCAGAGTCTTCCTCCACGCCGGCGCAGAGGGACAATCGGGAGTGTCGATGGTGCTATGCAGGGCCGGCTCAAGAGTTCGTAGGGCCCTTGTGCAAACCTGACAGCATGGGCCCACAAGGAACTACATTCCTGGATTTTTATTCATTCAACAAACTTAGCTCGCTGCAATTGTTGCTTGCCGCTACAATCATGCAAGAAACCAGACTTGGGTCAGTTTGTTCACTTCGTTGGGCCAGTTTGTTCACTTCGTTGGGCTGAGATGATGCTTTTGTTCACTTCGTTGGGCTGAGATGATGCTTTTGTTCACTTCGTTGGGCTGAGAAGATGCTTAGATGGACCCTTATTTATGCTGGGCCCTAGGCTGTTGCACTTATGGCACACCCTCAGAGCCGGCCCTGGTGCTATGCCGATGGAGCGCAGCCCGTGTGCGAGTCCAACCGTGTCGGAGAACCCAGAAGAACACCTCCACTTTCTTGGGTGCGAACACCTCCCAATTGATGTCCGACATCGGCGGGCTGGCGATGTGCCCCCCAATGTCTTGTGTTGCTGATGCCGCTCATTCCTAAGCAGTGTTGGTGGTCTTGTGTCTCTTTGTCAGCCACTTCCTAAATTTGCTAGTTCTACGTGCATGTTTTAGATAGGAATATTATTGCACATACAAGCTAGAGAGGAGCTAGAAAAGAAGGGATCTGAAGAGATAAGGACGAGCTGAATGATATGTGTGTATATATGGAGATCGAGCTAGCTAGAGAGTCCTTACGCACTTCACTTTTTCTGTTTATTCATTGTACATTTGGATTTTGGGTTTATAATTTTGAGGAGCTAGGCAGATGGTATTTTTTCGACAAAACATTTTAAAGTAATGACGACAATGAAGATCTTCCACTGTTCTCAAGGATAATATCCAATGTTAAGAATTGCTCAAGTAGTTTTTTTTAAAAAAATTGCACAAATACTAAGATAGCTACAACACCCTGTTAGGGCAACTTCTTCCATCAGCAGAGCATGATCTAATAATTTACTAAAGAACTAATCTATCCCTTATCATGGATCCCTTATCAGATAATTCTTCAAGAGAGCACAATCTTATTTCAGAAGCCTGTGACTGATGAACTCGTCTTGCTCACATGTGCATCTTCCGAGTTAGGAGTAATTCATATTAATTCAGCCCTCTTATTACTTTTTTTTCTTGAAGCGAGGCGTGCCCCCCATTTCCATTGCCAGCAACAGAAATAATACATAGTTTCTTACACCAGAAGCAGATGGAGACGGGAAGAACTAGAGACAGGAACAACTACCTCTCACTTCCCACACACGCGCCGACGCGCGATTCGACCTGATTCAGGTGAATCTGACCTAACGACATCAGAACTCGCACATCGTATCATCCACATCACAGTTATATTACAACGCAAAATAACATCACCCAACATTCAAGGATTTTAACTGCAGTCCTTCATCCCTCTTCAGGCATCTTGAGATTCTTCATCCTTCCCCTCCATGTTTGTGTCTTCAATTCGCAGAGTGTTAATCGGATTAGCCCTCTGGTTTGCCAGCACTTGGTACGCGGCCGTCAGAATCGCCTGAATCCCGGACGCCAGCTGCTCCTGGAAGTCTGTCTTGTATAGCCTTGTCTATAGTTTCATGTAAGCACAAGTCAAGCTTAACACCTCAACAGGATGTTTCAACTTTTTATTCTCAAAGCAAGACTTGTTTCTAGTTTTCCACAATGCCCAACAGATTGCCGCTAGGCCCAGGAGGTTTTTTACGGTACACAATACGACCTGTACGACCGGTTGAAAAGGGACTCGTATGTAATAGAAAATGACTTATATGTAAGGATCCGACGGTTGAGATTAATTCTATAAGACTGGTTTTTTTAGCTGTCGTACGGTAGTATTCAAAGGTCGTATGAGTAGTATAAGGGTATTATCGAAAATGTAAAATGGTATTGTTGTAATATAGGAAATGAAATATATGAAATGTTTTAGATAGTATAAGGGGGAAGCGGGGAAATATTTTCCAAATAATATATACCTATTAAATTACTATTTTACCCATAGAGAAAAACCGATAATACGACCGTACGACCGTTGGGTCGTATTGTGTACCGTAAAAAACCTCCAAAGGTGTGGACAGAACTCCCACCTGGCAACCATTGTTTGATCTAGGGCCAATATTGGTTCACGCTACAAGGGATGTTATCAGCACCAATGCACTTGGCCACTATGCCCCCACACTACTCTAGCCACAACACATTCAAACAACAGATGGGTAATGGTTTCCTCCTTCTCACAGAATTGGCATGATGTATCACCTACCCATTTTCGTTTGATCAAATTGTCTTTAGTCAAAATTGCTCCATTTTCCACTAGCCACAAAAAATCTTTATTTTGTATGGAATTTTAGCTTTCCATGTCCTAGTAAAAGAGTCCCCATCATTCAACCTCACTAGCTGATCATGCAATGATTTTACAGAGAACTTGCCACCTTTTCCCCATATCCACACATATGTGTCAGCCTCATTGCTCAACTTCTTCATGAAGATCTCATTGCACACGGCCATACATTGAGAATACAGGAAGTTAGGCAGCCATCTTCTGAAACTAAGCTCCCTTTCTTAAGGTAAAAGTGTTTAATAGTGATATCTTTCTCATCACAGAGTTCATAGAGAACAGGTAGCCTGATACACAGGGGTTTCTCACCCCACCAATTATCAATCCAAAATAAGGCAGACTCCCCATTTTTTTACTTTCACAATTCTACTACTAAGATATATATTTTTTACCTTGAGTAAATCACTCCAAACAGGAGAATCATCAATCTTATGGGACACATTTCCAGACACAGAATTTCTGAGGTATTCGCATCAGGTAAGAATCTTATGAGCCCTCTGATTACCCACATCAGGAAAGTCGTGGATCTGTAGCCTGCTCGGGACACCAAGCAGACACTTGCAATACTACGGTGAAAAATGCAGATGCTTCCTGCAGATGAATTAGTCGTTCCCTCTAGCTCTAGGTTTGTTTCTTCGGAGATATTCCCTTCAAATTTTTTTTTTGAAGTACTAGACATCCCAAGAAAAGCTGCTAGAAATTAACACCGCTACTACACAGCATCATCTACTCTGGCTACTGGCATTATTGAGGTGTGTCGCACGGCGACCTGGCACTAGAGAGATTGGCAGAAGTTGACGTGCTTACACTTATTCGATGTCGCCTCCACGCTCCCCTCGCCCCCCGCGGCGCTCCTCCCCTGCTCCGCACCCAGCCACCAAGCCCCAGCCCGCCGGTGAGCCCCTCGCGGCCGGCTCCGCTCCGAGGTCCGCTCCGTCCTCGGTGCCCACTCCCCAGCCTACCTCTCCACCGGCGGTCACCCCGGCAGCCACGTCGCGTCTCAACCCCAACGCCATCCCGTTCTCCATGGCGGGCGAGGGCTCCGCCAGGCCTTCAGGTAAGGAAACCGCGGAGTGGCTCAGGTTCAGCGCTGCGTCCTCTTCGGCAGCTTCCAGTTCGTCGTCCAGATCGGTCGCGTCGTCGCTGCTGCCTCCATCGCCGGAGCGCGTCTCCCCGGGCTCTTACCGGGACGCGATTCGGGGAAAGGCGCCAATGGAGGTTCAGAGGTTGCACACTTCCCCGCCACCGGTCGCCGGCATCAGCCTTCGAGTTTCATGGCGGACGCCCGTCGCGCCCGTGTCGCTCCCCACCGCCTCCTCGCTGCACCCCACTCCCGCCGCCTCCGCGGGTGCCGGCACCGCCGTCTCGTCGCGCGCCGGTACTGGACGCCGACGGTTTCCAGAAGGTGATGCCGCGTCGCTGGCTTAGGTCGGCGGTGTCGCCCCCGGCTGGGCGCCGGCCGGCGCGGCTGGTTCCGTCGGATCTCGTGGGTCTGTGCTTCAACTGCCAGGGGACGGACCACGTCGCGGCAGCGTGCAAGAACCCTCCTCGGTGCCTGCGGTGTCGGCATGAGGGACATCGCGCCCGGAACTGCAAGAGGCCAAGGTCGCCTTCCGAGCCCCTGGGGGGAGCTCCCCGGGCGGTCCGCCCGGCGCTCGCGGGGGGGCATGTCGGAGCTCTACCGACTCCACTCCCGATGCCTCCGCCGCCACCGCCTATCATCTTGGCTCGTTGCGGCCAGATGGTGCGAGGCGCTGGCGCGTCGCAGGCGCCGGTCCCGGCCGACAGCTACACCCCGCCGGGATCCTTGGCGGCCTCCACGCCACGCTCTGATGAGCTGTCTGGGGGCCGCTCACCGCCGTTGCGCCCCCCCTCGTCCTCCTCGACACCGACACCTACCCCGCCGTCGTCGCCCCCGCGGGCATCGCCGCCCCGCCCCCCCCCTCTCCGGGCATTCATGGTGCGCGTCACCGCCGACCAGCGGTGGAGATTTGTGTCATCCCACGGTCGGCGGCGATTGATGCCAGAGAGGCGGCGTTAGGATCTGCGCTGGTGGCGATGGTTGCGGGCACCAGGCTGGCGCTGTCCGTGGAGCAGGTGGCGTCTCACTTGCTGGAGTTCTATCAGCTCAGGGTGGACGACGTCGAGATACGTCGGTTCCCACCAGATGACTTCCTCCTCGTCTTCCGGCGTCGAATCGACGCGGATAGGGTTCTCCACGGCCCGCCGTCGAAGGGCGCCCCCTTCCGGCTCTCGTACATGCGCTGGCGGCGTGAAGCCCGGGCGGTGCAAGCTCGGCTGCTGTACAAGGTGCTCCTGGACCTCAGGGGTATACCGGTGCACCTCTGGGATATTGACATTGCCCAGCGCATCGTCAAGTCGTCGTTGCTGATCATTCAGGCGGCTCCAGCCTCGATCTCGATGCGCGACATGAAGATGTTCACGGTCGTGGCTTGGTGTATCGATCCTGATCTCATCCCTGAGCAGGTCGTGCTGGTCGTGCCGGAGAAGGAGGCGCCGTACGTCGAGGAAGGCCTCTTTCTGAGGCCGGAGGAGCTCATCCACTCCTCCAAGAGCACGCTGCGCTACAGAGTCCAGGTTGACATCCGCGTGTAAGGAATCGGATGCTCGTAGCCTAAGAGGGGGAGGGGGTGAATTAGGCAAACTAAAAACCTTAACCTATGACTTCACTACTTTTACACAAAGTAATACTAGAACATACTATCTAGATGTGCAACTACGATTGTTCTAGTGTGAAACTCCCATCCCAAAACAAGGTTTGCAACCTATAGCCAATCCTAGCATGATACAACTCTAGGAAAGTAAAGGCAAGCAAAGATTGCAAGAGAGTAAATGCGGAAACGTAAAAGGGATGAGAGGAAGCAAACTCTTGACACGCGATTTATCCCGTGGTATCGGTAGGCACTAAGCCACCCCTAGTCCACGTTGTTGAAGCACTCACACAAGAGTATTGCTTCCCGGTCACCAAGTCTCTCCCAAGAGCACCACTTGACTCGCCACAAAGGCTCGCCACAAAGGCACTCGCCAAGCTCCCTTGGTCACCTTGATGCCGCCTCCACTAAGGAGCTTCTCCACCAAGGAAAGGGGTCTCCACGTCCCCCGCACAAAGTGTCCTCGCCACTCCACACCAAGCCGGAGGGTCGAAGACGATTGCCGGTGAGCCACTTAGGCCCCAAGGCTTCCGGCGAACCTTGTACACCTTGATTCACTCAAGAATTATCTCACAAGGTTGGCACAACCTTGCACTCACTCAGCTCCAAGCTAAGCCTAGCACTAAGCACATACACTAAGCATATGTAAGTCTATGGATGAGCAATTAAGCCCTTGGATGGATTGGATATGATCTTCTAGGTGTCTTGCACTCTCCTGCACTTCCACACAATCCAGCCACCTCAAATGAGTGAGTGGAGGGGGTATAAATAGCCCAAGGCATCCAAAGAGCTGTTGGCTAACGGCCACTGAAAAAGGTAGCGTCGGATGAACCGATGCTATGCTTTTTCTAGGCGTCGGTTCATCCGGTGCCCTCCACGTCCCATAGCCGTTGAAGATCTGCTGACACAACTGCTCCGACGCTATACACCGACGGTGCGTCGGATCATCCGGTGCTGAAGGCTTCGCAACCAAAACGTCTCTGTAAGCTGCTTCGTGACCGTCGGATAGACCGACGCTTCCTACTGACCAAGGCGTCGGTTCATCCGGTGCTGAAGAGACTGTCTTGACGTGTCTCTGTCTTGATTCAAACTGAGCGTCAGATAGACCGACGGTGTCCTCTCTCAGACCGTCGGATCATCCGGTGCTACTGTCTTTCGCTTCTTTGTCTCTTCCATTCATCCTGCGCAACTAGAAAACACACCGTCGGTTCATCCGGTGCTACTAACCGTTGCCTCCACCGCACATGACCGTTGACACAACTGTTTCGACGCTATGCTCCGACGCACCGTCGGATCATCCGGTGCTGAAGACCCCGCAGCCAAAACGTCTCTGGTAGCTTCCACGCGACCGTCGGATGAACCGCTGCACACCCGTCGGTTCATCCGGTGCTTAAGGCTTCGTCTTGACGCGTCTCTGTCTTGTTCAAACTCGACCACCGGATAGACCGACGGTTCCCTCCAATGGACCGTCGGTTCATCCGACGCTGCTGTCTTCGCAGCTCCTCTTCTCCAATTCATCCGACGCAACTAGGAAAGGGACCGTCGGTTCATCCGACGGTATCAAGTTAACTCCAGTCGTTGCACAGTGTACCAAGTGCTCCGACGCTATGCACCGATGGTACCGTCGGTTCATCCGATAGTGTCTTTTTCCTTCTTTTTCTTCGCATCTTCAACTTGGATCTTTGCTTCAACTTAACATACTTAACATGCCATCACTTATAGCCTCAAAATATATACTAAGTCCTCATTTTTGCTATAAGTAACCTAACATGTCCATGATATGTTAACTTATGGTATGACATGTTAGCTTGGGCATGGTATGTTAACTTGTGCATGGTATGTTAACATGTGGTAACATCCATGGGACCTAGGAATGCCTACAAAGACATGCTAGACAATATGGTTAGTCCCATTGCTTGTGTTAGCATGAATCACCAAAATCAACTCGAACAAATGGCAAATGGGGCCATGTTCGCTACACTGCGAGACCCAAGATTGGCACTCGCCGGCGAGCTCCTCGAGCGACGACGACGGTTTCCGAGGTCGCGGGGATGGCGGTGACGATGACTCAGGGTCCGACGACTTTCCGGATCTCGACGGCGGTTCCAACCGCCATCTTCCTCGCTGGCATAGGTTCCCAGACGAGCAAGGGCGGGATGATCGTTCCGGGTGGCCGACGGCCAAAGGTGGCGACTCGGAGATTGGTTGGTGGGGTCACTGGGTCGGGCCAGTGGCGGCGACGGCGGCCGTGCCGCCCCGGGGCACGGCGCCCGAGCACCGCCACGCGCGATCGCCCGTACGTGCTCCTCGCCGACGTACGGCGGCGGTCAAATGGCATGATGGTCCGCCAGCGCAGAAACCAACGGTCGCTTTGCCCAAAGCTGTATGGCGGCGCAAAACGCCATCCGTGAAGCCTGGAAAAGCAACAGGGCACAGAGCGTCAGGATCAGCTGAGCCGCTTACGTCGGCGGGTGCTTTGTCAGATCAGCAAGCACGCTGCGCCGTGCCAAACCCTGATGATGAGGTCGCGGGCCAGCCGGCGGTCACAGGTCGCTCCCCCCTTGGACAGCTGTGCTCTCACATCCCGAGGAAGATTTGCTCTGTGTTGCCTCTACGGTCGTCGTGGATCCACCATCGCTGTGGGATCCGATGCGGGAGGAGGCTTCCAGAAGGTTCGCTGAGGAAGCATGCCCCGGACCGGTTTCTCCTATTGGGCATCAGTCGGGATCTTTTCTGGTTGGGCCTGGTAGTGGGCCTCCTGTTTTGGCCTCGACAATCAGCGTGGATCAGGCCTTCGGTCGCATTCAGTCCTCTCTGATCTCGCGGGCCAGTTTCGGCCCGGCTCTGGAGGTTGTGACTTTTCCGGAGGCTTTCGACCCACTGCGGTCGATGGGCCTGGAGGCAGGCGGCATTTCTCCCTTGTCGATGTCCCGTCCTTCGTCGCCGGTCGTGACTCACGCGCCTTCGCCACCGCCAGTGGTCCAGTTTTTACCGCCGAATCCCACCTCGCCGACAGTCGTGCTGCTGGCTGCCCCGCCACTTTCGACCTCTGCCCCGCTGCAGAATGTGACAACAACGCGTGGCTCCCCCCCTCACGATCGGTCGTCGACGGACGCCCTGCAGGAGTTCGAGGTTTTGTGCAAACGACCACTGCCGGCACCAATCCTCCTCTTCTCGCCACCTCGCAGGATTCCAAAGCAGATGGATAGATCTCTTCTCCCTCGCCGTAGTGAGCGCCTCGCCAAGAAATCTAGAGGCCGATCCTCAGCGGTCATGGTGGCACAAAACGTGCTTATGCGCAAGCTGGGTCTGCTAAACGAGAGCTCCGAGTCGGATGCCGATGCGGTCCACCAGTACGGTCAGTTGTTCGCCACTGGCCTCTCAGACAGTAACGCGGAGGCCATCGATGAGCTTTTCCCAGACTGCTATCCGGAGGAGGAGGAGGAGGACGAGGAAGTCGAGCTGGGCGAGTGGGCTTGACTCATGGTCCCGGTGCGGTCGCCAATTGTTCGCAAATGTTAGCAGAAAACATGTTGGTGTGGAACGTGCATGGCCTCAACGACAAGGGCCATCGTAATGTTCTTAGGGAGCTGGTCGCGTCTGAGTGTGTGTCCCTGGTGTGCATCCAGGAGACGAAGATGGCTGTAATTTCCCCGAACGATGTGCTTGCTATCTTAGGATCTGGTTTCGATTATGTGTGTCTGCCAGCGTTGGGTGTGCGCGGGGGCATTCTGATTGCCTGGAGGAAGGATGTTTGGTCGGCCTCAAACTTTAGCATCCACAGATACTCAGTTACGTTACAAGTTGTAGAGCTCTCCACCTCTACTTCCTGGTGGCTAACTTCGGTCTACGGACCCACGCGCCATTCAGAGAAAGAGGTTTTCTTGGAAGAGTTGAGGGAAGCCCATGCGTCGGTGAGTGGTCCCTGGATGATCAATGGGGATTTCAACATGATCGTTCGGGCCGAGGACAAGAACAACCCGAGGATTCACCGCCGGCAGATGGGGCAGTTTCGACGCCTGCTGAATGACCTCGAGCTCAAAGAGGTACATCTTCATGGCCACCTTTTCACGTGAAGTAATGAATGGTCGCACCCTACTCTTGAACGCATCGATCGGGTTTTCATCTTGGTAGAGTGGGAAGATGCCTACCCCAACTCCTACCTGCAATCACTCTACTCCGCATGCTCCGACCACGTGCCTCTACTGCTCCAACTCAACGCGTTCCTGCGTTCCAGAAAGAGGTTTCATTTCAAATCCATTTGGGTGTGTTACCCTGGTTTTCTCGAAGTCAACCAGGAGGCCTGGCATTGCCCTCTTGCGGATGCTGATCCTTTCCGCCGCCTGGATTGGATGCTGAGAAACATGGCCAAGGCCCTCCAGCGCTGGAGCGGGCATTTCGTAGGCAGTGTGCGGTTACAGCTTGCCATTGCCAAGGAGGTCGTTCACCGGTTGGAAATGGCCCAAGATAGAAGAGATCTGTCCTTGGCGGAGCAAGCGCTACGTAAAAAGCTCAAGCTCAAAGCGTTGGCCCTTGCCTCGCTACAAAGAACAATTGCCAGGCAGAGATCGCGCCTTCTCCACCTGGCGGTCGGGGATGCTAACACAAAAAAAATTTCATTCCCATGCATCTTATCGTCGCAACAAAAGGTTCATCCCTTCCCTGTCCGATGGGGTCTCAACCATTTATGCTGAACAAGAGAAGGCTGCCATGGCTCATTCGTTCTTTAACTCCATCATCGGAGCCACAGCTAGTCGTGCCCATGGGCTGGATTTCCGGTACCTAAAAATTCCCTCGGTTGATCTGCAAGAACTGGCTGAACCGTTCACCGAAGAAGAAGTGGAGAAGATCATCAAGGACATCCCTTCGGACAGGGCGCCAGGTCCGGATGGTTTTACGGGCCTTTTTTTGAAAGTGGCTTGGCCGGTTATCAAGGCCGACGTGATGCGTGCTTTTGATGCTTTCTCGGTGATGGACACCAGAAGTTTTCATCTGATAAATGGCGCCCTCATGATCCTGTTGCCAAAGACAAAAGAGGCCCGCACCATCATGGAGTTCAGACCCATCAGTCTGATACATTGTCTTGGCAAGCTCTTCTCCAAGGCACTCGCCACCCGCCTGGCACCGCGGATGGACCTGCTAGTGAAGCCAAATCAGAGTGCCTTTATCAAGTCAAGGAATATTCAAGACAATTTCAGGCTAGTTCGAGGGGTGGCAAAACTGTTACACATTCGCAAAAGGCCTTCTGTGCTGCTCAAGGTAGATATCACTAAAGCTTTCGACTCGGTTTCATGGCCTTTCCTCATTGAGTTGCTTCAGCATATGGGTTTCCCTCTTCGGTGGACGAACTGGATCGCAGTCCTGCTCTCCACAGCCAGCAGCAGGATTGTGTTGAACGGTGGTCACGGCCAGCGCATTTGTCATGCAAGAGGGTTACGGCAAGGGGATCACCTATCCCCGCTACTGTTTGTCCTCACCATGGAAGCTTTGAACGCCATGTTCATCAGGGCTGACGAGCACGGTTTGATAAGGCCACTGAACCTCAGGTCAGTCAAGTACAGAGTGTCTCTATATGCAGACGATGTGGTTCTCTTCTTGCAGCCGTGCACTGAGGACCTGTCGGTGGCCAAAACCGTGTTGAATTGTTTCGAAGGTGCTACCGGGCTCGCTACCAATCTAGCCAAGTGTTCCTTGACCCCGATCAGATGCACCGAAGAGCAGATGCAAGAAGCAATCGACCGCTTTCCTTGCAAGATTTCCAAGTTCCCATGCAAATATTTGGGCATCCCCTTGTCCATCAGAAAACTGTCTAAAGCAGAAGAGCAGCCGATCGTGGACAAAGTGGCAGACAGACTACCATCGTGGATGGGTCGATTGCTCTCCAGAACTGGCCGGCTGGTACTCACTAAGGTTACTCTAACATCGCTCGTGATCTACCCCGCTATGGCCCTCCAACTCTCTCCTTGGGCAATTGGCGCCATTGAAAATTTGCGTCGGGCTTTTCTCTGGAATGGTTCTGATGCGGTGTCTGGGGGTCGATGTCTCGTAGCTTGGAAGACTGCATGTAGGCCTGAGCGGTTTGGCGGTCTGGGTATCATCGATCTCCACTACATGGGGCTAGCCCTGCAAATGAGGTGGCTCTGGCTAAACAAAACCGACCCGTGCAGACCGGGAGCTACTCTTCAGTTTCAAGGCACCAACAAAGACAGCAGGTGCATCCAGGCTTTGTTTGAGGCGTCGATCTCGGCGAAGGTCAATGATGGTCGCACTGCGCTGTTCTGGAAGGACAGATGGCTGGAGGGGGAATCCATTGAGCAGTTCGCTCTGAACCTGGCCTCCACTGTCACTAAGCGCACCAGGAACTGCAGGACGGTCAGGGAAGCCTTGGATGGAAGGAAATGGGTTAGAGACATCAGGGCCGGCCTCTCGGTTCAAGTGCTTCTTGAATATCTCAATCTTTGGGACAAATTGTCAGGAATCCAGTTGGGTGAGCAACCGGACTGCTTCAGGTGGAAATGGACTAGCTCCGGACAGTACACGGCATCGTCAACTTACCGGGCATTCTTCTTGGGGCTCACTGAGCAGCAAGAGGTGAAGCAGCTATGGAAAATCAAGGCGCCCAGCAAGTGTCGTTTCTTCCTATGGCTCATGCTCCACGGGAGATGCTGGACGTCGGCGCGCTTGCAAAAGCATGGGCTACCGAACCACGGCAATTGGGCGCTATGCGCACAAGAACCGGAGACGCTTGATCATCTTCTGACCCGATGCGTCTACAGCCAGGAAGTGTGGTTCAGAGTCCTCAGAGACAATGGGTGGCAATCGCTAACACCAGGTATCCTTTCCACTCCTGTTGAATGGTGGCTGTCTGCAAGAAAAGCCGTGGCGAAAACTGGAAGAGCACGTTTCGATTCCTTCTTTGCTCTCATCTGTTGGTCGATCTGGAATGAAAGAAATGCTAGGATTTTCAGAGCATCTTCAGCACTACCGCACACCCTAGCGCATTCAGTTTCAGAAGAGTTTCAGCAGTGGTGCAGGGCGGGGTTGGTCGCACGCCTGCCCAATGGCTAGCTCAGCTGGACGTCGGAGGAGTGGCCTTTCAGACCGTTACGATTGTGTAACATCTGTTATGGCTTTGTTTTTGGTTTTGGTGCTGGCATTTTCCTCTTTTGTTTTGTTTCATTTTAGGCGGCCAGGTCGCATTTTCAAACTTTTGTAATCGTTGTTGTTGTTTCGGGTCGCGTCCCCTTCTCTTAATGAAATACGTGCGTAGCACGTTCTCGAAAGACGTGCTTACACTTACAGGTTGTTGCGAGAGTGGATGGTGTTGTGAGTTACCATCCACTACTTAAACTTGCAAGATAAAATTCTCCTCGCGTTGCACTAAAGAGATGGCTCGACTCAAACCGCAAAGGGAAAATTGGATATGAACCATCAAAGAACTCAACTATAGGTATATAGCATCAAAAGAACGTTAGTTGGATATTTACCATTCAAAGTTTACACGTTATAGATTTCTAGCATTCTATTCCCTTCCGTTTTGTGGCCTTCCGTCTCCGTCCGTCTATTGCCTCTTTATCCTCCCTGCAAAGGACATGGCGTCGAGCACTCGAGCTCTCTCCGGCATTTCGCCATGGTCTGCAGCAACGATGAGCAGAGCAGCGTGATGTTGGGCCGCGAGATGGCCAGATGGGGCCGCTGGACTCGGAGTCATTTACCTACATGCCATTAAAAAAGATGGCGATTACGCACATGTCACAAAAAAAAGTTTCCATATGCCACGACCTCAACTTTCGTTTACTCGTGTGCCATTCCGTCCATGTTCTGAGCTAACGGTGTCAAACCAACAGGTGAAATGACCATTTTACCCCCTATGGGCCCCACAATTCTTCCTCCTCCCCTTCTCCTTTCTCATGTTGCCGGGTCGAGGGCGTCCTGCACGACGTGGATCGAGGGCGGTCGGGTCGAGGGCGGCGGCGGCCGGCCCGACGAGGTCCGCTAGGGGGCCAAGCGGCGGCGGCCCGCCGCATCACTCGCTGTTGTGACTCGCAACAGGTAGGCTTCCCTGGACTCCTCTTTCTTGCTCCGATCTGCTGCGCGGAGCAGCTGGGGAGTAGTATCCACTTGACTTTTCCGTACGGCGGGGAGCATGAGCTCGGTGGGGGGTCCTGATCTAGCTGAAGATGGATTTTTTGGGGTAGATTTTAGGTGTTTTCTTACGGGATTTGTCAATTTTCTTATTTGACGCGCGCGTGCCGCTACAGGTTCCAGCGAACGGACACGCGTCATCTATAGAGCGCGCACACGTGACCCTTCCCTTTCTCCTTTATTCTTTCTCCCATCCGGTCCAAATCCCTACCCCCACCCCTTTCTCCTTTCCCCCATCCCGTTCAAATCCCTACCCCGTAGATCTCGCCGGCGACGCATCCGCCCGCCTCCCCCCCCCACCCCCCGTGATTCGTTTCGTGTCGATCTGGAGACTGATCTGGGTGCAGCCACGAGAGATCTGCGTCGCGGGACTCGGCGACGCGCGGATGACAGCAAGTGATGGGGAGGAGTTGCGCCGCCATGGATGGCCTCCCACCCCGGTCGTCACCGTCAGCGTCGATCTCGCCAGCGACGCCATGACCCCCCTGCGATTCATCACCATCGGAGTGATGGTTGCGCGTGGAACCCGTACTGGAAGGGAATCTGGTGTCCGTCTTCCTCGCTGCTCTCGATGTGAATGATGAGCGAGCTCAAGGGCAACGACTGTGGCGGGACGCCTCCAAACTAATCTCGGTTGCATCCTCTCTTCGTTGACCTCGACTGTGGCCACCATTCGCGGCCTTCCGTTCTTGTGAGATTCATTGCCCCTATTCGACCCTTTTCCTATGCTCGTAAGTTCGATTCATAGGCAGTGAGATCCAACTCCTGATGCTTGCTGGCGGTGGTGGCCACCACCATTTCAAATCATTTATATGTGAATGTGTGACCTATTTTTTTGTCTGTACATGTCCCTTGTGCTCTGCTTCATTTAGCACTGCAGACCACACCATGGCTTCACATTATCTTTTGATGCCCATCCTTGCAGCACCCTCACACATGAGACCATATCTTTACTTTAATTTGTTGTACGTATCAGCCACAATCTTGCAAGTAGTAATTTTTTCAGTTTGATTGAGATGAGATCAGTGTGAGCACATGCAGGCTAGTTCACAATTGAGATATTTCTACTACCTTGCCTCTACTTTTGCACAGTGGTAGCAAGTAACCAACTCTATCCTGCAATGACTAAATCCGCTACTATTTTCTACCAACCAGTTATATCAAGATCATCTAGTTCTAGCACATATAACTGGATGTATTAGTCATAAATGTATATTCAGCTTAAGCATATTTTGGTGTGCTGTGTGAGATGATCTGGATAAAAAAAATAGCATGATTTTTCTTTCTTTTAAATTTTATTGATGTACTCCACTATGAATGATCCACCTTTATTTTTTTTCGAAGGACCTTAGTATGGAGTACTTGGATAAGTTAAACCAATTTGTCATCCATTGAACACATGCATGCATACCTTTTGATTTGATACATGTTAACTAGCATCTCTATCAGGGAGGAGTAGTTGTTGTAAAATGCTCCTTTTATTTGGTCTTTAATCAGATTAGAGATATTACAGTGTTACAAGAAGTAGGATGCAGAATACAAACACTCACATGACCATATGCATCAAAGTTAAATGGTTCACTGAGTTTCTAACCTGTGACTGCAACACTACTCAAACCAAAATTTCTTGGTAACACTGAAACGAACCAGATTTCCAAAACTGGAAACCCGATCCTCTGCACCTCTGTGATAGTCCCAGGAAGTGGCTATCACGTGCAATCCCTGTCTCAAGTGGTACAAATCCATACAACACAGGAATAGAGGGAAAATTACATAATTTTATTAATACATCAGAGTACAACATTTCGGCATAAGCCGGGTACAAGTCCAACTGGACTAAACAAGAAAGGTAAATCATCTACGCAGCGGATCTATCAAAGCGAAGCGTCTCCACTTGAGTGTAGGACCAGCTCTAGTCTTCCCATCCTTCCTCGTCGTTGTCGTAGTCGATCACCAAGTCTGAAAGCATTGCCATCTACCCGATAAGCGGGTAGGTCATGTCAGCTTCCCAACAAAGAGCAAAAGCGGTGGATGAATTCTAGTATGCATGGATAAGCCTATATATGGTTGTAGTAAGTTTATGCAAGCAGCGGTAGCAACATCAAGGTAAGCGGTTATGCAAAGAGGTCACCATCTCCGAGGAGATCCACACCTCCGAGGCCAACGCCTCCGGGGTCAACACCCCAACCGAGAAAAGAACACCAACACACTGGATCTCAACCGAGTCACAGCATCCCACTCTCATCTACGATGTGAGGTCACCAACTCCTACCACACATCTCAACGGCACCAAGCCGGGCTCACACACTCGGGGGAGAGAAGCAGCACAAGAAAAGACTAGCCAGAGTAACAGACCCGTGGGCTGTCCATACCAGTGGACACGGACTATAGCTATAGGTTTAACACTCTGCAGAGGTTGTACAACTGGACCCGCCGGATAGGGCAGAAACGGATGCCTCCGATCCACATCCCTACCTAACGACCGAAGACCTAGCAGTGGGTGGCACTCTCCTGCCTCTCCAAGCCTGACTCGTCCTGAACTGGGGCGCGAAACTTGCCAGCAGGGCCTCGGAGCTGTGAGACCATCCCCGAAGGAGCCGGGGCGACGTCTACTCAGGGGTATAACCCGTCCCCCTCACACGACCACACCGGTCCGCCTACAAGCTGAGCGCCAACCACCAACTAGTTCTCGGACTGAACCCCGCCCATACGTGAGCGAACGGTTTGTACGAAAATAGCCCAAAGATCATGGTTAAAATGTCGATCGGTTCTTAATTGCAAGAGCGAGCACTCACCAACTCCCACCGTCCGACACGCCACTAGGGCGGGAGGCCAGGTCGCATCTCCCCTAGACAGGTGTTCACAAGTAACCAAAGCGGCTCGCTCTCGCGGTAACACGTCAAGGATACACACTCACCCAAAACACACGCTAGAATACCGAGATATCCCAATTCTCGGTCCAAACTCGAGATCCATCCATAACACGGAACAGGTAAACTGTATGGACAGTAAATATCGGGAACTAGCTAGGGGTCTGTAGCTAGTCCCAAAGGTAGGTAGTTCAAGAAACAGGGTATATCAAATCCAAGGCATGGCTAAAAGATTGTCTATGCATTTCAATCATCCAAAGCATCATAAATAAAGCACTAGCAACTAAATAGCATGCATGGGATCTATATGGTCGGGAGTGACATGACACCTGCGCGGTAGTCGTCGTAGAGTAGTAGAGGTTGGGCCCGTCCTTCGGGTCAACGGTCTTCTCAATTGTCACAGCTCGGGTCGTCGTTGCAGCTCGGGTCTTCAAACAGGATTACAAGCCTACACGAGATGCGACGCGAAAATAAATAATGACAATCATCTAGGCAATAACTCCAAATAACATCAATTTAGAAAAACCAAAATAAATCCGAACTAGTTACAAGCAGCACTAATTATTTTAAGGAAATTAAGGTAATTAGTTTTATAATAAAAGTAGTTTTAAGCTACTAGCTTTATATATTTTAGAAAATAAGTTAGGGAGAAAAGTTAGTTCAAGGTTGGGTTGCCAAACAAAGGCTGATGGTCTGGTGATCGCGCCGGCAAGGCATGAGCGCGACTGATAGGTGCAACGAAGCGGAAGCTCAGAGGATGAAGAGAGAGGAGTAAGGCGAAACAAGTTAGGCAAGGCATTATCAGAACAAGGTGTGCGGTGGCAGCACAGAGAGAAGGAAAGGATCGGATTGAGCGGTAAGGCGTGCCCAGGAGTATGGCGGAGCAAGTGCTAACGATGCGACGATAACCATGGCGTAGTAGCTAGGTTGCATCACGGGGTTGCCGTGCTTGAAGCAGAGGCCTCTGCTCACGGCACGGTCGTCCATCACGCGCGGCATCCCGGTTACTAACACATGGTACGGCGCATGCTACACGGCACATCGCGGTGGAAGCGGTGCAAGCAAGGAAAGCGGTGCGAACACGGCTTGGGGGAGTTATTCCTGTCCGCGGCACACTAGTGGCTAGTTGCGGGGCTCCGGCGTCCCAGTCCCACAATAGTGCAGTGGCGGGCAGCGGCCACGAATTCTACACCAAGAACGTGGGCAAAAGGAGCTTGGTTCATGGGCAAGAGCCGAAAAGGATAGGGTAGCAGCGAGCGGTTCGGAATTATGAAACCAACGCAAGTGGTTTCATAATTTTCGGAGCTCCGGATAATTAGTTATGAATTTTTAAAGGAAAAGAAATTTATAAAACATTTATTAAATCCTTTTATTAAATCAGAAAATAATTTTATTAAAATAATGCTGACGTCAGCATGACGTCAGCGATCAGCGGGTTAGTGGGCCGTAAGTGGGCCCAAAGTGTTAGTGGCCCATTGGGCCGGCCCAGATCAGCCCAAGGTTCAGCAAGTCTAGAAAAAGTCCTCCAACTGCTTGGTTCGGCCTGGTTAACTTGTTGGGCTAAGCAGGCTTCCGTGGGCCGAAGTCCACACAGAGTTCACGCGGGGGAGTCCGGGTTTGCTCCTTGAACTCCTCTGGGGCACGAAGGAGGTCCTTCCTTCGGTTGTGCGCGCACCAGGTGTTCGACACGGTGTCAGAGTGTCACAGCTCGGCGTCGGCGAGGTGCTGGTTGGTTGGCTGGCTTCCGGAGCGCGGCGCAGCGACGACGGTGGATGCATGACGGCGCGGCGCAAAACAGCAGAGCGACGCGACTAGCAGAGCGGAGCAGCACAGCGCAAGGTGGAGCGGCGAGCTGCGGCAGCACAAGTCAGAGCGGCACGGTTGCAGGGCAAAGCGGCGCAAGGCAAAGCGGTGCGGCTACAGCGGCGACGTTGAGCAGCAGAGCAACGCGGTGCGGCGCGCTGGGCGGTTGGCGGCGGTGCGAACCCGCGGAGCGACAGGGCGGCGCGGCGCGACGACAAGAGCGGCGATGCAGCTCAAAGCAGAAGTGCGGCACGAAGGTTGGTCAGGGCACAAGGGCGGCACGCGCGATTCGGCACCTACGGCGCGAAGGCCGGTTCACAGTTCATTCAGGGTACGGGCAGCGCGGCACGGCGGGATGTGCGGCGGAGAAACAGAGCAGGCGCGGCACGAAGGCCGGCGATCACAAACAGGGATGCGAGATCGAGCAAGGGGAAAAGGGAGTTGGCCTGGGTGTTCGGCTCACCGGTGGGCTCGCGGGAGATCAAGGCGTAGCAGGAAGAGATCGAGGCTGTGGCGGCTTGGCGCAGTGCAGGCAGGCTTGGTCGTGGTTCCGGAGCGGCAAGAGTGAAGACGTGGCCGGCTCGATGACGACGGCGTCTTCAGCTCGGCGTCGGGGCAGACGACGTAGGCGGCCGGTCTCCTGCTCGGTGTTGGTGCGGGCACTTCGGTCGGCGTGGTTGCAGGTCGAGGCGAACGATGGTGGGCGCGGTGCCGATGATGTTGATGCAGCGATTCATCGAGCAGGTACAAGGCGAGGTGGAAGTGAGCTGCTCGGGCATCTTGTCGAACATGTTGTGGGCGTCCAAGGCAGTTGCTCGCGTCGACCGTTCCCGGCAGCTTCAGGACAGCGGCGACGACTTCGGTGGCCAGAAGTTCGCGACCCACGGCACGTGCGGCTCCAGCTTGGTGACCGCAACAACATACTCCAGGCCGACGGTGCAGCGTGTGTCCTCCTCCTTGCGGACTCCCTCTTCTCGTTTTCTCTTCGTCAACGATCTGGTGGCGCGCAACAGGAAGAACACCTGGGCGGCTTGCTTCGGGGATCGATCTGCTGCTGGTGTGCTTGGAGAACAGGGAGGAGGTGGCACATGCGGTTGCTGCAGGGGAGCGGCAGGTGATCGAGTCATCGGAAGGAAAAGAACAAAGGGAGGTAAAGGATTGGAGCTGCGGTTGCTGATTTGCTCGATGGAAAATAAAAAGGGAAAAGGCTTAGTACCTTGGATTGTGCGGTGCTCTACTGCTAGCCGATCCATGGGGAGAGCACGGAGGTGACTCTGGCCTGCTGCTCCATATTCTTGCGCCGGCAAGAACAAGAGAAGGGAGAGCAGCGGCTGGGAAAAGAAAAGAGGAGAGGGGGATGCGTCGGCAGCCAGCAGAAAAGAGAGGAAAAGGAAGAGACCGGCGGCGGTGGCTTGGGAGAGAAGGGATGAGTGAGAGAGGTGAGGGTATTTAAGGGAAGGAGTTAGCGTTAGATAGATGGGTTTGGATGGACCCGAATATTTGGGCCCAGACAAATTAATCCCGCAAAATAAATTGGTAACAATTTATTTTGTAGAATTAGAACAAATGAATTTAGACTAGTTTTTCCGGGAGTGAATTAAATAGCAAAGTATTAATTCGAGAAGCCGGAAAACTTGGTCATAATTCAAATGAATTCTAGGGAATTAAGTCCACATGAATTACAGTTTATTCTCCGAAATCGAATCAATTGCAAAGGATTAATCCGAAGAGTCAGAAAATAATTCCATAATTCTTTAAGAATTCCCAGAGCACTTTGGAAGAATCGGAAAAAGGTTGTGTACTTAGAGATTAGCAGATCGAGCTGAGGTAGAGGTTAGCAGATCAAGCCGAGCTAATTGGCTAGTGTTAGCTCGGGTGCAAAGTTAGAGTTAGTCACACAAGGTTTAAAGATTCTTTTTAAATGCTAGCTTTAGTTTGTATTTTGGATTTAATCCAAATATACAAACTCACCTTTGAGATCCAAATAAAATCCAAGAAATCCAAATCACTATTTATACCATAATTTGAAAGTAATTTTATATTCGGTTTTAATTTATATGAGAATATAGATGAGAGGCTAGCATTTTGGTTCGAAATTTGGTAGCACAAGTTCAAACAAAAAGTTTTAAATTTTTGTGAAAATTCATACTTGAGAAAACATTCAAAATTCCGGGATGTTACATTCCTCCCCCCTCACAAGAATCTCGTCCCCGAGATTAAGCTTGTACCGGGGTGGTGAGGGTCTTCTCTTCGGTGTATCTCCAAAATGTTGATGTACCTTGACGTTGTAGAGCTTTGTCGACAAGACTTCTTATCTCCCATATCTCTTATCCCCATGAGGGCTCTCGAAGCCAAGTGCTACTGCAGATTCTCTTGCGCCCAGCATCCATATGCACTTGCGATGTCTGATCCATATATCTTTGGATCTATATTCTTGTTCCAACTCGTGACAAATTCCAAGTATAGGCTAGATATCTCTTCTTCTCAATCCATACCAACTAGCCGTGTTACATAAGTTGGGTAAACTTATAGCAGTTTGGAGCTTGATTGCCTCATCTTGTTCCAATCCTCTCGCTCGAGGTTACATCCTTCTTAACAATTAAGTTTATTCCAAAATTATTCTGCATGAACTCGGCCATATGCTCGTGGCGTCTGTTAAGTACTTTTATTCCAATTAGGCACGAATCTCCCACTTCTTCCCATATGAGGGAGTCGTATTCATTATGCCTAGCAAAGGTATGCAATTCCGGTGATTTTTCTGAGCCTATCTTGCGGCAAGTAAATAGTTGATATCCATATAGCAAGCTCTTATCCAATTGGTTGCCATATACCGAAGCTCTTGTATTCCTCAGCGTACCTCTAAGTGTATTACCCTCTCTGTCCAAAATTCGACTGCTCAACCAAAAGAAGTACGCTAAGCAAAAGTTGGGTCTCGCTAATACCTTTTCTTCATCCATGTTTTCATGTATTCTCTAGGTGTCCCTAGTTTATCCAAGAAATCCTCTTGAAGCCATACCCATTTGGGATATGTTGAAGACATAAAATATTATCTCTTGATCCATAATTAGATTTACCAGTTTTTTCCAAAACAATAGTGCAGTCGCACCTCTTTTGGCGTGCACTCTTAGTAACTAGCGGCTCTTGGTGATCATAACTTCCTTTTGCTTACTCAGCCATCTCATGACTTAGGAGATATCTCAGCTTCTTGTATAAGCACTTCCAAATGGTTCACCCTAGTGTAATACTTGTATTCCATCATAGGGTCTCGTGCGGTTAATCAAAATTCCTCAAATTCCTGGGTGATCTCTCAACCTCCAGAAATTCTCTGATTGTCCAGTAGTCTTTACAAAATTTTCGTATGCCACTCTTATAGTAATCCATTTGTTGGTTTAGCATGTCTCCAACGATTCTCGTCAGGGTGCTAGCAACATCCGACATGTCCAAATAGCTCTTGGTCGTAAACACTATGAATGGTTACTTCCCATTCATGATAGTCCATGTTAAGAGGGGTCATCTGCAACACCCTCGACTATGTGAGTGACTAATCCCATCCGAAATCTCACACTAGTCAATTTGGTTCCTATTTCTTGGGATGAAGCTTCACGTGGAGGTCACACCTACCTTACTCTGGTATGCTTATCATACTCTTCTGACTTATTTTCCAATAGGTAGGTTCCAGCTGTGAGGTCGAACAGATAACCTGTGTCCAGTAGTTGCCGAGGTCGTTCTTCTTCCCACTAGCTTAATATACGGTGTCCAGTAGAGCTTCTTTATTGTTTGCTTATTCAAAAAGTGGGATCGACTGGACTTATCCAAAATGTGTCGTTGACATCTTAGGGTACTCAACTGCTCTTAACCAATATATGCTTCCATGGAGGTTCATACTCTTCTGAGCTTTCGGGGTTTCAAATTCTCGGGTAATCATTTTCTGGTTTGCAAACTCAAATCCAGTGATCAACGGGTAATTCGTCTGAAGTCTTGGTCTGTTTGTCGAAGTCCCAAGAAATTCTTCTCTTCTTCTGAAGCAGGGTCTTCTTAATATGCTTGACATGTCAGTCTTCATTCTTCAAGCTCTCGGTCCTTGCAGGATGGGTAAGCTATGGCCTCTAAAGGAGTCATCTAAAGATCTAGCAAGCATAACACTCAATACAATTTCACACAAACATGAAGAGGCATAACAACCATAAGACCATAAAGATCCAATCACTCAAGCAATGCACCAAACAAACATGTATCTCGAGGCTGACTCCTAAGACCTCTGAGAATACACCAGGGAAAAGCATACTAGTAGATCGGGGTACTTGAGGGTATTTCACTAAGGTTAGTGTTACGTCACTGGGAAGGATACATTCCATCTGCCATCTCGGTGCTGATCTTTCTGAAACAGGCTGGTGAGATTCTTCTCCGTGCTTGGCTTGACTGAGATCTGGTAAATTGTGTTCCATATTCCTCTTTGAGCCATATGTCTTGTTGTGATCCATTTGACTCGGGTAGTACTGACACAGTATCCTGTAGCAACTGCTACCTTCACAATCCTCCGGGTTAAGGTCCAATTACCGAAGTTATCTCTCTGACTGAGGAGGTTCCATACTTAGCCTACGAGGTGCATGGGGTCCTGTGGGAGGAAACTAAAATCTTCTTGATCATAGTCCATTGCTTCTTGTCCAATTCTCCCGATTCATGTACTCTATCTTAGTTAGACTGCTCTTCTTCGTCCATGGTTCTCATAGCTTTGTCCTCCTAAAGGGGTGCTCTACGTTTATCATTATACTTGTGCCCCGTGTTTCTCATCTGTTCTTGTTAATCCATCGTCATCTTTGGTCGGTTAGGGAGATTCAATTCCAAGTATCCGAGTTTCACTCTTCACGTTCGGCGTATTCCATATTGGGAGTTATCAGCTCTTTAGTCATTGTATGTGATGCTTTCTTGTAGGGTAATCTGAACTTATCTGTTCAATTCAACCTTTTACCTCTGGTAGCTGCAGCTTGTTTCAATACCTTACTCCTTTGTGACTCGGCTATTCGTATAGCTTCCAGTCGATGGGTCTTTATCCAAATGCTGAGCTACGGCATCTCAGGAGTTTCTGACTCCTGCCTCCAAGCTTACGTGTGCCACATTCATATAGTAGATATCCAGTTTCTTATGTGGGCGCACGTGGAATTAGAATCTTAACTCATCATTATCTTCAAGTGGCATTGTCCAAACTTCGTCCTGAACGGGAATGGAAGGGTGCATATTGTTCTTGTTGTCTCTCTTGTACGCCGACTTCATATTAAGAGTAAAATGTCTTAGTACAAAGTTTCTTGGATTTTTTGAGAGCGAAGAACCATATTTGAATAGTTTTTATTAATTTGTAGAAATTATTTCACTATGAAATTTTGTATTTGGGACTACAGAGTTAAGGAATAATGGTAGTACAAAGTTTTCTGAATTAGATTGCAAAGTTTGGAATTAAAGATTTCAATTGGGAATACAAATCTTTTTAATGTGCTAGTTGAAAGTTCCTATATTTAGAGTTCAAAGTTCTGGATCTAAGAGGAAGATATTTTGAATTTCCTATTGAAAGTTTTGATTTGAAAGTTTATCAAATTTTTTAGTGTATTTTTTAAATTTGCTTGACCTGGAAGTATTTAGATTCCTAATTTAGAGTTTTAAGTGCTTGATAAAATTTATCACTTTTCTGATACAAAGTTTATAATCTGTAATGCTACAGTTAAAGTTTTATATTAATAATTTAAGAATTTCCATTATTTAAGTAGAATAATTTTATATTTGTATGTTTAAAACTTAGCGGTAGGAGGTTGTTTTAAATTTTATGTTTATTCTCTACCATTGCAGAGTTCTGTAACTGACAATGAAAAGTTTTGAATTTGACAATATTAAGCTTCTGATTTTCTTTCAATTCTAATATGTTTTTTTCTAGGGCATCGAGGTTGATTTCGATCACTGAAGATGCACTATTTTGTTGCTGAAAACCACACGAATGCTTTGCGCAGATGGACAAGCATGCATTTGTAACATTAATGACTTGTCAAGATTTCCTCTTTGTTTTTAAAGGATTACTCATTTCTTCTGTTTTGTATTGTTCAACTGAAGGGATACGGGGAGGCTACGCTAGCACAAACAAATTTTTCCCCCGCAAAACAGGAACTGCTGCTGTCAGAGATCACGGGATTACCACTAGACGCGCAGTTGCAGCGGAACCGTCTCGATAAAGACGAACGCGTCGAGGTAGCAGGTAGTGCAGTTGCTCACGTCCACCTTGTCCTTCACGTCCGGTTCGTCCTTGTGCTCCAAACGTAGCACCTCCAAGGTATCCACACGTACGGGGAAGGAACGCTGATCGTAGATGTACTAGCACCTCACGAACGATCACGAACTGGAGGATATAGATGGAGGAGGGGCTGCAGAAATCACTATTCACCCGTGGTTACTGTTCACCGCGGGTACTGTAGCGGTACAGGTTACTGTATTGTCGCGGTTACTGTAGCAAGTAGATGATTAGGGTTTCCCCTCTCCCCACCTTTGTATATATAGAGAGGTCACTAATGGCCTTTCAACTTTTGTGACCCATTAAGACTCTAGTACCCTAATGGATCAAATCCACAAGCCCATTAGTGGATCTAATCCAATTGGCTCTAGGGCATATATCCAACAGTCTCCCACTTGCACTAGAGACAATCACATACGCAAGCTTTCTAATGTTCCAACCCCCTTAAGTGTGTGACCCTATGGGTTCACGCACACATAGACATGACCCGAGTACTCCTACTAGGCCAATAGTTGATAGCGGCCTCTAGCAAGACGTGTCAACTCCTATGCATACGTAAAGATCTTATCAGACGAACCACACATCGTTTCATACATGCTATTCCTTTTGCCTCACGATATTTGGTCTAGCTCCAAGCTGACCTCTCTTTCTCGATACCGTGATTCAGATCCTTTAAAAGGGGTTAACTCTTAACCCAGCACGGCCATGTATTTCTTGATCCGGTCACTCGAGGGGCCCAGAGATATCTCTCTCAAGTAGAGAGGGGCAAATTCCATCTTGATTGACCATGCCTCACAACATGCTTCCTGACAAACCCGAAAGCCACCTTTATGACTATCCAGTTATGGAGTAGCGGTTGATAGCCCCTAAGTAGGTCAATTCACATCTTGAGTACATGCGACAATCTCAAGTCTGAGGACATAGCGTATACGTTGTGTAAATAGAGAACTACATAACAAAGTCTCAAATTGGGTCAGTCCAGCCCCATGTCATACATGTGCCCACATTATTAGTTATACATCTCCATGTTCATGACTTGTGAAACATAGTCATCAACTAATTCATGTGTTAGTCATTAACTCATACTAGGGACAACTTTTGAATATCCATACAAGTAAAAGAGTTTCACAAACAATTCACATAATTGCCAATCAAATACAAGTCGTCTTTCATGGATATTCAAATAAAAGAACAAAGTGTCATGGATATAATGAAATATAATCATCTCTATGATTCCTTATAAGACATATTTCTAACATTCTTCTACTTGCACTTGAGCTAATCTAGAATGTATCTAATACACATAGCTCTCATGTGCGCCTCATGCTTAGGCTGTGGAAGAGGTTTTGTCAAAGGATCTGCAACATTCAAATCCATGTGTACTTTGCATATCTAGATATCACCTCGTCTAACGATCTCTCGTATCAGATGAAATTTCAGCAGTACATGTTTATTCTTTTGGTGGTTCCTTTGCTCCTTTGCTTGCGCAACAGCCCCATTGTTGTCACAATAAAGATCCAATGGGCTAAAGACACTCGGAACCATACCAAGTTCAGAAAGGAACTTCCTTATCCAAACACCCTCCTTTGCAGCTTCCGAAGCCGCGATGTACTCGGCTTCTGTTGTAGAATCAGCCACTGTCTCCTGCTTGAAACTCTTCCAGCTCACAGCACCACCATTTATCGTAAATACGTATCCTGATTGTGACTTTGAATCGTCTTGGTCAGTTTGGAAACTAGCATCGGTGTAACCCGTTACAACGAGCTCCTCCTCACCACCATAGACTAGGAACATGCCTTTAGTCCTTCTTAAGTACTTAAAAACATTTTTAACCGATGTCCAGTGACCCTCACCTGGATCAGATTGGTATCTGCTTGTAATACTGTGTGCATACGAAATATCTAGACGTGTACATATTATTGCATACATAATAGATCCGATGGCCGAAGCATACGGTATTCTACTCATGCGTTCCCGCTCATCAGTAGTCGAAGGACACTGAGTCTTGCTAAGATGTATGCCATGTGACATAGGCAAGAACCCTTTCTTCGCCTCTTCCATGTTGAACCTTTTCAACACTTTATCAATGTAAGTGTCTTGGCTTAATCCTATAAGCCCTTTTGATCTATCCCTATAGATTTTGATGCCCAAAATGTATGCCGCCTCACCTAAGTCCTTCATCGAAAAACTATTTTTTAATGAGGTCTTAGAGGTCTCAAGCATAGGAATGTCATTTCCAATCAGCAATATGTCATCCACATACAAGATTAGAAATACTACAGAGCTCCCACTTGCCTTCTTGTAAACACAAGACTCTTCCTCACTCTGAATGAAGCCAAACCCTTTGACCACTTCATCAAAGTGAAGGTTCCAACTCCGAGATGCCTGCTTCAATCCATAAATGGACTTTTGAAGTTTGCACACCTTTCCAGCATTGGTTGGATCAACAAATCCCTCAGGTTGTGTCATATACACATCCTCAGTCAGATTCCCATTTAGAAAAGCTGTTTTGACATCCATCTGCCATATCTCATAATCGAAATATGCAGCTATAGCTAGAATGATTCGAATAGATTTAAGCATCGCTACGGGAGAGAATGTCTCATCGTAGTCAACTCCTTGAATTTGTCGAAAACCTTTTGCAACAAGTCGAGCTTTATAGATGTGAACATTTCCATCCATGTCTCTCTTGTTCTTATAGATCCATTTGCACTCTATGGGTTTAACACCATCTGGCGGGTCAACCAAGTTCCAAACTTGATTGTCATCCATGGAACCTATTTCGGATCTCATGGCACTTTGCTATTTCTCGGAATCTAGGTCCATCATTGCTTCCGCATATGTCATAGGTTCATCATTGTCTAACAACAATATGTCGCGCTCTCCTGTGATCATGAGATTGAGCTTATCAGTTGCGTGACGTGCCCTTTCAGACCTTCGTGGTTGTGGTGGTGCTTCTCTTGCTACGGGCATCTCAACTCGTTCAGCTACATTAGCATCACTCGTGAAATCTTGCCCAAGCGGCTCATCTTGAACTTCTTCGAGATACACCTTCTGTCTACATTTCACTCTTTTAAGAAACTCTTTCTCTAAGAAAACACCGTTCCAGGCGACAAACACTTTGCCTTCCGACCGGTTGTAGAAATAATATCTCAAGGTTTCCTTTGGGTATCCCACGAATATGCACTTGTCCGATTTGGGTGTTAATTTATCTGATTGAAGTTTCTTGACATAAACCTCACAACCCCAAATTTTCAGAAAAGACAAATTGGGAGTCTTACCAGTCCACATCTCATATGGTGTCTTAATTACAGACTTAGAAAGTACCCTATTTAAAGTGAAAGCTGCGGTTTCTAGAGCATAACCCCAAAATGATAAGGGTAGGTTCGACTGGCTCATCATTGATCGGACCATGTCTAACAAGGTTCGATTACGTCGCTCGGATACACCGTTTCTCTGAGGTGTTCCAGGTGGCGTAAGTTGTGGAATAATTCCGCAACTCTTTAGATGACTGCTAAACTCGTGGCTCAAATACTCACCTCCACGATCAGATCGCGAGGTCTTGATTTTCTTGCCACGTTGATTTTCTACTTCACTCTGAAATTCTTTAAACTTTTCAAAAAGTTTCAGACTTGTGCTTCATTAAATAGACATAACCATATCTACTTAAATCATCAGTGAACGTTATGAAGTATTGGTATCCACCTCTAGCTGTCGTACTCATTGGTCCGCACACATCCGTATGTATGAGTTCCAGTAAGTCTGAGGCTCTCTCAGGAAAACCTGAGAAAGGCATCTTGGTCATCTTGCCTAACAAACAAGCTTCACATGTCTCGTAGGATTCAAAATCAAACGAAGTTAGAAGTCCATCGTTATGGAGCTTCTTCATGCGCTTTTCACTGATGTGACCCAAACGACAATGCCATATGTAGGTAGGACTCAAATCATTAGGTCGAGACCTTTTAGCACTTATGTTACAGATAGGTGAATCATGAAGATTTAAAACAAATAGGCCATTCACAATGGATGCACAAGCCACAAACATATTATCCTTAGAGATCACACAACCATTGTTTTCACTCGCAAATGAATAACCATCCTTCATCAACCATGAAGGGGATAAAATGTTTCGACTCAAACTAGGAACAAAATAATAATTATTCAATTCCATAATAAATCTTGACGGGAGGTGTAGTCGCATCGTTCTGACGCTCAATGCAGCAACTCTTGCATTATTGCCTACACGGAAATCAACTTCTCCTCGTTCTACGCTTCTACTTCTTATCATTCCTTGCATCGAGTTGCAAATATGAGCAACCGATCTGGTATCAAATACCCAAGAATTAATATAAGAATCTGCGAGGAAAATATCTGTAACATAACATTAAGTGTACCTAAAGTGGAAGTACCCTTACTTCCCTTGCTTTTCATAGAAGCTAAGTACAACTTGCAATTTCTTTTCCAGTGATCAATTTCCTTACAATGAAAACATTCAGCCTTGGCAGCTGGACTAGCCTTGGGCGCCTGGTTTGGCATGGGGATCTTATCCTTGGCCTTGCCTTTCTTCTTCCAAGAATTGTCCTTCCTTTTAAAGGTCGGCTTGTTTTGGATCGCCATCACATGACTACTGCCCGTGCTTTTCTTAACGTTACCCTCTATCGGTAATGGGGTGCCTAGAACTCCTTCCCTTTTCTCAGCTCTGAGAACAATTCTCAGATTACGAATCCAATTCGTAAAGTTTGTTCTAGTCAACTTGTCCTTCTCAAGGACCGAATGCAAGGTAAACGATGTGGTGTTGATAGGTGCCATTAATCTACAACAGAATAATAAATGTAAAATACTAAGACAAAATATCCATGACTGAGTAAAATAAAAGAATTTACTCCCACTAAAATTAATATCCCCACGTTGATACTTAGTGATTCAGAATCCACAACTAACAAGTCTACTAGTGAGCTTTTGCGTCACCGCTAGTAAACAAGGTAGATCGGTAAGCAACTCTTTGCTAATCATATCACATATGACTCCTGTTGTTGGGTGACATCTGTATGTCTAGGCTCCCAACCTTTATGCCCCAAAGTCCTTAACCGTTAAGATGACTTTGATAAGCAAACCAACACTTATGTGTGTAAGTATCCGATACAAACCCGTCTAGTCAAGGAAAACTAGTGACACCCTAATTTCATAGACCCACCACTAATTGTACAAGACGTGGGACGGTGGCAACTGTTGGGAGGGTATGTTAACTTAAAATTCAAAAGGGGTCGTTCTACTCGTAACATCACATGCAAGAAGTTAACCATTGTCGCATGTAAAAGTAGAACGGTAAGAACGATATTCACACAGTTGTAACACGGTATGACCCATTGTCATATGGTGATCTCCATCTCCATTGACCTGTACATCATGTTGATCTCCATCTCCACGATCTGTGTGTGCCATCCTCCATGTGATGAGTTCTCCAAGAACTATCTAACGCGTGCTAGTAATGAAAGTTACACAATCGCACATTAGATCATCACAAATTGGTACGCAGACCATTACATTAATTTTGACAATACATGTGGCTCCAGCCGTATTGCCGTACGCGTGACACGCAGGTCACGAAAAATTACACGCAGGTCACGAAAAATTACACACATGCATCACATACACATACAGGCCATACTGATCACAAAACCAGCAAAACAGATTATCGCAATACCGACGTCCAAACTTAAAACGCCCGAAAAACCATCTTACAAGCCGAATTTGGCAAAACCAATTTCGCCGAGACCAGCATAGCTAGTTTATCACATGTGTAAAATTTTCTGTAGATCAATTTTTGTATAGAAAACGTCTTCATCTGAGTTAACCACGAAAAGTTATGACTGTTTTACTGAACAGCATGTTTTCTGATTTTCCGGGCCGGTAGCAGATCCAATCTGCCGCCGCATGCGCCTGGCACTTGACCTAGCTTCGATTCGACCAATCCAATTGATCTCCTTCTCGTTGTGACTGGATTTACGTGTATCACTTAACTCCGATGGTGGAATTCCGACTGGTAGGAGTAATTCGTTACACGACCATCACGACAAGAACACGAAACCGATCAAAACTTTGATCTACATCTGCATATCTCCATATGCACACATCCCGAATCTAAAACTTAGCAGCTACGGCTCTGGTACCACTGAAGGGATACGGGGAGGCTACGCTAGCACAAACAAAATTTTCCCCCGCAAAATAGAAACTGCTGCTGTCAGAGATCACGGGATTACCACTAGACGTGCAGTTGCAGCGGAACCGTCTCGATGAAGACGAACACGTCGAGGTAGCAGGCAGTGCAGTTGCTCACGTCCACCTTGTCCTTCACGTCCGGTTCGTTCTTGTGCTCCAAACGTAGCACCTCCAAGGTATCCACACGTACGGGGAAGGAACGACGATCGTAGATGTACTAGCACCTCACGAACGATCACGAACTGGAGGATATAGATGGAGGAGGGGCTGCAGGAATCACTATTCACCCGCGGTACTGTTCACCGCAGGTTACTGTAGCAAATAGATGATTATGGTTTCCCATCTCCCCACGTTTGTATATATAGAGAGGTCACTAATGAGCCTTTCAACTTTTGTGATCCATTAAGACTCTAGTACCCTAATGGATCAAATCCACAAGCCCATTAGTGGATCCAATCCAATTTGCTCTAGGGCATATATCCAACCTCAACATGTATGGTTCCACATTCATATGTATGTCAAACAATCCTCCCGCCTGTTAACTCACCCACACACCCGCTGTCCCGAAAGAGAAATCAATAGAAACCTGAGAATGAAATTCCAACGAAAAAAAGGGAACTGAAGTAAAAAATAGGAAATTCGAGAAGTAAAGATGACAACTGCACCCGTCAACCGTGTTCGCGCCTGACGCGCGCGTGCTACTTGCTACAATCGGCGATCTATCGCCGCTACTCAGTCCCAGCGAACGAGCGCCAAATAATGGCTCCGCGGGATTTGTGGTGTGGTCTTTCTTCCTTCCATTTTTTGTAGCGTCTGTGTAGCATGCCGCTTCCGATTTGGTGGGATTTTTAGTCTATTTCTTGCTCTAGTGACGACCTGCTTGACTAGTTTCTTGACTGGTTTTGTGTTGTTCCGTTTCTCGTCGTACGCTTCAGTTCTTTCCGATCCGAGGAGTCCCGATGATGAACAACATGCCGATCTCTGCGTCCCCTGCGGCAGGAGTCGATGGCGTCGTTGTGGCGGCCGGCACGCCCATGGAGAATGCGACGGCGGCTGCCGCTGTCGCCGAGGTGGTGAGGCATCTCACCGTCGACACGGACGACGCCTTCGCCGGCCTGCTGGAGCTTGCCGCTGACGACGACGTGAAGGGGTTGCGTCGTGCGCTGGAGCGCGCGCCGCCGGCCGCTGCAGATGAGACCGGCCTGTGGGTGGAACAAGGGAGAGGAGAGGAGAGATGAAAAAGACTCAAGAGCAAAATAGTCATTTCCATACGTGGGTCTCACATGTCAGAGCTATGAAACCGTTAAGTTCTGACTGAAGGTGGACGGAATGGCACACGGGTAAACGAAAGTTGAGGTCATGGCACACAGGTGTCTGGAAATTTTTTTATGACATGTGTGTAACCGCTATCTTTTTTAATGGCATGTAGGTAAATGAATTCTGGACTCGCCCTCTCGGAACCCGGGCAGCTGCGTCGGCTTTCTTGGAGAGGCTGTAGAAGTCGATGACGAGCCGCATGGTGGCGAACAGGAGGAGGATGCCGTCGGCCCGCATTTTGGCGAGCAAGCGCTCCACCAGTTCGACGTGGCCGGCGCGGGCGAGGATGGCGGTCGTGTGAGGATCCATCGAGGCGGCATGCCACATTGCCACCCAGCAGCAGAACTCCCACAGTCCCACGCCATCTCGACCTTCTCGAACGCGCACAGGAGTCAGGAGCTTGCACACTAGCCGCGGCATCCAGACGAGCATGGCGGCCTCCACCTCCGCGAGGTGGGCGATGACGAATTGACGACAGTGTAGGTGCGGGCGTTCGCCGTTTGTCGTGTAGTCGCGTGGAGCTCAATGACGACGCTGCGCGCCTCCACTGAGTGGCGTGGGCCCCGCTTCTTGCCGGCCTTGGTGCCCGTGCTCTTGCCGGCCGTGTCGAGCGCGTCGAGGCATCCCTTGACGACGTAGTTGATGTAGGTGAAGTCGTGGTGTGTGTCCGCACCATCGACGACGCGGAAGAGCGTGGTGAGCTTGCCGGCCTGCGTGTGAAGGAGCCCCCGTCCCGCCGCGGCATGGCGCTGCGCCGCACCTCACGCCCCCACGACGCGCCGCCGTAGGAGGCACCCGGATGCTGGCAACAGTGTGACGACCACGATCGTGTCGACTGTCGAGGACGACACAGACGACGAGCCGGAGGAGTCAAAGGCCAGGGACGATCGAGCAGTGCACGGCGAATTGGACGACGAGCGCGAGCATGGCGCGGAAGAGGTGAGAGAACGCCAACACGAGCTGCTTGGCGCCCACGCGCGGCGGAGCAGCACCGTGACCCCCGCTGCGTGCCGCTCCAGCCTGACGCCCTTGGCTGCCGCGTCCACCACGTCCGCCGGCATCCTGCTGCTACGGCATGTCTCAAGGAAGAGGAAGGAGAGGCATTTGCATACCCGGAGGGAAGAAACACACGGAGTGACGGCTCGGACGGAAGGCTAGCGACGGAAGCCAACAGAATGCTAGAAATCTATAACGTGTAAACTTTGAATGGTAAATATCCAACTAAAATTCTTTTGATGCTATATACCTATAGATGAGTTCTTTTGATGGTTCATATTCAATTTTCCCAATCGCAAATCGAGCCACCTGGCACTTGTCACCAGTCTCTTGCGTTACTGATGCCGCTCATTCCTAAGCAGTGTTGACGGTCTTGTCTTGTCATCCACACTGCCTAAACTTGCTGGCCGGGTGCCAACGGTTCTACGTGCATGTTTTATTAGAGAGGAATCGCACATATACGAGCTGAGCTAGACGAGCTAGCAAAGCAAGGGATGAGGACGTACGCGAGATGAATGATATATGTATATATGGAGATCGATTAGTTATTCACTGTACATTCGGATATATTTTGGGGTTTAAAAGTTTTTATGAGGAGGTAGATGCACCAAATAATGGCTACAATACATCATATATAAATTTTGGATGGTATTTTTCGGACAATAGCATCTCGGAAACGTTTTTCGGACAATAGCATCTCATGAATAGAATTGTAACACACGATGTATAGATAGGATGGACGCTCCTGAAGCCAAAGATGCCTTTCTTTAACATCTCGGAAACGTTTGTCCATTTCTCTCTCCCAATCAGATATCCTGTACCATTTCGCCAAACCATTCCACCAGCAGGTTCAGCGCAAAATTGACAGCAGTTAAGCATGAGCCACAAGAACATGTCCATGAGTAATCTATTGGACAGTTTAATGAGCAACGGAACATACAAACTGTGAGCTGCTCAGTGAGCTCCGGTAGTCCTTAAGGAACCAATCTATCCTCTCAGGTCTCAAATCTTGGCTTTTGAATCAGTTAGAAATCAAATCGAATACTCGCAAAAAAACAAATCAAATGAAATTACCAGGAATGGATCAATCAAACTAAGACACAGGTTTGCTTCATGCATCCCACTATTCGATTGGATAGACGAACAAATCCTGTGAGATCATGGCGCGGAAGCCTATATGATCGATGAACTCGTCCTTCACGCGTGCGTATAGTTCGAGTTCAGATTAGTCCCTCTTGCTCAAATCAGGAACATCACTAGAAAGACTGGCGCAGTAGCCCAGTGATTGGTAGAATGGTTGGGGATATTTTTACAGGATTGTAGGCTGTGAATTAATTTATTAAATCTTTAGGGTATTTCTTAGTTAAAATGCAGGGACCGTTGATTGATTTTGACAAGTTTGGGGGACTTTTCGTAATTGTCGGACTGTGGGAAGATTTACAGAAAGTTTAGGGTCTTTTTTAAAAAAAATTTGTGGACATGTGTCAATTTCTGTAAAGCTCAGGTTTGTGGAAGATGCATAGATCGCGGGTTAATTATCACAAAATTACCTGAGAGGTGGCTCGATCGAGGGAGATGTCGTCAAATTACTTTTTTTTAGTATATGTCGTCAAATTGCTTGAGAGGTGTCTTAAATAAATGTAGTTATGTAAAGTTTGAGAGGGCTTCATTAAATTATCGGAGTAGTGGTTGGGCAATAATTTATTTTTGATAAAGTTGGAGGTGTTGTAATATTGGCACCCTCCTAGCATTCCTTCAAAGCTCGAGGGGGTTTTCATAAAATGGCGTGAGAGGTGGCTGAAATAAAATTATATTTCAGCAAAGTTTGAGGGGGTTTTCATAAAACTATATGTGTGTGAGTTGGACTACATATCAATGTCCATAAAGTTTGAGGGAGATTTTATAAAATCGGCAGACCTCTTGGCATTCCTTCAAAGCTCGAGGTGGTTTTTATAAAACTACAGAAGCTATTTCTGTAAAGTTCGAGGGGGTTTCCCTAAATTATCCTGAGGGTGGGTTGGACTACATATTAATTTCGATAAAGTGCGAGATTTTTTTTAAAACTGTTGAGCCCTGAGGCTCTTGGATGGATCTTAACCATCTAGGACCACACGCGATCCGACGACCGAGATTTTGCCGCAGATGTGACGTAATGGGGGTAAAAATCCCCCGTGGTTTAGGTTTATTAAACAAAGAAATCCCACTCAAATTGTGGGCCCCACAAACCGAAATGTGTGGGTCCCACCTGATGTGGGTCCCACGCGAATATCTCATGAATCCACGTGGGTCCCGCACGTGGGTCCCACCTAAACATATTGTGGGTCCCGCATGAACAGTATTTGTGGTATGTGGATAATCTGAGTCATCCACACGTGATTCAACGGCTCTCGTTTTGTTGATGTCGTGACTCAATGTGAAGGCAAAACTTGCCCCACTTTTAGGTCTTGTAAAGATATCTTAGTCACAGGGGCACCAACACGGGAACCGGCACGAACGCCCTCTACCGCCGCCGGCCGATCGATTTGCAGCCAGCGCGAAGCAGTGTCTCAAGCTAGGTGAGGTGAGAACCGAGGAAGCTCTGCAAATTGCTCCAAAATACAGTTGGCTGTTGTTAGCATCTCTGCTAACGCTGATACTGAAGGCTAACACAGAAGCTCGGTGGCCGCGACAGGGAACCAGAGCTCGTCGGCCCAACTCGCGCGTGACTGGACCAACTTAGGCCTGAGGCCATGTACGCTGTGTGTGTAAGCAATGGGTTGCTGCCAACTGCAAACACATTCTACACTGGATTCAGATGTACAAGCATTCTTTTGTTCCAAACTTCCGATCAAACTAGGTAATACCCCACGCGTTGCTACGGGATCTTTTGGTGAAATTTGAAAATAAAAATACTAAAGTAAAATTTGGAATTAGACACACTAAGATGATTTCTTCATATTTTTACATGTTGCGAGAAATAGAAATCAAAGTTCTGTAGTGGGGTGTTTGTATATACTTTAATATAGATATATAGATTTTTTAGATTGGACAGTGCAAACAATTAAGATGATGTGGCTGCACTGTATGCTAGAAGTATATAGTTTAATATAGATACAGAATTAGTAATCAATGCATCTTGGTGAGGTGCTTAGTGGAGGATGACGTGGCGCGCTGCGATAATTAGCAATCAATGCATCTTTGTGGGGTGCTTAGTGGAGGATGACGTGGCGCGTTGGTGGAGGATGACGTGGCGTGTTGAGGATTGAGAGAATTCCTTACTGGGGAGTGCTAATATAGTTTTGTATGATGTTGTTCAGACTCAGCAGGCCAAGCAACACAGCGAAGTCTGAAACGAAGCAATCCTGCAGGGCATGGTTGAAGGGGTGCTCTTACACGTCGCTTCAGCGACAAAAAATCAATTTGTCGCTGAAGGAAAGGGGGCACCAGGAGGCCGGAGTGCATGCATGTAAAAGAAAACAAAAGTGATGACATCAGCCACATGCAGCATTGTTTGAAACTAAAAAAATCTATAAATCACAAACCAAACATCAAAATTAAATTCCAATCACACCATTGGATTTCTGACAATAAAAACTTCGAAACAAGATCTCACTTGACTATATTTTGACAAACTTTTTTTTATTTGTATTTTTTAATTACGGTTATATATTCTGTTATCACTAGAACAAAACGAATGAAGTGCCAGAACAAACGAGAACAACTGTCAGAACAAGTTTATATGTCATCCCGAACAACAAATATGGTGTTAGAACAAATCAGAACAAGGGTCAGACACATGTTATTATTATAGACAGAACAAGATATTACTATAGCTAAAACAAGATATCACTATAGCCAGAACAAGATATTACTATAGCCAGAACAAGTTTGTATGTCAATGTCGAAAAAAAAAGTGTCAGAACAAATGAGAACAACTGTTAGAACAAAATCCGATTATAGTCGGAACAATTTTGTGTGTCATCTCGAACAAAAACAAATGTAATGTCAGAACAAATCAGAACAAGGGTCGGAACAAGTTGTTATTCTAGCCCGAATAAGACACTTATAGCCCGAACAACTAATTGTTCTAACGAGCACAAATTTACATCGAATCTCGAATAATAAAAATATTAATGGAGGGAAAAATATTAAAAAGGAAAGAATATAAAAAATGGAAATAGAAAAAAAATAAAGTAGAAAGTAAAAAATAAATAAATGAAAAGAAAAGAGAAATAACAAAAATAAAAGAAATAGAATAAAGAGAAAGCAGAATAAAAAGAAAGAAAGAAAAATGAAACAGAAAAAATAATGTTAGAAAGGAAATATAAATAAAAAGAAACAAGAAAGAAACAAAAAAGAAACAAGAAAAATAGAAAAGGAAAAAGAAATACAAAAAGAAAAGAAAAGAAAGAAATAAGAAAAAGAAAGAAATAAAAACCAGAAGAAAAAAGAGCAACCACGGAAAACTGCGGGGAAAGAAAGAAAACACGACGCAAAAGAAAGAAACCCGGAAAAAAAGGAAAGAAAAACAAAAAAACAACCGGAAAAGAATGAAAGCACGAAGCAAAAAGAAAGAAACCCGAAAAAAAACGGCGCAGCCCACCCGCGAGCGCACCAGCGATCCGCGATAAGTTGCGAAATTGTCGCTTAAGCGACATATAACATTCTCCTGGTTGAAGTGTGGTGAATTGGACCACGGATCATTGCGCGATAGCGCATATTTATGGATACGATTTTTGCAGGTTCGGATTGTGCCTCTAGGTTTGTTTCTTCCGAGATATTCCCTTCATTTTTTTTGAAGTACTGGACATCCCAAGAAAAAGCTGCTAGAAATTAACACCGCTACTACACAGCATCATCTACTCTAGCTACTGGCATTATTGAGGTGTGTCGCACGGCGACCTGGCACTAGAGACATTGGCACAAGTTGACGTGCTTACACTTACAGGTTGTTGCGAGAGTGGATGGTGTTGTGAGTTACCATCCACTGCTTAAACTTGCAAGATAAAATTCTCCTCGTTGCACTAAAGAGATGGCTCCACTCAAATCACAAATCGAGCCACCTCGAATTTGTGACCGGTCTCTTGCGTTACTGATGCCGCTCATTCCTAATTAAGCAGTGTTGGCGATCTTGTCTTGTCATCCACACTGCCAAAACTTTCTGGCCTGCCAATGGTTCTACGTGCATGTTTTTAGAGAGGAATCGCACATGTACGAGCTGAGCTAGAGAAGCTAGCAAAGCAAGGGATGAGGACGTACGCGAGCTGAATGATATATGTATATATGGAGATCGAGCTAGCTATAGGCTATAGCTAGAGAGTCCTTACTTACTTTACCTTTTCGATCTGTTATTCATTGTACATTCTGATATATTTTGGGTTTAAAAGTTTATGAGGAGGTAGATGCACCAAATAATTGCTACATCATATATAAATTTTGGATGGTATTTTTCGGACAATAACATCATTCAGGAATAGGGTGGACGCTCCTAAAGCCAAAGATTTGCCTTCCTTTTCTTTAACATCTCGGAAACGTTTATCCATTTCTCTCTCCCAATCAGATATCCTGTACCATTTCGCCAAACCACTCCAGCAGGTTCAGCGCAAAATTGACAGCAGTTAAGCATGAGCCACAAGAACATGTCCATGAGTAATCTATTGGACAGTTTAATGAGCAGCGGAACATACAAACTGTGAGCTGCTCAGTGAGCTCCGGTAGTCCTTAAAGGAACCAATCTATCCTCTCAGGTCTCAAATCTTGGCTTTTGAATCAGTTAGAAATCAAATCGAATACTCGCAAAGAAACAAATCAAATAAAGTTACCAGGAATGGATCAATCAAACTAAGACACAGCTTTGCTTCATGCATCCCACTATTCGATTGGATAGACGAACAAATCCTGTGAGATCATGGCGCGGAAGCCTATATGATCGATGAACTCGTCCTTCACGCGTGCGTATAGTTCGAGTTCAGATTAGTCCCTCTTGCTCAAATCAGGAACATCATATCTTAGTCACAGGGGCATCAACACGGGAACCGGCACGAACGCCCTCTACCGCCGCCGGCCGATCGATTTGCAGCCAGCGCGAAGCAGTGTCTCAAGCTAGGTGAGGTGAGAACCGAAACCGACGAAGCTCTGCAAATTGCTCCAAAATACAGTTGGCTATTGTTAGCATCTCTGCTAACGCTGATACTGAAGGCAACACAGAAGCTCGTGGGCCGCGACAGGGAACCAGAGCTCGTCGGCCCAACTCACGCGTGACTGGACCAACTTGGGCCTGAGGCCATGTACGCTGTGTGTGTAAGCAATGGGTTGCGTGCGCGCACGTGTGAGGCGTGGCTGGCTTAAAGCTGAGCGCTGAGGAGCATGAGTCTCAGCTTGTAACAGAACAGACATCTGGAACTCTGAATCCTTCCTCGCTAATCTTCCCCTTTCCCAAGTTGCTTCCCTTCTCCTCCTACCTCTGCTTGATCCGATCGAGTATCCTAACAGCTATATATCAGCCTATCACGGTTGCGACTACTGAAGTTCCAATCCACCCAAAATTTGGTGACCTGAGACTTTTTGGAAGTTTTGTAAGGTGGACCAGAATAGGTCCAAAATGAACACGATTAGGAAGTGAAAAGCTGATGTGTCAGTAGTACTAGGATTTTTGTTTATTAGTGTCTTGGCTTGTTAGCAGAGTTTGCTTCAGTACTGCCCGTAGAAGAGTAGTCTGAAAATTTACGGTATACACTCATTTCTGAACAATCTGCATCGGTTTGAATCTGGATGCGTGAGACATTCTCAGCAGCCTCTTCAGGATTCAGAAGCGGCGTGTTGGCCGGCTGCTGCAAAGTGCAAACACTTTCTACACTGGATTCAGATGTACAAGCATTCTTTTGTTCCAAACTTCCAATCAAATGTTCAGACTCAGCAGGCCAAGCAACGCAGCCAAGTCTGAAGCGAAGCAATCCTGCAGTGCAGGGTTGAAGTGTGGTGAATTGGACCACGGATCATCGCGCGATAGCGCATATTTATGGAGACGATTTCTGCAGGTTCGGATTGTGCCTCTGCCTGCTCGTCCTGCCAATCCGCTGGCTCGATGTTGGTAACGAAGAAGGAACAACCTTTCGCTGTCATCTCCCCCGTCGTTAACCGCCGGCCGACGCGCCGCGTCTTGCCGTCCTCACGCTGTCAGGGAATGACCACCACGGAGGTTACAACTGACCTGACCGCACCTCTGAGATATCCCCTTACATGGAGTGTAACGCTGCCGCCGCCGCGCGACCGACCTCCTCTGCTTCAATCCGCCGCCCGTGCCCAGCCACGGCCAGCGACGCCCTCCCGGGCCATGTCGCCACGCCATGAGGCGCTCTCGCGTGTCCGCCGCATTCTCCTCCGCTGCCCTCAGCGTCGCCGTTGACCCCGAGCCCATGGACCGAATCCTCTGCGATCAGACACCGGCACAGGCACGCACGCACTCTACCGCCGCCGTGCCTCGTCGCACGGCCTTAGTCTGAGCTCACATTAATCCAGCGCTCCTGTTCACAGCCTAGTCGCAGAGGCACCGAAACACTTGCAATTGAAGATACTTATTTGTGTGATGGTGCGTGTACGAAGGTTCTGATTCGACTCTGCCGGGTTACTGATGCCGCTCATTCCCATCTGGTCTAGTGGTGTCCACGGCTCCTCGCGCGCAGCGGCGGCTCCGGAACGGCGGCGACGTGGCGGCGATGTCCTCGGCCCCTCACGGCCAGCGGTGGTGGCTGCAGGGCAGCGCGTCGACGGCGGTGCCCGCAGGAGCTCCAGGGCCTCGCGAACGACAGGTCCGCGGTGACGACGCGGAGCTTCTAGGCGGCGAGGGCGCGAAGTTCCCTGGCGGCGCACCAGAGCTCCACGGCGGCCTCCCAATTTCTTCTTCTTCTCTTCCCCTTCCTCTGCTTCTTCTGTCTCTTTCTTTTCCTCCTCTGTTTTTCCCCAACTGCCAACTGGTGGCGGCGGCTTCAGGGATGGAGATGGGTGCGGCGCCCAAGCCCGAGGCTAGGGCTCGCAGGAAGACCAGAGTGTGACGGGCGGTGGCGATCCTCGGCGTCCGTGCCCCGGGTCGCGTCTCGCGTGGCGACCATCCAGCGGCCCGCGGCTAGGGTTTTGGGGCAAGGCGCAGGGGTAGAAGGAGGAAATCCCATCCCCGGAGCCTTCTAGAAGGGGCGCGGCTCGGGTGGCGGACGCCAGCATGGCGCTGGCGCGGCGTCCCATCCTCCCCGCGCGGCGCTCGCTCGGTACGGCCAGGGGTGGAAGAAAGGCCTACTGGCCAGCTGACGTGCAGGTCCCGCCTGGCGGTGAGAGAAAAGGAGAGAGAGGTTCGTGGGCTAGGCTGTGCCGCGTGCTGGGCTGACTTGTTGGCTGTGCGGTAGAGCTCGGGGTACGGCCTATTTGTGGGAGGTTAAGGCCCATGATAGCAGCTAGCTTTTAAAAATAGTTTTGAATATAGTTTGAAGTAGCACACAATTGAACTCCAAATCACAATTTATACCATAATTTGAAAGTAATTTTTATATGATTTTTATTTTATATGGGATTCAAGATGAGAGGCTAGCAAATTGGTTCAAAATTTGGTAGCACTCAAGTTCAAACAAAAAGTTTTGAATTTTTTCAAAAATTTACACATGGTAAAACATTCAAATTTCTGGTCGGTTACAGCAACGTCTGCACCCTTGGGTACTACAAGGAGTCAAGCACAGACTCAGCATGTTTCCGGAGCAGCCGGAACTGCAGCACACTTTGACGGGACCTGAGCGGTATGATGTTACCGTCCACGGCAGGTAGACCTGAGCATTCCACGGGCCGGGTCGGGTTCGGGCCGGGCCGAAAAAAAACCCGGGTTTTTCGGGCCGAGAAAGTCCTGCCCATGATCGTCCCATGGGACGTGTCGGGCCTCAGTTTTCGGGCCGGGCTCGGGCCGGGCCCGGGCTTGGGCGGGCCGCCCGCGCATTTTATAGTGTAAAGTAACTAAAAACAGCATTTCGGGCCGGGCTCGGGCAAAAAAAAATTTCGCGGGCTTCAAGATCTCTGCCCATGCCCGTCCAGTAAGGTCCGTGGGCGGGCTTGGCGCGGGCCGGGCCAAAAATGCTCAGGTATAACGGCAGGGAATTTCGAGAAGCTGTTAGCGAGCTAGCGTGGGAACATCGGGGTGTGTTGGTGATGGTTTGGGGGAGGGGGCATTTGCACTTTTGTTTAAAAGTTGCATGCTTGCTTACGAAATTCAGGTGGGGTGTGGAAGGAGGGGGCATTTGCACTTAGATACTTTGGTTTTGTTTATAAGAAAGTTGCATGGTTGTTTACGAAATTCAAGCGGGGGTGGGGGAGGGGTGAGTGGCTATTTGCACTTTAAATACATTGGTTTTGTCTGTAAGAAAGTTGGGGGTGGGGGGGGGCATTTGCACTACATCAGACTGCACGGTAGATAGTTCCACAAATTACATAGCACCTGAAACGAGCATTATTTGTATATTGTTATTTGAATATGATTATATATCGAATATGTTCTATATAAATACATTTTCGCAGTTGACACGCATTGTGTGCTATTGTAGGATGAAGCATGTCCTTCAGCGCTGGACCGTTTCCAGGAGATCGTGGAGTTGGCGACAGGAAAGGAAATTGTCCTTTTTCTGGATTAGGATGGCACACTGTCGCCTATTGTGAATGATCCAGACAAGACATTTATGTCTGATAAGGTAAAATGTTGAGTTCAATTCTTTACACTTACGCTAGTTAATTCATTCCACCTCATGAGCGCCGAATACTACAATACTTCGATTGTTAGCGGGAGGGCACGCGCAAAGGTGAGCGTTTATTCATTTTTACTTTTCATGCCCTGTTGTTTTTCTAGTTTTCTTTAACCCTGTCTCATATTATTTAACTTTTATTTCAGGTTTACCAGTTTGTTGGTCTTGACCAGATCAACTACGCTAGCAGCCATGGACTGGACATCCAATTGTCCACGGCCACCGCGACTACAAGCACCATATAGAGATATTGTAAGAATCTTTTGTAGTTCATTTTGTCATAGTTAAAATGTTTGATCCATAAATTGGTTAAAAGTGGAACGTGTATTTGTATTGTATAGGTTGAACCAAAGCCCTCTAGTCCTAGTTGGTTAGTGGAGCTGAGGTATGGTCGCAACCACTCAAGTTCTATTTCTCGTTGGAGCGAATTATGGGGTTGATTTTAAAAAAAATCACCTCGCCGGTGAAACCCGTCGGGAGAAAGTTTCTTCTTCTTGATGAAAACCGTGTGTGTGTGGGGGGGGTGTCTTGCCCCCACCGACTTAGTTTTATTGTATAGGTTGAAGAACGTGGTTCGTACCAGCCAGCGGGATGCCGCTCATTCCCATCTGGCCTAGTAGACTGATGAAATAGATTTAAGCATCCTATCTCTCCCACGTATTTGTTTCTTGTTGCGTGTTCTGTAGAGGAACTGAATGTACGATAGAGCTAGAACTAGCAGAGGATGAGGTGAATCAATGAATGATATACCGAGAGGAGGTGTTGATTGGCCTTAAGAAATTTATAAGGGTTGAAGTAGCATAACTGACAGGCAAAGTTGATAACACCACAGCAGAAAACTGTCCTTGGCTTTTTCTTTTTACTTTTGTTGTTGTACATTTTGAATTCGGGTTCAATTAAATTAAACTTTATGAGGAGGTAAATGCACAGCATGGCAACATCATCAATTCCGGACCGTATTTTTTGAGAATTTTTTGGGTACAGAGTCAACAATTGCACATCATTAAACAAACAGTCGTTTCAACCAGTGGAATGAATTAATATACATATGACATGTTACTATTACTAATTGGACTCCTTTTGAAGCCTTCACGTGAAGCCACATAAAAATCATAGTTGAACACTTAAAAAGAGGGAGAAATCTAAGAAATTCTCAAAAAAACCAATTTTGTTTCTAATAAAATTACTCACCTATGTCATTATGAAGAATAAAAAATAATCCCCTATATTTATGTCTAAATTACCCACATGTCTCTATAAAAAATTTAAATCTAAACGATCCACCGGTCGCATCATATATAATAAAATAAAATAAAAATCATCTAACTATTCGGCCTTGCTGATCATGTGTGACGCACCTCAACATGGAGTACGGCGCCGCCCCTACTGCGCGCCGTGCTTTCCTTCGCTTCAATCCGTCGCAGGACACCACGGCCCAGACGAGGGACCTATTTGCAAAGATATGGATCACGATTAATAGTCATGATCCGATTAAGGGTTCTATAGATAAACATTTTGATTGTGATTAATGACTGTGATTCAAATTAGAGGTATTTTTGCGAGGTTTAGAAACCATTCAGGGATCTATTTGCAAATGTGTAGACCGATAGAATTTCCGATAGAAAAAATAGTTTTAGTCCAATGACCGAAGCGTACCGGTCCGCAAATGTCTCCAACACCACTTTTGTCGTAAACCCTGATTTTGCGGGTCTCGTAGAAGAACTCGCCCCGCCTGCAAGCCTACACTGCTGCGTCACTGATGATGCCGCTCATTCCCAAGCAGTGTTAGTCTTGTCTCATCATCCACATTCTAGCAAGCATTCTCCTCCCATCTGGCCTGATAGAATGGTGGAACTAGAGCTGCTCAAAAAAAAAAAAAAAAGAATGGTGGAAATAGAGCTACGCATGCCAACGGGCAATGGTTCTACGAGCTACTTGAACCTATCTCCCACATACCCTGCCCTGTGTTTCTTGTTGCGTGTTTTCGAGAGGTACGGGCTAGACCTAGCAGAGCAAGGGAAGAAATGTGGAATTGAGGATGAGGTGAATCGTATACAGAGAGGAGAGCTTTATATATATCCCCATGATAACCGACAATGGGAGTTATTAATAAGAGCAACTAGACTAGCTATCTTAGCTTGACTATCTAAAAAATTAAAAAATCAACAAAAACAGCATTCCAACAGATGGGCCAAACACCCCGCTAGCTATCCTCACTAGCTAAACTTGTGTATTGGCTAGCCAAAGATGGCTAGCGCCCTCTGCTAGCTATCCTTCGCGGTCCCACCACCTCCCGCGCGGTCCCCACCTGCTCCCACCTCTCTCGCGCGGCTGACACGTGGGCCTAGTTATGGGATGGCTAGCCATTTTAGCTAGTATGTTGGAAGAAGAGAAAATATAGAGGAATAATACTAGCTAAATGACAAGCTAAATGTGAATTTAGCTAGTCTAATTTAGTGAGTCTCTTGGAGTTGCTCTAACATCACAACACAAGTACACAACTGTACTACTTACTTATCTCGCTTTTTTTAATTCGGGTTAAATTAAACTTTTTTTTAGAATGGTTAAATTAAACTTTATGAGGAGGTAGATCGACACCAACTTTTCTGCAGTCCCAAACATGCCGAAAATGGGAAGCCAGGAACGTAAAGTCGTGTTGGGCTGGGCTGCTACTCGTGTTGGGCTGGGCTTCATCTACTTTTTTTTTGCCTCGGGAAGCCCACAACAGTTTTGCGTTGCGCCTCGGGGTGGCCCACCCAACACAACTTTCCGCCACTGACTGATCATTTTCTAAACAAGATAAACTAATTTTCTACATTTTATAAACAAGATAAATTAATTTTCTATATTTTCTAAATAAACTAAAGTAATTTCGACAATTTTCTAAACAGATAAACTAATTTTCTACATTCTCTACATTTTGTAAACGAGATAAAGTAATTTTTTAGAATTTCTAAACAAGCTAAAGTAATTTCTACAATTTCTAGAACAGATAAACTAATTTTCTATATTTTCTAAACAATATAAATTAATTTTCTATATTTTCTAAACAAACTCAAACTAATTTCAATAATTTCCTGAATAGATAAACTAATTTTCTACTACAATTTGCAGATAAACTAATTGTTTAGGCTTTCTAAACAAGATAAATTAATTTTCTATAATTTCTAGAACATGGAAACTATTTCTCAATTTCTAAACTAAATACTAATTTTCTAAATTTCTAAACTAAAAAAACTAATTTTCTAAATCTAAACTAATTTCTAAATTTTCTACACTAATTACACTGTTCTAAACTAATTAAATAAATTAATTAAAGAGAAAGACTTACCTGAGAGGAAGAGGAGGGCAGCAGGGAAGAGGAGGGTGGCGGCAGAGGGTGGGGGACGGCGGTCGCCGTCGCCCTTTACATAGGGGCAGCTGCCGCCGTCCGCCACGGCGGATACGTCCTACCGTCATGGCCCACGGCGGTAAGTTACCGCAGGGTCCACACCCAGTACCCGACCGTTGGCGGTAGCCTTACCGCCGTGGGCCACGGCGGTTGGACGTGCTGCCGCCGTGGCCTACAACGGTAGGCACTATCTGCCATGACCCACAGTGGTGAGTGTATATTTTGATAAATTTCAAAACGGTCATATAAATTTGCAAATTGGAATTAAAAAATACATAAAAAAATTCAGTGGGATGGCAGGAAGCCAGGAACGTGAATTTTTTTATATATTTTTTCTTCGATTTTACGAAAATAAATAGTCGGATTCAACATTGGCAGAAATAGCCTCGAACCGCCGTTTGAAATGGCGGTTGGCTTCCTACCGCCGTTTGAAGAGGCGGTAGGGACCTACCGCCGCCTGAAACGGCGGTAAGTGCCTGCCAACCGCCACTTAAAACGGCGGTTGGAAGGCCCCCCATGTGGCCCGCTCTACAGGTACCTACCGCCAAGGCTAAGGGCGGCAGGCAGTCAACCGCCGTTTGAACTGGCAGTTGACCGACCGTTGAGGACCTACCGCTGTTTGAACCGGCGGTAGGTCCTACCGCCAGTTCAAGCGACGGCAGGACCACGCCTATATAAGGGTCGCGGCCCTGCCGCCGGACGGCTGCACCTCCCCCTTTCCTCCTCTAGTTTCCTCCTCTATGGCCTCCTTCTTTGGTGTCCATCAGGTATGTCTCCAATACTTTTCTCTTATAGTTAGTTTAAATATGGTAGAAATAGTTTAGAAATCTTAGAAATAGTTTAGAAATCTAGAAATAGTTTAGAAAAATCCTAGAAATAGTTTAGAAAATCTAGAAATAGTTTAGAAAACTATAAATACTTTAGAAATCCTATAAATAGTTTAGAAAATCCTAGAGATACTTTGGAAATTCATAGAAATACTTTAGAAATTGTAGAAATACTTTGGAAATTCCTAGAAATACTTTGGAAATTCTAGAAATTCTCTAGAAATTATAGAAATACTTTGGAAATCCTGAAGAGCGTACCTGCAGTGGTACACGGCGAGGACCCGGACGCGCGTGACGTACGTCCCCCCGAACCCTCGCCTCGACCTCGTGCCAGCGTCGGCGTACCCCTACCGACGGGATCAGACCCACAACATCTTAGTAAGTTCTTTTGCATTATTTTAAATTAAGTCACATTCGCTAAAAATTCGTTGTACTAACAATCCATCCGATCTTGACAGTACGACACAGCTGGGGAGATGTACCAGCTGGCCCAGCATGTGGGATCGACGATGGACCACATGACGTTGGACGGGATACGGACATAGCTGCAGAAGATGGTGGGCCTGAGCCAGTGGTTGATGCACGCGGTGAACTTCCGCGGTGACGAGGGGTACCTCCTTCCCCGCCACCACTCCTCCTCCAGCAGCTGTGCCTCCACCTCAGCTTCGTACCAGGCACCCTCGTCCTCGACACGTGCACCGTTCCCGCCCTCGTCCTCAACATGTCCACCGTTCGCGCCCACTGCGTCCGCTCCGTACCTGCCGTGGCCGAGTGCTTTCTACGCTACAGGTACATGTTTTTTCTACCTTGTTATATTTTGTAGAGAGACCACCGCATATTTTTTTGGTCCATGACTGACTTATATTTTTATAGAGAGACCACCGATACCTACGGGACCGGGGTCTTCGTCGTGGGCAGGAGCTTCACCTGTTCAGCAGCTAGTGTTTGAGCCACCTTCTTCGGATGACTACAGCAATGGCGACACACCACCGCTGGAGTTTCAGTTGGACGACTTGTTCCGCGACACCACCGACGAGATCGGTGATACACAGCTGACAGGAGCCCCGCCCGTCGGGACCCAGCTGACGTAAGAGCAGCAGCGCGCGATGATGGAGGACTTCCACGACTCGGCACATCATGCAGGCGAGGCGTTGGCGGCGGCAGCGTCGGTAGAGGCGGAGGCGCGGTCGACCGAAGGGGGCCCGTCCTGTGTGGATCGGCTACTCCAGAGGCCGCGACCGAGGGGGGCCCGTCCCGTCGGGCTCGGCTACTCCACAGGCAGCGACCGGAGGGGGGTTGTCCCGTCGGGCTTAGGTGCTCCCTTAGCGACACCGCCCCCCGAGCCGGCGGTCGAGGACGCGATCGCCACCCACGAGACCCCCTCACGTACCCCACCCACCACACGATCGATGGCTGCACAGAGGGCGGCCGCAGCGGCGAAGAGGAAGGAGCACCAGGGCCCGCCACGACCGACGAAGCGCGGTCGTATTTAGATTTGTTTTTTGACACTTGTCGTGTACATTACTTTTGTTTGTTATTAATTTATGTATTTTCGTATTCAGTTTCCCGTTATTTCGCATTTATAGTGTTGAGAAAAAACCATAAACAAAAAAGCCAAAAAGAAAAAAAAACCAAAAAACACCTACCGCCTTTTGAAGCGGCGGTAGGCTGGAAGCAACCGCTGTTTCAAAGTGGCGGCAGCTGCCAGCAGGCAGCCAGCCGCCACCCAACCCGATCCTGCCGCCACTGTTGCAAACCTACCGCTTTTTGCTGCCGCGGCAGGTTCTTACCGCCAATTGCCACGGTTCCTACCGCCCTTTCAAACGGCGGCAGGAACCCAACCGGCGGTTCGAGGCTATTTCTGCTAATGTTGAATCCGACTATTTATTTTTGTAAAATCGAAAAAAATATATATTCCAGGAATGTAAAGTCGTGTTGCGCCGCTGCTACTCGTGTTGGGCTGGGCTTCATCTACTTGCGTTGTCAACACCTTGGAGAGGTGCCAACACCTTGCGTTGCCGTTCGTTCTAAGGGCAGCTCCAGTGTTGCGTCGTCAAGAAGCCAGTACACTACCAAGCTGGCACGAGAAATTGCACTGCCACAAGATTTCGGAGTGACAATGAATCCACAAGGGTTCTGCTTCGACTCTGTTGTGTTACTGATGCCACTCATTTCCATGCAGTGTTAGTCGATCTTGTGTCATCATCCACCTGCTACCAAGAATTCTCTCCCCATCTGCGTGTTTTACAAAGGAATTGAACATACTACGAGCTAGGACTAGCAGAGCAAGGGTAAGAAATGAGGATGTGGTAATCATATACAGAGAGGTTGATATATATATTCCCAAGGAAAAGTGACTAGGGAAGTTAATAACATCACAGCAGAAATTGCCCTTACTTATTTCTCTTTTCTTTACTTGTTGTACGTTTTGAATTCAGAGTTAAATTACACTTTTTGAGGAGGTAGATGCACATCATGGCAACATCATCAATTCCAGACGGTATTTTTGAGCTTCTTTTTTCAGAATCAACTTGTGAGTACTCTGCTTCTGAAGAAAAGGGAGGTATATAGAATGACATGTGGGATTTTAAATGCCATATAGGATTCACAAAAATATTGTACTTATAACGGTGTTAAAATGATCATCCATACCACCCATTTCAACAAATTATTAGACAAGATCGTCGCATTTTACCAAACTGGGACGGGATCATTCCATCCCTTCCATCCCATACTAGGAACTAAACACACCCAGCCGTCGAAGCGGCAACAGGGTACGCCAATACTGGCACACGGCTCTCTGGAAGCCCATTTCGGAGTGGCAATGAAGTCATGCGGTTACTGATTCGACTCTGGTGCATTGCTGATGCTACTCATTCTCAAGCAGTGTTAGTCTTGTCTCATCATCCACATGCTAAGCCTAATAGAATGGTGGAAATAGAGTTACGCATGCCCACGTACCCCGTGTTTCTTGTTGTGTGTTTTTAGAGGAATTGCACACACGGGCTAGACCTAGCAGAGCAAGCGAAGAAATGAGGAATTAAGGATGAGGTGAGTCGTATACAGAGAGGAGAGCTTGATATATATATCCCCATGATAACCGACAATGGAAGTTATTAATAACATCACAACACAACTGTCCTTACTTAACTTTAAGAGCAGGTAGATTTTTTTTTTTGAGAATTACACAGTACAACGCAGACGCTCACAACACGCACGCACACTCACCCCTATGAATACACGTACGCAAACCCTATCCCTATGAGCACCTCCGAAGGACTGAGCACCGGCAGATCTGGAGATTCCCGAAGTCACCAATGGCGCCTCGTCGTCGACGGGAACGTCGCTTACCACTTAACGCATAACGCCGGTAAATCCTGGAAAATCCAGGAAAAGCGCGAGCACTAGGATTTAAACTCTGGTGGGTAGCGTCCTACTGGACCGTCCTACCATTAGACTACAAGCCCAATCGCTTTAAGAGCAGGTAGATGGACATCAACTTTTCTGCAGTGCCAAACATGCCGAAAATGGGATGACAGGAAGCCAGGAACGTAAAGTCATGTTGGGCCGGGCTGCTACTCGTGTTGGGCTGGGCTTCATCTGCTTTTTTTGTACCTCGGGGGCCCACAACAGTTTTGCGTTGCGCCTCGGGGTGGCCCACCCACACCTCGCACTTGGCAGGTAACTGCACAGGAGATGAGGAGAACAAGCCTGACCATTGAACGTTGACCGACCAAAGAGAAAGAATTTCCTTGCAAACCATAAACGGCCATTACATACCGATGGAGCATTTTCTAGACCCAATGCAATCGCGTCACAGGGAAGCAACGTAGAGTAACTACAAGAATATTGTGAAGTGAGCAGCCTAATCCTTCCATCTCCAGAGTCAAGGCACTACATACTCCAGTCCATACCATGCAATGCATCACTGCATATCAAAGGGAAGCAGGGGCGCAGACGACGCAGGCGAGGAGCAGCATGGCGGAGGACGCGGCGTCGTCCTCCTCGCTGAAGCAGCTGCGCTTGAACCGGCACGCCTTCGCCTTGTTGCACGGCAGCAGCCGCCGCAGCACCAGCTCCTGCGCGTGCGCCGGCTGCTGCTGCTGCCGCCTCCCGGCGCCACCGCCTCTCGCCGCCGCCTGATGATCTGCTGCCGCCGGCCGGTGAACCATCTTCTTCGTCCCTGTGCCGGAATTATTGCCGGTTTATTGGATAATTAGAGGAGAGGAATGGTAGTGATCGATGAGCGCGAAGAGCTTATGAAATGGTGGAGCTGGGAGGGAGATGAGGAGGAGTCGAGGAGATCGAGTGAATGGACATGGCCATGTGGCGAGGCCAATTTATAGGCCGACGACACAGCCGGCCGGCGATCGTCGGCCATGTGCTGGTGATGCTGAGGCTTTTGTTTCTCAAGGATATACTAATACTATAGGCTGATAGCCATATGGCATTATTGCGCCGCTCGATCCAGGGTCTGTAGATGCTCATGGAGCCATGGACGACGACATCTTTAATTCGAAAATGCGTTTGGAAGCTACTGCCGGCATGGGGGCGAGCAAGCCGAGGCCGGGCCTGCTATATCCTATCAAGGTTACAAGGGCAAAAGGCTATGGCAAAGCTGGAGGATTTGAAACGGCAAGGAGGCGCTAGCTGATGGGCACACAGCATGGAATTAACAGTGTTGATTGGAGGAAGAACATGGTAGGGCACAGCAGCAGTACGTAGCGGTCCAGATGCAGCATGATGCATGATGCCAGATGCAACGGTGCAACGTCGCCGTCTACAGCACCACCGAGTGAAGAATGAATATATACAAGCACTGAAATCAAGTTGATTGTTAATTGAATTTCCAGTAGAAAAAAGTTTTTGTTATATTTTTCGTCAATAATAGCTTGATTAGCATAACAAACAGTATATTCTGCAACTCAGCACAGCGCATTAGCTGTCGTGCATCTTGCCGTTAGGCTGCTTACCTGGTCAATGCCTTCAAAATCCTCAAGGCGCCAAAAAACGAACAGTTTGACTTGATTGAATGGAATCTAGACCATGCTCTGAGAGAACACACCTTTAATTTCTCCCTTTTGTGCTCTCTGGACCAGAGACATGCTCATGCAACTGATACGTGTCGACAGACGCATATCCATGGGTGTGACCACACAGCACAGGTGACTACAGGTGTAACAAGCTTGTAAGACCGGTCTCACCTTGCAAAACGTCATCTTCCAGCTAAGTGATTAGCTGCATGAATGCATAATTAGCCAGTAAGTACACTTATGCAGGCAGGCCTTTAAAACTTTCAGCACAAGACTAACTAACTAACTAAACATGCATGATTCAGCTAAATCCACAAGAATTCAGCACAAGATCGTACGGCGCAATAACTGACCAAAAAAAAAACAAATGATGGGACGGAGGTGCATGATTGGCATATATATGCATGTTACATGCTAGGACAGGCCATGTGGCTCTGCTGATTAGAGGCGGGCTAAAACACATGTGGACAAAACAGGGCCGCCGTTGCGCCTGATGATGGCCACTACTACCTATGCACGTCACGTACTGTTGCCGTTGCCATTTCAATTCACGTACTGTTGCGCGCTCCGATGGTCTTACGTACTCGCGGATGTCGTCTTGTCATGATGAGCTAATTTATTATTATTTTGAACGAACATGATGAGCTAATTTAACGACCCATGTGATTTGTAGGAGGAATTAATCATTGTACTGTGTGTAGTATGTTATATTTGGACTGAAGATACTCTCAAACAAGCATGTTCCACAGTCTCGATCGCGAACCGAAATATACACTCCGTTCTTAAATATATATGACGTTTAGGACAAGCTATTTAATTCATTTTTAAACTAATTTACTTATCCTAAACGTCATGTATTTAAGGACGCAGTAGTAGCATGTATCAATATATGATCATATACTTCCTCTGATTTGGTAAATGAAATCATTTTGGAGAAGATTTAAGTCAAACATTAAAAATATAAATAAATTATGAATAACTTTAAGTCGCTGAGTTTGGAAATGTGAAACCTACATGAATATATTTTTTCTTGCAAAATACAAGATACTTTCATAAAAGTATACATATGTTAATTTTTAATAAATATTTTTATAAAAATAAAAAGTCAAAGTTGTACTTTGGAGATCATATCGCTGCCTAAACGACTTCATTTACCAAACCAGAGGGAGTAGTTTTTGAGAAAAACAAGGTAATATAAAATCTCGATCTCGTCACCGGGAATCAGAACAATGAAGTGGATAATCGATGGTTCACGAACAGAGACCTACTACCAAAAGCTTCCAGCTGGTTCATGCACGGGAAGGCTGGATACACAGATCGATCAATCGCGTGTGCCCGGCCGGGACAGTGACCAGACATGCATTCGAGCTGCATACGTCCGACATCTTGATCAGTTGCATGAAAGCACACACGTCCTGGATCGATGCACCAATGGACTTATGGACCTAACAAGGGAGAGCGCCGTACGATCCAGCTGAAGCGGACAAATGCATCGTGAATGCCATGTCGGACGATGCAATGACAGTATTATGATTGATCGACCATATATGTGTTGACACGCAAAAATGACAGCAATCTGACGGAGCTGCATAGATCGGTCGCTCCTCACCGGTCAGGTCAATGTTCTCAAAATGCAATATATGCAAATGCAGATGTATATGCTACTGTATCATCAAGTTATATAACATTATTCCCTGGTGTGGTGCGGTTCGTTCAAAAAAAACATTATTCCTCCTACCTCCTTCAAGCGATGGGGCCGTAGTGTGTTTTTCTTTGTTTTTTCCTTTTTTATAAGGAGGGGTGTTGGCTGGCTGTTTGACACTGGCAACAAAGACACCAGGGCACGACTTTTATTTTACCTCTATTCTTTGATTTCGGCCCACGCAATGCAAATCACTGAAGAAGCCGGCGAATTCAGCCCACTCAAGCGCCAGCCACATGGATAAGTGGGCTAGGCTGATAGCCCATGTTCTTAGCGCAATCGGGGCTCGGCCCACCGAGCTCCGCCCTACCATGGGAAAAAAAAAGATAACACCGCCGCCGAGTTCGAGATTCCTCCCCGAGCTGCCGCCCCGGTCGCTATTCGTCTTCCTCAGCTGCCTCCAGTGCTCGCTACACTTCGTCGTAGCCGACCGGCGCTTCGACGTCTTCTTCCCCTCCTCCCCGGCCCGTTCCTCCGCTTCGCCACCGCCTCGCCCCGATATGTTTGTACCTTCCCCGATCTTCCCTTCTCCTGTCGCCGTTCGTTTGGTTCCTGTTGCTCTGTAGGGCTATGCTGGCCGGAGCTTGTTGACCAGGACGTAGTTGTCGGATGAATTAGGAACGCTGAAGCGAATATTCAATGTAATTTGTCAGTGCGGCTGCTTGCAGTTAATTTAGGAAGTTATTGTTCTGCTGAGCTAGTCCTTGCTCGATTGTAGTGCTGAGTTATGCTTCACGTTTGGAGGCGACAGTGTGAAAAATGATTTTTTTCCCTCCTGGCCTTGCTTGTACTACATTTCTGAAATCTCCTTGTTGAAAAATGCCTGCACGCAGTGGCGGACGTAGGTTTACAAAAATGGGTGTACATACATTTTTAATTTTGTTTCTAACTATATATTATCATATCACATGATTTTAACATTTTCAAACTAAAAATCTCTCTCTTTATCACACACACATATATAAACATAATCTTTTTATGTTATGTAAGTTATGTTTCTTTAAATATATTTTAACTTTTCAACTAAGATAAATGTTACATGCATCACCATATATTTTGAGTGTTGTCATGGTAACTCCCAAACTTTAGTGAGAAAAAATTATTGGTTGGTTATTTTTGTCAAAAGTTTTGTAGATCACAAGTAGTTGCACTAGCCAAATAAGAAACGTAATCAATACTTTTATAATATCTTATTAAAAAATGTTCACATTCTTTTTTATGCAACATTGATATTTTTGTTAAAAAATCTTTTATCTAGAACTACTATTAAAAAGAAAAATCTTTGCATTATTTTATATTATTTTGAAAGATGTATATATCTTCAATCGTACTTTAAAAGTATACTTCACAAAGTAAAAATGTTTTTAAGGTAAAATTAGGTAATACATTAAATAAATAAGACCAGATATCCATATAAATTCAAATTACTCATGCTTGTTGCACGCCCTGCTCTTGTTTCCATCCATTGGTGCCACCCCTGCTCTTGTTTCCATCCATTGGTGCCATCTCTGTCATGCACTGCCCGTGCTTGTTTGCACTTTGCAGTGCCTCGTGCACATCGTCTCGTCACAGCTGCTCGTGCTCATTGCGAGTGCACATCGATGTCATTTATCGCCACAACGTGCTACTTATGCTTACCACAACGCCTTTGGAGAAGAAGAAGAAATAAATAAGTAACATTTCAAAAATGTTGCTCTTTGTTTTTAAAAAGTTAAATCTCTTTTATTCATATGAAGTTAAAAGAAAATATTGAGTGTATTACTAAAAGTGATATTGATTGTATTTTTAAATGTCAGTATGACCTTTTAAAGTTATGAAATTTGTTAGGTTAGAATATTAATTACTTTAGATTTTAGACTAATTTATAAAATACAGAGTCTTTTCCATCCTCTCATGCTACATTAAACTTATATGTCGATCAGGTGTTGTATCCCGTATCCAATAAGCACTCAATATGTATCTAATATTCAAATTGAAATTAAAAAAAAATGAATGTTGATACATAGATTGATACGTATCAAGATGATTTTTCGATACACCCTAGCTGCTGCACTTTTCATCCTCAACCTGATGAGCATACAACCCACCTTATGTCTTCTACTGTCTCTCCCCTTTCGTTCCCGCAACCCACCACCTTCGGCTCGTGCGCTGCTCTCCACACTCCCTTGCCCAGTTGCAGCTCGAGTCTTTCCCACAACTTCTTTTACTTTTTTTTAAGATGACGAGTTGTGCTTCCCTCATTAAAAGTAATAAGACGAGGCAATGTGATACTTTCCATATGCATAGATGAGGCGGCACCGTAGCAAAGGAAGTGAAAGAAATAAATAAAACGAAAAAGAAAAGAAGAAGAAGAAAAAAGGACTCGGCTGCCCCAGCCCACTTGTCAGCCCAACCTATGAACCGAACAACAGCCACAACGGCCCATCTCTCTCACGTCCTTCTTCCTCTGCTCCAGAGGCGAGCCGCCACGCCGTTCGGCAGGCAGGGCTAGAAGCACGGCAGGATCGCTCGGTCGCCCCCATCTGCTCCCTCACTCGCCTCCCTCCCTGCGCGCCGCCGCACCCGCCTCCGTCGCGCCGTTCGTCTCTCTCCCTCAGTCTCCCCTTCCTCCCTCTCTCTGTGCCCGTTGATAGCGCGGCGGCGGTGGTGCCGGGAGCCCTGCGCTGGGGCCGGAGGAGGACGTGGGGCTGCGGGTGGTGGAGCAGGGAGGAGCGCGGCGTGGGCGGCGAGTGGAGGTAGAAGAGCGGCGACACCCTTCGTCGAGCGACGGGCGCTTTGCCGGCGACGAAGATCCGACACGGGTATGCCTTCCTATTCCCCTCTCTTCCCATCCTGCTGCGGTTGTTGGATGTATTTGTATTCGGATCTGATCATGATTTTACTAACTCCATCTTTTTGCATGTCCTATGCTGGGTCCGCCCCTGCCTGCAGGATGGGGTCGTCTAAGAAGTCTGAGCTCAAATCTAAGCAAAAACTGGAAAAGAAGCTCAACTTTTACACAAGTAGGTGTGAACTTCCTGTTGAGTTTGATAATATTTCCCTTTGCAATCCTAATTGGTAATGTTTGATGCTGCTGTTCTTGTCATCCATAAACCATCGCCTGTTTGATTAGATTTAGATGGGCAGACATGTGTAAGGTGGTACAATGTTGAGGGTTGCGGTTTGATTGTTTGGAAGAATTGAATGCTGACACTAGGATGAAAAAATGGCTTTGGCGGTTTGGCCACGCCAATTTTGTGCCATTGTTAAACAATTTTTCTTCTCGAGGAAGTGTAGTAGCTCTGGCAGAATGGAAATTTCACAAAATAGTTAGCATAACAGAAATTTGTTAGCAAAGTGCCTACTCCCAGGCCTCTTCTGTCAGCCAAGAGAATCAAATGATTAGGAATGTAGGGGTTAGTTTGCTGTTGGGGTTAGTTTGCAGTAGCTTGATATAGTTTACCGTAAATACTTGAAAAGGTGACTATGGGAGGAGTTATAACAGGACCTATTTCAAGTGTGGTCTTTTTGCATTCCGCTTACATTTCCGTACCTTGCTTTTATTCTGCATAATAACCCGGCTTATTTCATTTACCATAATTTGTGCTGAAAGATTTGATTTGTCCATTACAGAAGTAAAAGATGCTGTTACTTCCTTAAATGCTAAGAAGACTATCAGCAAGGTACATAAAACTCCTATCCTTCATTACCATATTAACAGATTTATCCCACCCATTGCGTGTATGTTGAACTCTGCTTCTTGCCCTGTGCTCTTTTTGTGTTTCTCTTATCCTTGTTTTCTTTTGGGTTTCATCTCTAACCTACTGCCTACCCCAACTTGCTTGGGACAAAAGGCTATATTGTCGCTGTTGTTGTTGTATCCCAGCCATTGTGTGTATGTTGAACTTCGCACTTGCAAATTTCTTTTGATTATAGGCTGTGTAATCTCTAAACATTAATCTTCGTATATCATATAAAGAAATCCTATTGCGTACCGCACTGCTAAGATAACTCAACTTTTTCAATATGAACGTTAAAAGTTATTCTGTGAACTAATAGCCTTTCCAAAGAAGTTGTGGCGCACTACTACTTAACTGACGGCCACATCCAATACGTTAGGACCGGTTGATTTGTTGTATAGCTTTTCTGGAGGACAGCACACTTCAATTACAGCCTTACAGGGTCACATGCCCTGGTACAATTCGGTCAAGTGCATTCACTGTTTTACTATTTCACTGCAAGTTTCAGTGTTTATAGCAATTTAGCATAGGCTTCCTTCCCAAAAGCTATTGCTAGAAAAATTATTGGTTGTTTACTTGGCTAGTGAGATTTACCCCTTAACGAACCTCATATCCAAGCTGCCTAGAAATTGAGCACAACCAGGTTACCGAACCTAGATTTTGTAAACTGTGCTGCACAAAAGCTTAAGAAGCTTATTTTTTTCTATCTCACTCTTTTGCTAAAATGCTGACCAAGCAGTGTGAAAAGAGGTTAGGGTCAGTATTAGCTGCTCATGGCCAAGTCCAACGGTCCGATTCTCCAAGGCTCTTGCAAGAAATCCATTACGAACTATGATTGTTTGTTCTTTTCCAAATCTGGTACTAGTAGTAGATCCTGTCTTCAACATTATTGTGATGGCCACAACTTAGCATCAATTTTCAGTGAGGTCAATACTATTTAGGAGAACTTCCTTTGTAATTTTAAGAGCATGATGTTAAATGCATAAATCAAGTTTTTGCATCTGTTGCTAATCTGAAGCGTACTATTCTCCCTTATGTATATTCTATAATTAAAAAAAAAGAAGCTATGGAGCTATTGGCTTAAATACAACCATTACTCTATTGAAGCTAATCTGTATTCAATTCAAAGGAATAGTATTAAACAGGTAACATCCCATTTCTGATGGAAGTTGTGAAGTGTTGTTGCACAATTTCCACTGTTACAGACTACACTGGGTTGTACTAGCATATAACATCAATAAATGGTTTCGATTTGAAAGTCACAGCAGCATTAGTGCATTGCCTTATTGGTGTTGGTCACTCTGATTCCCGTAGAACAAACTTCCTGTATGTCCACAACTCCACATAATTCTGTGTGCTCATGGTGTACTGAATACATGTTTACTTGTATGCATGCACCTTAAAAATAAATAACTTCATTGCTATAAATTGTTTTTCGCAGTCGTGATTTTATCAATAGATGGGAACTTAAAATTAACTCAGAATCCTTTTGTTGCATGCACTGAGCTGGTTATATGTTTCTTTAGTTTGCACTTTTCTTCCTTTTTTGTTCTTAATTCTTTATGATGTCACGTTGTCCATTATGAGTTGTAATTCTTGTACAGAAACAGAACCAGAGCCGTCGACAGAAGAAACTGAAAGCATATGATCTCTTGGCGCTCTCCGAGTTCCTTCCCGAACCAGCTGCACCAGAGCAGAAGACTGAAGCAAAGCTGAACTGCAAGTCAAGGCAGACTTTGGTGTAATCCTCTCCTGACACCTTTGCTTCAGCTCTTGTCCGTTTCGGTCTGTGGGTTTGAAAACTCTGAAACCAACTCTGCTTTTCAGGCTACGGGAGGCCGCTCATCTGAAGGCGGTACTGAACAACCCACAGTTCCAGCTCGACCCGTTCGCAGCGATCCAGCAGCACCTGCTAGCAACACAGCCACCTGCAGCTGCGAAGAAGGACGATGCCGCCAAGCACGGGAAGGACTCCAAGGACAAGAAAAGGAGGAGGAAGAAGAAGAGTGCTTCGTCCAGCTCCCAAGCAATGGATATCTGATGATGCAGCTGTAGCCGTAGCATTTCTATTGCGGGGATACGCTTGATTGTTTCGCGAGTTAGAGCTTGGACTTGCCGAAGTTAACGGTAGAGCTAGTATTTCTCTCTACAGTATGAAGTTCACTGAATCATTGACCACCTCACCAACATTTCTGAAAAACAAGACCCCTAGAAAATCTCAAAAAGCGATCAAGGTAACGATTTTTTAGTCCAGCGTTTTCTGGAAACCATGTTCGGTGTTTTTTTACGCCTGCCCAGCGCTAATCGTTCAGGGTTGCATATATAGTTTCTTAAAAAAATATGTGAGTACAGTACGATGAGACACTATGAAACATACTTTATTTTGAGACATATTTCAAAATATTCTTCTCTCACAACAAATCAGCAGCATAAATCAGAAGAAGTCGTTTCAAGATCTGATGAACAAGAAATTAAATGGCCTGGTCCTCCCATCAAACTGAATGACGATCGGTGTTGTTATGGGAAGGCAGTGGAGCTGGAGGTGAGTGGCTTCCGGCGGCCGCAGCATTCCATTGGTCGGCGAGCTTGCCCATCATGAAATAGCCCGGGAGCACGATCCAGAAAAAGTCGAGCGTCAGCAGGAAGAGACGCTTATACAGCAAATCCGTGAAGCTAAAACGAGACGAATTAATATATCGAATTAGCGCTGTGGTATACTATTATTATATCGCAGTCCAAGTAATAAAAAAATATATTTATACACAAATAAAGCAAGGTTGGAGTGACGAACAAATGAGTCCAATAAGGATCGTCGCGTGTCCAGTATCGTGGCGTCGCCGTCGTCTCGTCGTAGACACGACGCTGCTGTTGGTTGTAGTGGCGTCGGCCCAATGCAAGAGTCAGCAAGACAGCCGAAAGAAATAGAATGAAAACATATATATTTAAGCACGGATTGAATCGAAACCTTGCTGGTGAAGAAGGTGCGGTTGCCGAGGGCTGCCGCCGGGGGATGACGAGGCGGCGGCGCGTACCCGACGAGACCGCCGGAGAGCCGCTTGCAGTTGAGCCTCAGCAGCTGCCGCAGTGCCGCCATGTCGATCGATCGATTCCCGACCGACGTACCAGCCGATAGATCCGCCGAGTGCAAGATTGATTTGTTTTCAAGTTCACCGCTGTTTGCCGGGTTGAAGTAATCTAGCCCGAAACCCTCGTGCAAATAAATATTTAGTACTCCGATCCTTAGGCTTAGCATGATCGGTGTCGGGTACGTGTACGACTCCTTGTAGTAGACCGACTCCAGCAGTTTGGGCAATCTGCATCTGCAAACACCCTGTATGCAGCATGGAGGGAGAAGGAAACAGTAGTGCCAACAGATGAGCTCTCCAGCAGTCTTGTGCATCACCTGCTGCATACCGTCAGGCGGTTGGCTCCCACGGCGCCAAGGAGGAGCAAGGCGGAGGCGGCCGCGGCTGGCCAAGGAGGAGCAAGGCAGAGGTGGTCACTGCTGGCCGAGGAGGAGAAAGGCGAGCTCACCTCGGCCGTTCCGCCCCGCGCTCGGAGGAAAGGGAAGAGGAGAGGGAGGGAGCAGAGGAGGCGGGTGAGATGGCGGCGCCGAGAGAGGAAGAGGAGCCGGCCATACCCACCGCGCCGGAGAGCTCGATTCGGCACCGCCTGGAGGTTCACCACCGCCACCGGGCCATGCCGAGCTCAGATTGGGGAGCGGGCGCCGCCGCCTCCTCCCTACAGCGCGCATGGCTGCCTAGAGCGTGCGCCGCCGCCTCCTCCATCTTGCTGCCGTCTCCCACGGCCCCCTCATCTCCTCCTCTCGCGCGGATCTGCGCCGGCTTTGCGGGCAGGTGGGGGCGGGTGGAGGAGACGACCGGCGGGGCTCGAGCTGCCTCCGCCGCTGTGGAGGAGGAGCTGCTGCACGCGGTCGCCGGTTGTCCCAGCTGCGCCCGCCGTGAGCTCTGGTCGGGACCCGCCGCCAGGAGAGGAGAAGGAGGCGGACGGCCACGGGGTGGAGGAGGGCGCGGGCCTCGGCGGTTGGAGGAGACTAGGATGAAGAAAGGAGAGAGAAAGAGGACGATTCCCCGAGAATGTGCCTCTGCTGGTCACCAACTGCAAAATGCAGATCCTGATGCATTGACTGCTGGAGGGTGAATAGTAGCGATTGGATCTGCAAAATGCAGATGGAGATCGTCATCCAGCAGCTGCTGGAGACGGTCTTATTGGCTACCATATGAGTTGTAGTAACAGAAGTACAGAACCCAGAACTAAAGGATATAGGATAATAGGAGTACTTTTTTTAGATTAAGGGTTAAAAACCGGCCTCTATATCCACAGGTGGATATGCACGGTCAATGATCACACCAGAGCGCTTAGACTCTAAACCTCGCACCGAGGAAAAGAAAGAAACAAGAAAAGAAAAACACTACGACAAAGAAAATGAAGACTAAGCTTCAATCTTCTTCTCCAACCAAGCTTCAAATCTTCCAACGCCCGTCAAAACAAACCGCCACAAGTGAAGCAGGTCACATGACTTCCAAAGCGACGCCCACAAGAAGGAAACGACGTCGTAGCCGCCGTCGTCGCTCCTCCGAAGAACTGGAGAAAGGTTTTCACCTAGAAAACAAAGACCAAGCGGGAATCATCCCAACAAAACGCCTGCAAGGAGAACCACGACACCCACACCGACACTATAGTCGGGAAGGCTTTCGCCTGAAGCTTCTTCAAATGCCGACCCGACGATGAAGGAAAATATGAACCGCAACACCATCCGCAACCATTAGAAACGCGAGGGGCGAGCGCTTAGGCTCCCCTCAACCAAACCGACAACCAACGACATGAGAGTCACGACACATTGCCCAACTCGCCGGAGGACCGACACCGACTGTAAGGGTCCAGATCTCTCTAGGGAAAGCCGAAGGATGGAAGCCGCCCGCATCAGCCGCCAACCCCCACCAACACCGCGCTACACAACGTCGAACCTCCGTTGCACTTAGGCCACGAGATAGGTCCGCAGACGAGCGCGAGGCCGGACGAGGTCACCAACCGCCACATGCCGCCGCGAAACTCACATCGAGGGCGGCCACGGGAGACCAAACCCTTCCCCGGCACTTAGTCCGAGCAAGGTAGGCTCCGAGGACCGACACCCATCAGCAAGCCACCGTCGTTCATGTCGCTGCCCACTAGGATGCAGGCCATGACCCCGCCGATCCGAGAAGCCCGACCACCGCCTTCTCCACCCATGACCATGAGACAGACCACTAGGCACCGGAGGCCACCAGACCCGCCGCGACGCAGGCCGCCGCCGATCGTCCCTTCCATGTGGAACAACTTCGCAGGTCGCCTCCGATGCAGGACGCCGCCCGCCGGCCATTGAGCCCCCATCACGGGAAGCCACCACCGGCCGTCGAGTCACCACCACGGGGACCGCATCGCAGGCCGAAGGCCGGTGACTGCCCCGCGCCGACCGCGCCGCCGCCACACCATCCGGAGCGCCATTGCCACCGCCCGGGTCCGACCTCCATCCAAATGGAGTGCCTCCTCCGTGCAGACCACAGATCCGGCCAAGGCACCGGCGGATCCAGGTCGTGGAGGATGTCCCGCACCGACGAGCCACGCCGTTGAGCCCGAGCGGTCGCGCCCGCCCCAGCCCTCCGGTGAGAAGAGGAGAAGAGGCCACGCCGCCACCTTCCTGGCGGCCCGCTCGGGCGGCGACGCGGTGGGATTGCAGGCTGGAAGTGGCGGCGGCTAGGGTTTGGGAGGGAGGTCGCCCGCCGCCCACGCGGGGGAGACGAGCGAACCGTCCACCACTTGTCCGGCTCGCTTCTGTTACGTTGAGATTCGTCTGGTGGCCATCTCCCCTTGGATATAGGAGTACTATGGTTTGCTTTGTTCTTTGCAAATAATACGACGTGCGTTTCATTGAAAGGCAAATATGCAAAGCGAACAGTACAACGGATTTCCAAATAGAATTTGCATTGACAATCATGGAGCGTACTAAACAATCGAATGGGGTAATCCATCACAATAATAAGGAGTGGTCTCATCTAACAATAAAACTTATCATCTGACAAATGGAGGCAAAATGACGCACCATCCCTATAGAACATCAAGGACTTGCAGTTGCAGTAGCACAAATTAAACCGAGTGCCAGCATCCACATGTCCTCTGCCTCTCTCTCTCTCTCTCTCACACACACATGACAAGGCATGTCCTTCACTTCTTCGCTTAAATAAATGGATTGATCACGCCTAGCTAATTGTCCACATTTATCTAGCTAGCTAACTAATTAGCGGCTGATAACCGGTCGATCACGAGAAAAACTTGTAGGTGGAGGCGTTAACGACGATCGACCGGAGACCTCCAATGGGGGCAAATATCGTCAGGAGCACGCCGACGATGATGCAGAACTGCAGCAGGTCAGCACCACATTTAGCATATGTTCCCAAAAATTTCCATGATGAAAATGCCCAACGAATGGATAAGAAAAACAAGCAAAAAAAATTTACGAAATAATAATGACTCACCCAGTTGGTGAACCAGGAGAGGCTAAACCTCTTTGGGTTCATGATCTTCAACCACAGGATGCAGGGGAGCTGTTCAATCAATCCAACAGTAGAAATTTACATTCAGTCAAATTAGTAAAATCATAAACTGCTTTACATCTATGAAAAGATTAAAATTGGTTGTTGAAAAAAAACAGAAAATAAATGATCTCTCACATAGTAGGTTGTTGGCGCAAATGCAAAGCCACCGAAGAACCCTAGCAATCCACCAAAGAACGGGATGGCGATGCCAACCAGAGCTGTGAAAACTGTGCGCGCAACAAGAGAAGAGCAAATGAATACCAAATACGCCAACAGGATACCTTAAGCGCTACGCATGGAATCAGTAAAATGCAGTTAATATATAGTTGAATACTTACCAACGTAGAGTGAGCGCGCGATCAAACGGAGTGGAAGCCCTGGCGTGAACCGGAGCTTCTTCACCAGGAACGTCTCGAGCATGTCGAACACCGGCATGGCGTAGATCTTCAATAATTACGTGCAACAAATTAAAGCACATCAGAAGTTCAGAACAGATGCGGCTAATAACATATATCAGAATTCAGACGTATGAGATGAGATGTTGGGATGACTAGCTCGATCATATCTGTACCTGGTAGCTGCCGATGACGTGGACGACGACGAAGATGTTGGCCATGGCGATGAGCCACCGTGGCTTCTCGAGCGTGATGAGGATGTTGTCGTCGACGGCGTTGCCGAAGACGTAGTAGCCGACGAAGGCGACGGGGAGGTAGCAGATGGCGACGACGATGTAGGCGAGGACGACGCCCTGCCACATGGGCTTCTTGGACGGCTTGTCGGGCGTCGACGGGATGGTGGCCTGGATCTCCAGCACCACGTTGTGCCCGGCGTAGGCGAACGCCACGTCCCCCAGCGCGCTCAGGAAGTTGAACGTCTGCCCTGTCGCCGTCGACGCCGTCTTGCCGTAGTCCACGTCCGGCATCTTCCCCTTGTGCGCCGACGCCGCCCACGCGATCGTCGAGTAGCTGCATGCATTATTATTCATCGTCATGAAGATCCAGCATTATTTGATTTCATTTCATTAAGGACCGGATATAAAATGATCCCAGCCATGAGATCTAAAAAAAAGGTCACCTGAGCGACATGACGGCGGCGGCGAGGGAGACGAGGGTGATGGAGTTGAAGTTGGGGAGCTGGGAGAGGAGGAGGTGGATGGCGGCGAAGATCATGATCCAGTAGCTGGTCCGGAGCGGGTTGCAGTCGGGGCAGGCGACGGTGTAGCACTTCTCGAAGGACTTGCCGCCGGTGACCATGTAGACGATGCAGACGCCGACCTCGACGATGAGCTGCTGCGGCACGACGATCCAGAGGCCCAACTTGGGCCCGAACGCGTGCTGCCCCAGCTCGTGGTAGCGGTCGAAGCGCTTGCCCGGGACGCACTCGTGCATCTCCACCATCTGCCACAGCGTGTACAGGGTGATGATCCACGACAGCAGCATCGCCACCACGCCGGGGCCCCTGCAGTACTCGTTATTCCCGTAGGTTTCGGATCAGTCAAGAACAAGAGCAGTTATACAGCATCTGTATGGAAAGAAAAAGTCATGCATGCATATGGATGACGAACGACGAAGGGAATGAGGGCGTAGTACCATCCGAGCTCGGACATGGCGTAGGGCAGGCTGAGTACGCCGGCGCCGACCATGGCGGTGACGTTGTGGAAGGCGGAGTACCACCACTTGGCGTTGCGGGAGGAGGTGATGGGAAGCCAGTCGTCGATGGCCTGCTCCTTCTCCGTCGACATGGCCGACGGCGCCATCGCGATGGATCTCCCACGGACGACGACGACCAAGAACTCGAGCAGTACGTCGTCAAGGAGGGAGCGAGGGACGGGATCTGTGGTGAAGTAGTTGGAAGAGGGAGATGCGTGGATGGGTAGATATAGGCTACAGCCGGTGGTGCAGGGATCTAGCTAACCGCCCGGCTGATTCCCTCCCTAATTTTGGGGAGCGATCAAACAAACTGAACTGCTTGCTGGTGGTTGCGGCGTTTTTTTTTTTTTGGTTTTCCAGTAGCGGATTGGCGAAATGGGCCTGTTCTTGTTGGGCTCTGAATGCGGCCTGCCAGACTGGAGTGGCTGATGGGCCCAACAAACTGAGAGTCCGAGGCAGCCCGCAGCTCCTCCAGCCTCCCCAACTCCCTTCCCCGTCCCCGGCCGTCTGCGCCGCCGCACGCGTATCGCTTCTTGTTCCACCGTCGTCACGCTGCCTCTCTGCCTCCCCTCGCCGCCACCCCACGATTGGCGCGGCGCGGAGGTCCATCCCGCCTACCCGGAGTCGGATCAGCTACTCCACTTGCCGGTAAGGGGAACTCCATTACCCGGAGGTCCGTTCATTCTTTGAATTAAGAAAATAAATCTTATAGCTGGCTATGCCCCGCACGCATGTCGATAGAGTGCTGTTTACACCCTCCCTGCAATTTACTGACCTCTGTGGTGCTTATAAGTTTCCAATGTTTTTGATGAATGCCTTATAACTTAGTACAGATGTGCCATATTGTTTTTCATGCTAGAAATGGGGGATGATGTTTTAGCTTTATGCCTGCTCCAGTAGAGACTTTGAGAGGTGGTACTTTCACTATTTTTTTCTGTGTTTTGCAAGCATGCCAATTTCAGTTTTCCCCTCTCCCAAATACCACAAAAGGTTATAAAACCTTCTGGGATTCCACTTTGCTAAAAAAATTGTTGCTGCCATCATCCCTGGCCACCGTTATACCACAACACTTGCCCATATCTGTCCTTATTTGTTGTCATTCTTGTATTCACTAGAACAATAGGTGAAAAACATCTGATGCCCATAATAATATTTCCAATTTGTGTACTAAACATCTTACGGAAACAGGAATACCATGCCTATAGTATTGCTTGTATTGGCTTTCGGAGCTATAATTACCTAAATTACGAAAACCAACTAGCAGCAGCCAACTGCAATAGGAAGGCCCCCAAAACGGACTTTTTACTATGTGTGTATTTTCAAGGTACTCGTGAACGATTTCTATTCAGATATATTCTTTGTTCACTGATTCATTCTATAATCCACACCATTTTTTCCTGATTTCATCAGTTTGACAATGAGGTCTCATTATGTGTATATGAAGTGAAAACTTCAACCAGGGAATGGCAATGTCTTGGACAAGAGGGTTAAAGCATGTTGTTGCTCCGAGGCATACGGCTCAACTGGTAGAGAGTAGAGGTTTTGCCATTGCAAGCAAGGCAAAGAGGGGTGGAAAAGGTGGAGCTGATGCCGCCAAAACTCCTGCCCTCAGCAAAGAGCTCAAGAGCACAACAGTTTTTGGGGCAAACATCCTCAAGGAGGGTTCTGATCCGAAAATTCAAGCTGACTCTGAGTATCCCGAGTGGCTGTGGCACCTGCTTGAGAAGCGTCCTGTGCTAAGCGAGCTGCGGAGGAAAGATCCCAAGACACTCCCTTACGAAGACCTGAAGCGTTTTGTCAAGTTGGACAATCGATCTCGGATCAAGGAAAACAATGCTCTCACCGCTAAGAATTGATCTGGAGAGTCTCAGGAAGAAACAGGGCCTGCTATTTTGTCCATTTTATCTGAATTTTTACTTGTCATAATGAATTATTTTTTTGCCAATAACGTAGTGGTTTGGAGCACTAAAACTGCTGGAGCTGCTTTTGGTTTGGTGCTATTATTTGCAGCCTCTGAATTTTGCAAAAATGTAGCCTCTGCCTCTTGGGCCCAGTACTGTGGCAGTTCCCTGTTCCGTGGTTCTGTGGCATTATTAGGTGTTCCAATGTACCATGGTATATCATGGTTAAGGTTAACACATCTTTCATTGCATCTGAATCTTGTTGGGACGGCTGGATTTTCATTGACAGCATTTGTCTACTTGGTTTTGTCTGTACGAGTTTCTCTGATTCCTCATGATGACATCCTAATAAAATCAATCCATGGTGATACTAGATACAGCTGATAGGTTTGTATGGGCTGCATCAAGTCATCCCTACCCTTTGTTCCAATTATTGATACGTTTGGGTTGTAAGTTCGCGTTTGTTTCATTTACGTGCATGTAAAAGTGTTTCTGCACCTTTTACATACATGAATTTCAAACGTTCTGCTTTTCGGACGGCATGTCATGACTGGTACAGTGGTACTACACTTATACTAGATACAGTCTGGTTAAGCTGATCCACCCTGCAATCCAATATCTTGAACGCAATTGCTTTCACGATCCACTGCTCCACCTCGTCATCATTGATCTAACAAAGAATTATCAAAGTCAATTAAAGTCTCAGCATGGTAAAAGAAGTCATTCGATTGACTAAACAGTAAGCAAAAGAGCCAATTTACCTGAAGTGCTTCAATGATTGCTGAATAAGGAATTTCGCCAGAGCAACGGCTGCTCAGATCAAGCAAAGACATTAAGCGCATTTTGGTTATGCACTCCTCATGAAACAGTCCTGTCAATTGCTCATAAAAAATCAAAGAAATGAAGCCAGAAGGTATGAGACTTGAATCCGGAAGGGAATAATCATTACTTCATTAGTACTAGTCCAGCAGAACATACCATAATCTTTCAGCAAGGCAGAGTTTGCAGCCTGAAACTCTAAATAGGAATCGAGCCTCTTGGTAAGGAATATCTTTAGAAGTTCATAAACCAACTGATACTTTTCATCCTTCTCAAGCTGTGCAACAGCTGGCATATTGAGTAGATCACACTGCAATTACCAAAAGTTACCATCAATCCAGCACGTTGATCAAAGTACAAAGCTGGAAAAGGATTTAATTATATGACCACAACATTCATTGATGTCAAGATCAAATTTGCAACAATTCAGATATTCAGGATTATTATTGACATACAAGAGATAAAGTTACATAGTGGAAGAGTAGTGGAAGGTTTTGGCAACCTAAATGATTGAAGAAAAAACAAAACTGGTTATGTCATCACACAATTAGGGCACGAGAAGATAATGAGAGGACAATCACTGGTTATTTGCAACCTAGGTAGCATTAGAGCATCTTTGACAGCAAGACTAATGCTAACCAAATTCAACAGTCTGATCAAACACATTCAAATTTGGATAAATGATAAAGATTCTGGTGTCATATTGTGACTCTGTAAGTGAGGCACTAATGAACAGCTCATTAAAAACAACGATCCTTCTTAGGCACTATATTCCCTGAATTTCTTCTCATAGAATTGATAATTACAGAGGCATGCACTGGGGTAATGAAGCACCTGGAAGAGAGTAGATGATTTGACAAACTCGACAATTGCTGCAACAGCCTCTTCCATTGCATCACCAATTGTAGCAGAGTCATCATCTGATCCCTTGAAAGTGGCGAGGTACTTGTTGAGAAAATTAAAGTACTCCTTTGTCATGCTGTCAACAAAAAGAGATGAAATTGTATCAGTGCAAAACCTCACCAGATAGTAAACTGAAAGTAACTTGATGATAAGTTGCAAGCGGCATGCAAGCCTCACCCCTTGTTGTCTTTGAGGATCCTGGTGATGGCATGGTACAGCTCCCTCTGTTCTAAATTTCCAATTCCCCACTCACTGATGAAGCTGTCGATGTTCTTGAATGACGGGATGATGCACTCGGCAGCGTTCCCAGCAGTGGCCAGCTCGAGAGCCTTCTTGTAAACAAATGCCTTGCCGTAGGAGCTCGGGAGCATATTGTACAAGCTGAACAGACTACACATTGGAAACAGCATTGTAATTTGTAAGTGAACCTGGGATTCAAGAAACGAATAGCTGAATTGATAGTGGTTGTTTCTAACACTTTCAGGCGCAGAGTTGGCTTGTCGTCGGGCTGCTGGGTAGTGGGTAAGCTTGGCGCAGATGAGGTCGGTGATCTGCAGCACTTGGTCCTCGGATCCAGCCTTGGTTACAAGGCTGCAGATGACGGAGAGGATGCACTCGAGATCTGCAAGAGAAGAGTTGAAGGCTCAATTGCCATCTAGGGGAAAGCAGTGGCTACAAGTAAAATATTATGTAAAGCTAAAATAACAGAATCGAACAGATACGAATGGAGGAGTACTCAATACAATGCCTACCGATGCTTCGAGAAAATAAGTGCTCAAGAGTCCTAAGAACAACGAATGTGGCAGAGCGATGGGTGTGGAGTTGTGGACATAGCAGATTTGCAGTAGCAGCAGCCATGGGAGAGAATGCAGACCTTCGTGTGGTAGCTAGTTCACTAACGTGTAGTTCTTCAAAAAATCTCTCTTGGGCAAGCAAGCAAAGAGAAAAAGAAAAAGCGATAGATATACCTTTGTCCGGGACGCGCGACGGGGAGGTGAGGACGAGGTCGGCGGAGGCGAGCATGAGGGAGGCCATGTCTAGCCAGCGCCCCGCGAGGATGTGCTCCTGCGCCTCGAGGCAGAGGCGGGTGACCTCGGGGTCGGCGACCTCCGGACCCGCGTCGGCCCAGGCAAGCTCAGCGGTGAAGCGCACCACCGCCAGCATGGGCTCCTCCTCCGTCGTGTTCACGATCGTCGCCATCTTGTCGTTCCTCCGCTGTCGTGAGCCGGAACTGCCGCCGCCGCCGCCGCCGGAGAAGGTGAGGGAGGAGGAGATGGGTGCGAGGGAGGGAGTAGGGTGTGGGCAATTTTTTTAAAAAAATATATTTTTGTTCACGATTTTTCAAAAATAAATTCCGGATCCAAAAAATTTAAAAAGTAGTCTTCAGCCACCGAAAGTACGGTTGGGGCAACCGTCACCGGAAACGGTAGTTGTTGCTACAGTGCACTAACCTTGTGCGCGGGCACTCTAGTGGCAACGGTAAGGACATCCTCTCTTTAAAAATCATAATTTTTTTTTGATGAACTTGATAGGGATTTTATATGAAAATTATAGCTTTCGTCGAGATCTACTAATTTGTAGTTCAAACTTTTTTATTTGAAGTTATCTTAAGGGGAAAAAACGATACACTACTCAAATCTCAATTTTCGGTATCCAGATCTGGATAGTATATCGACTATTTGGGTCTCAAGATGACTTCAAATGAAAAACATTTGAACTAGAAAGTTGTAGATGTGGACGAAAGCTACAATTTTCATATAAAGTTTATCTTCATCCGAGTTTATCCAAAAAAATATGGTTGTTTGAAGAGAGATTGTCCCTACCGCCGTTGGAAAAGGCGGCTGTAACTGCTACAGTGCCTGCGTAGGGGTTACGGTAGCACCTGCTGTTTAAAACGGCAGTTGGGCACTGTAGCACCCCGACCACCGTTTTTGGTGGCGGTTGAAGGCTACTTTCGAAAATTTTTATATCTGGCATTTGTTTTTGAAAAACCGTGAAAAAATATATTTAAAAAATCAGGTTCGGGCGTCGGGTGGTGGTGACGGCGCGTGGTCGGGCAGGGGGGCCTCCTATGGGGTGTTTGGTAGGCTGCATAAGGCCTATCCAGGCTTATGGAATGCAGCCTACTGCTGTTTGGCAGCCTGCATAGGGCCTTATACAAGCTTAGGTTGTGCAAAACGAGCCCTCACCCTGCATCCACGGAAATGAATGAGATGAGCGTTTCTGGTTGTGCAGGCTTGCACAAGCCTTCGCGCGGCTTCCCCTCACCCCCGGATGGCCTCGCGGCGGCACTTGGAGGAGCCCGCGGCGGCGCGCAGAGGAGCCCGCATCAGCGCGGTCGAGCTCGCGGCGGCACGCGGAGGGGCCCGCTGCGGCGCGCGGAGGAGGCAGCACCGGCGCGGCCGAGCCCGCGGCAGCGCGCGGAGGGGCCCGCACCAGCGCGGTCGAGCTCACGGCGGCGCGCGGAGGGGCCCGTCTGCCGGCCAAATCCGCCGCCCCCGCTGCACCACCTTTGAATCACGGCAGTTCCCCATCCGCCGGCCAAATCCATCCTCCAGCTTCCCGAGGCGCAGCTCGCGGCAGGATCTTGAGCGGGGAACTCCTCGAGGAGGCGGGAGGTCCAGGCGAGGGAGAGGAGGTCGGCCTCCTCTGCTCCGAGGTGGGTGAGGAGGTCGACGGCGCGAGTGCAGGGTGGGGATGGAGCAGACAAGCTCGGTTGCCGGCAATGGAGGATGGAGGTGGTGAGGACTGGGGAGTAGTGAGCAGTGGGAGGTGTCGGGGAAGGAGACGGGTGGTAACCTCACCTCTAGCAAATACAGGGTTATCCTACCACAATGTGCAGCCTACCAAACACGAGCATACCAACCCAGGCTATCTTTATTCACTCTACCAAACATGAGTGGTTTGCATTGTATTAGACATGCTTAGGCTAGCCTGACTACAGATTCTAGCTAGGCTAGAGTTAGCCAGGCTGCCAAACGCCCCCTATATGGTTTCCGGAAGATAGATAAGCATGCGAACTTTCAGCCCACCAAAACCCATCTAAATGATGTTTTTTATTTTCCCACCACCCACTTAATGATTATTAAATTAAAAATGTTCCAACATTTTAAAATCAACATTTCTAGTAATTTTTCGTCAACATTTTAGAAAATGTTCCAACATTTTTTAATCAACATTTTTCTGGAGGCTTCTTCCAACATTTTTCAGAAATGTTCTAACATTTTTAAGAAATGTTGGTTTCGTCAACTTTTTTTGTCAATATTTTTTAAATGTTGCAACATTTTTCTCCATTTTTAGGCTTCTTCCAACATTTTTAAGAAATGTTACAATATTTTTAAGAAATGTTGGTTTCGTCAACTATTTTTTGTCAATATTTTGCGAAATGTTGTAACATTTTTCAGAAATGTTGGGGAAAAAATCAACATTTTTCTGGAGTCGGCGCGAGCACCGGCGGGGTGGTGGCCGGCGAGCTCCCGGCGCCGGCGGCCCCGGACGGGAGCGGCGGCGGAGCGGGCCGCCCCGTGGGGCGCGCAGGCCGACCGGCGGGGAGGCCGCGGCGGCGCCGAGCTCAACGCGCGCGCCATGGCCGGCGGCGCCTGAGCTCGGCCGCGGGGGAGGCCGGCGCCGAAGGAGGGGGGAGCCCCACGGGGCGGCGCGCAGAGGCCGCACGGGGTGGCGGCACGGGTTCACGGGGAGGAAGGGTGGGGGAGAGAGAGAGAGAGTTAGGGTTAGGGGTGGGATCCAATGGCTATAATTGGTTGCACGAATCTTGAAGAAGTGAAGATGGGTAAGGAAAAATCTTCCGGAAGATATATAGGATTTTTGTCGGGCAGGTGGGTTGGAATGGGCCGGTGGGGAAGTGTGAGTTTGGTTATAGTTAGGATTTCCTTCTTTATAATGGGCTTGGGCTACATGTTTTGTGTTATTGGGCCTTTTATACAGTATTTCGGTTCTTCAGTTTATTTAGTGGAAAATCCTTCCATCTTCCCGCCAGGAGGATAAGCACTTAAACTTCCAAACTTTAAGATGTGTGCAGCTTTGGACCGCCCGATCTTCTTCCTCTAATCGTTTTCTCCTTCCTCCAGTCCACACAGCGTCGTCGGGAGGAGCTTGTTCGTTTGGCTGGTGGCTGGTGCTAATTTGGTCTGAGAGAAAAGTACTGGTGGCTGGTTTCTTCTGAGAGAAAAGTATTGGTGGCTGGTGGCTGATAAGCCAGACGAACACGGTGTAAGAACAAAGAAACTTGCCAGGGCGGGAGGCGGTCCGCGGGGTCGCCATCGGCTGCCACAGTGGTCGAGGCGGTGGCTTTAGAGTTAGGGTTTTGGGTTGTTGAATGGGCCTCCAATGTCCACCGACAATAGAGGAGAGGGTTGTGGGCGGTGATAGGCTCAACGGCAGCGATGGTTGTTGGGTCGGCGGTGGAGGCGATGAGGCGCAGGAGAGAACCATCGGTCGGGCAAGCCATGGTAAGGTGGGGGTGAGGTGGAGGGTAGACAGATAGTGCCAGAATTTATAGGGGCTGTTTGGCTGCCCACCGCAGCCTGCCACTGCCCTGTAGCTCTCGTCACAGCATGTGGCGGGCGATTCTTCCGCCACACTGAAGTTACTATAGTGCGGCGGAGAGGCGTGTGGCGAGGCGAGGTGTGGCGTCCAGCCAAACAGCCCCATAGATCTGACCTGAGAGAAAGTACATGAACTTAGCAGGGCGTTAGTGACACTTAGAGAAGTGTTTTTAGGTGATGCTTTGTGACACCAGCGAGAAAGTGTTCATCTTGACACCAGCAAGATGAACACCGAGTGGCGTCGTCGCGTCAACTGTTGGCTCCCTCCGCCTCCACCTCAGCTCTGTGCCGACCCCCTCCGCTTCCCCGCCTCGACATCGTGTCGGCCCCCTCCGCCTTGGCTCTGCACCGATCACGACCCCCCTCTGCCTCGGATCCACGCCAGCCACCTTCGCCATCGCCGACGTCACGCCAGCCTCTGCTGACCATCGCCACCAAGGGCACGGTCGTGCCACTGAACACGACATGGTACGCTAAAACCCGTATAGGGTCGTGCCAGTGCCGCGGTGCATTGGCATGGCGGCACTGTCCGGCATAGCACGATGCACGAGTGTGCTGCTTAGTGCCGTGTCTCGCTGTGCTCGTGTCGTGTCATGCCACACGACTCGTTTGGCCACCTATAATTACAAGTACACCTGTAAACACCACCTATCAAACTGATGAATTTATTCAATCGGGCCATATGATACGAACGGGGGAGAGAAAGGTCAGCTTCGAGCCTCACATACGTGATACGTCCGTGTCATTCTGGAGAACAGGAGAAGGAGCACACGCAATTGGACACGCAAAAGTTGTCATTGATGATATCCATATCGCGTCGTCCCATTGTGTCTCTCATTTGTCTTCTTCGTTTTTTTTAATAGAAAATAAGGATTCCGTCTCTCATTTGCCGCCTTCTTTTTCTAAAAAATAATCGGACACTGATTTTCCTTTTCCTTTTTATTGTTTATTTATTTATTTATTCTTTTCTCTGAATAACACTATATAGATGTAAATGCTCGTACGTACACACGTTTATACGAAGATGTACGGATCACAATTTTTATGAGCACTATTGAAAGATTGTGCCAGCAAAATTTAACATTAGTAAAGTCAAAATTATAATTTGAATTTTTTTATTTTCTCTCCCCGCTTAATTAAGAAAATTTTGATAAATTTTCAATAATATCATTTTACATATTTAAAAATCACGGTGGTTGTGCGAAAATTCGGTATTTCTTATTCTTGAGATAGCAAAAATGTAAACCTATTAAATTTACCATATGTTACTATATCATTGTATGTCTTTATGCACATTAGATTTCACCACTTTGTTTCAAAATTGCAAAGTTTCCTCACATCCATACAACTACAACTTACATTGACACGCGATACTTTATTTCAGTAATATGCTTTTCACTGTATATTGTATTTGTGTGGTGTGTGTTATATTATACATAATTAAATCATACCTATCACTGACGCGCATGTTTTACGGGTACACGCATGTGCAGGGAAGGATATGCATGAGCCTAGGGAAATCCGTCCCAGTTCATCGCCTAATACCACGGCCCTAGGCATCGCCCCAAAAAAGCTCCTAATACTCCTCTTAATTTTACATGATCCGTCCCAGTACATCCATCATACTCCCAGTGCATGTCGTGCTACAACCCAGACGAGGCCTCTTGGCTCGCTCGGCACTTCACGATCTCTCGCAGCAGGGTTCGCCGGGTTACGCAGCACCGAATGTTTTAAATAGCCGGATATAACTGCTGCTATAGTCGATGGGAGAAGCATGTATGCATGCCTCTATTTACGTCAATGTGTAATTTAGCTGCTATTTGCCGTTGCAGCTTTGTTTAGGCCTCATTCGCTTCCATCGGATTGGTTCCGACCGGAATTGATAGATATAACAAGAAAATCATGACATATATTATAAGAGACCCGGATTTGTTCCGTGTTGGAAATTAATTTACTCATGATAGACATTCATTTTCACTCGGATTTAATCCATTAGTCGAGAGGTGTGGAATCAATCCGAGTATCTTAATGTTCCTAGCATGAATAAATTAGCTCCCGACCTGGAATAAATCCGAGTCTCTTATAGTACCTATCATAATTTTTTATTATATCAATCCATTCTGTCCTAATCTAATCCGGTAGAAACGAATAATGAGCCCTTAGTCAGCTATTTAGCCTTTTTACAAGTCAAGGACTAAATGGCTTAGCCGGCTATTTAAAAAGTCCTTTTACCGTGCACAATACTACCAGGTGGTAATATCATGGAGTCTAGCCGATTTTTCTCTATGAGTACAATTATAATTTGCACGAATTATATAATTTGAATTTTTTTATTTTCTCTCCCCGCTTAATTAAGAAAATTTTGATAAATTTTCAATAATATCATTTTACATATTTCCGATTATACCCTTATACTATTCATATTACTCATGCATATTAACTATACTACAACTTAAATTTTAGTATTATGCAATTAATCTCAGCTGCCGAATCCTTTCATACGAGTTCTTTTCGAAAAGTAGTATTGACGTAATGTTGTGCACCTAAAAGACCTATTCAAAACATTGGCGGCGCCAGTAGGGTTTAGATGCAGGTAGACAGGTAGTAGCACACTATAAATCTGCCTCATCTTGCAGCTAATTTCTTCAGTCATTGCAGACGCACTCGCTCCCAATCCAGAGCAACACCATCGAAGATGTCGTTCTCGCAGCGGCATCTGCACTACCGCTCATCGCTTCTGCTCTTAGTAGTGAACCTTCTGCTGTCACCCAGCGCAGCGGCGCCCGCCGCCGGCAAGGTCTCGGCGATCATCGTGTTCGGGGACTCGACGGTCGACCTGGGCAACAACGACTACATCGTGACGATAGTCAAGGGCGACTTCTCGCCGTACGGACGCGATTTTGACGGTGGCGTCGCCACAGGCCGGTTCTCCAACGGCCGTCTCGTCACCGATTTCATCTCGGAAGCGTTCGGCTTGCCGCCGTCTGTGCCGGCCTACCTCGACCCCAGTTGCACCATCGACCAGCTCGCGATGGGTGTAAGCTTTGCTTCTGCAGGCACCGGACTCGACTACTTGACCGCAGATATAACCGCATGTGAGCTGAATCTCTATCATATGCATTGTCTCAATAATATGAATTGGATCGGAACGTCTTCGAACTCAAATTAAACCATGCATGATTTTGCACAAACTTTAGGTTTTTAACATATATATATCTTGATTCACTTTCATCAGAACGTAATACACGTGAGGCAGCAGCTGGAGTACTTCAAGGAATACAAGGAGAGGCTGACGGCTGCCAAGGGCGAGTCAGAGGCCAGCAAGATCATCGCCGACGCGCTCTACTACTTCAGCATCGGCAACAACGACATCGGCGTGAACTACTTCCTCCTCCCCCAGCGGCGCGCACAGTTCAGCCCACCGGAGTACGTCGCCTTCCTCACCGACATCGCCGGCGCGGCCGTCCGCGAGGTGTACCAGCTCGGCGGGCGCAGGATCCAGCTGACCGGCCTCCTGCCGGCGGGGTGCGTGCCTGCCATGAGAACGGTGAACCTTCACCAGCCGGGCGAGTGCATGGAGGACTTGAACCAGTTCGCGCTGTTGTTCAACGCCGAGCTGCAGAAGACGGCGAGTAAGCTCAGCAGTGAGCTGCCCGGAGCCACGGTGGTGTATTCGGACATGTACAGCTTGGTGTCCACAATCATTGCCAACCCATTGAAATATGGTAAGTTAATTTGTCTTTCAAGATAATAGAAGAGTATTTTGTGGGATCTTTCGTTTAGTTTCAGTTGGTTTGTACTATGCCGCTGTTCATCTTCACGTTAAAGGTTTGTGCATTATATTCATGTTAGCGCTGTATGAATCATCATTTTTACGATGATCGGAGTATCAGTGTAGTAGGCGAAGTTTTAACAGTACGTGTGAAAATGCCAGGGTTTGAGAATGTAGCACAAGGTTGCTGTGGCACCGGATTTATCGAGTTGTCGTTCCTTTGCGCCTTGGACGAGGCATTGACGTGTGAAGATACTGATAAGTACGTGTTCTTCGATTCAGTTCATCCAACGGAGAGGATATACAAGATGGAAGCTAGTGAAATGCTGAATACTTCGCTAGCAGTGTTCCTGTGACGTGCTTTATATGCTCTGCAACAAAACATGAGAAGATATGGCATTTCTAAATAAATAAAAGACCATTTGGGACTACTTTCACGACGATGGCATATTTGTATGTGTGATGAGTGGTTGGGGAGTATTTTCTCTTGTGAGATTTGGTTTGAGAGTTTGAGTTTCAGAATGTGCTATAGTTTCGTTGTACTGGAGTCTACCTTGACATCCGTAATTACAATTTAGCTTATTTCTTTCTTTATACCCTCAGGAAACAGATGTGTTGTTCTTCTTTATGGATAAGGCAACAATAGCATCAACTGCTTTATAATCATCCACTTTGGGACGTGATAGTCGGGTTTCCTCTTCTATGATGCTGGAAATTATCTCATCAAGAGTAGGTCATTCAGATTTAGAGAAGATAAACTGCCGACGGAGGTCAAATTCTTGATTCAGACCATCAAGAAAAATTTTGCTCACAAATGATTGAAATCATGTACGATGAATAGCCATGTCTTGTAGGCGATGATAATAATGTAATTCTCTATAGCCTTTTCAATTCACCAGCATACTCAGTCACAGATTTTGTGTCTTGCTTCAAATGCAACAACTCATGCATAATATGAGCAGCATGCATCTTGTTAGATTCACCTGCAAATTGATTTTGTAGAGCAAACCACACATGTGCTACAGTAGCCATAGTTTCAACTTGTTCTTTGCCTATTGGCTCCATACTACCCAACAACAAGCACTCTATCATTGATTTGTTTAGTCTGGGCATCCATTTCACCTTTAGCATCACTTTCACCAAGGACCAATAACCTCTCATATTCATGAGAGGTTATTCATATAGTTTTCTTACCTCTGTAACTTTATGGGATTTAGCTCAATAGCATATTTGACAACCTCTACAACTAACTTAAGCTGCTCCATTATTTTGCTAAAAATCTCACATAATTTTCCAATACTAGGATGAGCCTCCTTTTCTCCACTAGTCCCAGCCATTATATTCACCGGATCACTTCACATTCCAACCAATGGAAGGGAAAAAAGGAACGGAAGCAACAATACCTTGAGTGATTAGCAGCCACAAACAACCAGACCAAAGAAAGGACTACGGCTCCTTGACAGCAGACTGCATGTGAATCTTGACCGGTGAACAACAGCAGAGAGACCAGGTCTCCGGCGCCCAAGAAACACAGCTCACAGTGCCGAAAAACATCCGAATCAACAAAAACGGAATGGAATCCGCAGGATTAACCCGCTCTTGATACCATATTGAAGTTTAGTGAAAGAATTTGTGGTGGATTTGAGATGGAAAGAGAGAGGAACAGTAACGGGAACACACCTCCATCTTATCTATTTCACTTTTACATTTTGGTCCCTAACTCTAACTATATTTACAGCAAACACCAACAAGCAGCACATGCAATTAGACACGCAAATTTAAAGTTGCCATCAGGTACATGCAGGGGCGGATATGCATGAGCCTAGGGCCAAGGCTACGATCCTAGGCATACATAGCTCCATAAAATCTCCTATATGGATCCCTACATGGACGCAGCCTAGCAAAGGAAAAAAGTCCATCATCGGTCGTACAAGCAGCCCAAGTGCTCCCTGGTGTGGCTCATATATACTCCATAGAAGGGTTCACCGGGTTTTAAATAACCGGCTGTAACCGATTGAAAATATATGTCGCTATTTAGTTTCATGTGTAATTTGGCCGCTATGTACTATTATAACTTCATTTAGTCGGCTTAATTAACTGTTTTAATTTAAAGATCAAGAACTAAATGGTTAGTCGGGCCAAGAAGCCAGCGATTCCGGCGGTGGAACATGCACAAATGAACCTGTGCCGCAAGCTGGGTCTCTACGTCGACGAGCTGACTCCCATCGAGGAGGTGATGCGCGAATTCATCGCCACGTTCCACGGCCCGCTGTCGGCACACGTCGTCGATGCCATGTCAGTAATCTTTGTTGGGTTTAGTCCCACATCGGAAATTGATGGTGGGGGAGCACAACATAAAAGTGGGGTAGTCCTCACCTATCAGGCTAGTCTTTTGGGTTGAGTTAGACCCAGAGTCTTGTTGTTGTGGGCTTCGGTGGACCTAAGGCCTGGTGGGGTGCCGGCTCGTGGGTATAGCGGGCCGGGCCAGATTCCGCTGCGCCACTCTAACAATCTTCAACCTCGACGACGACAACTCCGACCTTCTTGATGAGGTTTGATGCCGGTACCATGTCTAGAAGGAAGTTTGGAGACCGAGTAACATCCACTACTCGCAGAAGGCCAATGCACACGACGCTTATGAATGAGGTTTGGTCGGTTGGATCGGTGGAACGGCCTCGCGCAACTCTTAGTTGTTACATCGAGATAGAGTGAGACGTCAAACTTCGATTGTATTTTAGAGTAAGTTCTAGTGCGAGAACTTAATATGAGTTACGACGGAAGAGTTTGACGAATCCGAGCACTTGAGTGTAAACTTTTTCTTTTAGGCTTGTCCAGCTTGCCGGCTATTCTTCTATTCTTTATCAATGAAATAGGCACTATCTTGTGTCCGTTTGTTAAAAAAAAATGGTTAGTCGGTTATTTAAAACATTGGCGGCGCTATCTAGTAGGGTTTAGACCCTTAGAAGTTGGCCCTACGCGTGTGAAGTCGCCAGCTCCGCCACTAGTACATGCAGGTAGCAACACTATAAATCTGCCTCATCACGCAGCTAACTTTTCAGTCACTGTAGATGCGCTCGCTCCCAAACCCAAAGTCCCAATCCAGAGCAACACCATCGAAGATGTCGTTCTCTCAGTCGCAGCGGCATCTGCACTACCGCTCGTTGCTTCTGCTCTTAGTAGTCCACCTTCTGCTGTCATCACCCAGCGCGGCCGCGGGCGCCGCCGGCAAGGTCTCGGCGATCATCGTGTTCGGGGACTCTTTGGTCGACCCGGGCAACAACGACTACATCCTGACGATAGGCAAGGCCGACTTCCCGCCGTACGGGCGCGACTTCTACGGTGGCGTGGACACAGGCCGGTTCTCCAACGGCCGCCTCGTCACCGATTTCATCTCGGAGGCGTTCGGTTTGCCGCCGTCTGTGCCGGCCTACCATCGACCCCAGTCGCACCATCGACCAGCTCGCCATGGGTGTAAGCTTTGCTTCTGCAGGCAGCGGCCTCGACGACTTGACCACAGAAATATTCGTGAGCTGAACCTCTATCATCCATGTCTCAGTATGAATTTGATCATAACGTGTCTCGAACTCAAAACCATGCATGATTTTGTTGAGTTTTTGATTCACTTTCATCAGAACGTAATACGCGTGAGCCAGCAGCTGGAGTACTTCAAGGAATACAAGGAGAGGCTGACGGCTGCCAAGGGCGAGTCAGAGGCCAGCAAGATCATCGCCGACGCGTTCTACTACTTCAGCATCGGCAACAAGGACATCAGCGTGAACTACTTCCTCCTCCCCCAGCGGCGCGCACAGTTCAGCCCGCCGGAGTACGTCGCCTTCCTCACCGACATCGCCGGCGCGGCCGTCCGCGAGGTGTACCGGCTCGGCGGGCGCAGGATCCAGCTGACCGGCCTCCTGCCGGCGGGGTATGCGTGCCTGCCATGAGAACGGTGAACCTTCACCAGCCGGGCGAGTGCATGGAGGACTTGAACCAGTTCGCGCTGTTGTTCAACGCCGAGCTGCAGAAGACGGCGAGTAAGCTCAGCAGTGAGCTGCCCGGAGCCACGGTGGTGTATTCGGACATAGTGTACAGCTTGGTGTCCAAAATCATTGCCAACCCACTGAAATATGGTAAGTTCGTCTTCATTCATGTTAAAGGTTAATTTGTGCATTATATATATTTATGTTATGCATGTATGCTTACAACATGCAATAATTTTTACGTTGAGATCAGAGTATCAGTGTAGTAGGCGAAGTTTTAACAGTGTTAAAATGCCAGGGTTTGAGAATGTAGCACAAGGCTGCTGTGGCACCGGACTTATCGAGTTGTCGTTCCTTTGCGTCTTGGACGAGCCATTGACGTGTGAAGATACTGACAAGTACGTGTTCTTCGATTCAGCTCATCAAACGGAGAGGGTATACAAGATGGAAGCTAGTGAAATGCTGAATACTTCGCTAGCAGTGTTCCTGTGACGTGCTTCAATTATTATATGCTCTGCAACACAAGATGAGGATATTAGATATATGCAGTGGCGGAGCTAGGATTTTTACATAGGGTATGCCAAATCAAAATATTTATATGCAAACCGGTAAAATCCATTTAGCAATTCGGTGAAGTCTGGGTAAAAATAACTCAACAATTCGGCACACAACTATATCTTAGTGAATAAGCCAATGTGATTTTATAAAAATTATTTCCTCATCACTTTACTTCTCAATTTTATCATCAAATCAATTTTAGAAATTACTCTTCTTTACACACTAGTGGCTTGGCTGGGCTTAGGGTATGCCTTGCCATACCGGTGCCACCCACTGGCTCCGCCAATGGATATATGGCATTTCTATAAGAAATAAAAGACCATTTGGAACTACTTTATTTCACGACAATGGCATATTTGTATGTGTGATAAGTTGTTGGGGAGTCTTTTCTCTTGTGAGATTTGGTTTGAGAGTTTGAAGAATTTGAGTTTCAGGATGTGTGTGTGTATATATATATATACATAGTTTCGTTGTACTGGAGTCTACCATGACATCCGGAATTACAATATAACATTATCCAAATGTGTGTCTAGTGACTCATTAATTGTGATTATCTTGGTAATTTATTTTGATATTTCTGAGAGCTCATGATCGATAACTCTAGCTAAACAGGAGGGTACCGTTACCGTGTTGCGGTGCGGGCGTCTAAAACGTTATCCCGACCTGAAGGGGAGGATAGCGGCCGGTGTCCCGTACGTACCTGGCGCAGTCAGCCTAAACTTAAAGAGAAAAAGTGAAGCCCACACTTTAATATTATGTGAGATGGATTATGAAATCCAATATACTTTGGGCAATGTGCTTTGAGACAACTCAATGGACATGTTGCTGTCTCTTGTGTGAGATGGATAAATATGAGTAAATGTGCTAGCTAAACCTTTGAAGGAAGCCTAATAGATGAACATCAGCATTGTTGTACGAAATTGCTGATTGGATGCTCATTTCATTGTTGTACGAAACATCAGCAGGCATCGCGATCAGTGTGCTAAATGATCGCAACCAACGTCTTGGTTTGTCATCCACCAAACATGCATGGTATAGGAAAAGCATTGCCAGGCCTGTCAATGGTACTGGGGCAACTGTTCAATGCTCTTAAATTTGCAGCATGTTACTTGCAGAAGTGTAACTCGCTTGATCACATCAAGATCGGACTGACTATTTCGAGCTGGACAGCCTTTTTATTTAACACCAAACAATAGACTGTATAGATTAGGTCATGAGTTTTATTTTATGGAATTGCTGGATGTGTTTTCCTTAACAAAAACCAACCTGACGGGGCAAGCAGTTCGAAAGAGGGAGCGACCGACTCTAGCAAGGAACCGCAAATTAGATGCGCAAAGAGTCGTTTGCGCCAAAGAGAGAGAGAGTAGACCGGAACCGCAAAAACGTAGTCTTCCCAGCAGTCGTTCCCTCCCGTCGCCCATCCTCCAGTGCGCGGCCCCGACGGTTGCTTCCCGCGGGCCTGGAGAGCTCCGCCGCTCGAGGAGAGGGGAGGCGGAGGCGGAGCAGGGAGCCCGCCGCCACCGGTCTGGAGTCCGCCGCCAGCCTGGTGTCCGCTGGAGGCCGTCGAGCGGATCTCTGCAACGATGGCGCCGCCTCACGGACCTCCCCAACTGCAACTCCGCCGTCGTCCCCACCTCCAGCTCCGCCGTTGTCGACACCTCCCCAACTGTAGCTCGCCGCCATTCACACCTCCAGCTCCACCGCCGTCCCCACCTCCTACTCTGTCGCCACCGGACCTGCGCCACCTCCCGCTGGCCCTTGGCCCTGGATTTGCGCCACCTCCCGCCGCACCCCCTCGGCGGCCGCAGGGTCCCTTGGGGCGCCGCCACCGACGAGAGGCGCCGAGGAGTAGGAGGACGAGGCGGCGCTCGACGCGAGCCACGTCATCGCGTGCCGAGAGTAGAAGCCACCACGCGCGCAGATGAGGCGAAGGGACCGCGACCATGGACAACCGGAATCGCAGAGGAGAGCGGTTGGACCCACAGACTACGACACTCCTCAGTACTCTTCTTCCTCGTACAGCGATACCTCGCAGTCTTTTCAGTATCCCATGTCTGACATTAGCATGCAGCCACCAACAAGATGGGTGTACGAATGGGAAGATCCTCTTTTTTACACTATGTTATTTCAGCAATGGGAGACAACATCGGCGTGGATGGGCAAACTTGGCAAGACTACAAGGCTGAGATGCTTAGAGTGCAATGTTTGAATTTGATGTCCACCGCCGAATACCAGATGGCGACCCAAATGGTGGTCTTCCCAATCCTACACCACCGTAGAGCATTTATTGATGTACGATTATTGCTATGAGATTGTATGCACGATTATCACTATCACTATGGTATTGTATGCACGACTATATGTACGAGGGTTGTATGCACTATTATGAGTTTATGACTATGGTATTTATATGCACTATTATTCCTATGTTTTGGTGTGATCTTTTTACATTAAAATGTGCATAAGTCATGCCAAAATTTTTATTTTTTCAACACCGGTGAGCTAGAAAAAAGCAGAGGTAACATAGGCAAATTCACCGGTAAGCCAACGAAACCGACCGGTATATACCGATCGGAACCGATTGTATAGACGTTTCGATTTAGTTTTTTGAATTTGTGCGGTATTTAATGGTATATCAGTCGTATCGCTCAGTATACCGATACCGAGCCTCGGCGCTTCGCCCTTCCGGTTCGGTAAGGTACCTGCCAAGAGACCTGCTGCCTGGGTTGTAGCACCATATACATTTGAGCACTTTGGCTGCTTGTACGACCGATGATGGACTTTTTTCCTTTGCTAGGCTGTGTCCATGTGGATCCATATAGGAGATTTTATGGAGCTATGTATGCCTAGGATCGTAGCCCTGGCCCTAGGCTCATGCATATCCGCCCCTGCATATGTACCTGATAGCAACTTTTAATTTGCGTGTCTAATTGCATGTGCTCCTTGTTGGTTTTTGTTGTAAATATAGTTAGGGTTAGGGACCAAAATGTAAAAGTGAAAGAGATAAGATGGAGTACAGAAAAAGGATCGAAAGTATCGATCCAGTGATTTGCTTATTGTCTGTGTTCATGTTTACTGTTCCTCTCTACTTCCAACTCCAAATCCATCACAAAACTTTTCACTAAACTTCAATATGGTATCAAGAGCGAGTTAATCATGCGGATTTCATTCCGTTTTTGTTGATTCGGGTGTTTTTGCGGCACGACGTCGTCTAATCATACCATAATTAGGCTCGTTAGATTCGTCTCGAAAATTAAGGTAGGGGTTGTGGAATGGATTTTGTTATTTGTCAACATTTAATACTCTTATTTAGTGTCCGGAGATTGATGTGACGGGTAGTCGGTGAAATTCCAAGGAACTAAACGGGGGCAAATTTTGTTTATGCACTCCTCATGAACCAGTCCTGTCGATTGTACATACAAAATCAAAGAAATGAAGCCAGGAGGTACGACACATTTGAGATCCAGAAGGGAATAATCATTAGTACTAGATAGTCCAGCAGGAGAACATACCATAATCTTTCAGCAAGGCAGAGTTTGCAGCCTGAAACTCTAAATAGGAATCAAGCCTCTTGGTAAGAAATATCCTTAGACCATCTCCAGCAGAGTCTTCACCTCGATGTGCATCTGCAAAATGAAGAAAGAAACAACATTGTACACCCTCCAGCAGTTGCTGCATTCGGTTCTTCAATTTGCAGACACAGCCTTCCCGTGCCGCATGCTCGGGATTTCTCTCTCCCGTCTTCATTCCAACCGCCGTCTTCCTCTCTCCTCCGCTCCCCTCCCTCCCTCTCCCTCTCTCCGCATCGATCCAGCAGGCACCCTCCCTCTCCTCCGCCTTGGGCCCGCGGAGACGCCGGATCCGGATCCGCCGCGCCTACCACGCCGCATCCCTCCTCGATCTGGAGGAGCTCCACGGCCGGCGGGCGAAGCAGCTCGGGCCGGCGGGCGGCGGAGCTCGGGCCGGCGGGCGGAGCAGCTCGGGCCGGCGGGGAGGAGCTCCACGGTCGGCGGGCGGAGCAGGGGCCGGCGGGGAGGACCTCCAGGGCCGGCGCACGACGGAACAAGGACTGGGGCGGCGTAGTTCCATGCCCGGCGCGCGGCGGAGCAGGGACCGGGGCGGCGGATCTCCACGGCCGACGCTGAACTCCCTGCCCCTTTCTCCGCGGCGTGGGGCACCAGGGCAGCAACTGCTGCACGGGTCGTCGTCGGCGCCCGCGCGGGTGGTTGGACCGGCGGCGCGCGGCCCTCCCCTGCTCCGTCCTCGCTCTCCGTCGGCGCCTTGCTACCCCTCCCCGCCGGTGACCTGCAGACAAGCCTCCTTCCCCGACCTCCCCTCCACCGTCCGCTTGATCCTAGCGGCCACGGGAGGCAACTGTCCAGGAGGATGCAGATGCGCCTGCGCAACACTGTTGCACGGCCTCCTCCTTTGCGCGGCCTGGTTCCTCTCTCTTGTGCTCAAACCAGTTGCAGATGCGCAACATTGCTGGAGATGGTCTTAGAAGTTCATAAACCAACTGATACTTTTCGTCCTTCTCAAGCTGTGCAACAGCTGGCATATTGAGTAGATCACACTGCAATTACAAAAAGTTCCCATCAATCAAGCACACTGACGGAAGTACAAAGCCCGAAAAGCAGTGGCTAAACAAGTGATACATTCAATGAGCAGTGCGGTAAAGCAAAGAAAAATATATGTGAAGGATTATCCGTGATGAACAAATGGCCAGTAAGCAGACTTGAATACTTGCGGTCCACCCGGCGAGCACAGTGGCCGGGCTATCCTGCTGCTAGCTGTTAATTGCAACGAGCTGCCTTTGGCCGTGACCGTGATGTCAGGAATCTATTATTAAGTGCACTAAAAGATGAGGTGATGCAAGAGTTGCTCGAGAGTCCTGAGACTATCCACACTATTCATAATTCATATTCTTCTTTAAAACGAAATATTCATATTTAATCATCAAGATTCTCTATTTTATACAACTTTATCTCCCACTCGTCATCCTCTATATCTTTTCCTCTATACCAACTACCAGCTATGTGTCCCACATGTCAACCTCACTCTCTCTTTTACTCCCCTCCCCTTCCTTTCTCTTTCTCTCTTCCTCCACATCCTCTCTCTTCGCCGACTTCTCTCCTCCCCGGCGCAGGCCGCCTCTCCCTCCGGCTACGGCAAGCAGGCAAGCGCCGCGCGCCCCACCCTCCCTCCGCCGCACGCCACCTGGTCTCTCCGCCGCGGGGCAGGGTGGGGCTCGGGCCGGCGACCGGAGCAGCGGCGGTGTGCGAGGCGGGGGAGTGAGGCGGAGGAGCTCCTCGCTTCCTCTGGCGACAGACGACAATCGCGGTATAGATGGCCAAATGGGCTGGGCCAAACGGGCGGCACGAGGAACGACACGATTTGGCCCGGCCCAAGCACGACACGGTCCGCATAAGGATGGGCCGGCCTGGCACGACCTAGTATGGCAGGCCGGGCTTCGGCCACTACCGCGGCACGCGGGCTGACACGGGCACGGCCCGTTTAAGTGGAAGGTACGATTTGACCCACTATATCTTTTCTCACACATTAAAAATAGCTATGTTTGTCATTGTAACATACTCCCTCCGTCCCTAAAAGATTGTCGTTGTTGGTGTGCGTGTCATAACTTTGACTCGATTTGTAGAAAATACGTGCAACATTTGTATCTCCAAATAAATTTATTAAAAAACTAGATTCAAATACCTTTCTAATGATACTAATTAGATATCATAAATATTAATATTTTTAATATATATTTAATTGAAGTTGTTTCTCAGGAACCGCAAACGTCAGTCTTTTAGGGACGGAGGGAGTATCATATCTATATATATGTCAATATATGACAACATGTATATGATCATTATATGTATGCTAAAACTACCAAAACTTTAAGAATATGGACATATTATATGTATTTATGCATCGATTGTCATAGATTTTAGATTTTTTTTTCACTTAGTGGGCTAATGAGCGGCCCAACCCAGCTAGGGCTTATGGGCCGGGCTGGCCCGCATAAGGCCTACCCAACGAGTATAAATCACATTTTTTAGGGATGGATTAAGGGTTTTCTTTGCAAGCAAAGGAGCCAACCTCACAGGATTTGGTTGCTGCGCCATCGCTACGTTTGGTGCAGGTGGTCAAGGAGTTCTTTACCCAGACACATGGGTGGCGGTCTAGTCTTCGAATTGATTGTCATTAAAGTGTTTTGAGTTTCTCTCATCTTTTTAGACTGTGTGCATCACGCTATGCAGAGGTCAGGAGTATTTCAAGACATTGTATCAAGTCGATGTAATGACCTTGAAATTTAATAAAAAGCTTCCTTTATCGAAAAAAAGTGTGTTGCTTGGTGTAGCGGTTGTGTGCTGGGTCATTTGGCTTGGCAGGAATAATGTAGTGTTCCAAAGATCAAAAACTGATTCGTGTTTGCAGGTCCATCCTGTCTAAGGAGGAGGACATGAGTAGCTTGTTGATTGGAAGTCGAAGGTCGGAGACGACGGCTTTAGAAATCTTCAACAATTATGGTTGGAATGCGCTAAGAAGGATTGTGTACTACTAGGATGTCTTTTTCGGTGTGTGTGCGCGCGCTACTGGGGCGTTGTAGGTCTTCTTTTATTTAAGTGTGTGTTGTTGCGGTTGGTGTACTTTGTGAGTCTCTTGGATTGTGTTTGCAGTCTGAGTGCTGCGGTTGTACTAGATGGCTTTTTTTTTTTGGCCGTATGCATTCTCCTGGTAACGTAGAGGCTGGGTTTTAATCTTTTTCTAAAAAAAATTAAGTCCAAGTAGTATACACTTTTCAATTTCAATAAAATGTTGATTTCCACCATTTGTGACTCAGATCTACGCTATGCAATTAGTAGAGACTTTCAAACATTTCCACTTAGCATGATAAAATCATGAATTACAGGCATTTCAAGAGGCATTGTAAACGCGAAACCGTCCACAAGTTCGGAGTGGGAAAAATGAGAACCAAGATATATCAGTTTATTTTAACGGGCATTCAGTTCCTTGTAGCATATCATTCGTCTTGTTTGGATCCGTGAGCTAGAGTTAATTTTAGTTAGTTGGAGTTCAACTAGCCACAAAGTATCTGAACATGAGGGTTAGATTGAGCTAGGTTGCATCTAACCCATCCAAAAACTATCCCACTCAAGAGGTGCCTATTGGAGTTAGTTCATGTTGGGTCCACCAAAAAGTCATTTTTCTCTCTCCCTCCACCCACACCTAATAATTGAAAAAGTACATTTAATATCATTTTAACCATTCCATTCAAACACCTCTAAAGCTAGATTTAGTTTAGAGCTCGAGCTAAAATTAGAAACTAACTCTAACTTTGACTGGAGCTTGACTGCGAGGATGGGGCGGAACATTCATCATGGCAGGAAATATATGACTTTATTTAACACCAAACAATATACTGTAGACGGGCAACTGATCAGGTCATGAGCTTTATTGCAAGAAACATCTTTCCAATGAGAAACAACTTCCATCAAAACCTTTTGCCCTTCTGTCATCTTTATAAGGGTGAGTCAAAATCCAGAGCAAAATACTATCTCTATTAGATCCACGCTAGATATCCTACAGTACATTTCAAAGGACAAAAAAGGAACAATTTTGTTCACTCCCTACTACCACCCATGCTCAACACACATCGCTGGATCCATCAAAATCACACCTCAGTTACTATCTGTGAAGTCCGCGTCAATGACATCCCCATCATTGGGTCCCTTGGCAGGTCCGGCACCAGGCGTAGGCCCATCCTCAGCATCTGGTGTAGGTCCAGATGCACCAGGCTGGTTGTACATCGCCTGCCCGATCTGCATCACCTCCTGGTTCAAAGCAGCCATGGCGTCCTTCATGGCCTGTGTTGATCCACCAGAAATGGTGTCTTTGAGCTCCTGGAGCTTCACATCCACCTTCTCTTTCACAGGAGCAGGGACTTTGTCGCCGAGCTCCTTCAGTTGCTTCTCGGTCTGGTAGACCACAGAGTCTGCCTGGTTTTTGGTGTCAATGGCATCTCTCTTCTCCTTATCCTCCTTGGCAAACTTGTCAGCCTCTTCTACCATTCTCTCAACCTGCAAAAGGAGGCAGTTCCAGAAGGGTTCATGCAGGCAGTTCAAGAAGGGTTCATGCACCAATACAGGTACTAATTTTCATGGAATCAGTGGTACCACACTATTCTACAGGAATAGTACAGAAACATAACAGTGGCATCAGATTTGTCAATGATACCACCAGATAAAAATGAAACCAGCACCACATCATTGACATAAGGCGAAATAAATCTGGCAAATTTATGTCTGGCCTCACCACCAACAGCACACTACCATTTATCAAACCAAATGATGCCTAGGCGAAATTTTGCGACATACCTCATCCTTTGGTAGCGTACTTGCGCCAGTAATGGTGATATCCTGTTTCTTTCCAGTGCCCTTATCAATGGCAGCAACTGAGAGAATACCATTTGCATCAATATCAAACTTCACTTCAATTTGTGGGACACCACGAGGTGCAGGAGGAATCCCATCCAACCGGAAGCTTCCAAGAGACTTGTTGTCCCTGACAAACTCTCTCTCTCCCTGGAGAACATTGATCTCAACACTTGTCTGTCCATCTGCAGCTGTTGAGAATACCTCTGATTTTGAGGTGGGCAGTGTGGTGTTCCTGGGGATAATCTTTGTCATCACTCCACCCAATGTCTCCAAACCAAGAGATAATGGAGTAACATCGAGAAGAACGACATCTTTCACATCTCCAGCCAAAACCCCACCCTGGTATTACAACGGATGCAGATATATTAAATCTGGCATATCGAATAAGTCAAAATGATGCTTTACTACGTAATGTCATGCCATGTTCATTATAAATGCAGCTTTACAAACATGTGGGGGAAGAAACATGAGCTAACGGCTCTCCGTGTAAGGATTATGTTCGGCAACACGCGATCACATTTGAGAACAAAGAAAATCACCTGCACAGCTGCCCCAAGAGAAACAACCTCATCAGGGTTGACTGTAACATTGGGATCCTTGTCGGTAAGCTTCCTCACAAGTTCTTGCACTGCTGGGATTCGTGTGGATCCACCCACGAGAATCACTTCATCTAGATCGCCGACCGACAACTTGGCATCTTTCAAAGCATTATTAACAGGAGTTTTAAGCCTGTCACCAAAGAGAATGTCAGTAAAGCCTTTCATAAAATGAGCATAAATACAAGTAGAGAAATGAATTTAAAGAACTGGACTCAAAATACCGACAGAATGTCCAAGATTACCTGTCAATAAGGTCTGAACATAGTTCCTCGAATTTGGCTCTCGAAAGCGTTGCCTCAATGTGTTTCGGCCCATCAGCAGTAGCAGTAATGAATGGCAAGCTGCATTTAAGGCGTTCATGAATAAGCGATTCCCGTTCATGAATAAGCAATTCCAAATGATGTAGATCAACAGCTGAGCAGAGTTCAAGTTTAAAATTATCTTTGTACAACTGAGATCTACCTACCTAATGTTTGCCTGTGTCAGCGTTGACAGTTCCATCTTAGCCTTCTCTGCTGCCTCGGTAAGCCGCTGAAGGGCTTGTTTATCCTTCAGAAGATCAATGCCTTCATCTTTCTTAAAGTTGCTAGCTAGCCAGTCTACTATTCTCTGCACAGGCCAAGGATAACATGATCAATATAGTGGAGAGTTATCACCCCAAAAATTGCAGAACTTGTGCCAAAACAATTGCACTAATAATGTCTGAAATTGGTTTGATGCTTAGACTGGTTTCCAAATTCAATATGATCGATCTTTGAGGAAAAAAAGTTAGGCGCTACGCAGGTCAAACCATGCTTTGCATAATTGCACCTGTGTACAATCCAGGCAGCCAGAGTAAGGGAGTGTCATATATATTTGAATTTTCATACTAGAACATAAAAATTGACATATCATGCATCCATGATTTGCATGTCCAATGTTCATCTTCCTCAATCCTATCAAAGCTCTGAAACGCAAGGCTGGAAAATACCTAGCTAAGCACAGAAATGCTGCCCCACCTAGCACCCCTTTTTTAAACATTGCATTCGATTGGTACTACACCACAATGCGTTCTGACTTTTCACATGTATTGCTCATTTGCACTTTCAGGAATTCAAATCGCATTTTTATGAATTCTAAAATAGAAGTCAGAAATCTACATAGTGTTTGTTACTCAGAATCGTGTTAACAAAAGGCAAGGACCCAAATGTAAGAAAAACTATATCACAGTAAAATGTATAACAGCAGAACAAGAAACAAAACGGCATCAGTTGACACAACTCAATTCAGCATACGATTTATATCTTTTTTTTAAACAAAAACAAAAGAAAATTTGGCACCTTATCGAAGTCATCACCACCAAGGTGTGTGTCACCAGATGTGGAAAGCACCTCAAATACACCATCTCCAACCTCCAGTACTGCATGATGGTATTGTTTTAGTCATAAGATGAGTATGAACGTAAGAAATCATTTACAGTGTAACAGCAAGACACCGGCAGAATCTCAATTTCACACAGAAAATATAAATGAAATGATCAACATGGTTACAACAGTCCGGTCAACAAGTTGTTAATTTGATGACAGAAAATACTCAGAAAGCCTCAATGAGTTCAATATGAAAGATCTGGGATCCATGCCTTATAATTTATCTTTACTATTATAACTCTTGCAACCATATAACTAATTGTTTCTCTTTAAAAGTAGTGTTCATTAAACACATGACTTAAAGAGAATACCGCTTAAAGTTCCTGGACAAACCAATTGACACCTAATAGATCGAAATGGACAAATCCTGAGTTTACTCCTGAACAATTATAAGAAAGAGAAATCAACAGGGAGACTGTTGCTTACCAGATACATCAAAGGTACCGCCTCCCAAGTCAAACACTAGAATTGTTTCATTATTTTTCTTCTCAAAACCGTAGGCCAGTGATGCAGCAGTTGGTTCATTTATAATACGAAGAACTTCCAGCCCTGCAATACGGCCAGCATCTTTTGTTGCTGTCCTTTGTGAATCGTTGAAGTATGCTGGGACAGTAACCACTGCTTTTGTAATTTTCTCATTAAGAAACTTAGATGCGTCATCCACCAACTTCCGCAAAACCTGTCGTGGTAATAAACTATGATAAATCAAATGTACAATAAATAGAAGTAAAACGATAAGCATCCAAACATATTTGTCTAGAAGCTACTCAAAGTATAAGTTATACAGATGATAACTGAAATACAGAATACAGATAACTCAACAACTTAACCAAAGGAATTTTCAAGCAATCATCAATGTTGATAGAAACCATATAGCAATGCCACTTCTTTCAGAATGGAATTAAAACACACAAAGCCCAGTTTGGTGCGACCAGACTTTTACGGTGTGCAGCGTTCTGGAAAAACATCCGCGCATTCGAAACAGGCGCTAACACTCCAAAGGATTAGAACTAGAGAGCAAGTTAAGGATTCATACGTTGACTATCCAGTGCCAAATTGAAATGAAATGTCACCAAATTGAAACATATTTCCACAACTGAACAGATTCTCCTCAAATGTCCAATCTAATTGCATGACAAACTATTAATATACAGTATGGTACTATGGTGCTTACAAGCAACTACCCAGGTCCAAGAGCTGTATCCTCTAGTAAAACTGATGACTTTTCGATAATACCCAATCGATAAATAACAAACATAGTATCTATACACATCCTCCAGCTCGAATGCCTATATGAACCGTAGCACATTTACTCAATTTTGCATTAAACAACAAACTTACAGTGAAGTGCGTATCAAGTAACTGAGGATTCCTTTTCCGAGGAAAGGTAACTTTAGACTGAAGAGGGGTATACCTGCGCGGAAATCTCCTCAGCGGCGAACTGCTTGCCGATGGCGGGGCAGTCGAGCTTGACGTTGCCGTTCTCGTCCCTGACGACGCCGTAGGAGACCTGCTTGGCCTCGTCGTCGACCTCAGACATCTTGCGCCCGATGAACCTTTTGACGGAGAAGAAGGTGTTCTCGGGGTTAACGACGGCCTGGCGCTTGGCGATCTGGCCGACGAGTCGCTCCCCGGTCTTGGTGTAGGCGACGACGGAGGGCGTGGTGCGGGCGCCCTCGGCGTTGGTGACGACGGTGGGCTTGCCGCCCTCCATGGCCGCGACGGCGGAGTTGGTGGTGCCCAGGTCGATCCCCACCACCTTCTCGCAGGTGACCCGGAGCGCGACGCCGCCGCGGGCCCCGCGGGAGGGCGCGCGCATCCGCACCGCCGCCGGCGCCAGCCGCCGGCCCACGAAGGGGGAGCTCGGCGGGGCGGCCCCGCTCCCGGTCCCCCGCCGCCGGGAGAAGAGGAAGGGCGAGGCGCCGCCCGCGGCCGCCGCGCCGACCTGGGAGCAGGTGAAGGAGGCCATGGCGCGCGAGCTCGCGGGTGGGGTGTGGAGGGGGAGCCCTAACCCTATCCGAGGAGGGGAGGGGAGGTGGGGCGGAGACGGAGGGGGGAGCGCAGCGGCGGAGGCGAGGGGATAAGAGGGGGAGGAGAAGGTGAGGGGAGGGGAAGTTTATACTGGCGAGGGGCTGACGTGTGGGGCCGGGCGAGAGGTAGTTGGCGTACGGGTGGTGGCGGCGGCGGCGGTGGAGACCGCGTGAGGCGAGGGTGGGTTTTGAACGGCTTGGGTTTTCGTGGGCCGGTGCCGAGTGAGAAGCCGCTGCCGCTGCTGCTGCTTCTTCTGCACGCACACGGGCTTCTCTCGTGGAGTTTGTTGCGTCGGCGTCGTCGTCGCCGGTCACGTTGGGCATGGGAGATTCAGATGGTTCAAACGTAGGGAACCTGCAAAGAATTATGCGTTTGCGAAATTGTGGTGATACTTGTAGCTTGCGTGCATGGGAATTATAAAAAATACTTTTGCTAGATTCTTTCACACTTTTGTCTGATTTACACCTTTTAATTTCAAAGCTATTTTCATCTATTACAACTCATGCAAAAATAAAATAAAATAAATAACTAGAGAAGCCGTGAAGGTGTGCTCTTGGATTTATTTTGGTACACAGTACATACACACAGAGCTCGTCGTCGAAATATATCGAATCGAAGAAACTCGAAAGAGAAAAGAACCCCAACTTTCCCAATTTGCTTTTGAGAATAAGTAAGCTTTGATCTCACCAAACTCATGGCCATGCGTGTGCTTCAGAGTTCAGGCAGACAGTAGCTCAAAATCCGGACCTCGCTTGTCGGCCTCCTCCGTACCAGGCCAGGTTTACTCAAAGCCCATTAGGCCCAACAAGTAACGGCCCACCCCACCCGTCCGTCTAGCTAGGGTTTGCTTGCTCTCCTCCCCCCGTCCACGCCACCGCAAAATCTTTCCCACCATTTCGTCGCCCCATTTCCCGCCACCCCACCTCGCTCCGTCCCCAGATCCCTCGCCCTCCTCTCTCTCTCCACCCCCACGCCGCCGGGTCGCCGCCCCCCGCTTACGAACTAGTACCCTCGACTGCGCGGCGAGTGAGCAGCGGCGGGGCGATGGAGGCAGAGATCCGCGCGGAGCTCGAGAGCAGCGGCTTCTCCATCGGGGGCACCGGCCCCGAGGATGCCGCCCAGATCCTCTCCACGCGTAAGCACGCGCGCACGCCCTCCACGCTCCACATCCCCTCCCTCTTCTCTAGTTTTCGATTGGCGTCGGTGCTAATCTGTGCTCATGTGGGTGTGTGTGGCTTTGTTTGCAGTGTTGACGTATTGTATCAACTACAAGATGAGCCCCGCGGACCTCGTCTCCAACTGGGAGGTCTACTACCTCAACAGGTCACCTCATCCCAGATTAGAATGTTGCAAATAACATCAATTGTAGCAGCTTTTACAGATGAAATGAGGCCAGCAATATTGTCTGGAGGTCATTTTAGCACTGTATGTGGGGGAAAGGGCACATTTCTATGTGAAGTTGGGTATATAAACTTCTGAAAAACAATGGTAGCTTCTTTTGCTGCTAAACCAAGCATATCATTTGCGCAGCGGTGCTGGTTAATTTTGATAGGATGTTAGGATAATTTTAATAAGGTGTTACTCGTTTTGATAAGTTTTTGAAGAACCTTCATGACATACCAATCCAGACATTTTTCTCATCTGAACTGCCAGAGAGAAGAGGAAATTCAGGAAACACCTGTTAACTAATGGAGGTCTGAACCTTGTTTGCTGATTGGACTAGTTTTTAGCCCCTTACTAAAGCAATATCAAGTAATGATGTTGCCACAAGTTCATGGATATTTTGCATAATCCTCTTGGTTCACTGTTTGTTCTATTGGCTTGAGTGTAAATGATCACTACATCAGCTTACATGAACTGTTATCGAATTTTGCTGGTTCTCTTGTTTAGACTTTAAATCCTATCCATATTTATGTACCATTAAAACAACACAGCTCATGATTGTGATACCAGGACGGCAGGATCAATATTGTTACTATTAGATTTTCTGAACTCAACCATACTGTTACTGTTAGATTTTTTTAACTTCATCTCTTAAATTGTTGGTATGTTCCAATATTTATCATTTTAAAGCCTTTTATTTTCACTCTATTATGTGATGCAACTAGGGGAACTAAAAGAACTAATTTATGCAGGCAATTGGATGGCTTAAAGCTCGAGAGGTCATATCTTGATGGTTTTCAGTCGCACCTTCAAAATGAAGTTAAAGAAAGGATAATAGAAGAAGAGGCTGACCTTCACATTTACTCCAGTAACGACGTTGACATGTTAGTTTCCACATATCAGATTCACTTATTTGCATGGTTGTCACAAAAGTACCTTTGTTAGTTATGTCACTGTCAAAGGAAATATGTAATGTAGAAGTAATTGTTGCAGGCTCTTGAACAATTCACACACAGATGAAGCAGCATTTCTTGACACGCCAGTCTCTAAACAGGAAAAAACCCCTGGAGAGCCATTTAACTCTGAGCTAACTCCTCTGACAAGCGACAGACCATCATCCAGCAGAGTGGCCAAAACAAATGGTGACCGTATTACCCCTTTCGCAACTCGACTAAATAAATTTACTCAGCAGTATGCTCTTAATGCTGATAATGCGGCTAGCATGCCAAGCACACATGAGGCTGAAACCACAGATGATGAAGTAATTAAAAGAATACAACCAAGTCAACGATGCTCCTTACAAGTTCAGCGCTCACAGCCTGAACCAGGTTGCAGGTTCATGTATGACAGAATGGAAGACAGAGTAAGGTCACTGCCAATCTTTTTTTCTTAATTGTTGTTAGCAGCTGTTCTTTGACTGCATCCCTTTTCCAGTTTAATTACTTGGAAGATCGGTTACGAAAATCGGCAACCTTGTTTTCTGCATCTGGGTTTTGTGGAGAACCTGCAGATGCTACCCTTGCTTCAGAGGTAACTGCAAGGCACCTTGGTTTTGCTCTGTTAACAACTTATTTCATTCTTATCCCTTTCCTTGATAGCATAACCAATTTTTTTCTCGAACACGCAGGAGAGCTGCGCATCATTATATTGAGAAGAAAAAGCATAACCAATTATTTGCTCTCTGTAGGAGAAAATGTTCGCAGTCGGCATGGTAACCTGTGATGGGGAAGGTCGTTTGAATGAAAAATCCATCTTGCTACAGGGCAGGTAAGTGTGCTTCTTGGGCCCATTCATGTGGTGATCTTTGCTTAGACACATTTTGCTATTTCCTTAGGCTAACGACACCAACATCTTTTTCTAGTGTTGAGCACTCCAGGGGACAGCGTGTGCGCCTTGACTTGAAGGATCTTGATCACTTCTCTTTGTTTCCTGGACAGGTAAGCACAGCCAGCTCTGATGACATACATTTTCTACTGAATCAAATTAACACAAAATTAAAATAACAGGTGGTGGGTATTGAAGGCCACAATCCCAGTGGACACTGTTTCGTTGCATCAAAGTTGATTGATTCAATACCGGTCTCTGTGGATGCTCAACTTCCTAGTGCTAAGAAACAAGCTGTTGACAATGGAAACCGCCACCAAAATTCTGATGCTGGTACTCCACCAAGAGCATTGTCATCGGTTAGTTACCGTCTGGTCTTTGGAAAAAATGATGTACCAAATATATCTGTTTGACGAATAATTATTGCTGTTTCCTCCAAGCTTATATATCAGTTCATTTGCCCTTCTATTTTGGTTTCTTTTCCTAGGAGTCAACTGTATGTTTATCTTTCTTCATTTATTGCAATAATGTGCTCAATGACAGGAGAATATGCCAAAGATTAGTTTAATTTAGATGCCATTTGGTCATAGATTTCCACGCCCTTGAGACCTCGAAACATGAAATGGACAAATTCCTTCTCTTAGGAACACATACGAGAAAACGGATAATTGCTTACCTTTGAATACTTCATGCTTTTTATAGATCATTGCGGCAGGTCCCTACACAACAACTGATAATCTGTTGTTTGAGCCACTGCAAGAACTTCTGTCATATGCTTGTCGTAAGCAACCTCAACTGCTCATATTGGTGGGTCTTCTCAATTTTGTGCACAAAACAAGCTCACATATTTGAAATGGTCTGGTACTGTACATAACAATTGATTCTCTGTTTTTTCTTTTCAGATGGGACCCTTTATTGATTCTGACCATCCTGACATAAAAAAGGGTACTGTTGACCAAACATTTCATCATATTTTCCATTTTGAAATTCTGAGAAAGGTAAGTAAATGCTCATTTCTGTAGATGTCATGCTGGCACATTGTCAAATGCGGTAGTAATTCGTCTGTTATATACTTTTGTTCAGATACAAGACTTTACCCAGTATTTGGGGAACACTGTCCGTGTAATTCTCATTCCATCAGTGCGTGATGCTCACCATGACTTTGTTTTCCCTCAGGTTTGTAGTTTTCCTTGTTGAGATCTCATTTAACAATTATAAAACATGTTGCTGTATCATTACATATCAACTAGTACATGCATAATTAGATGTAAATTTTGCTGAGTTTTAACTCATGTTTTCTCTAATGACCTAGGCTTGGTAATCCGATGCTATCTGCAAATGCATTGTGTTATTGTTATTTAAGCCCTTTTAATGTTCTCAGTGCATGCATCTCTAATGGTATATCTGTATTGTTGCTTACATGCAGCCTGCATTTGACTTGAATTTACCGGAAGATATCACACATCAGGTATATCCATAGCTTTGTAGGATTGCCCTTGAGAACTATTTGATGATTATATCCCTTTGTTTTTAAAAGGTTTATGTACATTATGCAGATTTCTTGTCTGGCAAATCCAAGTCTATTCAGTTGTAACCAGGTACGCTGTATAAATGAATGTAACAGATAATATCATGGACATGTGATGGTTGGATGACAAAGTGCATATGGTTGTCTTTGTCTAATATCTAATACGGATGCTTTTATTTCAGTTAAATTTTTTTGCTATTCTGCCGTGATTTTTTTTTTTGAAAATAGTCATTCAACTTAAAAGAAAATGTGTACCCTTATTTTGATCTTAATATGCTCCTCATCTCCTGCATCTTCCATCTAGTTGTCACGTTGTCTAGAAGAGTCATTCAATGCTTGGGGATTACTAGACCTGAATGCTGATTGTTCTTTTGTTTGCCAATAAGATATATACATACCAAATTTGGCAACTTACTGGAAAATGTGCCTTTGTTAATATATACATATATTCATATTATGAACAAAATTCCTCACATGTAATGTAGTTTTTAGAATTTCTATCATTAACTTTAATCTTATCAAAAAATGTTTCTTTGTTACTTTCCAGATACACTTTGGCTGTTGTACAGTAGACATCCTGAAACAGCTCAGTGGTGAAGAAATTTCTCGCAAGCCAGCTATTGGAAAGCCTGGCGACAGGATTGGGCGACTTGCAACACACATATTAAAGCAACAAAGGTGACTCCATTTAGTTATGCAGTTGTAGTACTAGGGGTGAATTATGTTTTAGTTTCAGAGTTCTGATGCTGTGCACCTCCTGCAGCTACTATCCTCTATATCCTCCTGCTGCTGGTGTGCCATTGGATTTCTCACTTGCTAAGGAAGCCCTGGAAATCTCATCGGCTCCAGATGTTCTCCTGCTTACTTCCGATCTTGCTCCATTTGTGAAGGTAATTACAAGTTTATGACAGGCAGTACATTTTATTGAAAATTTTAATATGCATATATTATTATATTTGGGTTTTGACCATCTTGGAGCTCATTGCTGAAACTGTGGATTCATGTCTGTTGTTTATGAGCTACTTCCTTTGCTTTTAAATGAAGTCATGCTGAGCACATTTTGTTTGCAGGTCCTTTCCCTTGGGGAAGGCAGCAATGTTCAGGAACAGTTTATTTGCATGAACCCTGGGAGGTTGGCAAAGGGTATTGGTGGGGGTACATTTGTGGAGCTTTACTACAACGAGGACCCCGACAGGACGAAGGCCTCCATCATCCGCATATAGTTTTCCTGCTGGAACATATCACTTATCCACTTAACATGAAAGGAGGCTGATTCATCCGCTGGAAAATTTACCAAAGGCATGTGGTCTTGTTTGCCACCAGTAACACCCTACAGGAAGGATTGAAGTGCTCAGATTTATTTGTGGCAAGCTTTCTTGGTCACATGCAAACTGAGCAAGGAAAGCCATATCAGTGTTTGCTTAGCTTATAGTAGTATTTCTGTTGTAACCAAGTACCCACTAGAAGATTCACATCTGATCTTTATCCTGTTTCCCATCCTATTGTATATCAGGAGCTGGTTGGTCCATCCTATTGTATATCAGGAACTACTTGGTCCAAGCTATTGCTGTTTCCCGCCATAGCATTTATGATGGTTCCATGCTTATTGGCAGTTTCTATCCAGAGTGTTAACAATGTCTCCACCGAAGTGGTAATGCTCTGTTTTGCAATTCCCAACTCTGTATAACTTTGACATGTTCCCGAATGCAAATTAACTCCTTATGACTTTATCCAAGTATTGAGGAAGTTGTGTGGCTGTTATAATAGATTTCAAACTGAGGCATGAGTCGTTTTTGCTCATCCACCTGACCAGAGTACATAGTGCACATTTTCCATCGATCGAAAATTGTGTGAACAGAGACATGAATTGTTTTTGCTCTGCACATGAAAATGAATGGATGGAAATGGAAAAGCAAATTAAATGGTTCAGAATTGATCATTGCTGCTTGCTGCTCTTCAGCAGCTTGCTTTCCTTCCTCTCCCGGAAGTACTCCAGCCACAGGTTACCCACCCACACGATGCTCACCGCTATCCCGGCGCCGATGACCACCGTCCACGACGCCCACGCCCACGTCGGCACGCGGCCGCCGCCGCCGGAGGAGGCGTAGAAGAACCCCACCACCCTCACGAACCACGCCGGGCCGAGCGCGGCCCTCGCCGCCGTGTATGCCGCGTAGAACGGCGGCGACAGCGCGGCGTACACCCTGGCGGCGAGCGGCGAGTCGCGCCGGCGCATCCCCGCCAGCGTCCACACGTTCTGCGCGGCGCTGGTGGCCTCGGCGAGCACCTCCAGCGGCAGCAGCGCGGCGGCGCCGGCGCCGGCGGCGTGGCGGCAGGTGGCGAGGACGTAGAGCGTGGCGAGGTGGTGCGCCACGAAGAGGGTCTCGCCGGGGAGGAAGAGGAGGTAGTGCGCCAGGTCCACGGCGAAGTAGGCCGTGCTGAAGTCCAGGACCAGGCCCTCTGCAGCTGTGTTTGGCGCAGCCAGGACCGCGAGGAGGCCGGCGTCGCCGGCGGCGCGGTGGCGGGAGAGCACGGCGCGGAGGGCGAGCAGCGCCGCGGGGGTACCGTGGAAGAGCGAGGTGAAGCAGCTAGCGGCCTCGGCGCGGTGCCGCGCGCCCCAGCGCCGGAAGACGATGAGGTAGCCGACGAGGTAGATGGACGCGAACATCGCCAGAAACGGCAGGAACATGGATTCTTCCGCGCCCGCGCGTGGCGTGGCGGCGGCGGCGTGCTCCTCCATGGGAGAGCAGAACAAGAACGCGCTCCACTGCTAGTGCTCACCGCTGGCTCCGCGAGGAAGATGACGTACGCTGCCTACAACTACAACCCTCGTCGATCGCATGCGTGGAAGAAAGGTTGGGTGGGACAGAAGAGGGAGAGGGATGAGCTCTAGAAAAACGAGATGGCCGCGGCATTCGTCGTCTCGCTCGAGCGCTTGCGGCGTGACGCCGTTGTTGGCTTTGGCGTCTGCGTGGCTGTGACCTGGAGGTGAGTAGCCGAGCAGGCTCGCTTGCGTGGCTACAGTTTCAGCTGGCAAAGCGACTACCTAGCTTTGGGATGCTCCGTGGTGGCGCGCGCTTCATAAAGCAAAGCATATTCTCCTTTGCTTAAACCAGGAATATTCTCCGTTATTTTTTTAAAAAAAATTGAATATTCTCAAAGCGACGTGAGCTTACTTTCTTTCGAATTACACAATACAACAAATACACTCACAACGCAACCATACTCACCCCCTATGAACGCACGCAAACCCTACCTTTAGACTATCTCCGACAAAACATGCATCCGGCAACCCATACCCATTTTGCATCGCTCACAGTGTTTTTGGGTACCAAAATCATGATCCAACAGACCACCCAAATCGACGACACATTTTGCCTGCCTGCCTCATTGGAACCCAAAACTGCATCTTCTCTCTCCACAAATGCAATTCTCTGGCAGGCGTCTGGGTGGGGCCGGCAAGACCTGGCAGGGGATCCACCGCCTGCCGCTGCTGCTTGTGCGTTCGCTGTTGGAGAAGTAGAATTTTTTAGGCGCGATGCATTTTCTGTGCACTACCTAAAATGGTGAATGGGTCTCGGTTTTGCATTTCTACGGTCGGAGACAGTCTTATGAGCATCTTCGAAGACTAAGCCGACACATACTCAAGATTGACACCTCGCTGTCGACAGAAACGTCGTCTACCACTGAAAGCACAATACCGTTAAATTCTGATAAATTCGCTCTCACGAGGAGTCGAACCCAGGACCTCAGGTGCTACTGAGACTCTTTTAACCACAAGGCTACAAGCTCTTTCGCACACTACCTCATAAGCGCAACAATGGTCCTGTTTAGATACTCTAACTTAGATAAAGTTAGAATTAGTTTCTAACTCTAGCTCTAAACTAACTCTAGTCAAAGATGTGTTTGTATGGAATAGTTAGAATGATATGAAATGTACTTTCTCAATCATTAGGTGTGGGTGGAAAGGGAGAGAAAAATCATTTTTGGTGGGCCCAACATGAACTAGCTCTAATTAGCACCTCTTGTAAGGGATAGTTTTTTAGGTGGATGAGATGCAACTAACCCAATCTAACCCTTTTGTTTAGATCTGAAGGACTGATTAGGCGACCAGAGAGGGGGATTGAATGGGAGCCGATAAAAATTCTCTCCTGTGAGATGAACTCGACTATGCCCCAAAATCAACTCCAAATCCGAGCACACACGATGGTGAACGTAATCGCCAAGGTCACGTAGTCACAAAGGACCTACCAACCCTAGGAGCGATCCTTGGTTCAACTAGCGGAAGCACAAATCAAAGAACCAAAGCACTTAGCCAAAGCTACGCGAGCCAAAGGCGGACTGTCCGCAGGGGTGGGGCGGACTGTTCGCGAGAACCGAGCGGACCGTCCGAAATTTCAACCCGAACCTCCAGTAGATCACCACGAAAAACGGACCGTCCGACGGTTCACTTCAGACCGTCCAACGCCCGCCGACCGTTCGTGCCTTGCTTGCGGACTGTCCAACAAACCCCTTGCAACAAGAACCCAAGACCAAAGCGGATCGAACTACGAGCTCGGGAAAACAAGCGACGAACTCGAAGAACTGGGCACCTCGCGGACGGTCTGTGGTGACCTCGCAGACGGTCCGCCAGGTGCGAATCAGCACAGCCTGAGAAACAAACCCAAACTTCTGATCGATGGATCTCTCAAACCACTTGGAGTCTGGAGACGAAATTTTGGGGAGATGTTGAACACCTCAAAGGGAAGATATGCCCCAAAAATTTCGGCCTCTAACTCCCTACAACTCCCGGAATCACGAATCTCGTGACTCAACCTCAGGAACTCAGGCTCCACCAAAAACCACCAAATCAGAGAGCTTTCCATGGGATTTGAGAGGCAAGATCACCAAAAAAAGAGGCACACCAACCTCATGTGTGATTCCCAACACAAATCCCTCAAAGAAAAGGCTCCGAAAATCACAAAAAGGAAAACGTGGGGAGACAAAGAGACACTAGATGAACCACGCCGAATCTTCTATACATACCATGAAAGGTTCATAGAAGGTCTAGCAAGCCGCCCGAACATCCAACCCTCTCTCAAGATGAATCATGAAGTTCTCAAGCTAGCCTATGGAAAACCTAAAGGAAGGGGAAAACTAGCAAGCAAATGAACTAGGGTTCCAAGAGGTGGTTGCCATCCTCTCTCCTCTAAGTTTATATGGAGGCAACCGAAAGACAAAACTACCCCTATTACATAATAGAAGATACACGCCCCCGAAGGGCACTTTGGGAATATGTCGTCGTAGCACCATCGGATGGATGCGCATCCACCGCAAGCTTGCGTAGCACCAACGCAACCCTTGCGATCGTGTCGCGTGTCCTCCGCTTCGAAGCTTCTCGGCGCGCCCGGATCCCGTCTCCGCCTGTCGAGCCTCCGGTCTTGGCTTTGTGGCTCAACCAAGGAACCCGACGGTTTTGTGGTGAACCGCCGCAAACCCCGCAGACTCAGTGTAGCCTCCACGCCAAGCTCCTCTTGACTTCACCACCATGTCGTCCCGGCTCGGTGTTGGTTTTGTGGAGTAAACCAACCAAACCCCGCATGCAGACTCCGGTTGTGAGCCGCTACCCTGCACCTGCTCATGTCCACGACTTTGTTGACGGTCGATTTCTGTCAACCAAGAGCACTTGTTACACTTTGGTTTCAGCTTTGAATTATGACTAACCTGCCACTAGGCATACTAATGATGTAACAAGTTCACACTTGCATGTCATTTTTGGAGTTTATTATTTACGCAGGAAATCAGCGTTAAATAGGAGACTTTCGGGATAAGTTCATCAAGCACTTTATGAGAAGATCATGAAGCCCGTCACAAGTCAAGACATGAAGTGAACACGACTCCAAATGACCCAAGGATCGAAGCATCAACACGTAAAACTTTGGGGACTAGGAGGTTTACCAACGAGATCAACTCAGCCCGAGAGATATTCTTGTAGCCCAGAACAGCATGATCTTTCGGTGCAGATTCGGAGACTTAAACGACCTCTAATGGCAAAAGTTTGACTACCAAATTTGTGTGCCTCGACGATAGCTTTGATTTGGACATATGGAAGGCCTAATTCGGGTCAAGGAGCTAGCAGATATGGCCTCCGAAATGACAACTGCAAAGACAAGTTCGAAATCAGACAGATTATCTTCCGAGACTGTTTTGGGGATCTTATCTTCGTTTTCAAGAAAAGCAATGAATAACAAAGTTGAAGATAATTTCGTGGCACACAACCTGGACACCGAATTTGCATTATTTGGAGTCCGGACGTGGGAGATATGGTGCCGGCAAGGAAGGGCTGCGAATCAGGAAAATCTGGACGAGGCTGAGTTTATAGAAATCAAGTTCGCTTCTCTCCCAAGTAAGATCTCGTGTAAGGCAAGGTGGAGCACGCCCCAAGACCCCCCAAGGGTATAAATACAACCCCCTAGGCACCCCAAGATGGTTACCCATTCACATGCATTCATCACAACTCGGCGAAACCTAGAAGCAAGCACCGGAGGGAGACGACGGCCGCCGCGAGTCCTCGAAGTTGTCTAGGAGATGGCCTAGGCCGACCCTAGCCGCCATGGCCGCCTTGCGTGGTTGTGCCATGGTGGAGTTCCGGAGCTAGTTGAGGTCATCAATGGTATGTACTCGGTGGTGATGATTGTTGACGCAAAAATAGGACGTCGCCCTTGCGCGCGACACACGTGACTCCCCGGTCTGTAGCGAGGCGTGCCAGCCAATCTGACCTGTTGATTGACAATGGAAAATATTAGGGATCGGCTAGAGAACCGATGGCCTTTCAGCGACACGTGTACCAGCCAATCGGCCGATACAAGATAAAGCAGGATCGGCCGGCTCGAGAGCGACCGAAGTGCGGGTGCGATCGGCTGAATCGGCCGATCGTGACGTCAGCGCTCGAGTAGGTCGAAATCGGCTGTGGTGTTAGAAGCCGATAGGATCTAGATCGAACGGATGATAATGATAATAGCTAAAACTACAAGAATTTGGTACGAAAACTTATAGATCTAGCTAATATCGGTAAGGGGTGAATAAAGAACTAGACGAAACCTCAGTGATGTGCCCGGAGGTTAAAACCTAGGATTATTTGGTAAAACGGTACTCACAAGCTTGCCGGAGATCAGTTGATGCAGCCCGACGAACCCGAAGCACGGCGTTGTAGAAAAGAGAAAAAACGTAATGGCGAAGTCGCCGAAAAGTAGATGCTGTAAAGGTAGATGCTGTAAAGTAGATGCAGTAAAAGTAAAGGGTTTGCCCGGAGGTGGTTTGTTTGATATTGGTGTGTACAGATTTTCTGACCACGCAGGGTCGCTATTTATATCCTGAGGGCAAACCCGACTCCTAGCCGATTACAGCACTGTTTACTTGTATCTAAAGGTAAAAAAACTACTAAAAATGGAAAAGGACTCTCGCAGGAGTCTAAACTTCTTAAAAACTGATTCTTGACCCGTTGCCAATTGTAGATTGACCCGCCTCCACCATGCTTTCCATCAGCGTATCCCTTTGAATACCGCCTTCTTTACACCCATCGGCCGATCTTCTAGTTAGCCATCGGCCGATCGCTCCGACTCGCTGGCCCACTGTCAGGGTTGAGCATTTTTGACTATCGACGAGTCCCGTTGACCATCCCTCTTTCTCCTTCAATCGGCCGATTGCACTCTGTTTTCATCGGCTTCCTCTTTTTATCCCTTCTTGACCTGTTTTTCCAAAAAACGGTGTCAACACATGCCCCCCAGTTTCGGAGTAAATAATCTTTTGCTCCGAAATTTCCTCGAATCCGTTATCTCCCTTGATTCGAAGTCGGCCACAGAATCTCAACAAATCTTCGAGGTCATAAATACAACCGTCCTGGTTCTTTTTCTCCCCAAAATCTTGTTGTTCCAGCAGCTCGAGCTTTCAAGCGACGAACCCTAAACTCCAAAGTTCTTGCTGATCCATGGCGTCCTCAAGCTCCGCTGGAGGTTCTGGCTCTGCTTCTGCACCTCCGAAGGCATCTCTTTCTTCAGTTCCTCCGGTATTTCCTTCAATCTTTTGCTTTTATTTGTCTTTAAATACCGCCGTCTTTCTTTGCCTGAAGCCCAGATTCATTTATTTCTCCAGGAATTTAGATCCCTCACTATCCCTGTTGATGATAAACCCGGACTTACTTTCCTTGGACCGATGGGTGATACTGACCCCTTTGAGATGATTAATTTTGAAACCGGCCAAATCCCTTTCAAGCATGCTTCCCTGAATTTGGCCGATTGGGACGTTTGTTTTAGGTCTTGGATAGGATACGCCAAGGGATGGAGAAATTGGTACCGAAGGGTATCTGCTAAGAACAGGGGTTTCTGGGAGAAATATAAAATCAATCAATGCATCACCTTGTCTTTGTCTGATATGTCTCGGAATGAATCTCTCTTAATAGCTGCCTCTTATTTTTGGTCTGATGCTATTAATGCCTTTTTATTTGGTCACAGACCAATGTCTCCAACTTTGGCTGATGTCCTTCTGTTGACTGGTTTGGATATTTCCTCTTCGGATACCCTCTTCAGTTGCCGCGATCTTAAACTCTCCCATCGTTTGAAAACCAAAAACGTGGGTGGCTAGTCTGGGTATATCTCTGAGCATATGAAGGAAGGCACCATAACTGACAGAGAACACGTGGCTTTTCTGAACATGTGGCTTGAAAAATTTGTCTTCTGATGAAAGAACTCAATCAAGTTGATCAGGACTTAAAAGCTGAAGAGCAGAAGCTTGCAGATCTTCCAGGCACCATTGCTGCCATGCAGGAACAGAGGGATTCTGTTGCACGCCGCGCCCAAGTTCTTCGTGGACAAGAACAGCTGATTCCTGGTTCGGCCGATGCCGACCGTCAGGAGATAGAAGCGGTTGACCAGCTGCGCCTGGATCTCATCAATGCCATCCATCTCTTGGGCATAGTTTAAACTTTATTTGTAATTTTGTGAATTGTGATTGGCCTTTTCTTGGCCAACTTCCGACGCTCCACATTGAATGCTTTGACCGAACGTTTCAATCGGCCTTTATATACTACTAGCTTCCTTTTAGTTTTTTAGAACTGTCATCTTCCTTTCGCGATGGCTTCTTCTTCTTCCTCCTCTTCTGTGAATCAGGTTGGTTCCTTTCTTCTTTTCCTTGTTTTCATGATTTCTTTCCATGACGTCTCTTCTTTCTTTAGTCTCCAAACCGTGATGTTGTGGAAAGGATCGTCTCAAACATCAGCGCCTTTGGTGCAAATCGGCCGAACCATCCGTCTAGACAAGAACGTGGTCTCCGTCTGGTGATTGCCAACAAGGAGGAGAAGTTGGAGGTCCTTGAAGTCAGGAGGACAGCTCTTCTTCAAGAACTGGACCGCGTAGGCGAAGAGATAGCACAAACTAGGATAGAGTTAGATAAGGCCAAAAGCCTCCTTTAAACTCTGATGTACTATCAGCCGATGTGATCGGCCTTTTATGAATGAAAACCACCACCTCTGGATATTTATCTTTAAGCACCATCTTTCAGCAATGAATTTCCACCCATATTTGTAGGTATTACTTTTACGATCTGGCTCAATTTCTCTACTATAAAATGGTAGCCCATTCTATGTAGCACCATAATCTTCTGAATATGAACCAGACCGAATTCCCGTTAGGAATAAGAGGCAAACCTCTTTTAGAGTGCCTTCAGGAAAATGTAGTTGTCTCCACTCCTTGACAAGTTTCTCTTCAAAGATTTCTTGTACCCTAATGATGCATCAAAGCTTGTCGTCGTTGCTGGAAATTTAGAGAGAGGGGAGTCTTGATAGTCTCTTCTTCTGGAGTACAGAGTAAGGCCACACATTTCTATTCAATACTCTTTCAAAGCCCATCCCTGATTCTTGGGAAACGTATCACTGCATGCCTGCCCACTGTCCAGCCTGAGACTTTCACGGGGAAACTGTTCTTGCTTTGACTGCATCGGATGCTCTTCATTTTTCCCCTTTTCAATTCCTTCTTGTAGTTATCTTCTCTGCATCTTGGGGCTATAAATAGGCCTGAAGCTCGATGGGAAGAACTCACTCTTCATCGGCCATGGCACAACTAACTCAGATAGATTACAGACTCCTGCTGTATGACTATTTCCTTTCCTCCTTCCCTCTTTTATAGCTAGAAGAATTCTTGTGAAGTAGTGTAGTGGCCCCTCTTCTTCTTTGTCTCCTTTTGAAAAGCCAGGAGGCACCATAGCTAGAAGAATCCTTGTGAGGATCTGGCTTTGGAGGGAGAACACAGGTAGGGTGTCTTGCTACACATTTATCAGAGGAAGAGCGTGCCAAAGGAACGGCCATCTTGGTCATCAACTCGGGCTCCTTCTGGCGGAAGATTGAAGATCTTAATCTTTCGTTTCCTCTTCGCGTGTGTCTTTCTCCCATTCATCGATTCAATATCCTCATCATACTGGGAGTTAGAACAATGTCCCTCTGTAACTTCTTGAGAACGTATGTAATCTGTAAATCTGAGTTATGATATCATTGCTGTAATTCAAAACAGAAGTATAAACGTGTATTCACTTTATTCTGAAGGCGATACATGTATCGGCTATAACCGAAGATTTTGTACATCAGTTTTACATTTTTTATGCTAAAGGCGATTCTTTATAGACATCGGCTATTCTACGATTACATTCACAATCGGCTGTAGCTCGAAAACTCAATCGGCCGATAGGCACGATAGGACAATCGGCTGATACAACTGTTTGTACACTTGGGCAACCAATCCATCGGCTGCTGTGACTCTGAGCCCAAGCTTCTTTTCGTCTTCAATGAACTGATCCATTAAGCCTCATTATCAGAGCCGACCGCTTGAACCAGCTTTAGTCCAAAATCGGACACTCTGAGGTACTTAGTGTCCCAGGTTTTTCCAGATATGTAGCTTACTTGATCATAAGTCCATCTTTGTGCTTCTGTAGCTGCCACTGTCAAAGAAGTTTCTCCTTGCACCACCTCCACTGAATCTCCGATCCATTGGATGATGCATTGATGCATTGTAGATGGTATGCAACAATTGGCATGTATCCAATCCCGACCCAGTAGTAGATTATAAGATCCCCTCCCTTTAATGACAAAGAAAGCGGTCGGAAGGGTCTTACTGCCGATGGTGAGCTCCACGCAGATGGCTCCTTGAGCCGGAGAGACATTGCCTTCGAAGTCCACCAACATCATGTCGGTTTGGGTCAAATCTTCATCAGATTTCCCAATCTTGCGCAGCATGGTGTACGGCATCAGGTTAACTGCAGCTCCTCCATCCACGAGCATCCTAGTGACTGGTTTGCCATTGACAAAACCTTTGAGAAACAGAGCCTTCAAATGTTGCCTCTTCCCATCTTCTGGTTTCTCAAAGATAGCTTGTTTAGGTTCCAGTGTCAATTGAGTCATGCCAAGCTCCTCATCGGACACATCCGAATCAACCAGAGCCATGAACTCTTTCGGTAGGAAGACAACCATATTTATATCAGCTCGGGGTTTGTCATCTTCCTCACCATCGGCCTTAGGCTTTGGGCGCCAAACTTTAGATCGAACCTTCTTCTTGTCCAGCACATGTCTCTCTGCTTCTTCATGCTGCTCTAGCTGACGTAAGCGCTGGACTCTTCTCTTTTGGGACTTGGTCAAGCCATCTGGACACCATTGCGGATTGAGCTTCTTACGTGTTTGACTTGACCCTTCATCTTCCAGTTGTAATGTGCGTCGACGTTCAGGAGCTCGGCACATGATATCTTCATCAGGGACCAAAGAATCGGCCATGTCTTCGAGCCGATTGTTTGACTCTTCATTGACTCGGTCTCCCAGCCGATCATGAACGCTGGCCTTGCCCCCCAGCCGATCGTGAACGCTGGCTTTGCCCCCCAACCGATCGTGCACCGAGACCCGTTGATTGTCGAATCCACGGTGATCCTTAGCCGCAGGTCTTCTGTCATCAAAGCAAACCCTTTTGGATGCCATTATTGTAAGCCCCGTTGCACTCTGGACAGTTTTCTGCTGTCGGCAGTTTGATCCCTTCTTCCCAACAGTACTTGAAGAACGGACATCTCCAATGTCCTTCATTACGCTGTGCCCACTCTTCTCTTTCCTTTGCCTTCTCTTGTCGGCGCTGGAACTTGTTGATCAGCATTTATGACGTGACGGGTCGGTGTGGCTTTGATTCTCCTTCTCCAAGTAGTAACCCTTTTCCTTTGACATCGGCAGCGGTTACTTGTACTTTGGGGTCAACGGCTCCTTTATTTTGAGCCGAATCAGATGTCAGCAACTTAACTCGTGACGTGTCTTTGCTAGACACTTCAACTGTGTTAGTTGGGAAGGGGTGCTGATCAATCTTCATCGGCTTTTCAGCTTTGGTAGGAGTTTCAAATTTAAGCCTCCCTTGCTCAATAGTTGATTGGATCTGTTGTCTGAAGATCTTGCAATCATTGGTGTCATGCGATGTTGCATTGTGCCACTTGCAATACTTCATCCTCTTCTGCTCCTCTGCAGATGGTATGGTATGGAACTGTGAGAGTTTAATCTGCACTTTGCTGAAGCAACAGATCAAATATTTTATCGGCCTTAGTGATATCAAAGCCGAATTTCTCTGGCTCTTTCTTGCCAAAGGGGCAGGACACTGTCTTTTTGCCTTTGACCCATTCTGCGAGCCATATCATATTGTCTTCATCTTCTGAGTCAGAGTAGTCCACATATGACACCTTTTTCTGAAAGTTTCTTCTGGGCTCATAGGACTTTGCAGTTTCCTGACTCATCCGACTAACCAATTGGCTGAGGCTCTCAAAGTCATCTGATGCATATTTCTCTCTCAAGGTCGGCAAGAGACCTTGGAAAGCCAACTCAGCTAGTTGCTTGTCTCCCAAGTTCAGACTATAGCACTTATTTCTGACCTCTCTGAATCTTTGAACGAATCCAGCTACTGTTTTATCGTTCCTTTGTTTGAGCCTGGTCAGATCAGTGATCTTCATCTCGTTGATGCCAGAGAAGAAGTAGTTATGGAACTGCTGTTCCAAATCGGACCACTTGATTATGGAGTTTACTGGCAATGAAGTGAACCATGAGAATGCTGGCCCTGACAGAGATGAAGAGAACAGGCGTATCCTGAGTGCATCCACATTCCCTGCTTCTCCACATTGGATAATGAATCGAGTGATATGCTCCATAGTGGATGTCTCATCTTGTCCAGAGAACTTGGTGAAATCTGGCACTTTGAACCTTGGAGGGAATGGTATTTGATCATAGCCAGAGGGATACGGTGTCCTGTACATGCAGGACTGCGATTTAGGCTTTATCCCATACTGCTTCAATAGCATCTCCGAGAAGTGGTTGATTAACTCCTGCTTCACATGAGATTTCAACTCTGTAGCCACTTGCTCAATTGCTTGTATCTCAGCTGGAGTTTCTGGAGGTCGTTCTTCTAAGATTCTTATCTTTGGATCTGGAACTGTCCTTGCCTCAGTAGAACCTTGAGTGTTTGAATGACCTGTAATAGGTGTAGCCTGTTCAATCGGCTGACTAGCCGATGGGGCTGGTTACTGCGTATTCAACTGGTTTGAAATAGCCGATTGATTTAGAAGTGTTTGCAGCAATTGCACTGAATCCACCTGTGGAACCACTGACTGCCCTGCTGCTCCTTGGTTGATTGGCTGTTGAGGTGCAGATCTTGTATGAGCCACCGTATTAGCTGGGGTTAAGACAGCCTGCATTGTCGTTGACTGTTGAGGCGGGCCTGTCTGTATGGGCATCCCGAGCGTTGGTTGCTGTAGTGGAGCAGTTGGCATGGGCATCCCGAGTATCGGCTGCTGAGCCGATCTCTGAGGTGGAGTGGGGTTTGGCCTCTGAGGTGGAATAGGAGGTTTTTTCTCTGTTGGTATGACCATGTGAGCATGAGCTGGACTAATCTTGACTCTTTCAAAGTTCTTGCTCCCATGATTGAAGTAAACGAACACCACTCCTTCCCCGTTCATGTGCACAGTCCCTGGAGTACCTCCAAATGTAGCTTGGTAAGACTGTGGGTATTTTACTTCTGGGACTTCTTCAGGCACAGGCTCAAAGAAATTTGAGGTGTTAGTCTCAAAGTGATCACGAGGCAAATCCCATCCTGCCAGCTTCCCATCTTGATCTCTCATCGCAGGATATTTTTGCTGATTCTGCACTGGAAGCACTTGATCCTGGACGCTAGACTGCACTGGTGATGTGACGGCAGGATCTTTAGCTTTACCATCACCACTTTGGTTCTGAGTCGGCTGGGTGTCCGATGAAGAACTAGTAGCAGCTTGTGGAGATGGTGTAGCTTTTGCTGTTGGATCGTCAATCGGCGGGTTGGCCGATTGGTCTTGCTGAAACACTAGAGGATTTTGTTTCGGTTGGTAATATGCAGGCCCCAGATATCCTCCTTCTGCTCCTTTCTTGAGTGCATCAATTATGGCATTCTGAATAGTATTTGCGAATACCTTGGATTGATCAATCATTATTTGATGCATAGCTTTGGTCATCATGTCTTGAAGCCTTTCAGGGTCGGCTGAAAAGGTGACTTGTTTAGGTGTCGGCAGCGGACTCTTCTTGAAGACTCCACTTTTAGTCTGACCGTACGATGCCAGACAAAGCTCTTCATAATGCTTCATGTGAGCCTCTAACTCATCTTTGTCTGAATCTTTCAGCTGATCCTTGGTGATTGGTTGAACGTTCTCTGGATCAACTTCATGAGGACCAGTCTTCGTAGGCTTCATCATTGTTGACTTTTTCGTGTCCCACTGGGCGTGCCAAAAGTGTGTTGACGCAAAAATAGGACGTCACCCTTGCGCGCGACACACGTGACTCCCCGGTCTGTAGCGAGGCGTGCCAGCCAATCTAACCTGTTGATTGACAATGGAAAATATTAGGGATCGGCTAGAGAACCGATGGCCTTTCAGTGACACGTGTACCAGCCAATCGGTCGATACAAGATAAAGCAGGATCGGCCGGCTCGAGAGCGACCGAAGTGCGGGTGCGATCGGCTGAATCGGCCGATCGTGACGTCATCGCTCGAGTAGGTCGGAATCGGCTGCGGTGTTAGAAGCCGATAGGATCTAGATCGAACGGATGATAATGATAATAGCTAAAACTACAAGAATTTGGTACGAAAACTTGTAGATCTAGCTAATATCAGTAAGGGGTGAATAAAGAACTAGACGAAACCTCAGCGATGCGCCCGGAGGTTAAAGCCTAGGATTATTCGGTAAAACGGTACTCACAAGCTTGCTGGAGATCAGTTGATGCAGCCCGACGAACCTGAAGCACGGCGTTGTAGAAAAGAGAAAAAACGCAATGGCGAAGTCGCCGAAAAGTAGATGCTGTAAAGGTAGATGCTGTAAAGTAGATGCAGTAAAAGTAAAGGGTTTGTCCGGAGGCGGTTTGTTTGATATTGGTGTGTACAGATTTTCCGACCACGCAGGGTCGCTATTTCTATCCTGAGGGCAAACTCGACTCCTAGCCGATTACGGCACTGTTTACTTGTATCTAAAGGCAAAAAACTACTAAAAATGGAAAAGGACTCTCGCAGGAGTCTAAACTTTTTAAAAACTGATTCTTGACCCGTTGCCAATTGTAGATTGACCCGCCTCCACCATGCTTTCCATCAGCGTATCCCTTTGAATACCGCCTTCTTTACACCCATCGGCCGATCTTCTAGTTAGCCATCGACCGATCGCTCCGACTCGCTGGCCCACTGTCAGGGTTGAGCATTTTTGACTATCGGCAAGTCCCGTTGACCATCCCTCTTTCTCCTTCAATCGGCCGATTGCACTCTGTTTTCATCGGCTTCCTCTTTTTATCCCTTCTTGACCTGTTTTTTCAAAAAACGGTGTCAACAATGATCTAAACACATCTATTATTATGTGAGCAATGATAACCTTGTTATCCGATCTTTTAAGCGATTCCATGTCTCCGTTCATGCTTTCTACCTATTGTGAATATGCTTATTCCTTAGTCTAATGCATGGTTAGACTACTTAGCATACTTTATGTAATCATGGTGATTAGATCTAGTATGTGGATCCTTCGTGGTTTGTAGACACGTTCACTTGGACGTGCCCCTAGACTCCCCGCATGAATAGGGGTGCGTCGTGACAGGACGAAGGTTTCGAAAGGCGGATGTTTTCGGGAGGAAGACCAGAGGTAGGAGTTTAAGGATGCAATTAGATGAGATGCATGATTTGTTGCTCGTTTGTCGGAACTACAATTAGAAGGCGATAGGCTTAGTTGTCCCCTTGGTGGCGCTTTACCTTGCCTATGTTTGTGAATGTGATCAACCTTGTGCTATCATATACATATCTCTTAGGTTTATCTTTGTATGCAATCAACACTTAATGTTAGGTTAGTTTGTCTAGACAAGGTAGAGAACCTTAGTGGTTTGCTTCCGATCCTTGGATTGACAAACCTTGGGGACCCTCCTTGGTGAAAAAGACACCAAGTCACCCGTACACTTGCGGTGAACTTCAACACGGTTTTGAACCGTCAACAGACTTCGTCTTGCTTTTCTTGCCACCATGTGGCCCGCACTTGATCTCACTGGCCACCGAGTCCCTCGAACCAAGCCTACTTGTCTGCTCCACACCTGGAGGCCCACTGGCATAGACCTTTCGCGCTTGTTCTTCACCTGCACCAACACCAATCAAGCCACAACCTGCATCCGTAATACTCGGCCAAGAGTCAGTCCACACCACGTTGTCAATCACTCATCACACCAGGAAGCGACCATCCACCGGTCCTCAGACGCTCCGGTCCTCAAGATCCTTTAGGGCTTGTTGCGCCTCAACTAGCTTAAACTAACTATAACCCACGAACCAATAAGTGATATTGTTTTGGTACTAAAACATAGATGAAATAATGATTTTCGGTTGGGTACGTTGAAAATCCTTTGACCCTAGAGCACCTTCAGCAGTTTGTCAAACTAACTTGGTATTCATCTAATTTTGATAAAACAAGAAAAATTAGTCTCTAACAGTTTGGCAAACCAACTTGGTAAAAATATAAACTTGACAAAACTCACCTCCCCACGCGGAAATATATGTGCGTCGATCCGGTTTGGCATCGGCGTTTCTCCCGCACGCCAAGCCAGGTGGGAGGGTGAAAAAAGAAATAAAGAATAGAAAAGGGTTCCTGATGCAAGTTTTCAAGAGGTGAAAGGGCATAAACATAATTTGTTTCTCTCTAAGGGTTTTTGATGTAAGTTGGGTTTGAATTTGGCAAGTGAATTATGTCAAACTGTTGAAAGACGGACTCTTTTTTTTACTTGGCATATATTTTTAGAAGTTAGCAAAATACAAGATTTGCCAAGTAAAATTTGGCAAACTTTTGAAGATGCTCTAACCAAACCTATCAGCCTTTGTGACCTTGCAACTATATTGGCGGGCTCAATGTCTCTGATGATCCTTGAAAATAGATGATCTTTCCCGATTGAATTATGTACATGGCCGGTTCAATTTGTTATCATACAGTTTTCAAAGGATGGTCGATTCATGTCGAGCACATGATGTCATTACACTATGATAAAATGTTGCTCAAAGGATTTACCACATGTTGAGCAACATCCAGGTGACTTTGTAAAACTTTTTTTACAACTCCATATATTAATAAAAGCAGCCACTTCACATCAAAGTCCTCAGAGAAAACCAAATTACAACAAGGTCCAGCGATCGGATAATAACAACAACTTCATCAGTGGCGTTGACGACGACGGGATCGCCGACGATGGGCCGTAGAAGCGACGGAGGTGCATACACCCATATGGAAGACCACACAAAGCGTCAGTTGAAGGAGGGTCGACGGAGCCAAGGAAGAACACACCAGGCGACCGAAGAATATAGGTGTTGATGTTGCGAGTGGTAGAGGATGAAGCTCGATGAAGAATCCCAGATGGAGATGAAGACGTCGGGCCGACGCCCGATGGAGAGTTGCCGGGTTGTACTGAATTTGTCGTATTGTTGATTGCTAATTGAAGGCGGAGATGGGGGCGAACTATGGAGGATACAAAGCAAAGGCAGTGCAGATCTGGCGGAGAGGAGGAAGGGGACGGAAGATCCGAGATGCGGTGGATGAGGAGAGGGGGTATGGGGTGGTGTTATTTTACTTAGACTAACCTGGGTGGCGAAGATGACGGCGGCGAAGGAGCCCACGAGGATGGCGATGACAACGCATCCCAAACAGCACATACCACATAGGGTGCATGCATGCCATAGAGGCTACCAGCAGACTACAAGTAGTAAATACAAGCTACCGGAGGTGGGGCCCCGCTCTCGACGCACTCCGACGAGGGCGCCGGAGGCGGATGGGAGGGGCGGAGGGAGGCGCTGGGAGAAGCCTTCGAAGAGAAGGAAAGGAGAGCGGTCGCGGAGGTCCACTTTGTATACCTTGAGCCATGTATGGAGCCTCCGAACTACACATTAGTCTGATGTTTAGATGCCAATTAAGATCACCGGATTCTACTCATTCTGAAACTAATTGCATACTGAAGTCGTAGCAACTAATTAGGATCAATAGATTTTACTCATCAATCAGTCGTGTTTTCTTGTCCTAATTGGCATTAAAATATGATTAAAGTCCATTTTTGACCATCCAACTATTGTCTTAGTTTGGTTTTGGCCATCGAACTTCAAAATCGCGTATCTTCGACCATCCAACTCTTAAAACCGTTTACAATTGGCCATCGAGCGGTTTTGATGGATGGTTTTATCTTTTTTATTTGCAATTTAGTCCTTAGATCTTAAAATGATTATTACTTTTTGCCCATACCTCCGATTTAGGTGATTCTTGCGGTCACGCATTCATAACAGTGAGCTTTATCTTTTAAAATGTTCTTTATACTATTTTATCACTATTTGCTCTATTATTCTTATGTTGTTGTGTAAAAACAATAATATAAGAAAAGTAAAATAAACAATTATAAAATACTATGAACAACATTTTAAAAGATAAAGCTCGTCGTTATGAACACATGACCACAAGAATCACTTAAATCAGAGACACGAGAGAAAAATAGTAATCATTTTAAGATCCAAAGACTAAATTGTAAATAAAATGATCAAAATATTCCTTGAACCTTAAAATGATTACTATTTTTCTCTCGTATCTCTGATTTAAGTGATTCTTGCAGTCGTGTGTTCATAACAATAAGTTTTATCTTTTAAAATGTTGTTCATAGTATTTTGTAATTGTTTATTTTACTTTTCTTATATTATTGTTTTACACAACAACCTAAGAATAATATAGCAAATTGTGATAAAATAGTATAAAGAACAATTTAAAAAATAAAGCTCACTGTTATGAACGCGTGACCGCAAGAATTACCTAAATCGGAGGTATGGACAAAAGGTTATAATTGTTTTAAGATCTAAAGACTAAATTGTGAATAAAAAAGTTAAAACCACCCATCAAAACCGCCCCATGGCCAATTGTAAACAGTTTTAAGAGTTGGATGATCGAAGATACCCGGTTTTGGAGTTCGATGGCCAAAACCAAACTGAGGCAATAGTTAGATGGTCAAAAATGGACTTTTTCCTTAAAATATTGTACTAATTTTTAATAGGATGGGCTCCATTTGGTTAGTCTCTTGAAGATGCTCGCTAAACAAATAGGGGCAAATCGCAAACGCTACTTTCAGTTTCAAGAAGTGAGGGAAAACTCACGAGAATGAAAAGATAAAATCACAATTGAACTTCATAACAAGGGCATCTCCAAGAGCTTTTAAAAATTTACTCTCTAGATCATCATTTAGAGAAAACATTTGATTATAATTTTCTATGTCTTTATACTCTCCAACAAATTTTATATATCTTGTGCGTAGTCTAGAGAGTTATCCTCGTTCTCCGACTTTAGCTAGCAAGAAATTCAGAATACAAGATATCTATATTTGGATAATCAATTGAAGATGATGTTGGAGGGTGTTTTTTCACTAAAAAATCTGTTCCTACAAGTTAAGAAAGATATAAGAAGTCTCTCGATGATGCTAAGAGCAATATCATCTCCTTATCTATATAACCTATATAGAAGCACCCCACTAAAAATCATTCTTCTATTTCTCTTAACATGTAAGGTATCCATGTCACCATCCACTAAAGTCATCTTTTTATGTCTTCCATCGATTTTCTGTAACTAAATACATGGAGGATCAATCATTTAGATATATTCTCTCTCAGCATAATGAACATATTTTAATGCATAATATCATTTGCCACAAAATATTGTCATGGATCACATTAGTGTTTCTACTTTCAAATTTTATTTAAAAATTCTAACAGCAATGTGTGGAGTATCACCTAGTATAGTATATAAAAGTTTTACCATATTTACCATGCACCTTAACATTACATTGAACTTTTAACAATTGTTAATAGTGATTTAAAAAAGAAACTCATTTAAAAATAATCTCGATTTCAATTATTTTCAATTCCAAAAGGATTTGCAAATCCTAATAGCTCAATGGTTGTCGTAGATACAACCTTTGTTGGCTGGATTGAGTATTCTTCAATACATGCTAATCATGTTGTCAAGGTTGAGATCAGGGTTCCTTTATATAAGAAGTTTACTCAAGATGCAGTTTTTAATGATCTGATCAGATATGTTGTTAATGTGATCCCCATCTTTAGATTGGAAGATTGGTCTCCCGCCTTTTTCACTCATTTGGGAAACTATCTGAGGGTATTTAATGCATCTCACTTCTTTACTTAATTTATTCTGCCTAATCTATTCTGAAGGATTCAGAAGGTTGCTTTACTTAATTTGGCATTCAAAGCTTCGCTAAGGAAAACCACTCTTTTTAGAGGACTCTATAAGGCAAACAGACATGTGAGGGTTGCTATGCGGTCCATAATGAGGAGTCATAAACAAGATTTCTAAAGCATCAAAGGGCTTAAGCATCATTGAATTCGCAGACGTGTTTTGAATCACAAAAATTTGAGGGATTTCGGAAGTTCAGGAAAAACTCAGGATGATTCTGGAAGTTGAGCAAAAACTCAGAAGGTTGAGATTGGGAATTTCTCCAACACAACTGATGGTGCCCTTGTTTATGTTTGTGACACAGACGAACACGGCCTGATGGCCCGTCAGCTGAGGTGAGATTACATGTCCTTTATATCGCGTCTACCGTCATTGTTAATAGATGTTTAAGGTTAATGGTTACATAACATTATCACCTCTTGCAAGACCAACCAATAGAAGATGAAGGACAATACAATTGTTATTAGACATTGAGCTCTTGAGCTCCCGAGCACTTACCTAATATACTACAGGTGTTGATATACGAGGAAGTTCCTATTTTGTAAGTTGATTTGTTCAGCAAGCAACTTGTTCTACTTTAAAATGATTTTTTAAAAAGAAATGTTTAACTTATAACCATCTTGTATTCTGTAGGCTTTAGGAGGTCTTCCAAGCTTATTGTGAGCCTGAAAGCATGTTGCCTGTATGTGATCTGTTGTCACCAGGAGGATCTTACTTTGTTGTGTAGAGTGGGCGCACCTATCCCTTTTATTTTGTTGTTTGGTTTCAACGGAGGTTGTAGTATAGCACTGCAGATCAAACATGGTACATGTTCCTTTTCCTATTGGATAGACAAAAATGTGTTGTGCCTATGTTTATTTCCATGTTGATTTTGTTATGTTTTTCCTCAAATTCAAAAAAAAACTCAACATGTGGGGAGTAAGACTACCCCCACGGTATTGTACTAAGAAGATCTTCTCACACAAGTCGAGAAAATCTCCAAACCCCTACCCCACCCATCCCACCCATACATATAGCTCACTGCAACACAAGTGAGATAAGGCTTGTCTTAGACCTGTGCTTTGGTGTGGGACAGATAAGGAGATTTTGTTACAACACGCACCAAAGGCGGACAACCCGCGAGTCACAAATTCACCCCCGAAGGAGTTCGAACCGTGGCTGGCAGCGTACCAAGCTAGCGCCCTGACCAATCGTTTTCCCTCAAATGTTGTATGTGGTATTTGGCTTAAGACCATCTCCAGCAACCGCCGCATCCCCTCCCCCATCCTCAAAATGAGGAACGGATAGGCACTGTAGTGGCTCCAGCAAGAGCCGCAACAGCTACCGCAAAATGCGGTTTCCTCCTAATGTGTAATCAATCCTGGGTTTCTCTCTCCTTTCTTCATCTCACCTTCTCCCAACCACTGCTATCTACTCCTCCCACACGCCTCCTCCACTCTCCCGGGCCTCCATCGCTTCCACCCACCCCCGCTGGCCGTCTTCCTCCACCCCGCCGAGCCCACCGAGATGCACGCGTTAAGCCTGGATCCGACGGTAGCGCCCCTCTGCCGCGTGCAGGAGGAGGAGGTGAGGAGGCCACGTTGCCGAGAGAGAGAGAGAGAGAGAGAGAGAGAGAGAGAGAGCAGGGGCTGGGGCGGACCTCCTTGCGCTCCTCGCCTTGCCTGCGGCCAGATCGAGGTCGTCTGAATATGCCCGAGCTCCGGCTACATGGGCGAGGACAACTTCCCCATGAAGGACCTCAAGAAAATGCACCTCCTCACCAGCATCCCGTTGGCCTCCGCCTCTGCTGCCATGCGTCCATTCCCGTTCCCGTTCCTGTTCCCGCGGTCACCACGGCATAGCCTGGCGGTGATGTGCTGCCACTGGAGGCGCCTGTGCCAGGCAAGGCACGCAGCAAGCGCTCCCGTATCGCGCCATGCAATTGGGCCTCCCGCCTGCTCATCCTCCCGCCCCCTCCCGCTCGCCGTCCCCGACGTCCGCGGCCATCTCGCGGGTTCGTGGAGGACCTCCTTGCGCCGCCTTGCCTTGCCTGCGGCCAGATTGAGGTCATCGTGGATGCTCGAGCCGTGGACCCGCCGCCAGCGTGAACGCCCAAGCTCCGGCGCTCTATCGGGATTTGGGGACGGTCGGGCTCGCGACAGCGAGATCCACGCCGCTGGCACCTTCCTACATCATCACACGAGGCGGAGCAAGAGCGACCGACGGCGATGGCGCTCGAGCTCCGGCTACGAGAAAGGTGAAGTGTGGCACCGACGACCTCCTTCTCCCCTCCTTAGGCCCGAATCCGGCGATGGCGCAGCCCCTTTCTTGCGGATTTCGGCGACGGCGTGGCTCCATCCACGCGTGTGACCTACGGAAGCGGGATGACAATGACGGCTCCCGGTAGCGTGTGCGGGGCAGCTCGACGGGCACAGCCGTGGCGGCTTGGCTCGGCTGCCACGCTTCCCTGGTCGCCCCAGTCCATCCTCCACCGGGAACGCCATTCTCCTTCAGGGAGCACACAGCAGCCCTCCTCCACCTCATCCACCTCACGGGAACCAACTGCCTAGAGGATGCATGCCTGCTTTGCGCAACACCGCTGGAGAGCTTGCTGGTTTGAGGAAGGAGTCTCTTCTCTCTCCTTTGCGGAGAAGCTCTGTTTGCGCATGCGGATGTAGAACATTGCTGGAGATAGTCTAACCATTTGCAGTCAGTTTAGTCTGGTGACTAACTTGGTACCAGTATTTTATCTCATTTTTGAGTGTTGTATGTAGACATGTAGGGGTTGAATTGTGAATAAATTCTGACCGTTATTGTTATTTTACTCGGAAGGTTGTCGCGCTACGTTTGAGTTTCTCCGTGACCATAAAATGGACCCCACTTCGGAAACTAAGAGGTTGCCGAGTGTTGATAGGTGAAACTCGTATGAAGTTTTGATCCGCAAGCGTACAGATCTCCTATGCCCTTCTTCACCTACGGGAGATCCCAAGGTTCTTGTCAACCCAAGGAGCAAGGGGATTACTAGCGTTTAACCTAACACTAATCTAGTTGATTGAAGACTTATGATAGAAAGATTAATCTATAAAGTAAAGACAAACTAACCCTAATATTACGTTAAAGAGAGATGAAAGGTGCACAAGTATGAAGAACGTATGCCCATGGAGTCTAGGCACTTGAAGATGCAATCACCCAAAACAAGATAAACCCCCGATCCAATCTATCTAAGCATGTGGTCAAGGATTAGATGTTTCCCTTCCCTCGTACATGTCACTACGCGAAGGTAATCGGTACTAACCCTAATGAACACGGTATGTTGACGGATCTACGAGAGCAACCCCAAAAGCATGGTAGCTAGCCTTAAACATTAAGCACCATCAACAAAAGATATGATAGACATAGGATCCAAACAAGATAGGTGACTACACTTCAAGTTCCTTTACAACTCCATGCACAAACGAAAGACTTTACCCCATCATGGAGCTAGGCATGGCACCGTTGAGATGGTGGATGCCTCCGATGAAGATGGATCCTCATTGTCCTTCAACTCTGGCGGCACCGTGGCAAGCTCTCGGCATCCTCCTTCCTCGTGGCGACCTCCCTTGGGCTTGGTGATGATATCTCTCGAGTGTCCTCCCCCAAGAGTCTCTCTCGTAGTCGATCTTCTCTTCCTTGGCGGCTTTGAGGAACTAGATGGCATCTCTGGTGAATGGCGGCTTGCACACGCAATTAGGGTTCCACGTACTTAACACCGAAGAAAGGGGGCAGTGAACCGCCACCGGAAGGGGGTGGGTCGGTCGGCATGGACCGGCCGGCCTGGGCCTTTCTGTGTTCGGTTTCGGCCCATCTTATGACACGCTTCGTCTTTTGCATTTTGGATAATTTGCTCCTTCAATTGTGGGCTTTGAACGTCGTTATCTCCGCGACCAAGTTGAGGGATCTTTATGCATGAACTTCCGGTCTTTTCATCTCGGTCCTCGGGAGTTCTCCATTCAAGCACATTGGTCATTGCCACCTTTGGAGGCAAGTTTGCACACGGTCGGAGCTCCTTGATTGTCTTGCAAAACGTCTCCGAACTAGTTGCATCTTCCCTCCAAAATGCACATCCAACGTTGAACTTTTTATATCATTAGTATGCCTAGTGGCGGGTTAGTTCCAAAATGAAGTTTAAACCATAACATAACAAGTGTTCTTGGTTGACGGAAATCGACCGCCAACACTGAGTGCCAAATACACTCGGCAAACACGGTTCACTCTCGACAAAGGGTTTTGCTAAAAGTAACTCTCGGCAAAGCCCTCTCGGCAAAGGGGTGTTTGCCGAGAGTCGTGCCTCTCACTTATGACACACATGTGTTGTACGCCAGGATTGCTCTCGGCAAAGCTTCGTGCTGGACTGGTGGGGGCGACGGTGATGGCAGGGTTTGCCGAGAGTCTGATGAAAAGCTCTCGGCAAACTTTTCAACTTTGTCGAGTGCCTGGTTAGCGGCTCACGGCATATGTGCCATGACGTGGCACCTGTGGAGGCACCTTTGCCGAGAGCCGTGGATCTGACTCTTGGCAATTTTCAAACTTTGCCGAGAGCCGTTGATCTGGCTCTCAGCAAAGTTTTGTGGCTCTCAACAAAGGCGCTAGTCAGGGGTCACGTGATGGCACCTATGCGTGAGCCGTGGTTTATACTCTCGGCAAACATCAAGTGTTCGCCGAGAGCCCTGGCTTATACTCATGGCAAATGTCTTTTTCTTTCTTTTTTTCATTTATCCAGTTTCATATATATGGTACCCTAATCATCACGGGTAGTTCATAAGCATCAAAGGCATTTCAAACATCACCATAATCATTACAGCCAGTTCAAATATCATAATAATCATCACATGCAGTTCAAATATCACCATAAATATCACTGGAAGTCCACAAATGCAAATAAAGTATAGAATCGTTCATCTACAACCACAAGTTGTGCACAACCACAAGTCCATGCAAGTACTAAGGTGTCCAAATGCAAAGAAAACATGCAAGTTCAAGACTCACTGCTAGAGGGGGCCCTGCGGCGACTGCGATGTCGATCCCCCAGTGCCCGACTGCGGACCTAGTCCCGGCTGCTAACCCGGGAACTGAACCGGCCACTGACCCATCCACGGGTAAGCATGTACTTGACCCGGTGCCTACCCCGGTCTCGGCTATTGCATCCACAGGTTCGGCCCTTGAGGCCATGCCCCCCACCCAGTCAGCTGAGGCAGCGACATGTCCACGAGCCCATTGTTTGATCTTGCCGGTTGATTCTGCACACAAGATTTAAAGTCATACATATTGAAACAAAATCATTCTAGTTTTATCCATTATTCTAAGTTCAATATCACTATGAGAAATGAAAGTACAAGGTTTGGAGTGTGTATAACAAGTCATTTAGCTTTCTAAGTCATTCTAGCGATATCCATCATTCTAAGTTCTAAGTAACTATGGGAAATAAAAGTACAAAGTTTTGAGCGCGCACACAAATTCATTGTAGATTTCTAAGTGATTTTAGCTTTATCCATCATTCTAAGCTCTAAGTCACTACAAGAAATGAAAGGGTAAGTCTAGTCCGGTGGAGGAGGATGGAAGAGGATCTGCGGTGGCGGAGGGAGTTGCACCTATGGCGCCATCTGAGCAACAACGTAACCAAGACTCTGCACGTACTGAAGCACCACTGCAAGCTACTGCTGGCTGGCCTATTGAACCTCTTGTACCTCCCTCTGCCGTTCGGCCCTCTCTGCTTCAAACTTGCAAAATTTGATCCCAACATCAGAAAATACAACCCAAACAAATCTAAGTGTCAATGAACGATGAATGAAATAGAAATAACCTGGAGTTGTGCCATCAAGGTCTCTGCATCGTCCGATAGTTGTTGTACAGTCAGCTAATCACCCTGGATCCTAGATCGAACCGGGAGAGATGGAACATCGGACGGGTTGAGGAGACTATCGCCAACATAGTACCGGCCATGCTTCCTGTTGTGTCCCATCCTCATTACGAGGTCTCCATCAACGAGCTCCCTACTCGGATTGAACTCTGGCCCATGGACCTCGCTTGCCATCGTGTTATACTCAGTGATGCGGGGCTGGATGGTCGAATTGTTGTACGCCTCGGGCGTGTCGTTCTCGTTGAAGGTGATGTCGGACGTCGCCTTGCCCTTGTGTGACAGAGCCCATGCCTCGAGATCGCCAATTTCCTGACCACCATGTGACTGAGACTACAGGCAAACAACAAGATGATTACAAATTTTGTAGAATTGAGCGATACAATAAAGAAATTAAATCATGTACATATCTGCGAGCATAATGGTGGAGGTTCGAGTTGCCTTGATGGTGCGCCAGACCTGGCATCCTCAAATGCCGTCGCCGATGATTGTTGTGGGCAGCTTCCCACCCTGGCACAAACCACGTGTCCACAAATATTTCCCAAGCATCATGACCACGACACCACCACGGAGGCACCGGCACGTCATCAAGTGCACAACATACAAGAAAATCAAATTGAGCATATACTTAATAGAAGAAAAATGAAGATTAAGATTGTTCTATATTTACTGTGAGGTACTATTCTTTAGTGAGCCGCAGGTTCCGACACTCCTTTTTGCTGATTTTCACCTTTTCGACTTTAGCCTTGTAGAAAATGTACTGCGAGATGCGCAACTCGTAAATCATATCCTTCACAAGCTTATGGTATGCAGGCATCGCCACCTGAGTCGCCCTCTCCAGGTATCCCTCCTAATATCTGAAGAAATCCTGCATTAAAAGTGTAGTCATGTGTTCAAGAATATCCAGTTAATGCGATGTATTGAGTAATGGTGAGTAATAAAATTAATGTATTATGAGAAATAATTACCCCACAACTTGGTAACCACGGCCTTGTTCTGGAAGCACCTGCCTTTCAGATCAGGTTGATCGACCATGAGGGCGTAGTGGTCAAACGTGTCTACCAGTTTCTCTCGACCGCTAACCTCCACCAACCCAGGCCAGTGTTGCCTGCACAAAAGGCCGAGGATGCCATTGGGCAGACGACGGTGAGCACCTGGAGTGACGATCTCACAGAACCTGTCAAATTGATTCACAAAAATTATTAGTTTCAACTGTGAATTTGAACATAACCAATGAAAATTAAGGCCCGGTTTAATTTGTCAAAATTTCACCAACTACTCGTCACATCAATCTCCGAACACTAATTAGGAGTATTAAATGTAGATTAATGACAAAACTCATTCCACAACCCCAACCTTAATGTGCGAGACGAATCTAACGAGCCTAATTATGACATGATTAGACAACATCGTGCTACAGTAATCAATCTCTAATGATAGATTAATTAGACTTAATGGATCCATCTCGCAATTTCCGATCCATTCGTGTAATTATTTTTGTAACTAATGTACGTTCAATACTCCTAATAGATCTCGAAAGAGGACTCAAGTTTCACCTCATGAATTAAACGGGCCTTAATAACTGGTCACTGCGCAAGAGAGATGGGTCGCTCTGGAAGTCGGAGGGGCCTCGCAACCAGACGTCCGCCCCCTCCGCATGCACCTCCTGCTCCCACTCTGCCCCCTCCTCACTTGTCCGCTCCTCCTCCTCCTCCTCCTCCATATCAGACGACGAGGACTCGGACTCTGGTGGTTGAGTCTTGGTTGAGACTTGAGCGGGCAGGGACTCCCCGGCGACGCCATTGGAACGCCATGCCCGAATGAGTGCTGGAACGTGCGGGTCTGCCCCCGAGGACGTAGAACGTGAAGCAGAAGCTGTCGGGTGATGCCGTGAGCTGCGCGGTGACAAGGAACGCCGGACTCGGGGGCTGGACGGTAGATGAAATACCGTCCACTTGACCCCCTCGGAAAACGCCCCCACGTCATCTCCCAGGAGGTGTCCCAGGCGGTCCCCCCGACAACCGCCACCGCCACCCCCCTCCGGCGTCCTCCCCCTGCCGTCGCCCGAGCAGGGCCCCGGAAAAAACAGCCCCTCCCTGCGAGAAAGGCGACAGCGGGACCTCTCTGGTCGCCTCGTGCCTCCCCGCCCCCTCTCTGCGCGTGTGGCGGTATCCGTCGTGATGGCGGGGCCGGCGGCGGCCATGCAGATCCAGGGTGCCCCGGCCCGGATTCGGCTCCCCCGGTGCGGCGGTAGGCGCGACGCGGTGGCCGATTTAGAGGGTGGCACTCCCTGGGTCACCGGCCTCCCCACCGGCGGCCTCGACGTCCCTCACCCCCCTCCCGTCCCTCTTCTTTCTTCGTGCTCCGTGGTCACAGTTCGACGGGCGTTTCCTACCCCTGTCGCCGGTGAGCTCCGTCCCGCCCGCTCCAAGCCGGATCTACCCTCCCCTGCCGTTGGTCCTCGCTTGTGGCATGCGCGCGGCCTCTTCCCGCTCGTCTGCCTTTGGATGGCGATGCGGAGGCTCGCTCGGTGGGCGGGGACACGGAGGCCGGCTCCCCGGCTTGTGGCCCCTCATGGGGGCGGCGCTCGGGGGATCGGCTTCCCGGCGGGCGGCGGCGCAAAAGGCTAACTCCCCTGCGTGGTGGAGTTAGCTGCCATGTGCTGCTGCCTGCTGACAACATCGTGCGACGAGCGCTCGACACCGCGGGCCTCCTGGCAGCGTGCTGCAGCCCCTGCTGGGGAGCCTGCTCGTCATCGTCTCGAATACTTCTTCGCTTGGTTGGCACAATGGTTGTGCGAACCGACCTGCTCATCATCAGGGAGTCTGGGGGTGCGTTCATGGTGGCCGCCCCTCCTGTCGCTTCTTGTTGACAAGCAGTGTGGAGATCCGACAGAGACGCGTCTCGTTCACTGGTTGTCGTGCAACGAAAGCGCTGCGCTCGTTGTGCAGAGGTGTTTCTTCGCCTAGCATGGCCCGGTGACTCTGCGACAATTTTGCTACGGTCGAGGTCCCTGTCATGGTTGATGTGGTGATAGCTCATCAACTATGCTAGCCTCGCGCCGCTGGAGCATTTATTCGACCTATGGTGCTGGTGGCCTCGCAGCGAAAGCGCCATGCTCGGTGCGGGGGGGGGGTCCCTGACCTTCGCACGGTACGCCGTCCTTTGCATCTTCATGGTATGTGCTTCCTCTTTCGGTAATGGCTCTGTCTTGCCGAGTTTCCTGGGTTCGCCCGTATTCTGACTGGGTGGTCGCCTCCGGCTCCTCTGCTTCGTCGTCGCGCTCCTATTGACGGTGTCACCAAATCATCTGTCGGGTGCTTTCATAGTAGCCGACCCTCCCTCCTTTGAGGCATCCTTCCCTTGAAGGGCGTTGGATGGCGGTAGGTGGAGGCCCGGATGCACTTCTATGGTGCCGTTGTCTGCTCCACAGGAGATCGATGTGTTCAACAACTTTGTGATCAGTGTGTTCTTCTTGTTCAAAGTCCTCTCTCTGGTGTGTGGTTCCTTTCCCCCTAGGGCTTCCTCCCCCTGTTGGGTTGAGGCGACATCAGAGTGTGCGCAGCCACGAGGAGCGGGGTAGCACCTTGATCTCAAGGAAGTTGGCGAGTATGTTGTTTGGTTGTAATGCCCATAGTAGTTTGCGGCTTTTTCTTTTTTAGAAAAGGGAATATATTTCAATATTCCAGCCTCTGCATAAAACTATGCATATAGTTGTTTCTTATTACAAACAAGAACGTCGCGGAAAGAAGAGGAGAGGTTTCAGAAGAGATTAAGTGGATGGAAAGGAAAAATGCTTTCTGTTGGGGGTCAGTTGGTTCTTATTAACTCTGTTCTTAGCAATTTGTCAATGTTTATGCTATCATTCTTCGAGGTTCCTCGTGATGTTCTTGAAAGATTAGATTATTATAGATCTAGATTCTTTTGGTAGAGCGATGGACATAAGAAAAAATGTAGATTGACAAAGTGGAGTGTATTATGTACACCTAAGGACCAAGGTGGGTTAGGAATCCTAGATCTAAATTTGCAGAACAAATGTCTACTGAGTAAATGGGTGTTTAAACTCATTAATGAGGATGGCATTTGGCAAAGACTCCTTAGGAACAAGTATTTGCGACATAAAACCATTACACAAGTAGAATACATGCCAGGAGATTCTCACTTTTGGTCGGGTCTTATGAAGATAAAAAATGACCTACTGAGGATGGGCAAATTTACGGTGGGTGATGGGTAACAAACCCGTTTTGGGGAGGATGCCTCGCTGGATAACACCCCTTTCAAAAGTCAATATACATCCTTATATAACACTGTACGGAAGAAGAGTGCAACTGTAGCAACGATTTTCGGATCGAATCCTTTGAATGTGGCCTTTAGTAGAACCTTAGTTGGCAATAATTTACAGACTTGGCACCATTTGGTTGCTAAACTTGTGAGTGTCCAATTAACAGATTAGAGAGACCGATTTATTTGGTCTCTAAAACAGAATGGTCAGTTTACTATTCGATCTATGTATAATTCGCTCATTGCTCAGTTGCCTGCACCATGTAAAAATGTGATATGGAAATTAAAATTACCCTTAAAAGTTAAAATCTTTGTATGATATTTGCAAAAAGGAGTAGTTCTGTGTGTGTGAACTGTTTGAACCATATGCTTTCAATAAAAGCAGGGAAAGTTCCTTTATAAAAAAAAAGAGTAGTTATAACTAAAGATAATTTAGCTCGTCGACAATGAAGGGAAGTTTAAAATGTTGTTTCTGTAATCTGGAAGAAACCATCCAACACCTTTTCTTGGATTGCCAAATGGCTAGAATTATGTGGAGGATTGTACAAGTTTGTTTTAATATAACACCACCTGTGAACATTGAACATATGTTTGTTGGGTGGCTAAATGGGATTAATAGAAAGCTTATGTACAAAATCCTGGTTGGAACATCTGCTTTATGTTGGGCAATTTGGTTAAGTAGAAATGACATGGTTTTTAACAATACTCAAGATGTTACTCCCATGCAGGTTATCTTCCGAGGGACCCATTAGATCCGTTTTTGGGCGTTGCTACAGAAAGAGGATGAGCGACCTCATATTATTCGGGGATGTCATGTGTTTGATACCACGTCGATGGAGATCTTTGCATCCAATGGATGGTCTTTTAGCAACAGAATTACTTTATGTGCGGCTTTCTCTTTTAGCTCTGCTACTTTGAGTCTGTTACCTCTGCCCCACTTGTAATCTTATGCGTAGCCTTCGGGTTACGGCCTTTTTTAAATGAAATGTTCACGTGCCCCCCCTTCCCCGCCCGCGCGTTGATTCCTTGCAAAAAAAAGGAGGCAGGTACCGCGAGGGGACTCTCGCGTTAGGCTTACGCGGAGAGCTCCCCGGCCCACATGTCAGGAGGCACAACGGGCCAGAAGCAGGCGACCTCATCCTTTCGGTTCGGATCTCTTCGGTTCGTCTTCCTCGACTCCCCGCGTTCCTTCCTCAAGCTATCGACCGCGCGTCTACTCGTCTTCCTCCTCGTGCCCCTCCTCCCCAGTCCCCACCACCGCCGGCCTCCACCGCCGCCCCGTGGCCGGCGGCGACCTCGCCGCCACGCCTCTACCCACCAACCGCCCCTCCCCCTCAACCCCGCCCTTCCTAACCTCTCCTTGCTTGCCCCCGCCGACGACCCATCCCTCCTGGCTCCGGCGGCGCCTCCGCCGCCGAATCCGCCGCCCAGGGACTCACCACCACCGGATCCGCCTCCACCGACCTCCCCGCCACCGGTTCCTCGCCCCCGCCGCCGACCCAGCCCAACCGGCCTCCTCCACCACCCCGGCGGGCGGCGCCGCCGCTGCCCGCCATTCCGCCCACACTCCACCACCACCGCCGGTCTGGCAGCCGCCCCCAGACCTCCCTCTAGGTCCGGTGGGCATGGAGGATCCCCAACCCCCAAACCCTAACCCAGAACCCTAAGGCCGCACTCCTCCGCCGCCGCCCGCGCCCGTCGGCGACCCGCCGTCGGCCGCCCCGCCCACCAACCGCCGGAGTTGGAGAAGATAGCCGGCGGTAGAGTTACTTTTTTGTTGGGATTTGTTACTTTCTTCTTCTTTCCCCTTTTGACCTCTTTCATCTTTTAATTACCTCGTTTTTGCCAAATTTAAGGGTTCTCGCTGCAAGAGGGCTCTCGCTTTAGGATTTACGAAAAAAAAACGTCCGCCCCCTTGGTTGCAGGCGGCGACGAGCCTCCTCCGTGGTCCCTAACCAATATAGCGCTCGATCGCGCGGGGCGCACGGTTCCAACCGGGCCCCGCCCTTTCCCACGCGCACCGACCCCACAGGTTTACCTTTTTTTCCTTTTCTTTTTCTCCCTTAAACAAATTTTATTCTTCATAAGTTATACGCATAACTCGTTGTTAAGAAAAAGTTGTGCACACAACTCGTCGTTTACAGAAAAAAATTATACTCACAACTCATCGTTAGAGAAAAATTATACGCATAAGTTATTCTTCAAACAATTGTGCATACAAGTTGTACGCATAAGTTATGCGCGCCATCAAACTTATGCTTAAAAATTATCTGACAAAAACTTATAGTTCGCAGTTATGGGTCGAAGTTGTGTGTACAAGTTATATAGAAAAAATTATGATAAAAAATTGTGCATAGAAGTTATATGCATAAGTTCTGCACACGGACTAATGTCAAAATTGTGCTTAGAAATTATCTGATAAAAATTTATAGATGGAAGTTATTCATCAAAATTATGTGTATAAATTATAATATTTCAAAAATGAAAAGCTGCGCTATCAAAAGTGGAGATTGTCTCGCTGGTACAGTGAAATACTGATGCAGTGAATAGACGAAGAAAAAAAACGGACACACGCAACCTCCTCTAGCGTTTTCCTGTTCGAAATCGGTCGCTTGCACAGCTCGCGCGCTAGTTTACGGAGTCCCTGTCGGGGAATCGCGCGCTTGGAACGCACGGTCGCTAAATAGCATTGCCCCGCGGCTACGCCCGTCGCCCCTCCCCTGCATAAATAGATCCGCGCTGCGTTGGAGATTCATCCACTGAGCGCCGGCGGCGCCGCCGCCCAGGACGAAGAGGCGCGGGCACCGCACTGGCAGCTCGTGACTGTTCGCGGCGGCTAGCTGGCGAGGTACGGGAGCACGGGGAGCTCGTCGTCAAAGGTGCTCGTATACTTTGCCTTGGCCACCGAAACGAGAGCTATCTAGGACAACGTGGGGCCGCCGCGCCGCGCCACGCAGTCGCTGGCGCATGTGGCATGTCCCACGCCCAGCGACACGGCCGGCACTTGCCCGCTCTCAGCAGACGCCGTGGGCGTGCCGCACCCGCGCGACGGCGCGAACGCACAAGGGCACCTCGAAACCTCGAACTCTGAAGTCGTCTGCTGGGTAACCCGCGCGCGGCGTGAGCACGAAGAGCTGGGAGGGCACAGCGACGGACGGACCGGACGGAGACGCGGTGCGGACCGCGTGCCGAGGTGTTCGTTGAGTCCGCCGGAGCTGGAGCCCTCGGGGACCAGGTCGTTGCTGATGATCCAGGCCGCGTCGCCGTCTCCTGCAGCCTCATGGTTGACAGGAACACGAGCAGCCTCGCGTTTCGCGGCCGCAAGTGTCATGGACGCGTATCTTCCAGTCTTCCACGATGCCGACGGCAACGTCCGGTCCGCCTGATTACCGTCCAGCTGGAACTAATGTTACACTGCTGCCCCTTTTAATTGAGAGGAGTTGATGCGGGATGTGATCGTTTGGTACAAAAATATCATATTTTAGAATGGTATGTAAATATCTTCAAATTTCGCAGTGGGAATAGTAATAATAATTTGACTGAAACGCAAAAAGAGTAGTACTAGTATCTAAATTACCACTCATCTCAAAAATTGGGAATTGAAGCAAAGACAGCGCTATGCTTCTATCTCTTTGTCAGCAATTCCTTTTAAGATCTTAGTTCATATATATTCTTTTTTATTTAAGTTTCCAGTCTTATGATTTTTGCATGGTACTTGTATTTTGTAATTTGACTATTTTTTTTCTTCTTAAGTCTTAACCGCTCAAATCGACAAGCCACCATCAACAGGGAGCACCTGCACCACCAGCAACACGATGTAACATCTTGATGAGAATCTCGAAATTGATGGTGAAACTCATGGAATTCGCAAACACTGCTGACCTGTCCAGTGATGTAGCTCGCAGCAGGATGAACGGCCAGGAACTCCACCAGGCCGGCGACCTCTTCCGGCCTCCCAAACCGTCCTGCAAAATTTACATCATCATCAGCAGCAGCAGCAGCAAAAACAAAATCGAAATTCAGAAGCCATCGTTCAGAAGAATCCCTCAGTGCACTAATTAACCTAACGGTATGGTCTCCATCGCCTTCCGCTCGACGTCTTCCCCTAGCTTCGCCGTCATGTCAGACGCCACCCAGCCCGGAGCCACGGCGTTCACCTGAAGCCAAGGATGTTTCTTCAGAGTTCAGCAGTCAGCACTCTGGAGAAAGCATGGATACTTGCGTTAATGTTCCTGCTCCCGTACTCCCTGGCCATGGCTTTGGTTAGCCCGATGACCCCGGCCTTGGCGGCGCAGTAGTTGGCCTGCCCGACGTTGCCGATCATCCCGGAAACCGATGTGATGTTGATGATCCTTCCCTTCCTTCTCTTCATCATCACTGTCGCCGCAGCCTGGGCGCAGAGGTAGACGCCGGTGAGGTTCACGTCCACCACTTCCTGCCACTGGGTCCGCTTCATCCGCATCAGCAGCGCATCTCGCGTAATCCCTGCTCGTTAATTATACGCATGGAACCATGTTGTCTATCGTTTAGAATTCAGATGGTGAACTTGGACATGATGTGGATGCAAAAGTTCAGGCTCTTCAGACCTGCATTGTTTACCAGCACGTCCAGAGTTCCCCAAGCATCGATAACCTGCGAATTAACGAGTCACGCTCATCATGCGTTTGATTAGATCGCTATATATGTGGCTATAGAGAAAGAGAAAAAAAAAGGGGCAAACTCACAGTTCTCATCATGGATTCAACCTCGGTTTCGCAGGAGACATCAGCAGCAAAGCTGATCGCCGTGCCACCAGCCTCCTCGATCTGCAGTAATTCGACGCAAATTTGACACTCCATGCGAAACTGAAGAGTGATGTGCTGTGGCAAATTTGATACTCCATGCACCACTTCTGCCATGGCTTGCATGAAACTGTGGAACGCAGGTTTGGATCAAGAGCGGGAGGATCATCAGCTCACCTCCCTGCACACTTCTTCAGCCTCCGTGCTTGACTTGGCGTAGTTGACAACCACCTTCATATTGGACAACGGACAAAAAACAGAGGAGGTTCAGCCTCCGTGGTTGATATGGCAATAGTGTAGTTTTTTCAGTTGTGATGTGGCAATGGGCAATGGCAAAACACAGGGAGTAGTGACTGAAGATCGAAGCACCTTGCAGCCTGCTTTGCCGAGAGCCACAGCTATGGCTCTGCCGATGCCTCTGGACGCCCCAGTCACTACTGCAACCGGCGGGGCTTCAAGCTGTCGAGCCCAGCCATCCATGCTCACCACACTCGCAGGTCTGACGACTCGATCGCCTCTCTTAACTGAAAAAAAGGAAGAACAAGGATGTTTCGCTCGTCGGAAAGATCACGCGAAGCCAGTTGACAGCAACAAGGAGTCAGAAATGCAATGTGTTTACACAGCCCACTGTTCAATTATCAGCTAGTAACTTAAAATTGCCTGGCGTGGACGACAGAGTCGCCGCCGGCCGTCGGCAACGCTGCTGCGGCTTGATGAACCTGCCGCCGCGGCGCGTCGGCGGCGGCGACACGCGGGCAGCGGCGGCAGCCATGGCAGAGGGCCGGGGGTTGGTACGGTGATGGCACTTTGAATCCAACGATGATGCTCGGAGAGCTTCTTAATCACGACGGATAGAGAAGACGTGCGGCGGCGGCGACGGAATTGAAAGGTGGCGCGCGCCGCGGATTAGACGGAGGCTCGCTTTGCATGAGCGTGACCACCACAACGGAACGTTTGCTCTGCTTCATGTGTTTGGTGTGCGCTCCGCTCCGCTCCGATCCTCCTCCCATGCTGCTGCTATCGATCAACGGCGTGCAAGTTTTTTTTTTAGCAGAACCTACGCCACTTTATTCATCTGAATTCATAGGAATTACACCAAACGGTGGACTTAAGAACCATACATGACGGCCCTCTCCATTATACAAGGAGCTACGAGCTATTCTATGGGCATCGGTATTCGAAGTTTTATACTCATGGACAAAAATAACCTGGTCTAAATCGATACTTCTTGCTTTGATCTCCTGGATTACTTGGCCATACACACTTCTGCTCCCTTGGTGAATATTGTTGACCACACTTTGATTATCACACGCCAACTTCACCTTTCGAGCCTGAATATCTAGAGCCAATGACAGCCCTTCCCTGCAAGCTATCGCCTCCATCACTTCCGGGTCTGAAACCCCTTTTAGCACCAGCGAGGACGCCCCCATGAACCTGCCGATCTCATCCCTCGCAATTGCCGCAGCTAAGGCTATTTGATCGTTCTTAGACAGGGCTGTGTCTACATTAATTTTGACAGCACCCTCCGGCGGAGGAATCCACCGCTGCCTTTGTTGGATCACCCGTTGAGGGCAAACTGGCTTCACCTGTTCTTCTCCCAGATCAACCATGAATCTTTCAATAAATCCATGTGTTGATAGCGGACTCTGAAAAATATTCTCATGGATTCCCTTCCGGCGGACAAACCAGATTGCCCACAACACCACTGATACTCTAACTGCTTCTACACGAGGCAGTACTTTAAAGATTGCCACTAGCCATGATTTAGCATCCATGTCTTCTATCTCGCAAACTGCTTCCACAATATGATCATCCTCCAGAGCCCAAACACACCTGGCTATATTACATTCCAGTAGGGAATGTCTCCATGAATCTTGTTGGCCACAGAAAAAACATGCACTGCTTAGAGCCATCTTTCTGTGCTGCAACACTTCTCCTGACGGTAGCGAGTGTCTGGCAAGGCGCCATAGAAAGATGCTAATCTTTGATGGAACCCTCACAGACCAAATTGTCTTCCATTCATCCTCGCTAGCCTTATGGTCCGAACGCCCGGCTTGATTTTTAAGCGCCGCATCACACTGATCTCTTCTATGCAGCAACATGTAATATGCTGAACGAACTGAGAAACATCCCCTTTTGTCAGGGTGCCATGCCCAAAAATCCTCCTGGACCCTGGTGCAGATCGGAATATTACCAATTGTCTTAGCATCCAGTGGTGAGAAGAATTGATTCAACATATCCCAATTCCACCTTGCCTCATCATGATCTATCAGTTCTGACACAAGGTGTGGTAGGTTGGGTAGTGTGGACCGGATCGGCTTGCGCAGATTGCCTTGCGGTAGCCAATTCGTAGTCCATATTGGAGTTTGTTCACCTGTGCCAATCCTCCTAATCAGCCCCTTCCTGAGTACTTCCCTCCCATCTATAATTGACCTCCAAACTCTGGAGGGAGCCGATCCCAAATCCGCATTCAGAAAGTCACCGTTGGGAAAGTATACCGCCTGTAACACTCTCCCGCTTAGTGAACTCGGTTCCTGAAGAAGTCGCCAAGCCTGCTTTGCCAGAAGAGCCAGATTGAACAGCTCCATATCACGAAAGCCTAAACCCCCCAATGGTTTGGGTTTAACCATCGAGTCCCATGCCACCCAGGCCACTCGCCTTTTGCCATCCTTGCTACCCCACCAGAAGTTCCTGATCAAACTTGTCAAGTGCTCACAAAGCCCTTTCGGCAGTCTGAAATAGGACATTGAATAAGTAGCCAAAGCTTGAGCTACTGATTTAATCAGCACCTCCTTACCTCCTACTGAAAGGCATTTCTCCATCCAGCCCTCCACTCTACTCCACATTCTGTCTTTCAAATATTTGAACACTCCCATGGTTGCAGCGCCCACATTAATTGGCATACCAAGGTATTTTTCACTAAGCGCCTCATTGTGTACCTCCATCACCCCTTTAATTAAATCTCGAGACTGTTGTCTCACACCTTTCGCAAAATGGATCGACGATTTGTCCGTGTTGATCTGTTGTCCCGAGGCTTCACAATAAACATTCAAAACCTCTTTGACGACAATTGCATTCTCCTCATTTGCTCTGAAAAACAGCAGGTTGTCATCTACAAAGAGTAAATGGCTGATCGTCAGAGCCGACGAAGCCACTTTAATCCCATTGAGCGCTGATGACTGAATCTTGGATTTTAACGGGCCTGTTAGACCCTCTGCTGTAAGCAAGAACAAATATGGAGAAATTGGTTCGCCTTGACGCAAACCCCTTGTTGGTTTGAAGCGGTTTAGCCTATCCCCATTGAACAAAACCGAAAAGGATATTGAGGTGACTAACCGCATGATGGTAGACACCCAATCTCGGTGGAACCCCAACTGGATCATGATAGCTGATAGATAATTCCACTCCACTCGATCGTACGCCTTTTTCATATCCAGCTTCAATGCACAACACCTCAGATCCACTACCCTTTTACGCTTCATAAAGTGCATGCACTCATATGCGGTAATAATGTTATCTGTGATTAGGCGGCCAGGAACAAATGCTGATTGTTCCTCCGACACAATCTGAGGTAGTATAATCTACAATCTGTTAGCCAAAACCTTCGATGCTATTTTATATAGCACATTGTACAAGTTGATTGGACGAAATTGTCCCACCTCCTCCGGGCTAGCTACCTTCGGAATCAGGACAATTAAGGTTTCATTGATACATAAGAGATCCTCTGATCCATTTAACATTCTTAGAACCACGCTAGTAATTTCGCTGCCACAGAGCTCCCAATGCCTCTGAAAAAAGTGTGCTGGAAAGCCGTCCGGGCCCGGAGCTTTGGTAGGAAACATCTGAAACAGTGCCTCCTTTACTTCCTGCTCATTGTATGGCTTAAGCAGTTCCTCGTTCATATCTGCCGTCACCCGTACCGGGACTATCGACAGGACTCTCCCCATATCAAGGGTCCCCTCCGAGAGATATAAATTCTCGTAAAAATCCGAGACCAATTGTTTGAGCTCACCTTCATCTTCTGTGAACTGACCCGATTGGTTCTTCAATCGGGTAATCTTGTTCCTCCTCCTCCTGTTGCTTGCTCTGAGATGGAAGAAGCGCGTGTTCTTGTCCCCAGCCGTAAGCCAATTCACACACGAACACTGCCTCCACATGAGCTCCTCTCTATGGTTAAGTTCCCTGATCCGTTCTACAATTTTGAGCTCCGCATGGGACGGGCCCAAACGTAGTTGATCATCACGTAGAGTTTCGAGTTCCTTATTCAGCCTGCGGAGCTCGCCCTTAACACTGCCAAAAACAGTTCTGTCCCACGTACTTAAATGACTAGAAACATCATTCATCTTTTCAAGCAACTCCCCTGCAGAAGTTGCTGCACCTTTACTGAGCCATAATTCCGCTAACATTCCTGGGAAATCTGGGTGAGACTCCCACATCTGTTCAAAACGGAAATGTTTCGCCTGCTTCTTAGACAAGCAACCAGGACGCCATTGCAAAAGAATAGGTACATGATCCGAGGCTACAGCTGACAGGTGTTTTACAGATGCAAGAGGGAAACGACAGCACCAATCAGCAGTGGCCTGCCCTCGATCTAAACGTACTCGACAGTACGAACCTCCGGCCACCCTCTTTTCATACGTCCAGCTTCTACCCTCATAATCGAGGTCATTAAAGCCACACACATCCACTACTTCTCTGAAGCCTGCAATCTGTGCCATGCTGCGTTCCTGAACACCAGAGTGCTCATCTCTATGCAAGACCTCATTAAAATCTCCAACACACAACCATGGAAGTGGGGATGATGCACGAATGAATTTCAACATGCTCCATGTTTTATGTCTCTCACTAAGTTGAGCTTCACCATAAACACAAGTTAGTCTCCAGGGCTCACTAGCACACTCCCTAACAATAGCATCATGGAAGTGGGGATGATGCACGAATGAATTTCAACATGCTCCATGTTTTATGTCTCTCACTAAGTTGAGCTTCACCATAAACACAAGTTAGTCTCCAGGGCTCACTAGCACCCTCCCTGACAATAGCATCAATGTGATATTGTGAGTATGGTAAGATATCAATATTTATATTATTATTCCAAAAGATACCCAGACCGCCACTGCGGCCTGTACTGCTTACTGCAAAGGCCTTATCAAAACCTAATGTTCCTTTTAAATTCTTTAGTCTAACCTTTTGTACTTGTGTTTCCAAGATGCATAGTACAGAAGGGGCAACACGCTTCACCAAATCGCAAAGCTCCTTTACCGTCGCGGTGTTGCCAATTCCACGACAGTTCCAACTCAAACAACTCATCGCTCTCGGCGGTACTCCCTCACGGAGCCCGCCCCTTTTAGCATCCACTTTCTTCTTCTCCTCCCTCCTGGCCCTCTTGATGTCCCGTGGGGACATGTATTCAGGAGGTGGGGGAGGGACAACATCTCCTAGCACGAGCTGCTTCCGAACATTAGCCTGGGCATCAGCAGAAGTCTTCCCCACCGCCGCCGCTTTGATCGGGCTTGATGCTGTGTCCTGCAGCTCTGCATCCTCCATCCCATCTGCTACCTCTGCTGATCCACGCTTCCTCGATCCAGAGCTAATAATGTCCGGGGCTTCTTTTGCTCTCCACACGGGCACACGAGTTCCATGCCCCGTCCCCTGGCCACGACCACCTCTCGCCATGCGACCTCCTCTCCTCGGCCCCTCCCGAGCAGGTTCACGATCATAGGTCCTGAACCGTGGAGTGCTCAGGTGCCAGGACACCTCCTCCGCAATCATCCATGACCCAAACTGAAGGTCCCCCTCTGAGTATCCCCCCGCACCGCACTCCAAGTGAACGTGGACCATCAAACCGCAATGAGCGCAAAAACGAGGTATCTTCTCATACTTAACTTGTACAAGAATCTTGGATTGGCCCTCCGGCGCCAGTGTAACCACTCGAGCCAAGGGTCTTGCTGCAGGGAGCTTGACACGAACCCTGTGAAAATCTCCAGTCCCTGATGCAAACACCCTGTTCTCCACTTCAACAACCTCACCCACCTTCGAAGCTTGTTGCTTCACTATAGCCTCAGTACGGAATAAATGGGGGAGCTTGTGAAGTTGGATCCACTCGAGAACTTTGCTAGGCATCACCCTCGGTCTAGTTGTCGATCCATCGAATTCTTCCAGCATCAGCGCATATCCCCTAAAGATCCAGGGACCCTCTTCCATGATGCGCTTCCAGTCTCCCAAGCAGAAAGCTTGGACTACAAACAAATTCTTGTCAATCGGTCGGAAGGTTACCTCCCTCGCTGGATTCCATGCCGCTTTCATGGAGGAGATTAAGGACGCGACACTGAAATCCTTTGCTGACAGAAGACGCGCCGCCGCCATCCACTTCACCTTTGGGAGATTCTCCCGGTCCTCCTTCGCCAACACCACCTCGTCCTTCTCCGTTTCATTCAGATGGAGCATGTTGAGGAGTTCTTCGACGTTCAACTCCTTCTTCTTCTGATCCCCCACCTTCGAGCTCTCTGCCGCCATCACCCGCCCCTTCGACAGGATCTTGCTGTCCCCCGAAGATGTAGAGTGCCAAGGCCGGGAAACCGAACCAGGTCAGCCCCTTGGTCAGCCCGAACACTTTGTACACCACGAGGGCGGAAGCAAGATCAATGGGAAGGTCAAAACCTCGCGCCGACGTGGTCGCCGACGAGATCGCCAGAAACCCTAGAAAAACCTCGGTCCGTCGTGTTGAAGAGTGCTTTGCTATCTATCAACGGCGTGCAAGTCCTTGACTGGCTTCAGCACCAAATCTAGCTCGGCTTGTCAACCGGTGGCCCAGGCCACTTCCACTCTTTGGGCCGGTCATCCCATTCACACACGGCTCCAAAAATAAACCTGAGGGGGGGCGGGCGCCCGCCGGGGGGGGTCTCCACGGGTTTTCATTGAGAAGACGGCCACAGGCACACGATGGTGCATTAAACAAGCCATAAGAACGGGGCACTGTGAAAGACAAAAGATGGCATCAAGGGGCGCGGGAGACAGCAGCGTAAAACGAGGCAAAGTTAGGCAGCCACCTCGCCTAACCTAAACGGCTAAACGAGCATTATTAGTTGTACGGCCTAGCATGTGGATAAATAAACAAAGGGAAGGGTAATGAACGTACTCCGTACGCCAAGTACCTTATCTCATAGGATTACCAATTATCGTTCGTTCAAAAAAAAAAGGTTCGTTCAGCAATTATCAGAACGTATGGACATGATCTACTTAATTGACTTCGGAAATCTCCAGATCTGCCGAGTGATTAGTCCTTCAGAGGTACATGTACTCGTAGAGATAGGGTTTGCGTACGTGTGTTCGTAAGGGTGAGTGTGAGTGCGTGTTGTAAGCATTTGTGTTGTATTGTGTAATTTTTAAAAAAAAATCAGCACTCCTAACAAATTGTTCGGAAAAAACAAATTCTTCTCCTTTTAAAGAAAAAAACACAACCCTGTAGCAAGAAACTTAACACAAGTACACAACCATGTAGCAAGAAACTTTCTCATGGAGATCAGCACGCTGGTTCCATGCTATCAAAACCCTATCAAATTCTGAAACTGGCTCTCATAATTGATCATCGCTACAGTACGTGTGGCCCTACCACCACTAAAACTAGTTAAGTGGCATCGATAAGTCGAAGTGCAACACTCGAGGCTCGCCTGTGTGACACCGTCAAGTGCGTGCCTACGTGGCCGTCGTGGCCCGCGTTCATGACCGCGGGAGGGATTTTTCATTTTTTAAACTGGAGCCAACCCGATCACCCGGGCCGGTCGCCACGTCCACCGCCACTTTCACTGTACTCCATCCAACCCCAGCTCGCCTCGCCTCGCTCGATCACCCGACCCGGCGACCCCGCGCCCACCGTGCGCCCGCCTGCCCCGTCCGCCGGCGGGCCCCGCGGCGCGGACCAATCCCGCCCGCCCGCCCGACGCCAGCCAGCCACACCGACGCGGCCCACCCCGGCGGCCCACGCCGGCGGCAGCAGCGCTCGATCGCCTGACCATTCACTCACCACCGCCGGCCGGTGGGGCTTTGCTTGACGAGAGATCCCAGCGGGCGATTCGGCCCCGGCGGCCGGGCGGCCACGCGTCCCCGGCGGCGTCCGGTCCCTGTCTGTCCCCCTTGCTGCGCCTGCGCCTGCGCCTGCGCGCGCATCCGGTCCAATCCAATCCGCGCCAATCATGGCTCCCCGCGCGCCCCCATTGGTCCACGCACAACAGAGTACCAGACGCACCCCCTGCCGTCGCTCGCTTCACGTCCCCACCACATCCACCTCTTCTTCCTTTGCACCGCGCACACGCCAACAACCCCCTGCAGGCTGCAGCCATGCGCCGATGGGTGCACGAGAGACTACTACCGGGGATAGGGCTGCCAGCTGGGGGTACCTACAGTATTCTTTCGATCTGCATCCATTGGCTATTTGGGTTGATGACTTCATTTTCAGGTTAACTGCCTCATGAAGTCACGAAGTAGTACTACTCCAAATAACATGCTGCGAAGGTGATTCGATTCGATCTTATCAAATTCTATAAGCGCAGCACTAGATGGATTCCTATACCAAAATACTGATGATGCTTATGACATGGTATATGAAATCAGCGAAGAACAATTCAACTCATCATACTATTCGAAGCGATTTTGATAGTACTACTCGTACTCCCCATGGGAAAAGAATCTCCACTTTCGGGCCCGGTAGGCCGGTAGAAATCTAGCGAGTTCCTGCGGGCCCACAGGTCGGTGAGGGACACCCCATCCCTCTACAGATACGAATTGCCGGTGTGGTGTGGGGCTAGTGGAATATTGGTGGCCGGGTCTTTTCCCGGGGCGATAAAAGCAGCGGCGGTGGGCCCGCGCGCCACCTCCAGCGGACCCACCTGACCTCCCTACGTGTTCCCTGTTCCGTCGGCCGCAGCCCCCCCACCATAAAGCGCTGCACACTCCGCGCGCTCCCATTGGCCCAACCCCCACGCCCCTCCCCGACCACCACCGCGCCTTTACCTCCCGAGACACGAAACCCAGTCGCCCTCGCCACTGACAACTGGCCCAGGCAGAATCCCCGAACCCGCATGTCGGTGTGTGGGTCCCTGATGGACGTGTCTTGGAAGCCATCATCAGGCTCCCTTGCGCTCTACGGGTGGGACACCAGCGGCGGGGGACACGTCGCGGGGGGAGCTAAGCTAGCTGCCCGTCGGGTAGGTCTCCCGTGGGTCCATAATGTCAGTGGGTGGCGCACGGGCTGCTGCGCCCCTTTCACGTGCCCGGCGCCGCGGTGAGTCGCCACGTGGTGGCGAGAGGCCGGCCAATGATAAAGCGCCTGGGGGCGCCCGACACGTACGTGGCGCGACGCGTGTCCTCTCGCCTACCCAACCCGGTATTAAAGCGCCCCACTCATCCCCCACCCCTACCCCAGGTTTCGCCGGCGTTCCGGTGGTGGTGGTCGTGTCTTGTCTCAGTGGGAGCGAGCCAGGGAGCACCGGCGGAGGGAGTGCGCGGAGGAAGTAGCGGGTGGGAGAGGGGAGTGCTTGCTTTGGCGTAGTAGCTGCTCGGGATGGAGAGGAAGGGAGGGTGCTGTATCGCGCCGAGGTACGGCGCTGCCGCGGCCGCCGGGCAGCAGCCGGGGACTGCGTGGCAGATGGGGAAGATCATGCTTAAGTTCAGGCCGATTGCACCCAAGCCGGCGGCGATGGCTCCCGTCCCGGCGCCGGCGGCGGCGTCTGGGGCGGGGAGGGGGAAGCGGAAGGCCGGAGGCGGTGGCGGCAGGAGGGGACGGAAGCCCAAGAGGGCCGCGACCGTCGCGCCTGTAGCGGCGGCGGCGGCTGCTGCTGTTCCTGCGGTACCGGCGGTGGTGGACTCCAGGAAAGACGAGGACTGCGAGAAGGAGAAGTCCTTGTCGTCACGGTCGTCGTCCTCGTCGGGGATAACGTCCGTGGACTCGTCGCCGCCTCCACCGCCGCAGCAGCTGCCCCAGCCGGCGACGCTGCCCCTCATGCCCGTGTCGCCGGTGGAGGAGAAGCCTACTACCGTTGCTGCTGCTGCGACGGGTGAGCCAGCGTCTGTGGTGGCGGCGCCCCCCGCGGGAGCACAGCCGGTGCCTCCGCGCGTGCTTCGCCCAGTGCCGCCCCCAACGGCTTCCTGGGTGACGGTGGAGGAGATCACAGCGACGTGGCGCGACGGGGAGGAGGCGCCGTCCTCCGCGGCCCGCTGCGCCGACGGCGACGGCGATGCCGCCCCGGCGTTCGTGTCGGACCAGTGGGGCCGCGTGACGTGGCAGAACGCCGCGTTCTCCCGGGCGGTGTCCGCGGACGACGACTCGCCGGCGGCTGTGGCGCTCGCCGGCGCGCTCCCGGCGTGGGGCACCTGCGCGGGGTTCACGTGCCGGGTGCGCGTCGGCCGGCACGCGAGCACGGCCGCCCCGCGCCGGTCCTCTGTGGTGGCGCCCTGCGACGTGTGGCGGCTTGACGCCGCCGGCTGCTACCTCTGGCGGCTGGATCTGCAGGCGGCGCTCACCCTCGGCGGCCTCCCATGAGCAGGGAGAGCCAGGGAGCAGCCCACCCCTATCCGCGGAACTGCGGAAGCAAAGGAGGGAGTACGTGTCCCTCGTACGGAGGCGTATTGTATCAGAGAATCGAGACATGCGTTGTTTATTACTATACTAGCAACTATACCTGTGCGTTGCAACGAGAGAAAATATGCTTATTTTGCCATCATACACCCCGGCTGTTCCTGTAGCTCTCAGATCTTGTCGTCCCGTCATTACCATCCTAATATCGTCCCAAACCTGATAGGCATCTGCCACAATCTTGATGTCATAAGCCCAACAACGACTTCGTCAACCGGATCGTTGTCACGCAGTGCCATCCTGACCTCGTCTATTGTCGTCTGCACCTCCCAGCCTTGTCGTCATCTGCCCTGGCTACGTCCCTATTCCCGCCTCCCCAACCTCACTATTGTGTGTGCCATCCTGACCTCGCTTGTCGTCGTCTGCATTGATCGTGTTGTCACCCCACCACCATTGTTGTCTGCCCCGACTGCATCGACGTGCCTGCCTCCCTGACCTCTTAATCACACACGCACCATCTAACCTGCCCGCACTAAATTTTTAAAACTCATGAAATTTTTTCTAGCACTAAATTTTGGATAGATAAAAAAATGGCTCAATTATTTCTTTCAATCAAATACAATACTCATTAAATTTGTACCATTTTTTATTTTATTGAAGCAGGAGAGTTTGCTAGAGGAAAAAATTGTTATTGTATAAACATAGCACACATGTTGGTATAATTGGATCCATTTCAGTATCGCTTACAACCAACCTACACCGATGCTAGTCAACATCCGATAAATTTTTTCTTGTGTAATTTTTTCTACTCTAGCATGTATTTGAATTCCTCATAAATATCATATTCTTTTTAAGCAACAAAATGGTTCTTCAATTTTGAAAGTAAATAGATTCTACTTTTTAGAAAAAATATTGTGTGGATTGATACATGTATGTCCGGTGGCCGAGGGTCTATGAGGTTTCCCAGAGCTCAAGGCGGCATTGGAAGACTGAGCGGTCTCCCTCTACTTCATGATCACGAAGAAGCTTTAGGCTGCTGCTGAACCTAGGAATGGTAGTCTCACAGCAGCTGCTCCCCCAGCATGGGAACAAGCCTACCCAACAGGCCATGCATCAAATGGCAATAAAAATTCAGTGCAAATGTCAAATCGAAGGACTACCTGTGACGACTGAAAATTGATCTCCTTCCAGTAACATTAGCCCGCATAATTTGAGATGTGTAAAACGTCTGCACAGGGTCTTTCAGAGATAGTTTTTACTTTTTAATAAGATATGATTCAGGTGGGAACTGGTGTTCGCTTTCAGAGTTTGTTCTTTGTGAACTTTCAAGAATCAGAAGAATGTAGCAAACGTCTACATACAGGTTGCTTGGCTTCTCCACTGATGACAATGGAAGCTAGCTGAATGGCTTAGTGTAGACCTCACAATCATAAATTCGTAATCAACAGAGATGAGCTTTTACCATTCTCTGAAGTTGATAAAAGAACATAGGTGTTATATGCTGCACAATTTAGTGCTGAAGCTCTGAATGCAGTAAGCTCACCTCCAGAGAGACCTCCAAATTGACATCGATGTCTAAGCAGGGCTCCTTGTCAATCGCTCCAAGTTATACAATTACTCATAAATGCTGCTAGAATTTAGTAGATTCATAAACAACACATCATACATTTCTCAGGATTGCTAACCAATGGAATTGTTTCACAGATGCATGAGATGTTTGCATCACAACCGATGGGCAAGCAGGCCCTGAACTTTCCCTGAGATGAGTTCATTCAGCAGCTCAATTGATTCGGAACCCTCAATCTGCAAAAACATGAGGAAATTAAAGGAAGACTGGAAGAGCATGAGTCAGCGAGGTTTTGCACAGCAAGACCAAATCGATGGATCAGACGGTGACCTCACACGTGTACCCTGCAGGACAACATCTCGATGGTGCAGTTGGTGCTCGTCGGGGCGACGCGGAGGTCGAGCACCGGCGTAACCTCGAAGCCGAGGAACTCGATGCAGTGGAGCGCGCACGTGAACGTGCTGAGCACGCCGGTGCTGAGGAGGGATTCCACACTGTCAGGGTGCCACAGAAACTCGTTGCCGGAGACGACGTCCCGGATCTAGACTCGCTCCCACCACCTCGCCGACAGTCGTGCCCGGTGTCCTTGCGCCCTTCTCCGGCGAGATCACATGGGCTTGGTCGGTGAGGAACGACTCTCCAGTGCGAAGGAGTAGCGAGGCGTGCCTGGAGAGCGGGCGACGGCGGTAGCTGCGGGATAGGGTGACGGGGGTGACGGAAGGAGTTGGCGCAGCGACGCGGCGGCGGCGGTATCGAGCAGGAGACGCGAACATGGAGAAACGGGCGGACGGGAGGCATGCTGCGGCGGGGGAGTGAGAGATAGAGACAGAGACTATGACAGGTGGGTCCCACCTGTCAGGACGGACGAAAAAAAGGGGCAGAAGCGGTCTTTGCTTTAATATTAGGTAGAGATTAGTATTACTGATGATGATGATGTGCGGGTAGTATATGATTCAACCGGCGTGTTGCTAGCCTAGCCTGGTCGGGCCCAATTAAGCATGCCGAGGCTAGATCAGGTGATACTAATTGTGGATTAGTTTAGAGCTGGGGAAGAGAGTTGAGTATTGCAAGAACCTGCAAGTTTAAGAAAAACTAAGCATGTGATGGATGCGTCTGGAAGTGCAAAGCTGCAGTGAAGAATCTGCTCTTTTTATATTATTGTCTTTAATATTTGATTCGATTCTTCCCCCAAATGTATGGAGGTTTACTATTTGTTTGTTTCACAGGGTTGTAGTGTACGTAACACAATCGATTATTGATTAGCGATTCAATCAACGAGGCATCCAGCTTTGGGGTAGTGACGTCTTTTGACGTTTCAAAGGAATCGCGCTGACCCGTCAGAGGGTTTATCATCCGTCCGATGTTAGCACGGCACGATCGGGAGCGTCCGTCGCGCCCGGAAGTTAGCCTCTCAGTCTCAACATCCGGCTGCGTCCGGTCGCTGCCCTAGCGTGCCATGACGTTGCTGCTGCCTTTGGAGCTTGGAATCTATCGAGGGATTATCAGTAGTATACTTTCAGGTCGTAGAGTTGTGCATTGGCTCTCAACACTTTGTACTACATGTCTACGTATTTGTATTTTGATATAATCATAATTGATTGATGATGAACATGTATACAATCACTTAAAAACTGGCAGCCACAAACAAAATACAAATATAATTGACGTTTTGCTCCTCATCTTTTTTTTAAAGGAAAATTTCACTCTTCATCAAAAAGTGCCAAATTAATTAAGATGCCACTATCAGTAAGAACCAAATTTGGTTGAATGGTCGAACCACGATCAGGAATTAGGATCGAGTGTACTACTCCCTCTACAACCGGATGGGATTTCATCAGTACCACGGCGAGCTTTTCCGTGCCACTATGGGCAGCGCCGGCGTGCAGTGCAGAGATGACAGATGAGACCCACGCCGGCGCACCAGCCGAGGCGCGCCACGTCCACCCCGCGACAGCGCCACGTCGGGCCCTACCGCATGTACGTCCTCCTCCATTGTTTACGCCTCCCGCCAATGAGGTGCCACCAAACCGCCGCACTGAACAGTGGCGCTCGCACGGCGACGCCATTGGCGCAATGATCGACGACGACGACGACGACCGGCGATCGGCCAATCCGATAGAAAAGGCAACGCCCGCGGCGGCGTGATTGGTCCAGGTCGCCGCCGGACAGGGGCGGCGTCGCTATCTCTCTCGAAGCGCGGGGGCCCTGCTGCTGATGGGTTGGCCCTGCCTGGCCCCCCCCTGGGTTAGAAAAAGGGCGCGGGGAGATCTTCTCGCGGATCTCCGGCGACAGGTGGATGGTGCGCCGGGCAGCGGGAGTGCCGCTTCGCAGGAAGCATCTGCTCAGCTCAGCTCAGCTCCGTCATCACCGTCGGTCTCGGTCTCCCGGGCGGGCAGAAAGGAGCAGAGACCTGTGCTTACTGGTCCAATGGTAAAGTGCCCATTGGCCATTGGGGAGAGCCTAAGGTCACTCATGGTCATCACTTTGAACAATGTTGGCGGAGTCTGGAAGATGAGGTAAAGCTGTAGGCTGTCGGGACCAAGTGGAACCAACCATTATTTTCAACGTATTTCTTTGACCTCTAGTGTAAGTTGGATGTAACAAAAAGATTATCATTTGAACAATATAAAATATTGTTTCCTAAAAAACAAAATTACTTCCTCCGTCCGTCATAAAACACGTTATCTTAGAAATTTTAGGATATACTAACAAGAAGGTAAAATAGTCTCCATTACCCCTATTTATTAATAATATTTGGCACTAATTGACGTGCACACATGCCAATTTGAGTATAATAATCCTTTTTTTTTGATAAATTTTGAATCGCAGATTGACCTTTTTATGGAGGGAAACGTGGAGTGTTATTTCAAAAAAAAAACATGGAGTGATCAGAAAGGGCCAATTCCCTTTATGCCACAGGAATTTTTACTCATCCTTTACCCCACACTGGCCCCACATGTCATACTCACAAAAAAAATCCCCCTATATGATATCAAACGGCACACGAGGGATGAGTTAAAATTTCAATGGTATACAAGAAATTTACTAGGCACTTAGAATACCCACACAATATACAAAATTGTTGTGATAGAAAAATACCGCTATCTGGCTGGTAGCTGATGGATGGTTCTGATTTGTTGTGAAAGAAAAATACTGCTGACTAATGGCTGATAAGCCAGGCGAACAAGGCTACATGGAAACATGGCATTTCAAATTAATACAGTTAAATATTTTGGAAGTGTTCTCCATACATGATGGATCTAGCAACTTATACTACCTCACTTTGTGAATCTACATAATTGTATATGTAACATTTGTCAAAGATAAAAGAAGGATTGATCGGCAAATGATGATCTTTATATAAGATATATACCTTTTCTATTACATAGATTATAGTATAATTCATTTGAGTGTTTGGTTAAGTAAAGGTGAGTAGTCTTTTACATTTTGATCAATTTGCACGTTTTAACACTATCAAAATCTCAATTGAGCAAGGTTTTCATTGTGAATGTCGCGTGGCGGTGTAGTAACTCATTATGGATCAGTTATGAACTTAAAGAAGTTAACAATGTGCTTGGATGTTTAAGGAGCCGTTTAGGAGGGCTCTCCCAAAAGCAAGTGAAACCAAATGAACCGGCTTCACCTGGCTTTTAATTTTCGCTACAATACCTCGTTTTGCCGGTGAGACCGAAGAAATTGGGTTCGCCGACCTTCTAACTTTTTGCTGGAAAACCTTGCTTTTGCTGGAAAACTTGGCGATACTAATCAAATTGAAAGTAAAATGATCGAATTGCACGCTCACGAGCTAAATTAGGCACATAGCACTGCGAGAACACAGATTATTATAAAATGAAGGGGGTATTCTGGAATAGCAGAGGTCTTGCAGACTTGGCTAAACACAGATTTTTGGCTGAACTAGTTAAAGAGGAGCAGATTAATTTTATTGCTCTCTCTGAAACTGGTCGCGAGTCCTTTCCCGATCATGTCCTCAAAAATCTTTGTGCTGGACGTGACTTTCTCTGGCATGCTATGGCACCCCATGGTAGATCAGGTGGCATCTTGCTAGGGGTAGATCTTGGTGCTTTTGATATTGGTGCCATTGATGAGGGGGATTTCTATGTGAAATTCACCCTTAGATACAAGCCAACTGACTTTAAATTTGTCCTATATTCTATTTATGGACCGGCACAATTACAAAACAAAGGTGCTTTTCTAGCCGAAATCGCTAATACCTGCTCTAAGGAGAACCTTCCTTTTCTCATTGGTGGGGATTTTAATATTATGCGAAGGCCCGAGGACAAAAGCAGTGGAGTCTTTGATCACAAATGGCCTTCCCTTTTTAATGCTGTTATTGAGTCCCTTGATCTTAGGGAAATTGTCATGACAGGCCGCCAATACACTTAGGCGGGTTCCAGGGATTATCCGACCTACGAAAAACTTGATCGAGTTTTAGCCAGTACGGAATGGGAAGCTCATTTCCCTCTGACCAGGGTTGAAGCTAGAGATCGAAACATTTCGGATCATACTCCCCTTGTCGTTTCCACAGGTACTTCCACTCACCAGTCCGTAACCAGACCCTTTAGATTTGAAAGGGGATGGCTCCTACGGGAGGGTTTCTATGATATAGTTGCATATATTTGGCGATCAGAGGACTCGGGATCTTGTCCACTAGAGCGGTGGCAATCCAAGATCCGTAGGCTCAGACAATATCTTAGAGGGTGGGCGTCTAATACGGCTGGCTCTTATAAAAAAGAGAAAAAAACTCTCCTAGCTCTTCTGCACAATATTGATAAAAAGGCAGAAAACGATATGCTCACTGATCAGGAGATCAATTTAAAGCACTATCTTAAAGAGCGTTTAGTCTCCCTCTTGAGGGAGGAGGAGCTTAAGTGGTATGAGAGGGCTAAAGTCAAAACGCTCTTGGAAGGTGATGCTAATACAAGGTTTTTTCACCTTGTGGCCAATGGCAAGCACCGGAAACAACATATTTATCGACTAGAAGATGACCAAGGCGCTGTTGTTAGCGTTGACCACCTCAAAAGACACATTACTAATTATTATAAAAATCTGTTTGGGATCCCAGAACAGACGGAGATCGCTTTGATGGAGGATCAGATTAGTGATATCCCACAAGTATCTCCTCAGTAAAATGAATGCCTCATTGCCGACTTCACTGAAAGTGAGGTGAGAGAGGCAATTTTCCAAATGGAGCATAATAAGGCTCCTGGACCAGATGATTTCCCGGCTGAATTCTACCAAGTCTTTTGGGGGGTGATCAAAGAGGACCTTATGGCTCTATTTCATGAGTTCCACAAGGAGACTCTAGATCTCTTTAGCCTCAATTTTGGGATCATTACTTTAATTCCAAAAATTGAGAACGCCACTAAGATTCAGCAATATAGACCCATTTGTGTCCTCAACGTTAGTTTCAAGATCTTTACAAAAGTTGGAACTAACAGGCTGAATAAAGTGGCAAAGACTGTGGTGAGCCAAACTCAAACTGCCTTCATGCCTGGTAGGAATATTATGGAAGGTGTTGTTATTCTACACGAGACCATCCATGAACTTCATACCAAGAAATCTAATGGAGTTATTTTTAAGATTGACTTTGAAAAGACCTATGATAAGGTTAAATGGTCATTTCTCCAGCAGACTTTACGCATGAAAGGCTTCTCACTTAAATGGTGTAGATGGATTCAAAACATGGTAACGGACGGGAGTGTGGGAATCAAGGTCAATGATGACATTGGCCCATACTTCCAAACGAAAAGGGGGCTAAGACAAGGTGATCCTATGTCACCTATCTTGTTTAATATTGTCGCGGACATGCTAGCTCTACTTATTAATCGAGCGAAGGTGGCTGGACAAGTTAGAGGTGTGATACCCCATCTAGTCGATGATGGCCTATCGATTTTGCAATATGCAGACGACACCATTATCTTTCTAGACCATGACCTTGAGCAAGCAAAAAATCTTAAGCTCCTTTTGTGCGCTTTTGATCAGCTTTCGGGGCTGAAGATTAATTTCCACAAGAGTGAAATCTTCTGCTATGGTGCGGCAAAGAGATGGAGCCTTTCTATACTTCTCTCTTTGGATGTAATTCGGGGGCTTACCCATTCAGGTATTTAGGTATCCCGATGCACCATCGACAACTCCTCAATTCTGAATGGAGTAAAGTTGAAGAGCGCTTTCAGCAAAAACTCTCATGTTGGAAAGCAAAATACCTATCATATGGGGGGAGGTTGGTTCTGCTTAACGCGGTGTTAAGTAGCCTTCCTATGTTCATGATGTCCTTCTTTGAGATCCCTAAGGGAGTTCTTAAGAAACTTAATCATTTCAGATCTAGATTTTTCTGGCAAGGCTCTAATCAAAAATACAAGTACAGACTTGCCAGATGGGACATCTTGTGCCGGCCCAAAGATCAGGGTGGCCTCGGGATCTTGGATTTACAGCTTCAAAACAAATGCCTTTTAGCCAAATGGTTAGTTAACCTCTTGAACACCGAAGGGACCTGGCAAACTTTGCTAAGTAATAAATATTTGAGAACCAAGACCCTGACGCAAGTATCTGCCAAACCAAATGACTCTCACTTTTGGAGAGGCCTCATGCATATTAAAGATGAGGTTCTTTCTAAAGGCTGTTTCAATATTAATGATGGAGCCAGCACTAGATTTTGGGAGGATACCTGGTTAGGCGATAAGCCGCTCAAGGATACTTACCCTTCCTTATACCATATTGCGCGGGATAGGAAGGTAACGATTTCTAAGGTCATGTCCTCTATACCTCTAAATATATCCTTCAGGCGGTATCTGGTGGACAATAACCTAAGTCAATGGCTTCAACTAGTAGCTCGGGTCTCTAATGTTGTTCTGGTGGATGGTAAAGATTATTTTAAATGGCCGCTGACGAAAAACGGCGTTTTCACTGTCCGATCGATGTATCTTGATGCTTTAGATACTCATCCACCGTTTCAGTATAGGAAGATCTGGAAGTGGAAAATACCTCTTAAAATCAAGATTTTTCTCTGATTTCTTCAGAAGGGCGTCGTTTTGACAAAAGACAACCTTGCGAAGAAAAATTGGAAAGGGAGTCAGAAGTGTGTCTGCTGTAATTTGAATGAAACTATACAGCACCTCTTTATAGATTGCCCCTTAGCTAAGATGATCTGGAGGTTTATTTTCTATGCGACTAATTTGAGCCAACCTAGATCTATTAACCATATGTTTGGTAACTGGCTTAATAATCAACATAAAGATTTTAAGCAACTGATTTGGGTCGGTGTCGCAGCCGTCTGCTGGGCTATTTGGAAATGCAGGAATGACATAGTTTTCAAAAAGACGAAGTTTAATTCGATTCTGCAGGTTATTTTCAGGAGAGCTTACTGGTTACACTTCTGGGCCCAGTTGCAGCGTAAGGAGCAGGTCAAGGACATCCTCATCGCTATGAGCAGAAGATTGGAAGTCATTGCTCTACAGTTTGCCAATGAAGGATGGAATAATTTTTATCATTTACCTTAGGTGGGGGCATGTTACCCGTAGCTGCCTGTCTGCTTTGTTTGACTTTTGTTTGAACTCTGTAATAATTGACTGTGTACATCTTCGGATGTAGAGGCCAGATATTTTTATCCATTATCTAAAAAAACATAGCACTGCGAGAAAAAGGGTGGGATGCACATGATCTTGGAAGTTGGAACTAGCTGCTGATCAGCTTGTCGCCGCGCCGGCGCACCCGCCGAGGCGCGCCACGTCCACCAACGGCGGGCCCCACAGTATGTACGTCATCTCCATTGTGGCATTGTTTACCCCTCCACCAATGAGGCGCCACGCCAAGCCGCCGCGTAGCACAGCGCAGGTCTCCATTCCCTCGCTCGCACTCGCACGGCGGCGCCAAGGATGGGTGGTGCTCCCCGACGGCGACGGCTACGGCGACGACGGCCAATCGGATTGAAAAGCGGGGCTCGCGGCGGCGCGATTGGTCCAGCAGGTAGGCCGTGCCGGGGAGAGGACGCCGGCGTTCTCTCTCGAAGCCAGCGGCGGCCTGGGGATAGGTTACTGGGCTAGAGAAAAAGGGCGCAGGCGATCTGCGGGGAGATCTTCGGCGGCACGGTGAGGGCCAGGTGGATGATGCAAGACCGCTGCTTTGCCGGAAGCGTCTGCCGGGTGTCATCTCCATCGATGATGCCATCACGTACTACGTCGTCTCGCTGTCTCGGTCTCGCTGTCTGGATCATGGACGCCAGGGACTGCAGGTGGTTTTGCTGGCTTCAGTTTCACAATTGGCCATTGGCGACCGGCTAAGGGCGTCTTTCAGGAGAGGTCCAAGTGGAACTAATCACTCCGAGCGCGACGATGAGGGATCCGTGTCGTACGTACCATGGAAAAATCAAGATGGTATAAACTGGAGTAGCTAGTACTGCCGCGTGGTACGGTGCTATCCTGTTGTGTAGCTTTGAAAGCACATTCCATACCACAGCGTAGCTTTGAAACGATCGCCTAATTTTGTGTTGATATTGCCCCCCTCAAAAAAGTTGTAGAGGTCCAAAATCATCCTCCAATGCAAGTTTAGGTCTCGATCTGGTACATATTTATTGCTTGTGGGTTGTAGTCAGTCAGTTCATGGATATAAAATTTAGGGTATTGTTTGGTAGGGTTGTGGTTGAAATAGCTCCCAGTGTGACTCCTCTAGTGATGAAGCAGCTTCTCCGGTGGAGTCAGAAAAGTGTTTGACAAAATGACTTCTCAGTGAACTAGAGCTTTGATCTATTTGTGACGAGTAATAATTGACTGCATGATTTGAGATTTTACCGTTGAGCCTACATTTCATTTGAGATTTGACGCAAGTTATTCAACAAGATACAATAAAAAGAGATGATAGCTCAAGATCAAAACCAGATCACGAAAGACGAAGAAACCAAGCCAAGCAAATATATGCTTTATCGTAGTTCCTGCCACAATTCTCATTACATTACGATTTCGGTCAGCGAAGAAGATAAAAGGCCCGGGCAACATACATAATTCTTTATCAAGTCATCAATTCATCACCTTTCACATACATAATTACAGATAGATAAATCATACTTATTCTTTTTTGTCAACTCATTCTGCAGGGTCACAAAATAACTTGTAGGTTGTAGCGCTACGGATCTCCTGGTTCCTAAAGCGATGACATCATAATCCATCCGTTTCATCTGTTGTACAGATAACCATATATCAATTTGGGGTTAGCACTGTTCTAAAAATTCAGAAAAGACATTTCACATCACCCATGTTAGCACACCACGTTTTACAGGATCTTAGTCTTGTATGGTTTTGGGCAGGCTGCAATCCACAAATTTTTTCTTATTCGTATTATGATGCAAAGCTAAATACTGCCTTGAGCTTTTTTTCCACAATGGGCCAAGCCCAAATTTCATTACTTTTCAGCAACGAAATCAGAGTTTAAAACACGTGTATTACCAACCGAGCCCTAGCACCACGAGCAGCTAGGAACGTAAATACTGCCTTGGGCTAAGTCATACAAAACAATTCATGACTCTTACATCAACAATTCACATCTGGAAAAATGGTTTATACCCAAAACAGGCTGTTTCATTCCTAAGCAAAGCAACCTTCAACTCACAAGACAGAATATGGTAGTCATCTAAGGTTGCGCGTTGTGTAACATTCAATGTCATTTAAACAAAAAGGGCGGAGGCATTCTAGTGGTCACCTTTCCCCGGTTGTTGATCTTCATCTAGTTTCATCAGGTCCTACATCAAGAAATGAAAAGAAATATAGAAAATGTGTGTCTTTGAACAGAAAAACTAGAAACAGGACTGTTGAATGATGCCAGCATGTGATGACACACATCAACCTAAAATACAGAAACATGGCAGAGAGTCGTAATGTAAGCTTGAACTGCTAAAATCACAGGCTGTATAGATGTCAAGTACCGAGTGGAATCGTTATGCACACATTTGGACAGATGTTAACCAAAGCAGCACAGTGCATGTTCTCGGTTGCACAATCGATGTTCTTCAGGCAATTGAATTGCTAGCTTGGGCCAAATTCTAGTTTTTACCTTGGGTGAGCCAGCCGAGGCCTCGGCCAGGGATGGCGAGCATCGACGTCATCCGCGCGCCGGCGGTGGCGCTGTGCAGCGGCAGAAGCGACTCCACGCAGAAGCTCGACTCGACGGGCGACCTGTGCGAAGACCAATGCCATCACCACCAGTTAAGGATGGCAGTCGGACGGGACATTAAGGGACAGAGAAGAATGGGCGGGCGGGTCCGTGTCCATACCTGAGGAGGCGGGGAGGAGCAGCCAACGCGCGCCGAAGAGGCGGACGCGTCGCAGCCGACGAGGCAGAGGATCTCGCCGGGGCAGCGCGGAGAAGGAAGGCCGACGAGCGGAGCAGTGACCTGGCGGCGGCGGCCATCGTGGTGGCGGAGCGGAGGAGATGCGGCGGCTCTTCTGCTGTCGTGGCAGTTCTGTAATTCTAGACAGGAATCAGTCTTGGTTGGGCCGTCTGTTACAGGCTAAAGATGGACCGTAAAGCTGATTCGGCTCGGCCCATTTATAGAGCTGCACGACCCTAATCGCTCTGAGCCTCTGTGAGCCGTTTGGTTCGAAAGCAGCCTTCTCTTCTCTCTCCCGTTCGTGTTTTCTCCCTCGACTGCGGCGGGCGAGGGTTTGGAGGTCTGAAGCTTGTGGCGCGGCGCAAAACCCTAGCTCTTTCGCCCGCTTCTTCTCGCCAAGTGCTCTCCTGTCTCTCCTATCCCGCGGGCGCGATGACGGTGAAGGTGATATCGCGCTCCACCGACGAGTTCACGCGCGAGCGCAGGCAGGACATGCAGGTAGGCAACTCGGATACTACTGGGACCTACTCAACTTGGTTTATGAGTGAAACGAAATCTAGTTGCTGAAAACTTCCCCTGGCATCTATTTTGTTTTTGGTCCATTTTCCTGTCTAGTGAAAGTATGATAGCATCATGTTTTTGAGGGGTAGTTTAACCCCTTTTTGTCAAAATTATGTTCCCGGATGAAGCACAGTTCTCATATTCAGGGCCAGACTGGTTGCTGCTGCTTCTGAATAATTGCTCTGGCGTTCAGCGTAGCAGGGTTAAGCTGTTGCTCTGGAGGGCTTGGACAGTGCACAATAGTATCACGCATCAATCAGGACCGGTAGGGATCCTGGAATCAGTGCATTTTCTCCTTGCAATGGAATCCTCTTTAGATGAAGTTCAGACGCAAGACAAAATGTGATACTGGTGCGGCTGGCGTAGGCGTGGTGGCGCGAGACAGTTCAGGCCGAGTCTTGTTCACAGCATGGCGCACTCTGATACGGTGTGCAGATGCGGTTGAAGCAGAAGCGAGAGCTTGCGCTGAGGGCCTAACATTGGCGTCGCGTCTGACACCTGGATCGATTATCCTGGAGTCGGATTGCGCACGTCTGATTAAAGCGCTGCAAGAGAAAGAAGACCGTTCAGAGATAGGCTTCATCGTGGCAGAGGCGAAGGAGCAGGCGCAGCTACTTGTAGAATGGAGAGTAGCTCAGGTTAAGAGAGAGGGAAATTCAGTTGCAAATGAGTTAGCCCTTTTAGCTAGGCGAGATAGGTTCAGTGAAGTCCGATTGGGGGACGTGCCTGCGTGCATCAAGCCCCTGATTGAAAATGATTGTAACTCTCATGCCTAGTTAATAAAGCTCTCTCTTTTCCCGCAAAAAAAATTATGTTCCCCGACAAGATGCCCGTAGCTTTTTAACCAATTTGAGACTTAGGTTTCCCTCTTGCAACTTGTACTGAGGGGCAAAGGTTTGCATTCTGTACACATGAGTTTCAAGATGAAGTTTGTTCTGTGTAAGTGTCGAGTCCCTGTTTCAGCATGAATATAATTTGAAACCTTCATTCAGCATGCGCCATCAAATGTCGAAAAATGGTGTGCATGATTACGAAACACGAGTTATCTTTCTGGTGTATCGGATGCCACTTCCAGCCTAGTTGAAGTCTTTAGAATATAGCCTGATTGCATGTCAACCATTTAGGCTTTGAAATTTTACTTTCCTCCACCCACTGACATCACCAACTGCACTTATTGGTCTCAACAGAAAGTATTCCGCAACTATGATCCAGGGCTTCGTAGTCAGGAGAAAGCCGTTGAGTACACTCGTGCACTTAATGCTGCAAAGTTAGAGAAAGTATGTTTCTTCTTCCTTCCCTTGAACTCTTGAATTCATGTTTTGTTTCTGTTTTTTTGTTGTTGTTGTGATGATGACAAATTTACTGCTCTTGTTCTTCAGATATTTGCTAAGCCATTTATTGGAGCTATGGAGGGACATATTGATGCCGTATCGTGCATGGCCAAAAACCCGAATCATTTGAAAGCAATATTTTCTGGTTCGATGGATGGAGGTAATAACCTTTTATATTGTTGTCACAATATTGCTTTTCTTTTGAGTGATTGCTTTAATAAAATCTAAACTTATATCAATATATCATACAAGTGCATGCTACTAGCTTATGGTATCATGACTTTCTAGTTTCTAGTGTGGGCCTTATTTGTGATACTAATGAGAGATTGTATTCCTGAGTTCATTTGCATCTTATAACTGTCTAACTGCTTCTAGTGAACTCTCACCATATTCTTCTGCATAGACAACCTTCTAGTCCTCTGGTTCAGTGACATTTTAGTAATGCTGTTTAGGTGTACTTGCAAAATAAAATATATACCTACAATGTTTCCCTGCATTTGTTTGTAAGGCAGTTAAGCAACCTTTGCACTTTCTTGCCAAGAAATGGTAAAATGGTCATTAGCATGCAGTCAATGGTAATTGCCTTGTGTCACTCATTTGTGGACACTGCTGTGATTCTGTCTTGTAAGTTTGAATTTTCAGGAGTTGACACCTAGAAAAGTAATGTATAATGTGAATGCCCGAGAGCAAACACAGCAACACAGCATTGTCAGTGCCAGTTAGAAGGTCTAGAACTTGTTTGGCGTACAGTAGGTGACTTGTGCACACCCAAAAAAACATAATTATATGTTGGTCTGAGTGATCAACATAGATTTAGAAAAGTTATTCCATATTGCTATGTTTTTACAAATAGTACCATGCTTGCTGTAGCCAGTGTATGCAATTTTGCAAACTGATTTTTTACTCAGCCGTTCCTTAACCAGTGAACACGGCTCTTCCTCTTCATTATTTTTCATATTTTACACTTAGCTGTAGAGCATGGTTCACTCTGCATTACTTTACATTTTACATAAAAAAAACAGAATGATTCTTTACCTTTACCTACTGACCCACTTGAAACTTGGATAATACATTGTAAAACCTAATCTCTGTTTTCTTGCCAGATATTCGCCTTTGGGACATTGCTGCGAGGTACTGTTGATGTAATCAACTTTGTTGAGGATTGTTTCTTTTGTTTACCATTCGATATCCGTTTTGTCAATTGGTTCTTGAATCTATATCATTATCTCATGTATGAGAGTAATTTATTTTGGCTTTTGCATAATGAGAACAGGAAGACAGTTTGCCAGTTCCCTGGACACCAAGGTGCTGTAAGAGGTCTAACAACATCCACAGAAGGCGATCTTCTTGTATCATGTGGCGTTGACTGCACGTAAGTTAAATGTGGACATCACCTTCTCTGTCTTTTATAGAGAGGTGCTCTAGTGTCGATTTGGTTCAGATGGCAGCAATACGTCTTACGCACTTACATACAGTTGAGTAGAACTTACTCTACGCAACTAGGCATGATATTGGTGGGATTTTTTTGGATGATAAAGCTGAAAATGCCAATTGTTCAGATCATCACCTGATAGCCTATTTCTGGAGTGGTTTTGTAATTTACCTAAGAACCATTTGTAAAAGTTTGGGTATCTTCCCATGGCATGTTGGTTTATATATACTATTCATGTGCTGTCTAGACCCTAATCACTTTTATGAGATTGTAGCGTTTCCAGGTCACAGTAAAGAAATTTTATGATTTCTGCTATCCGTGTTATTACCGTACACTTACCCTCTCATTGGTTGCAGTGTTCGACTCTGGAAAGTTCCAATGCTTAAAATGGTGGACACTAGCTATCACACTGCAGACACTTCCCAGGCATGCACGGGATAGACACATTCTTTTTTATTTTACTCTAATTCTGTTTCTCACCTTTTCGATTCAACAATTTGGTCTGCACTCTACAGCCATCAGCAGTCTACACCTGGAAGCATGCATTCTGGTGAGGGCTTTGTTTTTGTTGTACCTTACTTTCCTCTCATTTTTATCTGCAAAAACTGCAATAATAATATTTGTGCTCATTACTTTCAGGGGTGCTGACCACCAGTGGGATGGTAATCTTTTTGTAACTGTTGGTGCTCAAGTTGATATATGGGATCCTAACAGGCATAATTTTAATGATTCATTTCTAGAAATTTCAGATGTGTTTCTATGTGTTACCAACATCAATGCTGATTTTATTTGCACAGGTCGGAGCCAGTAAATAGCTTTGAGTGGGGTAAAGATACAGTTCTTTCTGTGCGATTTGATCCTGGAGATTGCAATATTTTGATTACATCGGCCAGGTAAATTTTCTGTTTTATCAGAAAATTTTGATATGGTTCTAATAGTTTTGCTATGGATTTATTAAACCCAGGGCGTCATGCAACTCAAATGAACTGAATGTGCATTTCTCTTTTTGTGCTTGGTAACCTTAATACCATTGCTTGGTGTCAATGTTATTTTTAGTTGCAAAGGGCCTTGTGAGGAAATTTCAGTTCCTTTATATAATCTTGTTTTCCAGAGGTCAATCACTCTGGTTAACATCACCAAGAGGATTATATGTCTTTGTTGGGAGACCTTTCCACAATGGCCCGTTTATGGTTGGGCTAGTTTGGCTATATAAGTTCTTGACCATCTTCACTCTGGTAGTTACCTCACTGTTGTGGAGCAAATTATTGGTTTGGCTGTGGTCACTATAAATTGCTTAACAATGATGTCAATGTAGTACTGAAGATGTGCTTAACAATGTTTTGATGTCAGTACTGGAGATGTGGGCATATGTAACATCTCAATGAAGAGAATTATGACTTCTGTGGTCTCATTTTTGTAGTGATCGGAGTCTAACACTTTATGACCTGCGCATGTCATCTCCAGCTAGAAAGTTAATAATGAAGGTTAGTTGAATTCTCATTTTTTTAATCCTGATAAATATCCATTTCTTCTGGCCTCTATTTTTTGTATGTACTGAGTTGTGTACAAGCTGATTTCTACTTTGCTTACGCAGACAAGGTGCAATTCAGTATGCTGGAACCCAAGGGAGCCTATGAACTTTACTGCTGTAAGATAAATTTTTTCTTATATTTGCTTGAACTGTCAAGTTTAACTAGCTGTTAAGTCTGGTACTCCAGCATTTCAGAACTGACGTCTTTTTTAAAAAAAATTAGGCAAATGAAGACACAAACTGTTACTCCTTTGATGCTAGAAGGCTGGATGAAGCCAAAATTGTTCACAAAGGCCATGTTTCGGCAGTGTAAGTGTATTTTTTTAGCAAAATTATCTTTTGTGCTGTTTTTAAGTAGATGAATGTTAAGAAAAGATCAAAGAACCTATGAAAATTGCCCTGGTGCTATATATCTCTTATCAATTTGAAGAACATTGGAATGAATCAAAGAGTACATAGAGAAAACAAAACTGGATTTGGCACTTAGTTCTGTGGTGGGCGTGCTACTTTGTCTTGCCATTGATCAATTATGCCTTGACTTCTGAAGACACACTTGTTGTGCTCTTCATAAGTACAGAAGATATTATTTTGTGTAGTTGATTTGTACTTGTCAAATTCATAGCATGCCTGTTTAGTTTCTTCTTTTAATTTGTTGGATCGTCTTACATGGATTTGGGTTTTCAGGATGGATATTGACTACTCACCGACAGGGCGTAAATTTGTTACTGGTTCCTATGATAGAACAGTATGTTAACCCCTAAAGATCTTGCAATATTTTTATACTCAGTATGTATTTGTGATTTCCACTCGTTGACATATATAATACTTTTACAGGTAAGGATTTTTAATTATCTTGGTGATCATAGCAGAGAGATTTACCACACCAAGAGGATGCAAAGGTTCTTCTACTACATCACTTTTGCAGTTTTCATCTTTCCCCCTTTAGTTATTGTTGATGCTATCATATTTTAGACCGGAGTCCAGGATGGGATTTTATGCCTAACTTATTAGAGCCTCCATCTTTTGTTTTTCTTTGAGACCAATTACCGCCTATTTATGTTGCCCTCAAATTATCCATGCTGTTATATTGAGTGGATCGGTTGGGAGGTCCGTCTATGCAATAGGTCTCCAAATGGGGTGTGGGGCATACTTGTACTGAATTTGGTTTGTGTGGTTTCGGAAAGTAGTTCAGTACTAATGAATTGTTGATTTTTACATCTGTGCATCTTTTTTCTGAAAGATATCTCTTGCTATTTACCACAAAATATTATTGTAAGTTTCTAATCGGTTTACCATACAACTTTGAAGGGTGTTTTGTGTGAAACACACCTATGACGGGACCTATCTAGTCTCTGGCAGTGATGATTCAAATCTTCGGCTCTGGAAGTCCAAAGCTTCGGAACAACTCGGAGTTGTAAGTTTTCTAATGCCACACTGTTTGTAAGTTGCTGTTTGTTTGGGCGTGTTTGTTGCTTTTCTGACAAGTTCACATCACTACGGGAGACACCGGCTTCCCCGAGTGCCAAATGCACTCGGGGAAGCCTTCCCCGAGTGCAACACTCGGGGAAGAGCTACCGTGGACGCTTCTCACGGGAAAGCGGCCTTCCCTGAGTGCCAAATCTCGTGCACTCGGGGAAGCCTTCCCCGAGTGTCGTGCTAGCTCTCGGGGAAGATTGAACACCGTTGGCGCCATCCACTTTTTTTCTTTTTTAAAAAAAAACTCTTCCCCGAGTGCAACACTCGGGGAAGAAATTTGATTTTTTTTTAAAACCTCTTCCCCGAGTGCTACACTCGGGGAAGAAATTTGATTTTTTTAAAAAAAACCTCTTCCCCGAGTGCCGAGACCAGGCACTCGGGGAAGACAACTGCCGGTTTTTAATTTTAAAAAGTCTTCCCTGAGTGCCGCTGCACAGGCACTCGGGGAAGCCACTTTTTTTTTTTTTTTTGCTTTTCCTTGTGACAAGCAAAGCATATGTACATACAAACCACAAATCAGCATCAATATATCACAAACCACATTTACAAATCGCAAACGACCAAATTTGTCCGAAATCCACAATATATATTACAAACCACAAGTTCAAAAGTATCACAGACCAACTCTCTCCTCGCACCGTAGAGATTGCAGAAACGTAAGGTAATATGCTGATATGATTTGTAAGTAGCCCACCGTCCCCAGCCAAAAGACCTCCCACAGATACTATACTTCTGTCTTCTATACCCCTTCCCTGCTCCATCTGCTGGTATTCTACAAAGCAACAGAAGATATACATGGTCACAAATACGTAAGATAATACATTTCATAATCAACTGAACAGAACTAATTTGATAACAAAGCAGCAAGCAATAATGTAGGCCCTGTAGATCAAACCAAAATCAGCAATGACAGATTTAAAATGGAATGCCCTATCAGTGCTCATGAGTCATGACTGACCAATGAAAACACCATTAAAGTATCCAGCTCACAAGACCAAAATTAAGAGCTCATCGTCCATCTAGAACTCTGCATAAATCTTTTTTTAAATAAACTCTAGGCATAAATCTGTTATCAAATTGAACATCTAGTTCGGTGCTTAAATATTCCTGCACTGCAATAGCATCATGGATTTGATGTGTTTTATTCCAGCTGTTCCACCTACCTGCTGTTAGTTAATTACCCTCTTGCTTGTAATCAGTAGTCGGCAGCTAGAGCACATGGGCTCACTGCCAGCAGCTGCTTGCCTGTAGTGGCATGTTGGCAACTAGCTGTTTACCTTGCTTGTTAAGCAATTACAGCAGGTAGGCAGCTGTAAATAGCTAGCAGTAGTAGCAAAGTTGCAATAGGCAACATTAGGCATAAGTTGTAGTAGTAGCAAATTTGGATTTATACTCTAGCTTAGCTTAGGGACTAAGTTTGCCTATCTATAAAAGAAGAGCAGCTGCAGCTCAGAAGTTTAAAGCAGCCCCAATTCCATTCTCTCATCCTCCTCTGCTGCTTCCTTCCTCCCTACCCAAGTACTTGTTTGTTGCATAGTGCTGCAGCTATTGTTGCCAACAAGTGGTATCAGAGCCAAGATTGAGTGATCTTGTGAGCCAGTGATGGCTGAGCAGCAAAGAGGAAGGGACGGGCGTGGGCGCGGCAGAGGCCGCTTCCAATCCACCGGTCGCCGGGCTGGTTCGATTTCACCACGTCGCGGGGCGACGTATGTGGTAAAGAAGACCGTTCGGGACATTGGGAATGCCCAGTTCCCTGTCCTCACCCGCAGCAACTACGCCGAATGGGAGGTTGTCGTCAAGGTGATGCTGAAGGCCCGCGGTCTTTGGAAGGCCGTGGACGTTGGCACTGAGGACGAGGAGGATGATCAGTTGGCCATGGAGGCCATACTGAAAGCCGTACCTGCGGAGTACCGCGTCGCGCTGGGCTCCAAGGACACGGCGAAGGACGCGTGGGACGCGTTGAAGGTTATGCGGCTCGGCAACGAGCGCGCGCGGAAGGCAAAGGCGCAGCAGATGCGTCGCGCGTACGAGGCACTCGAGTTCCGCGACGACGAGGCCGTCGAGGACTTCGCCCTCCGTCTCACCGGCATCGTCACCCAATTGGGCGCGCTGGGCGAGCCCATCTCGGAGGAAGCAGCTGTGCGCAAGTTCCTGCGCACAACGCCGGAGAAGTTCAATCAACTGGTGATGTCGATCGAGACGTGCCTCGAGATGGAGGTGCTCACGATCGAGGACGCCACCGGGCGATTGAAGGCTGCGGAGGAACGCTTTGCCAGCAGGGCGGCACGCACGACTACTTCGTCGGGTACAAGCACCAAGCTGCTTCTCACTCAGGAGGAGTGGGAGGCGCGGTCGAAGATAATGGCAGCAGGGGCAGGGTCCTCTGCTCCACCACAAGGTGGTGGCGGCGGTGGTGCAAAGCAGAAAGGCAAGTTCAAGAAGAAGGGCGGCAAGGCGGCCCCGAAGGACATCTGCCTTAACTGCGGTAAGTCTGGGCACTGGGCCCGTGACTGCAAGGAACCACGCCGGCAAGTTCGAGCGCACCTGGTGCAAGAAGATGGTGACGAGCCGATGCTGCTGATGGCGGAGGTGTGCGCACTCAGCAAAGGCGTACAGGAGGCGCCGAGTACTCGAGTAGTACTCGACGAGACGCGTGCAATCGTCAACCTCGGGCGCGACGGCAACGAGGATGTTGAGAGGTGGTACCTCAACACAGGAGCGAGCAACCACATGATGGGGAATCGCGAGGCGTTCTCCGAGCTCGACACCAACATCGTCGGCACCGTCAAGTTCGGCGACAACTCCGTCGTGCACATCGAGGGTCGTGGGACGATCCTCTTCGCCTGTAAGACAGGCGAACATCACGCGCTCACGGACGTCTACTACATCCCTAAGCTGCGCAGCAACATCGTCAGCCTCGGCCAGTTGGACGAGCGAGGCTGTGAGGTGTTGATCAAGAGCGGAATCCTCCGCATCCGCGACTGCGAGCAAAAGCTGCTCGCCAAGGTGGAACGCGGGAAGAACCGGCTCTACATCTTGGAGCTACACGTTGCTAGGCCGGTGTGCCTGGCGGCAAGGGAGGACGATATGGCGTGGAGGTGGCACGAACGATTCGGCCACCAAAGCTTCGACGCACTCGCAAGCATGGCGCGCCACGACATGGTGCGAGGGCTGCCGCTGATCGAGAAGGTAGGCGAGCTGTGTGACAGCTGCCTAGCCGGCAAGCAGCGACGCACCTCGTTCCCGAAGAAGGCCAGCTACCGAGCAGAGGAGCTGCTGGAGCTGGTACATGGCGACTTGTGCGGGCCGATCACTCCGGCAACGCATGGAGGAAGGCGTTTCTTCCTTCTCCTGGTGGATGACAGTAGTCGGTATATGTGGCTGACTCTACTGTCGTCCAAGGCGGAGGCGGCGGAAGCAATCAAGCGCTTCAAAGCGCGCGTCGAGAGCGAGTCGGGGAAGAAGCTCAAGGTGCTGCGGACGGACCGCGGTGGTGAGTTCACTTCGGTGGAATTCGCCCAGTACTGCGCGGACGAGGGCGTTGGACGCCATCTTACCGCGCCATACTCGCCACAGCAGAACGGCATAGTCGAGCGTCGGAATCAGACCATCGTGGGGATGGCCAGGAGCATGCTGAAGGCGAAGGGAATGCCGGCGACGTTCTGGGGAGAGGCTGTCACGACGGCCGTCTACATCCTGAACCGATCGCCGACAAGAAGTCTCAAAGGGATCACACCCTATGAAGCTTGGCACGGGAAGAAGCCGGATGTCTCATTCTTAAGAACATTTGGCTGTGTTGGGCACGTCAAGGTGACGAAGCCCAACTTGTCGAAGCTGGAGGACAGAAGCGTACCCATGGTGTTCCTGGGATACGAAGCCGGAAGCAAGGCGTACCGGCTCTTTGATCCGCAGGCAGGGCGCGTGGTGATCTCAAGAGATGTTGTCTTCGATGAGAAGGCGAGCTGGAAGTGGGAGGAGTCCAGTGACGGGGAAGATGGAGGCCATGTGAACAACAGCTTCAACGTGGAGTACTCTGAGTACTTTGTCACACAAGATGGCGCTCCAGAACTAGTCGAGGATGGATCCTCTGCCTCGAGAGAAGTCTCCTCTGCTTCAGAAGTAGGAACGACTCCACCGACGGCTACACCACCACTATCGCTGGCGGCAACACCATCAGGATCCCCTGCAAAGCAGGGATCACCAGTATTGGCGACGCCGAGTACTAATTCGGCGACTCATGACGCCTCGAGTACTGATTACAGTACTCCTTCGACGATTCGCTTCGTCACGCCTCCACCAAACCCATCGCCGCACATCGACGCAGCACACGACGGCGAGCCACTCCGGTTCCGGGCAATCCGGGATCTCGTCGGGGACGAGAGCCCGCCTGGACACGCAGAGCGAGTACTCGACGACCAAGAGCTTCATCTGGGCACGGCTGAGGAGTCGACCACATTCGCGGTGGCGGAGAAGGAAGATTGCTGGCGGGTAGCGATGTTGGAGGAGATGGGAGCGATCGTGGAGAACAACACCTGGGAGTTGGTGGATCCCCCGATTGGCTGCAGGCCGATCGGATTGAAGTGGATGTACAAGGTGAAGAGGGACGACAAGGGAAAAGTGGTACGCTACAAGGCCTGACTAGTCGCAAAGGGCTATGTGCAGCGTGACTGGATCGACGTTGACGAGGTCTTTGCTCCCGTCGCACACATGGATTCAGTGCGAGTACTACTCGCGTTGGCGGCAACCAGAAGCTGGGACATCCATCACCTTGATGTGAAGTCTGCTTTTCTCAACGAAGAATTGGCGGAGGAGGTGTTCGTGCAGCAGCCGCCAGGCTTCACTGTTGCAGGACACGAGCACAAGGTGTTCCGCCTCCACAAGGCGTTGTACGGACTTCGACAAGCGCCAAGGGCGTGGAACGTGAAGCTCGACAACACGTTGATCTCGCTCGGCTTCTCCAAGTGCGACACCGAGCATGCTCTGTACACCCGGCGGTCAAGGCGGGGCCTTCTGATCGTCGGGGTGTACGTGGACGATTTGATCGTCACCGGGGAGAGCAAAGAAGACGTGACAGAGTTTAAGAGCAAGATGATGAAGAGGTTCAAGATGAGTGACCTCGGCTTGCTGACCTACTACCTAGGAGTAGAGGCGCAGCAGCAAAAGGACTTCATCACCTTAAAGCAGAGCTCCTATGCACGGAAGCTGGTGGAACGGGGAGGTTTGAGCGGCTGCAAGCCGTGTCAGACACCCATGGAGGAGAAGCTGAAGCTCTCGAAAGAGAGCACGGCGGCAAAAGTGGACGCAACCGAGTACCGGAGCATCATCGGAGGCCTGCGTTATCTTACGCACACGCGCCCGGACATCGAGTTCACAGTCGGTTACTTGAGCCGATTCATGGCAGATCCCAGGGAGGATCATGCCGTCGCCGTGAAGAGACTACTCCGCTACGTGGCTGGGACGATTGATCATGGGATCAACTACCCGCGGCGGAAGAACAAGGCGCTGGCGCTGACTGGGTTTAGCGACAGCGACATGGCTGGAGATGTGGACGGGCGGAAGAGCACATCAGGTGTGTTGTTCATGCTGAACTCATGCCCGATCACATGGCAGTCCCAGAAGCAGAGAGTTGTCGCCCTCTCAACCTGCGAGGCAGAGTACATTGCGGCGGCAACTACGTGTTGTCAGGGACTCTGGCTGAGATGGCTAGTGGAGGAGCTGACCGGGGAAAAGCTCTCCACACCGGCCTTGATGGTGGACAACAAGTCTGCCATTGCCTTAGCGAAGAATCCAGTTCTTCATGATTGCAGCAAGCACATCGACGTGAGGTATCACTTCATTCGAGACTGCGTTGAGGAAGGGCTGGTCAAGCTCGAGGACGACCCAACCATCTTGTGTGCAGGTAAACAACATGTATATTGCAATCTACATAAGAGCTAAGCATTATCAGCATATGCGGGTTGAAGACAGCACAATGACATTATGGAAGAGCATAACCACTATTACTGAATAATGGGGGTCAAGAACAACATTACTATTCTGAACAAAATAAACATTAGGATGATTGCAGCTACTTAACAATAGTGTAACAAGGACAAGGCAAAATACAGACTTCATTTTTCTCAGTGATCTACTACTCAAGGACATTTTTCACAGCAATCAAGTACCCCAGGCTTAGCATCACAGTAATCCTATAACTGAAACAATAAGCTGACCATGCACACCATGCACATAATTTCTAATAACCGAGATGAATTTTGAACATGTAATGCGAATAGCAATCACTGAGAGGCACATAAGAATCACAGAGAGAGCAAATGTTTTTTCCAAGGAACCTCACCTCTGGCCCGGGAAGGCGATGCTGCCCACCGGTCGCCGTTTGCTTGCTCGTGCTGCACGCCGCGCTTGCCGCTGTAGGTCACGTCGGCGGATGCGGGGAGGAGGGCGGCCGGGGGAGGAAGGGGGGACTCAGATTTGGATTGAATCGACCGGGGTGATTGGGAGCAGTGGAGCTCGCCTGTCGACGCGGCCCGACCTCAAGGGGACCTCGCCGGGGCGCGCCACTGCGGGGTTCGCCCGCCGGCCGCGGGGGAGCTCGCGGCCGCACAGGATCTCGCCAGCCGTGGGGGAGCGCGCCACTGCAGGACTCGCGGGCCGGCAGCGTGGGCGGGCCGCGCTGCTGCAAGGCGCGCGCAGGGGCGGGGCTCGCCGACGGGGGTGAGGCAGCGACGGCGCGGTGGGGAGGCGGCGGCGGCGTTGGAGCGAGGCAGCACAGCGCGCGCGAGTGCGGGTGGATGAGGTTGGGATAGGGTTCGGCCGGGGTGTTGGGTCGGCTTGCCCATTTAGGAAGGGTCTTTTTTTTTAACATATCTTCCCCGAGAGTCGCGGCCTGACACTCGGGAAAGAGGCCTCTTCCCCGAGTGCCGGATCCCCTCTTCCCCGAGTGCCCCAGATCTGACACTCGGGGAAGGGTCTCTTCCCCGAGTGCCAACAAAGGCACTCGGGGAATTAAAATTTTTTTTAAGTTTTTTTGCCTCATTTTTTGTGAGGCCCTCCCACATTATTTGATACTTCTTGCTCAAATTTGGGCTAAGTTTGAAATTTTTTTTTATATTTCGTTAGTTTTTTCGTTTTGTTGATTTTTTTTTTGCATACTTCAAATTTGAATTACAGGTGCATTAAATAATATACTTTGGTGATTCAAAAAATGATATTCATGATATTTGCAGTATATTGAGGCCTTATCCAGGAACTCATATGAAATGTCGAGCATCTTGTTGTCGTAATATGACGAACAACTTGCGGGAAAAGTGTTTCTAAATTACAGAAAATCCGAACGAAGTCCGAAAATCACGAAACTTGTCGGGGCGTCGTGTTATCACATGTATAGATTGTGTGCAAGAATTGAGAAGATTTCGAGTAAGTTGGGATGTTGGATGCCTAAAACACAAACATCTTCGTGTGTTTATCACATTGATCACATTGATCAACCTGCAGCCACACTGTACTATAAGAGCACCTGCAGTGGTTATACTAGCATGTTGCTCTCTGTAGCGATGTTCACGCAGGATATAGCAAATAACATATAGATCAATTGTTCTCTGCGTCAGAAATGAGGTTTGATGGCGACAGAAATGGGATGCAGCGAAATTGAACGCGGACAAATAAAGACGATTGTCTATGCAATTTGCGTCGTCGATCGCTGAAGTTTTGCTACGGCGCGCTCTGCTTTGTCGCCTGCCTCGATCGAATCATCCATCGAACGGTATAGCATAGCTCGAAGCTCGTGTTCCAGATTCTAGAAGAACCATGGCGATTTTGCCCAGGAGGCATGTCGTTTATCCCGATAAACCCATGTCACAGTAACCATCGGGTTTTTTTTTGACAACAGCTAGCTTATATATTAAGCAATCAAGTTACAGAGCAGTCCTCGGAAGAAGACCGGTTTACAAAAAGGTCCTTGGACCAGAATAGCACAGGAACATCTAAAACAGAAACGACGACGAACTCGCCGGCGGTAGTCGCAAGGGCGCCGGAGGCGCTTGCAACAGGATGGAGGCCGCGCCAAGCGTCGGTTGAGGAGGGCTCGATGGAGTTGAAGACGAGCGCACCGGGTGGCCAAAAGATTTGTTGAAAACCAACGCCGGAGATATTTGAAACTCCAAATCGAATCCCAGGGTGAAGACGAGGTCGTCGAGGTAGAGCTTGATGTCATGGTGCTGCTTGTAGTGTAGATCTGCAACTGCGGCGGTTGCTTGGACCGACGAGGATGCGAGGCGTAGACGATGAGGCTTCGACAGTAACACCTTGGTGCGTTCAACAACTGAAGACTCGCCTCAAGGGGAACGAGGAAGTCAGAACAATCACTGATGAAATGCTGCAAAAGCCAGATGTGGAAGCAGGGAGATACAGCATGGCCTGTCCAGACATGCACTGGGCTGCCTAAGCAAGCCGGCGCGTTCAATAACGAAGAGCATGGCACAACCCAAGGGAAGGCAACTCGTCGGAACAACCGCCGAAAAGCAAAATCCAGAACCATACCGGGAAGAGTCGGAGCGTTCAACGATGAGACACATCGGAACAACCACCGATTCACTGACACAGCTTCCACACAAGGGGCAGAAAGGGGAAGGCGGGGCCAGATCTGCAAGGGCGGCGAGGCGAAGAAGAACAAGGCGGAGCAGATCTGGGGCGGGCGAGGTGGGGTGTGGCAAGGTGGGGAAGGAACTTTATTTATGCATACCTGGACGGAACCTCCATCAACGGCGACGAGGACAACCGAGGCCGCAACGACGGCGATGAGGAGCTCAACCAGGGGAGCACCCATGACGGGTCTCCTAGACAACCTAAACCTAGGGAGAGGTGCCCCTTTCCCTACCCGCTCCGGCGCGAGCGCCGGAGAAAGAAGGGAAGGGGCCAGGAGAAGACACGAGCGGCGACTGTGGTGACGGTGAGGTGGGAGGTGGCTGGCGGATGAGGGATTCGGCGGCGGCGGCGAGATGTGAGGAGCGGTGGAGAAGAGGAAGAGGGGAAGAGGGTCACGGCATTTCGCCCATACTACAGAGAGCTCATCTCGGCGTTGTTCAGAGGAGGGGTCAGTTGGTGGGTGGTTGGGGATCTAACCATCGTCGTTTAGCCAAAGCAGGTAATTTAACTTGCACAGCCAGCATTGCTGTTCTCGTCTCCAACGAGGCACACCTTCACAAAAGTCCCCCGACGATTTCGAGGAGCAGAGTGATGCTACCATGGTGGAGGGACATGTGGCCGTGATATGCCTCGCGGTGGCCGCGCTCGCCCTCACCGCGGCAGCCCTGGGGATCGTCGGCGAGGCAACCAAGTCCAAGGCAATAACGCACGCACGCATCCGTCGTCGTCTACGCGTGCATGTCGCGCACGATGTGAGTAGCTGACAGACGTTTTGGTGGTGCAGTCTTTTGTCAGGTACGACGGGGCCAGCTGCGTGTACCGGAGGACGCCGGCGTTCGGGTGCGGCGTGGCGGCGGTGGCCTCGCTGCTGACCGGCCAGCTCGTCCTCACCGCCGCCGCCGGCTGCTGGGACCGATGCAGGAGCAGGACCCGGCCCGACGGGCGCCGCGCCGCGGTCGTCTGCTCTTCACTGCTCTCGTGGTAAGTCTTGCCCGGAATTCGGAACGGGGTTCGCGTGGATATGCACTACTCGATCTGAGCGGATCGGCCGCCGCGCGCGCAGGTTTATGGCAGTGCTGGCGGTGAGCGCGTTCCTCGTCGGCGCCTTGAGGAGCCAGAGCGGAGAGCGGCGGCCGAGAGAGGGCATCGCCTCCACCTACTACAGGTGCACCGTCCTCGTGGCCGGGGTGTTCGCCGGCGGCTCATTCCTCGCCGTCGCCGCCGCGGCTGTCGGGATCGCCTCCTACGTCGCCCTTGAGGAGGCCACGGGCACGGGCTCCAGCCCGCCTGATCAAGGTTGTCCTTAGGCTGGTCGCACCGTTGGACCTCAAAACAGACCTGCAAAGAGAGATAGGCCCACATGGCAGCACGTTTTTTACCGTTCCGGAACCAAATCGCTGCAGTCGCTGCACCTCTATAGGCAACTCCAAGTCAACAACCTTCTTCTCTCTCCCCATCCCTCCCTCTGTCCGTGAGCAAGATCGGACCTCCTCCCGCTGCCGACGCCCGCGGCTTCCCTCCTCACCGCCGGCGGGAGCGGCCTGATGGACGTGCGGGCGGCGCATGGCGGTGGAGCGACGCCTCTCTCCCTCCCTTACTCCTCCGCCCCTCCTCCTTTCCCCTGCGGGCGAGGCCAGCCAAGGAGGCGCGGCGCGAGCTGGTGGCGGCGAGGTCTTCCTCCCGGCGATTTTCCTCGTCCCAGCAACGGCCTCCTCCTCCCGGCGGTCTTCCTCCTCGGCAGCGGCCTCCTCCTCGAGTCCGGATCCGGCGGCGCGGTTGAGGTCGGGCGAGGAGGCGCGGCGCAGGTTGGTGGAGGCCTCCTCCTCCCCGTGGTCTTCCTCGCCGGCGGCGGCCTCATCATCGGGGTCGGATTCGGCGGCAGGGTCAAGGCCAGGCGAGGAGGCGTCCTCCTTGCTCCGGCGGCCGGCGACTCACGGGGCCTCCTCTTTTCCTCCCCGCCATCTGCTCTCTGCGAGCTTCATAGCCGCCGGCCTCCTTCGGCCCCGGCTCAGGAGCTCGCATCCGCGGCCGGCCGTGCCTCCAAGCTCCGGGGCACGTGTTGGGCGGACGGGCGGCGGCAGGTGCAGGGCCAGCGGAGAGAGAGGATACAGGCGGGCCGCAGGAACGCCGAGCATACCGGTGCCATGTAGCGAACGGAACGGTGGAGGTAGACATAGCGCTCTGCGGTGCAGGGTTCTCACCTGTTTATTTGCCGCTCCGTTGCATATAGCGTTCTGCGGTGCGGCCAGCCTTAGCCGGGGCAAAAAACGAGGAGAGCCCAGTTCATTCTTATCTGGAGAATCGATCACACATTTGATTTGTGCGATTTCATTTGCAGCACTAGCCATGTACTATGTCTATATGCTTATGCGACAGGTGGCTTAGGGTCCGTTCTTTTGGGTGGAAAGTAATAGTGAAGTTGTAAATAAATAGTGCTGTAATAGTGTTTCTTTTGAGAGAAGATGTGATGAATGTGACAGGTGAATAGTGTTTTTCACTGTTCCCTTTTGAGGTAAAGAACAGAGCCTTACTAGCAATGTGTGCATCTCATTGACAGAGTAGTACGTGTAGTTCATTTCAGGTCGTATATTTTACTGAAATACACTTGTATACTTTCTGGACCTTTTTATGAGTGATGCCCAATCTCCAATTCTCCAACAGCAAAGGAACGATATCATTATATTTAGAAAAACAAATAAAATAAATACTTAGTACTAGAAAGCATTACAAGGTACGTCTTGCTACGCACAAGCAAAGCCCACCTTGAGTAACAGAGCATCATCAAGCCATCAGAGGCTCAGAGCAACAGAGAGCTTGAGGACCCAGGAGGTACGCTTCTTCACTAACAACAGGAGCTCAGCCTCGTAGTGGGAGCTTGAGGATTCGGCGGCGGACAACGGCTGCAGCCTGCAGCACTGCACAAGGTATGGGATCCGGCGGTGGAAGGACGGAGACCACGGCCGGGACGGGAGTTGATGGCGGACGGGATCTCAATCTCAGTAGCCAGGCCCGTGAGGAAGGCAGGCCTCTCCGTTTTCTTCGGCGGCGTACTATGGCGTGGCCATGGCTCCTCGGCGGCGGCGTGCTGCAGAGGAGGGGGGTGCAAGCGAGGGGCGGCCGGAGACGGCGGCGGCGAGGGCGTTTCTTTTCAGGGCAAACGCTGACTGCTATTTACGGCTTCGAACACCCTAGGTCCAGGCGAGCTCGGGCGGATGCGAGCCGGGCACAAGGAAGAGGAAGGAAACGGCAGGCGGCGCTCCGGCGAGCAGCTGGTCGGATGGCGATAAGCAATCTTAATTAAAATACCCCTGATAATTTTGTAAATAGACCCCTGGTTCGCGATCCGAATATTTCTAAATTAGTCCCTAGTATTTACAAATTACCTCCTAACTTGGATCGTGATTAATAGTCGCGATGCAAATTAGGGGTTATATGAAAATAATATGGGCGGTTATTTGTAAAAAGATCCTAAAAGTTTTATATACCCCTGGTTCGCGTCGTCTCTTTAACTCTCCTCTCGGAAAAGAAAAAAAAAAGGCAATCGAAAACCTTTGCCACCGCCGCCGCCGACGATGCTCCCCGCCATGCGATCCGGTGCCCTGGGCCGCCGGTGGCGCCCGCCGCCGCACCTCCTCCCGCGCCTCGTCTCCTCCTCATCCGCCGGAGCCTCTCCCGCGCGGCCCCAGGCCGCGGCGCTGCTGGAGCTACCGGAGGTGGAGAAGGTGCTGCGCGACGTCCGGGCGGGCGACGTGCGCGTCTTCCCTGTCGGCGAGGGCGGGCTGCACGGCGGCGCCTGCGCCGACTACATGGTCGTCGCCACAGGCCGCTCCGACTGGCACGTCCGCAACATCGCGCAGGCGCTCCTCTACAAGGCACGTATTCCCCCGAATTCCCCTCTTCCTCTGACTCCACTCGTAGAAGAGCGAAAGGAAGGTTCCAGTGTTCCGTAACCAGCGTAAAGTGATTCTTGGTGATTAGGAACTTGCAAGGTTCTTGGTTTGTTGCCATTAGTCCCACCATTTCCTGGACCTGCATCTAGGATTTTATAAGGGTTTCATTCCGCAATTGGATTGACATGATGGGTATGGTTCGAATTTTTTACTTCACATTGGTGGGAAGGTTGGATTGTTGGAACTCAATTAACGAATCCCCAGGCAAATTCAGGTGCTATGAATTTTATTTGTTAGTCTGCTCTGCTTAAGATCATTTAGAAACTACCCTGGGTTGTGATTGTTTTTATTCTATCAATTTCAATTTAATTGACGAAAAATAATACCCCGATGTACATCTGGTATTTCAATTTCATCCAGATGTACATATGGTCCATACTAGCTCAGTTGTACCTAGCCTACAATACTGACCACACCTATGTAATTCCTGGTGGTTTGAAGATTTGGATCCTGCTTCTTTCATTAAATTTCGTACCTGATAAAGTCACTATTTCCCGCATCAATAATATCTGGTGTTTGAAGATGCATTTTATAAATAAAAAAACTAGACCTGTGGGGGCTATGACGGCCACCAGGCATTTGCTTGATAATAAGAAGGTGACCTTCTCACGCAGGTCTAGAAAACCCCCGAACCCCTACCCCACCCTTACATGGCGGCACCTGCACCCGTGTGAGCCTAGGTCGGGCCTTGCAGCATGCTTTGGCGTGGGACAGACGAGGAGGTTTTTTTTAACCCTAGCCTTAAATTCGCTCTCACGGGGAGTCGAACCCAGGACCTAGGGAGGTGCCACCGAACCCTCTAACCAACTCAGCTAGAGAACCTTAGGCTGAAGATGCATTTTATTGGTAACTGGATTAGGGCTAGTATAATTCAAAGTAACAGATGTGCATTCATGGATAACACAGAAACATTTCTCACTAAGAAACTGGAGTTAGCTCCAGAATCAGCAGTACAATCTGGGTCATAGGATTTTTTTATTGATTTAAGAAATTCATTTTTGTTGGTACATCTGCTAGACATTAGAAAATATACTATTACCAAAAACCATAGGCGTGAGATTCCTTATAATTCCATTACGCATATACCTGCACATTTATCTTGGAGACTTGTCTTGGACATTTTTTTCCTCATCTTTTCAAATTAAGAATTGTGTACCCAGTGTTAGCTCTCATATGCGGGGATATGCTCTTTTATTGTTCATTGTAATTCGTATCACCAACCCTTGAACTGCTCCATGCTCCAATTCTATTTTCAGCACATTAGGCAGACGTTTCCCTTAGCATGTACTGGAATACATCAACCTCATGCTGATATAAGTCAAATAAGGTCTTTTTTTTATATAGAGCAGCTTATTTGACTGCACCTTTGACACACACCAGTAGCAGAAGAGACATACAGCCAGATTCCGCAGTGCTATGAGTGAAGAATGTGATCTTTAGTCATCTATAAATGTTCTCCTCCACTGGCTCCTCTTTCCTTTTGATTACTCATGTAATTATTCTTTGGTTCATGTTTCTTAAATATTATTCTATTATAAATATTCTTCTCCACTGGCTCCTCTTTCATTTTAATTAAATATAATGGCTATTATTTGTTCATGTTTTTGTAAATATTATTCTATTATATTGGCATGTAGCGTATGTTTGTTCTTTTCTTTTAGACTGTGTATGTTTGTTCTTTAAGTCTCCCCATCTGTGTCTAGACTACATTGTGAAGCTGGGCTGCCACGGAAAATATGTATACAGACATGGTATTGAGTCTGCTGCTATCTTGTTACAGATAAAGCAGAAGCAGAAGGGCTCTGACAGAATATTGATGCCAAGTGTGGAAGGTCAGCAAGCTGGAAAGTGGGTTGTCATTGATTCAGGTAACATCTCATATTTTCATCCCTTCACTTTGGGAAACTGTAGCGTTTAAATAGTCTCTTAATGTATCATTTGATTGATGGCACAAAACATGTTTCTTCTCCCAATTTTCGTGTTGTGCTTCTACAGAGACATGCTATTAACTGAAATAGAGTTATGATGAAATGCTCCACCCTGAACTTGTATCTTGTCATTGATGTCGTAATTGTGATTGATTATGTGTACGTTATTCTGGTTTGATAATTTATCTGTACTGGCTAAGTGAACTAACTTAAGTTTAGAGTTGTTTGTTATCTTGCTATTCATCTCTCACTTCCTATCTGTTTCCAAAAATCAACTAAGTTTGAATTTCATTAGCAAAGGATTCATTTTGAGGTTCAACTTCATTCTGATGTACTGTAATTTTTTGTCAAGTTAGAAGTTCAACAGTGGGACCGCAATGATCTTTCTGTTGCTACAATTTGTTTTCCATTTTATTGAGAAGTTGGTCATTAAATTGTTTGTGGAGCTTGAAATCATTTTCAAGAATCCAATTACATTTTGGGGTACATTTTTGACCCATCAACGTGAGCATGGTTAACGTGATTAGTTTGATTATCAATGCTACATTTCCAGTGCTTGCTGTCTGGAGTATACAGCAATGACGGAGTAGATTAAGTATCATTATAGTAGTAAATCTAGGCGATTGCAAGGCAACATAAGAAGTAGAAGCCAAAATTTGATGTTAGTAACATACTATCCAAAAAAAATAGAGCATATTGGATACTAAACTTTAGTTTCATGGCTTGTCCTTCTATCATTTCAGCTCCACACTAACCAGAGTTGTTCTACATGATTGAGTTTTATGCCTTATATGTGTAAAATTTGGTTATCTCAGGAAGCATAGTCATCCATGCACTTGAAGAAAGGGCAAGAGAATATTATGATTTAGAAAGCATTTGGTCAAAAGAGGTGTCTCCTAATACTTCTGTTCAGGTCAGTGCACTTATAATTGTGTTTTATTGTTGTTTCTGCAGATAAATGGTATCTTATGTCTCTAATTATTGATAAATGGTATGTTTCTAATTATTGGTTGTCAAAGTTAGTTCCTAACTCCAGGGAGTATTTAGTTCCTAACTCCAGGGAGTATAGTACTTCACTTAATGTTTATTTGATTTGTTTCATGTCGTGAAAATGAAACTTGACAATAGCTTTTAACGCTAGTAATATTAATGCTTCTTCTGGTAGGATTTAAATATATCAATAAAATCTGTGCTGTCAGGTGTTCCAATCTACCTAAGGCGCATGAATTTGTATGTAAAATTATATTTGTTTCATGTCCGTTTTGCCACACACAAGATAGCGGGCTGGCAATTCAATTGAGAATAAAGTGTACTGACAATTCAATTGTGATGATAAATTAATTTTACAACCTTTCCAGGAAATAAACAGCATTTCTGTCTTGATCTGGAGCATATGTTTATAAAGCTTACAGACCGAAGTCACATGTTCTGTTCAAATGCATGGTTCAGTTACAGTACTAATCCCTCCACATTTCTTAAATTGAGATGGATTTGTGTATAGGTGGTTAGCGGCTACTAGGATTCCATATTTGTTTATATCATTTCAAATTCAATTCATCTTCTCTTCTATTGAGTCACAATGTTTAGGGAATCCTCTACAGGAGTTGGAGACCTCGCTAGTAAAGACACGTCGGAGGAACCTGTCGCAGAAACCCATGAAGAGTCTGTGAAGTGGATGGTCTTGTCGATCCATGATATTGAGAGATCGTTTTTTTTATTCCTCCTGTAACATCCTTTAGTTTCCAGAACTCATGTTACTTTGAAAGTTTACACACGGTACTGTGAGTTTGTGACTGAGGAACAAGTGTGTCAGTTCGTTGCATCCTTACGAATTCACTGATTCAAGCAATATCCAGTTGCAACGTGATAGCGCCACTTTTGTGCAAGATACATCATACATTACTATTTTTTCTGCATTTATTTTAGAGTACAAATAATATAAATCAGTGACGGCCCTGCTGCAAGCATACCACTACTATGTATTTTTCACAAATGTTACCAGGCCATTCGCGCAGAGAGAGCCCTTCGGTAGAAATGACACGTACACTAGTAATCTGAACAGGCAAATCTTCCAATTTTATTAGCGTCTACGGAAGTGTATAGTCCCGTAGTTTTTTTTTAGCACAATATAGTCCCGTAGTAAACAGACTAAATTTTGATCGACGTGGCCTTGAGTCTCTGAAGAATATAGATGGTCCGATAGTGGTCCAATCTGGGCCGTAGAGCCCATAGAAACAATCGTCTCTGGCTTATCAACGAATTTTTTTTATATTTAATTTTCGACGATTTTCCGAAAATAAATAGCCGTTTCAAACTTTGTCAAAAGTAGCCTCGAACCGCCGGTTGAACTGGCGGCAGGAACCTGCCGCCATTTCACAGGGCGGCAGGTCCTGTAACCGCCGTTTGAAACGGCGGTAGTGACGTGGCCGTAGAGCGCGTGAACCAGCCGCCAGGTGGTTCGGCGGTTGGAGCAGCTGCCAAAGGAAATGGCGGTTGACCGACCAACCGCCGTGTGAACGGGCGGCAGGTCCAACCGCCAGTTCATCCGGCGGTAGCGACGGCCTACCGCCAAATCAGAAGGCGGTAGGTGCCCCCCTCCTATAAAAGCAGCTGCACCTCCTCCTCCCAGCTCACTCAGCCCATTCGTCATTCGACGGAAGAGAAGAGCATCCGGCAGAGTAGCTCTTCCGTTCCACTGGTAATATTTCTAGAACTTCTGAAAATATATTAGAAATTTAGAAAATAGTTTAGAAATAGTAGAAATATATTAGAAATTTAGGAAATAGTTTAGAAATACTAGAATTAGCGTAGAAATTTAGAAAATAGTTTAGAAATAGTAGAAATATATTAGAAATTTAGGAAATAGTTTAGAAATACTAGAATTAGCGTAGAAATTTAGAAAATAGTTTAGAAATACTAGAATTAGTGTAGAAATTTAGAAAATAGTTTAGAAATAGTAGAAATATATTAGAAATTTAGGAAATAGTTTAGAAATACTAGAATTAGCGTAGATATTTAGAAAATAGTTTAGAAATTTAGAAAATAGTTTAGAAATTCAGAAAATAGTTTAGAAATAGTAGAATTAGCGTAGAAATTTAGAAAATAATTTAGAAATTCAAAAAATAGTTTAGAAATAGTCGAACTAGTGTAGAAAATCGAAAAATAGTTTAGAAATAGTATAATTAGCGTAGAAATTCAGAAAATAGTTTAGCAATTCTTTAATTAGCGTAGATATTCAGGAAATGCCTTAATTACTTGCATAGTAGTATTAGTAGTTAATTTAGAAACACCTTATTGTTGAAAACTACTTTAATTACTTGCATAGGACTATTAGTAGTTAATCCAAGTATTTGTACACTATATGATATCAGGGATGTCACAGACAGTCCGGGTTCAATTGTTTTATGGATCTGGGGAAATTAGATATGGTCCCGAAGGAGTTGATCTGTCACTGTTTAAAACAGTGACAAGAGATCTTACAAGAGCCGAAGAAAGACCTTGGGGGGTCATAACCAACTGGTTGTACAAGGCATTCAGGAAAGATGAAGAGCAATGGAAACTGTCGGTGATGGCTGTGTTCAACAGAAGTCAACCAGTGTTCTGGGAGCTTATGCACTTAGAAGGTACTGAAAATTGGAGGCGTTATGTCAGGAGTGCATGCACAATTGGTGCTCCGGTGGTTTTGCTTGTCCAGTTTGTACCGAATGTACAACTGAATGAGGAAGCAGAGGGTCAAGGCCAGAGTAGCCATCATGTGGGAGAGTGGGAAGATGGTGGAGAGGAGGAAGAGGGAGGACAGGAGGAAGAGGGTGGGGAGGAAGATGGTGGTGCAGAGGAAGAACAAGAGGGGGATGAAGCAATTGGTGTGGTTGATGGGGGAGAAGAAGACCCTGAAGTAATGAGACAGTTCAATGCAGAGATCAATGACTATGAACGTGCATTGGAAGATGACTCCTCAGATGATGAGGATGAATCCATTATGCCAAGTGACTGGGAGAGCTATGATTTCTCACAGCTGACTGTAAATCCTGGTGTGAATGTGGCTTGGGAGTACCGGGAGAATGAGGTGTGCGAAGGAGTTCTGTATGCAAATTCAGGAGAGCTTAAGGATGCAGTGAAGAGGTGGTCCACCTTGACCTTAATAGGGAGTTTAGGGTATTGAAGAGTTCTCCAGCAGTGTATGATGTTCGTTGTGTGAAGCCCGACTGTCCTTTTAGAGTGCATGCTTACAAGGGCAAGTGGAAAGATTACTGGAAGATCAGTATAGTTGTGGATCACACATGTACACTTGACCAGTTAGATGCAAGTCACCGGAATTTGACTGCCGGATTTGTTGCTAACCACATGTACTCCCAGATTGTGGAGAATCCAGCTTATGAGCCCAAGTCCATTATCTGTGCCATTGAGGAGAAATTTAGGTACAGGATCAGCTATGGCAAAGCATATAGGGCGAAGAAGAAGGTTATGGAGATGAGGTGGGGTACTTACGAAGCATCCTACAATAATTTACCAGCCTTGCTGAACACAATAGCTGTGTTAAATCCTGGCACCTACTATGACATCAAGACATATCCTTTGGTAGCTAGGCCAGGCAAGCTTGTTCTTCAGCGGTCATTCTTAGCATTGGGGCCCTGCATTGAGGCATTCAGACATTGTAGACCCGTCATTTGCATAGATGGCACATTCTTGACAGGGAAATACAAGGGCACAATCTTGACAGCGGTGGCAGCAGACGGCAACAATCAGTTGTTGCCATTGGCTATTGCATTTGCGGAGGGAGAGAATGGTGATAGTTGGTACTGGTTTCTGAAGAGGCTGAAGCAGATGGTGGTGAAGGAGGTGCCAAACGTGTGTGTCATACACGATAGGCACAAAGGAATTTTGCAGGCGATGAATGACATCAAAGAGGGTAGCGAAGAAAGAAACAGAGCAGCCCAGTGGCCCGATGTTCATAGCAGATGGTGCATTAGGCATATGGGAGCAAACTTCCACAGCCAATTCAAGAACAAGCAACTGACTGAACTGTTCAAGCGGTTATGCTCGCAGAATCAGGAGAGGAAGTTCAATGAGATATGGAAAAAGCTAGATGAACTCACAAAGAAAGCATCAGAAGAAATAGCAAAGAAACCAGTCAATTCTGAACCGGGGCAAGAGCCAATTTCTCTTGAGGACGCTGGGTTAGATGCTCCTAATGTGAGAAGGAGAAGGGGACGTGCAGTCAAGACCTTCAGCCAGTGGATTGAGAACGAGCCGAAGGAGAAATGGTGTCTCTTGCACGACACAGGAGGTGTAAGGTTTGGGATCAAGACGACTAATTTTGCTGAGGTATACAACACAATCTTGCGTGGGGCCAGGTGTTATCCTTTAGTTGGCATCATTGAGTTCTTCCTGTACCGCACAATGAAGTACTTTTATGAGCGTGCAAATAAAGCACACACAGCAATGGCTGATAGTCAGAAGTTGTACTCCACAGCAATGACTGAGTACCTGGACATAAAACAAAAGAAGGCTCTGAGTCACCGAGCAGAGCCTGAGCCTATACACCGTGCAAGTGCCTCTGATACTAGGTGGAAGTATCTGGTCGAGTGCAAAGCCAAATCACAGAAAACAGGCAATGAGAGAAGGAGGCAAATTGTGGTTCTAGGCAACACGACGTGCTCATGCTCCTACCACAAACCACAGCTACTACACAAGCCTTGCAGTCATGTGCTCGCTGCATGTTTTAGAACAAAAGGTTGGCACTGGGGTCGGTACGTGTCTAGGTACTACTTGAAGCAAACCATCCTGGACACTTGGAACCACACTCTGGAGGGCCATCTTTTCATCAGTTCGTTCATTGAAGATCCCAAAGGAAATGCAACATACATACTGTAACACCCTGAAATTTCTGGATTTCAGGATGTTAATAGGAAAATAATTAAGCAACGATTTCTCATAATTTTTAAAATTTGCCCAACATTTATTCTCTTTACAGGAAATTTAGTATAGGAAAAAAAAACCAATTGCTTGTTTTTATAAATTAAATAAAATAAATATGTTTGTGTGTTGTATTTATTTTGGTTGCATGGTGTTTTTGTGTGAAGGTGTGAAGTTTTAAAAGTTTTAAAATTTGTTTGAAAATTTTGGAAAAGAGTTTAAATCTTGAAAAGTTTTGAAGGAGTTTAGAGTTTGAAAAGTTGAAAAGGTTTGAAAAAGTTTTGAAAAAAAAAGAAGAAACCTAAACCCCTTACCCTTTCCCTGTTTCGGCCCGCGTGGCCCAACTCCTCCCCGCCGACCCTCTTCTCTCTCTGGCCCATCTTCCCTTCCCTCTCCCTTTTCTTTTTCCGCGCAGGCCGCCGGCCCGTCTCTCCTTCCGGCCCATCAACTCCGCGCCGGCCCAGCTCCTCTTCTCCCTCTGGTCGCTGACTGACGGGGCCCGCCCGTCAAGGCATTCCCCTTCCTCCAGCCACCCTCCTCTGCTTCGCATGCCCCGCAGCCGCCAGCCGTTTCCGGCAATCTCGCCGCTTCCCCCTCCGCCTTCAAGCGCCATCAGGGTGCAATTAAGCCCCGACGCCACTCCTCCCCTCCTTTTCTCCGTCGGTTACTCTTTTCCCCTTGAATGCCATGAAACCGCTGCCGCCGGCGCCCCATGGCCATCAATGGCTATTACTCCGGCCACCGCACTCTCTCTCCCTTCCTCCCCTTATAAGAGCCGAGCACAAGCCCTGCCTCGCCCTTTTTCCGCACACGTGCACGCCCTGCACCTTTCACCGCCCTCGCGCAGCACCGACGCCCTTCGAGGTCCGCAGCCGGATCTTTGCAGGCCGCCCCGAAGACCTCGTCGCCGGTGTGCACCCCCTCGGGACCTCCTCGTCCTCGCTCGTCGTATGTGCCGTTCGCACGAAGACCCGGCGCCCCAGAACCCTTCTTCTCCCCGCCAACCGAGCCGCACGGGTACACCGCTGCCGCCGAGGTGAAGCGCTCTGCCACCGCCACCTTCTGCCGCTGTCCGTCCTGCTCTCACCCTTCTTTTTTTTCTTCCGTGGCACTCGCGGGACTACCAGGATCTCACCGCGACGCCCAGGAGCACGCAGCCGAGGCCGCAACCGCCTCCTCTGCGAGCGTCCGAGCCGCCGTCCGCCTCCAGCCGCCGCACGTCATCTCCGCCGCCCCACCGCCGTCAACGAGCCCCTGGTGAGCTCCGCGACATCCTTCTCTTACTCCCGGTCCAAACCGCATGCGTTTTGATGCCCTGTAGCCCCGGGACGCCAACTCCGGCGATGCTCCGGTGGAGCGCCGCCGCGCGCCGGCCGAGCGCCGCTGCGCGCCGCTCACACGCTACCCTGGCCATCCGATCGCCAGCGGGCGGTCCAGTTTAGATCGGGGATTACCCCTTGGCTCCGGTCCACCATGGACCAGTGGACCAAGTCCACCGCCGGTCCACGGCCGCGTGAACGCCACGTCGTCCCGCCCAGCCAACCGCAGCTCGCCGCGTGGCGCCATGTCAGCACAGCCGCCCCTGTCAGCTGCAACTTTGCAAGAACAACCCCGAGCTTCTCCTAATCGCAACCATACCCTCCCACCAGTATAAATCCTTTCTTTTAGGTCCTTTTCTTTTCGTATAGATCCCTGATCTTTTAGATATCATGCCAGCCGTTCGTGGTTTGATCTACGGCTCAGATCTAAGCCCACCTCGAGTCAACCGTCAACATAACGGTCAACAGAGCCTTTCCCTGGCTGTTTTGTGAAAAACCCCCTGAGTTTTCTAATATCACAACCATGCCCATCCACCTATTAGAATCCTTACACATAAGTCCCTGTTTTTATGATCTAGCCCCTGAACTTCCTAGATTCTTCCACCAGAGGTCCTTTTCACTCTTTTTCATATAAACCCCTCTGTTTATATGTATAATTATGTTTTAGCCCCTGGTTTCTTGTAGTTAGGTCCCTGAAAGCCCTGTTTCTTCACAGAAAAGCCCCTGAACCTTGTTTTAGCCATATCTTTTCCGTCTTTTATCCGTTTTAAGCGTTCTTGGTGTCCATGCGACCGTCTTTTCAAGCCCGTCAGTTTTAGAACCTTGTTTTGGCTGTATCTTTTGCGTTTTAGCTCCGTTTTCACCGTTTCAAGTTGCGTTAGATTCATATCAACTCAAACTACGTGTTAGTGGCAATGTTGAACATGTTCTTTGTTTTATAATTTGTTTAAATATTAAAATATGATTAAATCCTTATACACATGTTTTTCTAATTAAAATCTAAATAGAGTTCAACACGTGTTTTCATAAGAAAGTTAATATGATTAATATTAATTAAATATTTCTTATAATTAAAAGCTAATTAGATGTATACCTCGGTTTTTCATGATCAAACTTAAATTGACTAATGATTATGCAATTTGCCTTCTAATAAAAAAGCAACATAGGCTATAATCTCGAGTTTTCATAATTAAATGTTAATTTGATTAATATGAATATAAATGTGTTTTTGAGTTATAATTTGATTAGTTCAACTCGAAATATAAAGATAAACGCCTAGATGTTTTTACATGCTTCTTTTAAAGTAAATGTTTAATTTGCATAAATGATACTTGAATATTTATAAATAAAATTGGACTAAGTTCAACATCGTTCTTTTTCATCTAAAAATAACTTGCTTAATTATTAATAGGGTATTTCTCTGAAATAACCTATATGAACATGATTTTATTTAATTAAAATATATCAAGCACATAGTTAGCTCTTGTATGTGATCATCCAAAGCTCCCGATAGTTCCGAGTGTTTTTGCGTCTGCGTTCCTAGAGCCAAACCTTGTTCTTTCTTTAAGCTTTTCATGCTTGGTGTATTGTCTTAGTTGTTCTTGTTTGTCTGCTCTGCATGTTTGTACCCGATGTTTGCTTCGAGTAGAAGGTCAAGCCGTTGATCGGAAGTCTTGAAGATCAAGAGTACCTAAGAGCAAGAGCATAAGAGAAACAAGAGTAGCTTTGTGTTGAGAAAGGCAAGTGGACTTCTCCCCCTGCATATTCTATTTTGTCCCACACAATTTGCATGATAACTAAATTTACTTTTATGTTGTATTGCATAAACTTGATGGGAAATCACCTTTTTAAGGACATGACTAGATTTTACCCCTCTACCTTGAATAACCCGGTTTTAATGAAATGTTTTGGGTAGAAATGCTTAGTTGCTATACCTTGGGATGGTTCAAAATGAATCTTTGCAATATGATAAATGCTGATCATGATAACTTTGGTGATATATATATATGTGTGTGTGCTTATGGTTAATAACAAGATCATATGGTTTAATTGGAACATGGAGAACCACCCAGGAAAACAGTGCAACCACAAGACATATGGCTCTGTCTTGGCTAATTAATTAGGGAAGTCTTGTGTGGCTTTTAGCCTTGGTAGCTTGTGGTACGGAGGAATGCTTTTATGACTCTTCTACTCTGGACGGGTTTTGGAACGGAAGTGCTCTTCTAGGCTAACCTGGTCCGAGGGTAGAAGGAGGGTACGAAAGATAGCCTCTAGGCGTGCTACTATGGACTAATACACATAGGAGGACTCTTTGTAAAGGCCTCGTAGCGTCCCTATGTAACCACACCTCGGAAGTGTGGTATTGTGCCTACTTTTGCACAGCATGGTTGGGTTCAAAGTTCTTCGGAACTTTTACGCGACTTGTGGTGAAAGTGTACAACCTCTGCAGAGTGTAAAACTGTTATAACAGCCGTGCTCACGGTCAAGAGCGGCCTGGACCCTCACATGATAATCAAACTTAAAGATGGAATTAAATCGTGGTTTTCATGTGGTTTTGAGATGAGATGCTTTCCTAAATGCTTAAGTGGGTTGGTATGAACTTACATCTAGTAACTAGGTGCTTGCTAATAAAATTTGACCAACATTAAAATGCTAACCGCAGCAAAACTCTTAGCCTATCCTTGATAGCCTTGCATCTTCCCCCACTTGCTGAGCTCCAACCATAAGTGTGCTCACCCTTGCTAAACCGCTGTTCAGAGAAGAAGAATCAGAAGGAGAAGAAGGTGTATGATGTCCAGAAGATGGTGCTAGGCGTACGCAACCCCCAGTCGATTGCCTGTGAAGTTTGGAGCCTTTGTTTCCCAGGATTCCGCTGTAAATCTCTGATAATCTCTCTTTCTTTACGTGATATTGTTTCTGTTATTCACTATGATGTCACTATATGTATGAAACTAGATCCTGGCATACATATAGGTAGCACTTGGTTTTCTTCGGAAAATCGGGTGTGACACATACCCGATCCAAATCCTGAATTGTGCCAAGGCGTTGGTCGACGGAAGAAGAAGAGGATCAGGAACAACATGGATGAAGCTGAAGCTGGTCATTCAGTGGCACTCTGTTCAAAGTGCAACAACCCAGGACACACCTACAAGAAATGAACTGCAACAATGTACGCTTGCAATGCACCTAGTTCGTCAAACACGGATGATGCTGCCCAACCTTCGTCTAGTGGAACTGCACCTTCTGGACGTGGACGTCGTAGCCGCCACAATGAAGGAATGCATGGAATTTAGTTTTCTTGTTTCGCTGAGTTGTTTGTAATAATGTCTTATTTGCCGTAGTCGGACGTGTTGTAATAATTGAACAAGTATCTCCTTAGATTATGTTGTGTACGAACTTATTCATGATATCGTATTTATTTGTCATGTTGAATTTATGTAACAGTAATTAGAGATGGCGTCTGCTGCTGCCGGAGGTGGTGAGGATGGCAATGGTGGTGGTAATCGTGATTCCTCACACCACAGCGGGAAAATCACGTTCGAAACACCACCTGATCCGAAGAAAATGAGCACGCTCGAAAGAGGCATGCTTCGATATATGCAAGGAAAATCTGCAGATGCCATTGCAAGAGGAGAGGAACCTCCATGGAATGGTATTTATGCTCCAAAGGATATGCATCATTATTTGCAACGGAAAACTGCTGATGCCATTGCAAGAGGAGAGGAACCTCCTTATGGTGGTCTTTATGCTCCGGGTGGTACTTATGCTCCACCAGCAGACCCGAGTGTTGTTAATCCACCAACTACAAAACCTACCAAGGAAGCTAAACCTCCGTCGTCCCGTCGCAAGAAGGGCTGAAGTCTGTCATGTTGTAGTGTTTCTACCTGCAGCAGTGTAATATCTGAAATACTATTTCGTTTGAATCATGGTGTTGTAATAATAGTGTAATTGTTCAGTACGAACTAGATCCTATTTTAATTGTGTTGTAATAATTGAACCAGTATTCCTTAATTTCTTCTGATATTTCTTTACTGCATTTTTTAATTTCGTTACAATATTTGGATTTCCTCATGTGCTAACATCCAAATAATAACTTCTTTTGCAGGTTGGGAATGGCTGCCTCAGGTCCTGACTTGGACTTGGAGTTGCTCACTACGAGTAAAGAGGTGGTTGCGGTGCCTAAGGGGATCCACACTCCTATGTGCTACTGCGGTGACAATTGCAAGGTTGTCAACTGCAAGGCTCTCGGGTACGCTTACGGGATGCGGTTCTTCATGTGCGCCAACTATGCGCACGACCCGATCAAGCCATTGAACCGTAATGATAGACCCAAAGTAAGAAATTCGTGCAATTCTCGATTATTCATTCTTCAGTTTTTTTTTAATTTTTTACTAACATGTCTTTTCAAAAAGAGTTCACCTCCTCTTTGTATTTCATGTAGTGGCTCGATACCGAGCAGTCTGATGACGACAAGAAGTACGTCGAGTCAACGGCCCATGATGCAAGAGAGAGGTGGTTCCGCATGATTGAGGCGGAAAAACAAGAGGAAAAACGCAAACAACATGAGGAAATTCACCCTCGCCAGCAAATAAGAGAGCGTGAAGAGGCCCAAGCCCGCGAAGTAGATAGAGAGAGGAAGAGGGAGAGGGCCCGACGGGCCAAGGAAGCTGGACCCGATGCCATTAGGAAGGGAAAATACCCTCGTTGTACTCAGTAGACCTAGAGTAGTAGCAGCGTAGTCAGATTGTATGAAATGTAAACCACGAATTCATCCAGAGGAGCTTCTCTGTGAACTCGAAATCGTAGAACGGAAAGTACCTCTCATCCTCGTGGAGGTTGAATATGGGGTTCGTGTGTTTTCTCTGAGTCACTGCAAATTTCCTCTCCCACGGATCTAAGGGCCCACAACGCTACAGTACCCTACTGCTAGGGTGTGTTTCCTCAGAGTCACTGCTTTGATTCCCTTCCCACGGATCGAAGGACCCACCACTCACCCTTCTTCTACATATATCACCCTTCTCTACGATGCCTCTTCACAACAAACTGCAATGGCTTCCGGGAGTGGAGGTGAATATGGGTGTGGTCCTGAGTTCTGGGAGGAGCAAGATCCAGAGTTCAAGGGGGAATTTCCAGTCCTGCAAAAGAGGGACTTCCGTTCCATGCGTGAAGTTAGAAGCTACGCACCTAACAAACCGGTGTTGTGGCCAACATGTTCACACGGTGAGCGTTGCGTGATGCAAGTCTACGAGGCCTGGGGCAACTACGGTCGTCGCTTCTGGCACTGCCCACTAGCAAGGGTAAGCTATAGAAATGATATTTGTTCATCAACCATACTTGGTTTGTTATCATTTTTTGGGAATATTTCAGTTCTCCGACGATGATGACAACTGTGGCTTCTCGCAATGGGTGGATCCCCCAGCCATTGACCCCTTATCAGGATTACATCAACTACCTCCACGACATCGTCATCTACAACCTGCAGCGACGCCTGGACGAAGCACTTGCTTCCCCAGATCGTCCCGCCGACAACCAGTGCTGCCATTGTGCGACTTGCACTTGTGAATGCCACGCGAAGATGAGAGATTAGTCTCCTCTTCCTTCACCTCCACCACCACCACCGGGGTACTACATGCCGTCTCAGCAGTCCTCAGGCGTCGGCTCCTTGCTCTCTGGCCAGTTCTCGTACAACTAGTTTTCTAATGTAATCCGGTATCTAAATTCCCTAAGGCATGTTAGGATTAGAGTTGTGTCGTGCATGCCATTGAAATTTCGTCGGTGATTTATCTTTAATTTATATTATGTCATTTCCATTTCAAAAAAAAATCCTACCGCCGTTTTGCACGGCGGTAGGCCCTGACCTACCGCCGGGTGACATGGCGGTTGATCGCCAACCCCAGCCGTCAGCCCCAGCGGACCTGCCGCCCGCTACCATAAGAGGAACCGCCTCGTTGTTTGGCGGTTAGGGTTGCCGCCACTTGAACTGGCGGCAAATCCTTACCGCCGTTTCAAACGGCGGTTACAGGGTTTGCCGTTCCTGCCGCCGTTTCAAACGGCGGTTCGAGGCTACTTTTGACAAAGTTTGAAACGGCTATTTATTTTCGGAAAATCGTCGAAAATTAAATATAAAAAAAATTCCTTATCAACCATCTGTGTTATTGTGTTTTTCTCTCGGAACCAACCGGCAAGCAGCCCACCAAAACGTGAGAGAATTCTTCAACGTTGTTTTCCTATGGGCTTTTGAAATGAAAATACGACTGGGCTTCCTACTTGGGCTTGCTTTGGTTGGGTGCGCCACAGTTGATGGGCTGAGAAGTTGGGCTGTGTACCAATTCGCACAAGTTTTGAAGCCCGATAGGACCATAAGCACCGCAAATCCTATATGTCTTCCGGAAGTTTTTTTCTCCACCAACTTCCAATGTTTGAGATTCGTGCAACCAACCACAGCTCTTTGATCCACATCTAAACCCTAACTTCACATCTTTTCTCTCTCCCGCTCCTTCCCGTACCCTGCCGCCGCGCGCGACCCGCCCCTGCTCCACCCCGCCGCCGCGACGCGCCCCCGCGCGAGCTCTCCGCCGGGGCCGCGCCCCCGCGCGCGAGCTTGCCGGGGCCGCACGCGCCGTAGTGGGTCGTGCCCCACCCGCGAGCTCGCCGGGACCGGGTGCGCGCGCCGTGGATTGCGCCGCCGCGCCTCCTCCGCCGCCCACCGCGGCCGACCCCGCACGGCTCCGCGGCTGGCCGGCGCGCCGCCACCGGCGGCGGTCCCGAGGTTGAAGAAGGCGAAAAAAACAAAATGTTGATTTTTTTCTGAAAAATGTTGGAACATTTTGAGGTCAACATTTTCATGAAAAATGTTGCAAAATATTGATGAAACGTTTCGGAAATATGTTGAATCTAACGTTTTCTCTCAAAAAATGTTGATAGAACTCTTCCCGGAAAAATGTTAGTTGAAAAATGTTGGTTCAACATTTTCATTGAAAAATATTACAACATTTTCTAAAAAAATGTTGAAACATTTTGTAATGCACGGGCTGGTGAAAAAATAAAAAACAGGCAGTTAAATGGATTTTAGTGAGCTGGAAGTTCGCATGCTTATCTATCTTCCGGAAGCTATATCGGAGCTCCCCATAAGCACACCACCACCGTTCATCTCCCCTTTCTTTCCTGGCGGCGACGGCTGGGCGAGCGCCGCCGCCCTTCGCCGTTAGGCCATTTCCCGGCGACGAGCACCCACCAGGTACGCCCTCGCCTTTCGCATTCCCTCTGGGCGGAACCGCAACTATTTGCATGGGCCTGCCTACGGAGCGCTCCAGTGCCGGCCTGCCGGGGACTCTCTCCCGCACCCGATTTTTCTGTCCATAGGATCAGCCATCGATGGTTCAGATCGATCGTTCTCTCTCCTTATCTCTTCAGCATCTTCCCCATCCTTCCATCGCAAGAGGACGCAAAAACTCCCGCAGCCCAGTCTCGGCGGCGGCGCGAGCGCGCTCGCCACCGCCTTCCCTCCCGGCTCCGGCGGCGTCTCCGCCGCCTCCGCCGCCGCTCTGCACCACGCCCCTGCGCTAAACTCTCCCGGTTCCTATCCCAACCATCTTCTTCCTCAAGTCCGGCCATCCTCCCCCGCCGCCAACTGCTCCCCGTCCAGCTCCGACGGCGCAACGCCGTCTCCCCTCCGCCCTCGACCGCCGCCGACGCGAACCAATTGAAGCTCGACGCCCCCGCAACCTCCACTGCCCAACCGGGGGTCCCCCGCCGCCCAGCTCCGGCGGCGCCTCGCCGCCTCCGCCGTCTCGACCGCCACCCTGAAGCTGAAGCTCCTTTTAGGTCCGGAGGTCACAGGTAACCCCCACCCCAAACCCAAAAATCTTAACCTCGCCGGAGGCCGGAGCCATCGCCGGAGTTGAGGAGTTGGTAAACACTCGACGCATGCATATGTACTGCACCCACTAAATTCGACTCTTTGCGATTTGCGAAGAAATTATCGGATAGACGTATCACATATGAACACCCGTGTCTTGAACTGCCTGGATCTGCCGATGCTGCCCAGTCGTATTTTCATTTCAAACGCCCCAGTCTCAAATCCTCTCTGCATCTTCGGCAGGTACTATTTTCTATCTACCATGTGCTGGGAAATGCGGCCGCAGCTCGGGACTGCGCGTCGCGCCATCTGGAGAACCTGGCCCGTCCTGTGTTCACACCACAAGCTGCCCGCATCTTCCCACTCCGCGAGGAAGGTCGCCATGGCAACCGCCTCTCTGCCGCCAGCCGAGACGAAGAGGAACAAGAAGAAGGACACGGTCATTGTCATATCGGGTCCTACCGGTGCTGGGAAGAGCAGGCTCGCGCTGGAGGTGGCCAAGAGACTCGGAGGCGAGATCATCAGCGCCGACTCCGTGCAAGTTTACCGTGGCCTCGACATCGGCTCCGCCAAGCCGACCGCGGCGGAGATGGACGCCGTGCCGCATCACTTGATCGACATACTGGACACCACCGAGGATTACTCGGCTGGGTCCTTCTTTCGGGATGCCCGTAGAGCGACGCAGGATGTTCTTGACAGAGGCCGGGTGCCTGTTGTCGCTGGAGGGACTGGGCTCTACCTGCGGTGGTACATGTATGGCAAGCCAGATGTCCCGCAATCGTCCATGGGCATCACCTCAGCTGTGTATTCTGAGCTCGTCGGTTTCCGGGAGAGTGGTCAGTGGGAGGAAGCGGTGGAGCTAGTGGCCCGGGCTGGTGATCCTAAAGTTTTGGAATTGTCCGTGAATAACTGGAAAAGGTTGAGCCGCAGGCTTGAGATTATCAGGTCATCAGGCTCCCCTCCATCTGCCTTCGCCTTGCCATACAATTCATTTCATGAGCAGCATGACCCCGAGCTAACTGAGGCCTCCGCTGACAGAAACTGTGAAGACGCAAAGCTGGATTATGACTTCTTCTGTATATTCCTTGCGAGTCCACGCATTGAACTGTACCGGGCACTTGATTTGAGGTGTGAAGAAATGCTGGCTGACACAGGAGGTTTGCTTTCAGAAGCATCGTGGCTGCTTGATATCGGTCTGCATCCGCACATCAACTCTGCAACTCGTGCCATCGGTTACAAGCAAGCCATGGAGTACTTGATGCAGTGTAGGCAGAATGGAGGCGACAGCACCCCGCAAGAGTTCCTCAAGTTTCTGGCCAAGTTTCAGAGTACATCTAGGAACTTCGCAAAGAGGCAGCTAACCTGGTTCCGCAATGAGAGGATCTACCAGTGGTTCGACGCTTCACAACCCTTCGAGCCGGTTGTTCAATTTATTTGTAATGCTTACCATGACCCTGGTGCAAGGGTGGTTCCTGAATCACTTGAAATGAAAAGGGAAAGTTGCATACACAAAACCAAGGATCTCAAAACCTACCGCTCAGAGAACAGGGTGTTCCGTGGGGATGATGACTGCTCTCATGTTTTGGACTGGATTAGGAGAACACAGCGGAAATGAGATCTAGCTTTACTCTCTTGTCATAGTTTTCTTTCCACCTTGAAAATGTCCTGCTTTTGGGGTGCTAACGAATCAGCAGGTGATTTTTTAGGACAATATGCAGATAATTCAGGAATTTAGTTATAGGTTTTAATTCTGTTTTTCATCATACTGCAAATGCCTTGGCAAAGTGCCACATTGGTGAATGAAATGTCAGGTTGCATCTTTGGCATCTCCCTCTTTGAACTCTATAAGAAGCATGGGTGCTGTTTTCTGGGGCACACTGGATTTTATTATTTCGTTCAACTGAAGCGAAAACCATACTTCGCAATCGAAATGATCTGATTCTAGGACCAAACCTTTTATTCGAAATGAACTATCTATAGATGATAAGTTGAGAACACTTTTGACTTTGCAGTAGTACATGCCACTACTTGTGCTATTGGCCATGCATTACACAATATAACTGACACACATTTTGTCATCTGTTTTGAACTGGTTAAACAACAACAACATTGCCTTTTGTCCCAAGCAAGTTGGGGTAGGCTTTTGTCCTGGTCAAAGTAGGAAATATAAAATCCAAACTGGCAAATGTTTCAGGTATGACTCCTTTTACTATCTCTCTGACCTACCAAATACCACAATTGTAAAGGAGAAACAAAAAGGTTGCTTGCAGCTAGCTTCAAAATGGAATGGGAAATTTTGTTGAGCAATCACTTTGAGGTTGTCTGATACATAATGTTGTGTAGCAACCTCATACATGTCAGACTGATGTACCCTTTTCTTTTGTCTTACACTTGGTATATGATCCTAATCATTCAGTGTAGCTACTAAACTAACTAAGTGAAGCAATTTTTGAATCTTTTATAACTCAAATCTCAATCAATGGACAACATATAGAATTTCTAGCTTGGCAGTTATGTCTGTGGTACTTACTGAAAAATTAACATACCTTTCTGTTTAGAGGGTCAGTGCACATTTCAGCATCATAACTGCATGTCTAACATTAATGGCAGCAACTTTTTTTTTTTTTGCTTAATTTCTGAGCTTCAAAGCTTGGAATTCTCTTATAAAATGAGAAAGCAGTGCACCTGCAATTTTGCCCTCGGGAAAAAGATATACATGAAGATACCGGATAGAGAGTCAATTGGTCAATTGGTCAGCTGTGTATATTGCAAGTGGTAATGTTTTGTTATGCTGGTGTTTGAGCCTTAAAAGATTACGCCCAGAGTGCAGCCGGCTGCAGGCTCCTTGCTAGATAAACAAACTTATTTGGCATTAAATAGAATATATACTCAACACTGAATATAAACCATGTGCTTGTTCTTTGGTTCGGAATTAGCCAAGTATTCATGATTAATCTACTTCCTCTAAGCTGATCTTGACCACAGCTTGAAAGAATTCTAGACAGACTCTCATTAGTCAGTACCTGTCCTGTGGAGAAGTCTGCTACCACTGTCCTTAAATTGCACCTTTCCAAGGATCTTTGTTGGAGAGAGTAACAATGATCCATGATTGATACGTATAGTCATTATATATGAATATTTGTAGCAGAGTCCCCTGTTAATTTTGTTTACGTTATGCCTTAATCTGTTGAGATGGTTTGGTCATGTCCAAAGGAGGCCTCCTGAGGCGCTGGTGCGTAGTGGGGTTCTAGAGTGGGTCGATAACGTAAAGAGAGGTAGAGGTCGACCTAGACTGACCTGGGACGAGGCGGTTAAAAGAGACCTTAAGGAGTGGAACATCCCCAAGGAGTTAGCTATGGATAGGAGTGCTTGGAGACTAGCCATCAGTGTGCCTGAACCATGACCTCTGTTTCACCCTTTGTTTACCCTTAACACTTCGTGTGTGTGTGTTTGTTTCGCCTTTCATGGTTTCCTTTGGGTTTCATCTCTAGTCTACCCCAACTTGCTTGGGACAAAAGGCTTTGTTGTTGTTGTTGTTGTTGTTGTTGATGCCTTAATCTGTTCATTTGAATTATCAGACAGTAGGAGTATGATCCATGAAATTCAATGCTGACAGTGCAATACTATAGCTTCATGATAGACTTACTATTTTCTCATATCCATGTCACAATAGCATCTTCTTAGTGCACTGCATACCCATGTTTTCTAGAGATTCAGTCTTAAATTAAGCAGATCTGTTGGAAGTTCATAGTTGGTGTATAGTGTTACTGTAGCTGCTCTTGCTGTACATTGCACCATATATACAACCCTACTAGTGCTAGAGCTCAAAGAATCAGTAAAATGCATGTGTATTACCTGTGCCGCATAAGCAGCAAGGGATTCTTGGATTACCTGACCCAGTGCTTATGCTTCAGGTTAACTGTACACGGATGATGCATAATGATCGCCTGCTCTCCTCTGAGGATGCTGAGTCTCTTGCCAATTTACTCATGCCTTCCTTTGCTGATGAGTCGCACCAGCAATCACATTCCCAGCCTAAAAAGGCAGACAACGCGGCCTACGCTGTGTTTTCTCGTCGATGCCTTCAGTTCTGGGCACAGCATAAACTAGTCCTCAGGAAGGTGGAAATAGCACAGGTCAAATTCAACATCGACAAGGTACACAAGTATAAGCTTCATTTTGTATGTGGTGTCAATGAACTCGTGTCTGGCCCGGAGTGCAACACAACCTTAGGCTATAATCCAAGGAATCCTTTCAGATATCATCACAGCCATATCAATTTTCTTGCAACTTGTGAAGACCCTCAATCTATCTGTGCTCCTGCAACGCTCTTTTTTGCTGAGTGTGGCAACTACAGCCCTAACGAGTCTTGGTGCTTACCTATGAATCCGCTGGATCAAGACACTGAGCATGTCTGTTGCATTTACTGTGAGGCACAAGGGATCACAATTCTGCATCCAGCTATCCATGATTTCCATGGGCGTGACATAGAGTTTGAGAGGGTGCTGCGTGGAGAATGTCTTTTTATTGGATCAGACAAAAACACCTACACCAACAATCGTCTCTACGGCGATGCCCCAGATCAGCTGGATTTTCTTGAAGATGACTACATCTACTCTGACTATGTCCTAGATCCTGATGCCATAACAGCTGGCCCAGAAATGCTCCAGTTTCTGTTTATGAGGTAGCAACTTGTGTCTTTTGTGGCAGCAGATGCTAATTGACAAGCTCTGACTGCACAGCTGATGCTAATGATAGAGAAGTAGCGAACTAGATCCTCGTTGTGCCTTTTGTGCATGTTTGTCGTGCAATGTTGAATCTCGGTGTATCTGTGTGTTGATCACTGGATGTAAGAATGTGGATGTAAGAATATGTGTTGTACTAAAAAAAGCATCAGCCACTGTAGCACCAGCCGGTCGAACAGGCTAACTCTTGTAGCATCAGAGGCAGATGCTTTATGATTGGGCACATTATGTATGCATGAAGTATATATTAATAAAAAGCACCGAACCGCAACATATAGCAGAGATAAAGATACTGTGGTGAACAAACAAGGTCGAATTACTGCGTGCTTAGTTAAGATTAGTAAGCGAAAGGCGAGTCGCATAATCAGGTTCGGGGATGTAGCTCAAATGGTAGAGCGCTCGCTTTGCATGCGAGAGGCACGGGGTTCGATCCCCCGCATCTCCATCCGTTTTTTCTTTTGTCATGCAGTTTATCCCCTTTTTTTTTTGGGTCATGCAGTTTCTCTGACGGGAGCCGTGGAGTTGGGTCAAGGAATAGGACTATAGCCTAGCAATGGATAGCTTGGAAGATTCCAACGCCCCCTGAGCTGACAGCTGAGGCCGCGCCGTAGGCTCTGAAAGAATGTCTGAATGCATTGTTTGATCAGTCATATTCAGACGAAAAGACAGAAGATGAGGCGCGTGGTCAGCAACTTTGACAGGCGTGCGTGCGTGTCGGCTTTCAATCTCACATCAGCCGGTGAGCCGGCCGGTCAACACGCACGAACGCACGCCGGGCATACCATCACCTCACCGGATCACGCACGTCAGTCAGCAGCTTCCGTCAGAGGAGCTACCATTCCATTCGTGACGACGACTGACTGCAACTGCATCCCACTCTACTGCAGAAAGAGCTAGCTCTACTGTACAGCGATATCTGTTCTTCATTCAGCGAAATCGATGCACAACTATATTCATGATCCTTTCGTTCCCTTGTTGCAAGGGGAAACAAAGAGAAGAGTCTGTTTAATTTTCAGCAGGTGGACTAGTAGGTACAACACAGAGTAGATACATACTTTGACAGTGCTACGACTGTTGCCTATCAAGTATCAACACTGACTGGTACATGTATACATACATACTAGATAGTAATTAACAGAGAGCTAATTAAGTAGGAGTATAGTACTATATAAGACACTATTATTGAACATCATATATATATATATATATATATATATATATATTGTGTGTGTGTGTTTGTCTGTCTGTCTGTGCAGACCAGGGTGTCTGCTCTGCTGCTACGACTTGTAATAACCCAACAACTAACGAAGAACGGCTGATTAAAAAAAAAGATTAGCTCCATCGCTACACTTGATTCTTGCGTGCTTGATTCCATTCCTTGCTTGCTGCTTTGCTTGTTGCAAAACAAACTAACCAAGATACCAAGAAGAAGAAGAAGAGAGGTTCGTCTTGCTGCACCGTCCTTTAATTTGTTGCGCCATCACCGGCCGGCTGGCAGGCTACATGAGCCCGTTGGCGCCGTCCACCCCGCCCAGCGGGAAGGAGAACCACGGCGAGCTGTAAAGTTGTTGCTGCTGCTGCTGCTGCTGCTGCTGGTGCTGGTGCTGGTGCTGCTGCTCCCGTGAAGCGCGGACGGGCACCGGCTGCACGGCCGCCACCTGATGGTGCTGCTGCTGCGGCCGCACCACGCCGGCCGCGGGTGGGGCGCCGGTGAGCCTCTGCACGAGGTCCCGGAACTCCCGTGGCTCGACGCGGTACACCTTGGGCGGCGGCGGCGGGGGCGCCGCGGAGGAGGAACCCCCGCGCCATGGCTTGGCGGGCGGCTTCTGGACGGACCGCAGCTCCGCCTGCACGTCCATGCTAATTTGGCGAAGGGGTGGGAGGGAAAGCAGAGCAGGAAGCAGAGAGGAACGGAAGCGAGCGAGCCGAGGAGCGGTGAGGATGAGGCCGGCCGGGTGGAGATGGATATATACGTGTGCTAGCTGCTGGTCCTGCTGCCTGCGCGTGGAAGGGAAGGGGATGGGGATCCACATCGTAGCAGAGGACGAGCAGAGGTAGGGGGGAGGAGGTGGCGGGCGCGGCGATGAGCACGTGGTCGGGGGCGGTCAATGCTGGGAGGCGCCCGGCCGCTATCATCGTCATCGTCATCGCGTCCTTGGATGCTTCACCACCTGGACCTAGGCCTCACCGCCTGCAATAGCACGAATGAATAGCATTGAGATTTAAAGTTTGTATAAAAATACGCATTACGGCATTAGAACATATGTTGTGAGATAAGATATGACTCGATGTGCTGAGTGAATAGTTTGATGTGATGAATTTGTAGTGCAAATTTGCGCATATAAGCAAAGCCAGAGATTAGTTTGATGTGTTGGCTTATCCTCTTCTGCATGCTACGTGGATGCTTCACTTCCTTTTTTACTATTTCTTCTCTTCTTAAATAATAACTAATACGAAATGAAATCTTAATTGTAAACTCTTTATTTTCGTCTCAGAAAGCTCAAGGACAAGCAAAGAAGATTCCATAGTACAGTAACTATAGAATATTAACAAGACCGGATTTGTTGAGCACGCCACTACAGCAGCCAAAGAGTGACCTTAGCCGCCGTTTCAGTTGCATCTCGCCATCAGCCAGTCAAGCAGAGGTGACTGCATTCCATTCCATGGATCGGAGAAAACTAACAGGCTAGTTGCTTGTTCTCACCATATACAATGTTTTGCTAGCTTTTATGATCTCTACGCTTCTCCTTTTTTTTCCCCATCTCGAACGAGCTGCAGCTTTGCAATAGAATTCTACAAGCTGCAGCTTCCCAAATTTCTGCAGCAGATCGATTGATCATTTTCTGCATGCGTTGGACCTACAATCGGCGTGTACCCAAATAAAACAACTTATTCATTTTCTTTTTTTTTTTGAACAAAAGAGAGAGAGAAATTGATGGAATGCTGTCCCTTTTATAAGTTTGTCGTTTGACGAAGGAAACACAAGGAAAAAGAAAGCTCGTGTTGGCAATCGCATGATACACGTGGCTGATGGGAATCGGAATTTACAGGTGGTGTGCTTGCTGAATGCTTTGGTAGGTGCCTGCCTGCTGTTCCGGACGGACCACCAACATGTTGCACGTGTTCAATTTAGGCCGTCGGTTACCATAAATTGATCATGCAATTCCCATGCATGATCTCAATAATGCAAAGAAGGTTACGAGCGGTGGATGAGTAAAACCCAAAGAGGCATCAAGATATGCAGCATGCAGTAAATATTTTTTCTTTTACCATGCATTTTCCTTTGCCCGACCTTTTTCTTTTAACTCTAAATTGTTGTTGTTGTTCCTATACGTGCCAAGCAACACAAAGAATGAATTCTCAAAAAAAAAAAAGCAACACAAAGAATGTGCTTGTCCTAGATGAGCACCGTTATACCTTTTCATTCCTTTTGCCTAGTAGTCTTAATTACCCAACGAGAGTAATTAAGCACACTTGTATGTACATGTATAAAAGGTCCTAATTTTACCGGCGATCATCCACTAGACTATCTATTTATATCTTCTATGGCTAATAACATGTATTTGTGAGTATCACACCACACAATTTTTGTAGTTGAAATACATGTAGGATCAATCATTTTAGAATGGTTCACTACTATAGAAAACATTTGTAAGAGTCACCGGTTTTTTTCAGGAGCGGGTGGTTTAGCCGCCCGATTTAAGAAAAACGCGAGACACTGTAGCAGCTAGACCCGCACCTAGAAATCATTTTTTGGAGCGGGTGACCCCATCACCCGCACCTGGAAATGATTTTCAGGTGTGGGTAATGCCATGACCCGCTCCTAGAAATATTCTTATTTCTAGGTGCAGGTAATGGCGTCACCTGCACCTGAAAATCATTTTCAGGTGCGGGTGATGATGTTACCCGCTCTTAAAAATGGATTTCTAGGTGTGGGTGATGACATCACCCGCTCCTGGAAATAGTCTTGTGCAAAAAAAAATTATAACTTCTTCATATGATCTAGGATGAAGACAAACTTTATACCAAAATTGTGTAGCTCGACAGGACCTAAAACTTTGTAGTCGATAAGTTTTTCATTTGAGATTGTTTAATATTTCAAAATATCTATTTAAGTACTATGAGATTGTTTGAACAATATATATATCTCTTATATAGTTTCATGAAACTATATGAGAGATGTATAAGATTTGTGAAGAATATTACTACCACTATACCGGACGACCAAATGACCAAAATAAAAGTTGTTCATCTTCAAATGTCATAGAACTTTGTAGTTGAACCATTTTGTATTTGAATTACTTTTGTCAAGATAAAGTACGTCTGAATTTTTGAAATTTGAATTTTTCAAACGACCTCAAATGGAGAAACTCTCAACATGAAAGTTGTAGATTCTAAGAAGTTATGAAACTTTGTAGTTTACAACTTTTTTTATTTGAAATCATACTGTCAACGAAAAACTAGGTTTGAAATTTAAAATTCAAATTTCGTAAACAACCTCAAATGGGAAAAAAACTCCCAACATGAAAGTTGTAGATCTCAGAAAGTTAGGAAACTTTGTAGTTGACAAGTTTTTAATTTGAATCCATTTAGAGCTAAAAAATGATTTACACTCCGTGTGGTATAATATGAGTAGAATGAAAACTGGATATGGATGCATATGAGTGTGTGGTGCAGTGGTAGAGGAGGCTTCGTGTGAGAGTGGAGGTCGCGGGTTAGAACCCCACCGACCGCGTAGCGGTGCGACTTTTACGCGAAAAAATGCGCGACTTGCGATTGGGACGGGTGGCTGGCTGGCTGGCCGACCGGTGGGGTCCCTCCCATAAAAAAGATTTTTTTACTATTTATTTTGGGCTTTTTAACGCATCTATTTTTTCTGCTTTTAATCGATTGGCATGTGCAAGTCACTCGGTCACCCGCACTTGTAAATGGTGTTTTCAGGTCCGGGTGACGCCATGACCCGCACCCGGAAAATGTGTTTTACCCGCTCTTAGAAATCGCTATTTCAAAAAGCGACAGCTAGGAGCGGGTCTCGCGCCCGCACCTGAAAATGCGAATCCGCCCGCTCCTACAAACGTTTTCTGTAGCAGTGGTTCACTCTGAATAAAATAACATGTTTCATATATAATGTTATTTACAAATGAATGTTGACATGTAATCGCTTCGGCATTTCAGCTTAAAATTTTATTTTAAAAAAAAACCGCGGCAATGCCCGCGGGGTATTCATCACCTAGTTTTTTTTTTGACAATGTATTCATCACCTAGTTAATAAGGAATACCAAACCAACGTAGTTGGTCTGCTGGTTATATTTTTGTGCCGAGTTGGGAGATGAGCAGAAGATTTAGAGTAGGTCAAAGTCAAACCGACCAGTTTTATATTGCACTGGTAAAAGGTTAAATCTCGACGCATTTGCATTATTGGACTCTATCTGCGAATGAATGAATCTCATGAATGAATGGATGAGCGAGTCAGAGGGGGAAACGAAGCTAATGAGAACGAATTGTTGGATTGGTGTGGTGTGGATGCGAGACCAGACTCATCCGATCGATTGACGTCAGTGAGTCGAGTCAAGCAAGAGGCCGCAACGTACGTAACGTAACCCAAGACACACGGCCACACGTACGGACATGCTGCGTCGATCGGCCGGGTCAGTCAAAGAAAGACGCTAGCTAATGGGGCTGGGTCGTCCGAGCGGCCACGAGGCTTCTTCTTTCATTCCTACACCTTCCGTCCCAGAAAGAGTGTCGCTAGAAAACTGTGTTTGTCTCACAAACACGCTTTTCGGACGACTAAGAACTAGAAGGGAGCTTCTTCTTCACTGTTGATTTATTTGATTAATGGTGTTAATTGGCACCACCCTCAAGTGTGCTAGAGGATATATTAGACATATCTGCCATGCGTAATTTTAGATAATGGAAAAATTCCGTCTTGAACCCCCTTACAAGAGGGAATCAGTCCAAAATTGTTACACTTAGTTACTCAACGTTATCCATGCCAAAGCAATTGGTTTAACAAACAGAAATACGGTATCAAACACCAATCCGCAAACTAAACGACCATCCATATAGGAGGCAAAGAAGTTAAGAGCTGATGTCTCTGTAACATCCCTGATGTTTGATTATGCTAATGACCTTAAGTAGAAGTGCTAATCATGGTTAATTAGTGTTTAAACATGTTTGACTTGATCTTGCACACTTTTGCACAAAAACCCTTGGTCAAAGTTTAAATTCCGGTCAAACCCCTATAGATCCTAAAGGCTGACTTTGTTTTCTTGCACGTTCTCCAAAAATTTCTATAGAACTTCAAATTCGGCCAATATAAAAGTTGCTCAGTTTTTCTGGGAACACTTTTCATTCAATTACAGGCATTTCAAATTTTGAGGTTTAAACCTTCAAAAACTCAGTCAAAGCTCTGCTAAACAGTTTGACCGAGCCAAGAAAAACAGTAACTTCAACCAAATTTATCTCCAAATCTGTAGAGATTTTGATAGATCAGCCTTTGTAAAAGTTTGAGCTGGTTATTTGCTCTACAACTTCTAGTTTTGGAGATTTTCGTGTATGTTGGCACTTTGCGGAGTTTTCGAATTTCGAAAGCAGGATCACGAAATAAAAACAGATGGCGACGTAGAGCTGCAGAGCCGGCGCGCGCGTGCGCACGTCCGCGTCGTCGCGTCCACGTGGCGACCAAGCCTTGCTCCGGCGTACGGACGTCTGGGTGACTCCGCTATGGACCCGCGCGCCCTAGTTCGCTCCGCCTCACCCCTCGGACCCGTGCACCGCGCCCAGGCACTCCACGGCCAGGCCACGGGCCCAGCCGGCCACGCGCCGCAGCGCGCCGTGCCGCAGCACGCACGGGCGCATGCAGCGGGCCAGCTGGCCGCGCCATGCCATATGGCCAGCCGCGGCCTCGTCCTCGTCGTGTGCACGCGCGTGCTCGCGCCAAAACCGAGCCGCAACACCGTCGTTGCCATCTTCCCAGTCCGCCGGTGCCGCCAGTCTCCATGGCCGCCGCCTAGAATCCCCTCCTCCAAGCCGAGCCGTCGCCAACCTCAAGCTCCTACACCTTCTCTTGGTCGCACACGAGTCGCCACCGCCCTCCTTCGCCCTGCACTGCGCCGCCGCCGCCGGGCAGCAATCCGCGGCGGGCGCGCCGCCCCTGCACCGCCGCCGGCTGCCACCGGCACCGTTCCGGCCGACCCCGACCACACCGCCACCTCCTTTAGCCCTAGCAAGGTGAGCACGCGACCCCAGGCCACTCCTCCGCCCGTCTCCGGCCGGCAATCGCCGCCGGCGAGGCCCCTCGGCCGCCAAGGACCCAATTGCATGGATTGAAGTCCTTCTAGGGTGTTTTCTGTAAACCGAGGGCCTGTACGTAATTTCGAGGAAACATTCCAGGGACCCGGCTGTAAATGGATCTTTAGGGTTTTCTCTGCAGCTTCAAAAATCCACTAAACATTGTAGAAAAATCGTAAAAATGAAAATCCAATTTTTTTGGGTTCCTGGTGAAGAAACCTACCTTTTCTAGAAAGCATGTATAGGGTTTTTCTGTGTATTGTTTGAATGAAAATTCAAACTCAGTTTGAGGTGTTTTTAGTGTAGTTTAAAATATACACATGCTATGAACTTGAATTTTGGATATGTTGCTCTTTATGGAATGTTAAGATCTGTGACCAAAGTTGGAATGAATTTGATGTGTAAATCTTTAATTATGATTTATGTAAGCTTTATGCTAGATTAAGCTTGATGCTTTTTATAGCCCCTTTAATAAACTTTTATTTAAGCATCAGTGCACCCTAGGGCTTTGTCTTGATGAATAGTGCCTCTGGTAGAATGGATGTGATTTTAGGATGTGTTTTGATATGTGTTTTGGAATTAATCTTGTGTAGGAGTTTAAATTCAAAATTTCAAAAATAATTTGAATCTGCACCTATGCTTTGGCCAGAGGCTTAGATTTGACATGTATGACTTGTAGGAGAAAGTTGAGATCAAAATGTTTAGTAAATCTTTTTATATGAATTAATGGTGTTTTACTAGGCTAAAATTTGTCTTTTTCGTATAAATGAATTTATAAATGTTCTTAATCTAAATTTTGGTGTGTGAGCTTAGAATGAGTATATGTTGCTGTGTGCAAAATCTGAGGCTCATTTGAAGTGTTTTTGATTTAATATGGATTTATGGTTGAAAGACTTGTTGTATGTAATTAAATAAAGAAATGGAAATTAAAGTGTTAAATTGTGAAAACATGTTATGTTCTTGTTTTTGAATTTTAATCACACTCCCTTGCTGTTTTGTGAAGTTAAATACTTTAGTTTTCTTAAATATGTACACAGTCACCATCAAGGTTAACCTTAGCTAATGCATGTGCATAAACGTGTAGATCTTCCCGACGGGACGTACACGCTTACTCAGGAGGAGGAGGGATCCGCTAGTGGTGAGCTGAACCAAGTTAGTGGACAGCAAGACCTGGACCAAAGTCCAGAAGAGCCCAAGGCTGTGTTTGAGTCAGAGGAAGGCAAGCACCGGTTTCATATAACCTTTTTGTGATAAAATCTCCACTTTTACTTTCAGTAATTATTGTTTACTTGTGCATTTACGTTTCAGGAGTTGCTTTGAAACCTAGATGCATGATCCTTAGGACTCCTATGCTCTTTTACTAGTATGTTAGGAACGCTAGTGCCATGCTTTAAGGACACGGTACAAGACGAGTAGTGACTCATTGCTCGCGAGATATAGGATGCTTATGTTGGAATCATAAGTTGGATAAATTGACTCGCTCATGTGGTAAGAGCAATGGGTTCGGTCTCGACCGAGTAGCATAGTGCTGGTCTAAGCTATTGAACGTACCAAGTGCTTGTCGGGAATGGGACCGGTAAGCCTAGTACCTAATGAACCAGTGCGAGGACTTTATCGTTACTACTCTTGAGATGCTTCTCCCGGTTTGCTCCCGGTAGTGCAAGTGTGATCCTGGACGTGCCGTGTGAGGGCGTTTCAGTAACCTTGTACTTAAGACTGTTGCGTCTGTCCCTAATCTGGGGAATGACGGGAACTGCCTGGTTGGGGTAGACACTGCACTTGGTCTACCTTCTTCCGTGTATCTTGGGTTTACCTTGCAAGGATATAAATCGATCAATCGTCGGTCACTCGCCGTTATCTGAGTCGGCTTGACCACTGGCTACCCCATGTTTATTTATGGAATATTTCGGATTAATATTGTTGGTGATTAATCTTGTTTGTACAACCATGCTTGCTTAGCTAGGTGCTTATCTAGAATGGTTAACATACTAGAACTTGAGCTAAAATTTAAAAGTAAGGATCAACTCTTAGTTGCTTTTGGCAAAACAAACCCACCAGCCAAAAAGCCTTGCATGTCTAGCTATGTCTTTTATTTTGTCGGGTAAGTCTTGCTGAGTATTAGTATACTCAGCCTTGCTTTTGTTGTTGTTTTCAGGTAATCCCATCTGGCCTGGTTCTATTCCAGATGGTTGGGAACTTGAATGGGAAAACGATGATGAGGAGTGATATGCATGGATGGCCTCCTGTGTGTATCATGCGTTTAGTTTAATTTCCGCTGTCTAAAACTCTGAACCATGTTACTTTTATGTACTCAAAACCTAGTTTGTAATTTTAAGTATTTTTGAACCTTTTATGTAATGTTGAACTTGTACTCTGGTCCCGCCTTCGTGTGGGCTTTGCGCATATCTCGATCCTGTGAAAATGATTTACCGGGCATGACCCGGCAGAGGCGACAAAATAGTTCTTTATTATTGCTTAATGGCCACGTGGACAGGCTTAGGCGATAATACGGAATTATTTTGGGCGGTTCTGTCACAGCTGGTACCAGAGCGAGTTATGCACCAGAGTAATTGAAATAACTTAACAAACTTGTTTTTGAATAAAATTTGCCAAGATTAATAATCTTGCTAAGTGAGTAGGACGTTAAGGTCTTATCTAGTCCGAGAGGCCCTAGAGGGAATTTTTGGGTTCTTTCAGGTGGCTAGTACTCTATGGTGTATTTAATCTGACTTCCAGCACATTTTATTCCTGTCAAAACTTACTTTCATGCACAACCATACTAGTTCATCACGTTTTGCCATACGTGGTGGTACCACAGGAAAGTCCTGTGAGGGACTAGTGGGACCTATTCCAATGGGTGTCACGTCGCGTCTGCGTCTCGTCACGTTTTGCCATACGTGATGGTGCCACGGGAAAGTCCGTGAGGGATGAGTGAGGCCTATTCTAATGGGTACTCACGTCGCGTCTGTGTCTAGCCATGTTTTGCCATACATGTGCGAACCCGCAATAGGCGGAAAGGACAACTCCATTCAAACAGAGGTGTCCGAGGTTGGACGCTGTCCATGCAGCGGCTTTACGCATGGATACCGTTTCTATAGTGAACGGTAATGAATGTGGACGCTTTTGTGAGTGCTGGCACAAAAGGTCTTGAATATCTGTGATTTTCACAGTTACACTAACCACGGTTGTTAGGTACGGTAATTTAAGAAACGAATAGCTTTCGACTAGCTATTATAGGGAGAGACATATATGTATGCCTTGCCACCGGTACTAACTTCGTTTTTGAGCTTAAAAGCTTTGTGAGGAAGTTTAGGACGCTTTTTGCATCATGTAAAAGCTATCAAACCAAAACTGAACTTAAATCATGTGCGCTTGGTCTCTATTTAATTTGTGTTTCTTAAGGACCAATCATGATAGTTTGATGCTTTGATGAAGTGTTAAGCAAAGATTGTAACTAGTTGCTGTCCAAATTTTTCTAAGGATTATCTAGAAAAGTTCTGGCTAGATGCTCTTTAGGAAAATTGTTCATCACTTAGTTAAGGTTGCTCTCTGAATTTCTCATGATTTTAGGATGCTTAAAACCGAAGTTAGGATCAATTTTGCTAGGCAAGGTCATGCTGAAATGCTGTCAAATTCCTGAGTTAGTCAGAAAACTCGAATTTTTTTTACACATAGTTCCTAAATGAATTTGACCAGAGAATCTATAGCAAAAATGTTCATTATCTAGCTTAGATCATGCTGTAAAAATCTTATGGTAATTGGGTACTCAATTTTTGAGTTATGGTCTTTTTAGTGAAGCTCTGTCCTGCTGAAATTTTCTGGGCAACAACACTCTGAAAATGGATCTTTTACACCCTTTTACAATCTGATTTAATTCAACCATTGAATACCAAAAATGTGAGTTAGAATGTTTCTGAACTACTCACAAAAATTTGGAATTTTTGGGGTACTGGTTTTTCAGTTATGATTTTTTTTCTAAACTGTCAGTTTTTGCCATATGCATGTTAAACTCATCTTTGTGGGTCTAACGTGCGCTTGTAAATTATTTTTACAGATGGCTGCCCCTGGTTTCGTTGCGGTGGGCGCTGATGGCACGTTTGCCACCACTGGCTTGCAGTGGGAGGGCTTCACACGCATTGCGTGGAGAGCCTTGTGTGCTGTCGGCTACACCACCCCTCCTTTCTACGAGGGGGTGGAATACGAGGAGTTGGGCGTGCCTATCTGCCGAGTACGAGTGACCGTGCTCCCCCACCCGGGCCACCCTGAGTGGGCGGACTTGAGCATGGAGCTCCTGTGCTACCGCTCCTTCGAGGCAGTGGAGTCGGCAGCCTTGATGGTGCTCCACACCCTCTCTACCCACCGACCGCAGGAGATGCTTCAGACACCGTTGGGGTTGGTTCCAACTTTGGACCCCAACGATCCTTTGTGGCTAGGTCGGATGGCCAATATAGCCACACTTCTCGAGACTGTGCCACCCTACGACACAGTGCAGACTTTGGGCACGTGTTTGAAGGCCTTGTACGCTCTACAGTACCTTCGCCGAGTTATCACGGATGACTTGGCAGGTCGTCTCACTGGAGCCACATGGTACGTCCACTGGGTTGTCAGTCTCTTCACAGAGCAGCACGGTGGATACACTCAGGCCATGCAGACTATTGCTGACCTCCAGGGTCAGCTACAGCAGCTCCAGGGTCAGGCACACCAGTTTCTGATTGAGCGTGGCGACCACCTGCAGCAGATCGTGGACTTCCAGGCTGGGCAGCAGGAGTTGCAGGCTCAGTTGGCAGACAGAGATGCTGAGAGGCTTGTGCACCTCCAGCATATCCAGGGCCTGCAGGACCAGGTTGAGGACTTGGAGCTTGCTGTTGACGCTTTGGAGGGTGAGGTGGGCATGCTTCAGCAGGCACACCACCCACCGGGCATTGGGCCCGATGAGCAGATGGAGATCCAGCTGGACCCAGAGGAGGTTCAGGACGTTCCCGGACTCGACTAGAGGAGCGTGGTGCTCTATTTCTACTTATCGCGGGGAACTCTCCATAGTTTGTACATAGGACCTAGATCCTAGATGATGTAGTAGGAAAACTTGACATGTACTCTTTGTTAGCCCTTTTGGTTGGTTTTTGTGCTAGGCTAGCTTAGAGTATTCCTTTGTGTAGCTAGAAGCTACATAGTGACCCACATGTAATGGTGATCCACCACATTTTGTAATTTGTAAATATGGTGGAAAAACACCTCCCGGCAGCAATCTGCCTAAGAAATGAAAAGAAGAAAGTTATGGTCAATTCTGAGTTTTTGGATGAATACCAAAGTTGTTCTAAACTTTATAATGGTTATGCTCACAAAAATTCAGCATATTTGCATGTGTAGCTTAAGAAATATCGAATTTTTAGTAAGCTACTAGCTGCTGTCCAAACTGCTAGACAGAACTTTGGAAATTGAATTTTTCGACCCCTGTAAAAGATGAATCTGATCTGGAGTTGAATACCAAAGTTGAAGATTATGAAATTCTACACATGCTGACCAAATTTTAGAAATTTTTGACTTCTGTACAAAGAGTTATGGATTATTTACTCAGGACTGTGATGCTGTCTGAAATCTGAAATTTTCATAAGTTTGAATTTTCGTATGCATATTCTTCTTGTGACTCTTTTAAGCAAGCTTTGAATATGTATCTAATGAAAGTTCAAAATTTTCAGATGGCTGATAATACTCACAATGTTCCTGAGGGCTCTCATGGTCCGAGTGGTGGTGGTCTTCCTCCACCTCCACCGATGAACCCTACAGAAGCGTTCATGGCTGCCCAAACGGAAGTGCTGAGGCAAATCCTTGACACACAGAATCGGATTGCACAGAGGTTTCAGCAGCCTTTCAATCATCAAGGGCCAAATCAAGATGGGCCTAATACGGTCATGTCATATGACAAATTCAGGGCAATGAGGCCACCATTGTTCACCAAGGCAGAGGAGCCCCTAGAGGCCGATGCCTTCATCAGGGCCCTAGAGGCCATGTTTTCCATCTTTACACTGCCCTGCTCAGAAGAAAATAAGGCAGGCTTCGCCGCTCAGCAACTGAGGGGTGAAGCATTAATCTGGTGGGAGCATTTCAAATCCATGCAGCCACAGGGTCACCAGATTACTTGGGCAGAATTCAAGAAAGCTTTCAAAGAGCATTATATTCCTAAGGGGCTTGTTGATAGAAAAATGAGGGAATTGATGCACCTCAAGCAAGGCTCTGACTCAGTTTATCAGTATGCCCAAAAGTTTAATAGTCTCTGTCAGTATGGGGACTATCATGTTGATACTGATAAGAAAAAGATGGAGCGATTCCGTGAAGGGCTTGATGGAGAGCTTTATGAAAGGTTGAACTTAATCAAAATTGATAGCTATCCTGAGCTAGTGAATTTGGCCATCTCTCAGGAGGACGCCATGAAGAGAGCGCAACAGGATAGGAAGAGGAAGTTCAATCAAACTTCAGGCAGTGGCCAAGGCAAGAAATTCAAGTTTGTGAAGAAGAATGTGCAGGGTGCCACCCAGCCATCTTCATCTGGACGCTGGGTGATGAAGCAATCTCAGTCTAAGCCGTCTGGCAACTTTGGCTATCGCAGCACCCAGCAGACTGCTCCTAGGCCTAATGCACCCCCACCTGCCCGCAATAATGATGATCGTCGTTGCTATAATTGTGGACAGCTAGGGCACTATTCCAACAAGTGTACACGCCCTAGGCAGCAGAATCAGCAAAATCAAGGGCAAGGTTCCAAGTCTAGAAATCAGGGAAAGAAACAAATTGTGCAAGTGAAGCAAGGCCGTTTAAACTTCACCACAGTGGTTGATCTGCCAGAGGGAGCACCAGTCTTGACGGGTACATTTTCTCTCCGTGGTCGTCCAGTTAATATATTATTTGATTCTGGTGCTACTCATAGCTTTATTAATGTGAAAACCATGAATAATTGGGATTTGAAGTGGTGTCATACTAATCAGGCCTATATGATTGTCACACCGGGTGGAAAGGTTGCTTCAAATCAAATAGCCTCAAGGGTACCACTTGAGATAGGTAGCAAGACTTTCTACACAAATCTTGTCACTTTGAGTCTTGATGGGGTAGATGTTATCCTAGGCATGGATTGGATGACTAAACATAAAGTTGTCCTGGATATTTCAGAAAGAATGGTAGAAATCAACTCCCCTAATGTCGGAAATTCAATTCTTTACCTTCCTCCCAAAGGCCATAAATGCTCATGAGTTTATGCAGCCATAACTACTCAACTTGAGGACATTCCAGTGGTATGCGAGTACATGGATGTCTTTCCTGATGATTTGCCTGGCTTGCCACCAGACAGAGAGGTTGAATTTGTCATTGAGCTACAGCCTGGCACCGCTCCTATTTCTAAGCGATCTTATAGAATGCCACCCAAAGAACTTGCAGAATTAAAGAAATAACTTCAAGAGTTGCTTGATAAGGGCTATATCCGTCCCAGCTCTTCTCCTTGGGGCTGTCCCGCCCTCTTTGTGAAAAAGAAAGATGGTAGCCTGAGGTTGTGTGTGGACTACCGACCTCTCAATGCGGTGACTATCAAAAATAAATATCCATTGCCCCGCATTGACGTGCTATTTGATCAATTGGCTGGAGCTAAAGTCTTCTCTAAGATCGATCTTCGGTCTGGGTATCATCAAATTAAAATCCGACCTTGTGATATTCCCAAGACGGCTTTCTCTACTCGTTATGGACTTTATGAATTCTTGGTCATGTCCTTCGGTCTCACAAATGCCCCAGCCTACTTTATGTATCTTATGAATTCCGTATTTATGACGGAGTTGGATAAATTTGTGGTGGTATTCATTGATGACATACTTATTTATTCCAAGAATAAGGAAGAACATGTGGAGCATCTTCGCATTGTCCTACAACACTTAAGAGAGCACAAACTTTATGCTAAGCTCTCCAAGTGTGAATTTTGGCTAGATAATGTTAAATTTCTGGGGCACACTATTTCTAGCGAGGGTATATCTGTTGATCCAAGCAAAGTACAAGAAGTAATGGATTGGCAACCCCCTAAATCCGTTCATCAAATCCGTAGCTTCCTAGGCTTGGCTGGATATTATCGCCGTTTCATTCCGGATTTCTCTAGGATTGCCAAGCCTATGACGGAGCTGCTAAAGAAAGGCGTGAAATTTGTGTGGAGTGAGGCTTGTGATAAGGCTTTCCGAAAATTAAGAGAACTTTTAACTTCAGTCCCAGTGCTAGCGCAGCCGGACAATTCAAAGCCATATGAAGTTTATTGTGATGCTTCAGGCACGGGTCTTGGCTGTGTTCTTATGCAAGAAAATCGGGTTATTGCCTATGCCTCACGGGCGCTTCGCCCTCATGAAAAGAATTATCCTACACATGACTTAGAGCTAGCAGCGGTTGTTCATGCTTTGAAAATGTGGAGGCATTACCTTATGGGAACCCGCTGTAATATCTTCACTGACCACAAAAGCCTCAAATACATTTTTACTCAATCTGATTTAAATATGAGGCAAAGAAGATGGTTAGAGTTGATAAAAGATTATGATCTTGAGGTTCATTATCATCCGGGAAAGGTGAATGTAGTTGCAGATGCTCTTAGCCGGAAGGCTCACTGCAATTGCCTATCAATAGAACCTTATAATGACACTCTATGTGAGGATTTGAGAAGGCTAAACTTGGAAATTGTTGAACAAGGAAGCCTAAATGCTATTTCCGCGGAGTCTGACCTATTTGATAGAATTGTTAAGGCTCAACTTCAAGATGAGGGTGTTCTTTTGATCAAACAAAAATTGTTAGAAAAAGATCCTAAGTATGATTGCTTCCGGAAGGATGAGAAAGACATAGTCTGGTTTGGACAACGCCTTGTTGTTCCAGATAATTGGGAGTTGAAAAAGAAAATATTTGATGAGGGTCATCTCTCTAAATTCTCTATCCATCCTGGGAGTAGTAAAATGTATCAAGACTTAAAGGAGAATTTTTGGTGGTCCAATATGAAGGTGGACATAGCCAAATATGTGTCGGAATGTGATACTTGTCAAAGAATTAAAGCAAGTCATTTGAAACCTTCCGGTACTCTTCAACCCCTACCTATACCTTCATGGAAGTGGGATGACATAAGTATGGACTTTGTGTCCGGACTTCCACTCACATCTAGAAATCATGATTCCGTCTGGGTTATTGTGGATAAGTTGACAAAGACTGCTCATTTTATCCCCGTCCACACTAAATATGATGCCAAAGATTATGCAAGTCTTTATATTGAGCACATTGTTCGCTTGCATGGTGTTCCTAAGACTATCATTTCTGATAGGGGATCTCTCTTTGTGTCACGTTTTTGGGACCAATTACATAAGTCACTTGGCACCAGGATCATACGAGGTTCAGCTTATCGTCCTCAGACTGATGGTCAAACCGAAAGAGTGAACCAAATTCTAGAGGACATGTTGCGAGCCTGTGTTATACACTTTGATAAAAGTTGAGACAAGTGTCTATCATTGGCAGAATTTTCTTACAATAATAGTTATCAAGCCAGCTTGAAAATGGCACCTTTTGAGACTCTTTATGGACGAAGATGTCGTACTCCCTTGAACTGGTCACAGACCGGGGAGAGGAAATTCTTTGGTCTAGCCCTAGTTAAGGATGCCGAAGAAAAAGTGAGGGTAATCAAGGAAAATTTGAGAATTGCTCAAGAAAGACAAAAGAGTCATTATGACAAGGGAAAGGCACCAAGGGAATACAAAGTTGGTGACTTTGTGTATTTAAAAGTTTCACCAACCAAGGGTGTCCAAAGGTTCGGTGTGAAAGGAAAGCTACCTCCTCGCTACAATGGTCCCTATGAGATTCTCCAAGTTTGTGGGCCAGTGGCGTATCGTATTCGACTACCTGATCGGTTTTCTGCTGTACACAATGTATTTCATGTCTCTCAATTGAGAAGATGTGCTAATAAACCGGACAGGGAAGTCATTGAAGAAGCTAATGCTTGGATTGAACCGGATCTATCTGTCGTTGAACATCCTCTACGGATTCTTGATATCAAAGAAAGAAAAACTCGAAGACAATCCGTGAAGATGTATAAAATCCAGTGGAGTCATCACCATGTCGATGAAGCCACTTGGGAAACTGAACATTATCTCAATATGAATTATCCGGGTTTTCTTGAATCAAGACACCGTAAGTTCTTTTCCCTGCTTGCATCTTTTAATTCTTAAATCTCGGGATGAGATTTCTTTTAAGGGGGGTAGGCTGTAACATCCCTGATGTTTGATTATGCTAATGACCTTAAGTAGAAGTGCTAATCATGGTTAATTAGTGTTTAAACATGTTTGACTTGATCTTGCACACTTTTGCACAAAAACCCTTGGTCAAAGTTCAAATTCCGGTCAAACCCCTATAGATCCTAAAGGCTGATTTTGTTTTCTTGCACGTTCTCCAAAAATTTCTATAGAACTTCAAATTCGACCAATATAAAAGTTGCTCAGTTTTTCCGGGAACACTTTACATTCAATTACTGGCATTTCAAATTTTGAGGTTTAAACCTTCAAAAACTCAGTCAAAGCTCTGCTAAACAGTTTGACCGAGCCAAGAAAAACAGTAACTTCAAGCAAATTTATCTCCAAATCTGTAGAGATTTTGATAGGTCAGCCTTTGTAAAAGTTTGAGCTGGTTATTTGCTCTACAACTTTTAGTTTTGGAGATTTTCGTGTATGTTGGCACTTTGCAGAGTTTTCGAATTTCGAAAGCAGGATCACGAAATAAAAACGGACGGCGACATAGAGCTGCAGAGCCGGCGCGCGCGTGCGCGCGTCCGCGTCGTCGCGTCCACGTGGCGACCAAGCCTTGCTCCGGCGTACGGACGTCTGGGTGACTCCGCTATGGACCCGCGCGCCCTAGTTCGCTCCGCCTCACCCCTCGGACCCGTGCACCGCGCCCAGGCACTCCACGGCCAGGCCACTGGCCCAGCCGGCCACGCGCCGTGCCGCAGCACGCACGGGCGCATGCAGCGGGCCAGCTGGCCGCGCCATGCCATATGGCCAGCCGCGGCCTCGTCCTCGTCGTGTGCACGCGCGTGCTCGCGCCAAAACCGAGCCGCAACACCGTCGTTGCCATCTTCCCAGTCCGCCGGCGCCGCCAGTCTCCATGGCCGCCGCCGCCTAGAATCCCCTCCTCCAAGCCGAGCCGTCGCCAACCTCAAGCTCCTACACCTTCTCTTGGTCGCACACGAGTCGCCACCGCCCTCCTTCGCCCTGTACTGCGCCGCCGCCGCCGGGCAGCAAGCCGCGGCGGGCGCGCCGCCCCTGCGCCACCGCCGGCTGCCACCGGCACCGTTCCGGCCGACCCCGACCACACCGCCACCTCCTTTAGCCCTAGCAAGGTGAGCACGCGACCCCAGGCCACTCCTCCGCCCGTCTCCGGCCGGCAATCGCCGCCGGCGAGGCCCCTCGGCCGCCAAGGACCCAATTGCATGGATTGAAGTCCTTCTAGGGTGTTTTCTGTAAACCGAGGGCCTGTACGTAATTTCGAGGAAACATTCCAGGGACCCGGCTGTAAATGGATCTTTAGGGTTTTCTCTGCAGCTTCAAAAATCCACTAAAAATTGTAGAAAAATCATAAAAATGCAAATCCAATTTTGTTGGGTTTCTGGTGAAGAAACCTACCTTTTCTAGAAAGCATGTATAGGGTTTTTCTGTGTATTTTTTGAATGAAAATTCAAACTCAGTTTGAGGTGTTTTTAGTGTAGTTTAAAATATACACATGCTATGAACTTGAATTTTGGATATGTTGCTCTTTATTTCATGCTAAGATCTGTGACCAAAGTTGGAATGAGTTTGATCTGTAAATCTTTAATTATGATTTATGTAAGATTTATGCTAGATTAAGCTTGATGCTTTTTATAGCCCCTTTAATAAACTTTTATTTAAGGACCAGTGCACCCTAGGGCTTTGTCTTGATGAATAGTGCCTCAGGTAGAATGGATGTGATTTTAGAATGTGTTTTGATATACGTTTCAGGAGTTGCATTGAAACCTAGATGCATGATCCTTAGGACTCCTATGCTCTTTTACTAGTATGTTAGGAACGCTAGTGCCATGCTTTAAGGACACGGTACAAGACGAGTAATGACTCATTGCTCGCGAGATATAGGATGCTTATGTTGGAATCATAAGTTGGATAAATTGACTCGCTCATGTGGTAAGAGCAATGGGTTCGGTCTCGACCGAGTAGCATAGTGCTGGTCTAAGCTATTGAACGTACCAAGTGCTTGTCGGGAATAAGACCGGTAAGCCTAGTACCTAATGAACCAGTGCGGGGACTTTATCGTTACTACTCTTGAGATGCTTCTCCCGGTTTGCTCCCGGTAGTGCAAGTGTGATCCTGGACGTGCCATGTGAGGGCGTTCCAGTAACCTTGTACTTAAGACTGTTGCGCCTGTCCCTAATCTGGGGAATGACGGGAACTGCCTGGTTGGGGTAGACACTGCACTTGGTCTACCTTCTTCCGTGTATCTTGGGTTTACCTTGCAAGGATATAAATCGATCGATCGTCGGTCACTCGCCGTTATCTGAGTCGGCTTGACCACTGGCTACCCCATGTTTATTTATGGAATATTTCGGATTAATATTGTTGGATGATTAATCTTGTTTGTACAACCATGCTTGCTTAGCTAGGTGCTTACCTAGAATGGTTAACATACTAGAACTTGAGCTAAAATTTGAAAGTAAGGATCAACTCTTAGTTGCTTTTGGCAAAACAAACCCACCAGACAAAAAGTCTTGCATGTCTAGCTGTGTCTTTTATTTTATCGGGTAAGTCTTGCTGAGTATTAGTATACTCAGCCTTGCTTTTGTTGTTGTTTTCAGGTAATCCCATCTGGCCTGGTTCTATTACAGATGGTTGGGAACTTGAATGGGAAAACGATGATGAGGAGTGATATGCATGGATGGCCTCCTGTGTGTATCATGCGTTTAGTTTAATTTCCGCTGTCTAAAACTCTGAACCATGTTACTTTTATGTACTCAAAACCTAATTTGTAATTTTAAGTATTTTTGAACCTTTTATGTAATGTTGAACTTGTACTCTGGTCCGCCTTCGTGTGGGCTTTGCACATATCCTTTCTGTAACAAAGACAGATCGCATTTGGCAAGAGAGCGAGGGTGGAAACTACAATTGCATCCACACATTGAAAGATCGATCATACTGCTGAGGATATCCCGCCGTCCGATCCGCCGGCCACCATGGCTAACATCAGAACCATCTCCAGCCTCACCGAGGTCAACGGTGTCCTGCAAGAGATGGGCATCAATGCGATTGATCAAGCTGGTCAAGTTCATTTTCTTTTGCACGAGCAGGCATCCCTTGAAGAAGCAGCACAAATGAAGGGGAGGACCCGACCTGGAAGGCATGGATTCAGATTGCATAACTTTGAGCTTTTGGATCGTAAGTTTGAGGCCAAGGTCGAGCTAGACCAGTATTTCAACACCATGCTCGACGCATGCATGGTGCAGTGTGATCAGGAGCTGCTCCCACTTGAAGCCCGCATCGCGGAGCTGAAGGCCCTCATGCTCTCCACAGACCAGCAGATCCCACATGTTGGACCTGACGTTAAATACAGGAACCGTGGAGTGCAACGGATGCTCTACCCTCACCCTCCAGTATGTCTATTTTCGTCCTCTTCTCTTTTATTGTGTTTTTCTCAATTTTTTTACGAACACAGTTTTTTTGTCTCTCAGTTCCCGGTCCACCCTAGTTATGAGTTTGGTACTACTCTGCGAGAACGAGTCCCATATCAAGATGCATACACTACAGATGCACTACAGATGCAGAGAGAAGTGCCGCAGTTTCTCGTGACAAGCGTGCTCAGAGGGCAGTTTGGAATGTTAATCTCCGTCTTCTGGAGGTGAAGAAATCCGTCCTGGAGAAGAAGGGTGAGCTGCTGACAAGTCTGTGGGAAGAGTTCATGAAAGTGAGCGAGGAGCAATCTGACCTGGGGAGTGGATATGCCAACTACCAGTATCCTCACCTGGCATAGGTAAGCTGTGCTAAAATTCGTGCATACAGCTTGTTGATAATAAAACAGTAGTAATTTTTTTTGCTTCTTGCTGTTTACTTGGGTTCTTACTGGTGTTTTCTGTTCCAAATTCAAGCGAGTTGCCAGGCCTGCTGATTTAACAAGTTGCTTGTATAGAGTTTAACAAGTTGCATTGGGCTATTAACCATACCCTCTGCCTTGGTAATTTTATCTTCTCACCGTACTGGATCGGACTCGGACCAACCATCCTGATAATACAGGGACTGTATCTACCAGTTTACCACCAAGCAACTATAATCATGTAGTTTCTGACAGAGGGTAGCATCTTTTCAGTGTTTGTAAATTTTGTATTGCTGCTGTTGTATAATTATAGAGCAAGTTATCAACTGATATGTTTTATCGAGACATGTCTGACATCTTCACTGCTTTGTGACATTTGAAATAAGATTAGTTTATATGTCACTTTCTGCATAACTGTATGTTGCATTACCATTTCATAATGAATTACCACGTGTGCTTTGTGACACTGGTGCTGATGCAACTTAATTTCAATCATACTTTGTATCCAGAAAGGATCATCCGTGATGCTAAGGTTGGTAACAGGTGCTATACTGCTAGCTGCACAGCCGAAGATGGTGATGGCGTGCCATTGCCGGGCGTTCATGGAATCTTCGTACGACATGCCCCATCAAGCATCAAGTCACACAAGCTAGTGTCATGCTTTGCTTCCCAACCATGTGTAACACTATTGCAATGTGGTGCTGGTTATAATTCGTGTTTATCATGCTATTTTTGTGAGATTAGTGATAGCCACATCGAATTGCAGGCTTATATATATTCATGGTTCTCTTTTTATTTTGTCGATGGCCTTATTGCAATCTCTTCCCCCATGGTAGGTATTATATCCTTGTAATACTTTCGTTTCTGTTCAACCTGAGGCTAACATAAATCTTTCTTTCATCTAAAATAGTATTTGGTTGCATGTTAAAAAAAACAACATTGTGTTTGGGTTGTTGTTGGCTGGGTTCCAGGGGATTTGTGCACGTGCAGGCCTGCTACACATTCATTAGGCCGATCACAGGCAGGTAGGTTCGGGCCGTAATGGTGTCCAGTTCCACCTGCATTGTGCTTGCAATTCAGGAATCGACCTTGTTTAGTTCAGCAAATTACTATTACTAATAAGTCGCATCAAAATGTACTACTTTCTCTATGCACGCGATCTAATATGACAAGTTGCTATTAAATTACTACTATTCCCCATCATATCGAAGCAAATTTGCCGAACTAAACAATGTCTATAATCTTTATGTTGGTTGAGTGACATCTCACCCACTGTACATTAATTTTTTTTTGCTTCTTGCTGTTTACTTGGGTTCTTACTGGTGTTTTCTGTTCCAAATTCAAGCGAGTTGCCAGGCCTGCTGATTTAACAAGTTGCTTGTATAGAGTTTAACAAGTTGCATTGGGCTATTATATTAACCATACCCTCTGCCTTAGTACAGGACCAACCATCCTGATAATATCAGGGACTGTATCTACCACCAAGCAACTAATCATGTAGTTTCTGACAGAGGATAGCATCTTTTCAGTGTTTGTAAATTTTGTATTGCTGCTGTTGTATAATTTTAGAGCAAATTATCATTGCTATGTTTTATCCAGACATGTCTGACATCTTCGCTGCTTTGTGACATTTGAAATAAGATTAGTTTATATGTCACTTTAATTTCTGCATAACTGTATGTTGCATTACCATTTCATAATGAATTACCACGTGTGCTTTGTGACACTGTTGCTGATGCAACTTTTTTTTTAACGGACAGCGAAAGCTTACGCTTTCCCAAATTTTTATTAGAAGAGAGTTGACTCAGTTTATAAGGAAAATCGGGCCCGAAAATCATACAACTTCGGTCCGAAGACCGTACAACTAGGGAGGTAAAGTAACATCCCCACAACTTCAGTCCATAGACCGTACAACTCAAGGGGTAGAAGACATCGAACAACTCTGGTTCGCAGACCATACAACTCCGGTAGGTTGGATTTGGATATCAACGATCACCGCACAACTCAACTGAAACGGCCCGGTGGGTTGGATTGAGACATCAACACGCACCGCTCTAAACAACTCAAACAACTCTGCTCGGTCGGATTGGGATGTCGACACGAGCCACCAAACACTAGTGCCACTAACTGAAAACTCTCTTCTTCTCTACTCTCTAAAACTTTTTAATTTTTTTAACCCGTAACAAAGGAAAGGAAAAACGGAAATAAAAGAGAAGGAAAAAAGCACTCCCAGATAGCAACCACCGTCGAAGCACCGAGTTGGAGGATCTAGGCAGCAGTTTCCCACGCGGAAGCTCAACGTCACCTTCAGGAAGGGCATGACGCCAGAGGCGCCAATGACGTTGTCCCAAGAAGGGAAGGGTTTTCACCCGCTTCATCCTTGGCGCAGACCACAGAGAGACGGCCGACGCTACCAGCCACACCCCCATGGTGCTGCTAATGGGCCGTCGCACAGCCGCAGCTAACAACACCACCATGGTGGCGTTGGCAAACAAACCGGGCAAAAACCGTCGTCGGCCATGCCACGCTGCTCAAGAAGACGGCTCGTCGTCTGGCCGCCACCAGCCACGCCACCGCGACGTCGCTAGCAACCACCCAAACATGCCACCGCTGGCCGCGCCACCATGATGCCGCCAACACCATCCAAGGCCGAAACCAACGCAATGAGCACGGCCCCACGGCCGCCTAGCCCCACAAGGTTGAGGCACCGAGCCTAGGCCAGGCCCCGTCAACGACACAGAAGTGAGGCCCAGCCGTCGCCGGAGCGAGGATGCCGTGGCAGCCAAGGCGCCGAAGAAGTCGCGGTCGCCGGGCCCTGTCGCCGCCTCGCAGAACGCCGCCGACGCACGGCCCGCCGCCACCCCGAACGCCGCCAGGGCCGAGCCCAGCCACGCGCCAGCCCCAGACTAGGGCTGCTGAGCCACACCGCGCGCCGCCGCCGACGCAGCCAGGGCGAGGACCCGCCACACACCGGCTGCGAACAGGAGCATCCCAAATCGCCCCGCGCGCCGCTGCGAACCACTGCAGTGTCGTCTCTCATGGGCCTGCCGCACAACCCTGACGAGCCGATGCCCAGATCTGGCATCCTAGGGTGTAGATCTGGCGGTCCCAAGGGCGGATCTGGGCGCCGCCGGTCGGAGTCGGCCCCCGCCGCCATGGATGCAGAGGTTGCTAAGGGGGTACAGGGCGGGGTGGAAGGAGAAGAAATTAAAGGGAGGTGGAGCCCCGCCGCTACCTTCATTGCGGTCGCACGAGCATTCAGCGGCCGCTCGAGCGGCGCCGAGGAGGGGCAACGGCATTGGCGGCGGTGCCGGGTCTCGGGGGCCGCCCGAGTCACCCGAGAGGAGCGACGCGAGGGCTGGAAAGGGATCCGCTGGTTTATCAAACGGAATTGCTAGCGCCCGGACGTCCGTTCTGGGCGCTAGCCATCGGACGGGTCCGCAGCCGTCGGATTTTAAGATGCTCGGCCATCAGCCGTCGGATCGTAAAGTCTAACGAGCAATGTTGCGAGCATGTTGCGAGCCATTGCGAGCCATGTTGCGAGCATGTTGCGTGCAACATTCAAACATCAGCGGGTCTCCTCCCTCGTCCACCCTGGCACAACACCCAAGCGACCCATGTTGTGACCATGCTGCGACCATGTCGTGACCATATTGCGACCCGTGTTGCATGCAACATCCAACATCAGGAGCTCTCCTTCCCTCCTCGACACAAATCCCAACATCACATGTCTGCAACATCGAAACTCAACATCCGCAACATTAAAATTTAATGCTTGCAACACCCAACATCATGTGTCTGCAACATCGAGACTCAACATCCGCAACATCGAAAATTAATGTTTGCAACATAAAAAAATATTTAGATCTAATTTTGAAACATTCACATGAAACACTCGCAACATGTCGAGAACGCGGATGCAACATGTTCACAACGATTGTAACATGAACGAGAAACGATTGCATCATGAAAATGACTAATTACAACATGCCAAAAACATTATTGCAACACCAATATATAACGATCGCAACATCAAGGGGAGGAAATGCCCGTCCACTCTTGGAGACCGGGAAGACACCGAGGGGCTCGACCCGCGGGGCGGCGGCGCTGCCGTCGGTGAGGCACCGGTCATTGCGCAGACACCCCCCCCCCGGGCGTGGCGTCGCCGACCGATAGACTCCGTTGGGGAGCGTGACCCCAGCGCGGCGCGACGGCACCGGCGAGCTGCGGCCCCCACCTCCGCCCCGAGAGCTCGGCCCCGGAGGCGCGACCATGGAAGCTCCTCGCAGGCGGCCATCGGCGACGGGTGAGCGGCGACCCGAGCATCCCGCGCAGAGGAGCTCCTCGCAGGAGGCAATGACCTTCGCAGCTCGCCCACCCCCTTCTCGCGCGGGCGGCAGGCGGTGCCATGGCGGCGTGTGCTGCCCTCGGTGCGCGTGGTGGTGGTGCCATTACAGCTTTGAGGAGAGGAAACATATGGCTCAAACTAAAGCTCTGAACCTGAAACTAAATCAACACAGGAACAAAATCAAAACCACCACTACCGAATCACGAGACTAGCAACACAAGCACGGATTCGAGGTCCGCATTAGTCAAATCAAAACCACCACCACTCAATCGGACCTCGCCGTAGCTGAATCGAGCCTCGACGCCATCGAATTGAGTTTTGCCACAGTGAATTGGGGCTCGCCGCAGACGAATCGAGCCCCCGGTGCCACCGATTCGAGCTTCGGGCACGCGGGTGTGCGAGCTCCCCCGCCGAGGAGCAGCGCGGCAGCCTGGCGGGCGAGCTCCTCCACGGGATCTGCAGCGTTAGCCTGGTGGCGACCTCGCACGGGACCCGCGCCTCAGAGCCCGCCGGCGGCCGCTTCCACCCCCGCCCCGAAGATCCGCATCCGCCTCCACCCGCGCTTGAGAGCCCGCCGGCGCCACCTCCACCTACGCCCGGAGCCCGCCTCCAGCCCCGCCCCGAAGCCCACCGGCGGCCACCTCCACCCGCGTCCCCGAGCCCACCGCCGACCGCCTCCACGCCGCGCCCTCGAGCTCGGGATCTCGTGGGTCACAGCAAATGGCGCGAAGGATTTGGCGGGGGAGGGGGCGTCGCTCGGGATCCCGCGATTCCCGCCCGGCGTCGCCTCGCGTCGGGGAATGGGCCGACCCCGTCGCCTCATCTAGCGACACGCGGGCCGTCGGCCGGAGGTGCGAGGGGGGTATCTGCAATTTTACGAGGAATGAGCGAGAGAGGCGGGGGGGGGGGGGGGACGAGTGGAGGCGTCTGATATTTCGCCCCTCCGGACGCCCGGACGAGAGCATTATCGTTTATCAAAAGCCTTACTTGTCCATTGTTTCCTCGATGCAACTTAATTTCAATATACTTTGTATCCAGAAAGGATCATCCGTGATGCTGAGGTTGGTCACAGGTGCTATACTGCTAGCTGCACAGACGAAGATGGTGTGATGGCATGCCATTGCCGGGCGTTCATGGAACCTACATGCCCCATCAAGTCGCACTAGCTAGTGTCATGCTTTGCTTCCCAACCATGTGTAGCACTTTTGCAATGTGGTGCTGGTTATAACTCGTGTTTATCATGCTATTTTTGTGAGATTAGTGATAGCCACATCGAATTGCAGACTTATATATGCATGGTTCTCTTTTTATTTTGTCGATGGCCTTATTGCAATCTCTTCCTCCATGGTATCGATATCCTTGTAATACTTTGGTTTCTGTTCAATCTGAGGCTAACACAAATCTTTCTTTCATCTAAAATAGTATTTGGTTGCATGTTAAAATAAAAAAAAATTGTGCAGGGGCCACAGGGCCACGCTGCCGTGACGCCACCCTATCAAATTGTGCAGAGCTGAGAGCTGGTGACTTTTTTTTTTTGAAAAGCATAACTTCATTAAGCATCATATATAGGCAAATCGCCTAAAACGAGTTCGCTTACAAACTCAGGGGCTTGACTCAAATAGAGAGGAGAGTCAGAGGCCAACATGTCTGCTCCATAGGTTGCTAAGCAATCAGCTACTTTATTACATGATCTATTACAGAATGAGACAATACAGGATGAGAATTCTGTATGCATAAGTTCTTGGGTCTGACGTATTAAGCATCCAATGGCACTTCTATCAACTTCTATGGAGCAAAGAGCTGATGCCAGGACAGAGGCATCCGTCTCCAAAATGATATGTGTCATTCCTAGTTGAGCAGCTTGTTGGATAGCCATGAAGGCAGCTAATGCTTCAGTTTGTATAGCTGAGGCAGCATGCATAATTTTACCAGCCCCTACCAGCAACACCGTACCCTTTTTGTCCCTCACCACAAAGCCCCAACCTCCAGATCTGGTATTGTGGTCATATGCCCCATCAGTATTAATCTTGTAGAAGTTTCCAGGAGGAGGCTTCCATGATGAAATGATAGGGGACTGAACTTTCTTCACATCAATCTCCAATTTTTCAAATTCAAGCAAGAAGAAAGTTACTGAACTTTGTATCTCAACAGTACACTGCAACCTCCCACCATCATTCACTTTGTTCCTTACTGACCACCATCTCCATAGGAACACAATGACCTTTAATTGTTTACTCTTATCCAGCTCCCGTATCTTGTTAATAGTTTCATTTCCCGACTGACACTTCATCAGATCAATTCTTACATCTTCCATATTCATAGAGCGCCAACATTGCTTGACATACTTGCATTTGAAGAAAATATGCCCGCAATCCTCATCAAGCCTTTTACAGATCGGACATATTGTGTCTAGCTTTACACCTCGCCTTGCCACATTTCTTCTCGCTGGTAGGGTGTTATGAGCTAATCTCCACATAAACATCTTAACTTTGTTGGGGACTTTTAATTTCCATATTTTAGACCAGTTAAACTGACCCACCTCACTTGCTTCATTTGAAGATGATGCATCTTGTCCTGTACTACTATCTCTCTGCTGCACAGCCAGCTTATATGCTGATTTAACTGAGAATATCCCCTTTGCATCAAAATGCCAAGCTGGTCAATCCTCCATCTGCTCATCGATTGTAATCCTAAGAATTTCTGCAGCATCTTCTGGCCAAAAGATGTCATGGATTAGCTGCTCATCCCATTCACCCATCACAGGATTAATAAGCTCATTCACTTTAGTCAACAAGCAAGCACCTTTGGGTGTAATTGGTTTTCTTGTGTTGCCTTTGGGTAACCATGGATCCTCCCAAATTCTCACAGATTCACCATTTCCAATCCGCCAGATAATTCCTTCCTTCAACAGTTCAACCCCTCTCAAAATACTTCGCCATGTATATGAAATACCATGTCGAGGTGTACAATGAAGAATATCTGAGCGTGGAAAGTATTTGGCCTTCAGAACTTCTCCGCATAAAGTATTAGGGCTGGTAAGCAATCTCCATGCTTGTCGGCTAAGCATAGCCAAATTAAATAAGTGCAAATCCCTGAAACCAAGTCCTCCCATCTTCTTTGTCCTGGTGTGCTTTTCCCAACTGAGCCAGTGTATTTTATTTACTTTGTCTTGCTGACTCCACTAATATCTTCCAATAGTAGTACTCAATTCATCACACAGACGTTTCGTTAGATCAAAACAAGACATAGCATATGTGCGAATCGACTGTGCCACAACTTTAATTAATATTTCTTTCCCTGCCTTTGAAAGAAGCTTCTCTAGCCAACCTTGAATTCTGCTCCATACTTCTTCTTGATATATTCAAAAGCTTTTTTCTTCGATTTTCCGACAGAGACAGGTAGGCCCAAATATTTTTCAGTAATGGCTTCACTTGTGATCATCAGATTCGACCTCATTTGTTCCCTGACTTGTTGGCATGTATTGGGGCTGAACATTATTGATGATTTCTCTTTGTTTATAACCTGTCCAGAGGCCCTTTCATATACCTCCAAGATACGTTTGAGCTCCTGTGCATCACTTGCTCTTGCTCTCATCAACATTAAAGAACTGTCAGCAAAGAACAAATGAGTAACTCTAGGTGCATCTCGTCATATCTTAATCCCCTCAATCTTTTTTTCACATTCAGCTCTTTGCAACAATGCTGATAAACCTTCTTCACAAAGAATAAACTAATAGGGTGAGAGGGAATCACCTTGTCGTAAGCCTCGTTAAGGGAAGATTTGTTGAGTATATGAACCATTTACTTTAATTTTATAAGAAACTGAGGTAACACATTTCATAATAAGATGCACCCATCTCTCATGAAAGCCCATCTTCACCATCATTCTCTCTAGAAACACCCACTCAACTCTATCATATGCCTTACTCATATCCAATTTAAGAGCAGCCAGCCCTCCACAACCTTTTCTTCTAGATTTTATATGATGTACAAATTCAAAAGTTAACAAAATATTATCTGTGATTAATCTTCCTGGGACAAAGGCACTTTGAGACATTGAAATAATATTGGGCAGGATCTTCTTCAATCTGTTAGCAAGAACCTTTGAAATGAGTTTATAAAGCACATTGCACAAACTAATAGGCCGTAGATCTTTAAGCACTTGTGGCGAACTAGTTTTGGGAATTAAAACAATAATTGTATCATTCCATCCCTCGGGCATTGGCCCTCCATTAAGGACAGCCAGCACCTCTCGTTTCACTCGCTCCCCCAACAAAGAGCAAAATTTCTTATAAAAAATAGAGGGTATACCATCAGCACCTGGAGCTTTCAAATGCCTATATTATCGAGAGTAGTCTAGATTTCATCTCCTATAAATGGTTGCAATAGAGCTTCATTCATATCTTGGGTGACCTTGCGATGAACACAATCCAGCACCTCATCAAATTGAGAACCTGCTCAGGACAAAAACGTCTGCTGATATTGATTAGCAATAAAATTCTTCAGTTGTTCGCCCATCACTGTATCGCCATCTTCAGTCTTCAGCTTTCCTATATAATTCTTCCTCTTTCGTTTAGAAGCAAAGGCATGGAAAAAACCAGTATTCTGGTCCCCTTTTTTCAGCCATGTGTTATGAGCTCGTTGCTTCCAATAAATATTTTGTTGGTCTTGCAAGCGTTCAAGCTTATAACGCAGCAAATGTTCCCGGTTTACTGATTCTTGAGTTATACTCCTCTGCCTACATTTTTCAAGCTCCTTCTTCACTCTATTAATTCTCTTCTCCAGATCTCCTAGCACATTCTTATCCCACTGCCAGAGCTCCCCCAATACTTTCCTTTGTATTTCCAGCATGCTGTTATTACCTTCCTCCATAGCTCTCCCCCATGCCTCTATCACCCGCGCCTCACACTCATCTTCGTCAAGCCATTTAGCTTCAAATTTTAGCAAGATATGCACCTGCTTGCACCATACCTAACTGTCATTACTTCCCACATCAATTATAATCGGCCTATGGTCTGAATGTCTGGGATCTCCATTGGTTACCTTTACCAAAGGAAACAAACATCTCCAAGCAGAATTCGCAACTGCTCGATCAAGCCTTTCCTTCATAAACTTAGCAGCCACATGGTGATTGTTACGCCAAGTAAAAGGGTCTCCAACAAACCCCAAATCATGTAGGCCACAATCCTCCAATGTCAATCTAAACTTACGCATACTTGATTCTGCCCGTGGGGGGCCACCCTCCTTCTCGCAACCAAATAATATTTCATTAAAATCACCACTACAGAGCCAAGGCATATTAAATTTTGCCTTAAGAAGTCGCAACAGCTCCCATGTATTATCCTTCTCCTCACATTTTGATTCCCCATAAATACCAGTAAATCTCCACTCAAGCCCATCCTCCTCTTTTATAACACTGTCAATATGGTATTTTGATAGACTTTCCACACTCAAATCAACATCCCTTCTCCAGAAAAGAGCTAATCCACCACTTGCACCTTGGCTGTCCATTGTCACCATATTTGGCATATCTAGTTTCCACCTCAACCACTCCATCCATTTCCCATCATGTTTAGTTTCTGATAAGAAAAGGACATCCGGGGCCTCCTGCTTCTGAATATCCAGAAGCCCATGAATTGCCGGGCCATTCCCCAATCCCCGGCAATTCCAAGTTATTAGCCTCATTTTTGCATGCGAGGCTGCTCCTGCAGCCCCGCGTTTCCTATTTTCAGCTTCTTAATCCCTTCATTAGGTTCGCTGTCCCCCGTCCTTTCTTGGAAAATATTTCCCCGACTTAACACTGGAACTATGGCTGTGGATGAGGCCTCCAAAACCTCCATGGCAACACCCTTCACTTCATCCGGATTATTCATAAGCAAACTCTCATCAGACTTGCGTTTTTTTGCATGGAAAGTTGTCTGGTTGCCATCCATTGAAAAAACCTCCAAACTTTTATCTGATGGGATATTAACACAAGGATAATTTGTAACAGGTGAGGACTCTTCAAGGCATTTATCATCTCCATCCCCCTCTTTACAAAATTTGTCACTGTCATCACTTCTTTTTGTAGTAGATTTTTTGGATTCAGAACTGACCCGCACTCCAGAAGAATTATTTCTTCTAGACGAATTATCTGACTGAGTATGCCATTCACCTTGAATCCTCAATCTTCGCTCCTCAGGTGCACGCAATTTTTCGCTATATGGCAGGAGGCCTTTTTCATCACGAATGGCTGGTGTTGGACATTCAATTTCTGAGTGACCAATAATGCCACAAGAGAAACAGAAGAAAGGAACCCTCTCGTATACAACATCATACCACTCCTTTCTTTGTCTTCTCGATGAGAACACTGATACACCTCTTGGTAAAGGTTCCTTTAACGATATAATTATCCTTGCTCTCAAATCTTTACCCACCGCCCTTTTCTGTTCGTCAACATCAACTTTCAGCACCCTTTTCCCAATCATTCCTGCCAACAGCCAACAAGTCGAGAGCTTCACCGCCCACCGGTGCCTTCTCGAGTGTTCGTGAGTGAACAGTAGAGAGAGGCGATTTTCCTCAACTCTGCTTCATCCGTCCGTGGGATTGGAGCTCGGAGATTGGAGGAGGTCACGCAGAGGTCAATGCAAGCTGCTAGTGGGGTAAGCGATTCCCAGTAGATTGTCTGCTTTTGGTTTTCTCCCCATCATTTGTTCCCCCATCTGGACTGGTTTCGATTCGGGACGACTAAGGGGTGATCTTGAGCATCACTGCCCGTCCTTGGTCTGATTCCAGTGCTTTGGTGGTGTGCTGATGGAACACAGAAAGAGGAAGAAGGATATTGCGGTCTGGGAGATGAGAAAGGGCTCTCTCTCAACTCCTAGAGCTGAAAGTAGGGATGAAACAGATCCGAAAGGGGGTTTCCATGATGTGGAGGAGCAAGTATCCGATTTATTTGGTAAGCTGAATTTGACTGTAAAGGAGAAAGAAACACTAGTCTTAGATGACAATGAAGATTCAGACCTGGCTGTGGTAAATCATGCGGTTATTGGGAAGGTGCTTGCACCCAACCCTTTACATTTGCAAACTATTATGTCTGCAATGCGACCAGCTTGGGGAAATCCAAGGGGATTAGTGGCGAGAATGGTAGATGATAACATGCTTATTGCTGAGTTTGAATCTGAAGCAGACAAGACGAGAGTTCTAAATGGGTCACCATGGTATATTGGTCGGCAAGCAGTAGGCCGACAGGTGGTGATTTTGCAGAATTTTTATTATGATCTGCGCCCAAGCGATGTACCTTTTGATGAAATGGCTATTTGGGTGAACATCCTGAACCTTCCTTTTGGGCTACGAGAGCTTGTGACTTGGTGGCGCATGCGAATTGGTGCCCGTTCGGATTCGGATCCATGGGATCACTCTGCTTGAGACGGAGAGGGCAGCCAGAGAGAGGAGAGAGTAGATTACCATAATGTCTTTTTTCTCAATTAGTTTAATTTTTAATTTATCAAGTGGTGGAAAATAAAAACATCTAGTACTTCCAGGTACTTCACAAGCACTATAAAAAGCTCTATATTTTTATAAGAACATGAGTAAATGCATATATAGTATATTCAACATTTAGAAACACTATAGTCCCAAAAAAAAATAGAAACACTATGTTCACCATTTTTTAAAATCTAATTCGATATTTTGAATAAACTAGTTCAACGTTTTTGCACGATAATGTAGTCTATTTGGGCCGTCTTTGCTTAGGCGGCGGAGAGGTGACAGCCCATTGCTTGCTGCTTTGGGCTTCCTTCCTTTTAGAATCCTATAAAAGTTTTGGGTGAGTTAGCCCACTGTAGCCCAAACATGGTGTAGAAACATTCCCGCAAGAAACTTGAGAGAGTGACATGTTGAGAAATTTTCACTCCAAAATAATAGATAGAAGTAGCATGAAGAAAACCAGTCGTTGCAAAAGCACACAAATCTACGTGTAATCTTTGCTTTCCCCAATTGAACTAGGATTTGGATCGCAATAGAAATCGTATTCTTCATTGGAACCACCTGTTAAGACTAAACTCAGTGTACAATTTCAATTTCATGGTATAGATATCAAAGCTGAGAACTTAGTAAGTATACTAGCTAGGTTTCATGGTGATGAAACTTCTTTCACATATGATTAAAGTCTCTCTCCTCTCTTCTTGTAATGACATTGCCATATTAGTAAAATCACGTTTTCTTGCTGGAAGTGAAGATGTTATGGATTCTAATTAATTAGTAAAATGCAACTTGGGTGTGAGTGACACGGTAAGAATTTTTCACTCCAAAAGAGTACATAAAAGTAGCATCAAAAGAAAACCGTCCTTGATGCAAAATGAGATAATATAAATGTACATGTAATCTTCACTTTCCCGCGATTAATAAACTAGGATTTTGATCACAATAGAATAGAAATCGCGATGGTTCTTCGTAGGGAAACCATCTCTTATGACGCTGAAACACCGCGCAAACAGGACATTCTCATCCATGCATGCATGGAATGGTCTTTGCATCTCCATATGCATGCTGGGGACACATGCTTTTTTGCCGACACTATCATCATATATATTGGCGCAGCAAAGGTAGAGATGGGCTCAAAACATGGAGAAATATGGAAGCCGCGTAGCACCTCAAGCAAGCATCCTTTCTTGTTGCATATATGAATCAACAACCTCCTTTTTATTTAGTGCTCTCTGCAGGTAGTAGCAACAGCATCAGTCAGCTGTACTAGATTGAGATCTTGGCCCTTAAGCGAGCGATTAGTCGCCATCCACGCGTTCAAAAGAAAGATGGGTCGTTGGGCAGATGCACTCCGAAGAGTAATTCGGAATGCAAAATGCGTGTCAAGCCGGCGGCCGGCCGGCGCAACGTACAGCTCGTCCAAGTACAAAACTGGTTTCTCAAGCTTCACCATTATTCGTGTACCAGCCAACCAAACCGCTTTTGTCATTGACTTATGGAGTTATGGTTAGGGAAAAGATGTAACCGCTTTAACGACCGGCAGCTACCATCGTCTCCGATCCTAAAGTGGTCCCCTTTTATATATGTTTTTTTACAGTGCACATTAATCTACAGTAAATTTTCGATCATGAAGTGGTTAAAGTTGGACCCGGTACCGGCGTAAAAATAACAAGTACTAATCTTCGAGATAAAAGGTTGATTCTCAAGTAGTGGTTAGAGCAACTCCAAGAGCCTCTTTGAAAATCACTAGTTAAAATCCTGATTTAGCTAGTATATAAAATGAAATAGCTAGCAAAAAGTTGTTGACATCCAACAGCCTCTCTAAACTGAACTCTCTATATGCTCCACCGCCTGTGGGTCCCGCCTGCCATACTCATGAAAATCAGGATAGCTAGTCACTAGCCACTAGCCAAAGATAGCTAGCGGGGCAACGAATTTAGCTAGTTGGGTAGATAGCTAGTCTGTTGGAAGAGTGTTTTTGAGATTTTTTTCCAAAATTTAGCTAGCCAAGTCATTTTAACTAGTCTCTTAGAGTTGCTCTTACATTTAATTAATCAGAGGTGAGAGCAATCCCTAACGTTTTGTTAAGTTTCAAATGATTGTGCCAGAACCAGCTAGCCAGTAAAGAGTCTACATCGATCACAACAATTCCCACCAAGGTTTCATATATATAGTGTGTGTTATAACGAGCAACTAAAAGTTTTTTGGGGAATAGTAACTAAAAGTTTCAAAGACCTGTTCAAATGTACTGCTGACTAGTGAGCAACAAACCTAGCTCCTCTTTGTCCTTGCTAAAACGTTTATAGTTTGGAGAAAAATGTGCACAATGTAATAATGGACCAGCACGTGGAAGAGAGTACCAGTGTGGCAGTGTGTACATTCTTGCCTTTACAAATGAATAGACATAGACACTACTAGTGGCTGGTACTTGTGTCGCATAACAAGCCTGGCTAATTTAAGTAGTATTTCCTACTTCTTCCTAGTGCTATACTTTATCTTCAATTCTCTAGTGGAATTGCTGTCTTGGAATAATCTACCTTCTAGTGGCAGTGTATGCTTTTAATCCATCAATCTGTGTACTAATCAAAATATCAAATGTTCTTTCAAAATGCAAGAAAAAAAACGAACTTGTGTTTCAAGCATGCATGGTTGTAAGCAGCACTAAATACATACTTCCAATTTAATTATGGAGCAATACAAGATGCATGTAACTACTCCGATCGTCCTTAACAACAATGGTTGGATTTCTGTAGTGTACGTGTGGTATGTAAAATGCCCAAACTGTATCTGATAAGACACTGGATGCAATTAGGACGCGGCAGGTTGAAATACCGTAGAAAGAAATCTATTCGTGGTAGTTGCATGTTCTTGTGATTAGGACGTGGCAGTTGAAGATGCTATAGAAATGCACTGATTCTTTTCTCCAAATGGTTAAATGAGTATATACTTTTTTTAAAACACGGTATTTGATTTGTATTTCTTTCCATTTTGTTGCATCACAACTTTAATTGGCATTTTGAACACCTACTGTACCTATAATCCAACACCTAAAGAGAGAGAGGTAGTGACAACCAGTTATACCGTAAGTAAGCTTTATGCTAGATTGCGAATTTGAGGTTCAAATCCAAGATTTACCGGCGTTTAGTAGTAAGCGGCGTTCCCGTCGACAACGAGGCGCTAATGATGACTTCAAGAATATCTAGATTTGTCAGGTGCTCGGTCCTTGCCTTTTTGTTGTGATGGTAGTCATATAGAGGTAGTGGTTCGTTTGGTGGATACTCTGCTACAGGATAAATATTTTTTCTTTTTTCTGTTTTTTTTCTAAGCTTGTGTGCTATTAGGAATGAAGCTTTTCCCTTTTTTAATAATGATAAATATATGTATTTTTGAAAGAAGAGGATGGAATATCAATATATTTCTTTAGAATTTCCAAGAGAGAGAGAGTGGATTGGCAGGAAGCAAGCTGACAAGGTCAACGGATGTCTGTTGAGCATGCATGCGGTGCGCAGCTAGTACGTCTGTGGATTGGGTTGGATTTAGCTAGCCGCTGCTAGCTGGCGCCTTGCAGGCAGCCGGACACAGGGATCCTGCAGAGGCCAATGGGGAGCAAGGTATAATAATTAATTAATCAGCTGCGCTTAATTAGTCGATTAATTAATTTGGGCGGGGCGTGTTTTCAGGTGGGCGGTTGCTGTTGAGTGAGCGCATGCATGCATATGATTAGTTAACCGATGGATCGACGAACGACGCTAGCTGCTATAGCTAGCCTCCTTTTCTTCTCCTCGAGATGCCCCTTTCCATATTCTCTTCTATATACAGGCCAGAATGCATGATTGCGGGTTAATTAGTTCCTCACAAATATGAGTAGTATATGGTGGATGGATTGTTGAATATGCTACAAGCAAATTTGTCGTACACTTTTTAAAAAGAGCAATGCAATGATATGAAATGGCATCTAATTGATTTTGATCGAGAAGTCATAAATATGCATCATATATAGTTTTATATACTCTACTATGCCTTTCGCCCTAAGTTGATTTTGATCGTGCAGCAACCTTAATCCCTATATGCATGATTTTCTTTTTTTCCATTCCATCTAATTAAGAAGAAACATGTCGCAAATGACCGAACCCTCCAGATCAAGGTCATGCGATGCAACTTTGGTTTCATGTGACCCATACACTTTGGTCTCTCTCCATCGATCACAAACCTTAAATGCGGTGGTCGTCAGTCAGGCTATATCTTGTTAGGAACGATTACATATACTTGGAATACAAGCGAATCCAAAAGATGAGCAGAGAAAAAGGATATGCTGCGTGCATGTTTGGTTGGTGGAGATGGACGCTAGCTAGCTGATCGAGACCCTCCCCCTCCAAAAAAAAAATCCTACTGCACCTAGAACGAACCAGAGGTGCAGTGGCTGGGCAGCTTAGCTTTACCGTTGTGTAACTGAAACTCGCTCAAAACTGGTCCACATGGCACATGCATCATCAGACTTTGGGGTCAGAAGGGCGCGTGAGAGCTAGCAAAATGGTCCACACCCTCATGGCATGGTGAGGAGAAGTGTATGTGGTGGTGCGTGGCCATCTTCATTTCTCATAGTTGTAAGAGTAGCTCAGGGCCTGATGATAGGATCGATCGTCAGAGCCATGTTCAAGTTGGAAAGGTGGCGAATCCTCTATTTTAGCTGAGCTAGATTGTCAGGAGATAAATTTAACACCAAACCAAACGCCTGCAAGTGTTTCGTTTTCAGGCTCCATCATCATTCATACCCTGCGCGCCTAGACGGAGAGGATGCTTGCCGTTGTGTAACTGAAAGTTGAGGTGGTGGTCCGATCCCCTGTTCCACCGCGCGCCTACAGTATACGTCAAGGAAGGTGAAGTTGAGAGTAGCTGCTATGGCTTCTCAGCCAGGTGACTGAAACGAAACTAGAATAAGATCTGGCACCTCACGACCAGGAAGGACCAGGCAAAACAGACACAGGAGCCGGGTTTGTTTGGTGGAGAGGAGACGAACGAATGCGACGGGACACTTGCAAGTCACCCTTTTGGCTTTGCCGTTGCAATTGCAAACGAGAAGTTTCGGGGCCGGGGGTAAACCTCATTTTGCACAGCACGTTTTGCTGGGATGGAGATAAACTCCGATCCGGGCGTACGTTCATGCGATGCGAGCATGGGTGGTGTGGTGGTGGCCGGGCAACGGTAACTGCTCACCTACCGGCCGGGCTGGGGCCTGCCTTGCCGCCGCCGTGCATGCGCAGCAGATAAGCACGGGGAGCAGAGAAGACGGCCACGGGGCGCCGTGCTCCGGCCGCCTCCGCCACCCCAACGGCGGCGCATCTCCTCTTGCGGATAGTTTCCGGCGTTGCGTTGGCCGTTGGCTCTAGCGATTAGTTATTAGCGTTTTACTCATGCTGTTTCTTCTTCTTCTTCAAAACAGAGAACGAAGCAAGTAGTATGTATGTGGTGCTCGGTTTTCGTCTTTTCCGATGGTGACATGTATAACTTTCGTGATTTACTATGATTTTTGGAAACCGCTTCAAGGGGTAATTTGATCAGTTTTGAAAAGTTCAGGAGTAATATATACTGTTTCATAGATTGGGAGTTATGTAGTCCGCACCCATAGTTGAGGAGGTGATGTAGACTTTTTCCTGTTTGAAAATGACTAGTATATAATAAAAAATGACTTATCTTGAAGGATTCGACGGTTGCATGTAGCATGTGTAATGTTCATAGGTAGTACATGTAGTATAGGGGTATGATAGAAATTATGAAAAATAGTATTGTTGTAATATATAAAATTAAACATATCATCTCAAGCTAGTTAATATATTTCAAGCAAACTATCACTTTATATTTGTAGCAAATTGCCATTTTACTCATAGAAAAACCGGCAAATTTGGATTTGCCCCATCTTTGCACCGGGTAAACAAGTACACCAATGAAGAACAAGCGAACCTGCCCTAATTAAGCACGGAATGGAGCCGGTAGCGTAGCATCTCTGTCGGGAGAAAGAGGAGGGAATGAAACCAGGTCACGACAGCATATATTCCTGTCGCAGTTAGACAGCGTGGATCGGCCTGTATCCTACTACTACTACTACCACCGCTTCTCGTAGTGTACATGAAAGCCACGGGCCGGGGGTGGTGGCTGCTGTCAGTCGGGGACGCTGCTAATACGCAAGGGAGCAGCAGGAGCTAATGGTTGGTGCAGGGAATCCTGTGCTGCTCTCGTCTTAATCCAACTGCCAATTCCCCCCACGGTTGGCGTTAGTTAGGTGCTCTCTGCTGCCCTGCCTGCCTGCTTGGTTCTATCAAAAAACTAGAGAGTGGTTATCCTTAAACAAATGGAAGGCGATGACAATCCTTCATCTCCACTGGTTTTTTGTGCAGATACCTCTTTTGTGGTTCAATCCGAAGGAAGGGCATATTTGTCCATTCAGTTTGTATGGGGGCACAAAGCACTTTTGGGAAGTTTCAGTTCAGGTGCTGGTGGTTGCATTTCGGCCTTTCGCTTTCTCTTCATATCAGGGATTGGCCTCTCTCTTTTTGCTGTGGTAATAATAATAATATAATTCCGTTATCTTTTGTACGGTTTATTGTAAAGATTATTAGTACTACTAATGTTAAAGACGCGCGCGGTTCTGTTCTTTTCCTGCATTCACTCACCGCAACAATGTGCGAGATTATTCGATAATGTCAATCCTGCAGTACTCCCCAATCAGCATCTAATCATTGCTTCTTCCGTTGATTTCATCATCTTCTACCTTCTTCCAACAACCAGTAACTCTGATTTTATTAGTGCGACAACTAATTGTCATCATCTAGCCGATGCTAACAAAACGACAGTATCCTGCTAATGTAGCTTCTAATCGCAATCATCTCATCTAATGAAAAACGTGGTTGCACTGAGCGGTCGTTGGCTAACAAAACTGGCTGATTGATAGACCTTTGCCACCTTTCTTGTTCAAACTGATACGATGCTGCAACCTCTTGGAACTTCACCATTCTGATCGTGGAAGTTTTTTTATTTTCCTAAGAAACAAGAACAGATTTTGAGCCTGTTCGTCTGGTTTATCAGCCATCAGCCAGTAATATTTTTCTCTCTGAACAAATCAGTCACCAGCTACCAGCCAACAATACTTCTCCCTAACAAATCAGCATCAGCCACCAGACAAACAAACATGCTATAAATCTTTATTTAACTCTTTCCATTTGTAGTCATGGCAGATGAACATTTGTAGACTTCGGTGAAGAGACCGAAGAGAAATAGTACCAAACATTTCTAAAATCACTCACTTGGCTTACACTGTCTCGTTCGTCTGGATTATCAGTCACCAGATAACAATACTTTTTTGTAATAACAAATCAGCACCAGCCATCAGTCATCAATCAACCAACGATTTTTTCTCTCAGAACAAATCAGCACCGACCACCGGCGAGCTGAACACAAAAGGAAAATAAAGAAAGGTACCACGTACTAAAGTCTTATCTTCTCCTAGGGGCAAAACCGTAACCTGACCACCCACACCATATCAGGCCACCACACCGCTAATCGTCAACTAATCCGTCTTTTCATTTCTTAACTCCAAATAAACCAAAAAGGAAATCAACCAGCAAAAAAACAAATAAAAAGAAAAAAACACTTCTTCCCCCAGTCCACCACCACCTCCCCCTTCCCTCCTCCTCCAGCCAGAGCACGACGCGCGCAGGCGGCAAACGAAGCGAGCTCGCTTTGCTTCTCCCAGCGGCAACGGCACAGGCGGCGCGCAGCAGCAGCAGCGACGAGCCCCGGAGGCCGAGGGGCGAGCGCGGAACGAGGGAGCAGAGGAGCGCGCTGCGGGACTGAGGGGATCCCCCCACACTCCCCGCTCTGGCCCGAAGCCGGATCTGCCTTGGGGCACGCGCCCGCGGCGGGAGATCGTGGGGCGCCGGGCCGGCGCGGCTGGTGGCGAGGGTTGCTGGCCGGCTGGGGGCGCTGGTGAGCGACCGCGGCGGTGGAATGCGGGTGGGTGGTGCGGTATGCTGAGCTGCCTCTTTTTTTTTTTCCTGTTTTTTCCCCGCGTGTGTGAATTATAGATGGTGATTTTATTGTGATTTTGCGTGGGTCGACCGGGGAGGGGGAAATGCAGGACACGGGATTTGGGGTTTCGCCGAATTGGTGTCATTTCAGTTCATTTTTGGGGGTTGGTTTTCGTATACTGCTAGCTTCGGGGTCCAATTTGTTGCTCTCAGTTTTCGAACCTTTATTTTTGCGCAGGATTTACTCGAGTTTGTGGGTTTAGGAGCACGTTGCTGTTTGCTGCTGTTCTGTAGAGGGCAACAAGTAGGGTTGAGCTCGAGTTGTGCTGCTCAGGTGCCTAGATTCGGTTTGTTCTGCTCCATGTTGTTGCTTCAGTTCTGCTCTTCCTGTGTTACGTTTCTATTTGGGAACCTGTACTTTGTGCTGTGGCTGATGCAGTGTTATATTTGGGGAGCGTCACGGGGAGACATTGCAAGGTCGAATTTGGGCTCAGTTTTGGCCATTTGATTTCCCGTTTGGTCTAATTTTGACTTCATTGGACTGACTCGTCCTCAATGTGACTCCCCTTAATTGTCTTGGTGCTTTAGCTCTAACACGGGATTGCAGATAACATAGAATGTCGAGTTGAAAGAGTGAAATTTGGGACCTTTGTGTGCTTGATAGTTCAATTGAATATGCACTTTCAGGTTTAGTCCAATTGAATATGCACTTTCAGATTTTCTCCTGACACTTGTTGTTTGTAAGCTGCTTTGTTGAACGTATCCAATCGATTGATTGATTCTTGCATACTCCTTTACAGACTTGCTATTTTAGTTGTGTTTGTTGATTCATTATTTCACTTGACGCCATAAGAGGGGGCTGTTGGTTGCAAAAAGAGCAAAGTTGGATGCCACGAGCTCCTCACTGGGTTTACCTAAATTTTCCTAGTTGATGTGATGGATTCAGCAATTTGGGTACTTTGAGTGGGGGAAACAAGGATTATCTTCAACTTTTTTGTGGGTTTTCTGGGGCCTTTTCTGTTGGTTTATATTCTGTATGATTACTTTTTATGAATGTATATTTGTATGTTTATTTCGTGAGTGCAACTGTGTCTGTTATTTCTGATGGTGGTGGGATGAATTTGTGTATTGGGTATTCATGATGAGAACAATGTTTCTATTTTCTTTCATTTCTTTGCAGCTTAAGTATTTTTTGTTGTTTCTATTCCTGTAGTATTTACCACATGTTTTTTCCCTTTCGCTTTGGTGCATTTTGGGTTTGTCAGATTGTTTAATATCACTGCAACATATTGCAGGTCATGGTATATGTCCCATTTGATCTGGATGGAATTTGACTGCATTCTACTGTCTCAAAACGAAGGATATCATACTAGCACTTAAAGAGGCTTCAGAGGTCAGGAAAAATGCCCCCGTCACCCTCACCGAGGAGATCAAGATCTCCTGCACAGGAGACTTATCACAAGAGGGCCAACAGTTTTGGGAGTGTTCTGCCTGCAAAACAGAAGGATGATGAACTCCCCTTGTTCTCTGATATGCAAAAAGTTGAGAGGGATAACTTCTTACTGGAATCATCAGAGGACTTTGATGACTCAATAGGTAATGCTTATGAATGCCATTCTCCTCCCCCTTTACACAGTCCCATAATATTGCTTATTTGTTTTTGTTAACACTTTTAGTTTCTTTCTTTCTTTCCATCAGCAAAATTGAGCTACTTCCCGGAAGTAAAACTTGGTGTTAACATTCCTGCCCGTGGAGAAAGCCATGATTTGCTTAATGTGGATGGCGATAAAAATGATTGTGAGTGGTATGCACACTGATTGTACATTTTACTTTGCATTGTTTCAAATTTGTCAATACCTCCTATGCCTGTAATTCTACACAGATATTATATCTTGGCACAGAGTAACGACTTTATCTCCATCGCTTTTCCAATTAACAGGTTGTTAACTCCTCCAGAAACTCCACTTTTTCGATCATTAGATGATGAAGAAGATCAATCTGTCACTCAGGTTTCTAGGGGCAGAGCTCAGAGCAAGCCCATACAGATTTCGAGGTCATCCACAGTAAGTGCTTATGTCCAGAGGAGTTTCTTCCAATAACTATATCAGATTTCATCCGTTACCTATCAATTTAATTTAATTTATTTATTTTCAGATGGACGATACTCAAAGAGCTAGTAGAAGCAGTGCAAGCCCAAGTAGGCTTAGCCCATCCCCACGCTCTATGGGAAGGACAAGATCATCTAGTTCAGCCTCTCGCTCTAGCCCACCACTTGATCTTCAACCACCAACACTATCGCGAAGATCTCCAACCCCTCCGGTTGCTAAGACATTAACACCTCCTCGAAGGTCTCCAAGTCCTGCCTCAAGAAGGATGAGTACTGGTTCAAGTGTCCCAACTTTGAATGGAACAAGAGGAGCTTCACCAGTGAAACCTAATCGCAGATCTTCTTCGCCAAAGCTGCAGGGATGGCAATCAAATGTCCCTGGTTTCCCTTTTGACACACCTTCAAACCTTCGCACATCTCTACCTGATCGTCCAGTTTCCCGTTCAAGGGGTGGTTCTCCTTCATCTTTTAGTGGACTAGACAAGTGTTCAAGAGGTAGAAGACAATCAATGTCTCCCACTCCATCTAGAAGAGCCAGTTCATCTCACAGTATTGAACGGGACCGAATGAGCTCTTACAGCAAAGCTTCCGCAACATCATCTGGTGAGGATGATCTGGACTCTATGCAGTCTGTACCAATCAGCTACTCTAGTAGCCCAGCTATGAAAAAGAGCTTGGCTGTGATGAAGACCAGAACTATTGCATCATCAAAGAATCTGCCAAAAACTTTCACCCCTAGCTCGGCCCCAAAGCGATCATTTGACTCTGCAGTCTGGTTGATGGTTAGCATTCCTTTGCTTTTATGTCACAATAGTAGAATATTTCTCATGTCTTATAATCATCTTGCCTTGTGTATAGCAATCAGTAGTCCATTTTGTAATTCTAAAACTCGGCTACATCAATTTTTCTCCGGTGTGACTTGATCGTGGCAAATCTAGTCCATTTTTTCTATTGAAGATACTTGGCACTTTACGCAAACTATCATTTCTAACTTCCACTCAAAACTATGTTTATATAGTAAATTAGGTGTACTTTCCATGTGCTGTTGCAGTGATTTGGGCATATAAACCTTCATTTTGGTATATTATTATTCTATAGTATTTCTGGAAACCTATGGGTCTTCATAATACACAAATAACAAATAATGATCTTTCAGGTAAGCTTTTCTGGTATTTCTAACAGTGCCTGCGGGCCAACAGACGTCCTTTCATTAGGTAGTGGTTAAACGGAGCGCTTAGTTACTTGATCAATGTGAACCTGCTATGTATGGTTCAGATTTTTGTCAAAAAAAAAATCAGATGGCTTTTATTTTTTCTTCTTGACATGGATCAACCAGGAGCCATCGTTTGTAGTCAATGATATAAGGTAGAATGATTATTTGCATAATTTCATTTAAACAATGGTGTGGGTGTACCTTTACATCGAATCAAGACTGAATTTCTGTTTTTTTGTGTTTTTCTTTTCAAGTTGAAACATGGAACTAAGATGTGATACATGATCTTCCTTTCCAGGATCACCGCAAAGCTCCACAAGATAGGTTCCGACCACTTCTATCAGGTGTCCCTGCCAGCACCTTTGGCTCTGGCAATGGAAATAATCTGCACAAGCCTATGTTCTCACACAATTCCTCTTTGACAACTAGCAGCAATGCAAGGTCTGATCATGGTGCCATTTTTGGCTCATATAAGCATGGCAATCAAGAACAACAAGATTTGGTAGGTGAATGGGAAGCAGATGACAGCTCTCGAGGTCATGAGGACATATTTATGTTTGATAATTTGGACGAATTAAATGAAGAAAAAATACATTACAAGAGCACAGAATCTGTGGAGAAATCCCCAAGCATAATAAAATGTCAAGTAAGTGACAGACAAGACTTCGACATCGAAGGAAGTGGAACATGTAGTCAGTCCTTATGCCATTCTACTAACAGTTCGCTGATTGGCTATGGTAAAACTGCAACTTGTGTGAGGTGTGGGAAGTCTTTTAACGTGGATGGTGAGGGTGACTATTGTGACATGTGCGTGTCAAAGCTTGGGAGTATCTTCACTGATTCTATCTCACAAACTATAGAAGAAGCAAATCAGCAGGATGATAAAGCTGCAAATTTGAAACCTTACATTGTATCTGATCCTCATATAACCCCAGACTCTATAGACCATAGGAAAGAAGTGTCTCTTGATCATCAACTAGTGAACAATGAACCTCACACTGCCTCCCTGGACCATGCGCTTCCATTTCACTCAATGATGGAGACACCTCAGGAAATGATGCTGGTGCAGGAGGGGAAGATTGATGCAGAACATACAAAACAACACGTCGGAGACTCCACACTAGGAAATAGCATCAATATCCCATATCATCAATCTAGTGCAACTGACCGTCAACAAACAGAACCAACATCTGTGGAGCATGAGCTATTCCGAGACCAAATGGACAGCCACAGTCATGGATTGTCTCAATGCGGTGAAACTATTTCTGAAACAGTGACCAGTGATAACTCTTATCAACTGGTATCAACAAGCCCGAAGCTTGAAAATACTGAGGCCACTGGGATATCAGTACTGTTAGTCCAGAAGTCAAATAGCAATAAATGGCCTGTTGTAGAAGGGAGGACCCTGGGTTCTGCAAATACGCTTTGTTCGGAACCTTATTACGCAAGAGATGGTGTCAATATAATGAAACGTAGCTTTGGACGGGACAGCTCTTCAGCTGCTTCTTCTAGTGATCTTGGGTCTTCAAGGCAATCAATCATATATTTTGAGCGCCCTAGGAGCAGTAAGAGGGGTGACTTTGAGAAGTCTCAGATAAGCAGTACTATGAGTCATCAAAGCATTGCTTCTGTGTCAGATATGTCAATTAGTAGTTCTTCAGCTTCACTATGCCCTCAGAGTGATGCAGTAGGAGATACTTATTTGCCAATAGACACTTTGGAGAGTAGTGCCTCAAGAAAGGTGATCCGTACTGAAGAACATGATAGTTCTGGTAAGGTTGCTTTGACAAGTGCTATGGAGTGTTGGTCTGCTGCACAGGCTATTGTCAATGATGACAGCCTTGTTGACTTGAACACCTCGAGCTTTGTAGGTGTGGTAGAAGGAGATGCAACAATTGAGAACCATTGTACAGACAGGATGGCTGACAGTGATCATTTCAGTTCAAATATGTGTTTGTCAGATACTGAAATGCCTAGTGACATCCAAGAATCATCAGCTCCAGAGGAAAGTTGCATACCAGAAACTGAAGAGGACACTTCTGTTATTAATAAGCACAATACAAGTAGCACTCCAGAACATCCAAGTGATGAGAACAACCTTGATAATATGCAAATGCAGTCTGAAGCAGTTCAGGGTTCAAATGAGGAAAACAGATTGGATGATTGTTGTATGTCTGCCATTTCCGAGGAGGATATGTTGGTTTCTGAACCAAAAACTAACATAATGGAACTTCCTAATGATGGTATGTATTTTCATTTGTCTTTTCCACCTCCAAGAATTATGCCTATGAAGATTTGTACGTGTTACCTGCTATAATTGTTTAGTGACCCTCTATCTGTCTTGTCTTGGACACAGTTTTTGGTGGTATAGAATGCACTGATATTTTATATATGAAAGCACTTTTGTGAATATTCTTTGAACCAAAGGGAAAAGGAAAACCCAAGTAGCCAATCATTCTGGGATTAAGAGTCTAAGTAGGTGTGTCGATCATTTCAGTAAAGGTTTGGTACATAAACTATCATTAATGTGTGAGTTTACAAGAGGGGTGTATAATTTTCAAGTGATTTAGTTTAAAGAACAGCTTTACGATTTTTTACCATTATGTTTTTTCCTGTGAACACTGCAGCACTGGAGCAGTTTAGTATGAAAGTCTTCTAGCCCCTGGGCTTACATGCAACTGTCTGATCAAATGTTTGTCGCTTGGATCGCTGCTGCTGACTTTTGCCTATGTTTAATCTTTCTGGCATGTCTGTCAACTTTAGATGCTTCCGCTCTTGCCAAGTGAATTTGAATTGTATTCCAGTGATGGCACAGATATAAATTTAATCTTTTGTGGTTCTAGAGAAACAAAAACATTTTAATTATCAGCTAGAGGTAGGTATACAACGTTTTGCTGCTTACATTTTTCATACCAAAGAGTACTTTGTTGAATTTACCGTCTTTACAGTTGCTCCTAGTTCACAGTTATGCTGCCTACAAATTTTCTTTGCACAGGGTAACCAATAATGTTTCTTGTGCTTTTGGTGAATATATGCATTTAACATATTTTTTTCTAAATTGCAGAAGAATCTCGTGTACCGGTAGAAGGATCAAGGAAACAAATCCAGAGATGCTTCACATTGGAAGAAGCCACTGACACAATTCTCTTCTGTAGTTCTATTGTCCACGACCTTGCATACAAGGCAGCAACAATTGCCTTGGAAAATGAGAAGGAATCTGAATGTCTCGATTCTATTCGCCCAACTGTTACTGTTGGAAGATCTGGTCAAAAGGAAGGTAGTTTACCAAAGCTACCTCATAGACGAACTCCAAATCGGAAGGTTAAAAGGAAAAGATTGGAAGGCGAAACAACTACAACGGAAACTACTGAGAAAGAAGCTGTTGCTAAGGACTCGTCACCTGTACGTTCTGCTTCCGGCATTACAAGAAATTCCGATAACATGAAGCCTCCAAAGCTGGAGTCCAAGTGCAACTGTATAATTATGTAGGTACCTCCAATGACCAAGATCAAAGGAGATTTTTGGGATATCGGTCGGATGGAATCACAGGTTTCATATCATGTGGTGGGCTCAGAGCTGAAGCATGGCTTCACCTGTTATCAGCAAAGAAGGTATTCCACACGGGTCTTCTGCTAGATTATTTTCGTATGGTGCATTTGCTGTGTTTTAGGTGACAGAATGCACTGCGAGCTATTCTTTTGTAAATTCTTGTTTCTTTCTTTTCTTCCTTTTTGCTTGCCATTGCGGTTTGTCCAAAGTGTAAGAAACTACTAGAGGAGGTGTTGTGTTGATAGCGGATTTTCTTGCAATGCACGTGGCTTGTTGTGTGAATATCTTTCAACATTTGTACGTAGTACGCGAATGTGAGCATGGGCTTCTTGTGATGTTGAAAATCGAACAGAGAGCACTGTTGGGCTGACCTCTGCTGCGGGCCTGCGGGCTGCGGCTGCCTGCCAAAGCAAATGCACACACCCGGCACACGAAACAGCCAGCATTTCTTCTTTAGTGGGTGTTTTGAAGGTTGATGATGTGTGTTGGGCTGGGTTGGAGGAACGGTGGTGGAGAAAATATAAGAGAAGTATGACATGTGGGTTTCATAGATGATAGGTGGGCTCCACAGAATATTGTTGCTAACGGTGTGAAAATGATATCCATTTCGTCTCTTTCAACCTATACAATCAACCAAACACTGTCACTTCCATAGGACCACTTTCTGGGCTAGTAACAAAACACATTTTTCAATCATAATACAATCTTTATTTTCTTGATTATTTTTTAAAAACTATTTTTGACTCAATATAATTAATAGACAATAACCACTTTTGCTTTGTCAGTTTGTCTTAAATCATCTCTCGGTTTGCCAAATCAAATTGCATATCCGCATCCCTCACATTTTGGAGTTATTCCCCAAACCTATCTCTTTATTTTCCAATAATTGAGGAAACTCGAGTCATCCTTGAAGATATCCTTGAAGATATGATGTTTAGAACAAACGAATTTAATAAGGTAACGAAAGGTTGGGTACTTTTTGCTTGAAAATAATGAACTAGCGGCATTAGTCAGTCTGTCACAAGAGATCTAAAACTTTGTTTGGCCCCGGATATTTTATTTTGATTACCGACAGACTTAACCTTTTCCTCCACGAACGATAGGCCTCACGTGCCGTGGAATTCCTCCTCTGATCCGGCCCAAAGCCGAAGCTTATACTAGATACGTGTCCAGCCGCGGATGCAACGGAAACCCCGCTTCCGGAGGAAAAAAAAAAACGAGCACAAAATCTGGTGACGCAATCGGCATTCGGCACCCTGACACACTCTCTCTCTCACTCCCAGAGCCCGCCGCCGTTCCCTCCACCACGGCGACCCCCGCTCCGCCCTCCCCGCCGCAGCGCCTCGCCGCCTTCTCTCTCCGCCCGCCCGCGCGTCCAGCGGACTGCGGAGAGATCCACCCGGGAGTGGATTGGTTGTTCCTTCCTCCCTCCGCGGGTGAGTGATTGATTCCTGTCCCTGGCTTCTTCATCTCCTTCCGCGCGCGAGATCGACGTTAGCTTGCGCAATGGGGCCTTTTAGGGCCCCAGTCTGCAGTTCGTCTCCCGACAAATTCCCCGGGGGTTAACTTCCTAGAGAGGCTAGAGCTCAATTCTCAGGGGTCTAGAGCCGGGATGTGATTGGTGGCCGCATTTTGCTGGAGAGGTGGCATTCTGCTCGAATTTTGCCGCTCTTGTATCGGGGTTTGAAGGACTCGTCGTTGATGCCGCTGCTGCTCCTCCATTCCGGTCCTAATCTTACGGCATGGTAAACTAGAAGAATTGGGTGTGCTATCGCGGTAGATTAGGAGTGGATGCAGCCATTGTGGTGTTGACGTGTTGTGAGTTGCGAAATGGAGAGCTTGAATGTGAGCTTTTCCAGTGGGGTGGTGTTTGCTTGGCTTGTTATCCAGCTTATATTGGGAGGCCTGCCACTGGGTTGGCTACTTTTTCCCTGATTGGGTGGGTCTTTTTCATCCAGAATGTGATGGATTGGGCAGATTGGGGCTTGGAGTGCAACAAATATGGGCGGCTTCAAGTTTGGGGGGGTCCTGTTTAGGCACTTTCTGTTTGGTTCATCCTGTTTGATTGCTTTCTAGGAAGGTAGTAGCCGTATGATCATGTTTGGCGGGATTATTTCGTGCAGCCATGTGATGGGTTGGTTACTTTGGGCAATGCATAGTTCACAACTCAGGCTTCTTTTATTACTTTCCATTTCTTACCCTTCATTTGCAATTTATCAGCAGGTTTTCCTATATCAGTGATATATGTCAAATGATTTCTGAATTGTTGGTGCCTTTTTTTACTAACAAAAGCCTATTTGCAGACATTTCAAAAGGATTACTCAGAGTCTGTTATCTCAGAAAGAAAGAGCATAGCTACACTCTCTTTCAGATTAAAAGACTACAAAGATGCCCCCGTCTCCATCACCTAGGAGATCTCTTAAAGAGCTTTCCCACAGAAGGGGCCATAGTTTTGGAAGTATACCCCCTGCTAAACCCAAGGATGACGAACTCATGTTGTTCACAGATATGCAGAAACATGAGAGGGATAATAATAACTTCTTTCTGGAATCAGCAGAGGATTTTGATGAATCGATCTGTAAGGCTAATAAATACCATCCTTATAATCTGCCTACAGTTTTTTTGTGACATTGTACTTTCTAGTGTGAACTTCATGATTTGATCAATATTTGCTGTCTGTTCTTTTTTCTGGCCCTGCGTATCAGCAAAGCTGAGCTACTTTCGGGATTTAAAGCTTGGTGCCAGCATAGCTGCACGGGGGGGAAACCATGATTTTCTTAATGGTGACGGTGAAAGAAATGATTATGATTGGTATGTACACTTAACAGCACATGTTTCTTTTGTTTGCTCCATGATTGATACGTATTGTACTTTGTTTTGCTTCAACAAATAGTATGTGTTTAAATAAATATTGTTTATGGACCTATGTGAGGTTCATATCTCTTAACTTTTTTTCTGACGTGTAGGCTCTCATCATCTGATGTTGAGAAACTAAGCAGAGAGTTACATTGCTCAGTCTACTCGTTAATTTGATCGTGTGGTGTGGCTTACCGGTGTGGCTGTAGTTCAGCATATGATATAGATCCTCAATCGTCATCATCTTACCCCTGACATCAAGTGCATACTCCTCCTAAATCAAGTAATTTGGGAGCAAAACACAGGATCTGAGAGTGGATGGCCCTCGCCATCATCCTGGAGCTGTGTGCCGAAAGTGGAACACCCCTCACAGCATGAGACAGTGACTGGGGAGTTTTCCTTGATAATTCCTTCTTGCACTTTATTGTTAATTCCTCCTATTATTTAGAGAGAGGGGATGCCTAACAACAATATATGAATGCATAGAAAGTAATAAAATCATATAGCAAACTAAGACACTCCTTAGTTGATGTGCAAGAAACTAACCATGCAGCAGCTTAGCCCAGAGCCCACCACCCCTAGGCTTGGAGTTCACTGGGTGTGTCATACTAACCGTAGCCCTACACTTGTACTTAGGCAAGTGAAAACATTGTGGATCTTTTCTTATTCATTACTAAGAATTATGTTAGTATTTCAGACTTTCAATAAAATTGGTGCTTTGTTTGGTCTACTGAAAACTATTCTACTATACTATAACCAAGAAGCGGATGCCTCTACTTTTCACTGTATAATTGTTGGCTAACCCACATAATTCGGCTGGTCAGGCCACAAGAAGCATGCTGACCTAGATTTTTTTTTGTCAGTTCGTTTAGATTTTTCATATCTGAAGTGCACACAAAAAATATTGCAAGGCTCTAGCCATCATGGTCTACTCTGACACTGGCAAGTGGCTATAGTTCTTGTGTCATGTGGGGGTGGGGCCAGGGGCAGCTAGAGCTGGCAGAGAATCTAGGGCCCTGCAGCCGAGGGCAGGCGGCTGGGTTTGGCTTTGCCTTAGCCATCAAGTTAGGGAATTTGAGTTTTAACACAGTATCTCCTTCGTGTCTCCTGTTGTCAAGGCCCAGGGACTAAACCACCGACCTTACTATTGGCATTTTATATATTAGGTGTAAGCTATTACATGCCAGCCATCTAACATTTTGCTTAACAGGTTGTTAACTCCACCAGAGACACCACTTTTTCGTTCATTGGATGGTGATGAAGACCATCGCATTGGTATGGCCCATAGGGGCAGGACACAGATTAAGCCAATATCAATTTCGAGGTCATCCACTGTGAGTGCTTACCTCATGACAGGTTCTTGGTATTCATCCTTTTTATAATTGACAGGACCTACATACTAATTGCAAATATTTCCTTTTTTCTTTTACACAGATGGAAAATACTCGAAGATCTAACAGAAGCAGTGCAAGCCCAAATAGGCTTAGCCCTTCACCGCGCTCATATAGCAGCGCTGTCTTGACAAGGACAAGATCATCAAACTCATCTTCACGATGCAGCCCACCACTTGCTTTACAACCAGCAACACCGCCACGAAGGTCTTTATCTCCAGCTTCTAAGACATTAACACCTCCACGAAGGTCACCAAGTCCTGCTTCAAGGAGGATGAGTGCTGGTTCAAGTGACTTAATTTCAAACGGAAGAAGGGGAAGTTCACCAATTAAAACTAATCACAGGTCATCTTCACCAAAACCTCAAGGTTGGCAGTCAAGTCATCCTGGTTTCTCTTTTGACGCACCTCCGAACCTACGCACGTCTCTGTCAGATCGTCCAGTATCCCGTTCAAGGGGTGGATCACCTTCATCTTTCAGTGGATTGGACATGAATCGGAGAGGTAGAAGGCAATCTATGTCCCCTACTCCATCAAGAAGAGTCAGTTCATCCCACAGCAATGATCGAGATCGTTCCAGCTCTTACAGCAAAACATCTGTGACATCGTCTGCTGAAGATGATCTAGAGTCCATGCAATCTATACCAACTAGCCCAGCTGTAAGAAAGAACTTATCAGTAATGAAATCCAGAACTATTGCATCACCTAATAAGCCATCCAAGAGTTTCTCCCCTAGTTCTGCTCCAAAGAGGTCCTTCGATTCTGCAGTTTGGTTGATGGTAAACATTGCTCTGTTTCTTTTATATTTGGCATTATGATGTACTATTTGTTTTTGCACCACATGGTAGAATCACCCTTTTAAGTCAATTAGTGACACATTTAGTAAAAGTTGAAAAAAAGTTTATATCCTTATAGTTATTTTGTTCTTCCTTTTTACTCATTGTGGCAAGATGGCTCACATTTATATTTAGATACCTGTGTGTGAAACTATGTTCTCATTGCCTTTGTTTCACATGATCATTTGAAAAACAGAGACTGTTTGTGCTTTGCTGGTGTTTTGTGACCAATACTATATTTGATCACTTGTTCATGATTGCATATCATAAGTTGTTCTGAAATCATTGTATAATTCAATATAGCTTGCATTTGTTGTGCACCTAGACTAATTTATTTGTGCAGTTGATCTACATTTAATGCAAGTGAGAGCCCTTTCTCTTGTTTGATACTTTCCCTTTTCCTAGGATCATCGGAAAGCTCCTCAAGATAAGTTCAGGCCGCTTCTATCAAGTGTTCCTTCCACCACATTTGGTGCTGTAAAAGGAGATGATGTACACTCATCTATCTTGTCGCACAAGTCCTTACTCACGACTAGCAGTAATTTAAGCTCTGAGCACGGTGTCACTTCTGGCCCTTGTATGGGTGATGATCAAGAACAGATTGATGTAGTCAGTGAATCTGAAGCAACACCTAGTTCCATAATTCATGAGGATACATCTATGTTTGATAAATTGGATGGACTGAATGAAGGACCCAGTTGCCACAGTTTATCAACAACTCGAAGTGGCCCACAATGTCCAAGCTCAGTAAAATATGCAGAAAGCACCATAGAAGGCCTCAATATGGAAACGATTAGAATATCTCAGACCTCATGTAATGTTGTTAGTAGTGCTAATGTCCAACACACTAAAATGGCAACATGCACTAGATGTGGGAAGTCATTCAATGCAATAGTGGATGGTGAAGAAGTTAATTTCTGTGAAGAATGTGCTTTAGTAGGTGAGGTTCTTTTTGTGGACCCCAATATACAGACTTTGGAAGAAGCACATCAACAGGATCATAAAACTAGAAATTGTAAACCTTGTGGTGCATCAGAAGCTCCTCATATAACTGCAGACTGCATTGAAGATATCAAGACGTCATCCCTTGTCAATCAGCTGGCGAATGCTGAAACTCAAGCTGATTATCTGCAAAAGTGTCCTCAACCTCAGTCAACAATGGATACAACTGAAAGGATGCTGTCACAACAACATGCGGAGAATGGTTCTGAGAATTTAAAGCCACATGATATTGGTGATTCCCCTCTAGGAAATAACATTGATATTTCATCTCATCAATGTAGCATAGGTGACTGTCAACAAAAAGAACCAACATCTGTAATTGAGTGTGATATTTTAAGAGACCAAACTGCCAACCACCACAACGAGGTATCCAAATGCCTGCTGGAGACAATGCATGGAAGCATTGAATTTGTCTCCAATACACTTACCACTGACAGCTCTCATGAAATGGGACCAGTTAATCTGAAGACTGAAAATATTGAGGGTGCTGGGATTTCATTACTCTTATTGCAGAAGTCAAGCAGCAACAAATGGCCTGTTGTAGAAGGGAGACCCTTAGCTGCTACCAATATTCTCTGTTCAGAACCCTATTATACAAGGGATAATGTCAGTACAGTGAAGCATACTATTGGATGGGACAGCTCGTCCGCTACTTCTTCCATTGATCAGGGGTCTTCAAGGCAATCAGTACATTTAGAGCGCCTTAAAAGTAGTAATCGTTATGACTTTGAGAGGTCTCAAATAAGTAGTACTGTGAGTTGCCAAAGCATTGCATCTGTGTCAGATGTGTCAACCAGCAATCGTTCAGTTTCAGTATGCCCTCGGAGTAATGCAATTGTAGATACTGGCTTCCAAACTGACAATTCAGAAAGCAGTACTTCAAGGTCCATGATTTGTACTGAGGAACTTGATGAGTCGTGTAAGTACACTCTCTCAAGTGCTATAGAGTGCTGGTCTGCTGCCCAGGCAATTGTTAATGATGACATTGATTCATTTGGAGATGTAGCGATTCAGAACCAAAGTACAGGTGGGGTGGCTTACAAAGATAACTCAAGTGTGAATTCATGTTCATCAGCTATGAAGACTCATAGCAATATCTCACTGTCTTTGCCCCCTGAGGAAAGTTGCATACAAAAAACTGAAGAATGTACATCTGCCATGATTCAATGCTGTTCAGTTGGCACTCCAGAATATCCAGATGATGAGTGTGCCATTGATAATTACCAAATGCAGTTTGAATCAGTTCCAACTTCTAATGAGGCAAATAGGTTGGATGATGGTTGTGTGTCTGTCGTATCTGAGGAGAATGTATTGATTTCTGCAACAGAGGACAACACAGTGGAGCTTTCTGGTAATGGTATGTATTCATGACTTGCTAATTTTCATATTCACTTGTTAGCTCCACAAAGTTCAGATTTTCTCTCATGTTTTCAGTATACTCGCAAGCATTTCAGCCTTATTTGATAAACATATTTTCTCAAGATTTAGACGTGGTGTTGTAGTGACTTTTCAATAGCACTTCCTTCATCAAGATTTAGACGTGACTGTTGTGTAGCAGCATATTTTCAAGTGATTTTGTTGCCAGTACAAACCATTTTTTTATGTTGTCTTAGTGTCAGTGCTTGTGAAACAACAAACACACTATTTTGAGGACATTAGTGTAAAAAGAACAAAACAAACTTTCTAACTGGAATACTACCCACTAACCTACTACTTATCGCCGGTCACCGGCCATATTAAACTGTGAACTGGACCTGTAAATTTGACTAATCTTTATTTCATATTTAGTAATCCATCCGTTCCAAATTGTATGTCGTTCTGCCATTTCTAGCCTTCCAGGTGCATAATTTTTTACGTGTCCTTAGATATAGTCTATGTCTAGATGCATAATAATATCTATGAATCTAGAAAAACCAAAATGACCTACAATTTGGAACGGAGGAAGTACTAGATTTAGAAGAGTGTGAGAGGGAGGTAAGGAGGGAGGGACTGAGGGAGGGTGGGAGTTCATACTTATCCATATTAAGTTTGGATAATATACAAGGGAGAGATGAACTTTCTGGGTCGAGACTTGAGATAGCATGCACACCGCACACATGTTTAACATTCGGTCTCAATAGTTTAATGAATTTTTGTGTGTGCTTAAAGTCTGCCACCTAACACATTTCTGTCTACCCTCCCTGCAGTTATGCTGCAAGTGCTGCACATTTTTAGTTTGAATTTGATTAATCATATTTTGTGTCTGCCAATTTTTTTTGAGGAAATTGGTCTGTCAATTAATTAACACTTATTCATGTCTGACCTGTAGAAGAATCACTGGCTACAGTTCAGGGATCAAGGGAACAAACTCAGAAATGCTTCACTTTAGAAGAGGCTACAGATACAATTCTCTTCTGCAGTTCCATCGCTCATGACATTGCATACAGGGCTGCAACAATTGGGCTAGAGCGAGAGGAGCAATCAGAACTTCTGTCTGCTCCTCGCCCAACAGTTACCATGGTAGGACAATCCATTTCAAGGGGTAACAGTTCACTGAAGCCACCCAACAAACAAATGCGAAAACATAGGAAAAGGTCAGAAGGTGGAACAGTTACAGAAACTGGCAAGATGGACGTTGTCACTAAAGATCCTGTACCTGTGCGAGCGGTCCCTGAATCTTTAAGGACATCTGACAGCATGAAGCCTCCAAAGGTGGAATCAAAGTGCAACTGTGCAATTATGTAGAGTTTCTTATCAACCCAAGGTACCAAGAAGCTTGTGATCGTAGTTGACATCCATGGTTGCTAGTTATTAATTCTTATTTGTTCGCAACTCAGTAACACAGAAACGAACCTGCACCCACCTGTTTCTATCGGCATCAGCAACCTACAGAAGTGGTGGTGGTGCATTTGCTCTTTTTCGGGGGTGATCGAGGTGACAGGCCATTCTTTTGTAAATTCTTGCTTGTCCCTTTTCCTCTCTGTGTTTACTCTGATTTTACCTGTGAAGTTGTCCAGTTTTAGTTTGTGCCCGGTGTGCGGATGTCAGTTCCTCGCAAAGAGAGGGAGTGAAAATTCTAGTTCAGATGTTTGTGTTCATTCCTGTATTCTTTAGCTACGAATGCAGCGTGCCTTGTTATGCCGCCATGCATTTGTAGAGTGCACCCGGTCTGTTTGCAATTTGCATACTTGACAGGGAGTGCAGCGCAAGCCTAGGTTTTTCACTCAAATGTAAGACAGTGTATCTATATATTGACATAGGAAGTTGTAAATGTATATTGGTTTGTCTAAACTGTGTTGGTGAAAAAATAAACCAAATGGGGAATGTTCTGTTAAGCATATGCCGTTTTACTCAACCAATGGGTATTTTGGTGTAACACCCTAAAATTCCATCATTAAAATAATGTAAGCAACATGATATTTTAGTTTTTTTTGTTTTCTAAGGAATAAATAAATTATCAATTAAATTTGACTGTAAAATATTTAAATATATCATTTTGAGTAATTTTAGAGGCAACAAGTGCTTGTGCAGCATATTTTGGAATGCATGGCTTATGTTTGCTTGTGTGAAGTTTTAAAGGTTTTTAAAATTAGTTTGAAAATTTTGAAAAGAGTTTGAAGTTTTTAAGGTTTGAAAAGAAGAAAAATGTTTTGAAAAAAAAAACAAAACTTCCCCAAACCTCTCTCTCTCCCTCCCTTTCGGCCTTCTAGCCCAACTCGCCCCGACGGCCCAGCTTCCCTCCTCTTCCCGCAGCCCACCTTTCCTCCTTCTGGCCCAAACACCGCCGCCGGCCCATCTCCCTTTCTCCCTCTCTCCTTTCTTCCGCTGACAGGCCGGGCCTGCGCGTCAGGTCCACCTCCCACCTCCAGTTCTTCCCCTGCTTCACACAGCAGCCCCGCCGCCGGCCGAATCCCGGCGCCTCTCGACTTTTCCCCCCTCAATCCCCCTTAAGGATGGCAGTTTTACCCACGGGTAAGGGTACCCGCGGGTACCCTACCATGTTGGGTAAGGGTAAGGGTATAGAATTCTACCCGCGGGTAAGGGTACGGGTATAAAATTCTACCGGCGGGCAAAGGTAAGGGTATGAAACTCTACCTATGGGTTACCCAAGGGTACCCGCACTAAAGAAGCCGAAATATTTGACCTAAGTAGGTCCATATATCCTAACCCTAGCAGCACATCCCTTCCACCATTGGTATGTACTGACTTCACATGTTCCACTTTCTTTCCAAAGTATAACTTGAATTGATCTAATGTCTATTATTTTGTGTTCTCAGGATGATGTTGAGTCTGACATCATTGATACATGACTCATTGACTCGCAAGAATGCATCACAATTTGATCTTATTTCTTATGTTGGGATGTTGTAATTTCTTACTTGACTTATTTATGTATCAATAAGTGTGTGATTGTGAAGTTTGAGACTTATTTAGCTATCAAATAATTATTGTACTCTTAGATATGAACTTAATGACATGTTTATGTTAATACCCATCGGGTACCCTTTTACCCTGCGGGTAAGGGTAAGGATTTTTACCCGTTACGTTTGGCGGGTAAGGGTACAAAAGAGATAGACGGGTATGCCAACGGGCGGGTAAATGCTTTACCCTTACCCTACCCTGCCCATTGCCATCCCTAATCCCCCTCTTTAAGGCATAGTGGATGAAGCGTCCCCTCATCAGAGGTGACTAAATGTGACATAAATACCAGTCCCAGGAGGCTGGCAACACATTTATTACAACAGGTGGTTCAGTCCCTTACATCACGGCGGCATAGTGGGCACGGAAGCGCCATTGCCACGAGAAACAACACAAAAGCTAAAGACCAAACTACGATAGCGAAGACTTCTAAGGCCTCATCAGAGTACCACGCCATGGAAGCTCTCTGTGGCGACCCTGATTCCACAGGCACGGGTTGGGTGCAGGACAGCGACCTACTCGACGTCTTCGGGAACGAAGTCGGGATCCTCCTCTGAAAAACAGTTAATTAAGCAAGGGTGAGTACATACGTACTCAACAAGTTCAACCCCACCCACGGAGGGGCTTATAAGCAGGTCATGCACGGGATATATCAAGGATCAGGATAAGGTTTATTTTGCAAACGCATTCACTCATGCAAGGGTTTGTTTTCGAAAAGGTTTTCGCAAACCATTTTTATAACTCAAGTAACACAGTTGTTTTGTGAAAACCAAATGAAGACTACCGGACTCCCCGCCCGCAGTAGCCCAGGCACACAGCCACACACTTTTCCAGAGAACAACTCACGCCATGAAAACATCCCAAACCCAAACACTAGTTTTGTGACCCCACCGTGACTCGTCCAATACCGTGGACACGGCTATTCGAATAGGTTTTACACTCTGCAGAGGTTGTACATCTTTACCCACAAGTAGGGTACCGCCACACGAACACCGTAGTGCCGGCGCGGATCCTATCAAAGCCATTACCCACCTTAGCTAACCCTACGAGCCATCACGGGAGCAACCAAGGGGCTATCTCACGTAACCAGGGCGTACCTCACACAGATCGTACCCCTACTCCTTGATCTCCCGCTGCTCACCCGCACTCCTGATGGCAAGTAGATTAACTAGTGGGATTTATGCTAAGCCGTTGCCACATACAACGGTCGAGTGGTAGTACGATAATTGGGTCAGGTGAGATGTCACGCAACCCGGTCCTTAACGACAAGATGGACATCTCCAACACGCTCAACCACAAAGGTACGAGCTCACCCATACTCCTGACACACGCGTCCATCCCGTCTACCCAGTTCTTTACTCATTTTCCAAAATATCCCACTCCCATTTTTAAAGCACTCACACATTTTAAAGAAATCATTTAGGGCAATCAAAGATCAATCATAGCAATCAAGGGTGGCTATCCTACCGGGTTTTAACGGTGAAACAATATGCAATTTATAAAACAGGGCATAGGGTTGTATTTATAAAACTGGGATCAAAGCATGCATCAAAGGATGAGATTGAACTTGCCGTCTTCGAAGTCCTCGGGGAGTGCCGGCTCGGCGTTCGGGACCTCGGGCTCCTGCTCGCAGTAGTCGGCTTCGATCTCCGGCTCGGGGTACCTTCCTCCGTCTACTCCGTCGGCTATAGTGCACACATAGGCAAGCAAGCAATATTAGCACACATATTTCCGGCCGAGCTCGGGGAGGGGAAATGAGCGGAGAGGGGGTATATATAAGTCCTAGGGAGGGGGTTGGTTCGGCGGGGGTACTACTGGGAAGGATGTGGTGAAACCTGGACTTAATCGGGAATAAAAGCGTGCATGAAATGCTAGGTTAAGGAGGGGTTATAGGGATTAAGGACCTATTAGTAATTTCTACTAATGGTAAAGGGGGTGATTATAATAATATAAACTTGGTTAGGGCCTGGTTGTAAATTATTTAGGGTTTGTCAGTATTTAATCTATAATTAATTATTAACTCAGGGGCTATTTGAAAAGAATAAAGAGAGAGAGAGAATAGGGGCATGGGCTTAGGGGGAAAAGGAAAGAGCAGGGGGGGTTTTTGGCTAAAACGCCATCCCCTTCCTCCCCTCACGGTTCAGAACAGAGGAGGGGGGGTAGCGGGCGGTGGCCGGCTCTGGAGGAGGGGGCGCCGGCGGCCCTGGCCTCGGCGGCGGCCGGGGATTGGGGCAACACGAAGAGGGGGACGAGGGGATCTTATCCCCGTGCTCACCTTGGACCGAGGCGGCGCGAGGAGGCGGATCGGCGGCGGCGGTCAGAGGGAGGCGGCGGTGCTAGGGGCGGCGGCGCGGTGGAGCTTGGGGAGGGTTTGTGGATGCTCGATTGCGGTGCGGTGCGGCGAGGGAGGGTGGTGCCGGCCTTTTATAGGCGGCCTAAGGCGGTTCCCGGGCGAAATATCTCGCCGGCGACCTCCACACCGGCTCCGGCAGTGGTGGGTCGCGGCGGCAGCTCGGGCCCGGTCGGCGGGCGACGGGATGGCACGGGCAGGGGCGGGGGTCGTCGTGCAGGCGTCGGGTCTCTTCAATCCTGGGGCGGTAGGCCGGCGGGACCGGCCGGCGGGTCGGCCGGCGGCGGCGACGCCGCAGTGTGACGGCTCGAATTGATGGCGGTCCGGCAGGGTGAGGCAGGGACGCGTCGCGTCGTCCTGCGGCGCGGCGCAGAGGGAGGCAGCGCGGTGGCGTGCTGGGGCGGCGCGGTCGGTGCGGGCCCCGGGGTCAACGGCGTCAGGCGCCGGTTGGGGCGCGCGCGCGGCCCTGGCCGCGGGAGGGAGGAGGAAGGGAGGGAGAGAGAAGAAAGAAAGGGGAAGGGGAAAAAAGAAAGGAGGAAAAGAAAAAGGAAAGGAAAAGAAAGGAAAGAAGAAAAGGAAGGAAAAGGGAAAGAAAAAATGGGAAAAAAATAGAGGAAAAGGTTTAGAAAAAAAATTGGGGAATTTGTTAGGGAAAAATAGGGGAAGGGTTTATGCGGGATTTTATGATTTTCCGGGCGTCGGCGTGATTTACGGGACGACGGTGATGGCGAAGCAGACTGGCCGGCGGGTCCGCGGCGTGCGCGGGATTCCCGGCACGGTGGCCGACCGCGGCGTTGGGAAGGCACGCGTGGGCGCTGGCCCGGGTGCGGGCGGTGCCGGCGGGATTCGCGGCACGCGCGCCGGGGTGAGAGGGAGGGACAGTGACTAGGGTTTGAAGGGGGTAATTGAGCTCGGCTGGACAGTTTTGAAAATACGCATGATTTATTAGGTGATTTATTTGGTGCTAAAAACGCGGGCGTTACAAACCTACCCCACTTAAAATGAATCTCGTCCTCGAGATTCGACTAGGTTTCGAATAGGTGGGGAAACTCCTTCTTCAATGCGTCCTCTCGTTCCCACGTAGCTTCTTCCACCCCGTGTCTGCTCCATTGGACTCTGCACACCCGTACTTCTGACGTCCTTGTCCGCTTGACCACAGTGTCTAAGATCTTGACGGGCACCTCCTGGTACCTAAGGTCTGGCTGTAGATCGATGGTCTCCACCGGTACTCGCTTCTCTTCCAGGACCTTCAAACATCGGCGTAGCTGGGAGATGTGGAACACTGGGTGTATATCTGACATTTCTTCGGGTAGCTCCAACCGGTATGCTACTGCTCCGACTCTCTTTAGCACTTTATATGGTCCGATGTACCGAGGGGCCAACTTCCCGTGTACTTGAAATCTCCGAGTCCCCCGGATGGGTGAAACCTTGAGGTAGACGAAGTCTCCCGGATTGAAGCTCGCTTCACGCCTTTTCTTGTCTGCGTAGCTCTTCTGTCGGGACTGGGCGGCTCTCAACTTTTCTCGGATATCGGCTACTCGCTCCTCGGCTTCCTTTATGAGTGCGGGCCCAACCAGGGCACGCTCTCCTACTTCGGACCACATCAGGGGTGTCCTACATTTTCTCCCGTACAGTGCCTCGAATGGCGACATTCCCAGGCTTGCTTGGTAGCCGTTGTTGTAAGAAAATTCTGCATATGGCAGGCTCTGCTCCCAATCTTTGCCATAGGTGAGGACGCATGCTCTCAACATATCTTCCAAGATTTGATTCACCCTTTCGGTCTGTCCGTCTGTCTGCGGGTGGTATGCTGAGCTGAAGTCTAGCTTGGTACCCATGGCTTTGTGCAGGCTTTTCCAGAACCTAGAGGTGAACTGGGTCCCTCTATCCGAGACTATTCTGCTAGGCACTCCATGCAGCTTTACTATATTCTCTATGTAGAGTTTTGCCAACTTTTCTCCTCCATAGGTGGTCCGTACGGGTAGAAAGTGAGCGACTTTAGTGAGTCGGTCCACGATCACCCATATGGAGTCATGTCCCTTCTGAGTCCTTGGCAACCCTACTACGAAGTCCATACCTATCTCGTCCCACTTCCATACCGGGATTGGTAAAGGTTGCAACAATCCTGCGGGCTTCTGGTGCTCGGCTTTGATCCTCTGACAAGTGTCACAGTGGGCGACGAACCGTGCAATGTCTGCTTTCATCCCATTCCACCAATACTTCTGCTTTAAGTCCATGTACATCTTGGTGGATCCCGGGTGAATGGAGTATGCCGAGTTGTGTGCCTCATCCATGATGGTCTGACGAAAATCTCCGCCTTCAGGCACGCATATCCTGTTTTTGTACCACAGGGTGCCCTGGTCATCTACTCTGAAGTCAGGGGCCTTGTTTTCTCCGGTATGCTTGCGGATCTTCATCAGGTTTTCATCTGTCTCTTGGGCCTTCCGGATCTCTTCCTCTAGGGTAGGCTGAACACTCAGCTGGCGGACGTAGCCTTGGGGGACGATGTGTACGTTGAGCCGTGCCATCTCCTCTTGCAACTGGGCACTCTTGGGTGCTGTCTTCTCGTAGGTTTTCCGGCTCAGGGCATCTGCTACTACATTGGCCTTCCCTGGGTGGTAGTGAATCTCTAGGTTATAGTCCTTGACTAGCTCTAGCCACCTTCTTTGCCTTAGGTTCAGGTCGGGCTGGGTGAAGATGTACTTTAGACTCTTGTGGTCTGTGTAGATTTCACACTTGTTCCCGATCAGATAGTGTCTCCAGATCTTCAGGGCATGCACCACGGCTGCAAACTCCAGATCATGGGTGGGATAATTCTGCTCATGGGGTTTGAGCTGACGGGAGGCATATGCCACTACCTTCCCATCTTGCATGAGCACACATCCCAACCCTTGTCGGGAGGCGTCGCAATACACGACAAAGTCCCGTTGAATGTCTGGCAGGGTCAGCACTGGGGCTGTGGTCAACCTCTTCTTCAACTCTTGGAAACTTCTCTCGCAGGCCTCGGTCCAGTTGAACTTCTTCTCCTTCTTGAGCAGCTCTGTCATGGGCCGGGCGATCTTGGAGAATCCCTCGATAAATCTCCGGTAGTACCCTGCTAAACCTAGGAAACTCCTGATCTCGCTCACGTTGGTCGGTTGCTGCCAGTTGGAGACTGTCTCAACTTTCCCGGGGTCTACAGCTACTCCTTCTGCAGTCAGAATATGCCCAAGGAAGGATATTTTCTCTAGCCAAAATTCACACTTGCTGAACTTGGCGTATAGCTTGTGTGCCCTCAACTTTCCCAGCACTACTCGAAGGTGTTGTTCATGTTCCTCCACACTTTTGGAGTAAACAAGTATGTCGTCGATGAACACCACGACAAACTTGTCTAGCTCTTCCATAAACACCTTATTCATGAGATTCATAAAATATGCTGGTGCGTTGGTGAGTCCGAAGGACATCACTGTGAACTCATACTGTCCATAACGGGTGACGAAGGCGGTCTTTGGGATGTCACTCTCCCTAATCTTGAGTTGGTGGTATCCTGACCTTAAGTCGACCTTCGAGAAATATTTGGCTCCCTTTAGTTGGTCGAATAAATCATCTATTCTGGGGAGAGGATACTTGTTCTTGATAGTGACTTCGTTTAGTGAGCGATAGTCCACGCACATCCTCAGGCTTTTATCCTTCTTTTCGACGAAGAGCACTGGGGCTCCCCATGGTGATGAGCTCGGTCTGATGAACCCATTTTGCTGAAGTTCTCTCAGCTGCTTCTTTAACTCTGCCAATTCAGGGGCTGCCATCCTATAGGGCCTCTTGGCTATGGGAGAGGTTCCGGGGATAAGGTCGATAACAAACTCTATATCCCTATCTGGTGGCATTCCGGGGAGTTCTTCGGGAAATACATCTGGGTACTCCCGTACTACTGGGATTTCTTCTAGGGACTTGGCCTCCATGCTAAAGACCGTTATGTCTGGTCTGCTTCCTCGGGTACGGCAGGTTACTTGCACTCCATCTGGGTTGGTTAGGTGTACCACCTTATCGGCACAACTTATAAGGCCGTGGTGAAGGCTTAACCAGTCCATCCCAAGAATCACATCTATCCCTCTGGACTTCAGTACTACCAGGTCCGCTAGGAACTCTACCCCACTTAAAATTATTCTCACCCGGGAGCAACCCAGTTGACACTTGATGTCACCTCCGGGTGTTCGGGTTAACAAGGGTGCTTTTAGTAGTACTGTAGGTATTTTATGCTTTTCCACAAAACTTGAAGATATGAACGAATGTGATGCTCCTGAATCAAATAATATAGTTGCCAAGACTGAGCTGACCAGGAACTCACCGAGCACTACGCCTTGTGCTTCTTGAGCCTCCTGGGCGTTGATGTGGTTGACGCGGGCTCGTCCATAAGACTGCTGGGGCTGCCTCATCTGCTGGTTGTTATTACCAAAGTTGTTGTTGTTGCGAACTGGCACGCGGTTGGCTCCAGATACAACCGGTCTCGGCCCATTCACGGAGTTGGAGAAGGCTGAAACTGTTGGCTTTTTGGCATATGGGCAGTTGGCGATGAAGTGTCCGGTCTCACGGCAGTTGAAACACACCCTGGAGTTGTTGTTGTTGTTGTTGGCAGTGACCTGGCTAGTGTTGCTCTGTGGAGGCTTCATGGTGTTCTGGTTGTTGTACGGTTTGAACTGGGTTCTGGGGCCTTGAGAGCCCGTGGCTTGTGACTGGGTTCTGTACTGCATGGGGGCTTGGAACCTGGACATGGGGTGTCCGAAGCTTCTCTGCCTCTGGGAACGTTCCTGCTGTTGAGCCTTGTGCTCCATGAACTTGCGCTTGTTTTCTTTCTTCTCTTCTGCTTTGGCTCTTTCTGTGAGGATGGCCATGTTCATAAGTGTGTTGAAATCAGGGTAGATCTGAGGGGTAAGCAGAGTCCTTAGCTCCGGAGTCAAGCCCTTCTTGAACATCTCCTGCTTCTTGGAGTCCTTGTCCACTTCTTCTGGGGCATAACGAGCCAGCTCTATGAACTGATAAGTGTATTCCTCCACGGACTTGTTGCCCTGGCGGAGTTCACGGAACTCATCTGCCTTGCGCTTCAGTGTAGCTTCTGGGATGTGGTAGCGACGAAACTCTTCCACGAACTCATCCCAAGTGATGGCGGAGGGATCTTTGGCCGCTGCACAGTAGTTTTCCCACCAGGCTAAGGCTGTTCCAGTGAGCTGGTGGGTGGCCAAAAGAACTTTGTCTCGATCCTCACAGTTGAATGGCTCTAGTTCCCTTAGGATGGCCCTCAGCCAGTCATCTGCATCCAAGGGATTCACGGATCCGCCAAACGTGGGTGGCTTTGTCCGGAGAAATTCTATCAGTTTCTCATTCATGCCCAGAACACGGGGCTTTGGGCGGGTGATGGCATTGGCTATGGCTTCCAGCAACAGGGTCTGGTTAGCCAATACTTGCGCCAGGTCTACGGCAGGTGGTGGTGGAGGCGGAACCATGTTTTCTCCTCCATTTTCGTCCTGATACACTTCTTGGTCGTTAGGGTGCTCCCTTCGTTCAGCATGTGATCCTTCCACATTTGGGTCCATACGACCGGAGCCTTGGAAGCTCCTGGCGGGACGCCTTGAAACCATCTGTAGGGGGGCGGGTTTTTATGAGATTTTAGGTGATGTTTAAGTTGATTAAGACGGGCTTTTGAAAAGACAGGATCTGACTCCTGTCGTCAAGCACACAACAAGCACACATGACAAACAAGCACAAACAACTTTATTTCAACCATGAGAGGAGGATACATCCCGAACTACTCGACTGATACAACGCTGGTACACTACACGACTTGGTACCATGACAAAAGCTAAGAGGGCGACTCTAAGCTTGGACCAACACGGCTTCATTCCTTGGCAAGGGCTTCTGGGCATGCTACTCACGGGGTGAGCCATCTTCTGGGGCGGAGTGTGCTTCCAGTGGAATGAGCAGCTCATCGCCGTCATCATCCTGGGGGTTCCCGTCTTCTTGGGGCTGGACGGAAGTTCCTCCTTCGACGGTTGATGTTGGTTGCTCGGCGGCTACAGTCGGTGTTGGAGTCTCAGGAACTCCTCCCCATCCTATGAGGGGTGTCCCAATTAGGACTTGTGCTTCTCCCACAGCCGGAACGGGTGTTCCACTGTTGGTCCATTCCTGTATGCGCTGATCCTGGATTCGCCTGAGGCTTTCATGGGCAACGGCTTCACTGCTTATGGCGGCTGCGGTCCTTGCCTCTGCTTGAGCCACTCGGACTTGGTGCATCCTCACTGTGACTTCAGCTTGCTCGGCCCGACTGATTTGCTCCCTCAAGTGCTTGGTTTGGTCATCGAAGAGCTTATCCAGGGAGACAAGGTAGGCAACTACGTGGTACAGCAGGTCTTCTTGGTGGCGGCGTCGTTCCAGGTTTCTCATGCGGGCCTGCCAAACTGGGGTTCTGATGGCGGGAGGAAAATACCTCATCGGTGTGGGGACGAGGTGCTCCTCGTAGATCCTGCACAGGTAACGAAGAGTTTTCCGGAGGGCCAAGGGATAGGTATCCCGATGTCGAAAACCTGTGGCGGTCACGCGCCACGGCTCGACGTTGGGGTAGCGGGTGCTTCTGGCGATGGAGAGGACCACCCTACAGCGAAGAGTGCCGAGTTGCTCGTACTCTCTACTGTAGTACCTTGGGCGCTCAGTGATACCGAGGCGCTCCAGGGAGTTGATAAGAAGGCGAGCAAAACCAGGCTCCTCCTGGCACACGCCTTGGGTCCATCCATCTTCGGCCATCTGAAAACAAGGGTAGAGTTGAGCAAGTTGTGCAAAGGGTAGGGTACAAAAGATAGATAGTTTTATTTATTCACAAAGGTTGGGTACACTCCTCAGGGGTACACTTATTATTATGACGATAGCTCTAGCCTAGGTACTCCATACTCTTCTTATGGGGATTCTTCCTCAGGCTGAATGCGACGCTTCTTCGGTGGAAGATCTTGTTCCAACATCACATCCTCGGTCTGGGTTCCCTTATCCCAGTGGGTTTCTTCGGGTTCATCCTCCATCAACCCAGCTTCTTCTCTTCTCCTACGTTCCTTGTGGAGCTCATCCCATAGGTTCTTGTGGAATACTTCAGAGCGTTCCCTTTCTCTGGCGTAGTCTCGCTCCATGTTGCGTAGCTCAACTTCCGCCATGGTTGTCTTAATCCTTTCCAGCTCTATCCTTTGCTCCGCTCTTTCCGCTCTGTCAATCTGTTGCTTCAGTTGCTGGGCTTGCTCCTGGTAGAGGTGGTCTAGGCCTCTGAGGTAGATGGTCAGGTGAGAAATCGTATCTTCTAGGTCTTCTTCTTCCCTTCCGAGTCCTCTCATCCGGGCGATCCATGAGCGTCCTCTTCCTCCAGAGGGTGGGAAAAATCCCATCGGAGTCCGTCGAAGGTGTTGCCTATAGACCACTCGTAGGCGTCGCAGGGCTTTCCGAGCAGCCTTTGGGTAGGTGTCAGCGAAGCGAAACCCAGTGGCGGAGACGAACCAAGGTTCTATGTCGGGGTAGAGCGTGCTTCTTCCCACGAAGATCAGCAGCTTACACCGAAGAGTGCCGTAGCGTTCGTACTCCCGATAGACGAACTCCGGCGGATCCCTTACTCCGATGCGCTCTAGGCTGAGTAGCAACAGGTTAGGGAGGCCAGGCTGGACGGGGCAGATTCCTCCGTTCCATTCGGGGTTAGCCATCTGGAAACAGGCAAGAATCAAGGTAAGGATTTGGGAAAAGGTGGGCTTAGCAAAGGAAGGTTATAGAGGGCCAGAGGAGGTCTTGCATCCTAGGGGTCGTGTCCTACGGCCAACCTACGGCTCTGATACCACCTGAAGCGTCCCCTCATCAGAGGTGACTAAATGTGACATAAATACCAGTCCCAGGAGGCTAGCAACACATTTATTACAACAGGTGGTTCAGTCCCTTACATCACGGCGGCATAGTGGGCACGGAAGCGCCATTGCCACGAGAAACAACACAAAAGCTAAAGACCAAACTACGATAGCGAAGACTTCTAAGGCCTCATCAGAGTACCATGCCATGGAAGCTCTCTGTGGCGACCCTGATTCCACAGGCACGGGTTGGGTGCAGGACAGCGACCTACTCGACGTCTTCGGGAACGAAGTCGGGATCCTCCTCTGAAAAACAGTTAATTAAGCAAGGGTGAGTACATACGTACTCAACAAGTTCAACCCCACCCACGGAGGGGCTTATAAGCAGGTCATGCACGGGATATATCAAGGATCAGGATAAGGTTTATTTTGCAAACGCATTCACTCATGCAAGGGTTTGTTTTCGAAAAGGTTTTCGCAAACCATTTTTATAACTCAAGTAACACAGTTGTTTTGTGAAAACCAAATGAAGACTACCGGACTCCCCGCCCGCAGTAGCCCAGGCACACAGCCACACACTTTTCCAGAGAACAACTCACGCCATGAAAACATCCCAAACCCAAACACTAGTTTTGTGACCCCACCGTGACTCGTCCAATACCGTGGACATGGCTATTCGAATAGGTTTTACACTCTGCAGAGGTTGTACATCTTTACCCACAAGTAGGGTACCGCCACACGAACACCGTAGTGCCGGCGCGGATCCTATCAAAGCCATTACCCACCTTAGCTAACCCTACGAGCCATCACGGGAGCAACCAAGGGGCTATCTCACGTAACCAGGGCGTACCTCACACAGATCGTACCCCTACTCCTTGATCTCCCGCTGCTCACCCGCACTCCTGATGGCAAGTAGATTAACTAGTGGGATTTATGCTAAGCCGTTGCCACATACAACGGTCGAGTGGTAGTACGATAATTGGGTCAGGTGAGATGTCACGCAACCCGGTCCTTAACGACAAGATGGACATCTCCAACACGCTCAACCACAAAGGTACGAGCTCACCCATACTCCTGACACACGCGTCCATCCCGTCTACCCAGTTCTTTACTCATTTTCCAAAATATCCCACTCCCATTTTTAAAGCACTCACACATTTTAAAGAAATCATTTAGGGCAATCAAAGATCAATCATAGCAATCAAGGGTGGCTATCCTACCGGGTTTTAACGGTGAAACAATATGCAATTTATAAAACAGGGCATAGGGTTGTATTTATAAAACTGGGATCAAAGCATGCATCAAAGGATGAGATTGAACTTGCCGTCTTCGAAGTCCTCGGGGAGTGCCGGCTCGGCGTTCGGGACCTCGGGCTCCTGCTCGCAGTAGTCGGCTTCGATCTCCGGCTCGGGGTACCTTCCTCCGTCTACTCCGTCGGCTATAGTGCACACATAGGCAAGCAAGCAATATTAGCACACATATTTCCGGCCGAGCTCGGGGAGGGGAAATGAGCGGAGAGGGGGTATATATAAGTCCTAGGGAGGGGGTTGGTTCGGCGGGGGTACTACTGGGAAGGATGTGGTGAAACCTGGACTTAATCGGGAATAAAAGCGTGCATGAAATGCTAGGTTAAGGAGGGGTTATAGGGATTAAGGACCTATTAGTAATTTCTACTAATGGTAAAGGGGGTGATTATAATAATATAAACTTGGTTAGGGCCTGGTTGTAAATTATTTAGGGTTTGTCAGTATTTAATCTATAATTAATTATTAACTCAGGGGCTATTTGAAAAGAATAAAGACAGAGAGAGAATAGGGGCATGGGCTTAGGGGGAAAAGGAAAGAGCAGGGGGGGTTTTTGGCTAAAACGCCATCCCCTTCCTCCCCTCACGGTTCAGAACAGAGGAGGGGGGGTAGCGGGCGGTGGCCGGCTCTGGAGGAGGGGGCGCCGGCGGCCCTGGCCTCGGCGGCGGCCGGGGATTGGGGCAACACGAAGAGGGGGACGAGGGGATCTTATCCCCGTGCTCACCTTGGACCGAGGCGGCGCGAGGAGGCGGATCGGCGGCGGCGGTCAGAGGGAGGCGGCGGTGCTAGGGGCGGCGGCGCGGTGGAGCTTAGGGAGGGTTTGTGGATGCTCGATTGCGGTGCGGTGCGGCGAGGGAGGGTGGTGCCGGCCTTTTATAGGTGGCCTAAGGCGGTTCCCGGGCGAAATATCTCGCCGGCGACCTCCACACCGGCTCCGGCAGTGGTGGGTCGCGGCGGCAGCTCGGGCCCGGTCGGCGGGCGACGGGATGGCACGGGCAGGGGCGGGGGTCGTCGTGCAGGCGTCGGGTCTCTTCAATCCTGGGGCGGTAGGCCGGCGGGACCGGCCGGCGGGTCGGCCGGCGGCGGCGACGCCGCAGTGTGACGGCTCGAATTGATGGCGGTCCGGCAGGGTGAGGCAGGGACGCGTCGCGTCGTCCTGCGGCGCGGCGCAGAGGGAGGCAGCGCGGTGGCGTGCTGGGGCGGCGCGGTCGGTGCGGGCCCCGGGGTCAACGGCGTCAGGCGCCGGTTGGGGCGCGCGCGCGGCCCTGGCCGCGGGAGGGAGGAGGAAGGGAGGGAGAGAGAAGAAAGAAAGGGGAAGGGGAAAAAAGAAAGGAGGAAAAGAAAAAGGAAAGGAAAAGAAAGGAAAGAAGAAAAGGAAGGAAAAGGGAAAGAAAAAATGGGAAAAAAATAGAGGAAAAGGTTTAGAAAAAAAATTGGGGAATTTGTTAGGGAAAAATAGGGGAAGGGTTTATGCGGGATTTTATGATTTTCCGGGCGTCGGCGTGATTTACGGGACGACGGTGATGGCGAGGCAGACCGGCCGGCGGGTCCGCGGCGTGCGCGGGATTCCCGGCACGGTGGCCGACCGCGGCGTTGGGAAGGCACGCGTGGGCGCTGGCCCGGGTGCGGGCGGTGCCGGCGGGATTCGCGGCACGCGCGCCGGGGTGAGAGGGAGGGACAGTGACTAGGGTTTGAAGGGGGTAATTGAGCTCGGCTGGACAGTTTTGAAAATACGCATGATTTATTAGGTGATTTATTTGGTGCTAAAAACGCGGGCGTTACAGTGGAGCACCGCTCACTCCCCCTCTTTAATCCCCTTCAGTTTCTTCTTCTAATCAAGCGCTCCTCTTGAATGCCGTTAAGGCCGCCGGCCGTGGCCATCGATGGCCGGCCGCCCGCCTCTTCCCCTACCGGAGCCCTTCTGCTCCCATCCTCACCCTATAAAACCCATGATCGAGCCCCTGCCTCGCCCTTTCCGCACTCGTGGACACCCTGCACCGCTCTCCCCTCTCGCGCGCGCCGTCGCCGATCGACCTCCGCCGCCGGACCATTGCCGGCCAAGCCGTCGGTGGAGTAACCCTTTCACCCTCCCTGTTATCTCTCTTTATCCGTCGCGAGGTGCTCACCCGTGGCCTCTCTCTGCCCCAGGTCCGCCCTTCTCCTCGCCGACCGAGCCATCTCCAGGAGTCCCGCCGCCCGCCGGAGCCGTTGGTCCCTGATCTCCGCCGTCTCTGCCCCTTCATCGCCGTTCTTCTCGCCGTAGCATTGCATCAAGGTGAGGAAAAGACTTCCTTCTTTTCTTTCTTGCACCCGAGGCGCTCTGCACCGTCGCCGTCGTGCGCCTTGTGTGCCGTCCGCCACGGCCGCCGTGGTGCCGCCACCGTTGCCCGAGCCACCTTCTCAAGCCCCTGGTAGGCTTCGCCGTCTCCTTAGCTTCGCGTAGGACCAAGCCCCATCGAGTTTGGAGCCCGGGAGGCCGTTTTGGCCGTCGCCGGTGAAGCTTCGGCGAGCCTGCGCCGTAGCGCCGCCCGGCGCCGCCATACTTCTTGACCCACCGCCTGCTGATCACCGTGTCCCCTCGATCAGAGATCAACGGTCCTGTTTAGATCGGGGTGTAACCCCTTAGCCCGGTCCACCGTGCACCCGTGGACCATGGTCCACAGCGCGGTCCACGGCCGCGCCAGCCGCCCGATCCGCGATGGACGGCCTGGATCGGACCCAACCCCTGGTCAACCGAGCCCGCCATGGCCGTTTTGCAAGAAAACCCTTCAAGTTTCTAATATCACAAGTATACCCTTCCACCTGTTAAAAACCCATGCAGTCAAGTCCTTTCTTTTACGTTTAGACCCCTGAGCTTTTAAGTTTTTCCCGACCGTCTGTGGTTAGATCGACGGCTCAGATCTATTCGCCGCCGAGTACCGGTCAACAGAGCCTTTTCTCGGCTGTTTCCCAAGAAAGCCCCTGAACTTTTCAATATAACAACCATGCCCTTCCACCTATAAGAATCCTTTCAAACAGGTCCTAGTTTTCTCGTTTTAGCCCTTAAGCTCTCTGGTTTTCCCACCCGAAGTCCATCCTTGATCTTTTGCGCATAAGCCCTTCGGTTTACATGCGTAATCATGTTTTAGCCCCCGGTTTCTTGCAGTTAGGTCCCTGGAAGCCCTGTTTCTTCACAGAAAAGCCCCTGAACCTTGTTTTAGCCATATCTTTTGCATCTTTTATCCGTTTTAAGCGTTCTTGGTGTCCACGCGACCGTCTTTTCAAGCCCGTCAGTTTTAGAACCTTGTTTTGGCTGTATCTTTTGTGTTTTAGCTCCGTTTCCATCGTTACAAGTTGCGTTAGGTTCATATCAACTCAAATTACGTGTTAGGACCAATGTTGAACATGTTCTCTGTTTTATAATTTGTTTAAATATTTAAATATGATTAAATTCTTATATACATGTTTTTCTAATTAAAATCTAATTAGAGTTTAACACGTGTTTTCATAAGAAAGTTGATATGATTAATACTAGTTAAATATTCCTTTCAATTAAAAGCTAATTAGATGTATACCTTGGTTTTCATAATCAAACTTAAATTGATTAATATTTATTCAATTTGCTTCCTATATAAAAGCAACATAGGTTATATCCTGAGTTTTCTTAATTAATCGTTAACTTGATTAATATGAATATAAATGTGTTTTTTAAATTATAATTTGATTAGTTCAACTCGAAATATAAAGATGAACGCATAGATGCTTTTACATGCTTCCTTTAAATTAAATGTTTAATTTGCATGAATCAAACTTGAATATTTATAGATAAAATTGGACTAGGCTTATACCATCTTTTAAATATAAAATAACTTGCTTAATTGTAAATAGGGTATTTCTTTGAAATAACCTATGCCCATCTTTATTAAATAAAAATATACCAAGCACATAGCTAGCTCTTGTTTGTGATCATCCAAAGCTTCCGATAGTTCCTAGTGCTTTTGTGTTCGCGTTCCTAGAGCAAACCCTTGTTCTCTCTTTAAGCTTTTCATGCTTGGTGTATTGTTTTGTTTATTGAATGTATTCTTGTGTGCTCGTAGACATCGTGCCAGTCTCAAGTGAGCAACCAGTTGGAGTGGATCAATAGCAAGTTTTTGAAGAAGAAGAACCCCAGTGTTTAAGCAAGGAAGACAAGTGGACTTCTCCCCCTGCATAATCTATTTTTGTCCCACACAACTTGCATGATAACTAAGTTTACTTTTAATTGCTGTATTGCATAAACTTGATGGGAAACCACCTTTTTAAGGACATGACTAGAATTTTATCCCTATTACCTTGGACAACCCTTTTAAATAAATGTTTTGGGTAGAAATGCTTAGTTGCTATAACTTGGGTTGGTTCAAATGAATCTTTTGCAATATGATGAATGTTGATCATGATAACTTTGGTGATATGTATATATGTGTGTGCGCTTATGGTTAATAACAAGATCATATGGTTTAATCGGAACATGGAGAACCACCCAGGAAAACAGTGCAACCACAGTCCATATGGCTCTGGCTTAGCCAATTAATTAGGTGTGTGGAATTATCTGACAGCCTTATCCGAGAGGAGCACATGGGGCCGGAGTTGAAGGGGTATAGCCCGGTTCTTTTGGGGTAGCAGCCTTTGCTAATGTGCTGACCACTAGGGAGGGTTATGGTCCGCTCCGCTGCTGTAACTGTCGCGGGTTGTTGGTCTTCTGCATATCTTTGTAAAGGCTTCGTAGCGTCCCTATGCAGCCACACCTCGGTAGTGTGGTATTGTGCCTGATCAGCACATGCGTGGTTGGGTCTAAAGTTCTTCGGAACTTTTACGCGAGCTGTGGTGAAAGTGTACAACCTCTGCAGAGTGTAAAACTGATCGATCAGCCGTGCTCACGGTCAAGAGCGGCCTGGACCCTCACATGATAATCAAACATAAAGATGGAATTAAATCGTGGTTTCTTGTGGGTTTCTGAGAAGAGATAGCTTTCCTAAATGCTTAAGTGGGATGGTATAAACTTACATCTAGTAAATAGGTGCTAGCTAATAAAATTTGACCAACATTAAAATGCTAACCGCTGCAAAACTCTTAGCCTATTCTTGATAGCCTTGCATCTTCCCCCACTTGCTGAGCTCCAACCATAAGTGTGCTCACCCTTGCTTACCCGCTGTTCAGAGGAGAACACTGGAGGAGAGTACTTCAGTGACTACGAAGAGTTTTGAGGCTTGCGTGCCCCAGTCATGTGCCTGTGGAAGCTGAAGATGGAGTTACGTCTTCATAGTTATCGTTTGATCGTTGTAAAGACCTTCGAGTCTAACGTCTGAGTGTAATAAAGAGATTATGTAATGGTTTAACTCTTGTACGTTTTTATTGCTGTTTATTGATATTTCACTCATGACGTCTATCATATGTGTGTAAACTTGATCCTGGCGCATATATGAGATGCATTTGGTTTTCTTCGGAAAATCAGGTGTGACATTTGGTGTCTTGTTCTGTGCATTTGGCCGTGTTTTTGGTTTTTCACAAACCACCACGCACAAATGATAATTAGTATTTGAATTTTGCTATTTTTGTATCTGTCAATTTTAAGAGTATTCTTCGCCTTGATTATAACGATTAGTTTGGTTCTTGCCTTAGATCAAATGTGCAGAAAATAGCAGCAACGATGGAGTTGAAATAATTGTAAAGGTAAAAGAACAAGGTTTTTTCATTCATGCTTAAAGGTAACAGAACAAGGTTTTAGCTTGAGGGTAAAGAAAAAGGTTAGGAAGCAAATAGCCAAATACTATTGACAACAGTAACCTGACTGCCGAAGTCTCAAGTCTACTGTCAACCTCTATAAGGTATCTTTCTACACCAAACTGATTTGAAACTTCCTCAGCTTTTGATACATTTGAAGAAAGTAGGCACAACCACTCACCAAATCGCAAGCGCCTTGATTCAAACTACTCTAAAGCGTTACTCAGGTATGCTCCAGAACTAGGAGAAACATATTAAACGGAAAACCCTCTTCACCGTGAATAACCCCAAAAAATCATTTTAAAATTTTAGTAAGAGTATAAAAATCACAATTTTGCGGGAGGTGGGATAGCATACAATCCACCAAACCTGACTCCATTTGTGTATGAAACCAACAAGACACAGCGAAGTAATATTTAAAAAGATGACAAATAAAATAAAATGACACATGCGCCATGCTGCCATGTTTCTCGTAATTTTAGGATCCATCAAAATTGCATTTTACAAATAAGCTTGAGCTTAGCTTGTAATTACGCCACTTTGTAAAATTTCCAGATATAGGTTTTAATCACTCTCTCGGTTTCTCCTATAGTAGAAATCTAATGAAAATCAAATGAGGTAAAAAAATAATTTCTAGAACCTGGTGACGATCCCAAGATTGAAAAAAAATCAGAACAAGGGTCCAATGTGTAATTTGCAGTAACGTGGTTGCAGACTTTAACGTTCAACTCGTCCTACCACTACCAGACCCGTTCCGTTCTCCTTCCCCGCGGCAGCGTCGGCCTCCGTTTCGTCCCGTTCCGTTATACATTTCTCGTCCCGTCCGCCCGACCCCACCCTCCTCCAGATCGAACAAACGGAAGCGACACCGCCGGCATTCCATTCCGACGCCCGCCCGCCTCGGAGAACAGAAGAGAACCCGTCCAGATCTCCGGCCGCCATGCCGACGGCCGCCGACCCCGCCGCGGCGCTCCCCCTCACCCTCGACCTCGAGGACTTCAAGGTAGGTCCTCCCTCCGATTTCGGTCTCGATTTTCGCCCGCGGCGTGCTGCGCGTTCACCGTGGGCGTGCGCGCGGTGCAGGGGGACTTCTCGTTCGACGCGCTGTTCGGGGGCCTGGTGGACGAGCTGCTCCCGGAGTACCGCGGGGAGGACGACGCCGCGCCCGCGCCGCCCCCGCCCCCGCCCGTGCTCGGGGCGGCCCCGCCCGTCTTCCCCGCCGTCGACGAGCTGCTCGGACTGTTCAAGCACTCGTGCAAGGAGCTCGTCGACCTCCGCAAGCAGGTACGTCGCGTCCTCTCCCCTCCTGATGGTGGCGCTGAATGCTGGCTGTGGGCTGCCTGCCTGACTGAAGTGAGCGGTTGGTTGGTGATTGCTGTTGTGTGCACTTATGGCTGGATGATTTCTGGTTTTTGGCTGACAGATTGATAAGAGGCTCCAGAATCTGAAGAAGGAGGTGGCGGTACAGGACTCCAAGCATCGCAAGACACTAGGGGAGGTTAGTTACCATGCTTGCAGTTTTTTTTTTAGTTGTCCATGTTTAGTGCAGTATATGCATTGTTCTAGGAAAATAGGTAATGGTAAGTAAATGAAAACGTGTAGATGACACCGGAAAGAACCATATGAAACCTATTTGCTCAGAAAGAAAAGCTCAAATTCCTTTCAGTCATAGCTATAGACGACAGTTGCAGACCCGATGGAGTTGTTTCATGTATACGTCTTGTTTATTTCTTTCCTCATATGGGATCCTCAGATAAAGGAATCTGATTCGTTTGTGTCAATAACTTGATGGCTTGATGCACTCTGTTCACCCCTTTCCGCAAAGGAAGGAAAATTGATAAACTGACCCTAGCCTCCACCGTATTCAATTAGTCACATGTAATTGTCCAGCTTTCTGGTTGACGAATAGAATTTAAGACTAGGGGGGGCATTTGTATTTTCTTATGTTTTAGATAACCAATAGAACTGGCATTCTTTAAAGAAAGATACGACCACATGAGTCAGTCAAGTAATTGGCCAAATAATCAGCCTTCAGTTGTCAGTTGCAACTTCATAAAGTATGGAGAAGCCATGGGACGGGAAAACACTCCCTGCTCTCATCAACTTAATATAATATATGACGTGGGCAGATTTCCCTCTAATTATCGTGCTTTTCCTGTTGAGAAGAGGCTCTAATCGAAGCTCATTTTGGTGGGCAGAGCCCTTTACTGAATTAATATTTGACAACCCTAAATAAGGTTGGGATTCTACACATACTAGTTGCTATATGAGTATCTAGCTGACTTCGGAAACACTACAAAAACTTTGCAAGTTGGGCTATTAGACTAGGAATAGGATACATAGGTAGCTACACAGATATCTGATATCTCAGCCACTTATAGGACTGCGGAGTCTGAGTTGGCTAAGGATCCAGCCAGGTCCATAGCATCTACAGTTTGTGTTTCGGTTGACATGCATTTGGTTATCTGGTATGGAGCCATCATTTTTTTCTTTTGTTTGAGTCTCTTTTGACTTCAATTTGCATGTTGGGGCTAGTGGTGGTTGTTGTGGATAATGCACCAGTCCATTGATTTATTGTCCCCACATGCTTATGATCCACTAGACCATCACGCAAGGAAATTCTAGGGAGACTTGTAAATTCTGTAAGCTCTTGGGTGTTCATTTGTCCCATACTCCCATGCAGCGAGCCATTGATGCTCAATGGTCAAGAATTCAAGATACATCAATTCAAACAGGGAAAAGTCCAAATTACTCCCCTCAAGTACAACCAAAGTCTGGATAACCTCCTAAAGTATTTCTTGGTTCAGTTCACCCCCTAAACTATACCATTTGGTTCAATTTACCCCTTAACTTAATTTGTCTTTTTTATTTCTCCATGCACAAGTGGAGTTTTGAGTTCAAATTTTGCAAGATGATAGAAGACAACACAAAGCATGTTCAAAAAATATATCATGAATTTTTCATCACTATTTTGATAGGGTACTATATTTAATAATAAAATTTATCATTGAGATACAGAATTATGCAAAAACTAACGATGAAAAAAATCATAAAATATTTTTCTAATATAGATTATGATGTCCACTACCATTTTGCAAAAACAAAAATGACAAATTGCATTATGGAGTAAGTTGAACCAAATAGCTAAGTTTAGGGGCTAAATTGAACCAAAACATGGTTTAGGGGGTTATATGGACTTTCTCTATACTTGAGGGTAGTAATTTTGACTGACTTTTGCCATTCAAATAAACCAGAAGTCTGAATGAAATTCAACATAGAATGACCATGGATACTAATTAAAAAGATGATGTTGAACTAATGGTTCACTTTTCTATTAATTGTTTTATTGTTCTCTTCAGCTTGAGAAAGGTGTGGATGGACTATTTGATAGCTTTACTAGGTTGGATTCCCGCATATCCAGTGTTGGTCAAACAGCTGCAAAAATTGGTGATCATTTACAGGTAATTCTTCTGTGCATGATTTATGCTTGTAATTACTGTACATGTTAGATGATTCTGAGGTTGTGACTTTACTCTTCCGTTTAGTTTTTTTTGTTGATTTATGTTTAATAACTTCTTGTCTTGTCTTTCAGAGTGCAGAATCCCAGAGGGAAACTGCTAGTCAGACGATAGATCTCATCAAGGTAACATACTTGTTTGTATGTTACCTATTTCCATGGGATAATGTTTTTGCATGACCTCATTTAAATGAATTTGAGATATGCTTCCATTGTAGTATCTAATGGAGTTCAACAGCACACCTGGGGACCTTATGGAACTTTCTCCTTTATTTTCCGATGACAGCCGTGTTGCTGAGGCTGCTTCAATTGCACAGAAATTGCGTAAGCTCTAACTGAGCTGTGGCATATTCTTATGTTGTTTTTCTTTCCTTCTGCTGGTCAGCACTCATTAGTTGATCAATATTTAATAGGAAAACACCAGTCTACTTTGATGTATGCATGTATTTTTCTAAAATCTAAGGACTTCTTCGAGCAAAGTAGTATTATTATCATTTCCCATTATGTCAATGAACTCGAGTGTATTCATGCTGCTCAATCAGTTGCATGCTATGATAATGTAGGATCATTTGCCGAGGAGGATGTTGGTAGACATGGTGTAACACCAGCTGTAGGCTCTGCTAATGCAAGCCGTGGTTTGGAGGTTGCTGTTGCGAATCTCCAAGAATATTGTAATGGTCAGTTTGCTTCCTTTCTGCTTTCTATAGAGGTTCTCTTTAGTATGTGATGGTGAATTATTATTTTTTGTGCAGAACTGGAGAATAGATTATTGGCTCGGTTTGATAGTGCATCACAGAGACGGGAATTGTCTACAATGGCAGAATGTGCTAAAATATTGTCACAGGTATGCATTTATGCAAGGAACAGGGTACTGCAGCATGCTGATATTATCCATTATTGTTTGCAGCATCAACAACAACTACTTCTCATGGTCATTATTGTAGAATTCCATGAATTGTAGAATAGATGAAAAATCCACCTGGTTCATATTTTGAAGTTGAGTACTTGGACTGACTATCTGAGGGGATTAATGTAATAGCCACTTGTTTTTAAAATTTTGAGCTATTAGTTTTTAGACTGCAAAAATATAACATAAAAAATGTGGCTGAAGACCTGGATCTGAGTTTTTTAGCAACCTTACATATATGATGCTGAGTTAGGACTTGTCAGTAAGAAAATTGTGAGCATTTGTGCAATGACCCTTGAGAGGCAGGTGGTGCTGGTTTAGTTGTTAAGGGTGTGTGTGTGGTCTGGTCCTAAAAGAAAGTATTGGTGTAATAGTCCTTTCTAGATCCTTTCATTCATCATTATGGTCCAAGGTGATGAATGGTTATTTTGTAATTGGACCGTTTTTTCTCTCTCTTAATATAAAGATACTCAGCTCTCCTGCGTGTTCTATAAAAATGCATTTGTGCAATAGAAGTGGGAAAAAAAAAATTATGTTTCGGCTTGAATATGTAGCTTGGATACTATAAAAGGCTAATTGAATAAAACTAAACTATAAACCTCTGCAAGCCCAAGAATCACACGAGTAACTTCTGTAGAAAGGAACTTGGACTTATTATTTAAGGCCAAATATATACTTGCTTTTGGTCCTGTTTTAGGTGCTAGTCTATGCAGGCATATAGTACTATTTAATTTTCTCTATTACCTTCTAGGGTTTACTTGTTTCTTAAAAATATTTTCCATGGTACATTGATTTTAGTTCAATCGAGGAACCAGTGCTATGCAACACTATGTTGCAACACGGCCAATGTTTATTGATGTGGACATAATGAACACTGATATTCAAGTTGTTCTGGGCGATGAGGGGCTGCAAGCTGATTCCAATTATATTGCGGATGGTTTATCTACATTGTACAAGGAAATTGCAGGTGTTTAAAGGCTACATTCTTTACAATTTTTGTTCAAGAGCTATACTTCGATGATGTTTACTTTCAGCACTCTAATATATTATGCTTCTGTTCAGATACTGTGAGGAGAGAGGCAACTACAATAACAGCCGTCTTTCCTTCTCCGAATGAGGTCATGGCAATACTTGTGCAGGTATGTATTTTAAATGGCACTCTGAGTCTGTGTGATTGCTGTGATTTATAAATAGATTGACTATTGTTATTTGCTTTTCAGCGAGTGCTAGAACAAAGGGTAACAACTATTCTTGATAGAATTCTGATAAAGCCGTCTCTTGCTAGTTTGCCACCCCTAGAAGGAGGCCTTCTACAAGTAAGTGTTATGCTCTATAGTATTTCCATCATGCTTTTTGCCACATCATGCAAGTGTGATGTCCTGCTGATGTCAAATTAAAATGGCAGTATCTAAGAATTCTGGCAGTTGCATACGACAAAACAAAAGAATTGGCCAAGGACTTGCAGTCTATTGGTTGTGGGGATTTGGATATTGAAGGTATCATGCACTTTTTTTTTCTTCTTTTCATCTTTTGTTGTTCCATGCTATAAATCCATGCGAACTTTTTATCATTGTACATTTCATATGGTTATAGGGCTAATTTCGATCCTTGCAAAGGGATACATCACTTTACCTTATTCTGTTTGTATAATGAATCTGAATATCGGGTGATGCATTAGATAATACATACTTGTAGCACTACTATTTGTAGAGTGATTAACAGTTTCGATTACTTCTGAGTTGATCTAAAAAAAAGATTACTTCTGAGTTCTGAGGCAGTAATCATTTGGTTTGGATGGCCTATTGGTTCATCACCTTAAATGGTTAAAATCATAGCTCTGAGTATCATCCATTAACATTTTGTAAGGCAGTTGCAGGTTTGTTGGTTGTCATTACGATTCTCTCTCGTTTTTCAGGTCTCACCGAGTCCATATATGTTGCTCACAAAGACGAGTACACGGAATTTGAGCAGGCATCACTCAGGCAGCTATATCAGTCAAAGGTTACAAATTTGTGTATTATTAAATGTAGCCGTTTCAAATATTGTTTCTCTGTAAAAAAAATCATTTCAAGTACCACTATTGTAAAATTAAGCTGTTGTGCAGATGGCTGAACTAAGAGCTGAGGCTAAGCAACAATCTGAGTTATCAACCGGCTCAATCGGACGTGCAAAAGGCGCATCTTTGACTACATCACCACAGCAATTGATATCTGTCACTGTAGTAACGGAATTTGTTCGTTGGAATGAGGAAGCCATAGCCAGATGCACACTTCTGTTTTCTCAGGTTGAACCATCCACCTAGCCATTTCTTTTCTTATTCATTATTTGTGTTTATGTATAGTCATTTCTCATGTTTGATTCAATCTATAGTTTTGTTGCTATTTGACTACCCCCCCTCTCCGGCAATGAATCCTAAATTTGAATAGTAATCTTAAGCAGTAGGTGTGTTAATTTGAACCGGGGTAGTGTTTTATGGTACTGGCTTCTTTATTTCTCCGTAATATAATGATGGCAGACGCCGTGCTGCCGGTTTGAGGAAAAAACTACTGAACTTGTTTCTTATGTAAAATTGCAAGTCCATATACCTTGTTAACCATTGTTCTGGCTGGAGTACTAACTATAAGTAATATCTTTGCAGCCTACTGCTGTTGCAGCTAATGTGAGATCCATATTTGCATGCTTGCTTGATCAAGGAAGTAAATAACCATGAACTTTTATTGTTTGAATAATATAGAAGTTAATGCCTGTCAGATGACAAGGTTTGTTGCTATAGGTGAGCCAATACTTAACTGAAGGGCTTGATCGTGCTAGAGACAGTTTAAATGATGCTGCTGCTCAGCGGGACAGATATGTCATCGGGTCAAGTGTTAGTAGAAGAGTGGCTGCTGCTGCTGCTTCTGCAGTAAGTCTTCTTTCTTTCTCTTCAGTCTACTGTCCATTTTTAGCAGTAAAAAATGGCTCTATCCGAAAGTTGTCCTTCTGTTTACTGTTCATTTTTTGGCAGTCAAATACGGCTCTGTCCAAAAGTTAAATGTATGGGAGACTTATCTGTAGTTGAAATATTTGCAGGCTGAGGCAGCAGCTTCTGCTGGTGAGAGTAGCTTTAGATCCTTTATGATTGCCGTGCAGCGTTGTGCCAGTAGCATAGCTATTCTTCAGCAGGTAATCTGTGCTGATAACTATTTTTGAACTTGCATCCTTGGCTGCTAGCAAGTGAAGTCAATGAACCATGCTTGATTTTTTCTGTTCATTCTCTGCAGTTCTTCTCAAATACCATATCTCGACTGCTCCTGCCTGTCGATGGTGCTCATCCATCTGCTTGTGAAGATATGGGGTCAGCTGTATCAGTGGTTGAGGCGGCTGCACACAAAGGACTGCTACAATGTATTGATACTGTTATGTCTGAGGTGTGCGCCTTTTCTCGTTTCAAAATATGAACTGTGTGGGACCACATTACTAGCAGTTTGTGTCTTGGTACTAAATGGTTGAATCACATCAGTCATTTTTCGCTTCACTTGTCATTCTGTATGTTTGGTGATGCATAGGCATGATACTTATGGCTTGGCCTTGTAGGTCGAAAGATTGTTGTCTTCAGAACAGAAGGCTACAGATTATCGGACACCAGATGATGGAGCTGCACCAGATCATCGGCCAACTAACGCTTGCATAAGGTGATCTGTTCTATGTTTAATATTTAGCATGATCCAATATAACTAATTTTGTGTCTTGGTTACTTCAGAATTGTAGCCTATCTCTCTCGTGTTCTTGAGGTTGCATTCAATGCCCTTGAAGGTCTCAACAAGCAGTCCTTTTTGACTGAGCTGGTAAGTTCACAATGACCTTGATTTTCATTTTTTAGGGGGTGAATTACAGTCATGCAAGAACAGGGTTGTGGGACAGTTATCCTACAATATACATGGGGAACGGTCCACTATTTCACTGTAGTACAGCGATCATGCAAATATCTGTTATTCCTTCTCATGACTGCACAATAGTGCTTTTATTAAGTTTTCCTTGTGTACTTTATTACAAAGTAGGAAAATACAGAAACTAGATGGATGGCAATTTGGCAAGACAGCCTCAAACACATTTGTATGAGTTTGAGGAGCAAAAATTATGCTTGAAACCATAAACCCTAAAACATCAAGACAGCCTCAAATACAATGGGGGAGACTTGTGAAACCCTAAACCCTAGACTTGTGACAAAATGAAACCGTGCTTGAAAATTAGGCCTCAAACACATTTGTATGAGTTTGAGGAGCAAAAATCCTACTTTTGCAAGTTTACTGTCCTGATCAGCTTGATAGGACCTACTATTCAGTTTACTAGAGAAATATGTTGAGCAAACTGCTGCTTTTGACATGTGTGCTATTGCTGATATTCATATTGATATGGTGACTGCTGGTTCTGATATTCTATGCAATATTTTATTATCATGTCCAATATGTACTTTAGATAACCTGATCTGTGCCTTTAGGGAAATCGTTTGCACAAGGGGCTGCTTAATCATTGGCAGAAGTTCACATTTAGTCCCAGGTACTCTTCTACCATTTCCAAATAAATTATTTATGTCCTTATTTTTATATTTTGGCGTCCTGGCTCATAAGCGTCTTCAGTTCTTTTCTGGAGCATTACTTTGTTAGTCCTGTGATATTTCACCTCCATTTTTTATTGGCTTGATTGGATAATGTTAGATTCATCAAGTGTCTTTCTAAATGGTAAATTGAGCAAAAGAATCAAGTAAACAACCTTGAATTGATTGGATTATAAATTTATTGGATAGTTTCTCATTTTCTTTTGTGATTATGGAAATTTGGCAACTTAATTTAATAAGAAATGTTTTGTCAAGCACTCAACATTCTGCCATATTAAGCTGTCCAGTATTGATTACTTCAGTTTCCCATGGCCTTTACACGCAAAGCTAATTTTACAATCACCCGGAACTTGCCTCCCCTCTGGTCGATTTATGGTGTTAGGGATGAAAGTGGGCACCCAATGGTTAGGTCCAGGTTACCATTTTAGTTCATGATGCTGCATGCATTATGTAAAAGTGCATGTTTACCAAGTTTGATTGATGGAGTGGTTGTATCTACTATCTAGTTTGAGTTCAGGAACATCAACACTAAGAACGTGTAATGCAGTAATGGCCATGAGTCCATGAACTACTAGAATTGCTGTGGACACCCGCCCTTGCAAAGTGGTTATCTTGGCAGAGCCTTACTTTACAGTGCCTTTTTTGTTTTATTGTAGTGGTGGCCTACGGTTGAAACGTGACATAACTGAATATGGGGACTTCGTTCGTAGCTTCAATGCCCCCTCCATAGATGAGAAGTTTGAACAGCTGGGAATGTAAGTGTTGTATTTGTGGTTTCTGTCATGATGTTTGTGCAAATTTGTCACTAATCTTTACTCTTATCCTGCAGCGTGGCGAATGTCTTCATTGTTGCTCCAGAAAGTTTAGCATCATTGTTTGAAGGAACCCCGAGCATCCGGAAGGATGCCTTGAGGTTGTGTCTGCATATAACGTTTAATGACATTTCCAGAATCAGTCACGGTTTTGTTAGGACCTCAGAACTGACTTTGGGGGTTTGTATTACATTTCAGGTTCATTCAGCTCAGGGATGATTATAAGACGGCAAAAATTGCATCCATGCTTAATAATATCACGGCCGAATGATTGTATGGGAGGGTGCATGATGTTTGAGCGGCATACACTTTGTTGCTGTTTGTCTAGCGGCTGTCAAATGCTCGTTGGTCCTCGCAAATGGTTTCTGACAGTTGGTACTGCCTGTATAGCTGAGCTTCGAAATTACTTTGATTCTTTGGGTTCCCACCATCTATTATCTTTTCCTTTCATTTTTGGCTTGCTCAATTTGAGCTGTACATGTGGTTCCACCCCCAAGGCTTATGTTACCTGTGTAAAGCATTAATTATGTAGAGAAATTTACTTGGGGTTGCTACAAACACTATGGTCATCGTAGCTAGAGCCAGCCAGTCAAATTATCTTTTCACTGCTGTGTGGTGGTCTCGTCTACCGCTGGGTACAAATAACTTGGCGAGCATCAGCTAAAGTTTTCCTTCAAGGAACTCGACAATCCCTTTTTAACTTCATTTTAGGTGAAAAAGTTACCTGAGGCCTCTGTTTTGGAACATGATAATCTCCCTCTAATCCATACGGATTGGAATGGCTGCAACTCACATGGATTGAGTGAATTGGTTAACTAAACAACCTCTGATGAGTTTTACTCGAATACCACCAGAAAATGTGAGGAAAAGGACGGTGATGTGGCCTGTTTGACTTTCGAATCTTATGAGTACGAACATCCTTGACACTGGTGTGTTTAGGCGAAGTCTGCACAATATTAATGGCACCTCATTAACATTTTAAAAATGCTAAGCTCTACTTAAAACCGTTGCCACATATATAATAGTTGTCTGAAAAATTGGATGGAATTCTAACAATGGATCATTGATGGCATGGCCAAAAAAGGCTGTTAAACTAGATCATAAAGTTCTTGCAATGGTGTGGATGAGGAGAGAAGCGAGTGTTTTCCGCTCAACAATCACCGGCTTATTAGCATCTTTAGAGCCTCTTTGGGAGCAGAATCGGCTCCAGGAGCGGCTCCAGAACTGAGATGAAAGCAGTGCTTTTAAGAAGAGTTCTCTCTGGTTGTTCATAGAAGGTTCTTCATAGAGCTAAACCTTCTTTAAAGTTGGAGCTTGACTCTGGGTTTTGTAATAAGTTACCATAGCTCTCTTTTCCATTTTTTCTTTGGACCTGTGGCCTTGTAACGCTGTAAATATCTTTTTCATATATATATAAAAAAGCCAGTAGAGGCCTCCCCTGCTGTTTCCTAAAAAAAACGGCTCTGGGCGGAGCCCTGCCAAAGGATTGTTTTGGCCCTGGCTCCGGCTCTGGAGCCCTGCGCTCACTGGAGCTCTTTTGGCCGTGCACAGCCACAAAAGAGTGGTTTCGTCCGGCTCCATCAGGCTCCATGCCACTTTTGCCGGCCCTGCTTCCAGGCGGGCACAGGCGGAAAGCCGAGCGGCGGTGGGGCGGTCGTTCCGGCAGGGCGGGGCAGCGCCGGCGCGGCAGAGCGGGGTGGAGGCGCCGGTGTGGAGGAGCCAGCGCGGCAGCGCCTCCTTCTCCAGCCGCGGAGCAGAGCATGCCGACGCAGGGGAGTCCGCGAGGTGAGTGGATAAGGATAAGGAGGAGAGGAGGAAAAAAAGAAGAGAGGAGAAAAAGGGAAAAAAAGAAGGGAGAGGAGAAAAAAAGAAAAGGAGAAAAGAAAAAAGAAAAAAGTGCAAGCAAGGGCAATTTCGACTTTTTACAAGTGAAGCCATTTTGCCAAACATTTTTCGAAACGGCTCCAACTCCATTAGAGAAGCCACTCCACCAGAGGAGCCGGAGCCAGAGCTGTTTTTTGGAGGAGTCGGAGCCTTGCCAAACAGGCCCTTATATTGATGAAGTGCAAGATACAAGACTGGACATTTTAACTACATGTAATATCTGTTACTAAAAAACTATGTGTAATATCTAAAAAGCGTAGTGGAAACTAATATATTCACTTTAAATAATACAATGTATACACTTGAATATTTGTATTTGTATACATGCATTTGAACATTTGGGTTGCATGCATTTGAGCAGCATGTGCATGTTGAATTTCAAAGATTGCTGTTCTCTCATGTGGTAGATATCTAAAGGCACTTCTATCTCAAAACGTATTTTTCTAGCATTCATATATGAGGATCCTGAAAATTAATTTGCGCTGGCAGCACACCAGCATAAAGCACTATTGTGCTGGCACATGATTATAGATTTCTGGGCTGTTTCCAAATCCAAGTAAATACGTTTACAAATCTATATTTTTATTTAATTTTTTTGAAACCAATTAAATAAGTCCAAAAATTGTTAAAACTCATACGCAATAACATGTATGTAGTCTAATACATGTAAAATTATATTGGGACATATAAGATATTTTTTGGTAAGTTAGCTTATAAGCATGAAAGTTTGTATTGAGTTATCTGAAACATTGTAAGTAATACATTCATTTGTGAACAATATATAGTCAAATTTGTCTTGATATTGGAATTTTTATGGCAAAGCTAATCTTTCATATATTTTCATGATTTGAGCTAATTAAAATGGAACATGTGTCTTTACCGCCATTTTCTAGACCTTTTGAGTCTTATTTGTGAAAAAAATATTTCAAATATCAATTGATTTCAATAAACATACTTATAATCGTTTAAACCTTAAAATAGTAAATCTTCTATTTTTTTTTGAAGCTATTGTGTAAGGACATACACATAGCCTAATACAGGTCAAATGGAATATGTTAGATAATGTTGTTGTCTAGCTAGTTTGAAACTTTTAGCCCTTTGAAGAGCCACAAATTGAAAAGAGCATATCCACACATGAGAGATGCATCTATGTTGGTTGGCAACATCTGGGCTTGCCAGCACAAATCTATCTACAAATTTTCGTTTTGCTTCCAAATTTTCCAATGCAAGTAAATCAGTGTGTTGTTTTCTTTTTGAAAATGCTACAAAAAACATATATATAGTCTCATACATGTAAAGATTATATTGGGATATACATGAATTTTTTTTGGCAAGTTACACTAGCTTGAAAAGTTTGACTTGCGACATATTAAACTTTGCAAGTAAAGTATACATTTGTGAACAATGCATAGTCCAATTTTCTTAAGTATATTAGAAAAATTATGTCAAGGTTGTGCACTAATAAAATTATTCCATACCAATGTCACTAGTAGAGAAGTTCACATCAATGACAAAACACTTTCGTCACGGAACAAGCCAAATTCGTCATTAAAAACCTTCTGTGACGAACTTATGACGATTCTGAAATCGTCATAGAACACGCGTCACATTTGACGCACCGTGACGAATCACGCAATTTGGTCACAGAACTGCTCCTTTTCCGTGACGGACACGGTTTTCGTCATGTAATAGCTCGTCTTCTATGACTAGAGAACATCGTCATAAAATTCGTCATGAAAGTGACCGCCACATGACGTCATGCACACAGGCAGCTGACGTGGCTCGGTGTCACTCTGGCAGCTGACGTGGTTGGCTGCCACACTGGCTGTTGACGTGGCTCGGTGCCACGCTGGCTGCCTACGTGGACAATGACATGGCTGCCTACAAGGACAATGACGTGGCTGCCTACGTGGATAATGACATGGCTGCCTACATGGACGATGACGTGTCTAGCACTAATGACATGGCAATCGCAGCCCATTTAATAAATGGGCCCAATTTAGAACAGGATCACTAGCTATTTTCAAGTAAATTCAACTCACAACACAATTCATCAAAAAATTAGTTTATTTAATAGAAGAATCCATTCGGCCACAAGACATACAAAATTTATCCAAATCAGATACAATCACAGGTTTACATTCATGAAATAATACTAATAAATCAACCAAAATTGACTCCCAGCCAGAATCAATAGAAGTTTCAAAAACACTCTGGGTCATTTTGGTTCCACCACCAAGAAATTAAGGTCAATTTGGTTCCTGAAATTAACAGACCAAATGTAATCAGTGTTTCTGCCAGAGGCAAAAGGAATAAAAAACAAAGCAAGAGCTCTGAGTCAATGACATATTGGACTAGAAATTTCACAAATGAGTATATTACTGCACTATCATAAATAATGAAAGTTATAGATAAGCTATGATTTGAAATACAACTATTCAATGGAAAGTAATAAATGTAACAAAGAACAAACATCTGAGAGGTCAGAGACTGAGAGTCCCATAACTAATTAATACACTTTCTTTGGAGGATAAAGTTCAAAAATGATGATACAAGAACAAAACAAATGAATGGTAAATTATGCATGGACGCAAAAGCTAGCACTAAAGAGATCCTTAGACTATTACTGAACACAAGCATAAACCTGTTTTCGTTAAGTGTCCATGCAACTCTAGTGTTTGGTCGATTTATGAAACTGAATATAAGCAGAATATAAAGGTGTATTTAACCCAGAAATGAAATTCATAATCATAAATAAACATGCCTTTTGGGAACAGATTTCTAGGGAATCCCCAGTATTAATTGGCAAAAAAGAGTGAACCCTGTCCAAAACCACCATGTGTTAAGAGTGTGAAATTCATAGCTTACAGCCATGAAGGAAAACTGTGAACATTCATTTAATAACAGATTGGCACTTCATTGAACATTTGTGACAAGTGAGCCTACGGCTGAGTACATATCCAGCACACTCTACAACCCAGGAAAATGTTTGGATTCATGCAGACATCAACAATCAAATTTCTGTATGAGGGTATGACAACTGAAACAGCTTGGTTCTTAAATTAAGCAGCAGCAGCAACACTTAGCTGTATATAAAAGCTACAGCAAGAAGGCAAAGAAAAGGAGGTTTAAACTTGCACGTGCTTTTGCCCCCAAGCGTTTCCAAATGTTAAATATTGATATCCGATAATCGCATGCAGATGTAACGGATAGGACAAGGATGGCAGTAAACCAACCATATATAAGCCTTGTGGCTCCATTTAACACTTACCCAGTGTGATAGTCTCTTGGCAGGTAAACGTCCCTCACAGGACCAAACCTTTCAAAAGGGACGCGGAGCTCCTCAGGCCTGCATAGTTGTGTTAACGAAGCATAAGTGCTGAGCCAATTTAACAGGCAACGCGCCAAAACAATGGGAGAAGAGGATGGAAACAAGGCAAGAGTGTGTATACCTGCATCTGAGTGGAATGTTGCGGACGAGGAGGCTGACAGAACCTTGGTCACCGCCGCGGCCTCCACGGCCACCGCCACGCCACCACCACCGCCGTACCCTCTCCTTGGCGGCGGGCTTCTTCCCCTGTCACCATGTCCTCTCCTAGGAGGGCTATGGTACGCGGGGCTGTACCTCCTCATTGCTGCTGGTACCTGCAGCACATATGCATTGCGAAAGTTGATTCAGTATTCTCATGGAGATGAAGGGTAGAAAGCAAATTCAGGATGGTGTATATACGCATCACCATCATCGAACGAAGGAATCAGGAAACATTCGTCATTCAGACCATCAAAGGAATCAGGAAACATTCGACATTCAGACCATCACTCATGGAGATGAAGGCGTGCATCGATTAGACCAGCAGCCACGGCCTGGCCTTCCGCGCAGGGCTGCAGCGAGGCTGCCGCGGCGGAGACGAGCTCGAGGGGCGCCGCCGCCCCTCCGGATGTAGTCCGTCGTGTCCTGCAGCGCTCCCTCGCACGGGACGCCGCCGCCGCCGGGTTCCACGGCCGAGCCTTCCTCCTGTGAACGAGCACCACCACCGCGACATCACAAACGCAACATCGGTGAGGAATTGAGATAGAGGATCGATCCGCGTGGGGAGAGGGGAGACGAAAAGGGGGCACGGGACGGAGAAACGCGTACCCTCGGCGATTGCGAAGCAGCCCTGCAGGTCGTGGTCGGCGGCGGTGTAGTCAGGATGATGGTGTCGATGGCGTCGGACATCCTCACCGTCTTCCTGGCCGCCGCAACCGGCGAGGCGAGGGCGGGAGGATCCGCCGCGGCGCGCCGCCGCCGCCGCTTGCTTCCTCTTCCATCGAGCTAGACCTGACCAAAGAGGGACGAAGGAGATGGGGAGGCGACGGGGCCAGCGACGTGCTGGATCTGAGATGGGGAGGGGAGAGATGGGGCGCAGCACAAGGCTGGGGAGGAGAATGGAGGGAGGAGTGGGGCGCACGGATTAAGGTTGCAAGGGGAGCTGGTTATATACCATGGTAAAATTAGTAGAGCCGTCGGATCGACGATCGACGACCAGAAAAAATTGGGCCAAACAGACTGAAATGGGCCGACAATGGCCCAGATTTGTGTTTGGACCCGTTTAAGCAAATATAATATTTATTTTTTTCTTTTTTCTTTTTATTGTACCATTATGAAGTAACACTTAAAATAATTATCATATATGTATAAATATATTTTTTATATATACTAGTATGCATATAAGTTGTCACCTTATGTTTATCATAACATTAGAAAATATGAAGTTATGTTAGCATTTGTGGCCCGCCACCGCCGCTAGTGCGGGCCGATGTGTTAGAAAGAGGCTAATATAAATAATTTAAAAGCAAAAAACACATAACTACTTATGGTGTAGTGGTTGGGAGCGGTGACGGGACGGACACGTAGGTGGGGGCGGGTGACCGGGCGGACACGTAGGCCATGGCGCGGCCAGTGTGCCGCTTTGCAGCAGGAAGGATTCCAAATTTCCCCAGTCGTCTGCCGCGGCGCAGCGTACAAACACAACACCATGCATGGGCTGGGGGAGGCGAACGAAGGTGCAGTAGCAGTACCGCGCGTGCTGTGCGGTGACTGTTTAATTTGTTCAATTTATTCTTATCTTACATCTTTACTTACGCATTCTAATGTTCACTTTTTGCAAAAAAAATTATTTTAGTACATTATTCATTCGTGCAAATTTAAGAACCTAAACGATGACGGTAGCGAGTAGCGACATACGATGTTCACGTAGGCCATATATACAGAAAGTAGAAGATGCCTGATTATAACTCTGTTCAAAGCTTTTAAAAATGTTCCCATGGATTGTCGTCCCCTGATCTTCTTTTAGTATCTTCTAGCTTCTGCATTTTGTTCTCTTCTAGCCTGCAAAGGTTTTTTTTTTAAAGAGAACATGCAAAGGTTTGGAATGTGACAAGCAAGACCATATGGCATTGGTAATAGGACTCGTAGTCATGCGGTCGTGAACTCGTGATGCTATGCTGATGAGTGATGACCGCCAAAAACAGCTACACGGTACATGCTTCTTTGTAGCTTGTTCAAACCAAATTGCAGGTTGTCACCTCATGCATGAGTCACAGAGCTCTGGCATTTGCTGCCGACCAGGCTGGTGGGCGATAAGCCCATTTTTAGAGCCTTCCAAGGCCCCCAAATTGTCAGGTTTACAAGAAGATTGCAGGTGTTGCAGGCGTCGCATGGCAACGACACATGGCCTTGTACTCTTGCGGTCTCTGGGCTGCTCCTCTTCGATCCCGAGCATTGACTGCCTGATTGGGGAATGGAGAATCTGAATCTGAATCCTCGGCCGAGCGAGGCCATAGTTGGCCAGTGGAAAAAATGAGCACAAACATATTGAATGTAAAGGAAAAATACAAATTTATATGCACAGTTCGAACCTTGACCTCTTCTAGATCCTTATTTTCTTTTTTCAAGTTGTTTTGTGCTGATAACATTGTTGTTCTGTGACGCTAGTTTGCTTTCGTCATTGGTTCCTCACAGACAGAATTGGAATGATTCATCTGTGACGAAACAGGTTCGTTGTTCGGTGACCATCCTCTGAGTTCGTCATTATTTTGAGTGATTTGGCACCGTCACTCGTTATCTGTGACGAAATTACAAAATTCGTCATGGTAAAGACCACTTCCATGACGAATAAACGAAACGTCACTACCAAATCGTCATAGGTATTAACATTTCTACTAGTGTGTATATACTTTTAGGATCACATTTTTATATAATTAGAATTCTTTTCGCCAAAAGATCAATTAGCAATGTATCTAACAAAACATGTGAATCTTTCATGATATGAGTTAAAGTGGAAGATGTGTCCTTAACTAACATATTCTTACAAAAATTTTGATCTTATTTGTGAAAAAGTTTAAATACCAATTCATTTTTAAAATCCTTTAAATATTGAAAATAGTAAACCAGTTCTATAATTTTATAAAATCACATACAACAAAATATGCATAGTCTAATATATGTTAAAATATTGGGACAAGATAACGTTTTTGGCTAGTTATAAACTTTTGATACTTCATTGACACATAAATTCAAAAGAATGTTTGTGCTAACGGGTGATTTAAACGCCCGTAAGCATAGATGTAGGTCATTTACATACACCGGTGGGCGCTTAAAATCTTTTGTATCTGTGGTGGCGGTTCTTTGTGGGCTAAGCCCCTAGGTCTTTTGTGATGGCAATTGGCAATCATCGCGTGCCTGCTAGCATGTAAAAACCATGTGTTAGCACAAATTGTTTCTAGTGTACGTAGTGGATAAGGACTTTACGTAGGGCACTTTGATCATATATGCCAATTTCTTAACTAATTAAAGAGATCCGTAAGAGGATTTTATTCCTGTAATATTATGTGCTTACATTTTGTGTCACCAATGTGCCAAGGCCTCAGTTTAAAGCAGTTTACGCGACATTCAGTCCCACTGTTAACATTCTGCTTGGTATGGTTGTCACCTTTATATCAAAGCTAAAAAAAGAAAAAGTGAGAGAGAAAAAAAGAGAAAGTTGTGACACTAAAGACGTACTAGAGAGCTTCTTCATTACTGTTAGTGTCGCGCAGCTCTCTGTGCGCTTTATCTTTGTGATGATTTATTTCCTGTTCCCATATGTCGATCTGTGCTCTTCCGCAGTTTTTTTTTTGAGAAAATGAACGAGTAACAAAGTACAACAGGGGATCCTCGCCTCTTTATCATCACATGTCACACACATGACGCAACAAGAGTGAAAGTTTCTTTGTCGTCATACAAACAGATGGCGTACGTGCAGGGCTCGAACGTACGTAGGCATAATAGACTAATAGTGATACATATGAGCGATATCAAACATATCAAACTAATTAGCACTCCAGCAGAGCTCGCAGAAGGCTCAGATTATTAATCACGTCTGGAATAAACTTGCACACTATCACAACCAGATTACACACCGCCCGCCAGACTACTAATACCAAAGAGTAACTAACAGGAGGCAAGCAAGCCGCTGCATGGTTGCAGCAAAACTGCAGAAGCAAAACAAACAAAACCACACAGGTACAACGACCACATAAGAGGAAGAGGAGGAAGCAGCAAGCAAAACGACAGGTACAAAAATTAAAGCTCAACTCAATCTCACTATCTAGCAGACACTAACACGCCTCCTGACGTCAGATGTGACATCGACATCGTCCTCGCCGTCTTCTGGCTCCGGCATCTGAAGCTTGTCTGCCAAGGTGTTGGCCCCCTTTAGGGTGACGATGAGCCAGACTACGGAGAGGAACTCGCCTCCCTCACCCAAGCTCTTGGCGTGCAGGTAGCCCCTGCACATGCTGGCGGAGTAGCAGAGCATGGCCACCCACACCCGGTACATCAAACGCCACCGGGTATCGGCGTCCTCGATGCCTATCAGCTCCTCCGCGAGCAAGCAAGCGTCTAGGATAATAGGGTATCTTATGCTGGAGTCATTTGCGAGCTTGTCGGCCTCGCCCTTGATCTTCCTTATGTCATCGTCATTGAGCTGTTGATTGCCCTCGAGTTTGTGCTTGATGTCTTTGGCAGCTTCATCAGCAGTGAGGATGCGCTCCATGTGTTTGCTGGCTCGAGCGAAGAGATGCTGCCTGCTGCCGGTCATCAGCATCTCGGCGCGAAAGTTGAGCAGGTGGGCCATGTAGTTGGAGATTGCCTGCGTGCGTAACTGAAGATGCTCCTCCGGAGAAATCTCGGCAAGCTGCTTCTTGGACCGGCGCTGGGACGTGTCTTTGGGTAGCAACCTGCGGAAGCAGAGATCTGTGGCGATGTGCCAGGTGAGCACGCTCTTGTCGAACGATATCCGGAGGGCGCGTTTTATCTGAGTGCGGCATGCTGCGCTCATGAGACGAGCGTCGTCGCCTAGAGCCCAGTTTGTGCTGCCTTGGGAGAAGCTTCTGTAGGTGGAAAGGTCGAGGCCCTTCACTTCCCCAACCTTCACCAGATCCATGGCAAAGAATCCGATAACCATGCCATACAACTCAGGGCGCCTGAGCTCAAAGAATTCTTCACTGATCAAGTTGATCTCCGTGGCGCAGTTGAGGAGCCACCCGGTGCGCAGCATGGCCGCCGCATCCTCCGTAGCACCGAGGTGACGAGGTTGTACTCGGGAATCGTCTCGCACAACGCCGGGACATCTGCAAACAACATGATCAAAAACAGCAGGCCACGGATGCACGGCGCGAGGAGATCCAGCGCGGCGGTGAGGCACATCAGGATGTACGTCATCCTGACATCCATGCCATCGTACCCGTGCTTGGGGATGGTTGCAAAGAGGGCGATGGCGGATATGTGCAGGGACGGGAGCAGCAGCACATGGTAAGCCATGTACGCCGGTGTGGTGACCACATTGGCTCTTGTGTAGATGAGCCTAAATGCTATGCGGAGCCACCCCGAAACCACGGTTAGGTCAAGAGGCTTTAGAGGTTGGTTCAGATCATATGCAGCAGCATACAGTGACATGTCTGAGAGTATCATTTGGACTTTGACCATTTTTGACAGGACTTCCTCATCATCGCCACCACCGGAGGACGATAATGCCTTGAAGCAGAAGTTCGAGAAGCCTTTATTCTGCTTATTGCCTTGCTCTTCGTCTAGCATGGCTGACACGGCGCCCATCCTGTCGATCCTGGCTCTGTAGAGAGCCCATGGCCTCTCGCAGAAGCTGAGGAACCCAGTGACGAAGAGCAGGGTCGCGGACGCCAGCAGCCTGTCGTCGCCGGAGCTGGACCACGACTTGTAGAAGCCGTACAAGGAAATCGTGACCTGGGACACCAGGGTCACGGCCTGTCGCAACCAGAGGCTGCTGTCTTCGATGTTGTTGGCGCCCATGTCGTGCTGCCCGCCAAGGTGGTTGAGGAGGATTGGGGCCCATAGCACCTCTAGGATGCTCCCGCTCGCCCCCCTTGCATGGCGATAGAATAGCGTGGCGAGTGCGTAGATCGCCAGGGCGTCGCTGGCGCTGTAGGCCAACCCGATGCATTTTCTGAACAAGCTTGGGATATTATACTGGCGCATGGGGGCAGCCAGCGCAAGGAAGAACTGAAGACCAAGGCTGCCGAGGACGAGGATGCGCAGTTGCCACTCGTCCCACCATTGTGCAGCAGCCGAGAGATGCATATCCTCTCTCTCTCTCCCTCTCTCTTTCTCTCTCGCTCTGTGTGCGCGCAAGCTGGAGCCCTAGCGAGTAGAGGCACAAGTTTAACTGTCGATCGGTTCCCCTGCACCTATCACTGGCTGACTGGCATATTAGTATCTCGACAACCAACAGACTTTACTAAGGTACAATACTTTAATCATATATGCCAATGACTTTACCAAAAGAGAGCAAGAGGTACATTCCTGTAATAATGCGCTTACATTTTGTATCACACAATACTCTCTGCAAAGGCTTCAATGTAGAAAAATCTAAGTAACCACTAAACCACTTTCAATATACCACAAATATATACCTACCAAAGTTATGTCCGGTACTAATGCTATTCAATCCACCACAAATATAGACCAGTCAAAGTTAGGGGGTTTGGTACGGATTGATAACACCAAATGGTACAAATGCCTCCTGTTGGTGTTACCACTTGGTATAAGTGCTCCTCCAAACTGTAGATCGACTAGAGGTTATTTTTAGAATTGATCCGTGTTACCACTGGTACTAATAATTAAAGGTGTCTCCACCTGTGAATTCGAGAAGAAAGTATCCATTACCTAAGATACATGTGTTTTTTTTACAAGAACAACTTTATATATTAAGCAACCACATTGCAAATCAGTCCTTCAAAGAAAGGCTGAATTACAGATAGGTTCACAGACCGGATTACAACAACAGAAATGGCGGAGCCAAAGAAGAACTCGTCGGCGGTAAGCTGATGGATCGCCGAAGGCGAGGACAACCTGATGAAGGGACCGCGTCATGTGTCGGTTGTAGAAGGGACGACGGAGCCATTGATGGAGACCATACCGTGCGGCCGAAGGATACGTAGAAAACTCGTCGATTGTAGTAGAAGAGGAGACTCGATGTCAATGCCCAAATGAAGACGAGCGCCTCAGGTCACCACCAGGTGAAGTTGCGCCAGGGTGGACTGGATCTGCAAGCTTGGGGGCTGCCCGAAGACGGCGGTGGAGGCGGAGGCGGAGGCGGAGGCGGAAACACTTCGACGCGTTCAACGACGGTAAGCTCGCAACTTCCCAGAAGGGGTCGAGGCTGTTGGAACAACCGCCAAGGTACTGCTTTGGGTCGGGACAGCACTAGCACCAGGGAAGACGATGGCGGAGCACATCAGCGCATTCAACGACAGCGGACTCGTAGCATCCCCGGAGGGGGCAAGAGCGTTGGAACAACTGCCGATGTGGGGGAATCAAGCAACAACCATCCTAGAGAACAGATCCTCCCAAGGGAGGAGCCGATCTGTAGGTGGCGCATGCAGATCGACCCCAACACCGATCAAATCTGGGGTGGTGGCGCAGGAACACCAACAAACAGGGGAGGGAGCGGGTGGAGGAGGAGCTGCTGGAGAAGGGCGAGGTGAAGGGGAGCGGATTTATTTTATTACTCACCTTGGTGAAGCAGTAGCCAGCAAGGACCACCACAAGGGCAGCAAGTACGACGGCTACAGCGGCACCGCGGGAACAACGGCACGGAGGCCAACAAGCATACATCCGGGCCAACTAAGAAAGACAAGAAACGAAACTACTACTACTACTAGTGAGCATGGGGGCGTCCCACCTCCCACTCGCCGCCGGCGCGAACGCCGGAGCAAGAGAGGAAGGGGGACGGAAGGGGGAGAGCTGGGAGGAGGATTCGAGGCGAAGAGGGGCTGCAGTTCCACTGAGGCATAACAATATCACCTAAGATACATGTGATGTGTAAGTAGGATAGAAGAGAAGGTACACACATGGCGAGAGGTCTTGGGTGCGAACAGGGGCATAGCCAGGATTAAAGATAGGGGGTGGGGGGCAAATGAACAATATCAATAATGATTATATGACATATGTATAAAAGAAATTAAACTACTTGCCTACTCCACCGTCCCAAAACTGTAGATGCTTGGGCTTGGGTAGTCTAGTACTACAATTCTCATTTGGAGCAACGGCTTGGAGCAGAAACTAGTTTCATGACTCAAGAAGGTGGTCGGCCATACTGGTAGGGTGAGGGACTTTAGTCCCGGTTGGTAAAGGGCATAGGTCTCTCAAGTCCAACCGGGACTAATGATGAGAGACAAAAGCTCTCTCTTTAATCCCGGGTGAACCAACCTGGACTAACGAACCGAGACTAAAGGGGGGGGGGGGCACGCCAGCGCCTGCGCTCACCCCTTTTAGTCTCGGTTGGTAATACCAACCGTGACTAAAGGGTCTCATCTCTATTTTTTGTTGTTTTCGATTTGAGCGTATATTCTAATTGTTGTCTTACTTTTATATGTACGTATACGTATTTCCACTTAACATCTATGTATACTTGTCTATATATATATATATATATACCATATATGCACTTAGACTTATATATAAACTTATATATCTACATATATAAACTTAGAAATATACACATCAAAATAGATAGTATTTATACATCAAAATATCGTTCACTTCAAATTTCTAGTCTCTATTAGATTTTTTAGATCCATTATAATGATATTTTCCTGCTGGATTAACCACCTCTTCCAAGAGGAATCCCAAGAGACTTTCTTGAATCGCCAAAAGACGATCCTTCTGAATGACCTCGTCCTTAACCATATCCATCTGCAATGTGCAAATATGTTAATATATTACACCCAACAATTAAATATAGAAGCGGTTAGAAAATGATGTATTATTAATAGGTTTATTTAATTAACTTACATTATCATTTCCGGAGTTTGCACTTGCCAAATATCGTATGTGCTCATAGACATAGTATCCACATAAATTATTTCATTGTTCCTATCTCAAACACTAAAGTGGATAGGAGAAAATGTTATGAAATATAAGTGTGATAAAATTTAAATTTTCTCAATTTTGAAGTTGTTATTTGGATTACGTACCAGATAATCAGCATAGAATGTAATTGTTGGGTTAAATTGACCTTCTTTCTCTGCAATAAATTTTTCCCAAGCTCGGAAAATTAATGAAAGATAGTGTGTTAGTAAAAGCAATCTATATATATAGGATATTTATATTCTGTACCCTGGGTATGGAATAACTATTCCATACCCGAGCCAACCGCGGCGCAATCCGACTCAACCCGCCCTCGCCCAGCTAACACATCGGTTTTCTTTTTTTATTTTCTCAAAATTATAACGCGTGCAGAGCCGGAGATCGTGGGCCATCATTGGCAGTTTCGCATCGGCATCTAGTGGACTAGTGCTCGACCCCGCACAGCTGTCGCCGCCGCCGCCAGTCCCTCTCCGCAGACTGTAGCACCGGATCCGCCCAGCCCAATCAGCGCAGGTCGGGCTGCCGCCGCCAGCGCTAGAGGCACGACTGGCGGTTTTGGCTGGCGCTGGAAGCCCATCGATCCCACAGCAGCCCGGCGTCACCTTCTAGCTCCAGCTTGCGCCGAGGACGAGACCACCCGCGCCGCTTGACGGCTCCTCCGCCAGTCTGCTTCTCGCTCCTCCCGCCTCCCCGAGTTGGAGCTCCTCCACCGCCTCCCACCTCCCGCAGCGGAGGAGAATGAGCCGCCGTCGTCTCTTGCTCTCTGCACCCACCAACGGCTGGCAGAGGAAGAAGAGGGCCCTGCAGTCCTGCTCCTCCCCCGCAGCATTGGATCCGGCCACTGCCGGTGTCCGGAGCGCCACGGTGAGCCGGATCCGGTTGCCGTCGCCGCTGATAGGGGTGTCCTGGAGGGGAGTGCGGAGACACCCCCGAGGGAGGGGGAGGGAGGAAGTGCGGTCGACAGGATCCGGTCTATCCGTGACCATGGAGCTCGGGGGCGTCTCCACCCCCTCCCTGCACCGATGTCGAGTAGGGGAGGGGCCGCCCTCCGGTTCTCCCGCCCGCAGCCCGGGATTTGGCGGTCGGAGCTCTCATGGTCTTCTCCACACCGCCACCACCGCCGGTAACAAGTCCCCAGCCAATCGCTCTCCAGTGCCGCCACTACCCAGCCCAGCTAGACACCCAACCATTCAGCCACTGCCACCCTTGGGCGACCAGAAGAAGCCGCAACGAAGGAATCCAGATCGACCCGGGGATGGCAAGATCCGGCAGTGATATACTCCATCTGATGGCCTAGTGAACGAGACCCCACAAGTTGATCTGCACTGCGTGGGGAGCTCAATCATATCTCTAGCCACCACTGTCGTCCCTCTTCCTGGTTCAGCCCAGAGTACTGTTGGTGGACGGCTGGAGTTGCGTCGGCGTTATGGCTCCACCTTGTTGACCTCCACTACACCTTCCCAACCCTCTGCAATCTGATAGCGAAATACCCAAGGTAACACAATACCATCCCACCTTCTGCACGTTGTATTCCCATCTTGTATGTGTGGCCTTCGGAGGATTTCTTTGGATGAGGCTGTGTTGATTTCCCTGTTGCGCAGATAAGCATCCTGACTCTAAAATTATCTACTTTATTTGATTGATGAATTAAAACCAAAATTCTCTGCTTTATGTAGATTTGAGGCACTAGAACATGAGCAAGATTTTTCACCTCGATAACACATAACTGCCAAGAACTTATATTCTAAGATTCATCCTGATTTGACCCAGACAATTTCTGAAATTGCACATAATTTGTCTTATCCAGCAGTATGTTTTTTTTGGGAAAATGGTAGAGCAGAACTGAATACTATAACATAGTGAAATATTATTTTAATTAGCAATTCTGATTTGACTCCTTCCTCGAGATAGGGATGCTTGGCTCCTTTTCGTGCTCTGTTTCGTGTCCACCAGCTTTCAACATTTCCTCCCAGTTCGTCCATTTGAGTGCCAATAGCAAACCTTATGTTCTGTAATAGGGTTTTGTCTTGTTAGAAACTGGTTCATTATACTGAAAGTATAAAAACTAGCTAGATCGACTCTTGGTGCCGATGCCCATTCCCAATGGATGAGCTGGGGCGATGAGCAGACGCACAACAAATAATGTGTCATTAAACTGTTGACCTCTGTCGACTCCAATTCGTACATGTCCTGCAAAGCACCTTCTGTTCCGGTGCTGAATGCCAGGACCACCTTCTTGCAAAACGTCAGGTTGTACCTCCACGTGCTGGTTCACTCTCATTCCCCATTGTTGTCAGTTTCTACTTCAGCTCCCGCACATTTTGTTGTGGCTCTTGCATGGTGCGGCCTGCAAACTGTAGTTTTCTTGGTATTTATATTTGTTAATTACTAGTTCAATTTATGCAGTAAAGGCTAGATCAGGGTGCGATTACATCGTTTTCTAACTGGATTACAAGTTCAATTTATGCAGTAAAGGCTAGATCAGGGTGCGATTACATCGTTTTCTTACTGGATTACAATTCCTCAAAGCATCTCAACATCTCTTCTTAGATTGCGCCTATTACATTTTGGGTATTTATCATATATCTATCTTCATTAGCAATATATCCAGGTCTGATATTATTGAATTTAGGTTTCCAAGTGTTGATTATTGAAGGGATACGGGGTGGCTACGCTAGCGCAAAACAAAATTTTTCCCCGCAAAACAGGAACTGCTGCTGTCAGAGATCACAGGATTACCACTAGACGCGCAGATGCAGCGGAACTGTCTCGATGTAGACGAACGCGTCGAGGGTAGCAGGCAGTGCAGTTGCTCACGTCCTTCTTGACCTGCACGTGTGGCTCGTCCGATCCAAGTGCTCCAGATGCAGCATCTCCAAGGTATCCACACGTACGGAGAAGGAAGCGACGCACGCCGGACTGCTAGGTCCGCGAGTGCGACGAGGAGAGAGTGTTGGCGGCGCGGCTGCTACTTGAGAGTCGTCCCTTTTCAGGAGGGGTGTGGTCCATATTTATTGGGAGGAAAACCCCCCACACCATCGTCTATTAGCAATACAGGACTAATAGATGGTGTACCCCTTCCAACGCTAATGGGCTTTACAACATTTGTGGCCCATTAGGACTTTTACACCATAATGGATCAAATCCATCTGAGCCCACTAGTGGATCAAATCCAGTTGGCTCTAGGGCATATTTCCAATAGTCTCCCACTTGCACTAGAGTCAACTATGCAAGTATATTCATCCTCATTCGACTTCCAACCTCTTAAGTGTGTGACCCTATAGGTTCACGTACACATAGACTTGACCCGAGTACTTTACTCAACCAATAGTTGATAGCGGCCTCTAGCAAGACGTGTCAACTCCTATGCATACGTAAAGATCTTATCAGACAAACCATCACAACATTTCATACATGCTATGCCCTTTGCCTCACGATATTTGGTCTAGCTCCAAGCTGACCTCTCTTTCTCGACACTGTGATTCGGCTCCTTTAAAAGGGGGTTAACTCTTAACCCAGCACGGCCATGCATTTCTTGATCCGATCACTCGAGGGGCCCAGAGATATCTCTCTCAAGTAGAGAGGGGCAAATTCTATCTTGATTGACCATGCCTCACAGCATGCTTCCTGACAAACCCGAAAGCCATCTTTATGACTACCCAGTTACGGAGTAGCGGTTGATAGCCCCTAAGTAGGTCAATTCACATCTCGAGTACATGCGACAATCTCAAGTCTAAGGACATAGCGTATACGTTGTGTAAACAGAGAACTATATAACAAAGTCTCAAACTGGGTCAGTCCAGCCCCATGTCATACATGTGCCCACATTATTAGTTATACATCTCCATGTTCATGACTTGTGAAACATAGTCATCAACTAATTCATGTGCTAGTCATTAACTCATACTAGGGACAACTTTTGAATAACCATACAAGTAAAAGAGTTTCACAAATAATTCACATAATTGCCAATCAAATACAAGTCGCCTTTCATGGATATTCAATAAAAGAACAAAGTGTCATGGAATGAAATATAATCATCTCTATGATTCCTTATAAGACATATTTCTAACATTCTTCCACTTGCACTTGAGCTAATCTAGAATATATCTAATACCCATAGCTCTCATGTGCGCCTCATGCTTAGGCTGTGGAAGGGGTTTTGTCAAAGGATCTGCAACATTCAAAACCGTGTGTACTTTGCATATCTTGATATCACCTCGCCTAACGATCTCTCGTATCAGATGAAATTTCCGCAGTACATGTTTATTCTTTTGGTGGTTCCTTGGCTCCTTTGCTTGCGCAATAGCCCCATTGTTGTCACAATAAAGATCCAATGGGCTAGAGACACTCGGAAACACACCAAGTTCAGAAAGGAACTTCCTTATCCAAACACCCTCCTTTGCAGCTTCTGAAGCCGTGATGTACTCGGCTTCTGTTGTAGAATCAGCCACTGTCTCCTGCTTGGAACTCTTCCAGCTCACAGCTCCACATTTTATCGTAAATACGTATCCTGATAATGACTTTGAATCATCTTGGTCAGTTTGGAAACTAGCATCGGTTTAACCCGTTACAACGAGCTCCTCCTCACCACCATAGACTAGGAACATGCCTTTAGTCCTTCTTAAGTACTTAAAAACATTTTTAACCGCTGTCCAGTGACCCTCACCTGGATCAGATTGGTATCTGCTTGTAACACTGTGTGCATACGAAATATCTGGACGTGTACATATCATTGCATACATAATAGATCCGATGGCCGAAGCATACGGTATTCTACTCATGCGCTCCCACTCATCAGTTGTCGAAGGACACTGAGTCTTGCTAAGATGTATGCCATGTGACATAGGCAAGAACCCTTTCTTCGCCTCTTCCATGTTGAACCTTTTCAACACTTTATCAATGTAAGTGTCTTGGCTTAATCCTATAAGCCTTTTTGATCTATTTCTATAGATTTTGATGTCCAAAATGTATGCCGCCTCACCTAAGTCCTTCATCGAAAAACTATTTTTCAATGAGGTCTTAGCGGCCTCAAGCATAGGAATGTCATTTCCAATCAGCAATATGTCATCCACATACAAGATTAGAAATACTACAGAGCTCCCACTTGCCTTCTTGTAAAAACAAGGCTCTTCTTCACTCTGAATGAAGCCAAACCCTTTGACCACTTCATCAAAGCGAAGGTTCCAACTCCGAGATGCCTGCTTCAATCCATAAATGGACTTTTGAAGTTTGCACACCTTTCCAGCATTGGTTGGATCAACAAATCCCTCGGGTTGTGTCATATACACATCCCCAGTCAGATTTCCATTTAGGAAAGCTGTTTTGACATCCATCTACCATATCTCATAATCGAAATATGCAGCTATAGCTAGAATGATCCGAATAGATTTAAGCATCACTACGGGTGAGAATGTCTCGTCGTAGTCAACTCCTTGAACTTGTCGAAAACCTTTTGCAACAAGTCGAGCTTTATGGATGTGAACATTTCCATCCATGTCTCTCTTCTTCTTATAGATCCATTTGCACTCTATGGGTTTAACACCATCTGGCGGGTCAACCAAGTTCCAAACTTGATTATCATCTATGGAATCTATTTCGGATCTCATGGCACTTTGCCATTTCTCAGAATCTGGGTCCATCATTACTTCCGCATATGTCATAGGTTCATCATTGTCTAACAACAATATGTCGCGCTCTCCCGTGATCATGAGATTGAGCTTATCAGTTGCGCGACGTGCCCTTTCAGATCTTCGTGGTTGTGGTGGTGCTTCTCTTGCCACGGGCATCTCAACTCGTTCAGCTACATTAGCATCACTTGTGAAATCTTGCCCAAGCGGCTCATCTTGAACTTCTTCAAGATACACCTTCTGTCTACATTTTTCTCTTTTAAGAAACTCTTTCTCTAAGAAAACACCGTTCCGAGCGACAAACACTTTGCCTTCTGACCGGTTGTAGAAATAATATCCCAAGGTTTCCTTTGGATATCCCACGAATATGCACTTGTCCGATTTAGGTGTTAATTTATCTGATTGAAGTTTCTTCACATAAACCTCACAACCCCAAATTTTCAAAAAAGACAAACCGAGACTCTTACCAGTCCACATCTCATATGGTGTCTTAACTACGGACTTAGAAGGTACCCTATTTAAAGTGAAAGCTGCGGTTTCTAGAGCATAACCCCAAAATGATAATGGTAGGTCCGACTGGCTCATCATTGATCGGACCATGTCCAACAAGGTTCGATTACGTCGCTCGGATACACCGTTTCTTTGAGGTGTCCCAGGTGGCGTAAGTTGTGGAACAATTCCGCAACTCTTTAGATGACTGCTAAACTCGTGGCTCAAATACTCACCTCCACGATCAGATCGCAAGGTCTTGATTTTCTTGCCACGTTGATTTTCTACTTCACTCTGAAATTCTTTGAACTTTTCAAAAGTTTCAGACTTGTGCTTCATTAAATAGACATAACCATATGTCCATATCTACTTAAATCATTAGTGAACGTTTGAAGTATTGGTATCCACCTCTAGCTGTCGTACTCATTGGTCTGCACACATCCGTATGTATGAGTTCCAGTAAGTCTGAGGCTCTCTCAAGAAAACCTGAGAAAGGCATCTTGGTCATCTTGCCTAGCAAACAAGCTTCACATGTCTCGTAGGATTCAAAATCAAACGAAGTTAAAAGTCCATCGTTATGGAGCTTCTTCATGCGCTTTTCACTGATGTGACCCAAACGACAATGCCATATATAGGTAGGACTCAAATCATTAGGTCGAGACCTTTTAGCACTTATGTTACAGATAGGTGAATCATCAAGATTTAAAACAAATAAGCCATTCACAATGGATGCACAAGCCACAAACATATTATCCTTTGAGATCACACAACCATTGTTTTCACTCGCAAATGAATAACCATCCTTCATCAAACATGAAGGGGATAAAATGTTTCGACTCAAACTAGGAACAAAATAACAATTATTCAACTCCATAATAAATCCTGACGGGAGGTGGAGTTGCATCATCCCGATGGTCAACGCAGCAACTCTTGCATTATTGCCCACGCGGAAATCAACTTCTCCTCTTTCAACGCTTCTACTTCTTATCATTCCCTGTATCGAATTGCAAATGTGAGCAACCGATCCGGTATCAAATACCCAAGAATTAATAACAGTATCAGCGAGGAAAATATGATCTGTAAAGTAAACATGAAGTGTACCTGAAGTGGAAGTACCCTTACTTCCCTTGTTCTTCAAAGAAGCTAGGTACAGCTTGCAGTTTCTTTTCCAATGACCAATTTCCTTATAATGAAAACACTCAGCATTGGCAGCTGGACTAGCCTTGGGCGCCTGGTTTGGCATGGGGATCTTATCCTTGGCCTTGCCTTTCTTCTTCCAAGAATTGCCCTTCCTTTTAAAGGTCGGCTTGTTTTGGATCGCCATCACATGACTGCTGCCAGCGCCTTTCTTGATGTCACTCTCTGCTGTCTTTAGCATACCACACAGTTCATTCAAGCCCTTCTCCGCCCCATGCATATGGTAGTTCAAGATGAAGTTCCCATAGCTAGGCGGAAGAGACGTGAGAATGAAGTCAGTGGACAACTCCTTGCCCAGTGGGAAGCCTAGCTTCTCCAACCTCTGAACGTAACCAACCATTTTGATTACATGTGGTCCTACTGGTGCGCCTTCTGCCAACTTGCACTCCACAAAGGCTTTAGAGACATTGAACCTTTCAGTCCTAGCCTATGTGGCGAACATATCTTTGAGTGCCACGACCATATCGTGCACATGGACTGACTCAAACTGCATTTGCAAGTCAGGTTCCATACACGCAAGCATAAGGCAACCCACTTCAAGATCGACATCCCATGTCTTCTTGTAAGCGTTCTTTTCAGCGAGTGTTGCATTTTCATCAGGCTCCTCTGGTAAAGGGGTGTCTAGAACCTCTTCCTTTTTCTCAGCCTTGAGAATAATTCTAAGGTTACGGATCCAATCCGTATAGTTCGTTCCATTCAACTTGTCCTTCTCAAGGATCGTACGCAAAGAAAATTCCTTACTAGGTGCCATCTACAACAAAATAATAAATGCAAAATACTAAGACAAAATATCCATGACTGAGTAAAATAAAAGAATTTACTCCCACTAAAATCAATATCCCCACATTGATACTTAGTGATTCAGAATCCACAACTAACAAGTCTACTAGTGAGCTTTTGCGTCACCGCTAGTAAACAAGGTAGATCGGTAAGCAACTCTTTGCTAATCATATCACATATGACTCCTGTTGTTGGGTGACATCTCTATGTCTAGGCTCCCAACCTTTATGCCCCAAAGTCCTTAACCGTTAAGATGACTTTGATAAGCAAACCAACACTTATGCGTGTAAGTATCCGATACAAACCCGTCTAGTCAAGAAAAACTAGTGGCACCCTAATTTCATAGACCCACCACTAATTGTATGAGACGTGGGACGGTGGCAAGTGTTGGGAGGGCATGTTAACTTAAAATTCCAAAGGGATCGTTCTACTCATAACATCACACGCAAGAAAATAACATTGTCGCATGTAAAAGTAGAACGGTAAGAACGACATTCACACAGTTGTAACACGGTATGGCCCATTGTCACATGGTGATCTCCATCTCCATTGACCTGTACATCATGTTGATCTCCATCTCCATGATCTGTGTGTGCCATCCTCCATGTGATGAGTCCTCCAAGAACTATCTAATGCGTGCTAGTAATGAAAGTTACACAATCGCGTATTAGATCATCACAAATTGGTACGCAGACCATTACATTAATTTTGACAATACATGTGGCTCCAGCCGTATTGCCGTACGCGTGACACGCAGGTCACAAATAAATTACACACATGCATCACATACACATATAGGCCATACCGATCACAAAACCTGCAAAACAGATTATCGCAATTCCGACGTCCAAACTTAAAACGCCCGAAAAACCATCTTGCAAGCCGAATTTGGCAAAACTAATTTCGCCGAGACCAGCAAAGCTGGTTTATCACATGTGTAAAATTTTCTGTAGATCAATTTTCGTATAGAAAACGTCTTCATCCGAGTTAACCACGAAAAGTTATGGCTGTTTTACCGAACAACATGTTTTCTGGTTCTCCCGGGCCGGTAGCAGATCCAATCTGCCGCCGCCACGCATCCCATGCGCTTGGCACTTGACCTAGCTTCGATTCGACCAATCCAATTGATCTCCTTCTCGTTGTGACTGGATTTACGTGTATCACTTAACTCCGATGGCGACCATCACGGTAAGAACACGAAGCCGATCAAAACTTTGATCTACATCTACATATCTCCATATGCACACATCCCGAATCTAAAACTTAGCAGCTACGGCTCTGATACCACTGAAGGGATACGGGGTGGCTACGCTAGCGCAAAACAAAATTTTCCCCCGCAAAACAGGAACTGCTGCTGTCAGAGATCACGGGATTACCACTAGACGTGCAGATGCAGCGGAACCGTCTCGATGTAGACGAACGCGTCGAGGGTAGCAGGCAGTGCAGTTGCTCACGTCCTTCTTGACCTGCACGTGTGGCTCGTCCGATCCAAGTGCTCCAGATGCAGCATCTCCAAGGTATCCACACGTACGGAGAAGGAAGCGACGCACGCCGGACTGCTAGGTCCGCGAGTGCGACGAGGAGAGAGTGTTGGCGGCGCGGCTGCTACTTGAGAGTCGTCCCTTTTCAGGAGGGGTGTGGTCCATATTTATTGGGAGGAAAACCCCCCACACCATCGTCCATTAGCAATACGGGACTAATAGATAGTGTACCCCTTCCAACGCTAATGGGCTTTACAACATTTGTGGCCCATTAGGACTTTTACACCATAATGGATCAAATCCATCTGAGCCCACTAGTGGATCAAATCCAGTTGGCTCTAGGGCATATTTCCAACAATTATGTCATGCTTAGTGCAAGTGATTGTGTGAGACATTGGTACTCATGTGCTCATAAAGCTCAGATCTGACGAACGTTGCTGTCAATTTACAATCTGGTTTATCAACCCAGTATGTCTCCACTATTGAATTTCCTTGTGTGTTAATATAACCTTGTCCCAGGTACGTTACTAAGTCTGAATACTGTAGAGTTGAAATCTGCTTATCTGCTTTGTGAACCGCAGTATGTGTCCACTATTAAAATTTCCTTGTTCTTTAATATAAACCTTGATTTTAGTACATTATTTGAATGTATGAATGTTATAGAGTAGTCTCCTTTCTGCAATCAAATTTAAGGCAGTTCCTTAAAATTCTTCTTACTGTCTTTTCGATTTCTGCACTTGTATTCCATTTACATGCGATTGAACTTCATCAGGCATTGTTTGTTTATGGTGCATGTGAAGAATGATTTGTTCATGATCTTAAACATCTCATTCTATTGGATTCCATAACCCTAGCCCCTAGGATATCTTTGTTATGATTCATAGATGTTGAGTAAATTGCATCTTGTTTGTCAGACATCGTTTTCTTTTTTTTAAAAAAAAACCTAGTGATTTTCCACTTGGAATATGAAAGTGCACATCAGAATTCTGAAGTACTCCGATTCTGAAGTATATTTGAGTTGAGCAAGTTTTTTTCTCCTTCAGATGTGGAGTATAAGAATGTACATTGAATTTCAGGCTTAGTTTTTTTCTGCAGATGTGTGCACCTGATGTTAATGCTACATTACCAGTGCACAATTGACCTAAGCTATCATTTACACGGAGGTATAGTGATTACCTTGCCACGGCTATTCCAGTTCTGTTAACTAATTTGTGTCCTTTAATTTGCCTTCCAATTCTAGACAATGATTCTTCAGTTGTTATGCCACAATGGTCTCATCAATTGCAGGAATATTCCATGCCAATTTTGTTTTTGTTGTATAGTTCTGGGTGATGACCTTTGCAATGGCTTGTAAATCCATTGTTTCTTGGGATTCATTTTTTATTTATTACTAGCTGGTCATAGTGTGTATTCCATGGTTTACCAACTGAACTAGATGAATAGAGATGCAGCTAGGCGACCTTATCTACGTTTCATAAATGTCTCTATCAGATTTGAGTGCATTCGGAGTTTAAAGAGACATTACAGTCAACTTGCTCAGTTCACTAATTTGCATTCTTCCGCCTTCAGATTCTAGCTTAGGCCTTCCAGCTGTGTGTCACCAGTTGGTATGCCAATGATCAGCACACCTTAGGCATTATCTGCCACTTCGATCCATTAGTTCTAAATTGCCGGAGTGAATAATAGTTAATATATATTGGTTCAATCATTTACTCTGCCAACAATTCCAAATGTTCTGAAGCTTTGACTTCAAAATATTGTGGTTCATGATACTACGTCTACATCATGCCTGCATTCTTTGTCATTTTCTTTATCTTAGATTTGTTGTTCATTGCTGATAGATATCAGCATGTGACAATAATCTAGAGGGGGTGAAGGCTTGCAGCTTGCTGAAGAATTGGGCACAAGCAATACTCCAATAACATGGGCAACTCTGTAGCTAACAGAGAGGAGATGCTGCTTCATGGCATTTAAGGCAACGCAAGGACATTAAGTCAGATAAATCACTTTAGGTTTTTTTATGATAAAGGCACACTTTTTTCGGCAGTCCCAATTTTGTGCACGAGATGTTCAGAGGCTGATGATATTAGCTGACTGTTCCTACAAAATTATTTCACTATTTGCTACTTTGTCAATTAGCAAAGCATCCGCACTTATGTTTTGGAAAGGAAATCATTAAGCTTGTGCAGAATCGGTGAATCTTCTGTGAATCTAGTAACAAGGACTGGGTGCGATGGTTTAGTATCATGAACTAGTCTTTCTAAAATCATTCCAGTTCACTTCACTACTTACTTTATAAGTAATTAAAGTCCAATATCATATTCCATTACGTGTCTTTCCAATGACAATTTTTCTTCAAAAGGATCTCATGAGGCACATTGGGTTTATTATAACACTATTTAACATATGGAGGCATTCTTTGAAACGGCAAAACCTCACGTGAAAAAACGAGACAGCTACGGTGAGAGAAAAACAGAAAAATCACAAAATAGAGAAATCATGTGGGGGCTGACCGGCTTGCGGGCCCAGGTAGTAAAAAAACCAGAAAATGTGGGGCAGAACGGCTTCCGGTCCAGCTCGTGAAAAAACCACCGAACCAGCGCGTGGGGAAAAAGACCGAACCAGCGCGTGGGAATCGGAGAGGAAAACCGGCGGAGTGTGCGCGTCACGTTCGGGACGCGCTCCGCGTGCTGCGTCGGAGGGGGCTCGGGTATGAAATATATATATACGTATATATTGCATTAAAAATAATGTCTTAGATAGAATTATTACTCTTGAAACAGATTTTGAAGGTCTTGATAACATACTGAGTTTTTTCTCAATGAATCCCACACCATGACACTGATATTGTCGACTTGAATTATCATAAGAATCCAGTGGAAAATGTATATACATGGTCATAATACTCATACAAATTAGAACTAAATAGAATTAGCAAGGACAATTAGATGGCAATCGCACATACTTGCAGTTGTAAGGTAGTAGTATGAGATCCTTGTCATGAAACTTAGACAAGGTCCTATAGATTGTCACGATTGTTGTGTCTAGTTGATGCTTGACCTCAAACTCGTTGACTTTTGATGGGTCCATGAAACCAATTTTGTTGGCAATATTCTTCTTTTGCATCTCATGTTTTTTCAGGCTACCAAAAATGAAATATAAAGTTAATTAGTAGATCGACATACGTAATAAATTTATTAATAAACATAAAAAATATGCCACTTACAGACACTAAGCGATGATAAGATCGGTATTCAGGGCGTCTAGATGGTAAACTTCATAAATATCTTTGAAGTCCAGCCAGACCACCTTGTTGCCTTCACTGGCAAAATCTTCCAGTCTAGCAAGTATACCTATGGTATCTACGCCTTTCGCTGATTGCCGCATGTACCACTTATGAAATTTGTACATCTTAGGTGAGAGCTTAAGTATCAGTTCTATCCGGATAAGAGGTTTTCCTTGCTGAAAGGGCCATCTATACTCGAAACTTGGATCCCGGGGTGGTTCACGGCCGAGTGCAACACTTATAGGCATCCCTAATTATTCCATGAAATCAAGGACCTGCACTACTTGTTGTGTAGGCATTTCTGCTAGAGCTTGTTCATGTGCATTGAGGCCAGAGGCAACGTAAGTCTGTTTGCTCAACGACGTATCTGTTTTCTGCTCCAGCTTCTTTGCACGAGTATCTTCTTTAGACGACGTCGACGCCGTTATGGGCATCATTTTCTTGCTGTTTTCACTCCTTAGTTTGAAAAACCCAAGTTTGCTTGGATCTACTTTTTTTTGTCTTCTCGAGCTCCCTCCGTTGTTGTTTTGTATTCAGATTGTTGAAAAATTCATGCACATGTTGGGCACCGATCGTCGTTTTTCCTTCTTCTGTCGTCTCCCATGCTAGCTTCCTTTTGCTGATGGGCTCAACCGTTTTCTTTATCGTTGGTGGTTTTTTCTGCTTTGGTGGTTGCACTGGGTTGGAAGACTGTGCTCCGGGGGGTTTTCGGTTGTGCTCTCGTGGCTTGGTGGGTTTTTCTGCTTTTGTGGTTGAACTGGGTTGGAAGACTGTGCTCCGGCGGTTTTTTCGGTTGTGCTTTCGTGGCTAGGTGGTTTTTTCTGCGGTGCTTTCACAGTTTTTTTTGATGTGCTTTGGTGGCTGGGTGGTTTTTTCTGCGGTGCTTTGGTGGTGTTTTCTGCTTTTGATGGCGCTTGCTTTGCCGCCATTGGTTTTTTCTGCTTTTTCGGAGGTGATTCAAGATTGATGTCATTATCGTGGCTGGAGCTCGCACCTCCGGAATTGAATAATGGTTCTTGTGTAGACGGTGAGCAATGTGATATTGAAGGTCGTGAGGATGGCCTCGGAGATGACGATGGTCGCGGCTGCGGGGGATCTATAGGAGGGATTGATCCCTCTGTCTGGGGGATTATAATGTAACGTTTGGGCCACAATATGATATCGTGAACCGCATCTTTGAGTGTCCTTTCCTCATCATCTCCCGGGATGTCTAGCTCTAGATCTTCAAATTGTGGCTGACAAATCTCCTCCATAGCAACCGAGGCGTAGGCGGGTGGAATCAGCATGTCGTGGCTAGTCTGTCTAGGAAAATGTGCAAAAGCACTTTCGTACGCCACCTATATATGTTGAGAAATAAGGAATTTATTACATTTTCTAAGTGATGCATCAAAAGTTGAGCTAATTGCATGTAATAATTATATTTATATATACCTGCATTGTGATGTTGCCGAATGGCTTGTGCAGCTCACATGGGGTGCACCGACAGAGAAAATCCACAGGGTATTGTAGGTTGTCATCCACTGGAACTCCTTCGATTGGCCTCGGCTCTTCAGGGCCCTCTGTGCAAGCACCTGGTGCGACCTCTATGCAAGCACCTGCTGCAACCTCGGTAGAAGCACAACTGCTTTTGCGAGCGGAAGGGCTAATGATGGGATCCAGCGGTACTTCAGGCAGTGCTCCAGATTGGGCTATCTGAGATATCGTTACGGCCACTCGCCGTTCAATCTCTGCCTGCATCTTTTCTTCTTGTTGTTTAAGTCTTTGCTCCATCATTTGACGCCAATGCTCCTCTTCGCGCTCTCTTTTTCTTTTGCGACTTTTATAGCTATCGAGGTTTCCCTTGAAAGCATACTTCCATGGCACCACCCTATAGCCCCTGCAACGTCCTGGGTATTCTGGATTCTCGAGCGCCATAGTGAGCTCATCCATTTCTCTGTCAACCTTCAATCTACCAGCTCTGACATCTTCTATTTTTTCATTATCTCAAGTGCATTCTCTCGTAACGTGGGTGGGAATTCAAGGGTACCATCATCCGGGTTCAATCTGCCTCCATGCGCATAATACCGATTCTTCGATCGATCGGGCCAGTGAAAGACCGCTGATATGATACCTTTGGCGATAAGGTCTTGTTCCATCTTCCGCCACTTGGGAATTGCTACTGCGTAACCACCTCGACCAAGATGATGGTTGTACTCCCCTTTCTTACTGGCACTTTTCTTCCCTTGTGCACTTTTTTTGGCAAAAGTTTCAGTTTTCTTGTATTCAACAAAAGACTTCTAGTGATCTTTTATCTTCGGATATTCATCCTAATTCGGAGTTCGGTTGTTCTTGATAAAATCTCTAGTCAACTTCTTCTTGAAATTCTGAAATTGAATTGCCATCTTCCCTAGAGTCCAACCCTTAACAAGGTTTGCGTCGACGCCTTCAGGTTGTGTAAAGTGTTTTAGCACATCATTCCACAACTAATCTTTTACTGAGTCCGGAACCACGTATGGATTACTTGGTTTTCCCTTCCATTCTGTATACTTGATGGGCACGTTGTCCCTTACAATGGCCCCGCATTGAGACACAAACTTGTCTTTGATTTTTTTGGAGCACAAGGCTGACCAAGCTCTGACACCACCGTGATACGATACATCACATCCCCGACGATTAGTTGTGTACGACCTCTCTTAGCCTATTTCGTCGTCGATCCAGAAGCCTATAAGTACCATATTCGTTATTTATTTATGTAAGAAATGGGGTTGTCGAATTAATACTAATGAACTTAATGCATGATATGTATACCTCGTTGGAACCTTCTGCGTTAGCATCCTCAAGGTCCTCATTATTTTCTGAGTCGCTGGCTATGTCGTCCTCATTATTTTCAAAGTCCTCGACGGCGACGCCTCCTTCACCGATCATATTCATGTTGAGGAACCTGTCTGCCTGGCTACACTCCTTGTCCGTGTAGGTTGCAACGGTATTTGCACCGCGAGCAATAATGTCCTCCTTAATCCTTTCATCGTTGTCACTGTTATCCATCTAGAATAAACTGTAAATTTCTATGAATCGACACGAATTTATGAGAATATACAATAATTTCTATCTATTTCTAGAATCAACAAGAATAAACACTAATTTTCTATGAATCGACACGAATTTATGAAAATATACAATAATTTTTATCTATTTCTAGAATCAACAAGAATAAACACTAATTTTCTATGAATCGACACAAATTCATGAGAATATACAATAATTTCTATCTATTTCTAGAATCAACAAGAATAAACACTAATTTTCTATGAATCGACACGAATTTATGAGTATATACAATAATTTCTATCTATTTCTAGAATAAACAAGAATACGACCACTGATTTTCTACAATAATTCATATTAATTTCTTTCAATTTCTAAAATAACCACGATTTTATCGGTAGTGGCGCCTACCGGAGTCAGCGAGGAGCCGGGGCGAGACGGCGGCGGGATCCTGGGTGCGTCGAGGGAGGCAGCGGGTAGCCGGGGAGAGACGGCGGTCGGCGATGCTGGGGAGAGACATATTTAATTAGAATTATTATACACATATTTAGTACAATTTTATACTTAAATTTAAATCTTCAATTCATATTAAAAAAATTCCCGACGCAAACAATTCATTTGTTTGCATCAGCAAGTCCCAAAACCCCCAAAATTTGGGGCAGGCCGGTGTAGGCCGGCGACCGGGGGGAAGGCCACGCCCCTACCGGCGTTGGGGTAAACGACCGTGAGGATGAAGGCAGAGCGCAGCAGGACGAGGCGACGGAGGAGTGGGACAGACGATGTTGATGCGCAGGCGAAGGCGACGGGCCGGCCGACCGGGCGGCAAGGCGGCGCGCGGCGGCGGCGGAGCCCCGGAGGCCGGGGAGGACCACACGGAGGAGGAGGATGGGAGGAGGCCGACGCGCGGAGGAGCCCCAGAGGCCGGGGCAGGCCGTGGGATGTGGCGGTCGGGGAGGATGCCGCAGCGTTCCGGGGGCCGACGGCGGCGGACCAGCGTGGCGGGGGCCGACGACGTCGGCGAAGAAGGGCCGGGTCGGTAGACGGTGGATTCCGGGAGGCTGACGGCGGCGGCGAATTCCGAGGGGGCCGAGGACGGGGGACGACACGGGATGCGGTGGTCGGGAGGATGAGGGCGGCGGATCGGGGACGAAAAAAGTGGCTAAGTGTTGGAGGGGGAGGGTCGCTGTTTTATATATGCACCCCCTTTAGTCCCGGGTCGTGTAACCAACCGTAACAAAAGGGTGGCCTTTTGTCATGGTTGGCTACACGACCCGAGACTAAAGGGTGATTTCGCGCGGGAGCCCAAAAAGTGAAAAATTCCCTCTTTAGTCCCTGGTGGTGTTACCACCCGAGACAAAAGGCCCCTCTTTTGTCTCGGGTGGTAACACCACCCGGGACTAAAGGGCTATTTTGCGCGGGACTTTGATTTTTTCCCATTTTCCCTCCTCATTTTCTCATTCTTTCTCTTTGCAACATTTTTAAAAAATGGTAAGTTTAATACTTGAACCATGCAAAATTATTTTGCGTTAAGAATTAACAACCTTCACTTTACTATATAAAAATTAATTTAATAGTTGAAATAATTACTTCTACTTTTCTGTTTACATCTACCTTTTCCCAATTTTTAGTGATAAAAATGCTAATTTCGTTTCATATAAACTTTAAAAACAATAATTATACATCGGACTCGACAATATTTGTCTCCTAAGACATAAGAGACCATACGGCAAAATTTGGCACCATTTCATATCTTTTTAGTGGTGGAAATTCAATTAAACTGAAAAAAAGCTCAACTAATTCAGAAAAATCTAAAACTTTGTGGTTACTTCCCACAGGGCATCTGAAAGCCTTTAACAAGTTTTAGTTCAAATACATAAAGGAATACACTCATACGGACACCACTATTTTGGTGTGTGGTTTTCCGATCTTGGTCTCTTGTGTAAAAAGTATAGCCATTTATATCATAAGCTTGGAATTTCACAATTGTGCTAGAAGGTCCCCTAGCTAACAAAGCGAGTTGTGGGTGAATCATGGAATCACCAATAACTTGTTCACTCAACCATGAGGGAAAATTTTCCATGTGATGGCGTATAACCCATGCTTCGGTTTTGGTTGAATTTTGAGAAGAAATAATCTGCTTGTGTTCCTCTATATACGGAGTCACCAAGGTTGATTGTTGCAGAACTGCTAGGTGTGCTTTATTGAACAAATCAGTATCATTGCTCAAACATGCATTCCTTCCAATGGTGCCCTTTCCTAGTAGCCTCCCCTCGTGTCGTGATACTGGAACCCCAATCGAGTCAATTGAGTCGACAAAGTCAACACAAACCTCAATGACCTCCTCAGTTACATATCCTTTGGCGATGCTTCCTTCCGGACGTGCGCGGTTAAGAACATATTTCTTGATTACTGACATGAACCTCTCAAAAGGCCACATGTTGTGCAGGAATACTGGACCAAGAATAGTAATCTCTTTCACAAGGTGCACCAGGAGGTGAGTCATAATATTGAAGAATGAAGGTGGAAATGCCAACTCAAAGCTGACAAGACATTGCACAACATCATTCTGTAGCTTCACTAGGTTCCTTGGATCGATTGCCTTCTGTGAAATTGCATTGAGAAATGCACAAAGCTTTACGAGCGCTAATCATACTTTCTCTGGTAGAACACCCCTCAACACAACTGGAAGTGACTGTGTCATCAACATGTGGCAGTCGTGGGTCTTTAGATTTGTGAACTTCTTTTCTTTCATATTTATGATCCCTTTTATATTCGACGAGTAGCCAGATTGAACCTTCATACTATTTAGGCAATCAAACATGACGTCCTTCTCTTCCTTGCTCAGGGTGTAACTAGCAGGACCTAAGTAATCTTGTTCTTCCTCCTCAACCTCTTCAGGATCTGCTTCTTCATCAACCTCTTTCGGAGGTGCTTCATTCCTATGGATATCTTTCAGGTACTGTCGTGCTTCCAATGTATCCTTAGAGTTACCGTAACAACCCAAGAAGCCTAGCACATTCAAACAAAGATTCTTCGTCAAGTGCATCACGTCAATTGCGTTCCGGACCTCAAGAATTTCCCAATAAGGTAACTCCCAAAATATAGATTTCTTCTTCCACATTGGTGCACGTCCGTTAGCATCATGTGCAACAGGTTCACTGCTGTCACCCTTTCCAAATACTACCCTTAGATCCTTTACCATCTCAAATATCTCCTCTCCTTTAAAATGGGGGGGGGGGTTCGTACGATGATCAGTCTTTCCTTTCCAATGCATACCTTTCTTCCTTAAGGGATGCTTCTCAGGAAGAAAGCGACGTGACCCATATACACAACCTTCTTACAATTTTTCAGATGAATACCATCTGTTTTATGTAAACAGTGGGTGCAGGCCTGATATCCCTTGTTTGAGTGCCCTGATAGGTTACTTAAAGCAGGCCAATCGTTGATGGTAATGAACAACAATGCTCGTAGGTTGAAGTTCTCTTGCTTATACTCATCCCACACACGTACACCTTCTGTCTTCCATAGCAGTAATAGTTCATCGACCAATTGTCTTAGATACATATCAATGTCATTGCCAGGTTGTTTTGGACCTTGGATTAGCACTGGCATCATAATGAACTTTCTCTTCATGCACATCCAACCAGGAAGGTTGAACATGCATAGGGTCACAGGCCAAGTGCTATGACCACTGCTAAACTCACCAAATGGATTGAAACCATCTGTGCTTAAACCAAATCTTATGTTTCTTGTTTCCCCAGCAAAATCTTTGTATTTTCTATCAATCTTTCTCCATTGAGACCCATCTGTCGGATGTCTCAACATGTGATCTTGCTTACGATCCTTTTGTGCCATGTCATCAACTTAGCATGTTCTTTGTTCCTGAACAAATGCTTCAAACGTGGTATTATAGGAAAATACCACATAACCTTCGCTGGTACTTTTGTCGTCTTGGGAGGTGTCCCCTCGAGAGCACCAGGATCATCATCTCTCCGGATCTTATAACGTAGCGCTTTTCACACAGGACAAGCTTCCAAATTCTCGTGTTTCTTGCCTTGATATAGGATGCAATCATTAGGGCAGGCATGGATCTTCTGAACCTCCAACCCCAGAAGGCACACACAGTCTGTTTCGCTTCATATGTTGTCGACGATAATTCATTGTTCTCGGGAAGCTTGTCCTTCAAAATTTTTAGCATCCCCTCAAATGCTTTATCAGGCACACCATATTTTGCCTTCCATTGCAACATTTCAAGTGTAGTACCAAGCTTTTTGTGACCCTGTTTGCAATCTGGGTACAATAGTTTTCTGTGATCTTCTATCATACGCTGCAACTTTGCCTTTTCATTATCATTTTCGCAGCCCCTTTGTGCATCTTTTAGAACCTGACCAAGATCATCAACATGGCCGTCTTCCGGTATCTCTTCTTCATTAGCATCTTCCATTAAAGTATCCGCAAAAGCTTGCCCCGCGGCCCAGTCATGACTGTTATTATCATCCTCCTCTTCTTCGTTGTCTTCCATCACAACCCCTCTTTCACCGTGCCTGGTCCAAAGCACATAGTTCGCCATGAATCCATTTTTAATCAAGTGGAGGTGAAGAGTCCCCCAGTCAGAGTAGTCTTTGTCGTTTCTGCACACAGAGCATGGACAACACATGAATCCCTTTGGGTTCTTGTTGGCTTTGGCCACTTCGAGAAAAGCATGCATGCCAGCAATGTACTCCGGGGATCATCTGTCGGCGTTCATCCATTGTCGGTTCATCTGCATCATATTAAGTCCAAAAATTATTTCCTTTTAATCAGAATAACAAAGAGAAAGATGAAGAAGGGTGAGTTCGATAATGTATTCCGTTATGAACTGAATGATGAGAAGTGGAGGCCTACCTACATTCTTCCTGAACATGTTGATCATTTCAACACAATACGTGAATTCATAAATGTGTTTGAAGCAGAGGTTCAAAAGCTAGAAGCTGACTAGTTTCAGCTTGGGACTTGTACTCATTGCTATTGATGTCGTACCTTATAATAGCGATCAGGTGTCCTCTGTATGTATGTCATTGTACCACAACTGCGACAATAATTGGATCCTATATGAACTACATACATCTGGCCATTTCTTTGTGATACAATGACATACAGAGGTCATCTGATGGCTATTTTTTATCTTCATTATTAATAACCATATTTTTTATAAACTAACTTCTAAAAAATTAGCTAAATGTAAAATTATAATTAGTTCTATGTATCATTCTATCAAAAAGTAAATAAAGACAAAGATGAAGAAGGGTGAGTTTGATGATGTATTTCGTTATGAACTGGATGATGAGAAGTGGAGACCTACCTACATTCTTCCTGAACATGTTGATCATTTCAACACAATACGTGAATTCATAAATGTGTTTGAAGCAGAGGTTCAAAAGCTAGAAGCTGACTAGTTTCAGCTTGGGACTTGTACTCATTGCTATTGATGTCGTGCCTTGTAATAGCCATTATGTGACCTCTTTATGTATGTAATTGTACCACAATCACGACAATCATTGTATCCTATGTGAACTACATACATCTGGCCATTTCTTGTGATACAATGACATACAGAGGTCACCTGATGGCTATTTTTTATCTCCATTATTAATGACCATATTTTTTATAAACTAACTTATAAAAAATTAGCTAAATGTAAAATTATAATTAGTTCTATGTTTCATTCTATCAAAAAGTAAAATACAATTTTCTCTACATCAATTTAAAAGATAACAAGAGAATGCTAGTGTTTAGCCAACCACTTTTTCTAAGAAAAAAAATCTAAAGTATATAAATAACCTCATCTCTTATTAGCTCCTCCCACCTAGGATTTAAGATTTCTATTTTCTCTATCTCTAAAATATAAAAAAATTAATCACAACAAATGAAGGGAGGAAGAAGAATCAAACCTTCGCAACACTTTAGAGGAGGGAAATCTTCACAAATAGATGAAGAAAAAATTCAGCAGCACCTCTCTAAGGTTGAGGCGTCATGGCGGAGGAGCTTGAGCTCTAGGTGAAGAATGGCTCGGGCAAGAGAAAGAGGAAGAAAAAGAAGTTGGATATATAGGGCGTGGGCTTTTAGTCTTGGGTGGAATTACCAACCGAGACTAAAGGGAACCCTTTAGTCTCAGTTGGGAACTCCACCCGGTGCTAAAAGCCCGCGTCAATTATTGCTGGAAAGAGACGTTGGGAGCCAGCCCTTTTGTCACGGTTGGTTATACCAACCGGGACTAAAGGGGGGTCGGCTACAGCAAACATTTCGGGCCACGTTGACGAAAGGCCTTTAGTCCCGGCTCCAAAGTTGAACCGGGACTAAAGGCCCGTACCAAAACCTCGCTCTCTACCAGTGCGCATGTTTTCTTAATAAGTGTGATTAGCAAGAAGATTACTAAGTTCTCCCATGGAAAAGCAGTGGCGTTAGAGGGGGCAGGCCCCTGCACCCCCTGGCTACTGGGTGCGAATCCTACACATACCATACTTAAAAACAAAGATGGTACTCACATAGGTGCCCGACCATGTTTGCTTAATAAGTGTGATTAGCAAGAAGATTACTAAGTTCTCCCGTGGAAAAGCAGTGGCGTTAAGGGGGGCTAGGCCCCTGCGCGCCCCCTTTGCTACGCCCCTGGTGGTTTAGAAAATCCCCACACCCCAGTTTCACCGGCAAGTGGATTTTTTAAACCAGTCCCGCAAATTCGCTCCAACAAGGAATCGAACCCAGATCTTCTAGTTGTGATCATACCTCCGACTCCTCTAACCAAGTAGGCTAGAGGACCTTTGGTTACACACCACACTTGCACATATTCCACATGAAAAATCACATAAAGATAACACCAACCGGCAATAAAGATGATCTTTAGTACTAGGTGGGAACCCTACATTAAAGATCGAGACTAAAAATCTTGGTTTTTTTAATGTCATGTTAGACAACTGAGACGTGTAATTTCCCAACCCGTACTAAAGGCCAACAAGTCTCAGTTATCACTGCCGGTACTACGGTGGTGGAATAAAATATAGTTTCATCACCAACGGTTGGTGACTCACAGCAATGGTGATGGCGTAGTTTCTGTAGCAAACATGACCTCATATGCCATTTGTTCGAGTTTGATTTCGGTGATTCATGATAACATGACCAATGGGACTAACCGTATTGTCGAGCATGTCTTTGTAGACATTTCTAGGTCCCATGGATGCAAAAATGCCACATGCCAAAATGAGAAGATAGTATATATTTTGAGGGTAAACCGACAAGAAGAAAAAGAAAAGCAAAAGACACAGTCGGGTGATTTGACGGTCCAATTTCTACATGCATCGGATGAATGGAAGAGACGGAGTAGCAGAAGACAGTAGCATCAGATGAACCGACAGTTTGGTTGGTTTGACCGTCAGTCTATCCGATGATCAGTTTGAACAAGACAGGGACGCGCCAGGACAAAAGCAGTAGCACCGAATGAACCGACGAGAAGACAACGGTTCATTCGACAATCCTTGAGTTCAAGACAGAGAGCAGCTGGTTCAGAGGACTTAAGCACCGGATGAACCAACGATGTATGCATCGATTCATCCGACGGCCTCGAGGAAACTAATAGTAAGGTTTTGGCCGCGAAGTCTTCAGCACCGGATGAACCGACGGTGCGTCGGTTGAAGTGTCGGATGATTAGTGTCAACGGTCATGTGCGGTGGAAGGCAACGGCTAGTAGCACTGGATGAACCGACGCCCAGAAAAAGCATAGCATCGTATCATCTAATGGTACTACTTTGTGCAACTTTGGCCCAACAGCTAGTTTGATGCCTTTGCCTATTTATACCCCTTCCACCCCGACATTTGAGGTTGCTGGATAGTGTTGGATTGAGTGGAAGTGCGGAGGAGTGTGAGACACATACAAGATCATATCCAAGCCATACAAGTGCTAAATTGCTCATCCACAGACTTGACATGGTTCGTGTGTGTGCGCTTAATGCTAGGCTTAGCTTAGAGTTGAGTGAGTGCAAGGTGTGCCTACCTTGTGAGGTGATTCTTGAGTGAATCAAGTTGTACAAGGTGCGCCGGAAGCCTTGGGGCCTAAGTGGCTCACCGGCAATCGTCGTCGACCCTCCGACTTTGTGTGGAGTGGCGATGACACTTTGTGCGGGGGACGTGGAGACCCTCTTCCTCGGTGGAGAAGCTCCTTAGTGGAGGCGGCATCAAGGTGACCAAGGGAGCTTGGCGAGTGCCAAAGTGGCGAGCCTTTGTGGCGAGTCAAGTGGTGCTCTTGGGAGAGACTTGGTGACCGGGAAGCAATACTCTTGTATGAGTGCTTCAACAACATGGAGTAGGGGTGGCTTAGTGTCTACCGATACCACGAGATAAATCGCATATCAAGAGTTTGCTTACTCTCATCCATCTTTACGTTTCCGCATTACTCTCTTGCGATCCTTGTTTGCCTTTACTTTCTTAGAATAGTATCATGCTAGGATTGGCTATAGTTTGCAAAACTTGTTTTGGGATGAGGGTTTCACAGTAGATCAATCTTAGATTGCACATCTAGATAGATTTGATCTAGTTTACTTTATGCAAAGTAGTGGAGCCATAGGTTAAGTTTTAAAGAAGCCTAATTTACCCCCTCCCCCTCTTAGGCTACAAGCATCCGATTCCTTACAAGTTTCATGAAAGTTGAAACATTGCCCAACACACACGGGATCCTCGCCTCTCTGTCACATGGTTAATACCAAAGACCCTCTAACCTAAGTTGGTTAGAGAAGGCTGAGGTATATGGTCGCAACTAACTCGGGTTCAATTCCTTGTTGGAGCGAATTTATGGGAATGGTTTTTTTAAAAAAAATCCCCTCACCGGTGAAGTCGGGGTTTGAGGATTTTCTAAGCTGAGATTAGATTTAGTCTTAAACCCACCGGCTTAGTTTCCATCACATGGCTAATCAACACGAAACAACACAACCTATAAAGTGTTGGGCATATTGACTCTTACTAGCTAGCTTTTCAAAAAAAAAATAGTTTACTTATATGCAGGCCCAACTTTTCCCGAAACAAAAACGTTTACTTATATGCAAGCCTACTAGGCCAAAATCGATTTCCGCTGGTACATGGAAAATATATTGTGCTGACAGGCACAATTGGCATCCGCTAGCACGGTGGTGTACGGGGGCGCCGGGGCTGTACCCGCCAGCACTGTGCCATCTCTGGTGGGGGCGACATAAGGCACCCGCCAGCAGAAATGGCACAGTGTTGGCAGGTGCCAAATTGTCGCTCGCCAGCACTGCACCCGCCAGCCCCTTCAAATCACATTTTGAAGTAGTAAATTAATTCAAATAAAAAGGTTTTCAATTACAAACTTTCATAACTTCTCTCAAGATGTACAACTTTTATTTGGGTTGTTTCTTTATTTGACAAACTGGTAGTAGTTTTGTCAACAAAATCTATATCTCTTGTATAAGTTTCATGAAACTATATGAGAGATATATAAGATTTCTGAAGAATGTTACTACCACTCTACCAGAAGAGAAAATGACCAAAATAAAAGTTGTTCATCTTCAAAAGTTATATAACTTTGTAGTTGAGCCATTTTTCATTTGAATTACTTTTGTCAATAAAAAATATGTCTAAATTTTTTGAAATTGAAAACCTTAAATTTTCAAACGACCTCGAATGGAGAAATGATCATGAAAAGTTCTGAAACTTTGTAGTTTACAACTTGTTTGTTTGAAATCATATTGTAAATGAAAAACTAAGTTTGAATGCTGGAATAGCATTATATATATATATATATATATATATATATATATATATATATATATATATATATATATATATATATATATATATATCACTGTGTGTATCAAATTAACACTCCAGTAGAGCAGTAAGGTCAAATTATTAATTAATACTGGAATTAACGTGTACACTATCACAACCAGATTACACACACCGCCCGCCAGAGACTAGCTAGCTAGGTAGCTGGTACTAACAGGCAAGCAAGCTGCATGCATGCTAGCAGCAGAAGCAAAACAAACAAACCACACCACACCACACCACACAAGAGGATTGGAGCAAGCAGACGGGATACATAATAAAGCTCGATCATCATCTAATAAACACTCTCACCGACTCACGCGCACTAACACGTACGCCTACTGATGTCACACTCCACATATATAATTAAACATCGTCGTCTTCTGGCTCCGGCATCTGAAGCTTGTCGGCCAAGGTCCTGGCCCCCTTTAGGGATAGGATGAGCCAGATGACGGAGAGGAACTCGCCTCCCTCACCCAAGCTCTTGGCATGCAGGTAGCCCCTGCACATGCTGGCGGAGTAGGAGAGCATGCCCACCCACACACGGTACATCAAGCGCGACCGGATGCCGTCGTCCCGGATACGTATCAACTCCTCTGCGAGCTTGCAAGCGTCGTAGATGAGACTGTATATTTTGATGGACACATCGGCGACTTCGATCTTGGCCGCCTCGATCTTGATCCTGCGTAGGTCGTCGTCATTGAGTTGTTGGTTGCGATGGAGTTTTTGGCGAATCATGTCAGTGGCGGCTGCAAGGCTGCTCTCCATGTGCTTGCTGGCTCGATCGAACAGGTGCTGCCTGCTGCCGGTCATCAGCATATCGGCGCGAAAGTTGAGCAGGTGGGCCATGTAGTTGGAGATTGCCTGTGTGCACAGTTGGCGCAGCCGCTGCTGGTCCTATGATAACTCGTCAAGCTGCTTCTTGGACAGGCGCCGGGACCACAACCAGTCCTGTGGTAGCAACCTGCGGAAGCAGAGATCTGTGGCGATGTGCCAGATTAGTACGCTCCTGTCGAACGATGCCCGGAGGGTGCCCTTTATCATGGTCCTGGACTCGGGCTTGCATTCCCTTAAGAGATCGTCGCCTATAGCCCAGTTTGTCTTGCCCTTGGAGAAGCTTCTGTAGGTGGAAAGGTCGAGGCCCTCCACTTCCCCAATCTTCACTAGATCAATGACAAAGAATGCGATTACCGTGCCATACAAGTCATGACGCCCGCAACCACAATAAAAAATTTCTTCACTGAAGCCGATCTTCGTGGCACACTTGAGCCACCAGCTGGTGCTTGTTGGCTGCATCCTCCGTAGCACCGAGCCTATGAGGTTATACTCGGGAATAGTCTTGCACAACGCGGGGACATCCACCGGTGGAGAGCGAGGCTTTGGTTCGGGCCTTTAGTCCCGGTTCAACTTTGGAGCCGGGACTAAAGGCCTTTCGTCGACGTGGCCCGAAATGCTCGCTGTAGCCGGCCCCCCTTTAGTCCCGGCTCGTATTACCAACCGTGACTAAAGGGGGGCTCCCAACGGCTCCATCGGCAATAATTGCCCCCGGTCTTTAGTCCCGGTTGGTGTTACGAGCCGAGACTAAACCCCTTTAGTCTCGGCTCGTAACACCAGCCGGGACTAAAGGCCGGCATCCATATAACGACCGTACCTCCTTCTTCCTCCTGCCACCCGAGCCATTCACCAGAGCCACACCCGCGAGCTCAAGCTCCTCCCCTCCATGGCGACTCAAGCCTAGGGTGGTGCTGCGATTTTTTTATTCATTAGTTTGTGAAGATTTCTCTCCTCCAAGGTGTTGTAAAGGTTGGAATCTTCATCCTCCCTTCATTTGTTGTGATTAAATTTTGTTTTATGGTTTATTAGAGATGGAGAAAATAGAAATGTTAATTTGTAGCTAGGTAGGAGGAGCTTAAATTAATTAGAGAGATGAGATTTTGTATATGCACGTGAAGATGTAGTTAGGATGGTACTTGCATTGTTCCTTCTTTCATTAAAATCTTGTTTTTCATAATATTGAATTTTTCTTGTACATATATATATAGTTTATAAAATATATGCTCATAAAAGAAGACATACCGAAAATGTACTAGGTATTTCCATTCTTTCTTTGTTTAGAAATGATTTTATTCTAGGTAGCCATTGGAGGAAATAGAAGATTAAATTCTTTTGTTAAGTATGTTTTTTATTTTTATATAGAATAAATATAAGCATTCTCTTATTTTCTTATTTTTCATAAATTTGAATTTTCCTTGTACATATAGTTTATAAAATATATGCTCATAAAGAAAAAAATACACACAGAGAAAATGTAGCTATAGTTTATTTTGTACATATAGTTTATTTCCATTCTTTCATTATTTAGAAATGCTTTTATTTCTAGGTAGCTATAGAAGATTAAATTCTTTTATTAAGTATTTTTTTAGTTTTATATACAATAAATGTAAGCATTTTCTTTTTTTTCTTGTTTTTGATACAGAGCCCCACGTCCTAATTAGCTACAGTTTCACCTCACGGGCTACGTGGGGACTGCCTGCAGCTCCGCGAGGTGGGACTGTAGCTAGATAGGAGGTGTAGCGCATGTGTGGTACTGTAAGTGGGTGAGTGAGGTGTATATGACGGTGAGGTGAGACTGTTGTAGTTCCTAGAGCATCTAGGTCTTCTGAGTCATTGGTTCGTAAAGGTTATGTACAGTAATAATAGTGTTGAATTCTATCCCCTTTTGTTTTTTATTTATGCATATATTGAATCCAATCTATATATATGTAGGTATGTGTACATATAATTTATAAAATATAGTGTTGAATTCTATGGCCCCTTTTATTTCTAGGTTGCTATAGAAGGAAATAGAAGATTAAATTCTTTTATTAAGTATTTTTTTAGTTTTATATACAATAAATTTAAGCATTTTCTTTTTTTCTTGTTTTTGATACAGAGCCCCACGTCCTAATTAGCTACAGTTTAACGTCACAGGCTACGTGGGGACTGCCTGCAGCTCCGTGACGTTGGACTGTAGCTAGATAGGAGGTGAAGCGCATGTGTAGTACTGTAAGTGGGAGAGTCAGGTGTATATGACGGTGAGGTGAGACTGTTGTAGTTCCCGGAGCATCTAGTCTTCTGAGTTATGTACAGTAATAATAGTGTTGAATTCTATCCCCTTTTGTTTTTTTATTTATGCATATATTGAATCCAATCTATATATATGTAGGTATGTGTACATATAGTTTATAAAATATAGTGTTGAATTCTATGGCCCCTTTTATTTCTAGGTTGCTATAGGAGGAAATAGAAGATTAAATTCTTTTATTAAGTATTTTTTTAGTTTTATATATAACAAATGTAAGCAATTTTTTTTTTTTGTTTTTGATACAGAGCCCCCCATCCTAATTAGCTACAGTTTAACATCGCGGGCTACGTGGGGACTGCCTGCAGCTCCGCGATGTTGGACTGTAGCTAGATAGGAGGTGTAGCGCATGTGTAGTACTGTAAGTGGGAGAGTCAGGTGTATATGACGGTGAGGTGAGACTGTTGTAATTCCCGGAGCATCTAGGTCTTCTGAGTCGCTGGTTCATAAAGGTTATGTACAGTAATAGTTCCCTTTTGTTTTTCTATTCTTGCATATATTGAATCCAATGTATATATGCAAACTAATCCTATTTATTGTGAATAATGTGTGTTATTTTTATTTGGATATAGTTTGAGCTAACAATGTCGTCGTCAAGTGGTGTTGGTAATGGCGTCCGTGGCCGTGGCATAGTCCGTCGCCGTGGCGGGCGTGGTGGCCGTGGCATTGGCCGTGCAGGTCTTGGTGGCCGTGGAGGTGGTTTGGAGGCCCCGTCGCCTCTACGTCCAGGATTGCACTTTCACCGCGAGATTACCTTGCCAATGGGTGATCCAGGACGTGTAGCTAACGTGGTAATATAGGAATTGAAATTAATTTGCTTTACATAGAACTTTTTTTCATTTCACATGGAAAATCTGTAATTTTAGTTACATATATAATTATTGTAGGTTCTCAACAATATCAGATGGCTCAGAGACATTATCGGGGATATGAATGGTACTCCTCCTATAGTGCAAACTGAGCACATTGATGAGCACATGACAAGAGTGTATATCTCTTTCACCGTACCTGCTCGATATGTAGACTACGGCCAGTTGCCAACAGGCGCACCACACCCGATGGTTGCCATTGCAACAGTTGGCAAAAATCACCTATTCGGTTAACCCGAGAGAGGACTGCCGTGGAGAATTGTCTACAACAGCTCCAGAATAATCTTGGGTGCTTCGTGCCGGACTTTTCCTATTTTAAATTAAGGCAACTCGAGACGGGTGAAGGAAATGTGATTGAGACTACGGAGAGGCTTTGCAGGGCTCATCAAGATGTGGTAATATACATTTATATATAAAAGAATTTCTATTCATTATTAATTAATTTGTTTTTGGTACATATATAAATTGTTTTTGGTACATAAGGTTATTGTATCTCATCATCATCTGATTGTGTGCAGGATCACTCTGGTTCTACCTATGCTTCAATTAGCTTCCGTGCGATTCTGAATCAAGTCGTGGAAAGAGTTGGGGTGGATTACTATGGTGGGGAGCCGTTTTTCACCAACAATTGGAAGAGTCAAGCAATTCTAACTTTCTACAAGCCAGCAGAACCCGGGGCTCCATTGTTTGATGTCTGCAGTGGTGTTTGTGACACTCCTCCGCAAGCGGAGGAGAGTGCACTAGTACGCGCTCTAGCTTATTTTGAGGGAGTTCTAGGCTGGAGGATTGCAGACATTAACCATGTTTCATATCTGCAAGCGCGTGTTGATCAGTAACATTATGCATGCATGGATCAGGCTTTGTACCGTACCCTATTATGTGAACTTGTATTAATTATTAGCTAGCTATGTGAACCTTTATGAACTTATTATCAATTATTGTTAATTACGTACTTTATTATGAATTCATGTGTTGTCTTCAACATGTTTAGTAAGCATGTTTATTAAGCATATATATACTAGAATTCATACGCGAATTTATAAATGTGTTTGAAGCAGAGGTTCAAAAGCTAGAAGCTGACCAGCTTCAGCTTGGGACTTGTAGTCATTGGTATTAATTAATGTCGTGCCTTATAATAACCATCAGGTGACCTCTGTACGTATACGTAAGCCATTGTAGTTATGTGGATCATTATATCAAAAAGACAATACGCGAATTCATAAATTTGTTTGAAACAGAGATTTTTCTGAGTAGGTTTACTAATATTTTCAATTTAATTTATTTTCCCCTTCAAATTGTAAGTAAAAAATAGTAATAATTGTTTCAACTCTTGAAATAATATGTGCATAGAAAAGTAGGTATTTTTTTATGTTAACATAATATAATTTTGCATGGCACAAATATTTTAACTAATGATTTATTTTAAATGTTGAAAGCAAAAAGGAATGAGATAAATGAGCAAGGAAAAGAGAAAAAGCCCGCGAATGAGATGAATGAGATAAATGAGCAAGGAAATGAGCATGTTGATCATTGGAAGACAATACGCGAATTCATAAATTTGTTTAAACTAGAGATTTTTCTGAGTAGGTTTACTAATATTTTCAATTTAATTTATTTTCCCCTTCAAATTGTAAACAAAAAATAGTAATAATTGTTTCAACTCTTGAAATAATATGTGCATAGAAAAGTAGGTATTTTTTTGTGTTAACATAATATAATTTTGCATGGCACAAATATTTTAACTAATGAATTTTTTTTAATGTTGAAAGCAAAAAGAAATGAGATAAATGAGCAAGGAAAAGAGAAATATTAATTTCCCGCGCAAAATTGCCCTTTAGTCCCGGGTGGTGTTACTACCCGAGACTAAAGGCCCCCCTTTTGTCACGGGTGGTAACACCACCCGGGACTAAAGGGCGAAAATTCGCCTTCAGAGCATCCCGCGCGAAATGCCCCTTTTGTCACGGGTCGTGAGGCCACCCGTGACAAAAGAAGGGCCTTTAGTCTCGGGTCGTATTATGACCCGAAACTAAAGGGCCTTTTGTCACGATTGGTAATACGACCCGTGACAAAAGGTTGGGGGTTCTATATAAGCCCCGTCGCCTTCCAGATCGGCACTTAGCCGTTTTCCCCCAAATTGCCTCTCTTCCTCCGTCGTCGTCGCCGCCGCCGCCTCTCCTCGCCGCGCCCGTCCCCGACGCGCCCCTCTTCTCCGACGTGCCACGCCGCTCCTCTCCGACACGCCGCGCCGCTCCTCCCCGACACGCGCGCAGCGCCGTCTCCCGCCGCCGGCGAGCTCGGCCGCGCCGACGTCCGCCCTCACCGACGCGCATCTCCGTCCCCGACGCGGTGCCCCTCCCCGACTCGCCGCCCCCGCCGCCCCCCCGACCCTGATCCCTCCTCGGCGGCGGCCCCCGGCCCTCCTCCTCGGCGGCGGCCTCCTGCAGCCGGTATGCTGCGCCGCCGCCGCCGACGCCTCCGCTTGCCGGCCCCCCTCTGCGGCCGCCGGTCGGCGTGCGTGTGCCCGATGGCCGGCCGGGCCGCGCGGGGTTTTGCCTTGCTGACGTCAGCCCGTGAAATGCTGGCGTCAGCAAGTATTTTTAATTAAATTTATTTGATTTAGTTTATGTATTGATATTAATTAGAAATTATAATTGTGTGTAAATTTTTAATATGAAATTTTATAGGAATAGAAAGAAAATTTAATTAGAGACTTGTATATTTTTGTGTGTATATTTGTGTACCAAAATCTAATTGTGTTTTTTAGTTCAATTAAATAGTAATGCTTTGTATATTTTTGTGTGTATATTTGTGTACCAAAATCTAATTGTTTTGTAATATACAATTTCATAGTTTTGAGTATTTGAGTTCTTAATTGTTTTCTAATATATATGTAATTTTGAGTTCTTAATTGTGTATTTGAGTTCTTAATTGTTTTCTAATATATATGTAATTTTGAGTTCTTAATTATGTATTTGAGTTCTTAATTGTATTCTAATATATACGTAATTTTGAGTTCTTAATTGTGTATTTGAGTTCTTAATTGTTTTCTAATATACAATTTCATTAGTTTGATACTTCTGAAGTCGACGACTGCCGCGTCGTCTCGAACAAGTGACTTCCCGTCACCTCTGTCATTCTCCCACATGGCACCGCCATCAACAAGCATCGTCCGTCCACAAGTTAGTAGAAATATTTTGACTTTGTTTATTCAAGAAAATTCGTAGTAAATACTTGTTTATTCTAGAAATTCATAGAAAAACTTGTTGCTTATTCTAGAAATTCAAAGAAAATTCTTGTTTAACAAAGAAATTCTTAGTAAATACTTGTTTATTCTAGAAAGTTTTAGAAATTGTTGAAAATTACATAAATTCATAGAATATTCTTGTTTATTATAGAAATTCATAGAAAATTCTTGTTTATTCTAGAAAATCAATATTCTTGTTTATTATAGAAATTCATAAAAAATTCTTGTTTATTCTAGAAAATCATATAAAAACTTGTTGCTTATTCTAGAAATTCAAAGAAAATTCTTGTTTAATAAAGAAATTCTTAGTAAATACTTGTTTATTCTAGAAAGTTTTAGAAATTGTTGAAAATTACATAAATTCATTGAATATTCTTGTTTATTATAGAAATTCATAGAAAATTCTTGTTTATTCTAGAAAATCATATAAAAAATTGTTGCTTATTCTAGAAATTCAAAGAAAATTCTTGTTTAATAAAGAAATTCTTAGTAAATACTTGTTTATTCTAAAAAGTTTTAGAAATTGTTGAAAATTACATAAATTCATAGAATATTCTTGTTTATTATAGAAATTCATAGAAAATTCTTGTTTATTCTAGAAAATCATATAAAAACTTATTGCTTATTCTAGAAAATCATATAAAAACTTGTTGCTTATTCTAGAAATTCATAGAAAATTCTTGTTTATTCCAGATGGATCACAACCATGACAACTTTATGGCCGACATTATAGCTAGTGGTACAAATACAATTGCAAGCTTCCCCGACGAGGAGTGTAGTCAGGCGGACATGTACTTGAACATACCTCCAAATGAGGACGCTGCTGCCCCTGTCATGGACACAACAACTAATATTGAGGACAAATCTAGAAACAATGAGGAAAGTCTTGTGAATGAAAGTATTGAATGTTCCCACAAGGTATATATATATATCTCATGCATTAACTTCATAGTTCTTTTTTTCTAACCTCAATTCTTAGGTACTAATTAATTAAATAACGAATCTGCAACATGTAGGCTTCAGCCTCCACATCAAAAAAGACAAAGAGAGGGCGTACACAAGTACTCACCGGCCATGTCATGTATCAGATCACAGAAGTATCAGATGATGGCCAACCATGTGCTCCAAAAAAAATCAAGGACACGTATGTGTCACAGTGTGGGGCCATTGTAAGGGACAACGTGCCCATCAGCTACAGAGAATGGAAGGGAAAAGCAGATAATGCACACGTGGTTCCAGACTCAGTGAAAAATTTGTTGTGGGATGAAATCCTAAAACACTTCACACTTCCTGAAGGTGTTGAACCAGCCAATGTGAAGCGTTGGACTCTCACGAGGATGGCAACACAATTTCAGAAGTTCAAACAGCAACTCGATAAAGATTATATCAAGAAGAATCGAACTCCAAATTGGATTGAATATCCCAAGTTAAAAGAACACTGGACGTCCTTTGTGAAATACAAGAAAAGTGAAGATTTCGCCAAGGCGAGTGCACGAGGGAAGCAAAGTCGTGGTAAGAAGGAGCACGACCATCATCTTGGTCGAGGTGGTTATGCATTTGCAATTCCCAAGTGGCGGAAGATGGAAGAAGACCTTCTCGCACAAGGTACCATACCAGCGGTCGTTGATTGGCCCGAGCGAGTGAAGAATTGGTATTATGCTCATGGAGGCACAATTAACTCTGAAGATGGTACCCTTGATTACCCACCCTCGTTACGAGAGACTGCACTTGAAATATTGAAAAAAATTGAAGATGTCAGAGCGGGCAGAGTGAAGGTTGACAGAGAGATCGATGAGCTCACTATGGCGCTCAAGAATCCTAAACGCCCAGGACGTTGCAGGGGCTTCGGGGTGGTACCATGGAAATTTGCCTTCAGGGGAGACGTTACCACCTATCGAAGCCGCAGAAGAAGAAGAGAGCGCGAAGAGGAGGAACGGCGGCAAGAGTTAGAAAAAAGACTTAAAGAACACGAAGAAAAGATGACGGCAGATATTGAACGGCGAGTGGTCGCCGCTGTAAATGAGATGGCCCCAGCACAAGGACTGCCTCTAGTACAAGTTCCTTCTGCTCACAAAAGCAGTTGTGCTTCCGCGGCGGTTCCCGAAGAGCAAAGGGCAATAGAAGGAGTTCAAGTGGACAGCCAACGGTACCCTGTGGATGACATCTGTCGGCGCACCAGATGTGAGCTACACAAGCCATTCGACAACATCAAAATGAAGGTATGTCTAATTCATGCTTTTATTACCTCAATAATTGATCATATATATTACTTTGATTTTTGTGGACAGGCATTCACAATGGTAATAATAACTAATTAATTATTTTTTCTCAGGTGGCGGACGGAAGTGCTTTTGCACAATTTCCTGGACAGACGAGCCACGACATGCTGATTCCACCTGGCTACGCCTCAGTTAGCGTAGAGAAGATATGTCAACCTGATTTTGAGGAGCTAGAGCTAGATATCCCACGAGGTGACGGGAAAAAGACACTTAAGGACGCGCTACACGGTATCATATTATGGCCAAAACGTTACATCGTCATAATCCCCGAGAATGATGGATCTCCGAGAGACCACCTGGAGCCGGGGCAGCCATCGTCAGTACCTGCTCGCGAGCCTCTACAATCGTCTCCGGGGCCGTCATCGTCACTACCTGCTCGCTCACCCTCTCCGCAACAACCATACGACAATTCGGGTGAACAGAGCTCCAGCGATCACGATGATGACATCCCTCCCAATTCACCTCAGCAACCATTCGCCACAAGCTCTCGAGCGCAATCTTTCAGGTCAGTGCAACCACCAAAGAAAAAACAAAAACGACCAGCAAAGAAAAAGCCTGAGGCAAAGACAGAGGAAGAAACAGAAGGGACTGTACGGAAAGAAGTCCAGGACTTCTTTGAAAAAGCGAAAGAAAGAAGAAAACAGGAAGAGCTGGAGGCCAAAAAAAATGAAGGTCGTAAGGAGAGACTCAAGGCTTTCATAGACGAGAAGGAAACAAAAAGGAGAAGGAAACCGCCGTTGAAAACGGACTATGAGCGTTCGGTGGACAAGTCTTATGCTAAGAAGAGACAACGAGGGTCGCTGAATAGTTACATCAAGCAAATACCTGCGTCGACGTCGGGGACCGCCACCACAGACAAGAACAAGAAGATTCCTGCGTCGACGTCGGGGACCGCCACCCCAGACAAGAACAAGGAGATTCCTACGTCGACGTCGGGGACCGCCACCCCAGACAAGAACAAGGAGATTCCTGCGTCGACCTCGGGGACCGCCAGAAACATCGAGCAAATACCTGCATCCACGACCCATCAAACTAACTTGTTTGCGGGCATCAGTCCACAAGTGCAAAAAGCTATTGACATCATGTCTGAAGACGAACTGGCTCAGCTCATTACCTTTTATGAACAAACAAAGCTGCCTGTTGGTGGTCTTATTGGCTATGAAGACCTACCAACGGATAAAAATCAAGAATTTAGATGGCACTTTGAGCTAGGAAAACCTCTAGTGAAGCCAGAATTGGTCAACAAGCTCCCAACTAAGATGCGCATATTTCATGACTGGTACTTGAAGAAGTCAGCTGAGGGCCTGGAGATGTTTGGTATGCTCGTGAGACCTGGAGATTTTGCCCTTCAAAACGAGAAGGTGGTCTGGCTCCGATTCACTGATATCTATGAAATTTACCATCTGGACGCCGTGAATACCGATCTTATGATGGCCTGGTGTCTGTAAGTGACATATTTTCATATGTTTATAAATAACTTTATTACATTTGTCGATCTACTAATTAACATTTGACTTTCTTCTTGTGTAGCCTGCAACTTACTGAGATGGGAAGGAAGGGTTATTCAAGAATTGCTTTCATGGACCCATCAAAAGTTAACGCAGATGAGATTAAATACCAACGAAAACCAACAATCGAGAGCATTTTTAGGCACTTAGATGAGTTTCATTACAAGAACCTTATACTACTGCCTTACAACTTCAAGTAAGTACGATTGTCATCTAATTATCATTGCTAATTCTATTTAGTCAATTCTAATCTCCATGAGGATGCATATAGATTCCACTGGGTTCTACTCATAATCAGTATCGACAATAGCAACATCAATGTGTATGATTCATTGAGAAAAGATCGCTCAGAATACCAAGACCTTGAAGATGTATTCCACGAGTAATAATTCTATCTATGACATTTTCTTTAATGCAATATATATATATTTAGCTTTTATACTAACATATTTTATCTTTTATTATTTTGCCTCAGAGCTTGGACCATGTTCATTGCAAAGCACCAAGGAGCATTTCAACCCAAAATTAGATGGGTGTATGATTTTTCGGTACGTATACAAATAACAACTTCAGATTGGGAATATTTAAAATGTATAACACTACAATTTCATATTCTGTTCTCCTCTCCAATTTAGTGTTTGAGACAAGAGCAAGGAAATAATTTATGCGGGTACTACGTTTGTGAGTACATACACCATCACAGTGGCAACGCGGATGATGATAGTGTAAGTAAAATAAACCTATTAATAATACATCATTTTTATCCTTTTTTGTATATTTAATCGCTTGCTGTATTATATCAACCTATTTGCAAATTACAGAGGAATATAAAAAGGGACGCACTTATTGAGAAGGATCGTCTCTTGGCAATTCAAGAAGCTCTCGTGGGATTCCTCATGGACGAGGTGGTTAATCCACAAGGAAAACATCATTATGACAACCATCCAATTGACCGACTCACCTCCGAGAAAAGCTAAATGAGACTAGAAATTTGAACTGAATGATATTTTGATGTATATATACTATATGGGGTTTTGATGTATATATACTAGTTTAAGAAAATACTATTTATTTTCATGTGTATAAAATATTATGTGTATATACATTTATAAGTTTATATATGTAGATATATAGGGTTTAATTTATATATAAGTCTAATCTAACTGCGTATATGGTATATATAGACAGGTATATACCTATATACAAGTTCAAATACGTATACGTGCATATACGGGTTAGACAACAATTAGAATATACGCTCAAATCGAAAACAAAAAAAAGAGAAACGAGACCCTTTAGTCTCGGTTGGTATTACCAACCGAGACTAAAGGGGGTGGGCGTAGGTGCTGGTGTGCCCCCCCTTTAGTCTCGGTTCGTAATACCACCCGGGACTAAAGGATCCTTTAGTCCCGGTTGGTTCAACCGGGACTAAGGGGGGGGGGGGGCTTTTGTCTCTGAACATTAGTCCCGGTTGGACTTGAGAGACCTATACCCCTCTCCAACCGGGACTAAAGCCCCTCTCCCTACCAGTGATCTGCACAAAACAGGATAAAATGCAGCAGTCCACGGATGAACACCGCGAGGAGATCCAGCGCAGCGGTGAGGCACATCAGGATGTATGTCATCCTGACGTCGGTGCCCTCATACCCGTCCTTGGGGATGGTTGCAAAGAGGGCGATGGCAGCGGTGTGCAGGGACGGGAGCAGCAGCAGATGGTAAGCCATGTACGCAGGTGTGGTCACCACATTAGCTCTTGTGTAGATATGCCCAAATGTGCCGCGGAGCCACCGCGAAACGTCCGCACCTGGTTCGAGAGGCTTAATAAGGGGTTGGTTAAGATCCGATGCAGCAGCGTACAGTGACATCGCTCTTGCTTCGCTCTTGGTCTAGCATGGCTGACACGGCGGCCAGTCTGTTGATCCTGGCTCTGTACACAGCCCATGGCTTCTCGCAGAAGCTGAAGAACCCTGTGATGAAGAGCAGGACAGCCGACGCCAATAGCCTCCGGTCGCTGCTGCTGGGCCACGCCTTGTAGTAGGCGTACACGGCCACCGTGACCTGGGAGACCAGGGTCACGGTGTGCCGGGTCCACAGCTCGTTGTCTTCGATCTCGTACGCCGTCAGATCTCGCTGCCCGCCGAGGTGGATGAGGAGGATAGGGGCCCACAGCACCTCCAGTTGGCTCGCCTCCTTGCCGCCGCCGGCCCGGGCGTGGCGGTTGAAGAGTGTGGCGAGGGCGTAGATCGACAGGGCGTCGCTGCTGATGTACGCCAGCCAGATGCATGTCCTGAACCACCGGGGGATGACGTACTTGCGCATGGGGGCAGCAAGTAGGAGGAACCACTGGAGTATGAGGCTGCCGAGGACGAGGACGCGGAGCTGCCACTTGTCCCACCATATCATAGCATCCACGAGATCAACCACCATCACCTTTTTTTTTTCTTCCCCGTGTCATGGACACTCGATCACGTACGAAGTACTGGGTGCAGCTTGAAGCCGGAACCCTAGCTTAGCTTGTTGTAAAGTAGGTTTACAATGCAACAATGTTCAGCTAGCGAGGGCTCCTTGTTGGTTCTCCCGGCCTCCGGCCGTTGCTATCTTATCGCCGATGGTTTCTTGACTAGTACGCTCCAGCATGCATGAAGGCTTTACTGATAAGCTTACTTTGATCATTTATGTGTACGGCTTCAGTAATAAGATCATCTTATAAGATATGTGTGCCTCATCATGTTTGGTTTGAGCATCTGCATCCTTAGATATGATGAGGTACGGTGAGTGGTGGGGTCCGTCATATGTGTAAGCTTATGCGTCACATGCATGCATATATGCATCCTGCAGTGAATTTTAGTGTGATGACTCATGACTCTATACCTTATGTGTGTATGCTAACTAGCAAGTTGGACCGTGCTAATAGCGCTACTAGATTTGATAAACCATATTTTTAAAAATGCTATATTAGTATTATATTTTCTTTATACATCTTAATTCATTATCCATCCTTTTGAAATCACCAATACCGATTTAATATTGGAGCTCGAAATTCAGAACTGATATTGATACACTCGAAATTTGTTATTTGGATGGTGTTTTAATTGGTGGATGGAACCCGACCTAATAACGAATGTCATTCGACGCTCTGTTGCACCCCTGCATACATTGTCAACCTTTGAGCTCTGTATTGCACAGAAATTGTTGTTCACCCTCTCATCACTTAGTCCCCGTCTCAACCGACTGAGCCTCTTACTCCCCACTCTCGATGGTCGAACTCTGCCGTGTTGATTCTATGGCTTCTGAGTTTGGCACGGTTGTTGACCTCAGGCAGAGTCTGGGTTCTCCACTTTCTAATGCACAGATCCAACTCCACCAGCGAGCTCGTACCTCGTGATACCGTTGGTTGTCGACGTAGGTGACCTTGAATCTTGATCCGGGGTGGGCTCAAGCAACGGTAGCGTAGGTCCTCCTTTCTTTCCATATGGGTGCACCCCCTTCTTCATCTCATCCAATGATACCATTATCTTCTAAAATGTAACCATTATGTTTGACAATACTTTTATAACTTCCAAGATAACTACTGATCATCAATAGTAGGTAACGTAATTCATTGTGGGCATACTTGTGTTCATCATCGTGTTCATTGTGTTGTTTGGTTCTTCACGCATCACATACCAATCTATTTCCAAAAGTTTTCAAAAGATTAGAAGATATACGACAAACCATCTTGATCTCATCACCTTCATTCTTGTTTGGAAGCTTAATATGCTTATAGATATGTGTAGTCGAAAAATTGTCCCTCTTTATTTATTATAGAGGATCTCATGTCACTAACAGGTGGCCTATTGGCAAGCAAGCCCATGTTCTAGGGACACAAAGTCCCTCTACTGCAGAGCGCTTATCCTAAATTGTGACATCATACTGATAATTCAATTATCTCCCTCATGTCTATTGTGCAAGATAGATATTTGCATTGAGTAGCTTAAATTTCTCCGCACATCGTGCTAGCTTCTCGTATGCATCACAATATTTGTTCATATCACAATGCTTATGTTTTCTCTTATTGTCTTCCTTTTTTTCAACGTTACACCTTCTTATTTTTTAGTATTTTGCCAATTTGTTTTATCCATTTATGGCCACCTGCTCTGTCCACCATTGTTGTCTACTACCTCAGTTCTTCTCTCACCAAAGCAGTCGTACCGCGTTGGTCGCTATCTAGGAAGCCATTGTCTCGCTTTTGCTCTCCAAACCTCATATCGTTGATGCCAAACCATACTTTACATTTTCTTTGTCAAATTACTGCTACGCAAACCTACATGAATTGCTCATCAAATCTATCTTATCTTATCATCTCCTGTGGCATCCGATTTTTTGTCTCCATCACGGTTGTAGGTTTGTATGTGCCAGAATCAAGTATTTCCTCTCCCTAGCCTTCTACCCATGTTGTATTTTTCAGTGCATATCTCAAAAAAAATCGAAGAGACTTAGAGCATGCTTGGTACATTTGTTGCCGCTTGTACGCCTTGTCTGCTTGCCTTGCGTAAATCAAGGTGAGCTCCCATGGGAGTGCTTGCTTTCCTTGTTGTTGCTCGCCTTGTAGCTCGATCCAGTAGTGTCATAGACGCTCGATCGATAGCAGCAAAGGTCCATCTGACCACGGTGGAGGTTAATCCAACAACAGTGGAGGTCGAATCGACAACATTAGATGTCAAATTGATAGTAGTGGAGGACGATTCAGTGGTCGAAGAGTTTGACTCAGTCGCTAAAGAGCTTGATTTGGTTCTCATGCACCTAAATTTTATGACGACAGAGCTTGTTTCAGCAGATGCGGTGTTGATTCGACGGTCAGTCCACGTAAGTTACAATCTGAAGTATATCTAGATCGGATTACAGTATCCCGTGATATCCGGACTGATTGACATTTTGTCTGGTGTCTTGACTTTTGCACGCCAAATCTCCTGCCGTCTCGGGCTCGCTTGCCAGGATGGGCGGGCCCACCATCAAGACTTAACTTTAACCCTTTGAACAAAATTCCCCATCTTCATGTCCCTAAGCGACAGTCCAGTTAAACAATGGCTAATGTGCAATTGACTGTGTATATAAACAAAATCCCCCATCTTCGTCTCCCTGAGCGATTGCACAGTCTCTTGTCGCTATCGCTCCATGCCCATGGTTGCTTTCTCTAAATAGTCTACCTAGTTCGTGCTCTAAACATCTCTTGCCGCACTTTATGCTCTGCTCGTGTCTTCTTCGCCGACTTTCGACATTGTGTGAATTAAACTACTGGATGAAAATAAAGAAACAAAAGTAGTACGTCAATTACGCTCTGTCCTCCTTGCACCCTTTTCCCGCATGAGGTTGCTGCCGATTAAATTATTTGTTCGCCTGCTCGAGGGCACCGCACTATAATCCCTTACTTTGGGAGGGAACAACAGACTATTGCTCGTGTCTTCTTCTCCGACTTTCGACATTGAGTGAATTAAATTATGGATGAAAATAAATAAATAAAAGCAATACATCAATTACGCTCTGTCCTCCTTGCACCCTTTTTCCGCATGAGGCTGCTGCCGATTAAATTATTTGTTTGCCAGCTCGAGGGCACCGCACTATAATCTCTTACTTTGGGAGGGAACAACGGACTATATCCAACTCCCGTATTTAATTTCGTCCAACAGTTTTTTTATATATATAAGTGGTTTTCTACTAAGTACAATTTAGAGAAGAGCTTTTTGGTTGTCAATAAAGTCATCATGAGGCCAAACTTGGGGTCACGGTTCCTCTCTTCTTTATTTGAGAAACAATTTTATTTCCATCTCATACATATATATATATATATTAGAGTCATGTGAGGCTCAACAAAGAGATTGATTTTTATTTCCTAACAGAAATTTATTTTTATCATGTGCCATGTCTTATTAATGTTGGCATTTAGAGCCTTGCAAGGCTACATGTCTATGCGGATAAATATTTCATGAGCTTTTTAATTAGCACTTCAGCAGGGACAGAGAACTAATTTAATGTCCATCATGTGAAACTTTCTAAATTACTAGCATCCTGCCCGTGCGTTGCTACGGGCAAAAAAAAAATCCAACAAAAATACATATAGCATGGGAAACATAATTTTTTATACCCAACACATAAATAGTCTAATCAATAGCTAGGACCAAAGGATATTGTTTGCTTGCTTGTGTCAATACTTGAATCAGGGTCTTGATGTCTTGGTGATACATAATAGCCTGTGGGGTCCGCGCACATGGTCACATGGAGGGGCAGGCCGGCAGGGTGCGCGCACCGCATCAGCGCAGTGCATGGGAAAAAAATTGACCGCTCCGGAGCAAGACTACGGTCACACGCAAACTCAACATCGGGCTTTGCTACGCATTAGCACCTCATAAAACCTCATTAAATGGCGCGATGGCTACTAAGGCTATCCGCAGCAGTACCCCCTATATATCACCCCTAAAAGACCTATTTGGAGGACCCCTTTAAAGATTTCTTCCCCTAAATAACATTTTGCTGCAGCAATGTTCTCTATTTCCATCCCCTATCCATAGATTCCACCTATCATTTCATTTTTTTTAAATTTTCTCCTCCCATTCTTTATCTTCACCCACCACACCGCCCGGGCCTGCGCTTGCACGGCGTCGCCCCGTGCGGTGCGTGCAAGTTCCTGCGGCGGCGCTGCGTGCTCGAGTGTGTGACCATCGCCTACGAGGCGCAGGCGAGGCTCCGCGACCCTGTCTACGGCTGCGTCGCCCAGACCTTCGCGCTCCAGCAGCACGCCAAGCCGCCAAGGCGCAGCTCGCCTACGGCGGCGTCCAGCAGGGCACTGGAACTCCGCCGGCGGAGCCGCCACCTGGGCCCTGCTCTACGCGCTCCAAGGGTTGCCCAGCAGTCCCCATCCGCGCGCCTAGATCCCCAATTTCTTCCAGTCCATGTCGCCAGTTGCCACAAGTTGAATTGCTAATTTAGCAGCATGAATTCGTGAGCGCAACTGATTTTGGTATGTCGAGATGTTCAGTTCTGATCAAGTTTGTCTCTTTTGATTCTGTCGTGCGCCGTCGAGAATCCGACAGTTCCCTCTGCTCTCCAAGTGTTTGCTGCTCCAGGCGCTCTGCGTGTGGTACGGCGATGTCGAGCTGCCGGGCTTCCCGAGCGACGCGGAGGCGTTCGAGGCCTGCGTCAAGGCTACGGCCTCGCTGGCCACCGACCGAGACAACCTCGCCGCCAAGCTCGATGCGTTCCTTCGCCGAACATGAGAGGAGATTCCCGCCGCGCACGGAGGACACCACACCCTCGGAGCTGCCCGGCCACCTCGAGCGCGTGCTGAGGACGGCAGGGGAGTCGACGTCACGTTCGACGTCGCGGGCAGGGAGTTCCGCGTGCACAGGGTCGTGCTCGCTGCGCGGTTGTTCGACGCCGAGCTCCTCGGCCCCATGGCGGCTCGAGAAGGTGCGCGGCCAGGGGAGCCAGAGCCGCCGGTGCGGGCCTCCCAGGCGGATCCGGCGCACACCGCCACGAGCGCGCACCAGGTGGATCCGGTGCTGCTGCACCCAGCGACGCACATCGCCGGCGACATGACCTCCGCTGACTCCGGCGTGGAGGTCGCGGGCTCCTCGACGCGGTCGCGCGCCGCCGGCGCACGTCGTCGCCCGCAGCACGCGACAGGGCCTGCGCCGGAGGATTCGGTTGGTCTTCGGTGCTCTCGCTTGCGTGTCCGGCGAGCTTGCACTCGCCGCGTCGACCGTGGCGGCGGCGGAGCTCCGCGGCGCTGCGGTCAGCCCAATGCTCTCCATCCACGGCCGCGAGCGACACGGCTTGGGCGCGCTCCAGAGCGAACGGGTCCTCGCCGAGAACGCCCGCCACCTCCTTCGGGGAAGGGCAGCGTGCCGCTGCCTGGCTAGGATGTGCGTCGGCGCGCGCCCTCGCTGGGATCCGACCGCCGCCTCCTCCGGCTCTGGCTCCCCTACGGGGAGAGAATCCGACCAGGAAGGACGCCGAGCAGAGCCGCCCTTGAGTGCTCCATCGAGGTCGCCGTCGCTGGTGTTCCGGTGGAGGGCGCGAGTGGCGACGGTGGTTCGGGGAGACGTTTCGGAGCGGATGGAGAAAAAAACCGAGCCCTGCGGTTCGTACGCGTGCGACGGATTAAGGGGTGAACGACATCTAAGATAAATGTATTTGTTATTTACCCTTCAGTTAGTTATTTTTTCCTTTCCCGATCTGTGTAAACATCAACTACTGTTTTTCTTATTTTTAATTCCGAATTTATGTATTTATTAATTGTGTTTGTATTGAATATGGACTCTTTGGATTTCCTTATTTTAATTCCAAATTTATATATTCTTTGGATTAATCTAGACCTTCAGATCTTCATAAATCTAACGGTGTATATTCTTCTCTTTTTTGGATTAACGTGATAATTTCTAGACCCTCTCGACGAACGTGGTGGCTTGTTTTAACACTCAAGTATAAAGATAATAGATTATCAGCTTGTGAATACATTGGTGATGGATCAAGCTATTCCATTCCACGAACCAAAAAAAACTAAGAGTATTGCAAGCACACTAGCTTAATTCCACGTGCTGACAGTCTTATTAGGTTTGATAATTACATTGCCAAAAGACAAAAAATCTAATCCAAGAAATGCAAAAGATTAAAAGGTTTAGTCGTCGTACGTACCATGCATATTTGTTACTTTAGCATGCTGCCCTTTGCTTGCCTCTAGTGATATTCTAATGCCCTCACGTGTAAGCAAATCATCGATGTCCCAGCTTTATGTTGTCGCATGTGATCTTGTGAATTTTGGTGGGATAAACTCAGCTGGACTGGCTCTATCGCCTATACTTTTTGAAAGAAGTATCGCTTATACTTACATAGTTACATGAGAGAGATAATTAACTTACATGGATGAGGTGGTGATATATCAAATTGTTCTCATTCTACAAATAAAACAAGAAAAGGTGAGAGCGAAAAGATAATATACTGTTCCATCCCTCAAAGTTAACCAAACACCTACTGATTTCACCGGCTGACAGTCTGATTAGCATTTGTTACATTGCCGAAAGGCACATCCAAATCCAAAAATGAGGAAACCAAAATTAAAAGAGGTTTAGTCGTACGTACTATGCATCTTTGCTACTTTAGTTTAGCTTTGATGCCCTTTGCGTGCCAGTGGTAATATTCTAATAATGCCCTCACGTGTAAGCAAATTATGGTTGTCCCACGACCAGGCTTTGTACGTCGTCGCATGTGACATGTCATTGGTTGCGCCCTCAGGTGATGAACAGGCTGTTCCCACGATGATCCCATGAAGGTAAGAGGGTGCCAGAGCATCTCCAGCAGGTTGCCAAATTTTATTTGACAAATCTTGTGTTTTGCCAACTTATAAAAAGATATGTTAAGTTAAAAAAGAGTTTATCTCCAACCGTTTAACATAATTCACTCGTCAAATCCAGATCTAACTTACATCAGGAACCGTGAAAGAGAAACAAAATTATGTTTATGCTCTTCCACCTCTTGAAAACTTACATCAGAAATCCTTCTCTATTATTTATTTCTTTTTTCACCCTCCCACATGTCCAGAAACAACGGTAAGGAATCGGATGCTCGAAGCCTAAGAGTGGGAGGGGTGAATTAGGCAAACTTAAAATCTTAACATATAGCTTCACTATTTTTGCATAAAGATATACTAGAACAAACTATCTAGATGTGCAACTAAGGTTGTTCTAGTGTGAAACTCCCATCCCAAAATAAGGTTAGCAACCTATAGCCAATCCTAGCATGATACTACTCTAGGACTAGGAAAGTAAAGGTAAGCTAAGATTACAAGAGAGTAAATGCGGAAACGTAAAGAGGGATGAGAGGAAGCAAACTCTTGACACGCGATTTATCCCGTGGTATCGGTAGGCACTAAGCCACCCCTAGTCCACGTTGTTGAAGCACTCACACAAGAGTATTGCTTCCCGGTCACCAAGTCTCTCCCAAGAGCACCACTTGACTCGCCACAAAAGCTAGCCACTTAGGCACTTGCCAAGCTCCCTTGGTCATCTTGATGCCGCCTCTACTAAGGAGCTTCTCCACCAAGGAAGGGGGTCTCCACGTCCCCCGCACAAAGTGTCCTCGCCGCTCCACACCAAGCCGGAGGGTCGATGACGATTGCCGGTGAGCCACTTAGGCCCCAAGGCTTCCGACGCACCTTGTACACCTTGATTCACTCAAGAATCACCTCACAAGGTTGGCACAACCTTGCACTCACTCAGCTCTAAGTTAAGCCTAGCACTAAGCATATACACTAAGCATATGCAAGTCTATGGATGAGCAATTAAGCACTTGGATGGATTGGATATGATCTTCTAGGTGTCTTGCACTCTCCTGCACTTCCACACAATCCAGCAACCTCAAATGGGTGAGTGGAGGGGTATAAATAGCCCAAGGCACTCAAAGAGCCGTTGGCTAACAACCACTGAAAAAGTGAGCGTCGGATGAACCGATGCTATCCTTTTCAGGGCGTCGGTTCATCCGGTGCCCCTCCCACGTCACTTAGCCGTTGAGGTTCTCTGACAGAACTGCTCCGACGCTACGCACCGACGGTGCGTCGGATCATCCGGTGCTGAAGGACTCCTCGCCAGAACCTTACTGCCCGCATCTTCGAGAGCGTCGGATGAACCGCCGCTCCACCGTCGGTTCATCCGGTGCTGAAGCTCTAGTCTTGGCGCGTCTCTGTCTCGATTCAAATGAAGCATTGGATAGACCGACGGTGTACCCACTCAGACCGTCGGATCTTCCGATGCTACTGTCTTCAGCAGCTCTTCAACCTCCAATCATCCGACGCAACTAGAAACTGGATCGTCAGATCATCCGACTGTGCCAACTTCGTTTAGCCTGCTGCGCAGTGTACCAAGTACACCGACGCTTGCACCGATGGTACCATCGGTTCATCCGACGGTGCGTTTTCCTTGTTTTCTTGCATCGTTGACTGTGGTTGCATCCATGGGACCTAGATATATCTACAAAGACATGCTAGACAATTTGGTTAGTCCCATTGCTTGTGTTAGCATGAATCACCAAAATCAACTCGAACAAATGGCAAATGGGGTCATGTTCGCTACAACAACGATGCCAACCGCGTGCCGCGCGTGTATATTTACGCGCTGGAGGTTGGTTTTTAACAAGTTGTCAAAAGATGTCAAGTCTTTTGTCAAACTGTTGGAGGAGTATTTTTAACGTTTTTGCCAAAAAAAAATCAAAGATGACAACTCGATTTGGCAAACTGCTGGAGATGCTCTAACAACAACTTCAACAATTAATAGCTCCAGTTTAACTTCCAACTCCAACAATAGATTGTAACACCCTGAAATTTCTGGATTTTATGATGTTATTAGGAAGAATAATTAAATAACGATTTCTCATAATTTTGAAAATTTTCAACTTAGTACAGAAAATAATTGATTGTTTTTCGAAATTAAGTTAAATAAAATATTTATCTGAATGTTCTTTTGCACTTTTGCTTGACCTAGTGTTTTCAAAATCATAAAAAAGATTGAGGAAACTCAAAAACCTTTTGTCTCTCTGTCTCTCTTCCTGTCTAACCTACCCCGTGCCGGCCTTTTTTTCCCCTTCTTTTAGCGAATTTTTTTTATATTTATTTTATCACGATTTTGCAAAAATATATGGTCCGCCACAAATTTTGCAAAAATATACATCTGCCGCCGTGGCCCACGGCGTCAGGGACATAACGCCGTGGCCCACGGCGGTAGGAGCCACCAGGAGTGGGCCCTTACCGTGCGCCAGACGTGGCGCCGTACGCCATGGCGTTAAGAGCCTAGCGCCGTGGGCCACAGCGTTAGGTCCTAGCGTCGTGGGCCACGGCGGCAGCAGGCCTGCTAGCGCTGTGGGCTACGGCGCTAGGGTCTAGCTGCCTATATAACACCGAAATTCAGCCGAAAATGTCATAATAATTCGAAAAAAAGAAAAGAGAGGGGGAAGAGGAGAAGGGAGTGAGGGGAGGTGGTGAAGGTGCGAAGCTCTGCCGGTTTTTCGTCTCGTTAGAGGTAATACTCTGATACTTAATAGTTTTAGTGTAGATGTGCTTAGTAGATATATAGTTTTAGTGTAGATCTGCTTAGTAAAAACATAGTTTAGTGTAGATCTGCTTAGAAAAATTATAGTTGTAGTGTAGATCTGCTTAGTAAAATTATAGTTTTAGTGTAGCTCGGAGTAGATATATTTTGTAGTTGCAGATCCACTTGTTAATAGCGTTTTATTTTTTCATGCTGTCAGACATGTCAGATGATCTCAGTGTTAAGTTGTATTTCGGTAATGGGCAGATTAGATATGGTGAACATGGAGTTGACTTGTCAGAATTTGATTTGGTTGACCATGTGATTAGAAGAGCAGCCTCAAGAACTTGGGGGTCCATTACCCAGTTTTTTAGGGCATTTCATGTAGATGCAGAGCAACATGACTTGTCCATTATGGCTCTAATCAACAGGAGTGAGTCATTATATTGGGAGCTTATGCCACTTCAAGGCACTGAACATTGGAGGAGTTATATCAAAACAACATGTGATATTGGTTTGCCTGTGATGCTGTTTATCTAAGTTGTTCATAAGGCTGGGTCTAGTAGTCAAGTACCTGTGAGTGATGCTCACCAGGGTGAGGCTGAACTACAAGCAGGAGATGGTCCTGCAACTGAGCCACAAGAAGAAGGAGATGGTGGTTCCAGTGAGGAAGAAGAATGAGATGGTGACACACACTTTGAGGGTGCAATTGACGAGGGGGAAGTAAATGAAGAAGTACTCAGGCGGTACGAAATGGAGGCCAATGGGGATGAACGTGGGTTGGAAGAGGACTCCTCAGATGATGAGGATGACCCGCTACTTCCAAGGGACTGGGACAGTTACAATTTCTCACAGCTATCTGTCAATCCTGGTGAGAATGTGTCCTGGGAGTATAGAGAAAATGCAGTTTCTGTTGGCGCCATGTATAAGAGTGCAGTAGAGGTGAAGGATGCAGTGAAGAGGTGGTCCACCCTTACTCTCCAGAGAGAGTTCAGGGTAGTGAAGAGTTCTCCACATATATATGATGTACAATGTCTGAAGCCCAACTGTCCTTTTCGAGTGTATGCTTCCAAGGGCAAGTGGAAAAATTATTGGGAGATCAAATCTGTTGTGGATCACACTTGTGTACTTGAGCAGCTGGATGCAAGCCATCGTAATTTGTCATCCGGTTTTGTGGCTAGCCAGATGTTTGCTAAGATTGTGGAAAATCCTGCTTTTGAGCCTAAGTCCATTATCTTGGCAATTGAGGAGAAATTTAGGTATCAGATAAGTTATGGTAAGGCATACATGGCAAAGAAGAAAGTAATGGAGATGAGGTGGGGAACTTATGAAGCATCCTATGACAATCTGCCTCGATTGCTGAACACAATTGCCACGCTAAATCCTGGTAGTTATTATGATATCAAGACTTATAATCTTGTATCTAGGCCAGGGAAGCAAGTCTTGCAGCGGGCATTCTTAGCATTGGGTCCTGCTATTGCTGCATTCAAACAGTGTCGACCAGTTATTTGCATAGATGGCACATTCCTAACAGGAAAATACAAGGGCACAATCCTTACAGCTGTGGCTGCAGATGGCAACAATCAGTTGTTGCCATTGGCAATTGCTTTTGCAGAGGGAGAGAATAGTGACAGTTGGTATTGGTTTCTGGAGAGATTGAAGCAGATGGTGGTGGGAGATGTGTTAGACGTGTGTGTGATACACGTTAGACACAAAGGTATTTTGCAGGCCATTAGTGACATCAAAGAAGGTAGTGAAGAGCGTTACAGAGCAGCACAATGGCCAGATGTGCATAGCAGGTGGTGCATGAGGCATATGGGAGCAAACTTTCATAGCCAGTTCAAGAACAAAGAACTTACAAAATTGTTCAAGCGCTTATGTTCGAGCAATCAGGAGAAAAAATTCTTCGACCTATGGCAAAAATTAGATGATCTGACGAAGAAAGCATCAGAAGAGATAGCTAAGAAGCCTGTAAGTACTGAACCCGGGGAAGAGCCAGTTTCTCTGGAGGACGTGGGGCTAGATGCTCCAAATGTCAGAAGGAGAAGGGGACGTGCTGTGAAGACCTTCAGCCAGTGGATTCAGAATGAGCCTAAGGAGAAATGGTCCCTCCTGTTTGATAAGGGGGGTGTGAGGCATGGGATAATGACAACAAATTTTGCTGAGGTCTACAACGCTGTTTTGTGTGGTGCCAGAGCTCAACCTCTTGTTTGTATCATTGAGTTCTTCTTGTACCGCACAATGAAGTACTTTCTTGACCGTGCTAATGCAGCACATGCAGCAATGCAGGACCCTCAGAAGGTGTATTCAACATGGATGACTGAGTACTTGAACAAAAAACAGAAGGCTGCTCTCTCTCACAGAGCTAACCCACAACCTCTACGTCGTGATCCTGGCGAGGAAGTGCAGTGGAAATATCAGATAAGTTGTCAGTCCAAATCACAAAAGGCAAATGGTGAAATAACAATACAGAAAACAGTTATTGGGAATCATACATGCTCATGCTCTTGCCAGAAGCCACTGCTGCTACACTGCCCCTGCTCACATGTGATCGCTGCATGCCTTGCAACAAAGAATCAGCATTGGGGCCGCTACGTGCCTAAATACTTTCTGAAGCAAACCGTTCTAGACACTTGGAACCACACTATTGAGGGTTACCTGCATCTTGGAACTTTCACTCAAGACCCCAAAGACAGTGTGTTGTACATACCAAATCCAGATCCAACCATGTGTCAAGGTGTCGGTCGACGCAAGAAGAAGAGGATTAGGAACAACATGGATGAGGCTGAAGCTGGACCTCAGGGGCAGATATGCTCCAAGTGCAAGAATCCTGGACACTCCTACAAGAAATGCACCGAAGCATCTTACTTTTCCACTCCCACTTCTACACCACCTGCAGCTAGTGCACGTGGACGTCGTTCCAGTCGCTACAACGAAGGAATGCAGTGACCGTACTTGTTTGTGCTACCGTGTTGTAATAATTGAACTACTTATGCATGTTGTCGTCTTGTAATATTTGAACAATTTTATCTTGCAAGGTCTTGTAATATTTGAACTTATGCATGTTATCGTGTTGTAATAATTGAATTACCTTTTGATGTTTTATTCTTGCCGTCGAATTTCTTGTCATATCTGGTTATATTTTGTTCTATAATTTCAAATGAAACAAGTAATGAATTATCATATTTCTCATCTATTTTGTAGGCTTTCAATGGCTTCAACGGGTCCTGAGTTGGATTTGGAGTTGCTCACCAGTAGGAAGGACAAGGTTCAGGTGCCAAAGGGGATCCACACTCCTATGTGGTACTGCGGTGACAACTGTAAGCTTGTCAAGTGCAACGTTCTCGGGTACTGCTACGGGATGAGGTTCTTCATGTGCGAGAACTACGAGCATGACCCCCTCCCACCATGTCGCAATGTTAGACCAAAAGTAAGAACTAACTGCATTACTAAATAAATATTATGTCATTGCTATTTTATTATGTGCTAACTTGTCTTTGAAAAAAGACTCCACCTTCTCTCTGTGATTTTATGCAGTGGCTAGATTGTGAGCAGTCCGAACAAGACAAGCGTTACGTCGAGGAGACGGGTCGTTCAGCACGTGAGAGGTGGCAAAGGATGGTTGAGGTAGAAAAACAAGAACAAAAACGTAAGGAGCAGCAGGAGGAAATTCGCATCCGGCGGGAGATCAAAGAACGTGAAGCGGCCGCGGCCCGTGAAGCAGATAGAGAGAGGAAGAGGGAGAGGGCTCGCCGGGCTAAGGAAGCTGGGCCGGATGCTATGAGGAAGGGGAAATACCCCTGTTGTACCCAGTAGACGTAGAGTACTCGACGCCGAGTGCTACTGTATCCATAAAAAATTATGATTTCATTTCATCATTCTCTAGAGTCGGGTTGTATCTTTAAGACCTTGATTTAAGATGAATTTCAGATGCAAACAGTAAAACTCGTACTAGGTTGTGTTTTCTGTGAACTGCTCCAAATATTGAACACATAGGGTGTGTTTTCTGTGAGTCACTGCACCAAACATCTTACCTAGCACTAGGGTGTGTTTCCTCTGAGTCACTGGCCGTTTTCTTGCCCCGGATCGAATGGCCCACCATCCAGTCTGCGCCTACATATATGTGAGTACTCTTCTTCAGTCTCATTTCACAACACAACAAGCAACAATGAGTTCCTGGACTGGGGCTGATGATGATGACTCCATCGGTCCAGCACTGTGGAGCCAGCAAGATCCAGAGTTCAACACCAATTTTCCAGTCTTAGACAAGAGAGATTTCAAATCCATGCGTGATGTTAGAAAGTACGCACCAAATCAAACGGTGAACTAGCCAAGGTGTGCACACTGTGAGTTCTGTGTGATGTAGGTTTATCAGGGATGGGACAACTCTGGTCGCCGCTTCTGGTATTGCTCACGAGCATGGGTAGGCAAAACTCCATGACCTCTGTCCTTCATCATTTTATGATTTACTAATGTAATCACGGTTTCTGCAGTACTCCGAACAACCAGATAACTGCGGTTTCGTGCAATGGGTGGATCTCCCAGCTATTCACCCGTATCAAGAGTACATCAACTACCTCGAGGATGTTGTCATCTTCAACCTGAGGCAAGAACTCGCGTCGGCATTGGCTTCTCCAGATCCGACATCTACCAACGGTGACGACGGACCGGTGACCGGACCAATGGTGGTGAAGACGAACACCAGCTGTGAGGACGAGTACTGCTGTTGTCCGTGCCACGAAAAGAAGGACAACACTCCACCAGCAACTCCACCCCCACCACCATCTGATCCAACTCCACCCCCGTCGGGGTACTACATGCCCTCCCAGCACTCCGGCGGGTCTATGATATCCGGGTATTATTCGTACAACTAGACTACAATTGTTGTAATCGTTTATTTAAATCCCCTAAGGCACGTTAGGACTAGCAAGAGCGGCACAAAGTTAGGGTAATTGTGTCGCACGTGCCATTGCAAATGTTGTAATCGTTTATCTAAATTCGTCGTTAAGTATTAATGGTTCGTCGTTTTATCAATCCTTCAACAACTCAAATTTAAAAAAAATAAAAAAAATTCCTACCGTCGCAGCCCACGGCGGCAAGGAACAGATACCGCCGTGGGCCACAGCGTTAGCTCAGCGCCACGCTGCCGCCTGGCGTTAGGCCCCTAACGCCGTGGGCCACGACGTCAGGGACGTAACGCCGTGGTCCGCGGCGTTAAGGGTACGAGCCCACTCCTGGCGGCTCCTACCGCCGTGGGCCACGGTGTTATGTCCCTGACGCCGTGGGCCACGGCGGCAGATGTATATTTTTGCAAAATTTGTGGCGGATCATATATTTTTGCAAATCGTGATAAAATAAATATAAAAAAAATTCTCTTTTAGCCCAACCAGCAGCAGCTGCAGGCCGCTGGCCTCACCCACTCCATTGGGCTGCCGGCCCATCTTTCTCTAGCGCTGGCCATCTCCTATCACTCTCACACTAACGTAAGGAGGACCCGCGCGTCAGGCCCTCCTACCACCTCGGTCAGCCAATTTTTTTTAATATATTTAATTTTCTTCGATTTTACCAAAATAAATAGATTCAACATTGGCAAAAATAGCCACAAACGTTCGGCGGCAGGAACCTACCGCCCCAGAAAAGGGCGGTTAGCACCTACCGCCATTTGAACTGGCGGTAGGTTTGCAACAGTGGCGGCTGGGCCGGTATGGCTAGCGGCAGGCTGGCTTGCAGCTACCGCCAGTTGAAACGGCGGTTTCAACAAGCCTACCGCCGTTTCAACTGGTGGTAGGTTTTATTTTCTATTTTTTTCTTTTTCTTTTTTATTTTTGGTTTTTCTCAATACTATAAATGCGAAATAACAAGCAATTGAATACGAAAATACATAAAATAATTAGAACAAACAAAGTATTGTACACGACAAGTGTCCAAATACAAATCTAAATACGACCGTGTTTTGTCGGTCGTGGGAGGCCCTGGTGCTCCTTCCTCCTCGCCGCTGTCGCCGCCCTCTGTGCAGCCCTCATGTGGTGGGTCGGGTACGCGAGGGGTCGCGTGGATGGCGATCGCGTCCTGCGACCGTCGGCTCGGGGGGCGGTGTCGCTAAGGGAGCACCTGAGCCCGACGGGACAGCCCCCCTCCGGTGGCTGCCTATGGAGTCGCCGAGGCCGACGTGTCGGCCCCCCCTCCGGTGGCTGCCTGTGGAGTCGCCGAGCCCGACGTGCCGGCCCCCGCACCGGTCGGTGCTTGTGGAGTCGCCGCGCCCGACGAGGCCGCCCGCGCCTCCGCCTCCACCAACTCTGCCGCCTCCAACGCCTCGCCTGCACGCCGTGTCGAGTCGTGGAAGTCCTCCATCATCACGCGCTGCTGCTCCTACGTCGGCTGGTTCACGGGCGGGGCTCCCGACAGCTGTGTACCACCGATCTCGTCGGCGGTGCCGCCCAACAAGTCGGCCAACAGAAACTCCAGCGATGGTTTGTCGCCACTGTAGTAGTCATCCGGTGCAGCTGTCTGGAACAGTGGCTGCTGCTGAAGAGGTGCCTCAAACACTGGCTGCTGCTGCTGCTGAACGGGTGGCTCAAACACTGGCTGCTGCTGACGAGGTGAAGCTGCTGTCCACGACGAAGGCCCCGGTCCCGTAGGTATCGGCGGTCTCTCTGTAAAATATTAGATCGTCATGGATCAATAAAATATGTTGTGGTCTCTCTAGATAATATAACTAGCAACAAAAAACGTGTACGATCCCGTCATGTACCTATGGCGTAGAAAGCACTCGGTTGCGCCAGGTACGGAGCGGACGCAGTGGGCGCGAGTGGTGGACGTGTCGGTGCCTGGTACGAAGCTGAGGTGGAGGCACAGCTGCTAGAGGAGGAGGGGTGGCGAGGAAGAAGGTAACCCTCGTCCCCGCGGAAGTTCACCGCCTGCATGATCCGCTGGCTCAGGCCCACCATCTTCTGCAGCTCTGTCCGTATCCGGTCTAACGACAACTGGTCCATCGTCGAGCCCACGTGCTGGACCAGGTGGTACATCTCCCGAGCTGTGTCGTACTATCAAGATCGGACGGATTGTTAGTACAACAAAACTTTAGCGAATGTGACTTAATTTGAATTAATGCAAAAGAACTTACTAAGATGCTGTGGGACTGATCCCGTCGGTAGGGGTACGTCGATGCTGGCATGAGGTCAAGGCGAGGGTTCGGGGGGACATAGGTCACGTGCGTCCGGGTCCTCCCCATGTACCACTGCAGGTACACTCTCCAAGCGTCGTCGTCGTGTAAGCGCGGCTCGAGGACGACGTTCTGCGAGGCGGTCGCCCACGCGTCCAGGTACTGCTGCAGCTTCCCCAAAAAAGGGGCCGAAGTCTTCGACCCCTTCCTCGTCCACCTGCAACAATAAACAGTAAATTGGTCAGCAAACTAACATTCTTCACTCATCCAAAGAAACTATTTAAGTTTGCAATGAACTTACAGGTGCACAGAAGGGTCGACGGTGTGTGCGACGGGCACAGGCGAAGCCTGGTAGAGGCCGAACTGCCTCAGCACGCGCTCGACATGGTACTCCTCGACGTACATGTCGTGGACGAGCGGCGTCTTCGTCAGCCAGAAGTCACGGTCCCGAAAGCACAGGGACGAGAGACCCTGCGGCGCACGCGCGGCGACCAAGGCGTCGGTGTAAGGCTGCCAGATAACCTCACGGTCGGTGAGGGTGTCGAGCTGGCCGACGAAGTCCAGTTACGACCTCCTGGTCTGCTCCGTCCAAGAGAGCTGCAAACAAGAGAATGAGTTAGGTCGACGAATTGCATTACTTTCAGATAGCTAACGAACGAAGTTAGCTCGAAGTACGAACCTGGTGCTGGCACCACATCGACCCCATGGTCGGCCTGTCTGCTGGGTCGTGCCCCTCCTCCAGCGCGCGGTACGACGATCGGTCGACCGATGGCCGACCGACCGGAAGCCGCTCATAGCTCCACAGGTGCAGCAGAAGCGGGCATCCGAGGAGGATCGACTGGGTGCCCATCTTGGTGCACCCGGTGCACAGGCCCCTGTATGTCGCGGCCAAAACCGCAGCACCCCAGTTGATCTAGGGCATGTCCTCCACGGTGGCGTCGGCGATCCTCCTCACGTGGGGGATCAGGAACCTCGACACCACGTCCCCTTGGGACCCACAGAACATCACGTAGCTGAAGAGCCACAACAGGTACGCCTCCAAGTGCCTGTTGCTCGTCTGCTCGTCGGCGTCGTCCCTCATGAACGAGGCCTGAAAAAATTCAAAATTCAGTGAGAGACTGCAAACCGATACTATGAAAAAACGATAGGTACAGGAACGTACGCTGAACTTGCGCAACCAAGCACACGTGGGGCCGTGGGAGTTGGTGAAGTCAGGCACCTCTGGCGCGCCGGGACGGCGCACCACTCCGGCGAACCTCGCACCACGGCTCGGGGGGGTCAGCAGCCCCCATGGGCTCCCCTGAGCACGGTAGCCCGAAGAGGAGGGCCACGTCCTCCAAAGTCACCGCCATCTCCCCCTAGGGGAAGTGGAAGCTGTGCGTCTCGGGCCGCCACCGGTCCAAGAGCGCGCAGACAAGCTGGTAGTCGAAGCCAAAGCGCGACCTGCGCTCCGCCGGTCGCAAAGCGGCCCGCATGAGGTCCCCCTCAACCAAGCGCGCTAGGGGAAGAAGCCCTGCTGCGCGTAGCCTGCACCACAAAACGAAAATAAATATTAATTAAGAATGTAAATGAGGAAATACAAAGATACGAAGGTGTAGTATTACATACTTCGAACACCAGCCGGGGTGAAGCGGCATGTAGTGCCCCAGGCCTCTAGAACGCACGGTCCCTAGCTCTGCCCCGCAGATCGCGGAGTGGTAGGACCGATGCGCCCTGTCTGTCCGCTCGTCGAAGAGCTCGGGCAGCACGTACGGCAGGGGCACCCTAGGAGGACGAACAGCACCAATAGGGGGCTGCGAACCCGTCACGTGCTGGTGAGCCATAGCTGCAAAAAAATAAAATATAAAGTCACACATAATTTCTAAGAATTTCCAAAACATTTTCTACAATTTCTAAAGTATTTCTAAGAATTTCCAAAGCATTTCTACAATTTCTATAGTATTTCTAGGAATTTCCAAAGCATTTCTACAATTTCGAAAGTATTTCTAGGAATTTCCAAAGCATTTCTACAATTTCTAAAGTATTTCTAAGAGTTCCCAAAGCATTTTCTACAATTTCTAAAGTATTTCTAGAAATTTCCAAAGCATTTCTACAATTTCTATAGTATTTCAAGGAATTTCCAAAGCATTTCTACAATTTCGAAAGTATTTTTAGGAATTTCCAAAGCATTTCTACAATTTCTAAAGTATTTCTTGGAATTTCCAAAGCATTTCTACAATTTCTATAGTATTTTTTGGAATTTCCAAAGCATTTCTACAATTTGTATAGTATTTCTAGGAATTTTCAAAGCATTTCTACAATTTCTATTGTATTTCTAGGAATTTTCAAAGCATTTCTACAATTTTGAAAGTATTTCTAGAAATTTCCAAAGCATTTCTACAATTTCTATAGTATTTCTACGAATTTCCAAACCATTTATACAATTTCTATAGTATTTCTAGAAATTTTCAAATCATTTCTACAATTTCTATAGTATTTCTATAATTTCTAAACCATTTCTAGATTTTTCTAAACTATTTTTAGGATTTCTAAACTATCTCTATATTTTCTAAACTATTTCTAGATTTTTCTAAACTATTTCTACATTTTTCTAAACTATTTCTATCATATTGACTAAATATACATGGAAAGTATTGGAAACATACCTGATGGATACCGAAGAAGACCACGAGGAAGAGAAGAGAAGAGAGGCGAGGGGCAGCCGCCGGCGGCAGGGCGCCGGCCCTTATATAGGTGCGGCCCAGCCGCCAGTTGATACGGCGGTATCACCTACCGCCAGTTGATACGGCGGTAGGTGGCCAACGGTCGGTCAACCGCCGTATCAACTGGCGGTTGGCCTCCTGCCGCCGTCGGTGCTGGCAGTAGGTCCCTGGCCACCGGGCCACGTGGCGGGTGGCCCAACCGCCGTTTCAAGCGGCGGCTGGCTTTGACTTACCGCCGTTTGAGGCGGCGGTAGGTGCCTACCACCTTTTGAAACGGCGGCAGGGGACCAACCGCCATTTCTAACAGCGGTTCGTGGCTATTTCTGCCAATGTTGAATCTGACTATTTATTTTCGTAAAATCAAAGAAAATTAAATATAAAAAAAATTCTCGGTCAGCGTCGCCCCGTGCCCATGCCCGCACGCGCCCCTGAGCTAGACACCCTCACGTTGCTCAGCCGCACGCTCCCGTGCGTAGCACCCCTAACCCGCACCCGCTCACCTCCTTGAGCCGTTAGCAATCTATTCAGAGGTTTTAGCTCTTTACGCGTTTGTAATATCTATTCAAAAGTTTTCTGTCAACTCAATCGGTACTCGATTAAGAGTTAGCAATCCACATATTGATAAATCTTGGGAGAATCTTTATGGAAAGAGCTACACGATCTATGCGCTTGCGGTTCGAAATTGACCTTTGAGTCGTGAACAAGCGGCTACTACATGTTAGTCGCTATGGCCATGTGAAAATGATATAGTATTTGATAAAAAAACTCATTATCGTTGTAATTATCTTCCAAACTATACATGGGCACCTGGCTTGCCCTCAGCCGGAGTGGCGGCGCGTTCACCCTCACGAACTATGACGACGCGGTGGTTCGGAACTCCACTGGCTTCGACAACCCCACTACTATCGAAAACCCTTTGTTTGCCGAGTGTCAGGGGGCTTTGCCGAGTGCTTTCAATTGGGCACTCATAAAAGAAACTCTTTACCGAGTGATGAAAACAAAACAATCGGAAAAAACAGCAAAGAAGCTCTTTGTCGAGTGCTGAGAAAAAACACTCGGCAAACATGCCCTTTGCAGAGTGTAAGTTTTTTACACTGGGCAAACTATTGGGTTTTGTTTGCCGAGTGGCCCTCATATGCCACTTAGCATACTGGATTTGAACGAATGAACTCACACTACGTGAAAACCTCAAATAGGTCACGTAACATTTGTAACAGGCCCTTAACACCCGTTATATGCACCCACATCTGTAACGGTTGTTGTTTGGCGCCCGTTACAGATAAGCGCGGCAGGCCGACCCCGGGGTTGGCCTCCGCAATACCCGTTACCAATGTGAACTTCTGGTAACGGTCTTCTTAAACGTCCGTTACATGAATTCTTTGTAACGGACGTTAAATCGAGTCCGTTACACAAGTTAAACCTATCGGTAACGGGCTCGTAAAGTCCGTTACTGATCAATACCCTATCGGTAACGGGCTGTTTAAGTCCGTTACCGATGAGCATTTGACGCTCGTTACTAGACTGAGAGCTCAATAATTAAAGTCTAATAGCATTCTTCACTGCCGTGAAGCGGGAGCGTGGCGACAGTGAACAAATGAGACGGAAGTTTGTTAATCCGTGTCTCATTTGTGAAGAAAGGAGACGGAGGTTTGTGAATCCTCGTCTCCTTTGAGTCTGTCCTCATTGACAGGTCAACTCGATCTCTCATTGCTTCCATTTCGACATACAGGCACAATCAACACACATATCTTTTGAGACAAAACAGACATCATAAGAGAGATAACTTGTCCACAAAGATGAAGATAACTTGTCCACAGGAATAAATATAATTAGTACATAAGATTAACTTGTCCATCAGACTAGGACTTAACTTGTCCATCACATTATTTACTATGGTCGTGCTATCTGACCATACACATGAACAAAGGCATGCCCCTTGAACATCCACAAAAGTATGACTACTGACCCTGCACATCAACAAGCTTGAACTAGATCATGCCCCATCAAGATTGGCTCTTTTTGCAGCCTCTTCGTAAGCAACCAAAGATTCTTGAAGCCCTTCGAGCGCATCTTCAATAGGCTCGAGATTTTGTTCAGTAGTATACTTGTACCTCCTTATGTCCTTAGTCTTTTTGATGAGGATGTTCACTTATTTCGTGATTTTTTCAAACTCTGGTTTCATATAATCCAGACATTAAGGTTTAGAAGTAACTCAAGCTCTGCTCGCGACTCAAAGAGTTTTGCCTGAAACAGGGTTAAACATGGTATAAGAATAACATAGTTAATTTAGAACTAATTTGCCTCAGAACTTGGAGCAGTATAGGAACAGTAATCATCATAGGAAAATTATATAAGAACTTGAAAATTATCCTAGGCTTCATAGCAGGGTGTGACAAGTAAAAGCAGAACTTAGTTCAGAACTGATTTGCCTCAGGACTGACAAGCATGGAAGACATCATCATAGGCACTAATTAACTTTATCAAGCTCAAGCTCAAGCTAGCTTAAGCTCCATCTATAGAACAAGTAAAAAGGCACTGAGATTCAGAGAAACTTGCCTCGCCGTCGTCGTGGTTGTTGCCAGAGTCAGAGATGAGGTCCTCTACACCTTCGCCGCTCCCTCGACCCCTCTTTGTCGTTGCCAGACACTTGTGCTCGCAAACGTGAGGCATCACCCACTTCGCCGGCACGCTCCTCCTTGCCAGTGCTTGGCCCTCGTCGGAATCCGAGAGGATCCAGTCGAGGACTCTCATCCCCGGCATTGGGTTCACTCCACCGCTGCTTGGCCCCTCTCCGGCGCTCATCGTCGTCTCCCTCTTCACCGCCATCTCGCCGGCACGCGTGCGGATCCAGTTGCGGCATCGCTTCGCGTTCCGGTTCTCCTCGATCCCGGGTGCGCGGGGTCGTCTGCTACTTGGCCCCTCGCCGGCGCTCATCGTCATCTCTGTCTCCACGCCTACTCTCACGCCTCCTCTGCGTTTTTTAAGGAAAGTGCTGCGCTTATCCATTCGGAAAGAAGAAGGGGAGACGGAATGGGCCGGGGCGGTTGAATATTCATTTTGCAAAATGGATAGTCAATGCCGACGCCCACCACCACCTCCTCCTCCTCCTTCTCCTCCTCATGAAACAACAAAACCTACACCCCCAAACGAAAGTGCTCAAAACAATCATGCCAAAGCAGGTACATCTGAGCCTAATACCTCTGTAATAGGTCCTGGTGAGACACCACTGTTACCAGTCAACCAGAGTGATGTGTTGGCTGGTGCTGGTAAATCTGTCGACGACATTTCGAAGAAAGCTATAGGTACATATGGGCCCAATACCTCTGTAATAGCTCCTGGTGAGACACCACTAGGCAAGAAAGCCCTTGAGAAACCTTCAGCCATTTCAAATCAGCAAGGAAAGAAACTTGCTGAAAATAAAATCTCTACACCACGTACAGCAGGCAAGAAATCCCTTGAGAAACCTTCAGCCATTTCAAAGTTGCAAGAAGAGAAACTTGCCAAAAATAAAAGCTCTACACCACCTACAGCAGGTAAGCAAACCCTTAAGAAACCTTCTTCAGCCATCTCAAAGCAGCAGGAAAAGAAAATTGCTATAAATAAAACCTCTAAGATGCCTACTACAAAGCGATCTAAGAGAAACACCAAGAATAATCCTTGGTCTATGACTAAACCAAAGCGATCTGAGAGAAACACCCAGAAGAATCCTTGGGCTACGGTTAACCCAAATTACAAATTCGGAAAGAGCCTTCTCAGTTATGATGATCTCAAAAATGCTGCTCCTTGTACCAGAGAGCTCCACACATTCTACATGCAACGTGGTAAGTCAGATGATGATTCTGACATTATGGTTGCACTTCGGCCTGGGACCAATGCATGGCCTCAGAGAGATAAATCATCAAACGAACTCCAGCAGCTACCTGTGCAACTCAGTGATTTGTATGATCTCTTCAACTTGGATGCTTTGGATCTGACACTTCTCCGCTGCTTCATCTTGTAAGTTGCTTGAAAATTTAATCTGCTTCTCACTAATCATTCTCTATCGAAATGTGCTTTTTGCCTCACATCATCTTTACTATGTATTTTGCCTCCTTACACTTTGTTTTTTCTTACTAATAGGAATATGGCTGTAGAAGTTGAGAAGACGGGCGCTGCAGTTGGCTTCCTTGATCCTGAATGCCTTTGCTCGACAACGTTGAACAGCACGAAAAACACTCTTGCTTTCTTTGTGTCCTATATGTGCAATGCCTTCAAACTATATGCTAAAAAGAATTTCATGCTTACCACTTATCTCAGTACGAACCACTGGATTGCAGTGGAGATCGTTCCGAAGCAGCGAAAGGTCTACTATCTTGATTCATTGAAGACAATTAAGACTGATACTAACCCTTTCGAACAAATCATTAATGAGTAAGTTATTTCTTTCTTAACCTGCGGACGTTCCTCAACAAACTGTGCAGAGTATATTAATTAATAGTGCCCTAACAATTGTTGCATGTTTCATTGTAGGGGTTGGGAACGTTACTGCCGCAATAAGAAGTCGCGCCTTAGCACCTTGGAACATGTCTCCTTCCTGTGGAAGCTAGTACTAAAGCTTGAGTTTATTTCTTCTCGATCACCACTATTTTTCTTTGTACATTTATTGCAGTGCCACCAACAACCTACTGGATCCAAACTCTGTGGCTTCTATTGTGCCTATCACATGCTTAAATTAAAAGATAGAGGCCCACATATGGAGGTACTTTCTTGGGATCTTCATTTGTAAAACCTGCAACTGAGCACAGTTCTTGCTTATTAGCACTACACATGTTTGGTAACCACCTATATATGTGTGCTGACTGGTGACATTGTTATATCCAGAGATTAGGGCTAGATGAGCATCCTCTCGACAAATCAACGCTGGTCTATGTTCGTGAAAGAATTGCCACATTCCTCATGGAACAGGTGATCACAGCCGGACGAAAATTTCATGCTGATGAAACTGTGTGGGCTCAGATTAAATGTGGTGACTAGGAAATTTTTGCATTCCTCCTTGTCCATGTATTTTTGTGATATTGTTGCATTCCTTGTGAGATGATGATGCTGAATTTTGTCATATGATGCATGTGAATTATGTGGATTTCTGTGAATTTGGATGCTGGATCTAATTTCTGTGAATTTAGTCATATCCTGGCTGGTTCCAGGATGCAGGCCCTGATGCCTGCCAAATCCTGGTTGGTTCCAGGATGCAGCCGGCAAGCAGGCAGCAGGTTACTGTAGGGGTAGCCTACGTATCTGTAACGGGCGTTAATTAAAGCTCATTACAAACACTGATCACTGAGTAACGGGCTTCAATCAGAACACCCGTTACAAACATGCCAACAATGTAACGGGCACCGTAAAAGTCCGTTACCAGTACTGACCGGTCGGCCCCAGAACTTGGCCCGTTCGTCGAGACATCGGAGATGCAGGTTTACTGCACGCGTCTCTGATATTGATTCACTGTAACGGGTTCTGTTCTGGTGCCCGTTACCAAAGTTCCCTGTGGGACCAAAGAAACAGTCATTTTCACGTGACTAGTTGTGGTAACGGTTGTTGTTTGATGCCCGTTACGAATCCTAGTTGTGTTGAGACACGCGTGAAATAGACGCGTCTCATTTTGTCGAGACATCGGAGACGCAGTTTCATAGAACGCGTCTCTGAAGTTGAGTTACTGTAACGGGCTCTGTTTTGGTGCCCGTTACCAAAGTTCTCTGTGGGCCCAGAGAAACAGCCATTTCACATGACCGGTGGCTAGATGTGGTAATGGTCGTTGTTTCATGCCCGTTATGAATATGTGTTATCAGTAACGGGCATCTGCCTGTTACCTTTCTTGGCTCATTTGTAACACTTGATCGGTAACGGGCGCTTTGCCCGTTACCAAAGGCAATCTATGCCCGTTACCAAAGTGAGTTTTCACGTAGTGTCGTGCACGCATTCGCTCTCTCTCTCTCACTCTCCCTCTCCCTCTCCCGACCAATGCCTTATTCACTCCCCTCCTACCCTGTCTCTTGTCCAATCTCTCTTCGCGCCTCACTCAGCCTTTCCCTCTCTCTCTCTCCCACACCGCTACGCCTCTTTCTTCCCTTCTCTCTCTCTCTCTCTCTCTTAACTGCATGTGTATCGACGCTCGTGGCCTTTCTCCCTCCCTCTAAAATTCTCCATCTAAAATTGGGCACACTTCTAGCTTGGAATAATCTTTGTCAAACAACTTAGACTTTCGAAACAGCACATAGTTGTTCTTGCACACATGGATTGATTCATATGCAAGGCCCAGTTCATCAAGATACTTCTTCGCCTCATCATAAGAACTTGGAAATTTACATTGAGGGAATCTTTGGAACAATAACTTCATCAATGCACTAAATGTTGTACTGCCAACTCGATAGCGAGACTTGATATAAAGAAGTCTCACTAGAAAGGAGAATTTGGAATGCTCTGATCCTGGGCACAGTTGTTGCTTGGCATCAACAAGAACTTTGGTAAACCTTGGATTCCCTCCATCTGCCTCTAATGATGTGTACAAATTTGTCAGCATCTCTGTGACTCTGTGATCATCATCTCGGTCATCATCTTGGCCATCATCTTGGCCATCATCCTCGCCCAAATTTATCCCTTCATCATAATTATATCTGTCATGGTGCACCTCCTCTCTGGACTCAATAATTTCAGCACGTGGAGACTCCCCATGATGAAACCAGCGAGTGTAAGTAGACGACATTCCAAAGATGTGTATATGGTCATTCACTTCTTGCTGATGCCGTAAAATTTGATTAACACATCTGCGGCATGGACATTTTATCTTGCTTTCTTTAGGGTATTTTCCTCTAACAAATTCCATGAACTCTTCCACTCCGTCCACGTAGGCAGGTGTGAATGGCTTCAAATGAACCCAACTTCGATCCATCTATTTTGGCACACATGTGAACATTCAGAAAACAGCAACACAAGTAAACCTTGAGAAAGGCAGTAATATAAGGGAAAGGGAGATGCAACAACAAGTATACTTTGGGAACACAGCAACACAACAGCATAGACTCAATGTTAAAGAATTCAGCCATGGCACAGGTTTCCAAATCAAGTTACAAAACCACCCTACAGATCACAGGTTTCCATATAAATTTAGGCAATTGGAGGCACTACAGCGGATTTCAGAGCTCCAAACTTCTGCCATTACAGCTAAGGTTCAGAGTATGGATGCATGCAAATGTGCTGAATCTCTACAAATTTTATTCATCAACTATATACCTTCCCAAATCGCCCAGCAAGCCCATGTCTTCCTGCTAACTGGTTCTACTAGCTACATCTAAGGAAAAGCATTACTTTTGGACCAAAAGCATGAGAAGAAATGCATTCCAGTACATAGGATACTAACTAGATTTGAAATCTAGAGTTGAACTCTAAAGTTGAATTCTAACCTGCAGTCTATGTTGTGGGGAGGCCGTCATGGGACCCAGCCGTCACCTTGCCGTTGCAGGGACGCCGCCGGAGTGCGTCGGGGATGCCGCCGCATTGCACTGGAGACGCCGCCGTCTGCCGGCCGGAGATGCCGCCGAAGTGCACCGGGGACGCCGCAACGCAGCAGCCTTCGTCCGGACGCCGGGGACGCCGCCACACAGCAGTCTCCGACCGAACGCCGGGGACGCCGCCACACAACAGCCGCCTGCAAGGTTGTCTTCACGATGTTTCGGTCTGATTGAGTTTCAGTCTGTTTGTTTATTGAACATGGGAATTCATGTTCTACACGTTAACTAAATAAATATGTACTTCTCTACCGCAAAATGTTGAATGGTGCAGTGGTAAGACTTCCTCTCTGGTATCCTCTCGTCTCCGGTTCGAATCCTGGGGAAAGCACCTTTTTTGCCGAATAAAAACCTGGTTCCAATGCTACTGGGCTAGTTGCAGGCCAACTACCCTAGGCTGGTTGCAGGGTGACGGAGAACGAAGAAGGCCGACCCAATGCTACTGGGTTGATGGCCCACCGTTTCTGAAAAGCGAAAAGAAGGTCGGCCCAATGCACCTGGGCTGGTGGCCCACCATTCTGAGCAGCGGGACCAAGAGGCAGTGGGCCCACATTGCCACATGGCAGTGGGACCGCAGTGGAGGGGTCATGCTGACGTGTACCGCCACGTCGCCATACGACCGGGCCCACTTGTGTGGCCCACCGATTATGTCTGGCGGGACCATGTGGCGGTGGAGCCCACATAGCCACGTGGGAATGGATGGTGAGACCGTATGCGGGACCTACGGTCGGACCCACAATTACACGTGTTGCAAGAGGGACCAGATCTGTCTTATTTTTTTCAAGTTGTTTTGTGACCATAACATTTGTTGTTCTGTGACGTCCAGTTGTGTTCGTCATTTGTTCCTGTAGGGCAAAATTGGAACGATTCAACTGTGGCGAACAGGTTCGTTGTTCAGTGACGATCCTCTGATTTTCGTCATTATTTTTAATGGCTTGGCAACGTCACTCGTTATCTGTGACGAAGTTACAAAATTCGTCATGGTAGAAACCACTTTCATGACGAATAAATGTAACGTCACTATCAAATCGTCATGGATATTAACATTTCTACTAGTGCTCCCCGCCCCTCCTCCTACACTTGGGCCTCGACGGAGGTGAGGAGCAGTGGCGGGCAAGGTGCGGCGGCGGCGCATAAGGAGTAGCGGGCAAATGCGGCTTCAGTGGGAGCCATGGTGGCAAAGTGCGGCCTTCCCCCGGCTTTGAGATCCACAGCGGCGGGTGTGGCCTCCTCTCCCTCGGTGGCGGGAGCGGCATCCTGTCCCCCAGTGGTGGGATCCACATCGGTGGGGTGCAGCGGCAGCGGGTTGGAGGCAGACCACGGCGGCGGGCTGGAGGCGGCAGCGGCGGCCGATTGGTGGGGCCGACGATTTTGTTTTACTTTTCGGGCAATTCTTTGCCAAGTATGTGACGCACGGCAACCTCTTTGCCGCTGGTACTACAGCTGTTTTTTTTCGCAATTGCGGAACAATATCAAATTTTCACAATCACAAGACAAAGCAAACTTGTATTTTTGCTCTCAAGAAATATCTTAATTAGACTAGGAATTAAAATACATTGTCATTTTGATAAGAAAGAAATTGTGAAGGAAAAGAATTAACTCTTGGTCACTTGTAAACAATACCCGGAAAAATTTTGGTATCATGCATGTAGCAGGGGAGACTCTTCTCCCCACCACGTACGTACGGCAGCCGATGTCTCTCCACATGTGTGTAACAAGTGTCGACGACCAGGTTGCCTTGCCCAGGGTCCAAAATTTTGGCAGGAAAAAAATATTTAGTAAGAATAACGCGTGAGCAAGCATCTTATTGTCGGTGGAACGAACAATTCGGAAAGGACGGGGTAATAACATTGGTGTCGTCTGATAGGTTGTCTCGTGCATTGACACGTAATATCGAGTCGACTCAACAAAACACTTGTACAATAAGTTGTTTTATAAGTGTCTGGTAGAATAATAAAATCCCTTAATTTTTGCATTAAAAAGCAATATTATGAGTTGCATGACAACAACTTATGCAATGGTTGCAAAGTTGTCTCATAAGGTGATTATTTCGCTCCTGAGGTGGTTGTTTCGCGAAGTAACAACCTCACCCTCTTCCTCGGGTTTCACATCTCGCAGCCCGGGCCCATCATTGTCTTTGTGTTCGATGATGCTCTTCTCGAGCTCTTCCTTGTCAACACCTACGACGCGGGCCTTCACCTTGTAGCCCTTGAGTAGCAGAAACGTCGGCAGGGCCTCCACTCTCATGCGCTGTGCAAATTGCTGCATCCAACAGTCATGGATCAATAACCTGGTTAAATTTTGTTGAATGTAAATGGGAACAGTAGTAGTGAACAGTAAAAGTGATTAATCTTTATTGATGAACAGTATTGGTATTTATACAAATGGCGAAGACGCCAGTTCGGGGAGGCCACGCTCCCACGCGCCCCTTCGTGAGGAAGATGGTAACTGCAATTAGCAGTTGCTAATTGCCCACTAATTGATCATTAGGATATTAGAATATTCTCAACACTCCCCCTGATCAATTATCTTCTAGATACTCCATGTTCATCATAATATTTAATCTTGAAAAACCTTGTGGGAAAAAACTTAGATATGCATTGATATATCATGATAAAACTCCTTAAAATCCAATGGGAAAATATAGGAGAAAACACCATGATAATCATGTGTATGCCCTTAAAATATCATCTCCTAAAAACCCCTGTGGGGAAAATAAGATGATATAGCATACATAATGCTGATATTGCCTCGTTAAAAACTTCATACGAGAAACCATCAAAGTAAAACTCATATAAAGAAAAGAGTACAATACGATGCACAAAGGATTAATTTTTCATATATACTCCTCCAGATTTCTGCAAGTCCCTAAGTCTCCTCGTACCAATTCCTTCAACATATTTATGAAATAATGAATATGGTAGAGATTTTGTGAATAAATCAGCAAGATTATCATATGACTTAGTTTGCAGAATCTCAATTTCCCCATTCTTTTGTAGCTCATGAGGATAGAATAATTTGGGAGCAATGTGTTTGGTCAAGTTACTCTTGATGTAACCTGATTCCATTTGTGCAACACAAGCAGCATTATCTTCAAAGATAATGGTAGGTGCATCAAGTGAACCAATTTCACATGATTTCAATATGTGACCTACCACTCTGCGAAGCCATACACATTCTCGTGATGCTTCATATAATGCAATGATCTCAGAATGGTTAGTGGAAGTGGATATTAAAGTCTGCTTGGATGATTTCCAAGAGATAGCAGTTCCACCATTCATAAAGACAAAGCCTGTCTGGGATTTGCTATTATGGGGATCAGATAGGTAGCCTGCATCTGCATAGCCTAAAAGATTCTGATGTGGATTTCTTTGATAGAACAATCCAAGATCTCTAGTGCCGTTAAGATACCTGAATATGGTCTTAACCCCGACCCAATGTCGTTTCGTAGGAGCTGCACTGTGTCTTGCTAGTAGATTCACTGCAAATGCAATGTCCGGCCGGGTACTATTAGCAAGATACATCAATGCTCCAATGGCACTTAGATAAGGAACCTCAGGTCCCAAAATCTTTTCGCCCTCATCCTGTGGTCTGAAAGGATCTTTCTCAATATCCAAAGATCTCACCACCATAGGAGTCTTACACGGGTAGGCTTTATCCATGTTGAATTTCTCCAACATTTTCTGAATATAGGCACCTTGGTATACAAATATCCCAGATGGTAAATGTTCAAGCTGTAGGCCTAAACAAAATTTGGTTTGACCCAAATCTTTCATTTCGAACTCCGCCTTTAAATGATGACGTGCCTCATTGATATCTTGTTCATTGCCAATGATGTTTATATCATCAACGTAGACAGATACAATGCAAAATCCAGTTGTAGTTTTCTTAATGAAAACACATGGATAGTCATCATTATTTATGTATCCCTTATTCTTAAGGAACACACTTAACCGATTGTACCACATTCGGCCTGATTGCTTTAAGCCATATAATGACTTCTGCAACTTTACACAAAACATGTTGCGATTTGCCTCAGGATCTGGCATACTAATTCCATCAGGAACTTTCATGTATAAATCAGAATCCAATGACCCATACAAGTATGCGGTCACTACGTCCATCAACTGCATAGATAGACGATTTTGTACTGCCAGAGATATCAAATATCTAAAAGTTATGCCACTCATAACTGGAGAATAAGTTTCGTTGAAATCAACGCCGGGCCTTTGCGTGAAGCCCTGAGCAACTAGCCTCGCTTTATATCTCACCACTTCATTGTTTCATTCCGTTTCCGGACGAAAACCCACTTAAATCCAACAGGATTAATATTGGAAGGTTTCGGTAATACATCAGAAAACACTTCCCTTTTAGTGAGCGAGGCTATCTCTGTTTCAATTGCTTCCTTCCACTTGTTCCAGTCCGAGCGCTTCATGCACTCTGCCATGGACTTTGGATCTGGATCAGTATGAAGGACTTCAGCAATTTGTTCAGAGAATAAAATGTCGACCTTCATATTACTACGATCATAAGACTCTCCAGTCTCTATGTAATTAATGGCAATTTCATCAACCCTTGTAAGATCATCATGATTTCCCAATACGATTGATCTCGGGTCATTAGATGTCCCAGCCTCAAAATCTGTGCACATAAGATGACTAGGTATCAACTCAAATCTCTCCAAGAGATATTGATTACCAACAAAGTTTGTGTCAACAAAGAATTGACCTTCGTTTACCACTTGTTTTTGTTTCTTATCTTGCATCTGGGAATTGCCTCTCCCTCTCTTGCTTCCAAGAGGTATTATTTGAGTGGTTTTCTTAGGTTCCTCCACTCTTTCAGGCACATTCCTTGCAGGATTAAAGGATTTAACAACCCCTTTGTAATTGGTAAACGCATCTGGCAGATTATTTGCAATATTTTGCAAATCTAATAATCTCTGAACTTGTTGTTCAGTTTCCATAGTACGTGGATCAGAAAAGGACATGCTCTTAGCATTCCAATCAATTTCTTGGCATTGATCTTTATGGTACATTTCTCCCCCCAATGCCGGAAAATGATCTTCATCGAAAATACTATCAGCGAATCGGGTAGTAAATAGATCACCTGTCATAGGCTCTATGTACTTGATGATCGACGGAGATTTAAATCCCACATAGATCCCCAACTTTCTGTGTGGGCCCATTGATGTTCGCTGAGGTGGTGAGATGGGTATGTAAACAGCACACCCAAACTTATGCAAATGGGAAATACTTGGTGGATTTCCACGTACCATTTCTAATGGGGAGTTTTCATTATATGCAGTTGGTCGTAGTTGGATTATGTCAGCAGCGTGCAGTACTGCATGACCCCAACACGATGTAGGCAACTTGCAATTCATCATTATTGGTCTTGCAATGAGTCTAAAACTCTTTATCAATGACTCTGCTAAGCCATTTTGAGTGTGGACATATGGCACTGAATGCTGAACTCGAATTCCCGTTGCCATACAATAATCATTGAATGCGTGGGATGAAAATTCAGCAACATTATCCATTCTAATTGATTGGATTCTATGTTCAGGATAATGTGTCTTCAACTGTATTAGTTGAGACAGTATTTTAGCAAAAGCATGGTTGCGTGTCGACAAAAGAGACACACTAGACCATCTAGTAGATGCGTCTATCAACACCATGAAATACCTGAACGGTCCACATTCTGGCTGAATCGGCCCACAAATATCACCTTGAATTCTTTCAAGAAATTTGAGTGGTTCAGCCTTGATTTTAAGAGTTGATGGTCTTAAAAATCAATTTCTCAGTTGCACATGCTGTGCAAACAAAATGCGAAGATTGTGGGAATTTTGTTTTGTGCAAGTTATGACCAATGGAATTGCTAATAATTTTCCTCATCATGCCAACACCTGGATGACCAAGTCTATCATGCCAAGTTTGGAATGAATTTACATCTTGGAAAATTACTTTATATGCAACAAGAGACATTGGTTTTATGTATGTGTAGTACAATCTAGATTCAAAGGAGGGTATTTTCTCACAAATTTGCTTGCCATATCCCGTAAGTTTAGTGAAGCAAATGAATTCTTCTTTTCCATCTACATGTGTTTCCACATGAAGACCATTCTTACGGATATCTTTATAGCTTAGTAGGGTACGTGTCGATTCCTGATACAATAAAGCATCCTCTATCGTCAATTGTGTACCCTTAGGGAGAACAATAGTGGCTCGTCCTGAACCAACTATTAAAGCATCGCTTCCCGCAATGGTCATAACATTTCCTCTTCTTTTTCTAAGAGACTGGAAATATTTCATCTCCCTTAGTATTGTGTTAGTAGTACCACTATCAACAATACATAATTCCTCCTCCATTGGATTGACATCACAAGACATCTATCATAAATAAGAAAGTAATACATAATTAAAAGACTTCTTATTTAGACACATACTAATGTATTACAATATCCAACATATGAGTATGACATTACAATACATAAGTACCATCACAATACATCCATCTCATAAGTTTGCATCTCTCACACACATAGAGTTTGCACAACTTAAATTATTACAACACTTTAATAATTCCACACTATAATTAAATAGATAGTAGCTTCGGCTTGAGACAAATTATTCTAAGTCTCCAAACATGTCGTTTGAGGTGAACTCCACGAGCATGTCATCAGTAGTGGGAAGCTTCTCCTTCATGAGATCTAGGTTGTCATTGTTGTTTGAACAACCCACTTCCTTTTTCGCAGCAGGGGCAAGATTGAAGTGTGCTTCATATCTTGGCTCTTTTTCCTTGCTTTGCTTTGCATCCTTTAAGGATTTTTGGTAGAGAGCTACCAAATGCTTTGGAGTATGGCAATCTTTAGCAAGGTGATTAAAAGTGCCACATCTATGACATTTAGAGTCATTTTTTGGCCTTAGCATCACCACCTCGCTTACCCTTATGATTGGGCTTGTGGTTTTTGTTGAAAGTTTTCTTCTCGGGCTTGTTCTTTGGGTCACCAGAATTGGATCCCTTAAACTTTCTCTTATTTTTCTTTCCCTTACCCTGCACACTATGAACTTCAGGAAGAGGTGTTGCACCAGTCGGGTGCTTATGATGGTTCTTCATTAGAAGCTCATCATGTTTCTCGGCCTGAGTCAATGTGTGGATAAGTTGAGAATATTGAGTGAATTTATTAGCCCGGTATTGTTGTTGCAAGACTCGATCCGCAGGAAGCATGGTAGAAAGAGTTTTCTCAATCTTATCAGCATCCGTTGGTTCTTTCTCACAAAACTTCAACTTAGAGCAAATTTTATGAACAACATGATTGTAGTCTGCAATGGACTTGAAGTCCTGCAAACGCAAATGGTTCCACTCATGATTAGCCTCCGGCCAAATGAGTTCCTTTTGCTGATCATAACGCTCTTTAAGCGCAAGCCATAAAACATGAGGATTCATCTCCATAAGGTACTCTTGTTTGAAATCCTTGTGGATGTAAAACCTCAATAGCATTAAGGCACCATACTTCTTTTGTTCATCCAAAGCGACACCTGCAGTAGGCTCGCTAAGGTATGGCAAAAGTCCACGGGATGCAAAGTTAATCTTTATATCCGAAGCCCAAGTGGGGTAATTGTGACCATCAATGGCGAGTTCATCGAACTCTTTTGCCATGGCCGTAGCCTACAAAGTAGGACCACATGATTCAATAATTCATACATGAAGTATAATCAAGTGGTTAAACAATGTTGTAATAAATGCAAATTAATTTAAATAACATAACTCTTCAAGGATTAATAAAAGTACAAGGTAAACAAATAGCATGTAAACCCTCAATTTTTAATCTCATCAACTTGTATACATGGTAGATAGTCTCAAATGTCATAGGACATAGAGTAGATCAAAATGATAGGCAAATAAATTGCTGCCAAAGCATGATCTTAATGCCGATAATTCATCTTGAATTAAATGCAACCTTTGCTAAGGTCTCTACCACACCATATGTATACTCAAGTTAATGATTGAGCATTGAATTTGGTAATCACTGCAATAGTGTAAACCAAAATTCTCAATGGTAGTCACTTTAATAGTGTAAGCCATTGTAATATTTTCATATTTAATCCTTGTTTTTGGGAACATTATATAGGTAATCATCAATCTTCAAAATGAGCATGATGTAGACCTTTAGTGATAGACCGTCAAAATCCATAGACATGGATATGATCTCTATCACCTAATGTTTGTATCCCAAAATTTTGAGAGAAATGTATAAATTAATTGCAAGAAATCACTAGTAATATTTTACTAATGAAGAAAATCACAGCATTGAGATGATGTATGTGAATAAAAACATAGCAATAACGAAATTAAGTATGAAAGTGATAAGATTTACACAAACATACTAACATTAATATTCGAAATTGCAAAGTACATAAGTGATAAAAACACATTTGTACATAACCATCACATGATAGATCTAGACTTAATAAAGTAGCAAGACTAAACAGTGATAAACAGCAGTAATTAACATAGACTAATATCTATGAATTGAAATATAAACTGCTGGAAATTTCTAAATGAAATGAATAAAGAAAAACAGATAGATGGGCCAAGCATAGCCGCACAGCCAGCCGACCCATGTCGCCGACGTCCGGCCCAGCCGGCCAAGGCCGGCGTGATGCAGCCCGGCGTCGATGCAGCCACGCGGCCCAGCCTCGCTTGGCCGGTCCGTGTCGCGCCTGGCCCGTCAGCCTGGCGGCCCAGCCGCCTGCGTATAAGAGAGCAGCGGTCCAACCCTAACCGCCTCCTCCCCCAAATCGCAGCGCAGCCAGACATGGCCGCCGGCGCCGCCGCTTGCTTCGCCGCGAATCCCGCCGCCTCCTCACCATTACCAACTACCAGCTGCCTTCCCCGTTGCAGATCTGCCCCCACCGCTTGACCATCTACCACCGGAGGTCGATCTCCGGCGCAGATCTAGGATGGGGCTGCCACCAGCCCCCGCACCTCTGTCGCCGTCGACGAGGCCAGGCCAGCGGCTCCCCCACCCACTCCGGAGGCCGCTCAGGTGGAGGGGGTGTCATGCCTCCCCCCGGAGGGAGAAGCCTGGTCCCCACCTTGCCCGCCGACGCGCCCGCCGCCCTGAGTCCCGGAGCTCGGGCTTCCGTGCGAGCGAACGACGACGTGTGCGAGGCTCGGCGACGGAGGAGCGGACGGGCCGTGCGGGACGTTGATCCACGTCCTGCGGAGCATGGGGCTGACCGGCGGAGAAGACGGAGGTGGTGGCGGTGGGGCTTGCAGTGCCGGCTCGACGACGGTGTCTCCGGCGTCCCTGGAGAAGAGGCGCAGCGGAGGCTTGCCCCTGCGAGCCGCAATGGTCCCCGACCTCGGCGGTGTCGTCGCCGAAGCATGGCCGTTGGCGAGCAGGCGCCCGGCTGCAGTAGCCGGCCCGTTCACCCTCGGAGCCGAACGGGGAGGTCCCGACGGCGGCGAGGACGGAGATCTGCTGCGGCGGTGGCCTGCGACGGGTGAAGAAGCACGTGGAGCGTCCATGTGGACTTCCACGGGCTCCCTCGCCAGTGATGCAAGAACCACTCCGGTGGCCGGCGGCGATGACTCATCCAGAGGCAAAGAGCACAAGACCACCGGCACCTGAACCACGGCCGTCCACCCGTGCGCGTCGCAGTAGGCCACATTGGCTACCTGGATGCGGGCGGGTGGGGTCCAGGTCAGAGGTTGAAGAGGCGTCGCGGGGACGACGACGTTTGACGGCGGCTCACTGGGACCGACATCGAAGGAGATGGCCGCCGGGGCAGCCGGCGGCGTACTGGTGCCTTCGCCGGTGCCACCCCCTTGGCGGTTGAAGGCCCGACTGCCTCCTGCCGAGATGCGGGCGGTCCTGCTACGGCGAGGAGCGGCAGTCGGGGGCGACTCCACGGCGTTCCAGAGGTGGAAGGCCTCCTCAGCGGCGTCAGGCGACGCCATGTAGTTGTAGAGGAGGGTGTGGCGCACATAGTGCTGAATCAGGGACCTCAAGCGGCGAGCACAGCGAGGAGGAGGAAGGTTCATGACATCGCCGACAAGTTCGTCGATGGTAGGCATCGTACCTCTCCTGGGTTGGAGATCGACGTCTTCCTTCTTCTTCTCCGGCGAACTACTCCCGGCCTTCTCTCTAGTCAGTTGGCTTAGAGCGCTGATAACGTGTTGAATGTAAATGGAAACAGTAGTAGTGAACAGTAAAAGTGATTAATCTTTATTGATGAACAGTATTGGTATTTATACAAATGGCAAAGACGCCAGTTCGGGGAGGCCACGCTCCCACGCGCCCCTTCGTGGGGAAGATGGTAACTGCAATTAGCAGTTGCTAATTGCCCACTAATTGATCATTAGGATATTAGAATATTCTCAACAATTTTCAATGGCATGTAAGGGACGAGTCATATTTTCCACTGGTATGTAGGGAATTTGCACTTGATCAATTGACTACTCGCCTACTACATATTATTACTACCTCCTTTCCTTTTTAATGACGTCCCGATCAATTTTCCTAGGCTAATTTCAATAGTTTCTTTTGTCTGAAACGTCAACCATACGAGAATGGAGGTAGTATACATAGCTCCTTAATTAATTGGGAGTTTGGGACGCATACCTTGACGACGGCGATGTCGAGCGCGTAAAAGTCAGCATCCGCTTCCATCTGGGATGCAAGCCCTCTTACACGGGGGTTTCCATCTAGCACCTTCGTCATGTACTTGCACGGCTCTGACCACGACGGCCTTGAACTCTAACACAAGCTGAGATGATGATAGAGTGAGGACAGAAAGCAGCCATGCACGAGAGGCACAGAAATTTAACCAGAGCCGCTTCATCATAATTCATATACATAGTACTCCGTATTTTCTTGGTTTCATTCATGGGAGTATATCTGCGTTTCTGCTTTTGTCTATCAGGGTTTCTTTTGTGCACTCTGATGTCTTTGTTAAGAACATTAATTTGGTCTGATGCATTCTCTTTAGAGGATGACTGAAACCTGATTTTTTCCCATTATCTAAAAAAGTTACGTTTCTGCTGTTCAGATTCTACGTACGGAACGCTGCGCTAGCTTTCATTGACCTCTCTCTCTCTCTCTTTCTCTCTCTCTCTACATCGTGTAAATTAAATCGGTGTGTTACATCATCAGGAATGGAGTGATTTATTCTGCAATAATATAGCAACATATATATTAATTATATGTAGACTACTAGACTCCCCACTCCGTCCGTGTCCTAAACCTTGCATATCAATGGAAAGTTAAGGCAGCTTATTATTAATTCTTGCCTCCGATCCCGTAGTCCCCTTCAAAAAATATAGTATTTAATTTTTGTTTACCATCAGATCTGAGAGAAGAAACACGCACCAACTTGTTCGGATTTGTCTCGATATGATTCTTCATTTTTTCCCTGAGTTTATTCCCATCGGGGACATCCTCCACGGTCCACGCCCATTTTTTTGCTTTCCCTGGGAAGGCCGGGAGGGAGGCTGTTATTTATTCTGTATTTATAAATATAGTTAAGCAGATGTGAAAAACAAGAAGATATAAGGTAGGAGGAACATGAAGAAATTTGATACAAAAGGGGCGGAAACGTGCTCCCACCTAGCTACTAGCTAGATCTCCTTACTTACTGCGGTATGATAAAATCAATCGCAGATCGCGTAGGAATGGCACTGCTGGGTCATGGTTTTATAGGACCGGAAACGAGGCCTGTCATCACATCTCCTTTGAATAGTGGAGAATATATGCTCGCCAAACTTTCACGTAATATATACTATCTGACTTCGCCGAGAGAGAAGGTGAACGATTCCAAGTTTTAATTTGCTTAAGTTATCATGCATGGTTTTATCTTTAATTTAGACAAAACGTGCGGCAGTGGTAGTAAAAAAGTGAATGAAAAGTGAATCCGTACATTCATGATACAAGCTTCGAGTCTTTTCTTACTGATTTCTATTATAATATTCTAAACGTCATATATTTAAGAACCGAGGGAGTAATTGTTAGCAACTAAGCGGCTGCAGCTTCATCTTATGTAACAATGCAATATCAATGTTTCTTGTTCGGGACCAACACAAACCACCATAAACATTTGTCTAAAAAATTAAATTTGTCATTAAAAATACATTTAGAGAAGTAATACTTACAAAGAACATAAACAGCATGTAAATAATTCATAAGACCATCGATATGGTGCAAAAATAAGATAAGATGCTCATCACCAAAACACAAGCACATGTGCTCTTCTAAAGGTTCAAGGCATCTTTGAACTTGGTACGATACCATTTCAAGCTGTCTGATTATTCCATCTAACAACTTGTAGAACCTTAGCCAACCCGCATGCATTGTGCGGAGGGAGACATGAACGACGAAAAAGTTTATCTGGGGGGCTCGTCTTTATAGATTCCAACTCTCCTCTCCACTCTTTGAAAAATATTATTCCTATTCCATTTTTTCACAACCGTTTTTGAATATGTAGTTTTCTCTGAAGAAAATAAATGTTTTAGAAATTAGTGAACTCAAGTAGAAGTTGATTACAACAAAAACATGGTGCAATAAACATTACATTGAGTTGATATTTTAAAAAACACTGCCGTGCACAAACAGGATACATTGCCAATAAGAAAGGTCGATCGCATAATTTGACATACATTCCAGTGAGAAGCAATTTGTATGCTAGATGCTCAAATTAGAAAAATGCCACAAAACCATCACCGTTTTTGCTACCTTAACAGTTCCGCTTAGCTTTTTTTAGAAAATGGAAAAGGTTCTCCTTAGCTAAGTAGCTAATAAATATTTTTTAGTTAGTACAACCCAGCCCCGGCCCCTATACAAAACTACCACAGGAAAAATTTGATCTTCTTAGGTGCTTTTAGATTCCTCTCGGTCGTTGTTAATGTTTGGGACCTCGATGGGTGGATATCACCGTTTTGACAATTGTTCCCTTAGTTGTAAGTTTTGTTGTTGTTGCCATGCTTGAGAGGAACTTGAGGGAACCAGAGGTTCCTCTGGTTTTTGCACAGAACCTGGAAAGAAGGGGTAATTTTGTAGGGTTTTTATGGTGCTTGAGGGGAACCGGTAGGAACCGGTGGTTCCTATGTTGATTCCACGGAGGAACCAAGAGGAACTCGTTAATATTTAGTTACTGACCCACAGAGAATTAGTTCCGGTCCCACAAATATTTGGTTCCGGTCCACAATTTTGGTTCCTTGTAACAGGTTCCTCCTATTTTTTAACACTCCGATCTGGACCGATGGACGACTCCTAAAATCCTCAAGTATTGGAGAAACTGTCAATTTTGTACACAACTCTCCCGGCCGCCAGCGCTAGGAGATTGCGAAAAAAATTGCTGCCGCCAGGAGTAGAGGAGAGGACACGCCCGCTCCCCCCTCGCCAACACTCGTCGCCGCTCCTCCTCATCCACAGTCGTGCCGCTCCGCCGGATGATTGCTTAGCCCGACTGCCCCATCTCATTCACACAACCCTCTCCTTCCATCCATCCGTCGAGTGGCCCTCCCGTCATCTCCGAAGGCACAACGTGGCATCGGAGTTCCCCACCGCCAGCGGGCACGTGCTCGCTCGGTAGGGCATCACCCTTGTGGCGGAAGGGCTCACCAGCCACGCGCCCTGTGGCAAGGTGTTGCTGGTGAACAGCCACCACTGTACGGCCAACGGCTCGACGGCACACACTTGGTCCTCTTCATATGTTCAACCCCTCAGTCCGGCGCCGGATCGATTGATAAGACTCACTTGATAGTTTGCTTGCCTCTGAACTTTTAAACCTGAATGGTACTCGATTTATTTAGTTGTAAACATGAGCAGATGAAGAACTGGTAAATCATGTTAGCAATATTGGTGCTTTTGTTTCCATGATGTACTGTCTTTTACGAATTACGATGAGATTAAATTTATGTTTTCAATGATTTGTAGGAAAATAAGGATAATTTCCTGGATGGAGGCAGTGCATATGATGTGACAAGGTATTTCAGTTTTAGATTATGCTTGAGCTGATCCTGTAATTATGCCTGATGAATTATATTAGCAACCAATTGAAGTGAAAATGATAAGCCAATAGTGAACTATATTAGCAAAAGGATGAACTGAAAAAATAAGGCAATAGACAACTTATTCAGATCATGTATTATGTGAGCATGTCTAAGAATATTTGCAAAAGACATGACTTGTTTTGAGTTATATGAACTTTACTAGAAGAATACCACCACCATGGCTGCATTTGTATATAGAGCTACAAATTGTCTTAACTCAAGAATTTCATAATGCATATGGCCCTCCAAATCTAATTATTTGTTACTGTTCAGCTTTGCCTCTTCACTTCTACAGCTATCTGATTAGACTATTTCCACAGATATATTTAATTATCTGCAAGGTCGGTATTGATTTCAACTCAGTCAAATTGTTCTTGGGGATGCAACTCAGAAGCGCGCAAGGTATCGTGCAAGATGTAATTGTCTTGTCACAGAGGATCAGTGCCATTAGGACGAGCTCTGCATCTGTGATTTCCTGCTGATTCGATGGCTGGCAGAACCCTGATATACCTGTTAACACTGCTGATATACCTGACTTGTTTATTTCATAACTAGAGTTATAGAGATCTGATCGAGGTGATTCTAGTTGGATTAGTTCTGTAATTTCATTACCTTTTACTGGTCAAAATCTCATAATTTTTTTGTTACCCACGTTGAGAGTTATACCTGAATATCTGGAGTCAACAGAATCTGTCTAAAGTTGAATATCTTCATTATTTTACCTTCTGAGTTTCACTCCTTACTTAATCATCTAAAGTAATGTCCCTAACACTCAGATGGTGAACACCGGGTCAGGATCTGGAGTCGATCAACCAGCAGTGAACCGCCAAGGGAGAAGCAGTCGTTCAGGCCCAACACCTCAGCAATTACAGATGGATCCAGCCATGCAGCAATTCATCCAGACCCAGACCGAGCTCCTCCAGAACCTGTCCAACACTGTGGTGAATCTGCAAGCCCAAGTCAATAATCCATCCCAGCAGCAGCAACAGGCACCACTCAACAAGCATCGGGAGCTCATGAGCCACCATCCCCCAGTATTCACCCATGCAGCTGATCCACTTGAGGCTGAGGATTGGCTGAAGACAGTGCTGAAGATGCTCACTATCACACAATGCAACGACAGAGAGACTCGAGCCCCCTGAGCTTCGTCGCCCGGCCGCCTTTGCACCTTAGCTCCGCAGCCCAGCTCAGCAGTCGGCCCAGCGCGGCCCGCATCGCTCTCCGCAGCCCGCAGCCACTGACAAGTGGGGGCCATTCGTCATCCCCTTCCTTCCGCCGTCCTCGAGCCGGACTCGAGCCCGAGTCTCGGCCGCACCCGTCTCCGCACCGCCTTCCCTAGGCGTGGCCCGCACGCCAAGGCCCGCTCCCGACCCTATTTAAGCGGTCGCCGCCACCCCGAGCGCCGTAGCTCCAAACCCTAGCCGCCTGTGCCTCTGTGCCGCCTGGAGCCCGAACCCTAGGTTGCGCCGCCGCCGTTGACCTTCGCCGTCGTCGCTTCTCCGCCGTCGAGGAGACCGCATTGAGCCGCGCGTGAAGGTAAGGAAGCTCCAGATGCTACTTGTTCGCGTCTCTGTGCCCTACATCACCCGTAGCTGCTCGCCGGAGTTGGCGCCGCCATGATGCTCCGCCTCGCCGTGCCTTGCGCCGTCTCCGTCGCGTCCGAGCCAACTGCACCGCCCTAGATTGGTTCTCCGCCTCGCCAGCTTCATCCCCGTGCAACCCGCGTGAAGAATCGAGCACCCCAGCTCAATTTTGGTCCCCGCCGGCGAGATCGCCGCCGCTAGCCGTGCCGCCGCCGCCCGGTCGCCGCCTGTGCTTGCACACGTCTGTGGCCGTTTGATCGGGATCCGACGGATCGGATCAGATCTAACCCGGTCAAGTAACAGTCAACCCAACCGCTGCCCTGTAGTTTTGCAAGAAAGTCCCTGTGTTTCCTAGTTTCACAAGTATTCCCTTCCGCATAGCAAGTTTTCTTACAGTTAGGTCCTTTTGTTACGTTTTAGCCCTGAAGTTTTAGTTTTCTTTGCAGAAAGGTCCTTCTATCTTCGTTAGTGCATAACTTAATCGTTTTAGCTCTGTTTTTAGCGTTCTTTATATCCATGTGTTCGTCTCGACGAGTAGATTAGTTTTCTATTGTTTTTGTTTCTGATTGCTATGATTGGTGTACTATTTCTTAATTAATTGTATTGTATGCTTGTATGTTGATGTGTGGAGCATAGTGAACGATCCGTTCGTGGAGTACGCTGCCATTGAAGATCAAGAAGACTTTGAGCAGCAGCACGCTTGGGTAGAAGGCAAGTCCTTACTGCATCCCCGTTTATCCTATTACAACATGCATTTTAATTACATTATTATTTATTTATTGCTTGCTTTAATATGATGGGTCCTATGCTTAAGGTTTGACTAGTGTTGTTTACTCTGTGCCTTGATCAACCGGATTTTGCTTTATGTTGGTTAGCTTGCTAGAGCATACTTTGGGTGGTTTAATTGAACAATCATTAATTTGGATTTATTTTCTGCTATTCATTCATGTAATGCAAGAATACTGTGCTTGTTAATCGGAACATGGAGAACTACCCAGGAAACCGTACAACCACAAGACATATGGCTTTGTCTTGGTCAAGTAACTAGAAACTTTGATGTTGTAGCAACCTTACCTGAAAGGGGCCAATAGGGAGGTGTTGTCGGGGTATAGATCTGCTCTAGCGGGGAGTTGAGTTTGTTCATTTATGGTGGGGTATTGACCCGCTAGGGAGCTTTATTCCCTGCTTCGACCTGAAACCTAGTGGGTTGTTGCACATTGAGGAATCTTTGTAAAGGCCTCGTAGCGTCCCTATGCAGCCACACCTCGGTAGTGTGGTAATGTGCCTACTTTTGCACAGCGTGGTTGGGTCCAAAACTCTTCTGAGTTTTTGCGCAACTTGTGGTGAAAGTGTACAACCTCTACAGAGTGTAAAACTGACTAGTTAGCCGTGCCCACGGTCAAGGGCGGCCTGGACCCTCACATGAGTAACTCTATGGAAGATGGAACTTTAAACTTGTGCATTGCATCTTATGGTTCTAACGCATTTATTAATTTGGGTTTTGGTATATACTTACACTTACTAGTAATAGTTGCTTAATGAAACTTGACCAACTAAAATGTTGATCTAACCACAAGCCTTCCACCATAAAGCCTTTGCATGTTGTTATTGTCTTTTCCTTTGTGGAGTACGACATGTGCTCATGCTTGCTATTTTATATTGCATCTACACAACCCAGCTGCTGCTCAGACAGACGTTTTGAGGATTTCCCCGGTGAATTCGACGAGTTTTAAGCGTTTGCTCCTTCAGTCAGCTGCCTGTGGTATACGTCCGTGTTTACTTTTCCGCTGTTAGCTACTCGAACGTGTGTTAGTTTAAAGACTTTCGATCATGTAATAAAGTTAATACTTCACTTTCGTTATTATGCACTGTCTTTTGGTTATCACTATGTCGATGCATATGTGTAAACTTGATCCTGGCGCACATGTATTTAATACATTCGGATTTGCCTTTAAATCCGGGTGTAACACAATATCAGCTGGAGGGATGTCAGCGGCTACATGGGGGCCGATGCATCGGCGGGGCCGCAGGGGTAGTGGCGGCGTGATGCATCGACCGGCGGCGGCGCCGAAGGATTCTTTGTAAAATGGTCGCCGGGAGTCAAATGGCCGTCACACATATGGGCCGGCGATTATGGGCCACCACCAAGTGAATGGGACATGTGAAAATACCAATGTACCCTTTCTTTTATTTCCAGAATTAGTTCCTGACCCACAATTATTTGGTATTGGTCCACAATTTTGGTTCCTTGTAACGGGTCCTCCTATTTTTAATCCATCCGATCTGGACCGATGGACGGCTCCTAAGATCCTCAAGCATTGGAGAACCTGACTCATCTTGCTCCAAGCTTATGATATATATAGCAAGCGTGGAAGTAAATTATTCCATGAAACTAATTATTTGCACCCATAAGATCTCTGCCCTAAGAGAGATTAGGAGGTGAGGTGATAAGGACTTATGCTACATTGACCTATTCTTGTCTTTATATGTTGTGCAGTAAGTTAAGAAAGGGTTGTATTCCCCGACCAATGATTTACTATATCTAATTTGTGATCCATCTTAATTATGAATCGTCCAAAAAGGGTAAATTCCCATTTTACCTTCATAAGGCTAGACCAGAAAAATGGGCCCCTATTTTCCATTAATCCAAAGAAAGGAGCTTGGAATTAATGTATCTGTTGTGTAAAATTTTATTGCCATGTACCTTCTGTGATTATTAGCTTTTGAGAAGTCATTTGTGAGAAGGGCTATATTCTTACTCCATCAATCCACCCCCAATAAAATAAGTCATTTGCGAGGTTAAAAATTATCCTTTTTTATTTTTCCTATTTGGTATGTGCCTGTCGGCGTGTGCATGCTTCCCATAAATTAGTAGCTAATAGATAAGGGCGAAGAAGGTCATTTTACTTCTTATTAATATGTTCATAAGATTTCTAAATAGTTTTTTGAAACAAGGGAATAAATAACAATGTCTAAACCATAATGAATTCCTAGGCTTCCAAAAAAAATATAATTTAGTGTGGTACTATCATTTCTTCATCATCACTTTACCAATCTTGAGCCAAAATAATCTACTTTTTAAACGTGCTCCCTGGAACTGCAAAGTAATTTAAGTTAAAAATACATAGAGACTTTTAGTCCCGAATAATTAGTCCCGGTTGAAAAGACTGAATAGCAGGTACAGGCAGCACGTGTTATCAACGATGGGAAAAACGACAAGAAGTAAAAGAGATCAAACCGCGAGGAGACACGAGATTTAATGTGGAAAACCCTCCCAACACGAGAGGGGAAAACCACGGGCGCCAGCCAGCAAGCAACTTCACTATGATCAGAGTCCGGTTACAAACGCCAACGGCGACGGCTTACAAGAAGTAGAATGAATCAATCTCTAATGGAAAACCCTAACGGGTTTAAATGACCCGTACCGTACCCCCAGTCGCGACCTGGCCAAACGGGGTACAGCTCAATGGGCTAACTTCAGACTCCGCTCCGCTCCGGCCTTAGCCTACCGGCGGGCCTCCGCTACGCTTCGTCAGAAGTTAGCCAGCCTCTTTGCAATGAATTTGGATCATCAATGAACAAACTCCACCTTGAGACAAATTCCTTCTTGTAGCATCACAAAGAACCTTCATCCTGAACACATCACAAGAAAAACAAAAAACTTCTGGCGCCAAACAGCCTCTTGGACTAATTAATAATACCAACTAAGCCTGAGCAAAGCTCAAACTTAGCAACAGGAACTGGCTTTGTCAACATATCAGCTGGATTATTTTGAGTGCTTATCTTGCATACCTTTAGCTTACCCTTTTCGATCTCATCTCGAACATAATGGTACTTGATCTCAATGTGCTTTGTCCTAGCATGGAACATCTGATCTTTAGTAAGATAAATTACACTTTGACTATCAGAAAACAGGTTAATGCAAGAATCAACTCCACAAAGCTCAGCATACAATCCCTTTAGCCAAATCAACTCTTTGCATGCTTCAGCAATAGCCATGTACTCTGCCTCAGTAGTAGACAATGCAACAACAGGCTGCAAAACAGCCTTCCAACTCACAGCACAACTGCCAACAGTAAACACGTAACCTGTGAGTGATCTACGCCTGTCCAAATCACCAGCATAATCTGAATCAACATATCCAATAAGTCCCTTAGCTGTCCTGCCAAACTGCAAACAATGATCTGCCGTCCCTCTGAGAAACCTGAAAATCCACTGAACTGCCCTCCAGTGTTCTTTACCAGGATTAGACATATATCTGCTAACAATACTCATAGCATAAGATAAATCCGGACGAGAGCAAATCATAGCATACATCAAAGAACCAACATGACGAGGGCCCGGATTAGGGCCCCCTTTGACGGCAAGATTATCTCACTTAAGACAGCAAGACCATCACCCTGAAGGTGGAGTCTCCTGTTCGCTGGCAAGCAGCTTGAGGATGGCCGTACCCTTGCCGACTACAACATCTAGAAGGAGTCCACCGTTCACCTGGAGCCCCGCCTGCGTGGTGGTATGCAGATCTTCGTCAAGACTCTCACTGGCAAGACGCACGGCCTTTAGCCGGTTGGCTGCATCTCCGACCAGTTTCCCACTAGAGGAACCCGTCTCCGCCTCGCACGACAAGTCTCCGCCTCGCACGACAAGTCCGGCTCCGACTAGTGCGTGGGCCCAGACGCGCGGAGCGAGCATCGCCACCGACGCGCGTGGAGGAACGAATCTCCACGTCACGCGGGAACAACAGCTGGCGGCCATGCAGGCAGCCTGCCCCGGCAAGAGCCTTAATGCGGGTCTGACCGGCTGCACGGCCATCACATCACCATCATCTCCCACTCTGCCACACGCAAGACTCAGCCCGAGGCACTCAAGCACCCTCTACGGCGCGCACAAGCCTAGACTTAGGCTCGGGCGTGGCAGGCTAGGGAAGTACTCGGGCAGACTAGGACAAGCCCAAACTACTCGGGGAGAAGGCCAAGCGTCCCGGAGGAAACAGTCCAACCCGGCCACGCGGCGGCTTCCCCGACAAGGCATCGCGACTTGGCTTCAATGCACCCCGATGGACAGCGACGTACGACGGGACGTACCAGCTGCCAAGCACTGTAACTCTTTTCTACTTCCCCTTGTGCCCCTCCCCTTGTGACTATAAAAGGGAGAGGAGGGCAACGGTCACAAGGGTTAGACCTCCATAGGATCGAACACCACCTCCCGGGACCTGGGAACGAACTCCCTCTCCCGACCAGCTTGTAACCCCTACTACGAGCACACCTGGCTCAGGAACACGGCAGCAGCTCACTGGACGTAGGGTATTACTCCTCGGAGGCCCGAACCAGTATAAATCCCGTTGTCTCCTGCGCTAACCATCCGAGCCCGACGCACGATCGATAGAAATTTACTGCCGGCGGTAGAGAACCCCGACAGTTGGCGCGCCAGGTAGGGGCACATCGTGTGTCTCGACGAACTCAGCGGATCGGATGGACGGTCGCGGGGTCACGCTGACTCCCGGGACCACCCTGCGCTTCGGCTCCCTCGGCTTCGTCTACACCGGGCCGGTGGAGCCCGTCGCCGGGCGCACCTTCGCCCGGCCGCCTCGCCCCAATGTCCTCACAGGGGCTGCGGGGCGCGAGGCCTTCGTCCGAGGCTTCTCGGACGACGTCATCGTCGGCATGTTGGGGCCAAACCCAACACAGGAGCGTTTTAGGCTCGCCGCCTACTACCTCACCGACCTCGCCTTCCAGGCCAGCGGAGACGGACCACTGGGCTGGGGGAGTTCATGGAGTGGTACACCGCAATGTACCCCCGTGGACAGCCCGGCCTCCCGGATGACCCGGTGACGGCCTATGTCAACGGCCTCCGCACGACTGGCGCTGCCCCTGGGTCTACGACGACTCGGTGGGCACGGACCGTGCGACATCACGACCCCACGCAGGAGTGCAACGTCTGCGTGGCCACCGCATCGAGCAGCTCCGAATCGGAGCCGGCTCCGCGCCACCGCGGCGCCGACGACCAGCGGCGCGCGTGGCTCTATGAACTCACGGAGGCAAGGCGCCAGCTTGACGAGGAGCGGGCCCTTCTACACCAAGAGCTCGGCATGGACGCCGAGCCACGCGAGCGACAACTTGCACAGGGCGTGCCTGTGCAGGGCCAAGCCCGTGAGGGGAACGGCGATCGACACCCGGCGCAGGACGTTCCATTGCAGGGCGAGCCCCATGAGGGGAATGGCAACCGTCGTGAACGCCGACCGGTTGTAGACCAGCCGCGCGGTCGCGCACCTACGCCGCCCGCGCGCGCGCCGGAGCCCGACAACAATCGACGCGCCAATGGAGGCGCAAACACCGACGCCGACGCACCGCCTCTCTTCCGGCGGGCGTCCCAGAACCTAGCCGCCGCGGCCATGCTGCTGCGCGGCTGCCCGGAGCCTGCAACCTCCGAGGAGCGGCAGGTGCGTCAGCAGTTGAAGGCGCTGCTCGAAGCAGCGGCGGCTCTGCAAGCGGAGAGCTCCACCTCGCGCCAGCGCTCGGAGCGCGGGCGGGTAGGGGCGCCATCTGCCCACGGCCCGAATCCACCTCCTTCCCAGCAACAGGGACGCGGAGAAGGAGTCGGAGCCGTGGCATCGGTGGTCAAGAGCCGTCTCGGGCCCAACCGTGACGCCCGAAACACCATCGAAGCCCGTCGGCGAGCTGAGAGCGTCGACAACAACCACGACAACCGCTCGCGCCACAACGACGACCGTGGGCGCAGGCGGCGCCACGACAGCGATGACGACCGCGAGCGCAGCTGGTCACCAAACCAGCGGGGTCCACGGGCTTTTGGCCGGAGCATCCGCGACGCGAAGTTCCCCTCGCGCTTTCGGGCTCCGACCAATGTGCCAAGATACGATGGGGACACCAACCCTAGCGTATGGCTCGAGGACTACCGGCTCGCGTGCCACGCCGGTGGAGCAACCGACGATCTCTTCGTGATCAAGAACTTGCCGCTCTACCTCGGTGACTCTGCATGTACGTGGCTCGAGCACTTGCCACGCGACAAGATCCACGACTGGACCGACCTGCGTCGGGTCTTCGTCGGCAACTTCCAGGGCACGTACATACGCCCCGGCAAGCAGTGGGAGTTGCGTAACTGCAAGCAGCAGCCGGGGGAGAGTCTCCGCGAGTCATACGGTGCTTCTCCAAGCGCTGCACCGAGCTCCCCGGCGCGACGGACAACGACGCCATCTCGGCGTTTCAAAACGGCACGACGTGCACCTCCCTCATCCACCAGCTCGGGCGTCGTATGCCGCGTACGACCCGTGAGCTCCTCGACATCGCGAGCAACCACGCCGACGGCGAGGAGGCGGTGGTCGCGACGTTGAACACCCCCCAGGGAAAGGGGAAACAAGTCGTGGAACATGGCGAGGGAACGTCCTCGTGCTTCAAAAAGAAGAAGAAGAACGACAAGCGCCGTCGCGACGACAACTTTGTCGCGGCGATGGAGCGCAAGGCCTCTCACCCAAGGGCAATCAGGGCAAGCCCGCACCAACCAGGGACCACTTCGAGAAGCTCCTGGACGCGCCGTGCCCACACCATGAGGTCCCCGTCAAGCACACGCTCAGGGAGTGCCGGCTCATGAAGAACTACGTCAAGAGCACCCTCAAGCCAAGGGCGGCGGACCAGCCCGACCAGCAAGGCCCCTCCCATGACAACGATGATGGCGCGGGGGCTGTGTTCCCTGGTGAAGATGGCGCAGTGCATATGATCTTCGGGGGATCACCGGCAAGACCCTCGAGGCGGCGCGAGAAGCTCATCCGGCGCGAAGTCATGCACGCTGACGTTGCAACGCCGTCCTACCTAAAGTGGTCGGAGATTTCGATAACCTTCGATCGCAAGGACCATCCCGACAAGGTGCCACAACCCGGATCCTACCCACTAGTGGTAGCTCCCCTGTTCAAATCCAGAAGGATCCATAAGGTCCTGATGGATGGGGGAAGCGGGATCAACGTGCTCTACTCGTCAACGCTTGACGAGATGGGCATCCCGCGGTCCGCACTGAGGCCGTCGACGGCGCCATTCCATGGGGTCGTACCTGGAATCGAGGTGCTCCCCCTCAGGCAGATCGATCTGCCCGTCACATTCGGGGACGAGCGGAACTTCCGCACAGAAATCCTCACCTTCAAAGTGGTGGGGTTCTTGGGGACGTACCATGCGATCCTCGGGAGGCCGGCATACGCTAAGTTTATGGCCGTGCCCAATTATACGTACCTGAAACTGAAGATTCCTGGACCGAAGGGGATCATCACAGTAGGGCCAATGTACCAGCGCGCATACGAGTGCGACGCTGAGTGCTTGCAGTTCGCTGAAGCAATCATCCGGTCTGAGAGGCTCCATGCCGAGCCTCGTTCCGAGGACCAGGATGTCCCCGAGTCGTCTAAGCGTGCGGCTTGCTCTTTCGAGCCCGTCAAGGATGTCAAGGATGCGGTCGTCTCTGACGACGGCCGTACGCTCCGTATCGGGATGACGCTCGATCCTAAATAGGAAAGCGCGCTCGTCGACTTCCTCAAAGCGAACCTCGACGTGTTTGCATGGAAACCCTCCAACATGAAGGGGATCCCGAGAGAGGTTGCCGAGCACAAACTAAACATCAAGCCGGGGTCGAAGCCGGTGAAACAGCGCCTTCGCCGCTTCAACGACGACAAGTGCAAGGCGATTGGCGAGGAGATCTTGAAGCTCCTTAGTGCAGGGTTCATCCGTGAAGTCTTCCACCCCGAGTGGTTAGCAAACCCTGTACTTGTAAAAAAGAAGAATAAGAAATGGAGGATGTGTGTTGACTACACGAGCCTTAACAAGGCATGTCCCAAGGATCCGTTTCCTTTGCCTCGCATAGATCAGGTAGTCGATTCAACGGCAGGGTGCGAGACCCTCTGTTTTCTCGATGCGTACTCCGGGTACCACCAGATTGCGATGTGCATAGCGGACCAACTCGCAACCTCATTCATTACTCCTTTCGGTGCGTATTGCTATCAAATGATGCCCTTTGGGCTCAAAAATGCGGGCACTACTTTCCAACGATGCATGCGACGTGTCTGCGGGGAGTTGATAGGCCGCATCATAGAAGCATACGTCGACGACATCGTAGTCAAGTCGAAGAAAACAGGGGATCTGGTCCCCGACCTCACTGAGGTCTTCGCGAAGCTACGACAGCACGGGGTGAAGCTGAACCCCGAGAAGTGCGTTTTCAAGGTTTCGAGGGGTATGCTCCTCGGCTTTGTCGTGTCGGAACGTGGCATCGAAGCTAACCCCGAGAAGATCTCAGCAATTATGAACATGGGGCCAATCAAAAACCTGAAGGGCGTGCAGCGTGTCACGGGCTGTCTCGCGGCTCTAAGTCGTTTCATAGCACGACTCGGAGAGCGCAGCCTGCCACTGTACAAGCTGATGAAGAAGTCCGACCACTTCACGTGGACCCCCGAGGCGCAAGAGGCACTCGACTCGCTCAAGAACATCCTCAAGAATCCTCCGATATTGACTGCTCCGACCACAGAAGAGCCCATGCTCCTGTACATCTCAGCGACGACCCAAGTGGTCAGCGCGGCATTGGTGGTCGAACGGGAAGAACCCAGGAGGTCCCAAAAGGTACAGCGACCGGTATACTTCGTCAGCGAGGTACTCTCCGACTCCAAGACGCGCTACTCACAGATGCAAAAACTTGTGTACGCGATCTTGATGACCAAGCGCAAGCTCCGGCATTACTTCGACGCGCATCCCATCACCGTGGTGTCCAAGTATCCACTCGGGGAGGTCATCCAAAACCCCGAGGCCGAAGGAAGGATCGCCAAATGGGCGCTCGAGTTGATGGGGCAAAATATCATGTATGCTCCGCGCAGCGCGATCAAGTCCCAAGTACTCGCGGATTTCGTGGACGAGTGGACGGAGATACAAACTTCACCAGCGAAAATCGAGCATGAGACTTGGATCATGTACTTCGATGGCTCAGTCATGAAGGAAGGAGCCGGTGTAGGCCTTGTCTTCATCTCGCCCCTGGGCGTGCGCATGGAGTACATGGTCCGACTGCATTTCCCGGCATCAAACAACGCCGCCGAGTACGAAGCCCTGATCAACGGTCTCCGGATCGCTGTCGAGCTCGGGATCAAGCGCCTCGAGATCAGGGGCGACTCGGAACTGGTCGTGGGACAAGTCATGAAGGACAAGAACTGCGTTGACCCAAGGATGGCAGCATATTGCCAAGCCGTACGAGATCTGGAGGGCAAGTTCCACGGCCTCGAGCTACACCACGTGTTGCGTGACTACAACAAGGTGGCTGACGTGCTTGTGAAAGCTGCATCTAGTCGCAGTTCGGTTCCCCACGGAGTCTTTGCGAGCGATCAGCATCAGCCGTCTGTACGAGAAGAAGGCGAGAAGCCACCCGAGGAGCCAGGGCCCGAGGTCATGGCAATCGACGAGCCACCAGAAGTAAACCTTGAGGATCCCGACTGGCGGTTCCCCATCCTCGAGTGGCTAGTCGAGGGGAAGCTCCCTTCCGACCAGACAGAAGCCCGACGCATCGCCCGACGAGCCAAAGCATTTGTCCTCATCGACGGCGAGCTTTACAAGCGCGGGGCCGCCGGCATACTCATGCGGTGTATCCCCGGGGATCAAGGCCGCGAGTTGCTGCAAGAGATACATGCCGGCGCTTGTGGTCACCATGCCGGACCGAGAACACTTGTCGGGAAAGCTTTCCGACAAGGTTTCTACTGACCCACGGCGGTCGCCGACTCGAAGGACATTGTGCGGCGCTGTGAGGGGTGCCTATTCTACGCTAGGCAAACTCACCTCCCGGCGCAAGCGCTGCAGACGATTCCCATCACATGGCCCTTCGCAGTCTGGAACCTTGATATGGTGGGACCTCTCCGACAAGCACCCGGGGGCTTCACCCACCTCCTCGTAGCGATCGACAAGTTCTCGAAGTGGATCGAGGCCCGACCCATCGTCAACGTTCGCTCCGAGGAGGCTGTCTCATTCTTCACCGACATCATCTATCGCTTCGGCATTCCCAGCACGATCATCACCGACAACGACACCCAGTTCACGGGGAAGAAATTCCTCAACTTCTGCGACGACAACCACATCCGTGTGGACTGGTCAGCTGTTGCTCACCCAAAGATGAACGGGCAAGTCGAGAGGGCAAACGGCATGATCCTGCAAGGCTTGAAGCCAAGAATCTTCAAGCGGCTCGACAAGTTTCGAGCAAGATGGGTAGCCGAGCTGCCCTCCGTGCTGTGGAGTCTGCGGACCACGCCAAGTCGGGCCACGGGGTTCACGCCTTTCTTCATGGTGCACGGCTCCGAGGCGGTTCTGCCTACCGACATCGACTACGGCAGCCCACGGGTGCGAGCATACACCGAAGAAGGAAATCAGGTCGCGCTCGAGGACGCGATCGACCAACTTGACGAGGCACGCGATGTGGCACTGTTGCGGAGCGCCAAGTACCAGCAGGCGTTGCGGTGTTACCACGAGCGCAACATGCGCCCGCGCGAGTTCCATGTTGGCGACCTTGTTCTCCGACGAGTTCAAGGCAGCAAGGACCGGCACAAGCTGTCGCCACCTTGGGAGGGGCCTTTCATCATCCACGAGGTGCTCCGACCAGGGACGTACAAGATCCAGTACGAGGACGGGAGGGTCGTCACCAACGCATGGAACATCGAACACCTGCGCCCGTTTTATCCTTGAGTAAATGTTCAAAACTCGTGTGTCAATAAGTAAATGCTGCTTGCTTTTGCACACATGTCTCCGAATTCCAAGTTTACATTCGGCTGTGTACTTTTTCTTTACGAAAATGCTTAAGCTTGAGCAGACAGCGTCTTTGCACCAAGGCAAAGACGCTCCCTGCTCGAGGGCTACCAAGGGCACGATGCCCTCATGCCCTCTACATTTTTTCAAAAAAATTTCAAAAAATTTCCGACAACTTTGTCGAGACCGATCGCACGAGCGAAAAGTTTTTTGATGAAACTCAAACTCGAGAAAGGTAAAGATGACAGCTTGCATGGGATGACGAGTCGCTATTCGTTCAAAGCTCCTAGTGCTAACACCCCTGCGGCTACAGCACGAAGACTTGCGGGTACTTCTCTAGTCTCCGGCTTTCATCCGACCTCTTTTCGAGAACGTTCGAGTGACCACCGGGACTCCGGTCCAAAAAAGGTGTTTTCACGACCAAAACCTTGACTAAGTTATCTCTCGAATCTTTCGAGTTTCCAGGGGCTGCGAACGAATGGTTGCGCTTAGCGGTTTGAAGGGGCCAAGCCTTACGACTCTTACGCCCCCGCGGCTCCGGAGTACGGCTTGACTTTTTCGATTCTCTAAGTTCGACTGCGCGTTGCTGCAGTCATCCTCGGGCGCTCGGAAGCAGTCGAGAGATAACACAAGATAAAAAGCCTAGCTACACGGTGGCCTGGCGACTTGTTCAAATTATTACAATAAAATAGTTTGTGGCATATTTAATTTGGGGGCCCGGGAACTCCTGGGTCCTCTGACTCGTTCTGTGGCAGCAACTCCAGATCCTTCAACGCGGCGTCGGCCATCTCGCGAGCAAAGGCGGCGCAGTCCTCCTCTAGCTCGTAGCACTGATCGTCGGAGACGCCCGGGGCCCAGCCGCCGCTCAGCGCCGTGCGGTCTAGCCCTTGGTAGTGCGACTCGAACATGGCGAGGACCTGGTGCACCGCACGACGAGCCGTCGACAACTCGAGTTCCCGCACCACGCCGGGAAGGCGCCCGACCTCTTCGATCAGCATCTCGGGCGTTCTCGGACCAAGTGGCATGCCAAGCTCGGCCATGGCCGCACTCATCGCCCTGCCGAGCTTGGCGATGTCTCCGATGGCCTTCTTGCTGATGGCTTCCGACTTGCGCTGGGCGTCGCGGGCCTGGCTCAGGGCGGCCGCGTCCTGCTCCCGGGATGCTCGAGACTGCTCCAGCTCGGCCTGGACCTCTGAAAGACAAGCAAGAACGAGAAGTCACGGAGGGCTCGAGAAGAAGAAGAGGAGAATAGGACCAAGGTTCAATACTCACTCTGGAGCTGCTCCGACGAGCGCCTGATGGCACCCTCCTTTTCGATGACCTTGAGGATGGCGGCGTTCCGCTCCTGCTTGACCCCCGCCAGCTGCACCACCATTCCGACGCGGATCACGCACGCCCCTGCAACCACGACCGACAAATCAGGGCCGACAAGGAGCAAGCGGAAAGCCGGACAAGGAGAGGAGGGGGCCACTCAGCTTACCGTCAAGATCTTGTGACAACTTGGCGTGGGCATCGCGAAGCCACGCCGCCTCCTCGGTGGCCACCTGGAGCTGGTTGGTGACCTGGGAGAATTGGCGGCTTGTCGTCACCAGGTCCGACGTGGCCGTGCCCAGATCGCGCTCCAGCTCCGACACCTTTGCCTCAAGGGTCGCCTTCTCACGAGCGGCGGCCTGGGTGGCATCTCGGGCGGTGGCCTCGGTTGTGGCCACAGCGGTCTTGGCCCTCTCGGCGGCCTCGTCCGCCGACGCTGCGGCCGCTCGAAGCTTCTCAATTTTGGCCTCGGCAAGCGCAAGCCTCGACGCCAGTGAGTCCCGCTCAGTGGCGGTCGTTGCGGCAGCGCTCTCGGCGGTGGTGGCTCGGTCTTCCGCTGACTGGCGGGCGCTTCAAGGGACGCCCGCGCGGACGTTTCGCTCGCCACGGCACCAGCCGCCGCCACCCGAGCCACGACGAGCTGCATCTCCAGCTGAGTCCGCTCCGCTCGAAGTTTGCACACCTCGCGGGCACGTCTCCGACCTGACGACTCGAGGGTCTGCCGCCGACAAGGAGAAAATAAGCGGCGTACCCCGAGAAGACCACGGATTCAAGAACTCGACCTTCGAATAAGAGAACTTACCGAGGTCGCGGGGAGGATGAGCTCATCGAAGGCGCGGCGCGCCCAGTTCATCCCACGCTCCAAGGTGTTGCACACCGCAACCTCCTCATCGTCCTCGGAATCGTCGCCGGACCCGAAAGCGGTCGCCCACGGAGTGCGGGCAAGCTCGAGGCCTTGGACTTCACCGCTTGCTGCGCCCTGTGACAAGGACGCACCCATCTCCTCGACCTCTTGGATCTCCGGGGAGGCGACCCTTGCCGTTCCCTCGGGGGCGGCCTGTTCTTGGGCGGTGGCAGCAGGCTCGCCGATGGCGCGAACCTCGTTGGCCTCGGCGGCGACTGGGTGAGGCGGCGACGATCCAGCTTCTCCGACAACAGCCTCAGCCACGCCGGTCGTTGCGGCGGCGGCTGTAGCTTCAGCAGCTTCCGCCGGCTGGGGGAGAGACGCCACCCGACTCTCGCTGGCCGACGGTGGCGCGGGCGCATCTGCAGTCGGCCCCAAACTGGCCGCGGGCGCCTCGGGAGCCGCGTCCGTCGCCTCTGCCGTGACGGCGGGAGCAAAGCCGCCAGCGCGCTCGTACTCCTGCAGCGCCTTCGAGACCGAGGCAATCGTGTCCATGATAGACGGCTCGGCGAACATTCGCTCCGTCGCCACCTCTAGCACCTTCTCCGGGAGTTGGGGCGCTTCAAGGTCAATGACCCCGACACCGGGGAAGTCAATATACCGGCACGTTGCCAGCTCCATTACTTCCTCGACGGTGAGGGCGTCCCGAGCCGAGGAAGACTCCACCACCTCCGTGGTCGCGGAAGGACCAGGGACCTCGGCCGCCGGGGAAGGCTCCGATGCCCCCGCGGCTGGAAGAGAGTCCGTCGCCATCACTGCCGGCGTAGGCTCCGGCGCCGGAGCCATCACGACATCACGGCTTCCCGACGGCGGGGGAGGCGTCGAGTCCTCATCCAAGACCATCACCACATCCCCGCCGCTCGGGACGGCGTCGGCTGGCTGCTCCAGGACCGCCCGAGAAGCGGTCGCCTCGGTGGCCGTCTCACCCTCCTCAACGGCAGCGGCAGGGACTGGTGGCGGTGGCGCGATCGATGCCTCCGCCGCGGCAACAGTCGCCGGCACCTCCTCAGCCTGCGGCGGTGCCGACTCGGTGCTCGGGGGTTGGGGATGAGGCTCAGAAGAAATCACCCGCGCGCTCAACGCCAGGCGCTTCAGAGGCGCCAGGCTGAGCACGCCGGTGTCGGCGTGTCTACGAAAAGGACAGAAGGCAACGTCAGCAAACAAGTCGGAAGAATCACGACAAAGAAGATCTGAAGTCGGAAACTTACATCTTGGAGCGCACCCGGGCTTTCTTCACCGGGCGGTCCGACGAGCCCTGCTCGGGGGTTGCACGCTTCGAGCCCTGCTCGGGGGCTGCGCGCTTCGGGCCCGCCGTCTCAGGGGCTGCTCCGCTTCGACCTGCCGCCTCCACGGCGGCAACACTCTCCCCCGCGCGCTCGGGGGCCGATCCCCCGGCCTCCGCAATGGCCGGAGTTGGACCGTGGCCCCCGCCGGCGACGAGGGACACTTGAACGTCCGGGGCTCCGCCGCCCCGGATGAGCAGCGACTGCAAGCGCCGCGGGGCAGCGCTCGGCTCCGCCACCGGCAGCGCGCTCGGCGTCGACGCCGAGTCCGACGACCTCCCCCGCGACCGGCGCCTTTGCAGGGAGTCGGAGTCGGGACGGTCGGAGCCGTCGTAAAGCTGGCGGGCAGGTGCCGGCCGCTCCTCCGACCTTCTCAGGGGATCGGCTTGACGGGGCGCAGATCTCTGCGGCTCGGAAGCACCCATCCCGCTGGGCACCGCACGGGAGCGGACCATCCGCTGGCCCTCTCGGGCGGAGGGAGCCACCTGACGCGAGCTCGAGCCCGCTGTCTTGTCGCGCCCAGTCGCCTGCGGCCGGCGCGATGATGACACCTCAGCGCCGTGGGGCGGCGACGACGAGGACGACCCCGACATGTTGCTCCAGTCAACCGCCGCGCTGGCGACATCGCCGCTCCACGATGGCTCGGGCGACGGGTCCTCATCGGAGGAGACGCCCAGTTCCCCCGCCTTCCGCCTCTTGGTGCGGTTGTCGTTGCGATCGCGCTTGGCGATCTGGCGCTTCTTGTGCTGCGCCTTGCGCGCAACGCGCCTCTTCTCCGCCGCGGCCTTGTTTTGGTTAAAAATCGCCTTCTCCGGGAGAGGCGCCTTAGCCGGGACGAGGTGGGCGCATTTCAACTGTGATGACAAGAGAACGCGAAGGTTAGCTGGGGAAGACCAACTCCGAGAAGATCAACGCCACGACAAAAGGCGAATGAAACATGTCGAGAAGATGGACGACTAACAAATTTTTCTGTCCCCGCGTTGGGGAGCATCGGAAGCATCCGCGACAGCGCCCACGAGTAGGTCGATCTTCCGATCGCCTGCGCCACGCGGCGCTGAACCTCAAGCGGCGACAGGGGCAACGGTGCGGTCACGGTCCCCACCCAGGGGGCCCTGTCGGCCGTCATGTTGCAGAGGCGAAGCGGCCGCTTCCGGAGCGGCACGACACCTCGGGCGTGGTATTGCCCGATCACTTCTGCCAGGGTGATTCCGGCGTTTCGGAGACACCCCAGCACGGCCCAGTGAAGCTTGAGCATCTTCTCCTGCTCCTTCTTGGTGGGGCCATCTGCCCAGTTCCTCTGCGACTTCGCGATGGAGCACCCGGTGCATGACGGGAGCGCGAACTCGGGGTCGTTCCGCAAGTAGAACCACCCCTTGTTCCAACCGCTGTTCGAGTTGGTCAACATCACCGGGATGTAGTCGTCGCCGCGGCCTTGCTTCGTCCGAAGATTGGCGTAGCCGATCGTCGCCGTGCGGGAGCCGTCCCTCAGGCAGGTGAACCTGAAGAAGTACTGGAACAAGTGCCAGTGGGCGCCGATGCCAAGGTACTCCTCGCACATTGCTTCGAAGGCGGCCATCTACTGGATGCTGTTCGGGTTTAGGTGCTGGAGCTGCAGCCCGTACGCGAACAACACCCCGCGGATGAACCGACCGGCGGGGACGGAGAAGCCGCGCTCGTGGAAGGCCACGAACGACACCACGTACCCCGTGGGAGGGCGCGGCACGGACTCGTCGGCAGGGACGATCCACTCGACGGCGTCGGTGAGGGGAGGAAGCTGGCCTGCCTCCACAAGGCGGAGGAGCTGCTCGTGGGAGACGTTGGAGCGCGTCCAGTTCGACATCACGGTGGCGAAGTCTCGGGCGGGCTGGAGGCACAAGCAGCGGCGGTGCTGTGGATGCGGAAGAACTCAGAGCACAAAGGGCGAGCGCGAGAGAAAGAAGAAGCAGATGGAAGGCAAAGTCCCGAACCAGCGCTCGACGCGCGGTTTTAAATGGGGCAGGCCTGACTCCTCACCTTCAGCGCCGGGCCCGCCGTGTCAGCGAGACTTTCGCCCACGCGCGCGCGTGCCCCGGCGAAACAACCGCCCACAACCGCGACGCCTCGGTTCCCGCGGGATGCGGACTTGCAGAGTCTCGCGCAGTCATGATAGAGCGGTCACGTCTGTCACGTCGGCCGAGATGCCCGCGCCCATAACTACGCCCACGTCACCACGACGGCCATAACTGCCCCGACGGAACGTCCAAAAGCTGCAACGGCTACAATTACAAATAAAAGCTCGCAAAGCAAGTCTCCAACTCACTCACGAGCTCGGGGGCTACATCCGGCGGATGCGCTCGCGCGCACCCACCGAGAACTTGAAGAGCACCACCAACACCAAGATCGACCGGCTGAGCCTGAGCGCGACTCCTCGACTCCCACTCAGGCACAGGGGCTACTGACGAGGGCCCGGATTAGGGCCCCCTTTGACGGCAAGATTATCTCACTTAAGACAGCAAGACCATTACCCTGAAGGTGGAGTCTCCTGTTCACTGGCAAGCAGCTTGAGGATGGCCGTACCCTTGCCGACTACAACATCTAGAAGGAGTCCACCATTCACCTGGAGCCCCGCCTGCGTGGTGGTATGCAGATCTTCGTCAAGACCCTCACTGGCAAGACGCACGGCCTTTAGCCGGTTGGCTGCATCTCCGACCAGTTTCCCACTAGAGGAACCCGTCTCCGCCTCGCACGACAAGTCTCCGCCTCGCACGACAAGTCCGGCTCCGACTAGTGCGTGGGCCCAGACGCGCGGAGCGAGCATCGCCACCGACGCGCGTGGAGGAACGAATCTCCACGTCACGCGGGAACAACAGCTGGCGGCCATGCAGGCAGCCTGCCCCGGCAAGAGCCTTAATGCGGGTCTGACTGGCTGCACGGCCATCACATCGCCATCATCTCCCACTCTGCCACACGCAAGACTCAGCCCGAGGCACTCAAGCACCCTCTACGGCGCGCACAAGCCTAGACTTAGGCTCGGGCGTGGCAGGCTAGGGAAGTACTCGGGCAGACTAGGACAAGCCCAAACTACTCGGGGAGAAGGCCAAGCGTCCCGGAGGAAACAGTCCAACCCGGCCACGCGGCGGCTTCCCCGACAAGGCATCGCGACTTGGCTTCAATGCACCCCGACGGACAGCGACGTACGACGGGACGTGCCAGCTGCCAAGCACTGTAACTCTTTTCTACTTCCCCTTGTGCCCCTCCCCTTGTGACTATAAAAGGGAGAGGAGGGCAACGGTCATAAGGGTTAGACCTCCATAGGATCGAACACCACCTCCCGGGACCTGGGAACGAACTCCCTCTCCCGACCAGCTTGTAACCCCTACTACGAGCACACCTGGCTCAGGAACACGGCAGCAGCTCACTGGACGTAGGGTATTACTCCTCGGAGGCCCGAACCAGTATAAATCCCGTTGTCTCCTGCGCTAACCATCCGAGCCCGACGCACGATCGATAGAAATTTACTGCCGGTGGTAGAGAACCCCGACACAACAACACTGCAATACGGAACTTTTGACATGTATTCAATATCCTCATCTGATCTAGCACACTGCTCAGCAGACAATTTAAAATGCGGTGCAATAGGAGTACTAACAGACTGTGCATCATGCATGTTGAAACGTTGAAGGACCTTCTCAATATAAGCATGCTGACTAAGAAACAGTAAACCAGCTTTTCTGTCTCTAGTAATTTCCATACCTAGAATTTTCTTAGCCGCACCAAGGTCCTTCATCTCGAACTCACTACTCAACAATCTCTTCAATGTAGTGATCTCTTTCCTGCTCTTGGCAGCAATCAACATATCATCAACATATAACAGCAAGTATATAGGTGATCCACTAACATACTTGATGTAAACACAACTATCATATTTAGATCTCTTAAAGCCATGTGACAACATAAATGAATCAAACTTTTTATACCACTGACGGGGAGACTGTTTCAAACCATACACGGATCTCTTCAACTTACAGACATAATTCTCCTTGCCAGGCACTATGAACCCCTCAGGCTGGTCCATGTAAATCTCCTCCTCAAGCTCTCCATGTAAAAATGCAGTCTTCACATCTAACTGCTCAAGCTCAAGATCATGTGCTGCAACAATACTAAAGAAAGTGCGTATCGAACTGTGCTTAACAACTGGAGAGAACACATCATTATAATCAACACCAGGAATCTGACTGAAGCCTTTAGCAACTAACCTTCCCTTATACTTTGGAGGCTCGCTAGGAGATAAACCCTTCTTTCTCTTGTAGATCCACTTGCAGCGAACAGGCTTCTTACCCTTAGGCAAAGGAACAACATCCCACGTGCAGTTCTTCTCCAAAGACTGCATCTCATCCTGCATGGCTGCAATCCACTTCTCACGGTCACTGCAAGCAATGGCTTCAGAATATGTGGCTGGCTCATAACTGCTATCAACCTGTTCAGCACAACTCAAAACATAATAAATCATGTTACACTCCTCAATAAGACGACGTGGTCGTCCACAACCCCTCTTAGACTTGCGAGTAGCAATGAGCAAATCCACATCTAGCTGCAAAACAGGGGGTAAGTGCTGAACATCATCATGAGCCTCATTATCAACAGCTTCATTTTCCTGGTCATCCACAGGCGGCTCCACCTGCACACCTGTATCATCATGCACATGTTGCTGCACCTGCACATGTTGCTGCACCTGCACACCTTCCTCATCATCCACATGCTCCACCTGCACACTGACATGCTGCAGCTCTTTATCAAAATTATCTGGAACATGATCTGAGGTCAAACTGTCATAAAACATCACAGATTCATTGAAAACAACACTCCTGCTCATAAAAGTCTTTCTTGTTTCGGGATTCCACAACTTATATCCTTTAACTCCCGAACCATAACCAAGAAAAAGACATTTAATAGCTCTAGGCTCTAATTTTCCATTATCAACATGAGCATAAGCAGTGCATCCAAAAACTTTCAACAGTGAATAATCAACAGGTGTGCCAGACCATACCTCAATAGGTGTTTTCTTATTAAGTGGGATAGAAGGCGACCTATTTATCAAGTAGCACGCGGTGTTAGCAGCTTCAGCCCAGAAACGCTTGTTCATCTTAGCGTTGGACAGCATGCAACGGGCCTTGGAGATGATGGTCCTGTTCATGCGCTCAGCCACACCGTTTTGCTGAGGAGTATACGGTATGGTGTGGTGCCTGACAATGCCTTCCTGCCTGCAATAATCATTAAACGTAGCAGAACAAAATTCTCCACCATTATCAGTACGAAGCACCTTCACCTTTCTATCAGTTTGCCTTTCTATCATCACTTTCCAATCTTTAAATGCAGCAAATGTATCATCTTTATTTTTCAGAAAGTAAGGCCATACTTTTCTAGAGTAGTCATCAGTAATAGTAAGCATGTAACGAGCACCACCATAAGAAGGCTTACGAGAAGGACCCCATAAGTCAGCATGTACATAATCAAGAGTACCTTTGTTGGTATGAACAGCGGTATTGAACTTTACCCTTTTATGCTTCCTGAAAATACAGTGCTCACAGAACTTCTTGCCACTCAGCGTACAACCCTTCAGTAGGTTTCTCTTCATCAATTCTGCCATACCAAGTTCACTCATATGTCCAAGACGCATATGCCAAAGGTTAGTCTCACAAGGTTTATCATCAGTAACAGCAGCAGCAGCGGAAATAGAACCATGTAAAGTACTACCTCGAAGGACATATAACTTAGCAGAATTCATATCATCTACCAAACAAATAAGGGAACCTTTTGATACCTTCAAAACTCCGCCTGAACCGGAGTATTTAAATCCTTCTGCATCAAGTGTGCTGAGAGAAATCAGATTTCTGGACATCTCTGGTATGTATCTCACATTCTGCAGCGTGCGTGTCATGCCATCATGAGCCTTGATCTGAACTGAGCCGACACCCACAATGTCACACGGGTTGTCGTCTCCCATACGCACAACATCTCCTTTCTGCACAGGCTTAAATGAACTAAACCAATCTCTATTAGTGCAGATATGAAACGAACATGCAGAATCAAGTATCCACTCTTCATTACCAGAAACACAGCCAGCAAGAACTACTAGACAATCTCCAGAGTCTGAACCAGCACCGGTGACAACAGATGCCTTACCATCAGGATTATTTTTTCTGTTCTCCTTGTTCTTCAGTTTCCAACACTCTTCAATAAAATGTGTTTTCTTTCTGCAATACTTACAGAATTTCTTGGGCGGTCTGGACTTTGAACGTCCTCTGCTTTCTTGGCTCTTGTAGCAATCATTGCCATCATTGGAGGATCTCTGTTCGGGCCTGCCTCTCACTTGCAAAGCATCGCTCTTTGAGGACGGCCCATCGGAGTGCACCATGCCTTTCATCTTCTCCCTGGATTGGAGTGCCTCATAAACATCCGAGACGGTTAGTTCATCACGGCTCAAAAGTATGGTGTCACGAAAAGATGCAAACGAACTGGGCAGAGAGCATAACAGTAAGAGGCCTAAATCTTCATCCTCATACTTAACCTCCATCGACACTAGGTCGGCAACAATCTCCTTGAAAACAGATATGTGGCTTAACACCGAACCACCCTCCTCCATCTTAAGCGTGAACAGCTTTATCTTCATATGCATCTTACTGGTTAGATCCTTTGACATACAGATCGATTCCAGTTTCAACCAGAGTGCTGCAGCAGTTTCTTCCTGCAGACATTCTTGCAGTATATCATTAGATAGATGAAGCTGAATTAAAGACAGAGCCTTACGATCCTTGCGCTTCTCCTCATCGTTCCAATCTTTGGACGACTTGCCACCGAACTTTTCCAGCGCCTCATCTAGATCCTGAGTTTGCGCCAGAATAGCCCGCATCTTCACTTGCCACAGCGAGAACCTCGTCTTGTAATCCAACAGCGGTAGATCGAACTTCATCGTCGGCGACATCAAGGAACCCTAGTCTGGAACAGGCTCTGGTACCACTTGTTATCAACGATGGGAAAAACGACAAGAAGTAAAAGAGATCAAACCGTAAGGAGACACGAGATTTAACGTGGAAAACCCTCCCAACACGAGAGGGAAAAACCACGGGTGCCAGCCAGCAAGCAACTTCACTATGATCGGAGTCCGGTTACAAACGTCAACGGCGGCGGCTTACAAGAAGTAGAATGAATCAATCTCCAATGGAAAACCCTAACAGGTTTAAATGACCCGTACCGTACCGCAGGGGGGCTTCGCCCCCCCGCACCCCCCAGTCGCGACCTGGCCAAACGGGGTAGAAGTTAGCCAGCCTCTTTGCAATGAATTTGGATCATCAATCAACAACACGAAGTTGTTCTCTGTTCTCAACCCGGTCCAGTTCACAATGATCACCTTCCCTCGTGACTTCACAGCCGCGTTCGTAGGGCGAACCCGAAAACGCTAAGCCATTATTTTTTCCCTATGGAAAAACAAAGTCACGGCACTTTCGAATTTTTGTTAAAACTGTCAGCTTCAGTGTTTCAGACATGAGAATATGAGATACAGCAAAAGCAGTAAACCAATCAGGTACTACGTGCCAACAAGACATGTGTTGGTCCCTCGTGATGCGTGTATACAATAATCTCCGGTCAGATCAGAACTAAGAATATAGACACAGCAATAGTTTACTGCAATCCTGAGCTGTAAAGAGTTTTCTTCTGATGATCTGTTTGGCACGCAACAATGTTGACATTGTACGTCCTGACCTTGTTCAGATAAAAGCTATAGCTAGATGACATCGATTGAACAAGATCAAACGCATGAACAAAATGCTACCGTAAAAGAGCCCAAAAATAAAATGCTACTACTATCTTTGCCGACTAGCTAGCGGCTCCAAGCGAGCCTGTGCTCGGGGAGCACTAGCTAGCCATTTGTGTGATAGATCACTGTAAAGATAATTTATAGCCTGTGCTCGAGCAGCTAATTTTTTAATTCATGCTATACAATGTTATTTCAGAAGGAATGTTAGTTCACAGCTTGTCCTGTTGGTACCTCTAAAACAAAACTGTTACCACGCGATACCAAGTTAGAGCTCGTTCGGCAGGCGGAGGTTTCGATCCTGTTCGATTAGCTCGGAATCCATTCAATTCAGGAATCATTTCAGCTGATCAAAGGGATTAGGTGAATTTGTTACAAGAGAAAATACACATGTTGATTTATGCGATAAATTTGTTATGAGAAGAAAGTAATATACAGAAGAAGCCAAAATAAGAGGAGGAGAGGTCGTACGGAGCGGCGGAGCCTAAATTAGACGAGCAAATCCGGCTCATCGTTCTCAGGGAACCGAACGGGGGGCAGGAAACTGAGTCAAGACAAAAAGCAATGCGCAAATTTCCGTTAAACTGTCGAGTCATCAGATGCACTGAGCCAACCACGTGCCTTCCCACCTCGCCATGCATACACAACTATAAATCGCCAGCTGCTGATCGAAACCAACACCACCATCAGCTTTAGTTTACTGCAATGCTTACCTGTAAAGAATTCCCTTCTAATCTCAGAGTGCCACGCAACAACGTACTAAACCTTTGACTTGACCTTCATCAGATAAGCAAAGCTACGTGACATCGATTGATCATATGCTACCATCCTGTCACAAGAATTCAACGCCCCAATCAATGAGCAATGAGCTCCGCCCACGCCGCCGTCGCGTCGTCTGCACTGCTGCTGCTGATCACTGCCGGCTTGCTCCTCCCGCTGCCGATCGCCGGGGAGGCTCGCAGCAGCCTCACCCGAGGCGACTCCATCGCCGTCGAGGACCACGCCACCGACTTCTTGGTCTCCCCGGACGGCACGTTCGCCTGCGGGTTCTACAACCTGTCCCCCACCGTCTTCACCGTCTCCGTCTGGTTCGCGCGCGCCGCGGACCGCACCGTGGTCTGGACCGCCGCGCCCGGGCGCCCCGTGCACAGCCGGGGCGCCCGCCTCGCCCTCGACCGTCGTGGCGGCGCGCTCGTCCTCACGGACTACGACGGCGCGGTGGTCTGGAACTCCACCGCCCAGGCGGCGGCGGCGGCGGCGGCGTCGCGCGCCCGGCTCCACGACACGGGCAACCTCGTGATCGAGGACGGCGACGGCCGCGCGCTGTGGCAGAGCTTCGACAGCCCCACGGACACGCTGCTACCCGCGCAGCGGTTCACGGCGGCGAGGCACCTGGTGTCGCGCGGCGGCCGGGGCAGGCTGCTCGCCGCCGGGTATTACAGCCTGGGGTTCAGCGACTACGCCATGCTCTCCCTCTTCTATGACAACCACAACTTCTCCAGCATCTACTGGCCCAACCCCTACAACAACTACGTCGCCAACAAGCGCAAGATCTACAACTTCACCCGCGAGGCCGCGCTCGACGCGCTCGGCCAGTTCCTCTCCAGCGACGCCGCCGGCTTCGTCGCCGCCGACCTCGGCGCCGGCGTCAGGAGGCGCCTCACTCTGGACTCCGACGGCGACCTCAGGCTCTACAGCCTCGACGCGGGCACGGGGGCGTGGACGGTGGCGTGGATGGCGTTCGGCAACCCCTGCATCATCCACGGCGTCTGCGGCGCCAACTCCGTGTGCCTCTACGCGCCGGCGCCGGCGTGCGTCTGCGCGCCAGGCCACGAGCGCGCCGACGCCGGCGACTGGACCAAGGGTTGCCTGCCGGTGTTCCGCCGCGACTGCTCGCGGCCGACGAAGCTGGTGGCGCTGCCGCACACCGACTTCTGGGGCTACGACCTCAACGACGGCGAGATCGTCCCGTTCCACGCGTGCGCGCAGAGGTGTCTCGCCACCTGCGCATGCGTCGCGTTCCAGCACAAGCAGAACATGGAGTGCTACCTCAAGAGCGTTCTCTTCAATGGCAGGACGTTCCCGGGTCTGCCGGGGACCGTGTACCTCAAGGTCCCGGCCGACTTCGACATGCCGGAGTTCCACGTGCGTCAATGGCGGGAGCACGGCGGCAGCCTCGCCATCGACGAAGACATCCCCAGGTGCGACGTCGCCAATGGCGGCGTGGAGGTTCTCCTCAATCTCTCCACCCATAATGGCATGAGAGACGTGGGGAAGGCAGTGTGGCCGTACATGTACGGATTCCTATCGGCGTTGCTCGTCGTCGAGGCGGTCGTCATCGGCTTCGGCTGCTGGCTCTTCTCTAGCAGGGGGCTCTTCAGGCCATCAAGGGTGTGGGCGATCGAGGAAGGTTACAAGCTGATCACCAACAACTTCCAGAGGTACACCTACTCAGAGATCAAGCGAGCCACCCGCAACTTCACCGACGTGATCGGCAGCGGCGGCTCCGGCGTCGTCTACAAAGGGATCCTTGAGGATGAGAGGGTAGTGGCCGTCAAGGTGCTCAAGAACGTGTGCCAGAGTGAGCAGGAGTTCCAGTCCGAGCTGAGCGTGATAGGAAGGATCTACCACATGAACCTGGTCAGGATGTGGGGTTGCTGCTCTGAAGGGAAACACAGGATTCTGGTCTCTGAACACATCGAAAATGGGTCACTTGCAAAGATGCTGTTCGACAGGGAGCCATCTGAGGCTGTTCTTGGATGGAATCAACGTTTTCAGATCGCATTAGGCGTCGCCAAAGGACTGGCCTACCTTCATAGTGAGTGCTTGGAATGGATCATCCACTGTGACATGAAGCCTGAGAACATACTCCTGGATAAGGATTTGAAGCCTAAGATAACCGATTTCGGGTTGGCGAAGCTACTAAACCGAGATGGGTCTGATGCGAATCTGTCTCGGATTAGGGGAACCAGAGGGTACATGGCCCCAGAGTGGGTGTCTAGCTTACCCATCACAGAAAGGGTTGATGTGTACAGCTATGGGGTGGTGCTACTTGAGCTAGTGAAGGGGGTTAGGATTTCAGAATGGGTGATTAATGGGGTTATGTTTTCTGACATGGATACTAGGATGGTTGTTAAGGCAATCCATGACGAGATGGAAACGGGTGTTCAGGAAAGATGGGTGAAGGATCTTATCGACAGTCGATTGAATGGTGAATTCAATCCAATGCAGGCGAAGGCGATGCTTAAGATCGCCGTTTCATGCCTGGAAGAAGATAGGAGCAAGCGGCCCAACATGAGCTCTGTTTTGCAGGCACTCATGTCAGCTGAAGATGAAGCAAGGTGATCAGTCTGTGTTCTCCCCAAGGGACAACATGATAGTGTGGCTGCTGGTTGATTTTTGGTTAAACAGAAATATTTTTATCACCACAGCACTGTGATGTTAGTTAGCTTGTGAACTGTAATTATCATGCTAGATTAATACAATTCTTTAGGTGGCTAGCATTACATTGTGTCAAAACACTTGAACTACACGGTAATGCTTCTGTTGCAATTCTTCAAAAAAAAAAAGTTGCCTACCTAAACAAAAAGTACTCGGGTTGCTCAAAAGTTTGTACCAACCACCAAGTGTGCCGGGAGAGACCTCAAGCTCAAGGCACCTCATTGTGATCATGCAGATGCAGCACGTATACCAATGCAAGGCCATTTGTTACCAAAAGTCAGCGCTATCCAAATGGAGAGGCAGAAGAGTTGACTTGATGAAGTAAAAAAAAATCAAGATTATTTTATACTCGTAGAGCTGAAATTATTGTCGGCAAGTGTGGCGCGACTGCGCGAGCATAGAGTCAACAAGGACTTTCTTTGTTTGCATCTGAAACTACACTTGAGTTGGGGGTTCGACTTGTGAAACAAGCACTGCGCGCCAACCAAGCGCCATGCATTGCGGCTAGAGACAAGGATTCACTACACTTGACTACACTTGATGCTTATACAATTATCGGATCGTTAGGCAGATGTCAGTCAACAAGGACTTTTGGATGTGTTGGATTATTTATTGGGCTTGGCCCATTTAATGATTAATAATCCTAATATCTCTTTGGTTTAAAATAAATAATACCGGCATGATTATTGACGTGGTAAAGACTCGACTTATATGCTGAAAATTATTCCGTCTATATTGAGAAGTTGAGAAAAGGACACAACGATGCCACACGCGCGCGCCGCCGCCGGCCGGGCCGTGGCAGGCGTGACGGGAACGGGAAAGGTTTTGCCGTCCATCAATTACGGGAGTTTACTTCCATTTTGATGGTGCACTATCCCATAAGTACACAAGCACTTTAACCCGTGAGTGCCCATAAGTGCGCAAGTACTTGAACTCCTGTCGCTGGCGTCTCTTCTCCTCCCGTACACCAAATCTTCCCGTCCCATGGCCTGCGCGCACAGGTCTGTGGGAGAGTAGGAGCCTCCGGAATGTTCGTCGGCGTTGAGTTCATCTGCTCAGGTGAAGACCGGTGATCACGTTTTTGGGGAGTGTCTTCGACACGTCTACTCGCACCGTGACGTCTTTTGCAACGTGCTACTTCCCGGTGTCGTCTTCCTCTTCACACAAGGTAGCGAGGATCGGCACTGCAACCTCTCTGCACGGCTTCGAGTGGGACGACTACATCAACAAGCGCTATGTCGACTAGCGCCGGCTTGAATGCCTCTGGGTATAATCTCTTTCGAATCCTCGTTGTAGTTAATATTGTCTACATGTTTGCATATTCTGTTAGATCACACATGTTCAAGAAAATTGTCACTAGTATGTTATTACTTTCAATTTTCTGGATTAAATTACTCGTTAATTTGGCTAAATTTCCAACAATCCAAAAACGTGATAGGCCTTTTACGAGTACTGGCTTTGCGAGCATGCTGAAACCCAATGTTTTTGATGGCACTAATTACAAGAGATGGCGCGAGAGGTGCATATTATGGATGACCTCCATGCACTGCTTCTATGTGGTCGAACCTAGAGCTGTTGGTCCGCATACTCCTGAGGAGGAGAATGCGTTCCATGATGCTGATGTGAGGTTCAGAGCAGGACTACTGAGCGTGCTTGGGGACACCATAGTTGATGCTTATGTGCCTCTGCAGACTGGTAAAGAAATGTGGGATGCACTTGAGGCACGCTATGGAGCATCTGACGCCGGCTCTGAGTTGTATGTCATGGAGCAGTTTCATGACTATCGGATGGTCGATGACCGCTCGGTAGTGGAACAAGCTCATGAAATACAAGCGCTGGTGAAAGATCTCGAGATGCATGGCTGTGAACTCCCTGACAAGTTTGTGGCTGGATGCATGATTGCAAAATTCACTACGTGAAAAACTCGCTTTGGTAACGGGCGTAGATCGCCTTTGGTAACGGGTAATGCGCCCGTTACCGATCAAGTGTTACAAATAAGCCAAGAAAGGTAACGGGCAGATGCCCGTTACTGATAAGACATATTCGTAACGGGCATTAAACAACGACCGTTACCACAACTAGCCACTGGTCACGTGAAATGGCTGTTTCTCTGGGCCCAGAGGGAACTTTCGTAACGGGCACCAAAGCAAAGCCCGTTACAGTAGCTCAATATCGGAGACGCCTGCTGTGCACCTGCGTCTCCACTATCTTGACGAACTGAGACGCGTCTATTTCACGCGCGTCTCAGTACATATAGGATTCGTAACGAGCATCAAACAACGACAGTTACCACAACTAGTCACCGGTCACGTGAAATGTCTGTTTCTTTGGGCCCACAGGGAACTTTGGTAATGGGCATGAAAACAGAGCCCGTTACTATGAAATTAACATCAGAGACGCGTTTCGTGAACCTGCGTCTCCTCTGTCTCGACGAAATGAGACGCATCTGTTTCTACGCGCGTCTGCTTTCTCTTTATTAAAGGAGACGCTTGCTTTCAACCTGCGTCTCCTATATCTCGATGAACGGGCCAGCTCCTGGGGCCCACCGGTCAGGACTGGTAACGGGCTTTTACACTGCCCGTTACACTGTGGGCATGTTTGTAATGGTCTTTCCGAATGAAGCCCGTTACTCACTGATCAGTGTTTGTAATGAGCTTTAATTAACGCCCGTTACAGATACGTAGGCCACCCATACAGTAACCTGCCCGCTTGCCGGCGGCATCTTGGAACCAGCCAGGATTTGGCAGCCATCAGGGGCTGCATCCTGGAACCAGCCAGGATATGGCAGCCACCACAGCAAGGAGACATCACAAACACATTCTCACATCACAGATATAGGCAAAGCAAGATCACATTTATAGACAAGCAAGATCACATTTATAGACAAGATAGGATCACATCAAGTTTCAAGTTACTCTCATCAGGGCTTATTTGGATGGAGTCATGAGAAAACTGCCTGAACCAGGCAATATCTGACCCCAACCAAGCAAGCCAAGCAGGCTTCTCAGGCAACAACACCTGACTAAAGAAGACTGAATGAGTTTCAAGTTTCTGACTACAATAAACTCACGGTGCACCACTGTAGAAGTTACCCTTTCGGTCGATGGTCTCCTTAAGAATGTACTCGCACAGCATCTCCCGGACACGCTTTAGATCTTCTGTGGAAACATCTACAGGAGATTTGAAATCCTGCAAAATACAATCATTTATGAGAATACAAGTAGAAATCAGTTTCTAAAATCAGATGGATAATATGAGCAGAGACAAGGTTGAGCATTATTATCTACTTACAGCAGCCTTCTTGATGTCAGGTATGTCATCGAGTAGTCTTAACATATGGAATGCCACATGGAATCTACACAAAGAGGACCCCCGTGGCTGCTAAGCACACTGCATCAAGGTACCAAAATGACAAGTTAATGCAGTACCAAATAGGTAAGAAGGGACCATAAAAAAACATCGGTCTTACAGCGAGATTTGTTTTGTGCTTGAGTGTGGCTTTTGGCTTTTTTCTTTCCTTTCGTCACTCCGTCCTGTGCATGTTCACCAAAGGCCCTGCATGATCAGCAATACCAATTAGAAACACTAAGAGATTGAATTTTTGTGAACAAAACCTACAAATACTGTACCAAAGGCCCTGCATGGTCAGCAATACCAATTAGAAACACTAAGAGATTGAATTTTTGTGAACAAAACCAACAAGAAACTGACCAGTTCAAAACAGGTTGGAGGTCTGAGAACTTTAGCGGGGGATGTTGTTTAGCAGAATCTAGATACCAAACTTCTTTGGACTTCATACAGATGATCACTGTTACCCAGTGGCTAGTGCAGTAGGCACCCACCACGTAGTCGTTGTTCATTGCATTTGAGATTGCTTTGCCAACTTGGTGAGAATGCTGAGAAATATTTGTTGAAGTAAACAAATCTGGATCTAAAAACCCAACACTGATCTGCATCTCTGCTGCCTTGTCCATTATTTTCCTACAAAAAATCAAATTGTTAGCATGCATGAACTTTGTGGTCAAAATTAAAGAAATATTTTTTAGGTTTTAAAGGACTTACAATGTCCACAACCTCATGAAGGTAACATCCAGAGAAGCCAGGGTTATAAGGTTATACACGCTACTGAATTCAATGTTTAACATTAAAACACCACAACCACCTTTAAAGTAGTCTTGATCCACCTTTGCTGGAAAGGCAAGTTTATCCTTACTATGTTCCATGACATAAGCATGCAACTTGGCACAATTTGGTCCAGCAGCCTTTACATTTGCTTCTGACAACATAGGTGCACCAGGCTTGTATTTTGGTCGGTCCTGTTCTGTCCCAATAACACAATTAAGAATCTCATCTTTAGACAGAGGTTTCCTGGCCTGGTTCCCCTTCTGCAGTGGAGATTGCCTGGGCTCCTCCTGTTGCAGAGGCTGCTGTACTTGTTGCATCTGCTGCTTAGGGGGAGATTGCCTGCGCTCCTCCTCCTGCTGCTGGAGAGGCTGCTGTTTCGTCTGTTGCTTATCCTCATGTTGCAGCTGCTGCTTAGGCGTAGTTTACCTGGGCTCCTCCTGCTGTTGTCGACGCTCCTGCTGCTGGAGAGGCTGCTGTTTCATCTGTTGATTATCCTCAAGTTGCAGATGCTGCTTAGGCGGAGTTTGCTTGGGGCTCCTCCTCCGGTTGTTGTCGACGCTCCTGCTGCGTAGTTTTGCTGATCTGCTGCTGCTGCTACTGCTGCTGCTGTTGAGCCTTCTCTTGCTGACATTGAGCTGCAGTACCTCCATCTGATGTTGTACCCCTGCTACCTGTTGCGGCTTCAGGGTTGGGATGTCTCGTCATGGGTGGTATAAGGATCCTGTCCTTTGGCCATTGGATCCTTTGAACGAGAGCCTCAGCTAGGGTTGCTACGTCACCCCCATCAATTGGTACAGGCAGAGGGTAGTGACCCGCATTGGCCCACACATAAGTAGGTTGCACCACAACATACCCATCCTGCACCGGTACTGAATGGCAAGCCTTTTGAAATGGAAAGACTTTCGCTAGTGCGAGCTCCACGGTGCCATCCAAAAGGCTGCACGCGGTTGGCTCTGTCAGCTTATCTATTGTGTCCAGCATAGGTGATCGACTATCACTGTGCACTTGATTCGCTTCGTCACCGTTGGCATTCCAATGATCTTGCTCTCTGCCATCTTCCTCGCTGTCATGCGCATGTTCTTCCTCGCGGTCATGCCCATCTTCTTCCTCGCTGCCATGCATATCTTCTTCCTCGCTGCTACTGACAGGCGCTGGTAATTGGGAAGGAAGAAGTGCATTTTTCGGTATGTCGATGCCTGATAGTCTTAGAGCATGGACAATTGATTTAAATGTTTTGTCCATCATATCATGAGCATCAGACCTCTTGTTCCTCTTCTTCCTGTACATTCCAGCGAACTCTTCACCAAACCCTTTACCCCAGCCAAGTGAACTAGACATGCCTCAGACCCGACCTCGATGCTCTGGAGTCTCAAGTGCTGCGGTGAGGATATCATCCTCCCTAACCCCAGAGAAAGAATCATCGCTACCCTGAGCTGCAAGTGTTTTCACCCTATCTGCTACCCCCACCACCGCAGGGTTACTGAATGTTATGCCCCCGCTACCTTCACTAGTATTCTTCTTCTTCTTCCCTACCCTTGCCCACAGATAAGGTCTCGAACGTCCAGGAAATTGGTCCCAAGGGTTCTGTTTTCCTTCTGCAGCAAGCTTTGCATCCTCCTCCTCCCACTCTTTCCTTTTACCACGATAACCTTTTCTGCCCATCTTGTGTGGCTTATTATGCAATGCTCTCTTTTGTTTCATCTCCTGGCTCAATTGCTGAAATGAAGGAGAATTGGTTTCCTGCACAAACATGTCCCAGTCTTGTTGCTGCAAAAAGGCATGCTTCACAAAGGGAGTCTCCTCTTCACTCACATATTTTTTTCTTAAATGGGCCTTGAACCGCCGTTGCAAGGTTCCAATCTCTGATATAGCTGCCTTAACTGCCTTCTTGCGAACAGATTCTTCCAGATTGGCTGGGTAATCTAGCTTTTCCTCTAAAACTGTGAACAGATGGTCCTTCTCAATTGGTGAGAGATCATCAACCGCCTTGTTGATTGACACCCTCTCCCGAGCAATGAGACCACAGACCAATACAAATCTATCCCTCGCAGCATCTGGGGTAGGCCAAAAATTGGCATCAAGTCCAGTTGCAGTCAACTTGTCTTCTGGCCATTTGGTTTGTGTCCTTGACCCGCGAGATCGAGTACTACTCGCAGCAGTCTGTGCTGAGTGACCCTGTGAAGAAGGTTCACTGACGATAGGTTGTGATGATGCACTGGAGGTAGAGGAGTTTGTTGTTGTGGGAGACTGCATAGATGATATGTCAGGTTTGTCAGTAGAGCAACATAAGCAAGACTGAAAATCTAAACAAAATTCTTATTAGATAAATTCGTTTTCTCTGACAGGCAAAATAGCTGATACAGTCGTAAATAAAATCAGCATAGACATACACAGTTCATATTTTACTTAATTAGCATATAGGGATAGGTGCTAACCATTTTGACAGGGACACAACAATATGCTTATATATCAAAGCAGAGAATAAATTCCTTCAACTGCTTCCTTGTCCAACTTGAGCAGCGATGGATTGTGTGTTCCATGTGTACATGCAACAAGAGGATAAAGCAATGGTCATGACATTATATATGACAGTAGTGAAACAACACTCACAACACATCATGACACCAACAATAACAATATATATGACAGTAGTGAAACAATTAACAGTCACAACAAAGCATAAGACAGTCTAGTTATCACTACTTTATAAACCACTGCGATGCAATTAAAGTATGCTAACAGGTCCAAAACATAACTGTCGATCTGGTACATTCAAAGCATAGCAGAATTAAAGTATGCTAACATCCTTTATGCTTTTCATGAATTTACAGTGTAAAAATTATAGCACCAGGAACATGAAAATGAATTTCAACATTTCATATAACTTCATCTGTTAGCAACAATTTATTCAAAACAGACTTGGAGCAACAAAATCCATCCATCAAATCCACAGTCAATCAATTGAAGATGAACTATTAAGGCATGTCTCCCTAATCCACCTTGACATGAATATATAACAGATTGGGTGGACTACATTATAAACCACTGTGATGCAATTCCCAATGACATTATGTGGCCATCAGAATTAAAATATGCTAACAGGTCCAAAGCATAACTGTCGATCTGGTACATTCAAAGCATAGCAGAATTAAAGTATGCTAACAGGTCCAAAGCATAACTGTCGATCTGGTACATTCAAAGCATAGCAGAATTAAAGTATGCTAACATCCTCAATACTTTTCATGAATTTACAGTGCAAAAATTGTAGCACCAGGAACATGAAAATGAATTTCAACAGTTCATATAACTACATCTGTTAGTAACAATTTATTCAAACAGACTTGGGCAACAAAATCCATCTATCAAATCCACAGTCAATCAATTAAAGATGAACTATCAAGGCATGTCCCCCTAATCCACATTGTCATGAATATATAGCAGATTTGGTGGCCGAGGAGAGAGAGGGCATTGGGGGTTCAAGCAGGACTAACCTCTGTCACGAATGAAGTAGTTGTTCTCGTGATGGTCGGAGGGGCCGGATCCACGTCGGCTCGTGGCCTGAGGCGGCCGGCTCGTGGCCTGAGGCGGCCGGCTCGTCGTCATGGCCGGGGACGACGTCGACGGATTCGCGCGTCAACCGTCTTTAGGTTGACCGGGAAGTCGTACGTCCGCACGCCAGTAACCGCGTCCTCGTCACCGTCATCACGCAGGGAGCGGTGGGGCTAGAGAAGAGCAGGGCTGCGGTGGGGAGAGAGCGGGGAGAGAGCGGCGAAGGCGAGCGGGGCGAGTGGCGGCGGCGGTGGGGAGAATGCGGGTGTTGTGGATCTGTCTAGCGAGGAGCCGAATATGAACGGCGTGCGTAACTGTGTTTAATGAAACTACTGGCGTGCCCTTGACGGCTCTGTGCAGTAATTGGAATTCCATGGGGATTATAATCAATATACGTGGGGAAATTTTGAGCAGCCCTCGCACGGTTTGGCTGTTGACGCTGATGAGTGGGCCAGTGTCATAGGCGACGATGGTTAGTGAACCGGCATCGCCTTTGTTGGGAGTTGGGTCCGGCGGGTGGGCAGTGGTTATCTTTTTATTTTGGCTGCTGACGCTGACGCGTGGGCCAGCAACTATTTTCTTTCGAATGAAACGTGCTTCCCTAAAATATTAGAGCCCATAAAACAGCACCTAAAAAATCATAAAAATACAAACAATTCGTATTTGGACATTTAGTATTGTCAGGGGGTGAGACCTGGACAGATCCGCAAGGGGGCTACCCAAGCGGTTGTAGGTTGACTAATGGGGGGATCAGGACCTAAGAGCGTAAGCGGTAGTTCTTGGATGAACTCGGAACTCGACGAGTATGGCAAGGACACAAGGGATTTTAGACTGGTTCAGGCCTCCGGAGAGTAAAACCCTACGTCCAGTGTGGTGGGATTATGTGGCAGGTTATCTCCCCTTGAATGGAGCTCTAGGCTGCCTTATATGGCCGGCGGGCTAGGGTTTCCATTCGAGGTCGGTGGACCCTCATCGGGGTCGGTTACAGATTTTAGGAAGGTCGCATTCCGTAATTACAGAGAAGATCCCGCGATCCCCGGGTCTACTGGCGGCGCCGCCACCGTGATCTAAGGAGAAGCTTGCCCCGCAAGCCTGGCAGGTCGTCTGCGATCTGGATAAGGTCGTCCAAGGTCTTCCAGGTCACCAGGATTGTGGATAAGGTCTCCGGGCCCACGTGCAGGTCAGCAGGGCTTCTGGCAGGTCGGGTCCACTTGACAGGGACCTCTGGGACCCTGGTCAGTGGGGACCCGTGGGTATCTATGTCTCACAAGCCCCCGATCGACGTGTAGGCGAAGCGACAGAGACGAAGTCACGTCGAAGCGGAGTGAAGACGCGGCGTCGATGAAGTCGAATAGGGTGCACGGGGATCCAAAAAAGAAAACCCTCCTGAGCGCGTACGAAGGCGAACATCAAGGCTCTGGGGAGTAGGCCCAGGGGCTTGAAGTGAAGACAAGACGCCATGGCTGCCAGAAGAACCACCGACCTGACCGGAATCAGGTGAAGCCAACACACCTTCAAGGAAGGTCGAAGCGCCGACCAACGGGAGGTCGAGCAGAAACGTAACGGAAGCGTGCTTCCAGTAGGTCGAGGCGACGTGAAAGAAAGAGGGCGTCACACAGACGCACTCGTAGAGTAGCCCCCGAGCAGTAAGGCGACCTAGAAGGTCGGGTTGATGCTCGAAGAAATAATCCGCGACCAAGGTTGTTGTCTTCCCTTGAGGAAACAGATGCTCTTCCCTTGAGAAACAAACGAAGCAACGGGAATCTCCACACAGGGACACTGGGTAACCAAGGTTGTTGTCGCCTAGCGACCCACGGGCGCACTGTATCGGCGCAGAGCCTGTCCTCTGTATAGAGATGCCGCCGCCACCGCTAACAGACAAAGTCTGAAAAGGTGTCATCAAGCCTGCAGCAGACGTGCCAGAGCTTCTAGTAGCGGACAAAGACCTCGCGATCCACGTGCCAACAGTGTCCTGATAAGGCCGCCACGCCATCAGTGAGGTGGATGACCACCGATGCTAAGCTCCTTTGCTATAAATAGGTACCCAAGACCCTTCGGCTAGCCAAATCCAGAGAAAGCACCATGGCAACTCCAGTTGATAATATAGTCACACCCTGGCTTTGTGTGCGTCCACCCGAGTATAGAGTTGAAATATCATCCCTTGAAGCTAGAAGAATGCTTGCGAAGTTAGGGGAACTCCACCAACCTGTGCACCCGCGCCCAGCGAAGAATCCAGGTGCAGCATGGGGCAGTACATGCCTTGATGGACCTTGTGAGTAGAGGCCTAATATGGTGTTGGAGGTCGCTGTGCTGCACCGGGAGAGGTCGAAGGCGGAGCTGGCTCCATTTGGGATCTTGTGAGAGCACCCTAGCAAAAGATGGGACTCCACAGGAAACCTGCTGGGGCTAGAGTACAGGTGGCTGTGTGACAGCCACGACCTTGTCGGCGGTGGAGGGCCCCGAAGAGGTCCTGAAGCTAGAAGAAAGCTTGCGACGCGCTTCATCAGTGTAGGTTGCGCCGCTTGCTCCATGTAAGGTAGACTAGGACCTTTAACATGTTTGTATCTTGTAACTTGGCCTTGGGCCAAGGTCTCTTGTAGCTTTCGAAGCTTTAATGTATAAGTGCTGAGTAGGCACTAATCTTCGTCGATTACTGTGATTGGGGCACCCGAGACAGCAATGGCGTGGCCAAGGTCTCGGTGCTGCTATGGCGATACGCCGACCTTAGGAAGGTCATAACATTCGACGTGAGTGCCCGTGACGACCTGGATCGTCACGGCCGCTTGCGCAGTGGCGCAGCGCAGGGGCGTCAATCCTAGGGTGCGGAGGTCGAGATCGACCTGACAGGTGTCAAGGTCGCAGCATAGCGCTGTAAATGGGACCACGGAGGTCGTCAACGGGCAGTGGAGCCATTAAGCATGGGGCCGTTGATATGGGGGCCGCTGTAGGTCGTAGAGACCTAGAAGGTGTGTAGGCAACCGGGCCTAAGGGGTGTGAGTAAACCCTTTTGAGAGGAGGTCGAGACGACCTTAAGACTGCAGGAGTCTAAGCGACCTAGAACAGGTCGTCTAGAGGTCGCTGACGACCTTGAATGAAAAGTTGGGATTTCTGATGTTGGGGGGCTTAAAGTAGGGCATAGCGAGTCCACGTCAGCCGAAACCCCGCGAGAAGGCCGGCGAACGCAGATTCCCGCACGGAACTAGCCGTTACTGCCAAGTAGCTGTTAGGCCGGAGAGAGCCGTTGGGCAATAGATCCATTGAGGGTGCCAGACCGTTGGGTCACCGTAAACCACGCCGGATAGACCTCGAGGCCCGGCCGCCCGTTGCAATGCTGGGTCCCGATTATATAAGGCCGACCCGCGGCCCAGGGGCCTCCACATGCTTCCATTTCCACTCGGAGCTAGGGTTGCCGCCACTACGCCGTGCACAGAAAAGCGAGAGCACTGCCGAGCTTAGGTCCGCCACCGCCGCGCCCGCGCATGCGAACTAAGTCGCTGGTGACCTTTAGATCCAAGTGCGTCGGCTTCGAAGAGGGCAAGATGGAGAAGGCGGCGGTCCCGGATCCAAGCACCGTCTGGGAGACGTCCACGGTGACTGAGGAGCAGATTCAATCGCTGGTGGACCGCGGGCTACTGAGGCCCAAAGCGCAGGTCGGTTGGAGGCCGGCGGCGGGAGAGGCGTTCCCGACGGAGGGGACCGGCGAGACCGTCATCTTCCTCGCGCACATCGAGCGCGGATTCGGCGTCCCCGCGGGCGACTTCCTGCGTGGGCTTCTGCACTACCGCATCCAGTTGGTGCACCTGGCACCCAACTCGATCACGATCATCTCAACCTTTATCCACCTCTGCGAGGCCTTCCTCGGCATCACGCCTCATTTCCACCTCTGGCGCCACTTCTTCGAGCTGAAGAAGATGGGCAAGGGCACGGTCGTCGGCAGCGTCGGCTTCATGTCACGTCGAAACATGAAGTCGGAGTACATCGACCTGACGCTCCCCGACAACACCTCTGGCTGGAAGCAGGGGTGGTTCTACCTCGACAACCCTGTGCCGGCGCTGAAGGAGAGGACGGGGCGGGTCCCTGTCCCGGGCCCGGAGTGGACCAACCAGCTGGCGATGCGGGACACCGAAGAGCTCAAGCCCTTGCTAGACGACCTGGAGCAGCTCAAGGCGGAGGGGCTGACCGGCGCCGCGGTGGCCATCAGCTTCTGTCGCCGTCTCATCCAACCTCTCCAGGACCGGGCCCATCCGGCCTTTGAGTACTGGGGGCAATCCGACCCAACCCGGGTTGCACAGCGCAAGGTCTCCAAAGTGGAGATGATGGCTCGCGCGAAGAGCATCTTCGGCGAGCGGATCCGCTACAAGGAGTGCCCCAAGGCACTACGGGTGTACAGCCCCTCCGACCCGGTGAGTTTTCGACCTTGGCCTTTCCCCAATCTGGGTCTTTATGAGTACACGTCTTGGTTCTGATGAAATGGTTACGTCTTGTTTTGCAGCACCGCGAGGGCATCTACTGGTGCCCGGCACCGCTGCGCGACGAGGACCAGCGCAGCTACAAGGTCCGCGACGTGCCGGATGTGCAAGCGGCGCCACCTCCTCCCATCGACAAGTACGTCTCTGACTCGACGGTGGGGAGTGACAACGAGGCTCCCACCGCGTCGCGTAGGGCGCCGTCCAAGGTCGCCGCACCGCGGCGCACGCGGCAGACAGTAGGCAAGATTCCCGCCTCCCAGGTCGTGACCCAGATCGCGGAGGCGAAGAAGAGGAGGGGGAAGCGGACCAGGTCCGCGGTGTCTGCGGACACCACCACTGTTAGTTCCGACGTCGAGACCATCGACGTTGAAGATGACGAGGGCGACGTGCAGTCGCCGAAGGCAACAACAGCTCCGTCGCCAGGAGGGCAGGCGGCGGAGACGCCCCGCCTGACGCCGAGGGCGCAGGGGCGAACTACGTCGAGCACCGACCCAGCGAGCGACGTTGGGTCGAACAAGAGGATGAAGAAGGCCCCGCCCAAGCCATGCAAGCCCGGCCTTAGGTCGGCGACCAAGTAAGCTCGCTGCCTCGCCCATGACTTAGCTCTGTGTTTCCGCTTCCTGTTAGTCATTTACTCAGGTCGCCTTTTCATGAGCAGGTTTCCTCCGACGACGTCGGAGAGTGGGAAGAACGCCTCAAGCCAGGAGGCATTTGGGAGCAAATTGCCGGAGACGCCGGTGGTGGAGTCGCCGGCAGCTTCAGCGGCCGACGTGATGAGCGCGGCCGTCGGAGCTGGGACGACGGCGGCGTCCGAGGCGGACAAGGCCGGGACCAGTGCACCTCCCACCACTAGAGGTGAGGGCGGTGGCCGCGGCGCCTCTGGCCCGCAGGAGGCGCCAGGTCCACAGGGGATCATAGATGAGGGCATGAGGTCAGTGAACGATGAAGACCGGTGCCTTTACGCCGGCACCCCGTGGGAGGCAGAGGTCGTTACCAACCGCCGCGACCTGGAGACATTCAGGGAGGCGGCGCGCACGATCGGGACCGTGCTACTGGTGAGGACCTTTGTCGACCTTCTGAGGTTCTTGCTTCGGGTATTTGAAGACCGTGAGGTTTAATGATCTGTTTTGTTTGTTGTGCAGTCCCTTGCTGAGCGGGCGCAAGCTCGGACAGGTCTGCTGCGGGAGGTGGCGAACGCGCACGTAGAGGCCGCCGTGGCCCATGAGGTGAAGCTACAGGCTGAGATCACGCCCGCATGTGAGATCCAGCGCGTCAAGGAGGTCATGGCGCACCAGGCGCAGAAGGAGGTGGCCGACCTGAAGAAGAAGCTGGAGGACGCCGAGCAGAAGGCCAAGGACGCAGCTTCTGACCTCCAGGCCATGGTAGAGGGTAAGTCTTCATCGTTGCCTTGAGCTGACTCCGCATGCTTTGCAAGGTCTTGGTCCTGAATCTCCGACCTTGAATCACTGCAGGCGCTCAGGAAACCGAGGCGGCCCTTAAGAAGGAGCTGGCCACGATCAAGAGCCAGCTGACAGCCATTAAGGAGAAGTCCACTGAGACCCGCCGAGGTTAGCATCTTGCTCGTTGTTGGGAAGTTGGTCGACGTGTCGCGACTAAACGTGCTTCTGATTCTGCTTGCTTGCGATGCAGGTCTTGAGAAAGAGCTGGGCGAGCTCAAAGACGCCGCCCAGTATGTCATGGACCTCTACGTCCCGCAGGAGGAAGGGGCTGAACCCAAGCCGCTGATCGACCGGCTGGACGAGGCGGAAGGTCGCATCAAGGGCCTGCTCCTGGACACCGCCAACCTTGCGGCGGCTACGGCATTATCAACCGTCAAGTACCACGAACCGTCGTTCGACCTGCAGAAGGTCTCGGAAGACGTGGACCTGTCGGGCCTCATCAGGCGTGAGGACATCGTGGCAGCCGCGGAGGAGGTCGTCAAGAAGTTTGACTTCGGCACTGACTGAGGTGGTGCTGAAATGAGCTTTTAGACGTGGGTTAGGTCCATGGACTTGTAAATAAACTTGCAATATTAAAAGGCTGTTGCTTATGAAAAGATGTATGCATGTTATAGCAAAGTGCTCTCATTATGCACGTCGAAAGTAACTAGGTCGCAAGAGAAACCCTCCGCTCACCCAACTCAGTGGAGGAACGGCTTACCGAGCGAGCGGCCCAGCGTGGGGACTTAGGCATGGCCGGCGCGCGGAGGGGGGTCGTGGACCCTAGGTCTTTTGAACCAGTGACTTAGGGACGTTCATAACGAAAGCGAAAGCTAACTATGTAGGAAAGAGCTGAAAGCGTAAAACATAAACAAAATCCCTTCAGGTCGCGAGACCCTTAGGTTGGCGAAGCCAAGCCCCCGAACGGTTCGAGACCTGACCTAGACCAAGCCCCCGAGCGCTTCGAGGGGGAAGGGAAAAGAACTTTAAGTAAAAAGAGGGACCGAAACACAGGTCGACAGAGGGGTTGCCGAATAGGGGATCTCTTTCTTTATTATACTGAAATTACAAGGGGGGAGAGTACATAGCTTTGTTTTGATACAGATCTTCTAAGGATAGAAGCGACGTAAATGCTCGATATTCCAGACGTTAGGAACGCCTTGGCCGTTAGCCCACTGGAGGCGGTAGGTCGATGGGTTGACGACTTCCATCACGATGAAGGGACCTTCCCAAGGGGCAGAGAGCTTGTGCATTCCCTTGGTGCTTTGGATGCGACGTAGGACCAGGTCTCCCACGTTGAAAGATCGCTCCCGCACGTTGCGGTCGTGGTAGCGACGCAGCTACTGCTCGTACCACGTGTGCCGCATTAGCGCAGCCACACGGTGTTCCTCGATGCTGTCCAGGTCGACCTTGCGCGTTTCCTCGGCCGTCCCTTCGTCGTAGTGTTGGATGCGCGGGGCACCAAAGGCTACGTCGGTCGGGAGAACCGCTTCCGACCCGTACACCAGGAAGAAGGGCGAGTATCCTGTGACCGAGCTAACCTGGGTCCGGAGACCCCAGATGACGTGGGGCAGCTCTGCGTACCATTTGGTCGCGTACTGCGAAGCGTCGTCGAAGATGCGGTCTTTGATGGCTTGGAGCACCATGCCATTTGCTCGCTCGACCTGGCCGTTGCACCGTGGATGGGCCACCGAAGAGTAGTAGACGTCGATGAGGCTGTCCTGGCAAAAGTCCCAGAAGTCCGACCCTATAAAGGCCTTTCCCAGGTCGGTGACGATCCTGTTGGGTACCCCGAACCGGTGGGTGATGTCCTCGATGAACTTCGCGGCCTCTTTCGACGTGACTGTGGCGACGGCGCAGACCTCGATCCACTTGGTGAATTTGTCCACCGCCACCAGGATGTGCTTGTAGCCACCGGGGGCCATCTTAAAGGGTCCCACCGAGTCAAGGCCCCATATAGCAAAGGGCCAGGATGGTGGAATTGTCCTTAGGACTTGAGCCGGGACGTGCTGCTGCTTGGCGAAGAACTGGCAGCCCTTGCACCGCCGAACTAGGTCTTGCGCATCAGCCAGGGCTGTGGGCCAGTAGAAGCCTGACCTGTAGGCTTTTCCTACCAGATTTGCGGAGGCTGCGTGATTGCCGCATTCCCCGCCATGGATCTCTTGTAGGAGCTCAAGACCTTCGGACCGGAGGATGCACTTCATTAGCACGCCGTTGGAGGCGGACCTCCGATATAGTTCCATGCCGATGACGACGTAGTTGGCTGCGCGCCTGACGATCTTCTCACGCTCGACCTTATCTTCTGGGACGTGTTTTTCCACGATGTAGGCGACGAAGTCGAGGCGCCAGTCGTCTGCAGCCTCCGTCATGAGGACGTCGCGGCTACCCGGTATGTCGCTGGGCGACGTCTCCGGGTCGCTGAGGAGTCTGATCGATGGCTTGCGTAGGTCTTGGACGAATACGCCAGCCGGGACCAGCACGCGCTTGGACCCTAGCTTGGAGAGGACATCGGCCACCACGTTGTTGTCGCGGGAGACGTGGTGGAACTCTAGACCTTCGAAGTGATCCTCAAGCTTGTGCACCTCAGCACAATAGGCGTTCATTGTTTCCTTCTTGACATCGCATGCCTTGTTGACTTGGTCGATGACGACCTTAGAGTCGCCATACGCGATGAGTCGCTTGATTCCTAGGGAAACAACGATGCGCAGCCCGTGGATCAGGGCCTCGTACTCAGCGCCGTTGTTGGACGCCTTGTAGTGGATCTGTAAGACGTACTTTAGGTGATCGCCCTGGGGCGAGATGAAGAGGACGCCTGCGCCTGTGCCTTCGAGGTTCAGGGAACCGTCGAAGTACATCTTCCAGTGCTCCGGCTTCTCCGCCGGTGGTGGTTGCTGGGTTTCCGTCCACTCGGAGACGAAATCGGCGAGGATCTGGGACTTGATGGCCTACCGTGGGCAAAACTCGAGGTCGAATTCGCCCAACTCGACCGACCACTTGACGATGCGCCCCACGGTGTCGCGGCTGCATAAGATTTCTCCGAGGGGGAAACTGGAAACGACCTTGATCTTGTGCGACTGGAAGTAATGGCGCAGCTTGCGCGATGTGACGAGAATAGCATACAGCAGTTTCTGAGGTTGCGAGTACCTGACCTTACTATCGGATAAGACCTCGCTGACGTAGTAGACAGGTCGCTGGACGGGGTACTGGTGGCCCTCCTCAGGTCGCTCGCCCACTAACACCGCGCTGACCACCTGGGTGGACGCGGAGATGTAGAGCAGCAAGGTCTCCTTAGGTGCCGGGGGCACCATGACTGGGGGTGTCGTGAGGAAGGTCTTCAGCTCCTCGAGCGCCTGGTCCGCCTCGTCTGTCCACTTGAACTTGTCAGACTTTTTCAGCAGCTTGAAGAAGGGCAGGCCTTTTTCTCCTAGCTTGCTGATAAAGCGACCTAGCGTCGCCATCATGCCGGTGAGCTTCATGACGTCTTTCTTCCCGGTAGGTCGACTCATCCTGCGGATGGCGTCGACCTTGGTGGGGTTCGCCTCGATGCTGCGGTGGCTCACCATGAAGCCTAGAAGCTTGCCAGATGGAACACCGAAGACGCACTTCTCCGGGTTGAGCTTCCAGCGGTAGACCCGGAGGTTGGCGAAGGTCTGGGCGAGGTCGGCGATGAGGTCGTCTTCGTTGGTGGTCTTGACAACCATGTCATCGACGTAGGCCTCGACGTTCTTGCTGATCTGAGACTCTAAGCACTTCTGGATGGCCTTCTGGTAGGTCGCTCCGGTGTTGTTGAGGCCGAAAGTCATGGCCGTGTAGCAGTAGATGCCGTGCGGCGTTATGAACGCCGTCTTGTCCTGGTCAAAGACCTTCAAGGCTATCTGGTGATAGCCCGAGTAGCAGTCGAGGAAGCACAACAGAGCGCTTCCTGCGGTGGAGTCGACGACCTGGTCGATGCGCGGAAGGGGGAAGGGGTCTTTAGGGCAGTGACGGTTGAGGTCGGTGTAGTCAATACACATTCTCCATTGGCCGGTTTTCTTGGTTACAAGCACCGGGTTGGCGAGCCAAACCGGGTTTTTACATTCACGGATGAATCCGGCAGCTAAGAGCTTTAGAATTTCTACCCTAATGACCTCCTTGCGATCCTTCGCAAAGCGATGCAGCTTCTGCTTGACAGGCTTGGCCGTCTTGCTTACATCCAAGGAGTGCTCAGCCAGCTCCCTAGGAACACCTGGCATATCCGATGGGGTCCATGCGAATATGTCAGCGTTGTCCCGGAGGAAACTGGTGAGCGCGAGTTCCTATTTCTCCCCAAGGTCGTCGCCAATGACCACCATCTTGGTTGGGTCGGCAAGGCCGAGGCAGACCTTCTTCGTCGCTGGCGTAGCGTCCAGGGCGGTCTCGGTGTGCTTCTGCTCCGGGATGGTCAGGTCGGACGGATCGACCTTCTTAGCTTCAGCCACCATGACGGCCGAGGCACCGAAGTAGGCGTTCGTCGTGGCGATCTCCAAGGCCTCGTTGTCGCACTTGAACGAGATGAGCAGGTCGCCGTAAACTGTGAGGACCCCCTTGGGAGCCGACATCTTCAGCACTAGGTAGGTGTAGTGCGGGATGGCCATGAACCTGGCCAGCATGGGGCGACCTAGGATGGCGTGGTAGGACGACTTGAAGTCAGCGACCTCGAAGCTGAGATACTCAGTGCGGAAGTTCTCCTCCGTGCCGAATGTGACGGGGAGGGAGACCCGACCCATGGGGTAGGCCGCCTTGCCGGGCACGATGCCGAAGAAGGGCTCGTCGCACTCCGTAAGCCTCTTGAAGTCGAAATCCATCTTCTTCAGGGTGTCGACGAAGATGACGTTGAGCCCACTCCCACCGTCGATGAGGGTTTGAGCGAGCAGGGCGCCCTCAACAATGGGCTCGATGACCAGAGGGTATGAACCAGGATCTGGGATGTGAACCCAGTGATCAGCTCTGGAGAAGGTAATGGGCTGCTCCGACCAACGCAGGGGCTGCGATGGTTTGGTGTGGATGAGCTTGACCTCGCGGCTGTCCTTGCGGTACCTCCTCCTGCTCGTACTGCTCTTCAGGCCGCCAACGATCATGTTGATCGACCTCTTGGCATGTTGGAACGGGCCATTGGGGTTGCCTGTCTCCGGCGGGGGAGGCAGGTCGCGCTCCTCGCGACGATCCTCCAGCTGGTGGCTGTCACGTCGCCGGTCGTCACGGCGATCGTTATCCTGGCGACCACGTCGGTCGTCGCGGCGGTTGTTATTGTAGCAACGTGAGGACGACCTATCTCCGTCACTTCTGGGTCGCTTGGGGTCCTCGGGCGCGTGGAACACCCTCTTGAACTGCTGGCACTCGCGGACTGTGTGAGTGCCCCCTTCATGGAATGTGCAGGGGCTGTCCAGCACTGTGTTGAACTCCTCGACGTTGAACGTCGAAGGTCGGTGCCCGTCCGCGGCTAGGACCTCCGAAGGTCGCTTGCGGAACTTCGAGCTGGAGTCACCGGCGGCGCCAGAGGTGCCGGCATCCTGCTTGCCATCATGGTCAAACTGGTTGACCAAGGCCTCCTCTGTGTCGATCAGCTTGTTGACGACCTCCATGAGTGGCACGACCTTCGTGGCGCCGGACTCGTGGATCTTCTCAAAGACCTTGCGGTCCCTGAGACCTTTCTTATAGCTGTCGACGACCTGGTCATCCCGAACGCCGACGCAGGTGTTACGGTTCTCGAAGAACCAGTTGGTGTAGTCCGGCAACCGCTCGCCGGGCTTCATGGTCACCCTCCCGAGGTTGAAGGCGTTGCCGGGGCGATTGTACGTCGCCTGGAAGTTCGACGTGAAGGCCTGAGACAGGTCGGCCCACGACGTGATGCTGCCTGCCGGGAGGTTGTTGAGCTAGAGCGACGGTGCGTCGCCCATCACCAGCGGGAAGTAGGCCGCCATGTGGTCGAAATTGCCGCCAGCCGCCTTGACGGCGACGTAGTAGGTCGACAGCCAAATGTTGGGGTCGGAGCGGCCGTCATACTTCTGGATGTTGGGCTTGAAGTTGTCGGGGTAGGCGACTGACCGGAGACGTGGCGCCAACGCGGGGAAGGCGGTGATGGCCATGTTGTCGCCGCTGTCGCCGACCTGAGCCGCGTCGTCGTCCCGCGCTGTAGCCACGACCTGGGATCTAGGCTGTCGGTCCGGGTTACGGACCGGACCCTCGGGATGGCCGTGTTCGGCCTCGTACTGGGCACGCCACCGGTTCTCGACGTCGTGGCGTTCGCGCTCCTCGCGCTCCATGATCCGGTGGACACCGCCCGGAGGACCGTACTCGCGGTCGTAGTCGAGGCGACGTCGGAGCTCCCTCTCCTCACGTTCGTGGTGACGTTGGTCGGTGTAGCCGCAAGCGTCACGACCACGCCGGTTCTTGTCGAGATTGACGCGTAGGTCGACGCCTGGCGCGGCGTTCACTCGGGGGCTAGTTGACCTCCTCCTGGATCGTGGGGAGCCTGCTATGCGCAGGCCGATTAGAACGGCTGTGCGAGTGCCGGCTCGACATAGATGCAGCCGACTTGGACGCCGCGCTCTTCTCCTCCACCAGAGCAGTGGCGACCCGGACGTAGGCCATGGCAGCTTCGGCCTCGGGCGAAGGATTGGCCTGCTGGAGACGCGCCAACGCCGCACCCAGGTTGGCCTGGGGGCTGTTGAACGTCGGGAGCCCCGCCTCTTCGAACTCGAGGCGCAGGTCGCGGGCACACGGGGGTACGGCCTGGCGCTGCTCCTCCGCCCGTCTCTGGGCACGGTTCGCGTTGGCTTGGATCCGACGCACCTCCTCTGAGTCCGTCGCGCCGACCCGCGGTGGGTCGTTCGCTGAGACCACCAAGACGCGCCGCCAGGTGGATCTCTGGTCGTTGGGGGAGATGCGGATCCGGGCCTTCTGAAACTCGCCGCCGTCCGGAGACGTGGGAGCCTGTGTGGCGCGCGAGACATCGCGCTCCTGATCGATCTTCTTCCGTAGCCGACAGCCACGGAGTGTGTGCCGTGCACCCTTGTGGTAGATGCACGGTACATCGAGAGGGTCGCGGCGGGCGCGAGATTCGACCTTGAGGTCGCCAGATGGTTGCTATCGCCTAGATTGGATCTGGATTGACTTCGCCGCCTGTCGTGTGTACACGTCGCTGGAAGGCCACAGACCGAACGGGAAGGTCCTGCGGTGCGACGCATCTTGCGTTGAGCGCTGAGCCCTTTCGCAGATCTGGAGGGTTTCCTCCATCATGTCGATGACGCGCTCCATCCCCTGGACGATATCATAGGGTTTGGGTGGGTGGGATTTCGACTTCTTGCCGGAGCTGGGGACGGCGCCAAAGGTCGCCGGTGCCTTCACAGAGGCCGTTGGTGAGGTCGCCGCCGCCAGCGCGGTCGAGGTCGCCGCGAAGGAACCGAAGCAGATCTCCACGGGGTTGGCGAGGATGTCCACCATGCTCGCCGGGAAAACGACGCCAGATCGGGCCACCATGCTGCACAGCGAGTTCATGATCTCCCCTACCTGGCGCGCCAACTGTCAGGGGGTGAGACCTGGACAGATCCGCAAGGGGGCTACCCAAGCGGTTGTAGGTTGACTAATGGGGGGATCAGGACCTAAGAGCGTAAGCGGTAGTTCTTGGATGAACTCGGAACTCGACGAGTATGGCAAGGACACAAGGGATTTTAGACTGGTTCAGGCCTCCAGAGAGTAAAACCCTACGTCCAGTGTGGTGGGATTATGTGGCAGGTTATCTCCCCTCGAATGGAGCTCTAGGCCGCCTTATATGGCCGGCGGGCTAGGGTTTCCATTCGAGGTCGGTGGACCCTCACCGGGGTCGGTTACAGATTTTAGGAAGGTCGCCTTCCGTAATTACAAAGAAGATCCCGCGATCCCCGGGTCTTCTGGTGGCGCCGCCGCCGTGATCTAAGGAGAAGCTTGCCCCGCAAGCCTGGCAGGTCGTCTGCGATCTGGATAAGGTCGTCCAAGGTCTTCCAGGTCACCAGGATTGTGGATAAGGTCTCCGGGCCCACGTGCAGGTCGGCAGGGCTTCTGGCAGGTCGGGTCCACTTGACAGGGACCTCTGGGACCCGGGTCGGTGGGGACCCATGGGTACCTATGTCTCACAAGTATTTGAATAAAATATCAACAGTCACACCTGTGTGCCCAAGATTCTTAGAATTCGTTTTTACATCCCATGTTAATGATGTAATAATTCTACTAACATCTAGTGTGCTCTAAAAAATCTACAAATTGACTTGCCAACATAATTTGGGTAGCTAGACTTGTCTTCAAAATTTCAAATGGTTTCGATGAAGGAATAATATACTTGTGTACAAATATCTACATCTCTCACATAGTTTCCTAGAATGTTCCTTGAACATTGAAGTTTTCCACACTTTGCAACATGTTCGAACTCATATGCATTTGAACACTTAACAAAAGCTTGTGGTTCACCTTAAGATTACGAAAATGCAAAGTTTCATTACAGGAGGTGTGGAAAACAAATATTATTTATATGATGTACTTACATAGAACAAGATAAGGCATATAAACATTGTTCAAGAAACGGAATATACACTAAACAATGAAAATAATGAAAACACGGTGATTTTAGAAACTGTAGAAAAAAAAATCAAATTTGGACTAATTACGACGGAGAAATACATGTTACAAAATTTTGATTGCGGATTAAAAAGAGAAATGCCGTCGGCGACGCGGGACGGATAAACTGTTCTTCATTCTCCAACAGAACAAAGGAGGGAGCAGAGGGCACCGCCGCCCGCCGCCGCCGCCGTGCCCGCTTCGGTGGTTTTGACACCCAAGATGGCATCCCAGGCCTCGTCGGCGGCAAATGAGACCACTGCAACCTTCGATTTGACTCACAAACGTGACAAATCAAATATTATCTATCCAAAACCGATTAAAAACCGACATCCCGATAAAATCAAATCCACGTTTAGTAATATCTAATAATTTATATTCAAGATAGATAATGTTCATTAATGCTTGCGCCTACATCCCGATGTTCATCCTGCTGACGGCGTACTCCACGGCGGGGCGGAAGTTACGCGTCCAGAGGTCGAACTCATGACGGATGCGACACTCGACGCTGCAGTAGTGGATGATCTCTTTGGTATCCGGCCCGTAGCGCCTACATCCCGCTGCCCAAATGCAAATGTGGGGATTCTGGACGGGCAGCAACGGAATGTCATCGTCGTCGTCGCTGTCATCAAGCCAGTACCACCACGCAATGTTGTCGAGATCCTGCTTGACGAGGTAGCGCAGCCGCCGCAGGTTGGGGTTCTTCCACCAGCTGTCAGGGGGCGACGGGCCGCCGCTGATTTCCTGGAGCAGTGCCATGGCTTCGGGGTCCACCGGGTTGCAATGGTACTTCAGCATCGCTAAGAAGTACTTGGCACCGGAGTCTTCAGCAGCGGCATCTCCGATGGGCTTCAGACCCTTATCGGGGTTCCGCCGCCTCATCAACCTCTCCATCCCCTCGAAGCACAATGCCTCCGGATGATTGGCCTCGCGGAAGCGCCGCTCAAAGCACGACCTGACGTAGCGATTCTTGCACGCCTCACGAAGATCACACAGCGACACGTGCAGTAGTACCTCATCGGAGTTGCAGATGCGCCGGAAGGTGCCGCAGATTTTATTGCGAAGGTTTAGAAAATGGAAAACGGGCTCATCCTTGATGGAGTGGATGATGATCTTGGTGAGAAGTTCATCTGGCAGCAGCAGCATCAAGCACACCGCGGGCATCATCAAGGAGAAGGGAGGAAATAGCACAGCGACGGGGTTTAGAAATTGAAAGGCGACGAGGGTTGAAGTTGGCGGCGACGAGGGATGAAGTTGGCAAGGAGGATTGAAGTTGAAGAGGGATGAAGTTGGCGACGAGGATTGAAGTTGAAGGAGGTGACGAGGGTTGAAGGTTGAAGATGGCGCCTCGACCATGTAATAAAACAATAAATGGAAATTGAAATGGCGCCGCAGTTTGGCTGCTGCCGTTGACAAGTGGGCCCGACATCATTGCCCCGCCCCTTCATTCTCCTCCCCGCGTAATTGAAACGGAGCCCGATGCGCAATCGAGTGGCACGTACTGGTAGTAATGGAGTAGTGGGTGGGGGCAGAGGCGCCTTACGGTTCCGCGTCTTGTCAATATAACTCCCTCGCCCTCCCCTGCTTTCCCCTGCTTCTTCCATAAGCTTATCATCTTTTTCTTCACTTCTTCTTCCTCCTCACGATCCACCACTACAAATCTTCAGTCACCGAGAGAAGGAGGAGATGGCGTCGAGGAGCCCATCGCCGTCGAAGTGGGGACGAAGGGAGGACGACGACGACGAAAGCCGCCGTCGAAAGAAGTTGGAGAAGGGGAAGGAGCCGGCGGCCAAGGACGCCGACGAGGAAACGCTCTTCGACGACACTAAGTTCGCCGTCGAGCTGCTCAGGAGCGCCTTCAGAAAGCTTGAAGGTGTTGGCGAGGCCTTCGACATCAATGCGCATCATGATGTGTACAAGGACCCAAGCGTGAAGGGTCTCGCCTTCAGGATCCACGGGTTGGCTGAGAAGCTCGAGAACCTCCCCGTGGTCAAGCGGGCTGCCCGCCGCCACTTCGTCTTCGACGACGGTGGCTCCGACGGTGACGACGGCAGCCACAGCGATGATGGCAGCCACGACGGTGATGACGGCGACGACGGCAGCCACGGCGGCGACGACGGCGGGACTCCGACTAATTGATAGACTCCTCTACCAATTAGTAACAATAATGTGTGTGTGCTTTTGTGTCTTTGTCAGGTTCTTGGACATGAACTGCTTAGTTTGTCTGTCGATCATGAACTGCTTAGTTAATTAGTTTGGTTGTTAGATTTTGTATGTCATGAACTCGATCTAATAGACGCGAGTAGATCCAACCGCGTTGTGATGAACTGTGTTCTGTTGTGATGAACTGGAGATCTGTTGTGATGAACTGGAGATCTGTTGTGATGAATTAGATCTTAGAGACAATGGATAGTCATTGTCGACGCAAGTTAGCCTGCTGATGCTGACGCTGACGCGTGGGCCAGTGTCATTGGCGACGATGGTTAGTGAACCCGCATCGCATTTGTTGGCAGTTGGGTCCGGGCGGGCAGGCAACAATTATCTTTTTTATATTAGCTGCTGACGCTGACGCGTGGGCCCGTCACTATTTTATTTGGAATGAAACTTGCTTCCCTAAATTATTGGAGTCCATAAAACAGCACCTAAAAATCACAAAAATACGAACAATTCGTATTTGGACATTTAGTATTTGAATAAAATATCAACAGTCAAAGTGTGCTCAAAATTCATATATTTCATTTTTACACCCCATGGTAATTATATAATAATTCTAATAACATCAAATTTGCTCTAAAAAATCTACAAATTGACTTGGCAACATAATTTGGGTACCTAAACTTGTCTTTGAAATTTCAAATGGAATCGATGAAGGAATAATATACTTGTGTACAAATGTCTACATCTCTCACATAGTTTCCTAGAATGTTTGCTTGAACATTGAAGTTTTCCACACTTTGCAACATGCTCGAACTCATATGCATTTGAAAACTTAACAAAACCTTGTGTTCACCTTAAGCTTACGAAATGTAAAGTTTCTTCACTAATGGTTGTGTAAAACAAATATTATTTGTATGTTGTACTTACAAAGAACAAAATAAGGCATATAAACATTATTCAACAAACGGAATGTACACTAAACAATGAAATTAATGAAAAGATGGTGATTTTAGAAAAATTTAGAAAAAAATATCAAATTTGGACTAATAACGACGAATAAATACTTGTTACAACATTTGATTGCAGATTAAAAGGAGAAATGGGAACTGTTCTTCATTTGAATAGAACTGAGCCCCACAGTCATTAGCGACGCGGGGCTGATAACCCGCGTCGGATTTGCTGCTCTCCCAAAATTTTACACAGATAATTCGAGCATCATACAAAAGCTAATCTACTACTGATTTCCTATTCCAATACTCTGTGCGAACTTCACCATTTCGCAGCGCAGCCTACAGTCTTCGCTGCAAAACAGAGAAATTCGAAGCCATCCTTTTTCCACGCCGCAGCCGCCGCCGTTGCCTGCGCACGGCTGATCGCCGCGCACCTGTGCCGGAGGCGGCAGCGGTTCACCCCAAATGCGCCAAGTCGAGTAGTGGAGCGCACGCGCGGCCTTCTCGCGCAAAGGCAGACACCCCTCGTTGCTCAGCCATCTCGACGTCGTACTGCCACCGCCCGCGACCAGCCTCATGTACCACTTCGCGGTGTCGTCGGCGGCAGCACTGCCATTGTCTCTGTAGAGCAAGATGGCGTATAGATAGGCCGCCGCATCGTGCCTACCCTCGGCGGCGCGCCGGAGATCATTGTATCCCCTGTGTTCGATGAAGAAGGCTTTGATCCCGGAGAGGAAGCAAGCCTCCGGATGCCCGAGACCGGTCAGCATAGCAAGGAATGCTTTGTAAGCGGTGGGGTTCCACACCCAAGAAATCTCATATCGTATCCCCTCTATCGATAAACGCCGGCCGACGTCGCCGTGGCCGCACACGCGGCACATGGTCGAGCAAGTACCGCGTAGGCTGCAGAGGTCAGCCAAGGGCCGCTCCGAGGTCGCACCGACGCGCGCCGTAATCTCAATGCGGAGGTCTTGAGGGAGGCCCAGCAGCGATGACGGCTGGTGCCGCCTGCTTCTTCCCGGCATGCTATCCATCTCCGGCCAGGAATGGTGACGATGAGGAGTAGTCAGTTGCTGTTTTTTGCGGGTAGAGATGAAGGGGCAGGGGATCTAATTGTTTTGGAAGGAGAAGATACATGAGATTTGTTTCCAAACACGGTTTAAGTATGCAATGGAGACGACGTTTGGCTAATCCGCGTTATCATTTAATTCTCCATTGGAAACGACGTTTGGCTAGTCCGCGTAGAGACGATGTTTCGTTACTCTGTGTATCATTTAATTCTACATTGGAATCACTACCTCTGTAGCTCTGCTCTCAGCCATTGACTGACAATAGTTTCGCCATTGACCGTCTTGGGAACCTCTTCCCGTTTCCTGTGCTCTTGATCTTATCCCTTCCTCTTTTTTTTTGGAGATGATGACTACATTGGTCATGTTTGGATGGAGGTGTTAGTGTTAGTTTGTAGCAAACTAACACCAAAACTAACACTTTGGAGCCAAACACATGTGTTAGTTGGAACTAACACCCCCAAAAAACTAACACCTCCAAGAGGTGGTAATTGGTGTTAGTTTGGTGGACCCCACCCCTTTTCTCTCTCCCTCTCCTTTTTCAAATGATTGGAAAAGTTAATTCAAATGCAACCTAACACCTCCATCCAAACATCCAAGATGTTAGTTTTTTATGTGTTAATTTGGAGGTGTTAAAAACTACCACTAACAGTAACACTAACATCTACCATCCAAACACGGCCATTGGAGACAATGTTTGGTTACTCCGCGTATCATTTAATTCTACATTGGAATCACTACCGTACCTCTGCTCTCAGCCATTGACTGGCAACAGTTTCGCCATTGACCGTCTTGGGAACCTTCCCGGCCGTTTCCTGTGCTCTTGATCTTATCCTTTCCTTGTTTTTGTTATAAAAAGGCACCGACGCCTATCGGTCCTCCTCACTTCAAGTTGCTTGCTTCTTCTCTAGATCTAGATCTAGCTATATGGTTCCTTCTTCTGATACAATAAAGCGAGTCACTTGCTTCCTTCTTCTCTAGATCTAGATCTAGCTATGGCGCAAAGAATAGATCTTGTAGGGCGCAAGTTTTTGCTTTTCTCTCTTCTTCCTCCTCCTCGATCTCTCAGTTGCTAGAAGAATTCTTGTGATATGGGTGATTGGGTTGCTCATCCCTCTAACACAGCTGCCAGAAGAATCCTTGTGACATACTTCTTTCTCGCAGCCGTGTCCGGGGAAGGAAGCCTAGAACCTCCTGGCATCAGGATGAACAATTTCATCCTGTGTCCAATGATCATTGTTTTCAGGATGAACAATCCGACGGAATTCATCCTGTGTCCAATGATCATTATTTTTCCTATGCTTTCTCCCTCCACTCGCGGAAGGCTCTTGCAAACCAAAAGTGCAGGTTCAGGATGCTTTGTGGTCTCATTGCAAGCCAGGAATCAAGTCTCTAAGCCATCAACAGAAATGGAGCTTGTTTGATGACCACGTGCAGCAAGATCAACGACCTGCGAGCAAGATCGACCTGCGAGCAAGATCGATGTGTGTGTGTGATTTTGCATATCTCGTCATGAAGATATGGCCGCATTGTAACCTTGTTCTGATGTATCAATGATGACTGTAATCTGTGTGTGTGTGATTTTGCATATCGCGTCATGAAGATATGGCCGCATTGCAACCTTGTTCTGATGTATCAATGATGACTGTAATCTGTGTGAGTGATTTTGCATCTCAAGAGACATGCTTTTGTGATTATCTCTGTGCAGTACAATGTTTTGTATGATTTACCTACTCACTTGCAAAGCTTGAAGAACAAGCCGACGGGGGCTGGCTAATCTGTTTCTCTTTTGATGTAATCTGTTCGTGATTTCGCATATCTTGCCCATAACAAAGGCGACGCTGGTTCGTTAGTCCTCGTCTCTTGCCCATAACAAAGGCGATGCGGGTTCGTTAATCCTCGTCCCTTGCCCGTGACTTAGGCGACGCGGGTTGGCTAATCCTCGTCTCTTTGATATTAACGCCCGTTACTGAACTGAAGCAGAATATAAACAGAATATATATAGTATCTTAGGCAGAATATATTACAAGCAGGATTCAAATTCCACCACATCCCATATATTACAAAAAAGATTGAAATTCCACCAATACATCGCATCCTTTATATTACAAAACGGATTCCATTTCCACCAATAGACACATCCTCCGGCATTACAAAAAGGATTCAACAGAAATCAGGCTTGCTTTTTCTTCCTTGATTTTTGTATATGGATTTTTTCACTATGGTCGCTTCGCAAGTACGGTGTTTTGTTAGTTCCCAAGAGTTGGGGCTTGTATGAAGTGTCAAAGGATGGAATTTCGTCAAACTGGTTGTATTCCTCCTTCTCAACAACATTTTCAATCCCCACAATCCTTTTTTTTCCAGGCATAACCACAAACCAGTTCTTCTTTGCAAGGTCAGGTACATAGAACACTTGCTCAACATCATTGGCGAAGACAAACGGTTCGTTTTTGTAACCAAAGACCCGGAGATCAACGCTAACATAACCATATTTGTCCTTGCTCACAGCTCTCTTCCCATTGGTGACCCATCTACACCGAAACAAGGCTACCTTCAATCCTACATAATCAAGCTCCCATATCTCCTCTATTTGACCATAATATGTGTCTGTCTCCGTGTCATCATCATCGTCATGACTGTCGTCAACGACGGCCCGTACACGCACACCACTATTTTGATAGACGATCTTTTTATCCTGGGTCATGGTGTAGAATGTGTATCCATTGATATCCATTCCTTCGTATCTTGTAACAGTGAACAATGATCCTGCTGCTAGATTCCTTATCTCGTCGGTAATTACAACATTATTGCTGCATGTCTCGACATAATCTCGGAGCCACCTGCTGAAACCTTGCATGTGCATCTTTGCAAGCCAAGTCCTACCACGGTTAGGGTTGTCTTCACATAATTGTCGTTTGTGCTCATTGGCAAACGGTGTAATTAGGTGTAGCTGTTGTATCACGGTGAAATGAGCCTTTTGGAAGGCATCTGCATCCGGAGTGACTAACCTTTTCCCCATGGTCCCAACACCTGAAAGCCTACCTTCATGCCGTGAGCGAGGCACACCAATGGGGTTTTGTGGGTCCATATAACCCATGGCCCACTCCACTGCTTCGATGGTCTCGTAGCCACGAACAATGGCTCCCTCCGGAAATAACCAGTTATGTACCAATGATTTCAGGAATCCATAGAACCTCTCATATGGAAACATCTGATGAAGGTAAGATGGGCCAAGGAACCAGATTTCCCTCGCGAGGTGTGCTGTTAGATGCAGCATGAGATCAAAGAATGATGGTGGGAAGGTAGCTTCAAGCAGGCATAGGGTCTCAAAATGCGTCCTCTCCAAGTCCAATAGTTTTTCCTCATCAATCACCTTCTGTTCTATTGCATTGAAGAATAAACACAAGCTCGTGACCACGTCGCGAACCAGTTCTATCTTGATACCTCTAAGTGCAATAGGAAGAAGAGCTGTCATCAACACATGGCAATCATGAGATTTCATCAAGTTGAAATTCATTTTCATGTCCTTCACTGACACTAGCCTCTTGAAGTTTGATGAGTAGCCTGAAGGTACTTTCAAATCATGCAAAAACTGACATAATTCTTTTCTCTCTGCCTTTGACAAGGTGGTTGCAGCAACGGGAAGGTTCGTCCCCGTCTCTGTTTCCTCTGCATAGAGCTCCGGCCTAATGCCCAGCTCTTTAAGATCCTCCCTTGCATTTTTATGATCTTTTCCTTTGGACTTCTGTTGTAGCAATGTTCCACAAGTAGCTTCACACACATTCTTCTTGACGTGCATGTTGTCAATCGAATGACGCACATCCAACATCGGCCAATACTCTAGCTCCCATAGAATTGATTTCTTATTCCACATTCCTTCTTCTTCTTCACCATCTCGTTTCTTTCTTTTGCCAAGGGTTTTTTCAGTCAGTTTGGGTAACTCCTCGATAGTTTTGATGTCCTTGACTTTCAAGTGGACCAGATCTCCAATCACATGCAACGGCGCCTCTCGATTCTCCTTTTCCCCATTAAATTGACAATCCATGGCCCGATATGGATGTTTCTTGCTGAGGAAACGACGGTGCCCCATAAATACGTATTTCTTTGAATGTCTTAGCCATATTGCACAAGTATCTTCCAAGCAGTGTGGGCAAGCTGCACCTTTCCTTTTACTCTGGCCAGAGAGGTTGCGATGAGCCGGGTTGTCGTTGATGGTGGTGAACAACATGCCATGCATTGTGAACTCCTCACGCTTGTACTCATCCCAAACCTCCGGCACACCAGGCTTCCACAATATCTTCAAGTCATCAACTAGTGGCCTCAAGTAGACATCAATACGGTCGCCAGGTTGCTTTGGTCCAGAGACCAATATTGTTAGCATCATATATTTCTGTTTCTTGCATAGCCAGGGTGGAAGGTTGTACAACGACAGCACGACAGGCCAGGTGCTATGTGTTGAGCTCTGGTTACCGAATGGGTTCACGCCATCTGTGCTCATAGCAAACCGTATGCTCCTTGCGTCGTCAAACCATGGGAAGTGGGTATTAATGTTACCCCATTGCGATGCATCTGCGGGGTGCCTAAACTTGCCATCTTTCTTATAATTAAGCTCCTTTCGGCCTTCGGCATGCCAACGCAAGAGTTGGGCCTCCTTTCATGTTGCGAACCATCTTCTCAGCCGAGGAATGATGCAAAAATACCATGCCACCCTCACAGGCGCCCCTCTGTTAGCCTTCTTCTTCTTGCCTCTGATCTCGCCGGGCTCGTTCTCGTCATCAGCATTATTATCATCTCCACCATCCTTTTTCCTCTTGTACCGATCATAGCCACACTTGGGGCACTTGTCAAGGTCTGCATAATCTCCACGGAACAATACACAACTGTTCTTGCATGCATGGATTTTTTCAACCTCTATTCCCAGAGGACAGATTATCTTCTTCGCCTCATAGACAGACTCTGCTATTTGGTTTCCTTCAGGTAGCATGTCTCTAAGAACATCCAATAGATGTTTGAAACTTTTGTTGCTCCAACCATGATCTGCCTTAAGCTGCAGAAGTTTTAGATCACCAGAAAGGCGAGAGTACTTCTGGCAATCAGGATAGAGGGGTTTCTTTGAATCTTCAATGAACTGCTTCAGCCTCGCTAATTCAGAAGGTGTGTACACTCGTTGAAACTCAACATCCCACAACATTTGATCAACATTGTGCACACGTTGCAACACCTCACCATCATCGAAGCCCCTAACTTCTTGATCAGTGATATCCTCAGGCCTCAACACATTTGGTGGGAATAATGGTTCATTTCCCTCAAAAAGTCCATTGTCATCAAGGTCTTCATCATGGTCGGTAGGATGGTGTCGCACTTCACCTTCATTTAGGCAGCCTGCTTCAAGTTAATTAAGGCCTTCCTCACCATGTTTATTCCAACACGTGTAATTTTTTGTGAAACCACGTGTGACCAAATGATGAAAAATGATTTCCCGTTGTGCGAATTTCTTTTGGTTGAGACAATCAATACAAGGGCAAAGCATTGCCTGAACACCACGGTTTCTCATATCCGCCTCTGCTTGATTTAGAAAACCATTGACCCCGCTTAAGAAATTCTCCCAATCTTCTTGGGGCTGTCTGTACATCCAAGCCCGAGCAGCAGACGCCATCTGCATTCCATACACCACATGAGCATAACTCATTACACAAAATTAAAACCGATAACACAAGGATTAGGACAGCTAAAGAATTTCAATAAAAGGGGGCAATTAATTTCCACCTTGACGATGACTTTCTACGAGGCGAGCGCGGCCGCGAGGAGGAGGATCGGAGGCGGCGTCGTGGCCGCGGCGACAGCGTGGAGGACGGCGCGGTCGACGTCCGCTGGCCCCTTTTGCCGTCGCGCACGCGGCCGGCTGGCCTGCTGCAGCACCGGCTTTCTGAGGAGAGAAATTAAACGCGATCCTCAGAGCGCGCGCAACTGGCGGCGGCGAACGGGACAGGCCGGCGGGGACATCTGAGCACACAGATCGAGCGAGTGACCTTCTGAGGAGAGAGAGAGTGAGTGGTGTTGTCGGAACAGGAGTGGTCTTCTGCGGAGAGAGAGCGAGTGGTGTCGGAAGGAGAAGACATAGACGAACAATAACAACGTGCGTCTCCGATGTGAGAAAAAAAGGCGACCCTGGGTGGCAATCAAAGGAGACGAGTCCTAAGACACGAGACGCATCCAATTTGGTAGCCAACAAAGGAGACGCATCCTACAAGCATGCGTCTCCAGTACGAAATTATCGGTAACAGACTTTATAGCCCGTTACCAATACGGCAGCGATCAGTAACGGACTTAAGCAGTCCGTTACTGATAGGGCATTGATCGGTAATGGACTTTACAAGCCCGTTACCGATAGGTTTAACATTTGTAACGGGCTCTATTTAACATCCGTTACAAAGAATTTATGTAACGAGTGTTTAAGAAGCCTGTTACCAGAAGTCCACATTGGTAACGGGCGTTGTGGAGGCCAACCCCGGGGTCGTCCTGGCGCGCTTATAGGTAACGGGCGCCAAACAACAACTGTTACAGATGTGGGTGGATGTAACGAGCATTAAGGGCCCGTTACAAATGCTGCGTGACCTATTTGAGGTTTTCACGTAGTGATTGCCACCTTCTTGGACAGAATTTGCAACCTCTCTGAAACACAAGAGACAGGAGACAGGAGTTTGACGTTGCTCAACTCATTGGTACTCTTGATGTGGAAGATAAGGCAAGGGCAAAAGATGTCAAGGGAAAGAAAGTTGTAGAGAGTGGTTCTAGTGCACATGTGGTGCAAAAGAATCGTCCTAAACCACAGAAGAAGAAAAACCAGCAAGATGTGAAACCAAAGAACACTACTTCTTTCAAGAAGAAGAAGAAGGACAAGGAGAAAGGCAACTGCTTCACTTGTGGCAAGCCTGGGCATTTTGCTAGAGATTGCCCAGATGCGAAGTGGAATCCAAATCAGAAGAAATCAGTGAACATGGTTGAGGCTGATGGAGGAACCTCGGGGTATGGTAATTTATTCCATACAATTCTTTCAGTTTTTAATTCACTTGATTGGTGGATTGATACAGGAGCCAATATACATGTATGTGCTGATAAATCCTTGTTTTCTTCTTATCAGGTCGGGCGGGCTAGCTCCTTGTTGATGGGGAACGGAGCTCATGTTTCTATTCGTGGTGTTGGTACGGTCGATCTGAAGATTACTTCGGGAAAGACCGTGCAGCTCAAGAATGTGCACCATGTCCCCTCAATAAGGAAGAACTTGATTAGTGGCTCTTTGCTTTGCCGTGATGGTTATAAACTAGTCTTTGAGTCGAATAAATGTGTCTTGTCGAAGTTTGGAACTTTCATTGGGAAAGGCTATGAAAGCAGAGGCTTGTTCCGCTTGTCTCTATGTGATAGTGATGTTAAGTATGTGAACCATATTAATAATTATGATGAGGCGAATATGTGGCATTTGTGGTTATGTCATATTAATTTTGGTTGCATGTCTTGCTTAGTTGGTTTAAATTTAATCCCGAAATTTAATTTAGTCAAAAATTCTAAGTGCCATGTGTGCGTTGAATCGAAACAACCTCGCAAGCCTCACAAGGCTGTTGCGGCGAGGAACTTGACACCTCTAGAATTAATCCATTCTGATTTATGTGAGATGAATGGTGAGTTGACTAAAGGTGGCAAAAGATATTTCATGACATTTATAGATGATTGCACTAGATTTTGCTACGTATATTTGTTAAAATCAAAGGATGAAGCACTACATTATTTTAAAATCTATAAGGCTGAGGTAGAAAATCAACTTGAGAGAAAAATTAAAAGGTTGTTGTCCGATCGCAGAGGAGAATACTTCTCAAATGACTTTTCTGAGTTTTGTGCGGAGCACGGTATAATTCATGAGAGAACACCGCCATACTCCCCACAGTCCAACGGGATTGCCGAAAGAAAGAACCGTACTCTAACAGATTTGGTTAACGCCATGTTAGACACCGCGGGACTATCTAAGGAATAGTGGGGTGAGGCAATATTGACAGCGTGTCATGTTCTAAACCGAGTGCCCACAAAGAACAAAGAAGTCACACCATTCGAGGAATGGGAGAAAAAGACATTAAATCTCTCATATCTACGGACATGGGGCTGTTTGGCAAAGGTGAATGTGCCAATTAACAAAAAGCGAAAGCTTGGACCCAAAACCGTTGATTGTGTCTTTCTCGGCTGTGCCATTCACAGCGTGGGCTATAGATTTTTAATTATTAATTCCAAAGTGCCTGATATGGTGGAAGGCACAATTATGGAATCGAGAGATGCTACATTTTTTTGAAGATGAATTTCCCATGAAAAATATACCTAGCACTTCTAGTCATGATTCTGTATCTTTTGAGACACCTGAACCTGAAAATATTGTTGCTGATGAATCTCATGAGAATATTCCTGAGGAGGATAATGGTATAGTCACTCGAAAGAGTAAGAGGCGCAGGGTTGCAAAATCCTTTGGCGATGACTATATCATATACCTTGTGGATGACACCCCCAAAACCATAGAAGAAGCTTATTCTTCTCCTGACGCGGACTTATGGAAGGAAGCGGTTCAAAGTGAGATGGATTCTATAATGTCAAATGGTACTTGGGAGGTGGTCGATCGTCCTTATGGGTGCAAACCTATAGGATGTAAATGGGTTTTCAAAAAGAAACTCAGGCCTGATGGTACTATTGAGAAGTACAAAGCGAGGCTTGTTGCAAAAGGCTATACTCAGAAAGAAGGGGAAAATTATTTTGATACTTACTCACCCGTAGCCTGTCTTACGACTATTCGAGTGCTACTATCCTTGGCTGCCTCACATGGTCTTTACGTTCATCAAATGGACGTTAAGACAACTTTCTTAAATGGAGAGCTTGAGGAAGAGATCTATATGGATCAGCCTGATGGGTTTATAGCAAAAGGTCAAGAGGGAAAGGTGTAATTATTAAAATCTTTGTATGGCCTAAAGCAAGCACCTAAACAGTGGCATGAGAAATTTGATAAAACTCTAACATCAGCAGGCTTTGTTGTGAATGAAGCTGATAAATGTGTATATTATCTATTTGGTGGTGGTGAAGGTGTGATTTTGTGCTTATATGTAGATGATATTCTAATCTTTGGTAACAATGAGAATGTGATTAAAGAAGTAAAAGACTTTCTGTCTAATAACTTTGAGATGAAAGACTTGGGTGTGGCTGATGTTATTCTTAACATAAAGCTACATAGAGAAGAAGGAAATTGTGGGATTTCTCTTGTGCAAAACCACTATGTGGAAAATGTGTTGAATCGCTTTGGTTATAGCGAGTGCTCACCTGCTCCAACGCCTTATGACCCAAGCATGTCTTTGAGAAAGAATCAGAGAATTGCACGAGATCAATTGAGATATTCTCAAATAATAATTGGCTCACTTATGTATTTAGCTAGCGCAACGAGGCCTGATATCTCCTATGCTGTGAGCAAATTGAGTTGGTTTGTTTCAAACCCAGGAGAGGATCATTGGCAAGCTCTTGAAAGAGTATTACTCTATCTAAAAGGAACCATGAGCTATGGAATTCACTATACCGGGTATCCTAGGGTACTTGAAGGTTATTGTGATGCCAACTGGATTTCTGATGCTGATGAGATTTACAAGTGGATATGTTTTCTCACTTGGAGGTGGCGCTGTTTCATGGAAGTCTTGCAAGCAGACCATCTTAACGAGGTCAACAATGGAAGCAGAACTCACAGCATTGGATACCGCCACAGTTGAAGCTGAATGGCTTCGTGAGCTCCTGATGGACTTACCTGTGGTTGAAAAACCCATACCGGCTATTTCCATGAACTGTGATAATTAAACAGTGATAGTCAAAGTGAACAGTTCCAAGGATAACATGAAGTCCACAAGGCATGTGAAAAGGCGGTTGAAGTCTGTCAGAAAATTGAGAAACTCCGGAGTAATAGCACTGGACTATGTAAATACGTCCAAAAATCTGGCAAATCAATTTACCAAGGGTCTGTCACGTAATGTGATAGAAGGTGCATCGAGGGAGTTGGGCTTAAGACCCACCTGAAGTCACACCATAGTGGTAACCTGTTCTATGTGATCGGAGATCCCGTGAAGTAGGATGGTGAAACAAGCTAGTGGTTGATTGAGGGAGAAACCCCTTGACTAAGTTCAAACTCATTAGAGATGCACTGTTTCTCCTATTCTGTATGGCAGGTTGGATGAGTCCTTAATGTGACCCGAGTGGCTTACTAAAGTAGGGATGTTGTCCTACAGAACATCCTCAAAAGGACACACCTATATGAGTTCGACTACTAGTCACAGTCTATGAGATGTGGGAAATCTCTAGATACTCATGAAAGGCTCAGGAAGTATGACTTATATGCTTCAAAACAAAGGGAATGTTTGTAGCAGCCTTGTACCATGATATGAACTTTGTTGAAGCTCATTTTCACGCAAAACTGTCAATTCAAGGCTTAGTTCATTGTTCAGTTGTGAGTGAGTGGATTCACTGTTCTATACGGAAGTTCAACTTCACAGTCTCCGTTGAAACTCCGATATATCAAAAGTTGTGATACTTGAGATTATTTACTTAAACCATAGAGATTGGTGGGGATTGTTGGATTATTTATTGGGCTTGGCCCATTTAATGATTAATAATCCTAATATCTCTTTGGTTTAAAATAAATAATACCAGCATGATTATTGACGTGGTAAAGACTCGACTTATATGCTGGAAATTATTCCGTCTATATTGAGAAGTTGAGAAAAGGACACAACGATGCCACACGCACGCGTGCCGCCGCCGGCCGGGCCGGACCGGGCCGTGGCCATGGCGAGGCAGGCAGGCAGGCGGCGTGCATGCGGGCGTGCATGCGGTGTCGTGACGGGAACGGGAAAGGTTTTGCAATCCATCAATTACGGGAGTTTACTTCCATTTTGATGGTGCACTATCCCATAAGTACACAAGCACTTTAACCCGTGAGTGCCCATAAGTGCGCAAGCACTTGAACTCCTGTCGCCGGCGTCTCTTCTCCCCCCGTCTCTTCGCTTACCCGTGAAGTCCTATATAGAATAACAACTCGCTGCACACCAAATCTTCTCGTCCCATGGCCTGCGCGCACAGGTCTGTGGGAGAGTAGGAGCCTCCGGAACGTTCGTCGGCGTCGAGTTCATCTGCTCGGGTGAAGACCGGTGATCACGTTTTTGGGGAGTGTCTGTGACACGTCTACTCGCACCGTGACGTCTTCTGCAACGTGCTACTTCCCGGTGTCGTCTTCCCCTTCACGCAAGGCAGCGAGGATCGGCACTGCAACCTCTCTGCACGGCATCGAGCGGGACGACTACATCAACAAGCGCTATGTCGACTAGCGCCGGCTTGAATGCCTCTGGGTATAATCTCTTTCGAATCCTCGTTGTAGTTAATATTGTCTACATGTTTGTATATTCTGTTAGATCACACATGTTCGTGAATATTGCCACTAGTATGTTATTACTTTCAATTTTCTGGATTAAATTACTCCTTAATTTGGCTAAATTTCCAACAGGATGTACTACTTTACTATCATGAATTACCTTCAATAAACTTCATCGGGAGGAAAAAAGTTCCACACAGGACTCCGCAAACGCTGGACCTCCGATGGGCGATGGACAACGCGTGGCACCCTTTAGCATAGGACGCTCGTACGAGCGTCTGATGCTGAAGGACACCAAGGAAAGCTCTTCTTCCTTTTCTTTTTTTCTCTTTTCTCTCTCTTTCTCCTCAAAATTTGTAGAAAAGACTTGCGAGCCTACTATGGGAACCAGGGTGGGGGCTGGGGGGTAGAGCCCCCACTCTAGGGATGAAAGCGAATCGGCTCGGATTGGATAATACTTTTACCGCATCTACATCCATTTTTTTTTGTCGTCGGATGTGGGGCAAAGAGGATATTACACGGAAGCGGTTATAGACGCAGATTTTTTAGGATGTTGGATATAGTGCGGAGTCAGATCGGTGTCTAGAGCTTGACAAAATGCTTGAAGCTCGTTAGCTCGCTCGGCTCGGCTCGGTGCAAAATCCTAACGAGCCGAGCTGAACTTTTTACTCGTTAGTAAAACGAGCGAGTTCGAGCCGGCTCGTGAGCTCAACGAGCTGAGGAAGTATAGTAGTCAGAAGTATCCACATTCGAATCGGCCGCCCAACAACTGTCTTGGCTAGTAGTCCACAACCTTATCCACTCGGCCACCCAAATCATCTGCAAGTCGGCATCTTCCGCCGCCGCCGTCCCAACCGTGCCACCGCTCTCCACTTCTTGCGGTCGCAGCAGCGCCGCTGTCTCCTGCGAGGCCCAGGCACCACGCGTGAAGTCGAGAGGCGAACGCCCAACTTCCAGGCGGAGTTCGAGACCACAAGCTGCAGTACAGCACGAGCAGGATCAGGATGGCCTCTCGTCCAGGAAAGTGTCAAGACTCAAGACTTCGCTTCTGGTCCTCAATAGTTCCGTTCTTTGTCTCCGTGATTGGTTTCTTGATTTGTTTCTATTTCTTTTTAGCGCATGGATTTAATTGCACATGGATGCAAGATCTGTATCTTAAATATTCTCTCTTCGTGTTCTTTTGCTTGCTTATTATTGGTCTTTATTGTTTGAGGATTCTTATATTTCGAGGAACTAGATTAAATTCCAGAGATTGCTCAACTCGTAAGATTAGGCTTCTATTTGCAAAATGGATTCTTAAAATATTTGCTATCGCCACCGTGATGATTTGCTACAACTGGCTCGCGAGCTGCTCGAGCCGGCTCGCAAGCTCGACCGAGCCGAGCCGAGCTGGCTTTTCTGCTCGTTACATTACCGAGCCGAGCCGAGCCGAGCTGGCTCGTTTCAATAACGAGTCTCACTGAGCCGAGCCAGCTCGATATCCAGTCTTATCTGTGTCGGAGCGAATGCGGGTTAATATATTCAACTTCAAATGGTGATCAATTTTTTTAAAGAAAAGCCAATGATGCTCTGCGCAGGACTGCAATTGATGCACTTGCACACACTATATATATGGTTAAAATTTTGTGGGCTGAAAATTACGTATAGGTAAAAGGTCATAGTATATGGTCCATATTGGGTTGTCATAGTAGTCGGATATCATATTATAGGCCTTGGATTATCTGTTTTCAATTATCGGATAATCCATATCCGTCGGATATCGCTAACACCATATCATAATCCGCATCCGCACACAATCAAATTCAGATTATCCACATCCGCATGGATATCAAAAACTCATCTCCATATTCGCATACTTCGGATTCAGATTGGATCGGATGCGGAAATTATCCACACCACTTTCATCCCTACCCCACCCATACCCCACCACCACACCACACCACACCACACACACACAACGCTGGCTCTGCTGCTGATTTGGGGTTGGGGGGCGGGGGGAAGGGTTTGAGAAATGCATACCAACTGATATTGTTTGAGAGAACTTCTCCACAAACGGCTTCACCAAAATAGAAAGTTAGTTAAAGTAGTGGTTTCACGTGACTTTAAATCTATTTTATGGGTTATATGGAATACTTGCTTATCATTTTTCAGGATTTTATGGTGCGGGTTGTTCATGAGGTGTGTTTGTATGGGTGGAAATGGGTTTTAATATCTCATGGGTTGGGGCGGGTTGGGTATAAGACAAATGCGGATTGGGGTGGGTTGGAAGTGGGTTTTTAAGGTCCGACTCTTGAGATGAGGCCCACATATAAGTTTAGACGCACCACTTTGCACATAGTAGCGACTATCAAATTGAGTCATCTGCATAAATTTCAGTCAATTTATGTAAAATTTTAAGGTGTGAACATGAGGTTTTAGTTTTAGGGTCCGGTTCTTGACGCGGAGCCCACGTATAAGTCCAGCCCCATCACTTTGCATAGAGTAGCGGGCCGTCAAATTGAGTCATCTGCATAAATTTCAGTCAATTTCTCTAAAATTTTAAGGTGTGAACACGAGGTTTTAGTTTTAGGGTCCGGTTCTTGACGCGGGGGCTACGTATAAGTCCAGCCCCACCACTTTGCACAGAGTAGCGGGCCATCAAATTGAGTCATCTGCATAAATTTCAGCCAATTTCTCTAAAATTTTAAGGTGTGAACACGAGGTTTTAGTTTTAGGGTCCGGTTCTTGATGCGGGGCCCACGTATAAGTCCAGCCCCACCACTTTGCACAGAGTAGCGGGCCATCAAATTGAGTCATCTGCATAAATTTTAACCAATTTCTCTAAAATTTTAAGGTGTGAACGCGAGGTTTTAGTCTTAGGGTCCGGTTCTTAACGCGGGGCCCACGTATAAGTCCAGCTCCACCACTTTGCACAGAGTAGCGGACCATCAAATTGAGTCATTTGCATAAATTTTAGCCAATTTATCTAAAATTTCAAGGTGTGAACGCGAGATTTTAATTTTAGGGTCCGACTCTTAACATAGGTGCTACAAGCAATATGAGTAAATAACTACAACCTATTTACACCCACACATAATGGGACGGTGTGGGGTGGGTACATAAGTTAAACTAGGTGATGCCCCGCGCGTTGCTGCGGGATTTAAGAACTTTTCTGACAAACTATGAAGTTTATGAAAAATCCAAATTCGACAGAAGGTGATAGCGTGAAATTTGGAATTTTCATATTACAAATTCCTCCCGCCTCTCTTCATCCTGACGCCTGCCCTTAGTAGTAGTAGTTGTTGTTGTCGTCCCTTGAGCGCGACCATCTGTTCTCCTTAGCTTGCGCTCCACTTCGCACCGCTAGGGCCATGTCGCCGCAGTCTGCTAGTCGTCCTCGCCCCTCTGCCATTACAACCACGTTTGCCTATGGAAAAGCACCTAGTAGACGGGCAAGATGAACGGGCGAATGAAAATGTCTTGGAACCTTGTATTGCTTCTGCAGCTTATAAATAGCAAACGACTCCTCTTGATGCGATGTCTTAGTGGTCGTTTATATTAATCGCTTTTGAGTGGAAACGTATGGAGCATCTAGTAGTTGTTTATTAGTTAATTGTTAGTGGCACGTACGTTTGGAAGAGTTAAGTGGCAACCATTGGAGCATGCAGTAGCCGTTTATCGATTGCTGCTGAGTGGCTTGATCTGATTTCAATTGAAAGTGCCGGTTGGAGGCTTTTGATTTGCTAGTTGCTGATGTGGCTCGTCGAGGATTGAGAGAAATCTTGTAGTGCGGTGCTCTTATATAGTTTTGTATGATGGGGTGGGGCGGGTTGGGTTGACATACTTTAATTATTAATTATGAGGAGGGGTGGGTTTGGGGCAGGCCTCCCCTTTAGCCGGCCTAACCCAACCCGCCCCAACTCATTAGATATTAAAACTCATTTCCACCCATATACAAACACACCCTATGAAACAACCCACACCATAAAAATCTATTACAACCCGCCCGTTAGCAGGTCTACTCCGACGTGTGCCGTTTTGTAGGCGTGTGCATTCATCATGCATGCGGATACTCGGGCCGAGGACGACGATGAGTCGAGTCGCGAGAGTGACGTACAAATGACAAGGCATCGCCGATCAAGCTCGCACGGCGCCGTGAAGTGCTTGCTAGCTCGTTTCCTTCGGTCGTCGATATCTCTTATCGTCGTGTGATTGATTTGCACGTCGCCGTCCAGCCCGACAAGATGTCCTTTGTCGGATCTTGTTACGTGCTACCGTTTTCGTTCTCACTACATGAAAAAAACTCACTTTGGTAACGCGCATAGATGATCTTTAGTAACGGGCAGAGCGTCTGTTACCGACCAAGTGTTACAAAAATGAGCGAAAAAGGTAACGGGCTGATGCCTGTTACTGATAACACGTATTCGTAACGGGCATCAAACAACGACCGTTACCACAACTAGTCAGTGGGTGTCGGGGTTCTCTACCGCCGGCAGTAAATTTGTATCGATCGTGCGTCGGGCTCGGATGGTTAGCGCGGGAGACAACGGGATTTAGACTGGTTCGGACCTCCGAGGAGTAATACCCTACGTCTAGTGTCGAGCTGCTGTGTTCCCGAGCTAGGGGTGCTCGTAGTAGGGGTTACAAGCTGGTCGGGAGAGGGAGTCGAGCCCAAGTCCCTTGGTATGGCGTTTGAGCTATCGAAAGTCTAATCCTTGTAACCGTTGCCCTCCTCTCCCTTTTATAGTCACAAGGGGAGGGGCACAAGGGGGAAGTAAAAAAAAGAGGCACAGTGCTTGGTTGCTGGTACGTCCCGTCGTACGTCGCTGTCCGTCAAGACGCATTGAAGCCGAGCTGTGATGCTTAGTCGTGGAAGCCGCCGCGTGGCCGGGTGTGACTGTTCATCCCGGGACGCTTGGCTTCTCCTCCGAGTAGTTGGGGCTTGCCTTGGCCTATCCGAGTACTTGACTAGCCCGCCACGCCCGGGCCTAAGTCTAGGCTCGTGCGTGTCGTAGAGGGTGCTTGAGTGCCTCGGGCAGAGCTTGCGTGTGGCAGAGCGAGAGATGATGGTGATGGGATGGCCGCGTGTAGGATCAATGGCCCATAGAAGGGGGGTTGAATATGATACTTCTTTTGAATTTCTAAGGCGATAAGAAAACCTTAACCTATCAACTAGTGTTGCCCATCTAAAAAGGTTTTTCTCTACTACTAAAGCACACTAACAAGAGTTTCCTTAGCAAGTTTCACACTAAGAGATATGGAACACCCTAGACAAGATATGAAGCACACAAGCAACTAAACAAGAACAAAGGCAAGGAAACTTAAGTGCTGAAATTAGGTGCTGAAATTTAAATGCAAGAAAGTAGAGAGAGAGGCACAAGAGACGACCGAATTTTTTCCCGTGGTATCGAGAAGTTGACGCTCCCCCCTAATCCACGTTGGAGCACTCACTTAGAGTATTGCTCCCCCTTGAGTCACCAAGACTCAAGTGCTCACTAAGAGTACCCGTTCTCCATCTCCGGAACGGTGGGTCTCGAACCGTGTACACCAAGCTTTTCTTGAGGCTCCCACAATCTCCAAGAGCTCACCAAGAACCCCCAAAGCACCAAGACCGTCTAGGAGCCGTCAAACTCCAAGAGTAACAAGCCCGCATACTTTCACTTGACCTGAGCACTCAGCTAAGCCATGTATGCACCTTGAAAACCCTTGATCACTAAGAAAGAGCTCCTCAATCAAGAGGAAGAGAATCCCAAATGGCAAGAACACACTCTCCTTCTCTCCTTGGCTGCAGTAGATCTTCAGAATGGCAAAGGCAGCTCAAGAGAGGCAGGGGAGGTCAGATTTATAGGCCTAGCAAGGGAGGCTAGCCGTTGGAAAAGTTTCCCTGAAAAGTAGTACCGTCGGATGAACCGATGGTTCCCCCCTGCGCAGGCGTCGGATCATCCGGTCACTCACAGGCGCTGAAATAGCCGTTGAACCAAGTGACCCAGTCAATGCACCGACGCTATGCACCGACGCCCCGTCGGACCATCCGGTGCTGAAGAGCACCCACTCGGGGCAGTACTGTGTAGTTTAAACGTAGGCGTCGGATGAACTACTGGGTTGTATCTGAAGCGTCGGTTCATCCGGTGCTGAAGCAAAAGTTTTGGCGCGTCTCTGTATGATTTAAATGCAAGCGTCGGATAGACCGCTGGTCAGAGCGTCGGATCATCCGGTGCTGAAGAGGCTGAGCTCTGACCCTTACTGTTGCCAAACCCTAAGGCATCGGATGAACCGCTGCCTATACCGTCGGTTCATCCGACGGTCTCTTTTGAATTCTTTGGCCGCTGAACTCATCCGACGAATGTAAAAATGATGGCGTCGGTTCATCCGATGCTATGACTTGAATTCCAACTCATCCAATTCAAACACCTTTGAGTTTTCCGTCGATTCTTTTGCTTCTACTTTGCTTCCATGAACTCTCTGAGCTTAATAACATCCAAGGAACTTGAGTGTGCATATTTTCATGGCTTTTGGTGCATGGTCAAGCTACTAGTGCACGAACCCCTCTTAATAGTACAGTCAAACACTACAAACTAGCAATCCAAGTGTCCTTCATCAGCTTGTGACACTTGGAACTATCAAAGTCCTTAGCCTTGTAGTATTTATCCATTAATCGTCCATAAATTCAAATTGAGGGGTCTCTTTTCATTTGATACTCATGACAATAACCCAATTTATAATCCGCTACAAAACAAAGGTTAGTCACAAGTATATGGTTGTTATTTATCACCGAAACACACCCTTACCAAAGGTGCGAAAGGGCCTAGATGGTTACAATCTCCCCCTTTTTGGTGATAGATGACAACACGAGTAGAGATATACGAAAATTTGAATTTAAAAGCATATAAACTCTACTTCTAATGCATGAAACAAGATATAAGCGATAACACACATGCATTAAGGTAAACAAGCACCACAATCATGATTAGACATGTAAACCAACGACATACACAAGATCCAAAAACATGTCTCATCATGAAACTCCACAAAAGCGAGAGAGGCAACAAAAACACAAACTCCTGCACTCTCCCCTAACTCCCCCTATCTCTACTCCCCCTATCTATCTCCCCCTTTGGCAACGAGCACCAAAAAGGAAGCTAATCCTGCTGAGGTGGAGAGGAGGGATCCGGCGGCGAGGTAGAGACTGTCCACGAAGGTCGAACAGAGAAACCAGAGGCGTCGTCGTCATCAGTGTCGTCGGCCAGACCGGACCAAGTCGGAGAAGAGGAACCCTGAGGTGGAGGAGGTGGAGCTGTACTCGTCCCTGTGCCTGAAGTAGGAGCCTGAGTGGCCTCGGGACCTGGAACCTCTGGGTCGGAGGCGATCGCTGAAGAGATCTGCTCAGTGATAACTCGAAGGTAGTGATCCTCCTGACCCAAACCCTCTGTCTGCGGTGTAGTGAAGCTCGGAAGAGGAGAAGTCATCCGCAGACTGGGTAACGAAGTACGAGCTGGCGTCTCAAACATGAGTGGTCCTGTGGTGAGTGGAGATGGCAGCTGTGACGACGTCGGAGTGGCCATCTGAAGCTGGTCAAGGAAGGTGGTAGCTGCCACTGATTGAGGTGTCGTCGTCTGCGGTACCGCGAACATCCCTGTCTGAAGTAGTGGTGACTGAGGAAAGGACGCAAGAGGGATGTTCACGAACCCACCGACAGGTGGTAGAGGTGCAGTCAGGTCAGCCTGGAGCTGCTGGGTGGTAGGAAACTGAGGAAGCTGCAACCCTGACTGCTGGAAGAGCTGACCAAGGCAACCAGACATGAATGTGAACATCTGTGTGGTCATCATCTGGTGCTAGAGCATTTGCTGCCTCTGTGCCTCCTGCTGCTGTCGGATCCCCTCAAGGATCACCTGCTGAGCCTCCTGGTGCTGCTGAAACTGTGCTTGCATCTGCTGCTGCACCTGGAGGGTAGCCTGAGTCTGAGCTGCCAGTGTCTGGATCAGGGAGGTGAGCTGGTCTGGCTGGGTCACCTGAGCAGCGGTAATCTGAGGAGGAATCGGTGACTCAGCCTCTCTCTTTCCTGGCAAAGAAAAACCTCCTGCTTCGTCGTCGTGAGCGCAACGAACTCTGAACACTGGCTCAGGAGCAGGTACGAAGTCGTCGTCGTCGCTAGAGGACTCGTCGTCTGTCGCAAAGTACTGAGGGAGAGGTGCCTCTGCTGCTGCAAGTGTAGCGTCCTGTCGGGCTGCCTCATCCATCACAGCCTCAGCTACTGCTCGTGCCTGGAGTGTCTCCTCAGCTCTCCTCAAGCCTCTCGGGCCTCGCCTCTTGTCACCTGGCATCAGAGGCCGGGAAGACAAACTTCGATTGCTCTAGCATCCCCATGTACCGCTAAGCCTTAAGTCGGGACAACAACCAGCTGATCCAGTGAGCAAACGACTGCTGACGTGTCATCCCCATGCCATACATAATGGCGTCCTCAATCTCGCTGATCATTATATCCACTATGTCAAAGGGGCGCTTCGCCATCACGTACATCAAGAGCCACTGCTGCACCCCTGTAAGTGACTCAGCGTTCCCCATCCTGTAGAGAACGGACCTCCGGAGCGCGTAGTGAACAACGTACGCCTCACGGGTCAGACGGTCCGGAGTCCTGGGAGTACCGGGGAGGAACGGCTGAAGGAACAGAAAGCTGATCTCGTCGTCTGAGGGTAGCACTGGTGAGTGAGCACGACGTGGAGCCTCGACGTCAGGGTAGGCAAGGTAGTGGATCGAGTCGTCGTGGAGGTCAACCTGAAGTAACTTTGCTATCCCCTCTCTGGTGAGCCGCTGCTGCTGACCCATGAACATGAAGCGGAGTGAAAGCCTGTCAGCCTCAACGTACACGGTCGCGTAGAACACCCGAACCCAATCGGGGACGTACCGGGACCTCCTGCTCACCAAGTCTGCCAAGCCCCAAAGGTAGTCAAAGTAAGGTAGTATGGGCTCCCCGGCTGCAGCTGCTCTGAGTGCTGTGAACTGAAGCATCCTGTGCTGACTCAGCTGTGAACCCCAGTGAACGTAGGAAGCATAGAAGCTCTCCTGCAGGAGAGTCCAAAACCTGGGGTCACACTCCTCACGCCCACGAGGAAACCACTGCTCCTCTGGCACACTCCTCAAACGCCGAATCTTCGGCCCGGGCAAGTTCTACAGGTCGCGGAGGTAAACACCGAAAGCCTCTGCCCGTGGACCTCTGGGAACCTGAGGCTCGTGAGCCTGCTGCTCACGCTCAACTATCTCCTCAACTGCAGCTCTCCTCTGTCTCGGAGTCGGCTGTGGCTGTGTGTGTCCTCCACAAGTCCGAGGACCGGACCTGGCAAGTGAAGGAGGTGTCTCTGTCAGCTCTGCCTACTGACTCCGGCCTGAACGCCGTAACTGCTGCTGGGGCTACTGTTGCTCACCCTGGGGCTGCTCCCCCTGCCTCTGAGCACTCTCTTCGATCCTGATGCCCCTCTGTGGCTGACCCTGAGTGTCTGGCACTGAAAGAACTCGGTCCCACTCCTTCTCCTGTTGGGTCTTCTTCTTCTTCGGCTCAGCTGCCGCCTTACCCTTCCTCTTGTCGCCTGCCATCTGTCAAAGAAATGGTAGAAGATTATAGAATGGCGAGATACGAATAAACAAGATAAGTAACTAAGGATAAGGGGTCCTTAAGCATAGCAAGTGAATAGATAGGAGCCTAATGACGAGACATCTAGTGGATGATTATTGCCAACAGATATGGATATGAAAAAACTAGGTAGGTCCTTAGGTGCTCAAGATGTGTGTGTGAACAAATTTGAATGAAACTTGTACTTGCCATGAGAAAATGCTAAAAATCAAGAAGATAGCAATGGCTATAGGAAATGAGCACACACATGAGCAGAGAAGGATAACGAAGGTGACTACTCATGATCACAAATTAATCCACAGCAAGATTATCACCAATGCATCCCCTAATGTAATTGTAACAGTACATAGATCAGGATGAAAACGGTGAAATCCTCACCACAGCAGAGGATGGAGCGCGAGAGGCGGCTGTGGTGATGGAGATGCTCCTTACGCACCCACAGAAGGTTGCCGACGAGCTCTGCGGCGGAGGATGGCCGGAAATCGCGGCGCGGCCCAAACCCTAGCTCATGGCGGTGACGGCGCGCGCGCACAAAATCCGCGTGAAGGAGCGGCGCGGGTGGCCGGTGGCGGGCGCGGAGTGACGGCGGAGGGCGCGGGGAGGCGTGCGTGCGCGGATGATGGCCGGAGGCGGAAGGGACGGCGGCGCACGGGCGGAACGGCGGCAGCGCGGTGACTGATTAGGGTAGAGATGAGATACGACCGCCAACCGTTATGACAGACGGGACCCACGCTTCAGTGTAGCGTCGGATGAACCGACAGCTGGAAAAAGCTAGCGTCGGTCGAACCGTCGGATTAGTGCTGCTCCGCGGTGAACCAGCGCACCGGATGAACCGATGGCCTCGAAAATAGATGAGTCGGAGCAGTTTGGCAAGGGTCTGTGAAAGAGTTGATTTTCCTTCAGCACCGGATGAACCGCTGGACAGAAACGCGTTAGCGTCGGTTCATCCGACGGTAGGAAAATTTCTACCAGAGACGAACTGAGTGCACAGACCCCTTCACCGGATGAACCGACGCTGGAACCTACTAGGCAACGGTTCATCCGACTGTGACTTTTTTGATTTGTTGAACTAAATCTCATTTTTGATCCGACAAATGTCACACACAAGCCAACACAAACACATTCTTGGATCAATCCTGAGTGACAACCTCACCCCTCAAGCACTCCTTTGTAAAATACTTATAGATACACAAATAGCTCCCTAAAAAGGGATAAACCATAGATAAAATAGGCAAATAAATAACCAAAGGAGAGGAGGGAACTCCAAAAAGGGAATGTATGAGTTAATTGCCTTTGAACTTAGAGATAGACACCTTAAGCTCGTTAGGACTTAACTCAATAGGCATTAAGCACAATCATTTGTCTCATCACACCTTAAGAGTTGTTGATTTGCATTGAACGCTAAGCAACTTTCTCATAGTGTGAGTTTCCTTTGTGACTTCTCTCACGCAATGCTATGCAAAAACAAATGCATGAAATTTAAACATGAGTGCAACCTACATGACAAGCATAAGTGCAAAGCGAGAAGATAAACTATCTTGCCAAGTTTGAACCCTTGATAAGCTTATTCATGGTGAGCCTTCCAACATGCCTTGAGCGAAACAAGAGAACCACCGGCTCAAGCAAGACCCATACTCACCACTATCTCATCAAGGTTAGACAAGCCCCTAATCATGTACATATGCAAATGCAAACTATATGACAAGCATTACATGATGTTGGACGCATCAAGCACATTTAATTCACTTTGAAGCCTACAAAAGGTGTTTTCATCAAGAGGCTTGGTGAATATATCCGCCAATTGCTCCTCGGAGCGAACACCACAAAGGACAATGTCCCCTTTAGCAACATGGTCTCGCAAGAAGTGATGACGGATATCAATGTGCTTGGTGCGCGAGTGTTGAACCGGGTTGTTAGCAATTTTTACGGCACTTTCATTGTCACAAAGGAGGGGAACCCTATCTAGAACCACACCATAATCCAAGAGACTTTGCTTCATATAGAGGATTTGAGCACAACAAGCCCCCGCGGAAATGTATTCCGCCTCCGCGGTGGATAAGGCCACAGAGTTTTGCTTCTTAGAGGACCAAGCAACCAAAGAACGACCTAGCAAATGGCACCCACCTGAAGTACTCTTACGGTCTACTCGACATCCGGCAAAGTCCGAATCCGAATAACCCAAGAGCTCAAAACAAGCACCATGGGGGTACCACAAGCCAATGCTAGGTGTGTATTTTAAATATCTAAGGATCATTTTCAAAGCACTTAGGTGAGATTCTTTAGGGTTGGCTTGAAACCGAGCACACATACAAACACTAAACATGATATCGGGCCTAGATGCGGTAAGATAAAGAAGAGAACCGATCATAGAGCGGTAAAGCTTTTGGTCAACCGATTTACCTCCCTCATCTAGGTCGAGATGTCCATTGGTAGGCATTGGAGTCTTGATCGGCTTACAATCATCCATCTTGAACTTCTTGAGAATATCATTAGTGTACTTCTCTTGATGAATGAAAGTCCCTTCCTTCAATTGCTTGATTTGAAACCCAAGGAAGAAGTTGAGCTCTCCGATCATTGACATCTCGAATTCCCTAGTCATGAGTTCACTAAAGTCCTTGCACACTTTGAGGTTAGTAGAGCCAAAGATAATATCATCAACATAAATTTGACAAATGAAAAGCTCATTGTTGATTATCTTTGTGAATAGCGTGTTGTCCACTCTACCAATCTTGAATCCCGCTTCAATGAGAAAATCCCGGAGCCTCTCATACCATGCCCTAGGAGCTTGCTTGAGTCCATACAAAGCCTTGTGCAACCTATAGACATGGTTAGGATATGTAGCATCCTCAAAACCGGGAGGTTGCTCCACATGGACTTCTTCATTGATGAAGCCATTCAAGAAAGCACTCTTAACATCCATTTGAAATAATTTCATTTTATGACTAGATGCATATGCAAGGAGGATACGGATAGCTTCAAGACGTGCCACCGGAGCGAAGGTCTCTCCATAGTCCAAGCCTTCTACTTGAGAGTACCCTTTGGCGACAAGTCTTGCCTTGTTCTTCACCACAATGCCATGTTCATCTTACTTGTTCCAGTAGACCCACTTAGTGCCAATCACATTCTTGTTCTTGGGGCGCTCCACCAACTTCCACACTTGATTTCTTGTGAAGTTGTTGAGCTCATCTTGCATAGCCAAGATCCAATCCGGTTCCCCAAGAGCTTCATCTATAGTTGTGGGGTCTACAAAAGAGACAAAAGCATGATGTTTACAAAATGAGGCATATTGCTTGCGGCGAGTCCTTGTACCCCCTTTGGGATCACCCAATACAAGATCAATTGGATGGTTTGTTGAAGTCCTTGTACGCCTTCCAAATGTTGTAGAGGTGGGATCATCTTGAGATTGAACTTCCCCCGTTTCCTCTACTTGATCTTGAGTGTCTTGTGATATAGGAGGTGGTTCTTGTGAGGAAGATGGACTATCTTATCTTGTGGGGGATGATGTTGGGCGCCTTGGTTGATCATCATTGTCATCATCATCGGAGGAGGAATCTTCATGAATGGAGTGAGAGTCATCATCCTCCTTTGGCTTGATGTCACCAATAGCCATCTTCTTCATTGCTTCTCGAAGAGGTTCCTTTCCTACATCATCACAACAAAAACCATCTCCCTGGGAGCCATTAGATTCATCAAACTCCACGTCACATGTTTCTTCAATCACTCGTGTTGAGTTATTGAATACTCTATATGCCTTGGAGTTAGATGCATAACCAACAAGCATGCCCTCATCTACTCTACTCTCAAACTTCCCTAGATGTTTCCTCTTCTTGAATATGAAACACTTACAACCAAACACCCGGAAGTAGGAAATGTTGGGCTTTCTCCCAATGAGTAGCTCATATGGTGTCTTCATCAATAGTCGGTGGAGATACACTCTATTTGAAGCATGGTATGCCGTGTTGATAGCTTCCGCCCAAAACTTTTGTGAAACCCCATAGTCATCCAACATAGCTCTTGCAAGAGTGATGAGTGTCTTGTTCTTTCTCTCTACCACACCATTTTGTTGTGGTGTATAGGTTGAAGAGAATTCATGCTTGATGCCTTCACCATCACAATACTCTTCCACTCTTGTGTTGCGGAATTCCGATCCATTGTCACTTCTAATCTTCACCATGGATGACCCAAACTCATTTTGGGCCCTAGTAGCAAACTTCTTGAAGATGTCAAATGTCTTGCCCTTGTCCTCCAAAACGAATGTGCAAGTATAGCGTGAGTAATCATCAACAATGACAAGACAATAGAAATTACCACCAAGACTCTTGTATGTAGTAGGTCCAAAGAGGTCCATGTGTATGAGCTCCAATGGTCTTGTGGTAGATACATAAGCCTTCATGGGATGATGACTTGCAACTTGCTTGTCGGCTTGACATGCACTACATAACTTGTCCTTCTCAAATGTGACATCCTTCACACCAAGTATCATACCCTTCTTGAAAGCTTTCTTGAGTTGGCTCATGCCTATATGTGCAATGCGTCGATGCCATAGCCAACCCTTGGATGTCTTGGAGATGAGGCAAGTAGTCAAGTTTGCTTCATGGGATGCAAAGTCTACAAGATAAAGATTGCCATAGCGGAATCCCTTGAAAACAACTTCATTAGTTTTCTTGTTAGTGATTGTGACCCCTTCATCATCAAAGGTGCATGAAAGACCAAGGTCACAAAATTGTGCAATGGAAAGCAAGTTATAACTACAAGAATCCACAAAGAGAACATTGGAGAGGGATAGATAATTTGTTAGAGAGATTTCACCTAATCTGGAGATCCTTCCTTTAGAGTTATCACCAAATGAAACTTGTTCATGATCTCCCGCATCATCCACTAGAGCGGTGAACATTTTTACTTGGCCGGTCATGTGTTGAGTGCAACCACTATCAAGTATCCAATGAGTCCCTCCGGCCTTGTAGTTCACCTACACATAAGAAATTAGGATTGAGATTTAGGAACCCAAGCTAGTTTGGGCCCCTTGATGTGAGTGACAAGAGCTTTCGGAATCCATAAGCTTCTAGGTGGCTTGACTTTTGGTTTGGCACCAATGAACTTGATCGCAACCTTGCCATTGTTTTTCTTCATCAACAAGAAATGGTTATCATTGTACATGGACTTGAAATTGTTAGGCAAGGTGGGCAAAGGGCGAGTAGGTGTTGGGCACTCCCTTGTGTGATGACCGGTGACCTTGCAATGTTGACAATAAGACCCAACCTCATTGATGAAACACCCATATAGCTCCTTTGACCTAGGAGTTTCCTTGATGGGATTTGGGAAAGAACCAAGTCCCCTTGTCCCATAGTCTCTTGCATTGTAATAGAGGATTTCCTTGTGTAACTCCTCACCCTTGGCTAAAGTCTTCACACAAGACCTTAGGCTTCTCACTTCATCTTCAAGAGCTTTCACCCTAGCATGGTTAGTCTTGGAGGAAGATGCAATATTTTCATCATTAAGCAAGACCTTAGGTTCTTCAATTAGATCATCACATGAGGTAGAGGCATTGGTTTTAGTGACTTCTCTAGCATTTGCATGCCCACTAGAGCCAATGTCCTCATGTGCAAGCTCAAGTTCTTGATATTTTATCTCTAAGATCACATGTTCTTTCTTAAGCTTCATATGATTTGACTCAAGAGACTTGTTAAGCACGGTTATGTCGTCATGCTTGACGATTAGCTCATTCTGCTTATCAAGCAACTTGTTCTGGTCATCTCTAAGTGACTTGTTGGACACTACCAAAGCATCATGTTCTTTGCTAAGGTCATTGTGCTTCACAAGCAACTCATCATATGGTAGCTTAAGTTTCTCATGGGTCTCATCAAGTGCTTTGAGCTTACTCTTTTGTTTCTTAATCATGGAAGTATATTCATCAAGAAGACCCTTAAGAGCAAGTGGTGAGAGATCATCATCACTACTAGAAGAACCACTACTATCGCTATCGCTCACCTTGGAGTGCTTTGCCATGAAGCACATAGGTGGAGGTGGGAGTGGAGGCTCTTCATCATCCATGATAGCGATACCGGCGATCTTCTTGTTCTTTTCTTCTTCACTTTCACTTGATTCACTTGAAGTTTCACCACCGGTTACCCATTCATTGACCAAGAGAGAATGATGTTCGCCCTTCTTCTTGTGGTAGGGCTTGTTTGATGATTCTTCTTAGATGAGCTCTTCTTGTAGTACTTGGCATCTTTATCATCCTCATCGTTCTTCTTGCTTGAGCTTGATACTCACTTGTCGGGCTTGGGGCAATCATATGATAGATGATCATAGCTTCCACAATTATAGCACTTCCTATTGCTTCCTTCACCATTTCTTCTTGATGCCCGAAACTTTTGCTTCTTGGGATCATAGTTGTAACCCTTCTTGCCAATCTTGGAGAGCATTCTTGTGGTTCTCTTCATGAGGAGAGCAAGCTTTGCATCATCACTCTCCACTTCACTTGAATCACTTTTGCCTTCGCTCTCACTTGAGGAAGAAGGAGGCTTTGCATTGGTCTTCTTGGACTTGATCTTCTCACTAGCCTTGAGTGCAAGATCTTTCTTGGCGCTTGAGTGAGAGGTAGATGATTCCGTGTCTTCCATCATGAACATCTCGTGGGAGCGAATCTTGTTCACAACCTCGGTGATGGTGAGGGTAGTGAAATCCTTCTCAAAGAGAAGTGCCTTGACGATGTTGTATCTTGGCTTGGGGAGCGTTTGAAGGATTTTCCGGATGATTTCCTGCTCGGAAAGGTTAGCAACATCGAGAGCATTGATACTTTGAATGAGCACACCCATCCTAGAATACATTTGCTCTACACCCTCATCATCATTCATTTTGAACTCATTGAGTTCCACCTTGAGCAACTCATATTTCTCCTCACGGATCTTTTTGTTACCCACATGGATTTCTTTGAGTTGCATCCACACTTCATGGGCGGTTTCCAAAGCAAAGACCCGATCAAACAACTCCTCATCTAGCGCCTCAAAAATATGGTTTCTAGCACACGCATTCCACTTAGCCTCACTCTCGGTGGGAACACTAGGCAACAGATACATGGTAGTGCGCCACGCATCATGGTGTTGTGCTTGAAGGTAGCTTGCCATTCTATGTGCCCAAAAGGTAAACCGTTTCCCCGCCAACTTGGGAGGGCCATTGCCACTACCTTTCCCCATCTCCCTAGGCGGTTAAGCCAAGCAAAAGGGAGCCTAGCTTTGATACCACTTGTAGGATCAATGGCCCATAGAAGGGGGGGTTGAATATGAGACTTCTTTTGAATTTCTAAGGCGATAAGAAAACCTTAACCTATCAATTAGTGTTGCCCATCTAAAAAGGTTTTTCTCTACTACTAAAGCACACTAACAAGAGTTTCCTTAGCAAGTTTCACACTAAGAGATATGGAACACCCTAGACAAGATATGAAGCACACAAGCAACTAAACAAGAACAAAGGCAAGGAAACTTAAGTGCTGAAATTAGGTGCTGAAATTTAAATGCAAGAAAGTAGAGAGAGAGGCACAAGAACCGACCGAATTTTTTCCCGTGGTATCGAGAAGTTGACGCTTCCCCCTAATCCACGTTGGAGCACTCACTTAGAGTATTGCTCCCCCTTGAGTCGCCAAGACTCAAGTGCTCACTAAGAGTACCTATTCTCCATCTCCGGAATGGTGGGTCTCGAACCATGTACACCAAGCTTTTCTTGAGGCTCCCACAATCTCCAAGAGCTCACCAAGAACCCCCAAAGCACCAAGACCGTCTAGGAGCCGTCAAACTCCAAGAGTAACAAGCCCGCACACTTTCACTTGACCTGAGCACTCAGCTAAGCCATGTATGCACCTTGAAAACCCTTGATCACTAAGAAAGAGCTCCTCAATCAAGAGGAAGAGAATCCCAAATGGCAAGAACACACTCTCCTTCTCTCCTTGGCTGCAGTAGATCTTCAGAATGGCAAAGGCAGCTCAAGAGAGGCAGGGGGGTCATATTTATAGGCCTAGCAAGGGAGGCTAGATGTTGGAAAAGTTTCCCTGAAAAGTAGTACCGTCGGATGAACCGATGGTTCCCCCCTGCGTAGGCGTCGGATCATCCGGTCACTCACAGGCGCTGAAATAGCCGTTGAACCAAGTGACCCAGTCAATGCACCGACGCTATGCACCGACGCCCCGTCGGACCATCCGGTGCTGAAGAGCACACACTCGGGGCAGTACTGTGTAGTTTGAACGTAGGCGTCGGATGAACCGCTGGGTTGTATCTGAAGCGTCGGTTCATCCGGTGCTGAAGCAAAAGTTTTGGCGCGTCTCTGTATGATTTAAATGCAAGCATCGGATAGACCGCTGGTCAGAGCGTCGGATCATCCGGTGCTGAAGAGGCTGAGCTCTGACCCTTACTGTTGCCAAACCCTAAGGCATCGGATGAACCGCTGCCTATACCGTCGGTTCATCTGACGGTCTCTTTTGAATTCTTTGGCCGCTGAACTCATCCGACGAATGTAAAAATGATGGCGTCGGTTCATCCGATGCTATGACTTGAATTCCAACTCATCCAATTCAAACGCCTTTGAGTTTTCCATCGATTCTTTTGCTTCTACTTTGCTTTCATGAACTCTCTGAGCTTAATAACATCCAAGGAACTTGAGTGTGCATATTTTCATGGCTTTTGGTGCATGGTCAAGCTACTAGTGCAAGAACCCCTCTTAATAGTACGGTCAAACACTACAAACTAGCAATCCAAGTGTCCTTCATCACCTTGTGACACTTGGAACTATCAAAGTCCTTAGCCTTGTAGTATTTATCCATTGATCGTCCATAAATTCAAATTGAGGGGTCTCTTTTCATTTGATACTCATGACAATAACCCAATTTATAATCCGCTACAAAACAAAGGTTAGTCACAAGTATATGGTTGTCATTTATCACCGAAACACACCCTTACCAAAGGTGCGAAAGGGCCTAGATAGTTACACCACGCAGCTAGTCAGGCCAGCATTAAGGCTCTTGTCGGGGTGAGTTGCTTGCATGGCCGCCAGCTGTTGTACTTGCACGTCATGGGGAATCGTCCCCTCACGCGCGTCGGTGGTAGCGCTCGCGCCCTGTGCTTGCGCCGCGCGCCATGGCCCACGTACCAGTCGGAGCCGGAGGGTGGTCGTGCGAGGTGGAGACTTGTCGTGCGGGGTGGAGACTTGTCGTGCGAGGCGGAGACTTGTCGTGGGGATCCCTCTTGTAGGGAACTGGTCGGAGACGCGGCCAACTGGCCGGAGACCAGACGTCTTGCTAGTGTGGGTCTTGACCAGGGTCCTCAGTCCTCCTTGTCCTGAATCTTTGCCTTGACGTTGTCAATCTTGGCCTTCACGTTGTCAATGGTGTTGGATTACTTTATGTTTAAGGAAGATCTTTTCGCCGTCAAAGGGGGCCCTAATCCGGGCCCTCGTCAGTAGCCCCCGAGCCTGAGAGGAAGTCAAGGAGTCACGCTCAGGCTCAGGTGAACGATCTTGGTGTTGATGGTGTTCTTTGTGTCCTCGGTGGGTGCGTGCGAGCGCATCCGCCAGATGTAGCCCCCGAGCTCGTGAGTGAGTTGGAGACTCGCTCACGAGCTTTTATTTGTGATTGTAGCCGTTGTAGCTTGGGGACGCTTTGTTGGGGTAGTCGTGGTCGTCGTGGTAAATGTGGGCGCAGTAATGGGCGCGGGCATTTCGGCCGACGTGGCGGACGTGACCGTTCCATCATGACCGCACACAGACGTTGCAGGTCCGTATTCTACGGGAATCGAGGCGTCACGCGAGTGGGCGGTTGTTTCGCCGGGGCGCGCGCGTGTGCAGGCGAAAGTTCTGCTGACACCGCGGGCCCGGCGTCGGAGGCGAGGGGCCGCGCCTGCCCCTTTAAAACCGCGCGTCGGGTGCAGGTTTAGGACTTTACTCTTCCATCGTCTTCTTCCTCTCGTGCTCGCATCCCGCTCTCTGAGCTCTTTCGCATCCGCGGCGCCACCGCTTCTTGCGCTTCCAGCTCACCCGAGACTCTGCCGTCGCGATGTCGAACTGGACACGCTCCAACGTTTCCCGCGAGCAGCTTCTCCGTCTCGTCGAGGTGGGCCAGCTTCCTCCACTCACCGCCACCGTGGAGTGGAAGGTCCCCGGCGACGAGTCCGTGCCGCGCCCCCCAAGGGGTTCGTGGTGTCATTCGTGACCTTCCACGAGCGCGGCTTCTCCGTCCCCGCCGGGCGGTTCATCTGCGGGGTGCTGTTCGGGTACGGGCTTCAACTCTAGCACCTCAACCCGAACATCATTCAGCAGATGGCGGCGTTCGAAGCGATGTGCGAGGGGTACCTTGGAATTAGTGCCCATTGGCACCTTTTCTAGTACTTCTTCAGGTTCACCTGCTTGAAGGAGGGTTCCCGGGCGGTGACGATCGGCTGCGCCAATCTCCGGATGAAGTAGGGCCGGGGCGACGACTACATCCCGGTGTCCCTGACCAGCTCGAACAGCGGCTGGCACAAGGGGTGGTTCTATCTGCGGAACGACCCCGAGTTCGTGCTCCCGGCGTTCATCGGGAACTCCATCGCGGAGTCGCGGAGGAGCTGGTCGGATGGCCCCGCGAAGGAGCAGGAGAAGATCCTCAGGGATCACTGGGCAGTGCTGGGGCGTCTCCGAGGAGCCGGAGTCACCCTGGCGGAAGTGATCGGGCAGTATCATGCCCGAGGAGTCGTGCCGCTCCGGAGGCGGCCGCTTCACCTCTGCGAGATGACGGCCGACCGGGCCCCCTGGGAGGGGACCGTGACCGCGCCGTCGCTCCCGTCGCCGCTTGAGGTCCAGCGCCGCGTGGCGCAGGCGATCGGGAGGTCGACCTACTCGTGGCCGCCGTCGTGGCTGCTCCCGATGCTCCCCAACACGGGGACGGAAAAGATTGTGAGTTGTTATCTTCTCGATGCATCTTGTTTGCTTTTGTCATGACGTTGATCTTCTCAGAGTTCTTCTTCTCCGGCTGACCTTTTACGCCTTCTTGTCGTTGCAGTTGAAGTGCGCCTACCTTGTTCCGGCCAAGGCGCCTCACCCGGAGGAGGCGATATTCAACCGGAACAAGGCCGCGGCGGAGAGGCAGTGCGCCGCGTGCAAAGCGCAGCACAAGGAACACCAGATCGCCAAGCGCGATCGAAACGATAACCGCATCAAGAGGCGGAAGGCGGGGGAGCGTGGCGTCTCCTCCGATGAAGACCCGTCGCCGGAGCCATCGTGGAGCGGCAATGTCGCCAGCGCGGCGGTTGACTGGAGTGACATGTCGGGGTCGTCCTCATCGTCGCCTCCCCGCGGCACCGAAGTGTCGTCATCGCGGCGGCCACAGGCAGCCGCGCGCGACAAGAACGTGGGCTCGAGCTCGCGACAAGCAGCTCGCCCTGCCCGTGAGGACCAGCGGACGGTCCGCCCTCACGTGGCGCCCAGCGGGACGGGCGCCGCCGAGTCGCAGAGAACCGCGCCCCGCCATGCTGACCCCCCGAGGAGGTTAGAGGAGCGGCCGGCTCCCGCCCGCCAACTCTACGACGGCTCCGACCGCCCCGACTCGGACTCCTTGCAGAGGCGCCGGTCGCGGGGGAAGTCGACGGACTCGGCATCGACACCGAGCGCGCCGCAGGCGGTGGAGTCTGGCGCCGCCCCGCGGCGCCTGTAGTCGTTACTTATCCGGGGCGGCAGAGCCCCGGACGTCCATGTTTCCCTCATCGCCGGCGGGGACCAAGGACCAACCCCGGCCGTCGCAGAGGCCGGAGGGTCAGCCGCCGAGTGGACGGGGGAGCGTGTTGCCGCCGTTGAGGCGGTGGACCGGAGCGGAGAAGCCCCCAAGTCGGCGGGCTCGAAGTGTGCAGCCCCCGAGTAGGGCTCGAAGCGTGCAGCCCCCGAGCAGGGCTCATTGGGCCGCCCGGCGAAGAAGCCCCGGGTGCGCTCCAAGATGTAAGTTCTCGTCTTCGGATCCTCTATCGTAGACTTTCCGACTTGCTTTGCTTATTAACCTTCATCTGTCTTCTCGCAGGTACGCCGACACCGGCGTGCTTAGCCTCGCGCCCCTGAAGCGTCTGGCCCAGAGCGCACGGGTCACGCCTTCCGAGCCCCGTCCCCAACCTCCGTGCGCTGAGCCGCTGCCGGCGCAGGTTGAAGAGGGGCTGGCCGTGGCCTCCGCGGTGGAGGAGTCGGGCGCGCCGCCTCCGCCGGTGATTGCCGCCGCCGTCGAGGAGGAGCGGACGGCCATGGAGACGGCCGCCCCCCAAGCGTCACTGGAGCCACCAGTCGGGGCTGGCTCGGGGGGCGCAGATGTGGTCATGGTGCCCTCGGACGAAGACTCGGCGCCTCCCCTGCCGGCGGGGGATCATGATGTCGCGATGTCGTTAGCGCCGGAGCGTTCTCCCGCTGCGGAGCTGCCAGAGCCTTCTCCTGCCGCGGGAGCGGCGGAGCCTTCTTCGGTCGCGGGCGCCATGACCGTCGAGGAGGTGATGGAACTGGTGACGCGCCAGTATGTGGACTTCCCCGGCATCGGGATTGTCGACCTTGACGCCCCCGAGCTCCCGAGCAACGACCGGGAGATGCTGAAGGTGGCGATGGAGCGTATGTTCACCGAGTCGACGATCCTGGAAACCATTACGTCGGTTACGCTGGCGCTGCGTCAGTATGAGAGTGCTGGCGGCTCGGCTCCCCCTGCCGCGTCGGAGGCGGCAGAGGCGGTTCCTGTGGAACCCGCGACCGGCGCGGAGTCGGCCGCGGCCGTGCTCGCGCCACCACCGACCAGGGAGGGGCAGGAGGTGTCCCTTCCCCAGCCAGCAGAGGCAGCCGCATCCGCAGCCGTTGCCACGGCGGTCGACGCGGCGATGGATGTTGTCGGAGAAGCGAGGCCTTCATCGCCCTGTCTGGTCGCCTCCACCGCCGATGAAGTTCCCGTGTCGGACGAGCCCGCCGCAGCCCCTCAGGAGCACGTTGCTCCCAAGGGCACGACAAGAGCCGCCTCCCCGGAGATCCAGGAGGCCGAGGAGGACACGGCGCAGCCTTGCTGCAGGGCGCGGCAAGCGGTGAAGCCCAGACCCTCGAGCTCGCCTGCACCTCGTGGGTGGCCACTTCCGAGTCTGGCGACGACGCCGAGGACGACGAGGAGTTCGCGGCGCGCAACACCCTGGAGCGCGGATTGAACTGGGCGCACCGCGCCTTCGATGAGATGATCCTCCCCGCGACCTCGGTAAGCTTTCCCGTTTGAAACTTGTCTCTTCAGTTCTCTAGTTCTTTTGAGAAGTGCAATTCATCTTTGTCCTGCTCGGAGCAGACCCTCGCGTCATCAGGTCGGAGGCGAGCCTGCGCAGCACGTGAGCTCCGTGCAGAGCGGGCCCAGCTAGAAATGTAGCTTGTCGTAGCTCGGGTGGCGGCCGCTGCCGCGGTGGCGAGCGAGGCGTCGGCACGGACGTCCCTCGAAGCTGCCTGCCAGTCGGCAGAGGACCACGCCACCGCCGCCCAGACCACCGCTGCAGCGGCTGCCACCGAGAGGGACTCGCTGGCGTCGAGGCTAGCTCTCGTCGAGGCTAGCTCTCGCCGAGGCTGAGGTCGAGAAGCTTCGTGTGGCCGCGGCGTCTGCTGAGGAGGCCGCGGAGAGGGCCAAGACCGCTGCAGCTGCCACCGAAACCGCCGCCCGGGACGCCACCCAGGCCGCCGCTCGCGAGAAGGCGATGCTCGAGGCGAGGGTGTTGGAGCTGGAGCGTGATCGGTACAGCCACAACAGACTTGGCGACAGCCGGCCGCCAGTTCTCCCCTGTCACGAACCAACTCAAGGTGGTCTCGGAGGAGGCGACACAGCTGCGGGACAGCAATGCCAAGTTGTCGCAGGATCTTGAGGGTGAGTCGCGTGGTCACCTTCTTTCTTTGTTTCGCTCGCTATTTGCTCCTCGTCACGTTCTGATTTGTTGGTCGTGGTCGCAGGGGCGCGCGTGATCCGTGCCGGGATGGTCGCGAAGTTGGCGGAGGCGAAGCAGGAGCGGAACGCCGCCCTCCTCAAGGTTATTGAGAAGGAAGGCTTCATCGGGCGCTTGTCGGAGCAGCTTCAGAGTAAGTGTCGAATCTTGGCTCTGTCTTCCCTTTTCCGCGGACCTGCCATAACTTGTCGCTTCATTCGCTTTTCAGAGGTCAAGACCGAGCTGGAGCAGTCGCAGATGTCTCGGGAGCAGGATGCAGCCGCCCTGAGCCAAGCCCGAGATGCCCAGCGCAAGTCGGAGGCCATCAGCCAAAAGGCCATCAGGGACATAGCCAAGCTCGGAAGGGTGATGAGCTCAGCTATGGCTGGGCTCGGTGTGTCGCTTGGGCCGATGACGCCTGAGACGTTGATCGAAGAGGTCGGGCGCCTCCCCGGCGTGGTGCGAGAGCTTGAGCTGACGACGGCCCGACGTGCGGTGCACCGGGTCCTCACCATGTTTGAGTCGCACTACCAAGGGCTGGACCGCATGGCGCTGAGCGGCGGCTGGGCCCCTGGCATCTCCGACGATCAGTGGGACGAGCTGGAGGAAGACTGCGCCACCTTCGCCCGCGACATGGCCGACGCCGCCCTGAAGGACTTGGAGCTGCTGCCACGAGATGAATCAGAGGACCCAGAAGTCCCCGGGCCCTCGAATTAATTGTACCATAACATGCTTTATGTAATATGTCGAACAAGTCGTAAGGCTACAGCTGTGTAGCTAAGTATTTTTATTCGAATTGCGCTACCCCCCGATCACTCCCGAGCGCTCGAGGACAACTGCAGCAACGCACAGTCGAGCTTAGAAAACCGAAGTGACCAAGCCTCACTCTGGAGCCGCGGAGGTGTAGGAGTCGGAAGGCCTGGCCTCCTCAATCCGCTAAGTGCAACCACCCGTTCGCAGCCCCCGAGAACTCAGAAGGTTCCGGAGGTAACTTGTCGAGATTTTGCTTGTGAAATCGTTTTTTGGACCAAAGTCCCGGCGGTCACTCGAGTACTTTTGAAAAGAGATCGGATGAAGACCTGGGAACTCGAGGAGTGCTCACAAGTCTTCGTGCTGTAGCCGCGGGGGCGTAAGCACTAGGAGCTTTGAACGAGCAACAACCCTTCGTTCCACGCAAGCCGTCATCTTTACTTTTCGCGAAATCGAGTTTCCATCAAAAAACCTCTCGCTCATGCGATCGGTCTCGACACAGTTGTCGGAATTTTTTGAAAAATTTCGTAAAACGAGGAGGGCATCGTGCCCTGGGTAGCCCCCGAGCAGGGAGCGTCTTTGCACTGGTGCAAAGACGCTCGTTGCTCAGCCCCAAGCGTTGTCGCAAACATGTGAACACAGCCGACGATAAGTTTCGGAACTCAGAGACGTGTGATCAAGGCATGCAACATCTATTTATTGATGTACGAGGTTTGAACATTTACTCAAGGATAAAACGGGCGCAGGTGTTCGATGTTCCATGCGTTGGAGACCACCCTCCCATCCTCGTACTGGATCTTGTATGTCCCTGGTCGGAGCACCTCGTGGATGATGAACGGCCCCTCCCAAGGTGGCGATAGCTTATGCCTGTCCTTGCTGCCTTGGACTCGTCGGAGCACGAGATCCCCGACGTGGAACTCGCGGGGATGCATGTTGCGCTCGTGGTAGCACCGTAGAGCCTGCTGGTACTTGGCGCTTCGTAGTAGCGCTACGTCGCGTGCCTCGTCGAGTTGATCGATCGCGTCCTCGAGCGCGACTTGATTTCCTTCCTCGGTGTAAGCCCGGACTCGTGGGCTGCCGTAGTCGATGTCCGTGGGCAAGACCGCCTCGGAGCCATACACCATGAAGAAAGGTATGAACCCCGTGGCTCGGCATGGTGTGGTGCGTAGACTCCACAACACGGACGGTAGCTCGGCTACCCATCTTGCTCGAAACTTGTCAAGCCGCTTGAAGATTCTTGGCTTTAAACCTCGTAGGATCATGCCGTTCGCCCTCTCGACTTGTCTGTTCGTCTTCGGGTGAGCAACAGCGGACCAGTCCACACGGATGTGGTTGTCGTCGCAGAAGCCGAGGAATTTCTTCCCCGTGAACTGAGTGCCATTGTCGGTGATGATCGTGTTGGGTATGCCGAAGCGATAGATGATGTCGGTGAAGAACGACACCGTCTCCTCGGAGCAAACGTTGACGATGGGTCAAGCCTCGATCCACTTTGAGAATTTGTCAACCGCTACGAGAAGGTGGGTGAAGCCCCCGGGCGCTTGTCGGAGTGGCCCCACTATGTCGAGGTGCCAGACGGCGAAAGGCCACGTGATGGGGATGGTCTGCAGCGCCTGCACCGGGAGATGAGTTTGTCGAGCGTAGAACTGGCATCCTTCACAGCGCCGCACGATATCCTTTGAGTCAGCGACCGCCGTGGGCCAGTAGAAACCTTGTCGGAAAGCCTTCCCGACAAGTGTTCTCGGACCGGCGTGGTGACCGCAGGTGCCGGCATGTATCTCTTGCAACAGCTCGCGGCCTTGATCCCCGAGGATGCACCGCATGAGTATGCCAGCAGCCCCGCGCTTGTAGAGTTCGCCGTCGATGAGGACGAACGCTTTTGCTCGGTGGGCGATGCGTCGAGCCTCCGTCTGGTCGGAGGGGAGTTTCCCCTCGACTAATCACTCGAGGATTGGGAACCGCCAATCGGGATCCTCGAGGTTCATCTTAGGTGGCTAGTCGATTGCCATGACCTCGGGCTCCGACTCCTCGGGTGGCTTCTCGCCTTCTGCTCGTACGGATGGCGCATGTTGATCACTCGCGAAGACCCCGTGAGGAACTGGGCTGTGAGTGGATGCGGTCTTTGCGAGCACGTCGGCTGCTTTGTTGTAGCCGCGCAGCACATGATGCAGCTCGAGGCCATGGAACTTGCACTCCAGATCTCGTACGGCTTGACAGTACGCCGCCATCTTCGGGTCGACACAATTCTTGTCCTTCATGACTTGATCCACGACCAGCTCCGAGTCACCCCTGATCTCGAGGCGCTTGATCCCGAGTTCGACAGCGATCCAGAGACCGTTGATCAGGGCTTCGTACTCGGCGGCGTTGTTCGATGCCGGGAAATGTAGTCGTACCAAGTACTCCATGCGCACGCCAAGAGGCGAGATGAAGACAAGGCCTACACCGGCTCCTTCCTTCATGACCGAGCCATCGAAATACATGATCCAAGTCTCGTGCTCGATCGACGCTGGGGGTGTTTGAATCTCCGTCCACTCGGCCACGAAGTCCGCGAGTACTTGTGACTTGATGGCGCTGCGCGGTGCGTACGTGATGTTCTGTCCCATCAACTCGAGTGCCCACTTGGCGATCCTTCCTTTGACCTCGGGGTTCTGGATGACCTCCCCGAGCGGATACTTGGACACCACGGTGATGGGGTGTGCGTCGAAGTAGTGTCGGAGCTTGCGCTTGGTCATCAAGATCGCGTACACGAGCTTCTGCATTTGGGAGTAGCGCGTCTTGGAGTCGGAGAGTTCCTCGCTGACGAAGTACACTGGTCGTTGCACCTTCTGCGACCTTCCGGGCTCTTCTCGCTCGACCACCAACGCTGCGCTGACCACTTGGGTTGTCGCTGAGATGTACAGGAGCATTGGCTCTTCAGTGGTCGGAGCAGTCAGTATCGGAGGACTCTTAAGCATATTCTTGAGAGAATCGAGTCCCTCTTGCGCCTCGGGGGTCCACGTGAAGTGGTCGGATTTCTTCATCAGCTTGTACAGCGGCAGGCTGCGCTCTCTGAGTCGTGCTATGAAGCGACCCAGAGCCGCAAGACAGCCCGTGACACGCTGCACGCCCTTGAGGTTCTTGATCGGCCCCATGTCCATGATGGCCGAGATCTTCTCGGGATTAGCTTCAATGCCGCGTTCCGACACGATAAAGCCGAGGAGCATGCCCCTCGGAACCCCGAAAACGCATTTCTCGGGGTTCAGCTTTACCCCGTATTGTCGTAGCTTTGTGAATACCTCGGTGAGGTCGGGGACCAGATCCCCTGTCTTTTTAGACTTGACTACGATGTCGTCGACGTATGCTTCTATGATGCGGCCTATCAACTCCCCGAAGACGCATCGCATGCATCGTTGGAAAGTGGCTCCCGCATTCTTGAGCCCAAAGGGCATCATTTGGTAGCAGTACGCGCCGAACGGAGTGATGAATGAAGTTGCGAGTTGGTCCGCTATGCACATCGCTATCTGGTGGTACCCGGAGTACGCATCGAGAAAACAGAGGGTTTCACACCCTGCCGTTGAATCGACTACCTGATCTATGCGAGGCAAAGGAAACCGATCCTTGGGACACGCCTTGTTAAGGCTCGTATAGTCAACACACATCCTCCATTTCTTATTCTTCTTCTTTACAAGTACAGGGTTTGCTATCCACTCGGGGTGGAAGACTTCACGGATGAACCCTGCACTAAGGAGCTTCATGACCTCCTCGCCAATCGCCTTGCACTTCTCGTCGTTGAAGCGTCGAAGGCGCTGTTTCACCGGTTTCGATCCCGGCTTGATGTTTAACTTGTGCTCGGCAACCTCTGTCGGGATCCCCTTCATGTCGGAGGGTTTCCATGCGAACACATCGAGGTTCGTTTTGAGGAAGTCGACGAGCGCGCTTTCCAATTTAGGATCGAGCGCCGTCCCGATACGGAGCGTACGGCCGTCGTCGGAGACGACCGCATCCTTGACGTCCTTGGCGGGCTCGAAAGAGCAGGCCGCTCGCTTGGACGACTCGGGGACATCCTGGTCCTCGGATCGAGGCTCGGCGCGGAGCCTCTCGGACCGGATGATTGCCTCAGCAAACTGAAAGCATTCAGCGTCGCACTCGAATGCGCGCTGATACGTTGGCCCTACTGTGATGATCCCCTTCGGACCCGGAATCTTCAGTTTCAGGTACGTATAATTGGGCACGGCCATAAACTTCGCGTATGTCGGCCTCCCGAGGATCGCATGGTACGTTCCCAAGAACCCCACCACTTCGAAGGTGAGGGTTTCCGTGCGGAAGTTCCGCACGTCCCCGAACGTGACGGGCAGATCGATCTGCCCGATGGGGAGCGCCTCCATCCTGGGTACGACCCCCGTGGAATGGCGCAGTCGACGGTCTCAGCGCGGACCGCGGGATGCCCATGTCGTCAAGCGTTGACGTATAGAGCACGTTGATCCCGCTTCCCCCATCCATCAGGACCTTGTGGACCCTTTTGGATTTGAATAGGGGAGCTACCACTAGTGGGTAGGATCCGGGTTGAGGCACGTGGTCGGGATGGTCCTCGCGGTCGAAGGTTATCGGAACCTCCGACCACTTTAGATAGGACGGCTTCACGATGTCGGTGTTGAAGACCTCTCGTCGGATGAGCTTCTCGCGCCGCCTGGAGGGTCTTGCCGAAGATCCCCCAAAGATCATGTGCACCGCGCCGTCTTCTCCAGGGAATGCAGCCCCCGCGACGTCGTCGTTGTCGGGGGAGGGGCCTCCCTTCCCGGGCTGGTCCGCCGTTCTTGGCTTGAGGGTGCCCTTGACGTAGTTCTTCATGAGCCGGCACTCCCTGAGTGTGTGCTTGACGGGGACCTCGTGGTGCGGGCACGACGTGTCCAAGAGCCTCTCGAAGTGGTCCTTGGTCGGTACGGGCTTGGTCGGGTTGCCCTTGGGGCGCGACGTCTTGCGCTCCACCGCCGCGACAAAGTTGTCGTCACGGCGGCACTTGTCGTTCTTCTTCTTCTTCTTGAAGCGCGAGGACGTCCCCTCGCCGTGGTCCACGACTTGCTTCCCCTTGCCCTGAGGGGTGTTAAGCGTTGCAGCGACCGCTTCCTCGCCGTCGGCGTGGTTGCTCGTGATGTCGAGGAGTTTGCGAGTTGTGCGAGGCATGCGGCGCCCGAGTCGGTGGATGAGGGACGTGCACGTCGTGCCATTCTGGAACGCCGAGATGGCGTCGTTGTCGGTCGCACCGTGGAGCTCGGTGCAGCGCTTGGAGAAGCGCCGTATGTACTCGCGGAGACTTTCCCCCGGCTGCTGCTTGCAGTTGCGCAGCTCCCACTGCTTGCCGGGGTGCATGTAAGTGCCCTGAAAGTTGCCGACGAAGACTCGACATAGGTCGGTCCAGTCGTTGATCTTGTCCCGCGGTAGGTGCTCGAGCCATGTGCGCGCGAAGTCGCCGAGGTAGAGCAGCAGGTTCTTGATGACGAAAAGGTCGTCCGTCGCTCCTCCGGCATGGCACGCGAGCCGGTAGTCCTCGAGCCATACGCTGGGGTTGGTGTCCCCGTCGTATCTCGGTACATTGGTCGGAGTGCGGAAGCGCGAAGGAAACTTCGCGTCGCGGATGCTCCGGCCAAAGGCCCGTGGACCTCTCTGGTTCGGGGACCAGCTGCGGTCGCGGTCGTCGTCGCTGTCGTGGCGCCGTCCGCGTCCACGGTCGTCGTGGTGGCGCGAGCGGTCGTCGCGGTGGTTGTCGACGCTCTCGGCCCGACGCCGGGCCTCGATGGTGTTCCGCGCATCGCGGTTGGGCCCAAGGCGGCTCTTCACCGCTGATGCCGCGGCTCCGCCTCCCTCCCCGCGCTCTCGATGCTGGGAAGGAGGCGGATTCGGGCCGTGGGCGGATGGTGCTCCTGCCCCCCGCGCTCCGAGCGCTGGCGCGAGGCGGAGCTCTCCTCTTGTTGTGCTGCCGCGGCCTCGAGTAGCGCCTTCAGCTGTTGGCGCACTCGTCGCTCCTCGGAGGTCGCAGCCTCCGGGCAGCCACGCAGCAGCATGGCCGCAACGGTGAGGTTCTGGGACGCCCGCCGGAAGAGTGGCGGAGCGTCAGCGTCGGCGTTCGCGTCGACGTTCGCGCCCTCATTGGCGCGTCGGTTGTTGTCGCGTGCCGGCCCGCGCGCCGATGGTGTTGGTGCACGGCCGTGCGGCTGGTCGGCAGCCGGACGGCGCTCGCGTCGGTCGCCGTTCCCCTCGCGGGGCTCCTCCTGCACAGGAATGTCCTGCGCAGGTCGTCGGTCGCGGGGCTCGGCATCCATGCCCAGCTCCTGGTGGAGAAGGGTCAGCTCCTCGTCGAGCTGACGCCTTGCCTCTGCGAGTTCGTCGAGCCGCGCCCGCCACTGGGCGTCGGCGGTGCGGTGGCGCGGAGCCGGCTCCGGTTCGGAGATGCTCGACGCGGAGGCCACGCAGACGTTGCACTCCCGGGTGGGATCGTGCCGTCGCGTGGTCCGTGCCCCCCGAGTCATCGTAGACCTAGGGGCGGCGCCGGTCGCGCGGAGGTCGTTGACGTAGGCCGTCACCGGGTCGTCCAGGAGGCCGGGTTGTCCACAGAGGTACATCGCGGTGTACCGCTCCATGAACTCCCCCCAGCCCAGCGGTTCGTCTCCGCTGGCCTGGAAGGTGAGATCGATGAGGTAGTAGGCGGCGAGCCTAAAACGCTCCTGTGTCGGGTTAGGCCCCAACATGCCGATGATGATGTCGTCCGAGAAGCCCCGGACGAAAGCCTCGCGTCCCGCAGCCCCCGTGAGGACATTGGGACGAGGCGGCCGGGCGAAGGTGCGCCCGGCGACGGACTCCTCCGGCCCGGTGTAGACGAAGCCGAGGGAGCCGAAGCGCAGCGTGGCCCTAGGAGTCAGCGTGATCCTGCGGCCGTCCATCCGATCCACTGGAGTTCGTCGAGACACACAATGTGCCCCTACCTGGCGCGCCAACTGTCGGGGTTCTCTACCGCCGGCAGTAAATTTGTATCGATCGTGCGTCGGGCTCGGATGGTTAGCGCGGGAGACAACGAGATTTAGACTGGTTCGGGCCTCCGAGGAGTAATACCCTACGTCCAGTGTCGAGCTGCCGTGTTCCCGAGCTAGGGGTGCTCGTAGTAGGGGTTACAAGCTGGTCGGGAGAGGGAGTCGAGCCCAAGTCCCTTGGTATGGCGTTTGAGCTATCGAAAGTCTAACCCTTGTAACCGTTGCCCTCCTCTCCCTTTTATAGTCACAAGGGGAGGGGCACAAGGGGGAAGTAAAAAAAGAGGTACAGTGCTTGGTTGCTGGTACGTCCCGTCGTACGTCGCTGTCCGTCAGGACGCATTGAAGCCGAGCTGTGATGCTTAGTCGTGGAAGCCGCCGCGTGGCCGGGCGTGACTGTTCCTCCCGGGACGCTTGGCTTCTCCTCCGAGTAGTTGGGGCTTGCCTTGGCCTGTCCGAGTACTTGACTAGCCCGCCACGCCCGGGCCTAAGTCTAGGCTCGTGCGTGTCATAGAGGGTGCTTGAGTGCCTCGGGCAGAGCTCGCGTGTGGTAGAGCGAGAGATGATGGTGATGGGATGGCCGCGCAGCTGGTCAGGCCAGCATTAAGGCTCTTGTCGGGGTGAGTTGCTTGCATGGCCGCCAGCTGTTGTACTTGCACGTCATGGGGAATCGTCCCCTCACGCGCGTCGGTGGTAGCGCTCGCGCCCTGTGCTTGCGCCGCGCGCCATGGCCCACGTACCAGTCGGAGCCGGAGGGTGGTCGTGCGAGGCGGAGACTTGTCGTGGGGATCCCTCTTGTAGGGAACTGGTCGGAGACGCAGCCAACTGGCCGGAGACCGGACGTCTTGCCAGTGTGGGTCTTGACCAGGGTCCTCAGTTCTCCTTGTCCTGAATCTTTGCCTTGACGTTGTCAATCTTGACCTTCACGTTGTCAATGGTGTTGGATTACCTTGTGTTTAAGGAAGTTCTTTTCGCCGTCAAAGGGGACCCTAATCCGGGCCCTCGTCAGTGGGTGCCCCAGTGGGTATGCATGCCTGAAAAAAGCCGGCCGTGCAGATAGGCTAACGTACGGTCGGCCGTGCTTTAGCCGCATCCAGTTTATTATTAACAAAAAAAGACTCTTTAATCAAGCAAAGAGATCGCGGTAACTTGTGAAGCAATTGCACTGCACCTGCTAATGATTTCCCATGGCCTTTATTTCAGTTTATTAAACAAGGTACTATTGATTTGTTATTATTTCAAAATTAACTGAGCTAGCTGTGGAGATTAACTTGCGTGCATATACCGTACGTGCGGCTGTATTCAAATTTCATGTTGGTATGGCCGCGAACGAACGCAGAAGCGTGGCGGCGATTTTCATGCATGTTGTCACTCTCGCACCCAAAACGAACGAACGCGTACGTGTCGATCTAATCACAGGATAGTGAACTACATGCGTTTATTCTAATGTAATTAATAATAATAGTGTTGTGGACCTAATGATGAGGATGGAACAGCATATAATCCTACTTATACAAATTGTTTAATTGTAGTAGCTACTCCCCGGTTCCAAAATATTTGTCGTTTTAACTTTTCTGGATACATTACTTTGTACCTAGACATAAATATACATCTAGATGCATAATAAAAATATATATCTAGATGTATAATAAAAAAGTATATCTAGAGAAGCTAAATGATAAGTAATTTGGAAACGGATGGACTAGTTAACTACTAGCCGATAGATAGCATGCATATCTTCGTTTTTTTTTAAAAAAGGGCATGCATATGCATGGTGCCATGGTGGGCAGCAAGCTTCTTGCTGCCTCGATCTATCTCTTGGCGCCTATAAAATGAACACCACCATGAACAGTGCAAAGAACAGGAACATAGAGCACACACAAGCTATCTAGCCTCCCAAGCAAACAAACTCTTTTGTGCTCTCGTCCAGATCATCCATGGAGAACATGCTCCACCTCGCGCCGTCCCAGGTGTTGCCCTTGGACCGCTGCATCTTCTCGTCCGAGCATCAGCTGCCGCAAGCCATCTCCGCCGCCGCATCCCAGCTGCCCGTCATCGACATGTCCCGTGGCCGCAGCGAGGTCCGCCGCGCCATCCTCGAGGCCGGCATGGAGTTCGGCTTCTTCATGGTGACGATGATGATGAGCAATATTGTCCAGCTATTAGGATATTGCTATCCCTGATTCAATCATTTTCACTAACCACACGACAATGCAACTAATTAACGAACTGGGCACAGGTGGTGAACCACGGTATCCCTGAGGAGGTGACCCGGGACATGGAGGACGTGTGCGAGGAGTTCTTCCAGCTGCCGGCGGCGGACAAGGCCTACATGTACTCGGAGGACAGGCACAAGCCCAACCGGATCTTCTCCGGCACCACCTACGAGACCGGCGGCGAGAAGTACTGGCGGGACTGCCTCCGCCTTGCCTGCCCCTTCCCCATCGGCGACGGCACAAAGGACTGGCCCCACACGCCCCAGAGGCTCCGGTACGCGCATACCAATTAGGCAATATATACATATACTCCCTCCGGTTTGGTAAAGAAAATCGTTTAGGACAGCGACACGGTCTCCAAAGTACAACTTTGACTTCCTATTTTTCTATAAATAATTATTAAAAACTAACATATGTATACTTTTATTAAAGTATTTTACAAGACAAATCTATTCATGTAGTTTTCACATTTCCAAACTTAACGACTTAAAAGTTATTCATAATTTATAGTTCTAATAATGTTTGACTCAAACCTTGTCCAAAACGACTTCTTTTACCAAACCGGAGGGAGTATATAAATATATGCTCGATCACCATCAGTGTGTGTATAATAACCTAGTTGACACGGAGTAACATGCATGCCTGCAGTGGGGTTATCGAGCACTTCACCACACTGACGAGGGGGGTGGGGATGGAGCTGCTGCAGCTGCTGTGCGAGGCCATGGGGCTCCGGCCGGACTACTTCGAGGGCGACATCAGCGGCGGCGACGTTATCCTCAACATCAACCATTACCCTACCTGCCCCAACCCGACCAAGACGCTCGGTCTGCCGCCGCACTGCGACCGGAACCTCATCACCCTCCTCCTCCCCGGCAAGGTCTACGGCCTCGACGTCGCCTACAAGGGAGACTGGATAAAGGTCGAGCCCGTGCCCGGCGCCTTCGTCGTCAACTTCGGCCAGCAACTCGAGGTGGTGACCAACGGATTGCTCAAGAGCATCGAGCACCGCGTCGTGACCAGCTCCACGCTGCCGCGGACGGCGGTGGCAACGTTCATCATGCCCACACCGGACTGCCTCATCGGCCCTGCGAAGGAGTTCATCACCGAGGACAAACCACCGTGCTACCGCACCGTCAAGTTCCGCGACTTCATGCGCATCTACAATGTCGTCAAATTGGGATCGTCCATCAACCTCACCACTGATCTCAAGAACGTCCAGAAGGAGTTATGAATCAAGAACCAGCTGAGCAATGGAGGCCAACAATAAATAATATTCCACCCCCTTTGATTTTCCATTCACAGCATGTTTCACAGGGTCGTTGGCTTGCTCCGGCCTGGTTGTAATACCGTACATGCTGCTTTCTGTTCTGTCAAATGATATATATGATGCAGCAAAAAAACAAATCCTGAAGATCACTGAGTAAATTGCGATTACCATACAATAACTTGCCAAGTGGGTGCATATTAGTCCAATAATTTGTAATATGCTCAATCGAGTACAATAACTTGTCAGGTGTATCCGGATTGGTCCAACAACTTATAAAATGCTCAAACCTAATACTATAAATTGATAGGTCAGTGCAAAGTGGGCCAAGAATTAGTAAAATGCTTAACTTAGTGTCTAAATTGAAGCACCTGTAGTCTAAATAAATGTTATCACAAAAAATATATTTTCTAATATCGAACTAGAGTATATTCATGTCGGAACAAGTTATTATGCATTATTTGACAATTGATATTCATGTCAGGGATGCTAACATATTCAGTAAGGACCAGAACCTTCGGTGTTTAGGAAATTACCATTATGTCTTTGTTAACTATTTTTATATAAAGATTAAATTTTGATTAAGAATAATTCCAATTTCATATTTAATATCGATTTCAAGTTTGATTATGTGCATTTTTGTTCAGCTAAAAAAATCAAATATGGTAATACGTGCTACCAATTCATACCTTTCAGAAGTTTGACATGAATATTTTTAAAGTCTCATGTACTAGTTTAAAAAAAGCAGAATTAACGAAAATGTGCATGCTTCTCTAACGTTGTTGAATACATGAGCAAAGGTGTAGAAGAAACCTAAGGTCATAGAGTCTCTTATGAACTTTAGTCTCTCGATAATCTAATGGTGTAATTCTAAAATTTTATTCAATTTGAACTAATGAGTGAACAAGTAATGTACACAATTGATTCATGATTAGCATTTTCAATCGACAAAAGAATTATTGGTTGGAAGAAAATTTAAATGCTATTTGATTTGTTTAATACATTGTCATTTGTAAATATGAACTATAAGTGCACCAATTTGCCATGTTATTACACTAAACTGAGCATTTTACACAAGGTCTTGCTCCAATATGCACCCACCTATAAAATTATTGTACAAAATTGATTATTTTATATGATTTTGGACCAATATATATGCACTCACTTGATAAGTTATTGTAGTAATAAATTTAGCACTTTACCAACTTATTGGACCAATATGCACTCACTACAAGTTATTATAGTCCCCATGCTTATTTAGAAAGTCCAGGAGGACAAATTTAATGGTACACAAAGGCCTTACAAAACAACTATTGAATAGACCAAGTGTGCCCTTCTTTAAACACGTGGGAAGAGATCAGGGAATACACGAGACTTTGGGAGGACATATCCTCCCTCTGTTTTCTTTTATTTGATGTCCATTAGCTCATATTTGAACTAGCCAATGACAAATAAACAAGAACGGAGGTAGTACTTAGTAACCCTGAAGCTAAGGACGAAATCACATGGCGATGGACACCGGATGGGGAGTACACAACCAAAAGTGCATATATACCATATTCAATTCGCATGACAGACTAAAAGGCAAGTCATCAACCCAATCTGGAAGGCAAAGACGAAACCTAAATGTAGAATATTTGCTTGGATCCTTCTTCTCACGGAAATTTTGACACAACAAACAATTTTGAAAAGAGAGGATGACCCCACAATCCTGTCTTTTGACTATCATTCGGAACCGGAGACGCCCAAACATTTACACAAAGATTGTACATATACCCAAGCAGTATGGTCGCGACTAGTCAGCTAGTATCAACTTCAACAATTACCAAGGAGCACTTCGACAGTTTCCATTTTTAGATGGTGGAAAAAGTGCAGAGCCGTTTTGATAAAGACAACAAACCCCTCTTCGATGAGCTCATTATCTACTACTGGCGGAACATTTCGAAGGAACACAATAGAAGAACTTTCAACCAAGAAATTAAATCGGTGGATGAAGTGACTTTCCTTATCAAAGAAGATATCTAACAATACCAGTTAGCGACACAAACGAAAACGTCAAGATCTTGAGGACCAACTCCTAGAGTATTTACTTGTCAGGCTGCTTTTTTTGTAGTTGTTTGTGGGGAGAGTTGTGTGGGGTCCCCCAAACCACGCTAGTCATTTTTGTTTCTTTTACCATTTTTTGTTGGCTTTTGTTGGTATCTTTTATTATTCCTCTTCTAATAAAAATTTTGCAACCTCCTGCTGTCCATTCAAAAATATATATATAACTAGATTCGACATGGATATATACTTCTCTACACTATAAGAAAATTTCGATTAATGACGAATCTAAATGCTTCAGAAATCATAATTATGATGTTTCACACACGAACAACTCAGAATCATAAATTATGATTAGGTGTATTACAAGTTACTTATTTCCATGAGAATGATAATGCAATGTCAATATAAACATCATAAACTAATTCTTGCTTAGCAATCCATGTTTGACAATAATATGATGTAACATTATAATTGTGACAAATAATTTCGTCACAACTTGATTTACACAATTCTTGTTGGATCGATCCAAATATTTTTGTAATCATCACAATAACTTAATTTAGGTCTAATTCTCGTTGGGCCTGTCCCACTAAATATTGTTTCAATAACTTGTAATACACCTAATTTTTGTTGGAGTGAGTCAAATATTTATTATCTTCGTAACTTGTAATAGCCTCATACTTAATTGTTATAATTGTTGGGGCTAGCCGAATGTTCGCCCATGTTATAATAAGCTAGATTCAGCAGAACCCATTTAGGTCATTTATATGCGGGCCAAGCCAAGAAACCCTTATTTAATTTTTAATCCAATTTTATATTACATACAAATTGATTTTCAAACTAAAGCATTTCAGTCGACAACCCATATGATTGGTACATATAACAGACATCCAAATACAATTCTCTCATAACACATCACAAATTATTTTGGTCCCCGCATATAGTATTATTTCCTCGTTTCCTCAGCTTGTTGTTATTGGGAGTTGACATGACCTACCCGCTTCTCACGTGGACTTTGACTTTTTCAGGGTCTAAGCCCGGGTACGACTTCGATCGATGATGGATAGGAAGACTAGGGATGACCCTTCGCTCAAGTCGCCTATGGAGACAACATTCACCATGCTGCATGTTTCCGTTGTATAGATGTTTTACATTGCATGATTTAGTCCTGATGGACTTGTACCGGCATCCGTCAAAATAATGTAGAGAATATTTATGTTGTCATTGATATGTTTCTACTCTATTTCTGTGTTGGTATGAATTTGTACTATCGGTGTTTCGTAAACCGGCTAGTAAAATTGTGCCACACTGCTCCCAAAATTGATGGTAGACACTCGAGACATAAGAAATTATACTATTCGCACAACAATAAAGATTAATTCCAGAGCTGATCGATGCCAACAATAAAGATTAATTCCACCCCCTTTGATTTGCCATTCCCAGCATATATATATGTTTCACAGGGTCGTCATAGCTAGCTCCGATCTAGTTGTTTCTGTCAATGATATGATGCAATAAAAAGAACAAACCTGTGATGATACGAGGGAGCTGTATAGTATATGGCCTATTTTTTCTCCTCGCAAAAAAAGTATATGGCCTATTTTTTGCAAAATAAAATGTATTCCCTGTTATATCAAAATAGTTCATCGACCCATACACCTGCATGTGTTAATATTTCTTAAAGCTATTGCAATTAAAATTATTATGAAATTAAACTCAAATCTAATAATCAAAATTGTTTAACTACTACTACTCTTATTTTTCAATATTTCAGCATAATACGCATACATGGGTTATCCAATTGTGGTTGATTTTTAGCTACTACTATATGCACTTTTAATTTTAATCCACATTCACACTTTTTATTTTGTATCACACCTCCATACATTGTGTTTAGCATTAAAAAAATCAATACTTCCAATCACTTCCTCACACATGTGTAAATGGTCTACATGGTGATCAACACTCATCATGCGTATGGACCTTAATTTAGTTCTGTATTGTTAACAATTAACAATTAACAATGACATAAATAGGTAACTTAAATCATATATTATTTTACTTTTGGATATTTATGTATGACACACATGAAGATAATTAGACTAAAATTTGATGTTTACTATTATTTTTTAATAATGACACACATGTGACTTAGATACAAATTTAGAATGGTATTTTTAGTTATTGCAAGGACATGAGCACATGCCTAAAACAAATGTATTAACCTACCTTTCTGAAGTTTAGCAATCGACAAAGGAGGAACTCCAGTTTCTTGTATTGTTTTCTTCAAATTCTCAATCTCCCTCCCAGTGCATTTTTGTTGCTGCATCTGAAACATGTGCGATCGTCGTCTAATTATTCAACACTTTCTCATGATCAACACTTTGTTTTCATAGTTGTGCTTCTTCTTGTTTCTCGGTCTCAAGCTCTAATTATAGTGCTTTAAGAGAAACTTCACAACTCGAGCTTGTTGGTGTGGTCGATTGCGAGATCACATATTAGGGAATGCCTTTAAGCATAATTCCAAAAGAGTATAAGACTATAAGTACATATGATTGTCGTTTTCTTACAACCACAGAACCATTACTGACAGCTTGGACGGAGTTTTGACCAAAAAGTTGTCCAGACTAAAATCATACATATTGAGTGTCCCATAATTGTATTTTGTTTCGACCGTTCACAAAAGTGCAAGTAGGACATGACTATATATCTAACTATTACTAATTAGAGATTCCTTTTGAAGCCTCTAGGTGAAGCCCACCTAGGATCCTAAGTCGACACTCTAGAAAAAGAGAGAAATATTAGAAGTTCTCAAAAAAAAAGTAAAATATCCGACCATCAATCGCTAGGCTCAAATGATCATAACCATTAGATCGAGTATATTTTCTAAAAATTTACCCAACATGCCATTATGAAAATAGCCTAAATAACCCCCTAAATTGCAACCCCCTAAATTACTCACCTTTGTCATGATAAAAATAATTCAAAATAACCCCCTAAATTGTAACTAAATTACCTACAACTAATACTTAAAATTATCTTACTATATTACTAATTGGAGACTCCTTTTGAAGTCTCCAAGTGAAGCCACACCTAGGATCCTAAGTGGACACTCTAGCAAAAAAGAGAAATCTTAGAAATTCTCACGAAAAAGTAAAATAGATGGCCATCAATCGGTAGGCTCAAATCATCATAACCATTAGATCGATTATATTTTAAAAAAATTACCCACCATGCCATTATGAAAATAGCCTAAAATAACCCTCTAAATCTATATCTAAATTACCCACCTTTTCCATTATAAAAATAATTCAAAATAACCCCCTCAATTTGCAACTAAATTACCTACAACTAATACTTAAAAATAACTTAAATTAACCCCTTAAATTTGAATCTATTATTACCCTAAAGAGTTAAATGTGGATGAAAATGTTGTAGAGTAAATTATAACTAAAATATATCAATGTGATGAAGATAATAAGTATATATTCCGTATAAATATTGTGTTCGAATATTTAGCAAATGATAGGCAGCTTAAAGTAATAGTTTTATAGTTGTAGTTTTTTTCATGGGAGACTCCGGCATTACTTCCCACTTCCCACGAGACATGGTAGGAAAAGATATCAAAAAAATCTCACAAAAATCTAATGGTTAAGACTTCTCAAAATAATAACCACGCACAGGTTGGTGGACTAGTTGAGCATAACCCACATCGACATCTTGTTTATTGATTTAGTTCAAACACTTTCATCACTGTTACAACTCAAACAATTCATTGCTTCTGACACACTGCGATGAGCTCATTTCAGCTGATAGGCATGCATGCCTTCATGGAAATAAAACTTGTTGCGGTTCTGCTATATAGCTCTCACATCTCCTTCTGGATGTTCTCCAGGTCAGCGATCTGGTTGATGGAGGAGCCCAGGTTGACAATGTTGTGCTTGCGCTTGAACTCGCCGACGGTGAGGGTTTGGTAGCGCGGCGGGTTGTCCTCGTTGACGAACTCCTCGGCGGGGCCGACGACGCAGTCGTCCGCCGGCACGATGAACGCCGCCACCGACAGCCGCGGGTTGGCCGAGTTGGTGCTGGCGCGGTGCTCCACTCCCCTGAGCAAGCCGTTGGTGACGACCTCGAGCTGCAGGCCGAAGTTGATGATGATGGAGTTTGGCACGGGGAGGACCTTGATCCAGCCGCCCTTGTAGGCGATGTCGAGGCCAGGGACGGCGCCGGGGAGGAGGACGGTCATGAGGTCCCGGTCGCAGTGCGGCGGCAGGCCCAGCGTCCTGCTCGGGTCCGGGCACGGCGGGTAGTAGTTGATGTCGACGACGACGCGGGCGCCGCTGATGTCGCCGACGAAGTAGTCGGGGCGGAGGCCCAGGCCCTCGCTCAGCAGCTGCAGGATCTCCATGGCCAGGTCTCTTGCCAGCCCGGTGTAGTTGCCAACGACCTCCCTGAGCCTCTGCGGCTTGTGGGGCCAGGCCGAGGTGTCGCCGGAGGGCAGGGGGTAGAGGAGCTCGAGGACGTCCAGCCAGTACTTCTCGCCGAGGGTCTCGAAGCTGGAGCCGGAGAAGAGCCTGTTGCGAATGCTCTTGTCTTCAGAGTAAAACAAAGCCTTGTCCTCCGCGGGCATCTGGAAGAACTCGTGGCACACCGCCTCCATGTCCCGCATCACCTGCTCCGAGATGCTATGGTTCACAACCTGCAAATGCAATAATGCATATTATTATTGGATTTGGGTTTGGGATTATCGAATCGGACAATCGGTTATGCGTTGTTGAGATCAATCTCTTGATTGATTGATCGATCGATCGAGCAAAATGCGAAACTCGCCTGGATGAAGCCGTACTCCTTGCCAGAGTCGAGGATGGCGCGGCGGACCTCGTCGCGGTCGCGGGACATGTCGACGACGGGCAGGGAGACAGTGGCGGTGGCTGGGCGGAGTTGATCGGCCGGCAGCAGGAAGCAGTCCGGGATCGATGGTGCGTGCACCGGGGTCAGGTTCAGCGTAGTGCTCGCCATGGATGATAGATCGGAGGAGGAGCTAGCTTGCTTGCTAGTTAGAGCCTAGAGGTGCTCGAAATACTCGCTCGTGTTCTGCTTCTGATGATGCTTTCGCCGCTCCGGCGAGCCGCGTTTTGTAGGTGTGGCGGCCGAGTGGGACGACGATGCTCCGGGCAGCAAGAAGCATGCGAGCGAGCGAGAGTGGGAGTGAGAGAGAGCGCGCGTGACAGCGTGAAAGTTGCCGCTCGAGTCATCGCTCGTCGTGTTCCTGAATGGAATGAGCGGGCAGCAGGTCGGCAGCGTCGGCTCTGCCTTTGGCTTATTAGGCAGCAGTCAGCAGTACTTTTGTCTCAGAACAAACAGCCACAAGAAACCAGCCAGTAATACTTTTATCTCAGCTCGAGTCCTCGCTCGTCGTGTTCCTGAATGGGATGAGCGGGCAGCAGGTTGGCAGCGTCGGCTCTGCCTTGTTCGTTTGGCTTATCAGCCACTAACCAATACTTTTGTCTCAGAACAAACCAGTCACAAGAAACCAACCAGCACTACTTTTATCTCACAACAAACCAGCACCAACTACCAGCCACCAGCCAAACGACGAGGCTGTTGGATTTTGGCATTTTGCTACGTACAGTAGTCAGCTGACGAGGCATGCATTGTCTTTTTAATAGCCAAACGAACAAGCTGTTGGATTTTGGCATTTTGCTACGGACAGTAGTCAGCTGATGAGGCATGCATTGTCTTTTTAATTAACTTCCCTATATACTAATGTATTGTGGCTCATATAACTAACCGTCAATCAACGCTCTTGATAGCGACACTACCAGCTTGGAGCAATGACAGTGTCCGAATCGTCTAGGTACGGTGTCTATTGCGGTTTCTAGGTACGGTGTCTATTGCGGTTTCTAGGTGACAAGGATCACCCGGCAGGAGGGAGGACTCGTGTTAGTTTCCGACTAAGTGACCAGATTTGTTTCATGAGGTCGTAGATATTTATATGTGAATGTTCAAGACTAGATATTTTTCCTTAATTAAGAAAAAAAAGTTGTCAGAGCAACTCCAACAGCCTCTCTATCCACACTCGGTTCGGTAAAAATAGAAAAAAAACTGAAAAAATCTTCATCCAATAGCCTCGCTACTTGCTCCGCTCGGAATCCTGCTCGCCATCCGGAGCCTGTCACTCGGTACTTTTGGCTAGCGAAACCTGCTCGTTATCTCACTAGTCGTGTCTCCCGCACCGTCCCTCCGCTCCCGCCGGAGGATGCGAGAGCGCAGGGCTGCGCAGGACGGACCGCCGGTGGAGGGAGGAGGCGGAGCCCTATCCTCACGATGTCGCCACCAGCCGAGAGCAGAGGAGAGCCCCCTCCCGGCAGGGATGCGCTGGCGTGGTGGAGAGGCCCCGGCGGCACGGAGGTGCCGGCGCCAAGAGAGGAGGGGGCGCGCAGGATGGGCTGGCGGCGGAGGGCGGATGAAGAGCCCCGTCCTCGCGATGCTGCCACCGCTGTTGTCCGCCACTGGCTCAGAGCAGAGGTGGAGGGGCTCCGACGGGGATGCGCTGGCCCGGTGGAGAGGCCCGGCGGCGTGGAGATGCCGAGCCCGACGGAGTTGGAGGAGGAGGGAGCACGGGCGGCGCTGGAGGTGGAAGGCCGCCGTGGTCGAGAGAGAACAGTGCACGATCAAGTCGGACCCGACAATAGGATCCCCCAGCAACTTTCTTCTCGAAAGTCCACTTGCGTTCCTCAAAGCCAAGGTCCTACAGCCCACATACATCCATCGCTTCACAAAATCCTGCAATTTGCGCGTAGCTGCGCTCCTGCACACCACAATGCTCATCTCTGTGCAGAACTTTGTTGAAATCTCCGATACACAACCAAGGAAGATGTGATGAGGTCTTTATGAATTTCAACATATCCCATGTTTTATGACGCTCTCCGGTCTGAGCTTCCCCATAAACACATGTCAATCTCCATGGTTCCTTCCCATGCTGAGTAACAATTGCATCAATATGGTACTATGAGTACAGTAAAATCTCAACTCACCTAGTATCATTATTCCAGTAGATACCAAGACCACCACTACGGCCAGCACTACTTATAGCAAAAGCATTATCATACCCTGGAGTATTCTTCAGACCTTCTACTCATGCTTTGTGCACTTGAGTTTTGAGCACACACAACACGGTCGGGGCAACCTTCTTCGTGAGATCGCCCAGCCCTCGACAGTTCCAACTTAGGCAACTCATTTCTCCTGGCGACGCTTTGACACAGAGGCCGCCTCATCATGTGAACCTTCCCTCACTGTGTCTTTCTTGCTCTTCTTCCTGTCATGCTTCCCCACCTTCGCGTATGATGGTCCCGCCATGGTCACCCTCGTCCTTACCGATCGAGTCTGAAACCCACCAAGGTCGGGTAGCTGAGTTAGATCAGCCCCTTGGTCAGCCCGAGCAGGAACAGATCGATCTCAGGTGAGAAGGAGGAGCAGCGTCGGTGGAAAAACCTTTCGTAGCGTCTGCGAGAAAAACAAAATAGATTGAGTAAAGTGCAACTCCGGTCTATAAACTTTCTATGTTGTGTCATCCTGGTGCATAAACTTTTAAAGTGTGTCATTGTTTACCTAAACTCAATTCGAGTCTCTAATCAGTCCATTAATGGGTTCATTGCACCGAATGGCTATTGTATATTTGCAACTGGAACCCTGTCTTTTTTTTTGTTGATTGATTTTTCATCCTTCCCACGTGTCAGTGTCGTGGTTTCACATGTCTGCCCTAATCGCGCCACCATCGCCGGCCGCGGACGTCGGCCGCGGGACGTCCGCCGTCCGCGCGTAGGAGTCACGCCCCAACTCTGATCGTCGACCGCCGCGGGACGTCCGCCGCGGATGCGCGTCGCGCGATACATGGCCTTGTCGAGCCTTGTTCGACACGGCGCTAGGCAGACATGCCGTCGCGGGGGTGACGCACCGTCGCGGCGGCTCTAGGGTTTAGGGCGGATGCGTGAAACCACGGCACTGACACGTGGGAAGGATGAAAAATCAATCGACAAAAAAAGACAGGGTTCCAGTTGCAAATATACAATAGTCATCCGGTATCATGGATCCCTGAATAGACTGATTAGAGACCCGAATTGAGTTTAGGTACAACAATGACACACTTTAAAAGTTTATGGACCGGGATGACACAATATAGAAAGTTTATGGACCGGAGTTACATTTTACTCAAATAGATTTATACTAGAAAACCTCGTGGCGTTGCCGCGGATGGCCAATGGTGGGCCCTGTTTTTTTATTTTTAAGTTCAATTATATTGTACTTTCGTTGCATGTGTAGGTAAATTTCATGTTTTGATCCTTGTTGCTTTCGCGTGTGGCATGTTTTTTCATGAATTCTTCTCGTTTTCGTGTTGTCTGTTGTGGGAGAAGATTATTTTAATTTTGTGTCACTTAGAGAAATTGTATTTGAGGAGCACAGTGGTTATTAATTTGGGCTCACGTAGGAAATATTGTGCTGAACAGAAAAGCAAGTGAACTCTAATTACCATAATTGATGCATCTGATTCACGTTGTGTGATCCATGTGCTTATGTTGTAGCCCATTCTTTTTTTTTCTCATATATAATTATCAGCCGTTGTCATGTTTTTGGAATACTTTACATTTGGAACTTGTAAAATGAAAGTAATATGGTTATGAGAGTAATCATGGAATGAATTTTGGTGCACCTAATGGATAGTTCCAGGGATAAGGGAATTAAACTATTGATTGATGTGTTTCGCGTTTTTTTTTGCAAAAATAGGATAATAATCAGGGTGTTTTATGCAATTCTTTTTACGAAGTAATTTTTAGATGGAATTTCTTTCTTTGTCAAGGGTTTGTTTGCAAAAGTTATTGAACTTATCTTTTACTAGTCCGGTATTCCCTTACCTCCCTTCCTCCCCTTTTCAGCTGCGCACAGCTCCTCAGAGCCCAAAGCCTGGGTCGCCGGCTGCCTATTGTGGCTGCCTTCTTGCTGGCCTGGGGTGCGCCAGGCTGGTTGTGGCTGCCGCGCCGGTCGCTTGGGGAGCGTCGGCCGTGTGGGGTGCGCCGGCCGCGCCGACTGGGTGCGCGAGGTGGTGGCCCAGGAGGTGGCGCGGCGGTGGCCCGTGGGCGACGTGGTGTGGCTTAGGTCCGCGAGGCCGCAACATCTCCTACGCAGCGGTTTTCCTGGCCGGGAGCTGCGTGTGACGTGGACACTGTTAACGGATAGCTTAACCGCCGGATACTGGATAGACTCCAGCTTGCGCACGACGCGGACGCCGGGACCGCGCGGACGCCGCGGACGACGCGCTCGCCGGGCACGATCCGTGGCCCCGCGCCCGCGCGGCTCGCGCGTACGACGCGCTCGCCCAACGCTCCCGCAATCCAAGCCCTGGCGGTTTGCCCCGTAGGGGCTTTGTACTCTATATATGTAACACTCCATTGATCAATGAAAGGCTGAGGGATTGATCTCCATTGCTTCTTCTTCTCTGAACTTTCTGCTTCTACATGGTATCAGTGACCCTACGATCTGACCTCGAGAATCCTTTTGCCTCCTCCTTTGCTTCCGCCGTAGCTTCTCCTACTCCCTCTGCCATGGCCCATTCGCCCGCCCACTCCGCCTCCTCGTCCTCTTCCTCGGACGATGGCGTGCCAAATGCTGTTATCCCACCTGCTCCCACCACTGTGATCCAACAGCTCAACATCCGGAACCATGTTCCGATTGTTCTTGATCTCAATGGGCCGAACTACTCCCAGTGGCGGTGTTTCTTCGATTCCGTTCTTGGCAAGTTCGGTCTCGGGCCGCATGTCTTCTCTCCGCCACCGCTGGCTGATCGTGACGCAGACTGGCAGCTGAACGACCACGCCGTCGTCAATTGGCTCTACACCACCATCGCCAAGAGCGTCTTCGACAATGTCTACAAGCCGGACTCCTCGGCCTTCACTGTCTGGACTGCCATCGAGGGCCTGTTCCGTGACAACGAGATGGAGCGAGCGGTGTACCTGGAGGCCGAGCTCCACACCCTGCAGCAAGGCGAGTTGAGCATCAACGACTACTGCACCAAGCTCAAGACTCTCGCCGACGGACTCCGCGACGTCGGCCTGCCGGTCTCTGAACCGAGCCAGGTGCTTAACCTCCTCCGTGGCCTCAATCCCAAATACCGCCACCTGAAACCCACCATCAAGGCTTCCCCCAGCCCCGCAACGAGCGCCACGTCTCCGTCCTCACCCATGCAAACGACCACGTTGCATGCGCCGCCCTCGCCTACACCTGCCACGCCTCCTCCCAGCTCACCAGCCGCGCATTCGCCAGCGTCCCATCAGCAGCACCAGGCAGCACGCGCGCCACCACAGCCTTCCCAGATCCTGCAGCCACGCCACAGCATGATCACACGCGCCAAGGCTGGCATCTTCCAACCTAACTGCAAGTATGCTCTGGCTACTGCAGCTGCGCCCACACCGATTCCCCACTCCGTGCGTGCCGCGCTGAAAGAACCCAACTGGGTGGCTGCCATGTCCGACGAGTTCGACACGCTCCAACGCAACAAGACCTGGACCTTGGTCGATCGTCCTCCGGGCGCCAAGGTAATCGCCGGCAAGTGGGTTTTCACCCACAAGTACGGTGCCAACGGCGCGCTCGACCGGTACAAGGCCCGGTGGGTTGTCCGGGGTGATCTTCAGCGAGCCGGCGTGGATTTCGGCGAGACCTTCACGCCAGTGGTCAAACCAGCTACCATTCGCACCGTCCTCACGCTCATTGCCTCCAGGCAGTGGCCGGCGCACCAACTCGACGTATCAAACGCCTTCCTTCATGGCCATCTCCAAGAGCGGGTATATTGTCAGCAACCCGCCGGCTTCGTTGATCCGGATAGACCCGATGCCGTATGTCTGCTACCCGCTCCCTCTATGGATTACGACAGGTGCCACGGGCATGGTTCACAAGGTTCATGGAGTACGCCACCTCGATTGGCTTCACGCAAAGCCGATCTGACTCGTCGCTGTTCACCTTGCACACGGCGGCCGGGACGGCGTTCTTGCTATTGTATGTCGACGACATGGTGCTCTCTGCTTCCAGCCAAGGCCTCCTGCACGACATCATCAACAAGCTTCGGTCAGCCTTCGCCATAAAAGACATGGGGCCCCTACAGTTCTTCCTCGGCATCGATGTCAAGAGATCGAGCGATGGCTTCTTCCTCTCCCAAGGGAACTACATCGACGACCTCCTGCAGCGGGCCGGTATGGCAAACTGCAAAGCGGCTAGTACACCAGCTGACACGAAGCCTAAGGCATCTGCGGAGGAAGGAACGTTGCTCGCCGACGGAACGTTCTACAGGAGCATGGCCGGCGCTCTGCAATACCTCACCCTCACACACCCCGACATCGCCTTCGCGGTTCAGCAAGTGTGCTTGCATATGCACGCTCCCAGGGATGTCCACCTCGCCATGCTCAAGAGGATTTTGCGCTACGTCAAGGGAACACCGCGCATGGGCATTCTCCTACGCGCCACGGCGTCGCCAACACTGACGGCGTACACGGACGCCGACTGGGCCGGCTGTCCCGACACCAGGCGTTCGACATCTGGTTTCTGTGTCTTCCTTGGTGACTCCCTTGTGTCCTGGTCCTCTAAACGACAGACGACTGTGTCACGATCAAGCGCCGAGGCGGAATACCGGGGGGTGGCAAACACGGTGGCGGAGTGTTCGTGGCTGCGCAACTTGCTCGGCGAGCTCAACTGCAAGATCGACAAGGCGACCATGGTGTTCTGCGACAACGTGTCCACGGTGTACATGTCCCGCAACCCGGTTCACCACAAGCGCACTAAACACATCGAGCTTGACATACACTTCGTTCGTGAGAAGGTCGCGCTCGGGGAAGTACGTGTTGCTCATATTCCAACGACGCAGCATCTAGCGGATATCTTCACGAAGGGTTTGCCGACGGCCGTGTACAACGACTTCAGACGCAGTCTCTGCATCGAGTACGGCGACGCTGCGTCTGCGGGGGGTGTTAACGGATAGCTTAACCGCCGGGTACTGGATAGACTCCAGCTCGCGCACGACGCGAACGCCGGGACCGCGCGCACGCCGCGGACGACGCGCTCGCCGGGCACGATCCGTGGCCCCGCGCCCGCGCGGCTCGTGCGTACGACGCGCTCGCCCAACGCTCCCGCAATCCAAGCCCTGGCGGTTTGCCCCGTAGGGGCTTTGTACTCTATATATGTAACACTCCATTGATCAATGAAAGGCTGAGGGATTGATCTCCATTGCTTCTTCTTCTCTGAACTTTCTGCTTCTACAGACACGCTCCCAGACAGGTAAAGATGGGAGGAGAGTCGTCAACTAGGCCGCGAAATAAGCTAAGACCTTGGGCCTGGCCTGCGTCCCCAGCTTACGCCAACCGTAGAGAAGAAGATGTGGGCCGAAGAATCAAGAACTGTTCGTTCGTTCATATCCAGTCCAACCATGAAGTTTGTATTTTGATTAGATGTCTGTTTCAGGCAGCATCAAAACGATGTGAAGGACATGAGTTGCAGTATCAAATTATGACGTGCGCAGAAATGCTTTTCACGAGAGTTGGCAGTAGTCATTGCATAATGTATTTCAGTATCGTTCATGTTATTTTAATATTCAGGTACCAAGGCACAACTGTAGGATTGGATGGAGCTCAGTAAGTCAAAGAAAATGAGCTATTTAGTTATTTATTGCTAGGGCACAGTAATTCTTGCTATTCATGTAATGGACGACAAGAAAATAGAGTGAAATTTTGCAGAAAGTATCTCATGTTCCGTTGAATTCAAGATCATAACGCTGCTCCAGTTCTAATAACTTGAGCACATACAACTATGACCGCCAACTTAGGACTGGAATAACAAAAGATACATACATCTTAAGAGATGCTTTTGGTGTTACATATATAATTATCTTGTACGGCACTCATGCTCATTTCTATTCGTGCAAATTCATCACCATTATTCTGTGGCTCGGAGATCTAGCACCCAGCTACTTCAGATCATAGTGTTCTGGTACTGCTAGGAATGGCTTAAAGGTCATCACGAGCCCAATACATTGGACAACGTTGAGAACAAAAAACAACATGTGATCCCCTGCATGATCAATGGAACAAATCTTCTGTCAGGATTTGCTGAAAGAAGAAACCATACCATACAATTTTACATTTATTATAAGTACCTGGAAAGAAGGCAGCATGTTGGCGCTTTTGGGTCCATGAGAATCTACATTCAGAAAAATTGCACATGATTTCTGTTAAATATAATGCATGACCAAATGCATCTGAACCTGATACAAACTCTTGTGGTATTAGGGGAAAAAAGGAACTGTCTCACTTAAAGATGACGTGTGGTACATAATATTTTATCCTGTAGTTGTATCTATCCGTCGTCAACTTATTATTTTTGTTGAGCAAAACACCGTGGAGGAAAGCCCCCCGGCAACAAAAATATATTAAAAACAGGGGCCACACAGGTCATTAGCAAATCCGCCGTCAACTTATTATTAGCATTCTTATATTAATTGGCATGAATAATATAATATTTTCAGGTCATGGATTTGCTAGGATTACAGGAGGCCACACATTCATTAAGGTACTTTTTAACTGTGAAGCTTAATCTTTCTTGTGCAATATATATATATATATATTTCAAACATTAGATGGTCTTCAAAGGAATTTGGATATGCTAATGATGACAGATACTCACAAAGCGCCTGCTCCAGCAGGACCAATAGCCTTGAAGAAGGACATTGCGGTTGCTGCTATGCCATTTGCGGCGCCTCTTTGACTTTGTGGCTGTTTTTGCACATAATTAAACTAGCTGAATATGTAGCATTTCAAATAACTCAGCTAATAAGTAAATTAATTGAATTGATACTTGCCACGGCATAGTTCTGCAGAAGTGAAGTGCCTGTCAGGATAGTTATCTGATCACGTTTGTCAAATGTGTAAAGTTAGCATGGAGGATGACATACTAACGAAAGAGTACAAATATATATATTTTTCATGATAATTTCCAAGATAACTTTCTGGCAATTCATGGAGGATACGATGCATTATATTGAGGGCACATGTAAAATTTAAAATGAAAATATTTAGTTAAAGACTGAATTATAATTAGTTCAAGAAAATATTTTCCCCATAACAGGCCTAATATTGAGATATTTAATAATGTTTATGGGGCTTTATATCATACCCCTTTTGATTTTTCATGTTGTATATAATATTATCCATTGTATGGGGACTAGAAATAATATTAGTATTTTTCTTCTTCATTTATTTGCATTAAAGGTCATTACATAATACTGAATAGAGGAAGAGGTCTGAATACTTACACCGAGAACACCTTTCACAATTGTAGCAAAATAAAGAGCAAGTCCAAGCCTATACCCTGATAGGTGTGTCATGAAAGGAAACGCAGCAAGAAGTGGTATGGATAGGGCCTTCAGAGAGTGAAAGTAAATAGTTAATGGATATGAGAACTATACATTTTTGTTTTACTGCAGGTAAGTTACTCACAGATGAAGCACGGCATGAATTGACAGATCCCAGAAATTTGTGGACTGGTCTGTAGATGAATAGTTGATACACCATAAGTCCAGCACCTAGAATTGAATGTGAATTGTTCCAAAAAAAAAGAATTTAATGTCAATTAATATCCAAGGTTTAACAGAATTATAGTAACTAACCTCTGATACCAGGTATGGTGTGGTGTGTTTGATGGTCTAGTATAGCATATGAGTGGTTGTATACTATCTAGTAGCATGGTTAACAAAAAAAATGTTTTCCTTTTTTCCCTCACAGGGTGTTCCCGAATTTCATTACAATTTTTATTGACATTAATATAAATGGAACATTTATCAGCATTTTACAAATGGTTGTAATGCAAACAGTTAGTGTCATTGTTATACCAGAAACTGCAAGAAGTTGGCCAACTTCTTTAGATGAAAAGCTTAGTCCGCCGTATTTCCTGTCACTTATGGTCCACAATGAAAGTATCTGATATAAAAATGTAACAAAAATTAAAAAGGTTGTTCCATAATACTGATGTTGTGATTAATTCAATTCATGGATTAGTTTGAGAAGAAAGGAACTATATTTAAAGATTACCTCACTGTATGCTGTGTCGTGAAGTGTGAAAATACAGTATGCAATGATAGAAGACATCAATGGCCAATTCTTATATAAACTTTTGTTCCCATGTGTATCTGCTGTCTGTGGAGTTCTTGGATCACCGGACATTTCTATCTCGTTGCTGCCTATGTTTTTGTGGTTATGAAGTGTCTCCTAGCAATAAATATAAAAAACCACAATTTCTTGTTCATGATTAACTGCATTGGTTATGTAACAATATAGCCTGAGATCAACTAGCTAGGAAAAAATAGTATAGTCATCTTTTTTTTTCTTTTGTTTTTTTTTTTGCTTTTGTGTTTCCTTATCAGAATGTACAAAACAGTAAGGACATGCCCCACTGACAGATTCATTTAAGGAAAAGTTCTTTTATTTGATCCTCTCATATTTTAGGATATGCTCTTTGTACAAGCCTCCTCCAAATTTTATTTTAAACATTTAAGGTTCATCTTTGGCTCCAAACGAATACCGTACCCCTTCTAAGATCCAACCATATCGACAACAAGATTATCATCTGATCCCGTAGTTCTACTATTGTTGACTAATATATGGGTCTTAATGAAGTGATTGGTTTAGAAACAACCAGAAAGCTATGTCATCACCAAGTTATTGAGCGACCAGGAAGGGTCATTTTTCTTTAAACTTTTATATGAGTATTACAACATGTATCACATACCGGTAACCATATGCAGCTTACTAGAACCACAGCGGCGAACAGTGAAATACAAAGGCATGGCAAGAGATATGGGAACCTAATAAAATGCAAATACAGTTAGTTTCAATAATTTATATAGCTCGAATTTTTCTAGTATATATTGATCTCATTAGTTACGTACACAGAAGGTATACCTCCCAAAAATTGATGTATCAGAGAATATGTTTGGATACTGCTGTGCAGGCTGACACACGAGAGAGAGAGAGAGAGAGAGAGAGAGAGAGAGAGAGAGAAAAAAACTTCAGAATATTGTTGCATTATTGTAAAAAGAATCAAAATCTTCATCTTAAAAAGGGAAAAATAAAATAAACACTATGATAATACCCGCGCCAAGTAGCCTCCAATGGATGGACCCACAACAAGACCTATGCCCCAAGCAGTGCTTACCTGTGTTCAGTTACCAAGGTTAAATAGAGCCATAATCATGAACAGAACTAGTTTTTTTTTTCTGATACATAAAATGTATAATGAAAGTATGGGGTTTATTTTTATTTACAACTGATAGCCCTAGAGCATGGTGTTCGGGACGGCAAATCTCAATTGAGTAAGCCTGCAAATAATGAGCCACAACACACATATTCATATAAGCATGTCGTCAACATAAATGGTGCCTGATCATATATTCATCCTCAAATACCTTTATTGGTGCAAGCATGCCATTGAGAGCACCAAGAACCAATCTTGTGGTAATTGCCATCCAATACTTTGTACTTAGTCCAAATAAAGTGTTAAATATAACCCTAAAATAGCATTATTACGAGGCTTATGAAAGTTTTCATATGTAAATTGGAGTGCATTAGGATAATTTCTAGAACAAGAAGATTTTGCTCACACTGAGAGGACAGAAAATACAATGATCGGTTTTCTCCCGATACGATCAGCGACTACACCCCAGAAGAGCGAGGACAAAAATCTACCAACAAAGTATGATGCACCTGTGCAACATAAACAGCATCATCATATATGCTTCAAACTGTGTGTCAGTATATTTTATAAAAGAATGGTATATAAAACTACATTATTTAAATGACCAGGAATACTCTCTCACCAAGAAAACCAGCATACAATCCAATATCTTGTTCCTTTTTTGCCACATGCAGATCTTCGATCTATCACCAGGGGAGAGAAGGCAAACTTGAATTGTATATGCAAATGTCTGCTCCAATATGCAAAATATGCAAGAAGCATGACTAGCAATTCTTTTGTTTATTTGTGCTTGCTCCTATTCTATTCTTTCGGGAGAAGAACATGCATGTGCACTTGAACACCTCACGCGGTGGACTTGTAGTTGTAGGGCATGCTTCTTTTGCTGGTTTGTGATGTTTTTCTTATTCAGGTGTATTCTCGAAAAGAAGCTGCATGTACACCCTGATTGCTGCATCTATATATATATGGTTGTTGTGATCGTGTATATATTCAAATCGAAATGATTGTTCCAGCAAGTGCTCACTCGATTGTCTGAACTTTCACGTGCACTAATATCTTGATTAAATTCTGTGCTGATAAGTACAAGAGGAAGAGGGTAGCGAGGCATGCACTCGACTAACCTAATTCTCATAATTATGAATAAGTTAAAGCTGCACTTTATTAAAAGCTGTTTAAATTGAAGTGAGATGAACCTACCATGTAGTATAAGAAGGGAAACAAAGATGATATCGGTAAAGCTGAAAAGGACATATTGTCAATGTCAGGAAATGAAACATCAGTCATATTGAGTAATATTAATTACCCACAGAGTAGTTCTAAGCAGCTAGAACAATGTTGGTCGTACCCGAGGCAATGTTGGTGATGGCAACGAAGAACAACTCCTTGTAGGGAATTGCCTTGCTGCTCTCCTTCCTCCGCTCTATGGCGCAGCCGGGGCAGCCGTCGACGTACAGCGACGTCGCCGGCGGCGTCGGGGGCGCCTCCTCACCCATTCAAATAGGCCGGTACGTATTGGCTCGATCGATCACACTAGCGATGCAAGGAGACCAGGGCTTGCACTCGATTTGGTTCACTACGCACACACGCTTAATTAGCTTAATTGTGAGGATATATGGATGGAGATGCGTGTAGTGGCAACTGAGAGATTATATAGGAGATCGATCAGAGTCCATGCTGATGACTGTAATGATGTACTCTGCCAGCAGGTGCGATGGAGACGATAGATCACTGTTGTTAGTCATCAGCTAATGCATGTTGTAAAAAAAAAGCTGTGCATATCATGTTCTAGGACTAGCTGGGTCTGTACGTCTCTGTACCGTGTGCATGCCACCTTGCAGGCGTGCGTACGCCAATGAGCAGCATGCAACGAGCTTGCCTCGGCCGGCCAGCCCGTGTAAGCTGTAGGTAAGTACCAGGTGATACCTCACGCGTTGTTGCGGGAATTTTTTAAACAAAATTTTAATATGAAATGTGAAAATAGAAATACCAAAATGATTGCATGACAACATTTTTTAAACAACATTAAACATGAAAGCATGTTAATTTTGTTGAGAGAGAGTAATTTTTAAATGATTGATCCTACGTGTATTTCTATTGCGGGAATAATTTTGTGTTGTGATACTCAAAAGGACATGTTATTAGTCACATAAAATCAGTTGAAGACACATACATAGATGGTCCAGTGGATGGTGACATAGTGTATAGTGGGTTATGACGTGGAATGTTTGCATGTTGGGAGAAATAGAGCAATGACCCTTAGTGAGGTGCTTCTATATAGATATAAATAGATGATTACTATATTTTGTCCCTCTGACAAATCACAGCACGAATTCTGATTTCATCTTTTCATGTGATGCACAATGACAGCAGACTGAGGCCACACATATTTTTTTTATGTACCGAGCGAATTAATAAATGTCAAATATTGTTTGGCTATGGTACATACACATAACACACATGTGAGGAAGAAGCTGCAAGATGCCATCTGCACACATGTTTGTATACGTCCACGGTTGTTAGTTTTGGTTGGTTGTGGGCACGCGAGTATCCGAGTTACGAGAGGTCGTCAATTATCATATGGTTAAGATGCGTGTCAGCGCTGATGGGTGCTGTCAGCAGAGACACGGACTACCTGCAGCTAGAGTCAACGTAGTACGTAAGATATAGCTGCTAGCTGCAGGTTCATTCCGTGCAAGATCCGTCTGCATGAGACAACATGAAATGTGCCGTCGATCCATCCATATCATCATCCAGGAGTAGCTACCAACAACCTATGTGTGTCGTCACTGTGTGCGTGCAGTAAGCATCATATATGAATGAGACACTATTTGACTTTTCATTGGACGGCCGGGACACTAACACTAACTCTCTAGAACATCTAGACAAAGTTTAATTTGTTAGCCCGTAACAGATTGTTGTACCTCTGTCGGATTTCAGCGTGGTCTCTGGTCTCGAACCGGTCGTCATGGCTACCTCAGTGGAGGATCAACAGTAATAAAAAAATATATCTTACTATTTGTAATTGGAGAAATCTCCTCCGGCGAGACGTGCTAAAAAAAACCCTACAAAATCTTGCAAAATTCAGAATAACTGTCTATCAATTCAGTAGACTAATGATCACTGGTAATAGTAGATATTAGATCTATTATGTTTTCAAAAACAATTATCCACATCTGTCGTCCTAGAAATAGTCTAAAGTTACTCACCTTTGCCGTTATGAAAAATAGCCACATAATTTTTTATCTAATAAATTACCCGTAAGTGCTATTATTAAAAAAAACTAAAGTGCCCCCCTAAGTCTACATCTATTATTACTACAAAAAGAAAACCCAAAATACATCGGTATATTATTCTAAATTACCTACTTCTGCATGCTATTGTTTATATAGAAAATAGTACCTTAAGGTGTACATGTATGATGTATATCACCATATAGACCATGTCTACATATATGCAGGAAGCAATGAGAATGCAACTACAAACAAAGCTCAAATTAACTAAGTATATATTCAATTTTGATACATAACAACATATAGAGATACAATGCGAAGTTTAAAAAATATATTAATGCGGATGAAAAGGTGTATGTGTAGAGAGTAATTGGTAATCAAAATATATAACAACTGAATAAAAGATACAATTAAGTTAGTGGCGGGGCATTGCGAGGATCGGTCGGAGGAGGAGCAGGTCGTCAAAGCCGAAAGGTGCGTGCGTAGAAGCAGAGGCCTCTGGTCCAGTAGTGTCTTATGGAATGGCATAACAAAACAGAGGTAGTACGGTCTCAAAACAAAGACAGAGGTACCATTTCAGAGTGCAGCGAAGGGGTTGGACGGCCGTCGATATATACAGTAGCGCGCAATGAAAGGGCCGCAACCGCAACCATACACTGCACGTGCAAAGTTACAAAGCAGGGGACAGACATCATCGCTAACGCGTGAGGGCGTGGAATATTTACCAGACACGCAAAGATCGAGCATCGAATAATCCAACACTTTTCTTTTTGTCTTTGCGCCTTTTCCCCCTTTCGTCTTTGATTTTTTTTTAAAAAAAAATTTGGACTGCGTGTAACACTAGTGTTTGGTTCGTCCAATTAGCTCGGGGAACCGATCGCGCTGCAAACTGATGACGTTGTTTTGCGTTTGGTGCAAGTATTCGGTGAAGCGCTGCGGTGGAATCGGGTACTCCTTCCTGATCGGCGGATGCCCGGCCATCGTCCCTAGAACCCGCGCCGTGTTCGTCGAGTGGTGGCGTCGGCGGCGCGCCTACACAGCTTTATCTGCGACGCCTGCATCTCGCCTCCGACGATGAGAGCCTCTGTAGCCAACATAATCTCATATGTCATTTGTTTGAGTTTGTTTTTGTTGATTAATGACAACATGATCAATGGGACTAACCACATTGTCTAGCATGTCTTTGTAGATATTTCTAGATCCCAAGGATGTAAGAATACCACATGCCAAAATGAGAAGATAGTATATTTTTCAAGGGTCAAAACCGTAAAAGAAAAGGAAGGAAAAAAAACACTGTCGGATGAATCGACGGTACCTAGAAGCAAGCGTCAGTGCAAGCATTATAGCATTTGGTACACTGTGTGAAGACCAAGTTCAACAAGCACCGTCGGATGAACCGACGGTCCATATTCTAGTTGCACCGGATGATTGTCAGAGACAAGACAGAAGCGTCGGATGAACCGACGGTCCATTGGTGGGCACCGTCGGTCTATCCGATGAGTCATGGAATCAAGACAGAGAGCAGCAGGTTGCACAGGCTTAAGCACCGGATGAACCGACGGTCAAAGGGAGTCTAGCAGCGGTTCATCCGATAGCCACGAAGAAGCTAACACTAAGATTTTGGCAAGGAACCCTTCAGCACCGGATGAACCGACGGTGCGTCGGTTGAAGCGTCAGATGATTTGTGTCAACGGTCATGTGCGGTGGAAGGCAATGGCTAGTAGCACCGGATGAACCGACGCCCGGAAAAAGCACTGCGTCGGATCATTCAATGGTACTACTTTCAGCAGCTTTTAGCCAACGGCTAGTTTGATGCCTTGGGCTATTTATACCCCTTCTACCCCGCCATTTGAGGTTGCTGGATAGTGCTGGATTGTGTGGAAGTGCAGAGGAGTGTGAGACACATACAAGATCATATCCAAGCCATACAAGTGCTAAATTGCTCACCATAGACTTGCACATGCTTTGTGTGTGTGTTTAGTGCTAGGCTTAGCTTAGAGCTGAGTGAGTGCAAGGTGTGTCTATCTTGTGAGGTGATTCTTGAGTGAATCAAGTTGTACAAGGTGCGCTGGAAGCCTTGGGGCCTAAGTGGCTCACCGGCAATCGTCTTCGACCCTCCGGCTTGGTGTGGAGTGGCGAGGACACTTTGTGCGGGGGACGTGGAGACCCCATTCCTTGGTGGAGAAGCTCCTTAGTGGAGGCGGCATCAAGGTGACCAAGGAAGCTTGACGAGTGCCTTCGTGGCGAGCCATAGTGGCTAGTCAAGTGGTGCTCTTGGGAGAGACTTGGTGACCGGGAAGCAATACTCTTGTGTGGAGTGCTTCAACAACGTGGACAAGGGGTGGCTAAGTGCCTACCGATACCACGGGATAAATCGCGTGTCAAGAGTTTGTTTCCTCTCATCTCTCTTTACGTTTCCACTTTACTCTCTTGCAATCCTTGGTTGCCTTTACTTTCCCAGAGTAGTATCATGCTAGGATTTGCTATAGGTTGCAAAACTTATTTTGGGATGAGGGTTTCACACTAGATCAACCATAGATTGCACATCTAGGTAGAAGTGATCTAGTTTACTTTATGCAAAGTAGTGGAAGCCATAAGATAAGTTTTTAAGTTGCCTAATTCACCCCCTCCCCCTCTTAGGTTATGAGCATCCGATTCCTTACAAGTGGTATTAGAGCCGGGACTCACTTCCTTCACAAGGAAACGCCAATTCGATTGGTAATTTGTGAAAACCAGCTCATTGGAACGGTTAGGCTTCACCGCCTAGTGAGTTGCTCTATAGAGGAATGAAAGGGGTGGATACCTTATGTTTGGCTCCACATTTTGATGGCACGGGCTATCCTCGTTGAAAGGTTCTCATGGAAGCTTATCTCCAAGCAAAAGACATTGATGTTTGGAGAGTCACCAACGGGGGTGTGAAAAATGGTACTAAGAAGGAAAAATAATTTGATGTGATTTCTAAGAGTATCATTTTATCCTCTCTAGATGTAGGTGTTTTCAATAGAGTTTTTACTTGTGAAAATGCTCATGAGCTATGGAAAACCATCAATGAGCAAAATGAGGGTTCAAAAGAAGTAGCTAATGAACGCTACGGTTGCCTCATTGAGGAATTCAATAACTTTAAGTAACTTGAAAATGAAAATGTCGAATCTATGTACTCACGTCTAAATGTTCTTGTCAATGAGATTAATGCTTTAGGTGTGAAGAACATCACGGACTTGAACATCCACCGCAAGATCCTACAAAGTCTCCGGAAGCCCGACTATGACTTGGTGAAAGCCATCATCTATGAGAAGAAGCTCGAAGAATTGAAACCATCTCAAATCTTGAACAAGATCATGACACATGAGCTTCAAATCATACCCAAGTCCAAGAAGGCGCCCCAAGAAAAGCCCAAAGAACCATCTTCTCTAACCACAAGCTATGCTCTTTCAAGCCAACAAGAGAAGGAGATGAGAAGAATGACATTCCATGGAAGCTCAAGTGAAGATGATGATGAGTATGACGATGAAGGCTCCTCAAGTGATGAAGATGCCGAGTCAATGATTGCCATGTACGTGAAGAAGATCTTCAAGTACGTGAAGAAAATCAACATGTACGGCTACAACGTCCACTTGAGAGAAGGACGTCACCATCAATACATCAAGTTCACCAAAATCAAGCACAAGACGAAGAAGAAGGTGGTCAAGGAGAGGAAGCCAAAGCAAGAAGCACTTGTCACCGTTCGTGAGTGGACAAGTGGTGCAAAATCAAGTTCTTGTAGCTCAAGTGATGAATCAAGAAAGAACTTCACCACCCGCTTCATGCAAGGTCCCTTATCATTATCACACATGTGCCTTATGGCCCAAGGTATAGAAAGTGATGTAAGTGATGATGAATCTGACACCACCTCTCCCGATGATCTTGTTGAGCTAGTCCATGAGCAAAAAGGAATGCTTAAGAAACAAGCTAATGAAATTAAAAAACTCAATACTCTCAATGAACTTAGTGCAACCCTTGCTACAAACTATGAATATTTGTTGTGCAAATTCAATTTGCTTAGCAAGGAATGTGATGAGCTAAAATCTAAACTTGAGAGCATTGAGACTAAAACAAGTGATTCCTTTGAGCTTGATGAATCATCTATCCCTTGTGCAATTCCGATCTCCATGGTAGATGCTTCAACTTCTTGCATTGATTTAATTGATGAATCTAGCTCACAATCTTATAATGAGAATGTTGTTGTAGAAACATGTGATAATCTCATAGGCAAGAAGAATGATGAGCTCAAGCAAGAAGTGGAATGGCTTCGAGAGAAGTTGGTTAGCTTGATGGGCAAGGGCAAGAACAATGAGGAATAAGTGAAAGTCTATCAAGATATGAAGAGCAACGTCCAACCTTCTCAAGATAACTGTGATCCTATGGTGAAGAAACTTGAGAAGGGTGCAACCGTGACTTACTACAAGTGTCATGGAGAAGGGCACAAGTTGTACAAATGCCCTCAATTTGTCAAGAAGATGGACAAGGGCGAGAAGAAGAAGTTAAACCCCACCATCAAGAGCTTCCTTATCTACACCAAGTCCAACCACAAGAATAAGAACAAGAGAAACACCTACGTCATCAAGAAGAAGGCTAGTGGCAAGGTGGTTGCACACAAGATTGGGAAGATCAAGAAGGAGCGGGGTTGGAACCAACCCATTTGGGTGCCCAAGGAAGTCATCATCAACATGAAGGGGCCTCAAATGGTGTGGGTTCCTAAGGCCACGTGAAGGCCATGAGACCGGGGACTTGGGAGGCTTGGCACAAAGAGGATGTGAAGATTCAAGTCTAGAAGCCAAGCTTGCAAGATTGGACATGTGTTGCCAAAGTTTTCCGGTTGAGACAAGACAGAAGCGTCGGATGAACCGACGGTCCATTGGTGGGCACCGTCGGTCTATCTGATGAGTCATGGAATCAAGACAGAGAGCAGCAGGTTGCACAGGCTTAAGCACCGGATGAACCGACGGTCAAAGGGAGTCTAGCAGCGGTTCATCTGATAGCCACGAAGAAACTAACAGTAAGGTTTTGACGAGGAACCCTTCAGCACCGGATGAACCGACGGTGCATCGGTTGAAGCGTCGGATAATTTGTGTCAACGGTCATGTGCGGTGGAAGGCAATGGCTAGTAGCACCGGATGAACCGACGCCCGGAAAAAGCATTGCGTCGGATCATCTAATGGTACTACTTTCAGCAGCTTTTAGCCAACGGCTAGTTTGATGCCTTGGACTATTTATACCCCTTCCACCCTGCCATTTGAGGTTGCTGGATAGTGCTGGATTGTGTGAAAGTGCAGATGAGTGTGAGACACATACAAGATCATATCCAAGCCATACAAGTGCTAAATTGCTCACCATAGACTTGCACATGCTTTGTGTGTGTGTTTAGTGCTAGGCTTAGCTTAGAGCTGAGTGAGTGCAAGGTGTGTCTATCTTGTGAGGTGATTCTTGAGTGAATCAAGTTGTACAAGGTGCGCTGGAAGCCTTGGGGCCTAAGTGGCTCACCGGCAATCGTCTTCGACCCTCCGGCTTGGTGTGGAGTGGCGAGGACACTTTGTGCGGGGGACGTGGAGACCCCATTCCTTGGTGGAGAAGCTCCTTAGTGGAGGCGGCATCAAGGTGACCAAGGAAGCTTGACGAGTGCCTTCGTGGCGAGCCATAGTGGCTAGTCAAGTGGTGCTCTTGGGAGAGACTTGGTGACCGGGAAGCAATACTCTTGTGTGGAGTGCTTCAACAACGTGGACTAGGGGTGGCTAAGTACCTACCGATACCACGGGATAAATTGCGTGTCAAGAGTTTGTTTCCTCTCATCTCTCTTTACGTTTCCGCTTTATTCTCTTGCAATCCTTGGTTGCCTTTACTTTCCTAGAGTAGTATCATGCTAGGATTGGCTATAGATTGCAAAACTTATTTTGGGATGGGGGTTTCACACTAGATCAACCATAGATTGCACATCTAGGTAGAAGTGATCTAGTTTACTTTATGCAAAGTAGTGGAAGCCATAAGATAAGTTTTTAAGTTGCCTAACTCAGCCCCTCCCCATCTTAAGCTACGAGCATCTGATTGCTTACAGCCCTCAAAATCTCGATGCCATCTTGCTCTTCGTCCCCGTTGCCCCCACGACCTCCACCCCAGATAATTAATCGCTGCCATGTCCGCGCAGGCGCCCATGGCTCATCTACCACAACCACACCTGAATCGAGAAACGGCAGCAGCCATGGAAATCCGAAGGAGCGCACGGCCATGCCTTTTGTTTTGACTCCGATAGCGAGGCATCTATTCGCGATTGCTCCTGGACTCGGCTTCTCCGCTGGGCTGCTGGCTGGAGATATGGGTCAAACAAGTTCTCAGACCTTCAATCAGAGGGCTTTAGGGACCTATTTGAGCATTGGAGCGGAACAGCAGAAGGAAGCAGTCGCGTCTGAAACGAGCGACACAGCGAGGACGATGATGCAAACCAAACAATCACAACGATTCATTACTACTATTTTTCAGTTCACGACGGTAATGGCACCTTAACGTTCGCGTTTGCATTCTTCGAACCAAACGGCACCAAGTAGAATGGGACACCCTCAAAGCATCAAAGCTAGTTAAATGGTGCCACCTTTAAGAATCTACTCTCTCCGTCTGAAATTAATTAACAATCATTTTGACCTTTCTAAATACACACATTTTGATATGCACATACTCCCTCCGGTTTGGTAAATAAAGTCGTTTAGGATAGCGACACGGTCTCCAAAGTACAATTTTGACTTCTTATTTTTTAAAAAATATTTTTAAAAACTAACATATGTATATTTTCATGAAAGTATTTTGCAAGACAAATCTATTCATGTAGTTTTCACATTTCCAAACTCAACGACCTAAAAGTTATTAATAATTTATATTGCTAATATTTGACTCAAACCTTATCCAAAACGACTGCATTTACCAAACCAGAGGGAGTGGACAACAGCAGATATGCACATATATCTTGAAAAAAAGCCGAAACGAACACATAGCTTTTTTTTTACATGAACTTGTATTAAACTCGATCTCTCCCTCTCGTCTGGCTGTATCATAAGACAACTTAATACTATTAATTAGAGGTTCCTTTTAAAGCTTCCACATGAAGACACCTAGAAATGATACTTTAGAAAAAAATAAAAAAACCTCTAGAAATTCTCTCAAAAAAGGAATCATAATTATTGGATCAATTATATTTAAAAAAATTACCCACCTATAACATTATGAAAAATACTGATTTTTAATGCAAATGCAATAATGTATTAAGATGCATTGTAAGTGAAAAAGGTGAATCTGGATGAAAAATGTATAGTATAATCACCAATAAAAGCCAATCAAAATTTGAGTAGTGTAGGAATATTAAATAAATAAAAGAGTTCCAATAAATAATTTTGATTATTAGTTAGGAAAATTAATTTTAAATGACTATGATTTTAAAATTATTAACTAGTGCACATACAAGGACAATACAAATTCATACATAGATTATATGACCCTTGTGGTACGTATTCGAGGTTGACTGCTACTAGCATCAAGTAGCTAGTCCCTCTGGTTTGGTAAATGAAGTCGTTTAGTACAGCGGCACGGTCTCCGTACAACTTTGACTTCTTACTTTTATAAAAATATTTATTAAAAACTAATATATGTATAGTTTTATGAAAGTATTTTGCAAGACAAATCTATTCATGTAGTTTTCACATTTCTAAACTCAACGACTTAAAAGTTATTCATGATTTATATTCTCAATGTTTGACTCAAATCTTATTCAAAACGACTTTGTTTACCAAACCGGAGGGAGTATTAGGTATTAGGCTATTAGCTATGCTTGGGTGCAGTGCCGTGCTTGAGTGCAGTGCTTTATATACCAGCAGATCGGCACTGCATTCTACGAGGCTGGACAATCAATGCAATATAATGCTGTGACAATCACGAAAGGAGCCGGGGGGCTTGCATCTAAAGGTAGACATGAACACCAGAGAAACACGTGACACTTGGATTATTACGACCATGGACACACTCAAAGGGTAGAAAGAAGCAGAGAGCAAAGTTGTCGTGACTTACTAGTAGAGTATGTGACGTTTTACTTTTTCTCTTTTCTTTTCTTTTACCTTTGCTTTTCCTTCTAGCTTTTTCCTTCCAAACAAACTGGAATCATAACCGTTCATGTACGGAATCATAACCGTTCATGTACTCAGTATAATGTTTGTCGTACCTACTGTCCAATGAAAGATACAATTCTACAGTAATGTACTATGTGAACATTATAAACTCTAGTGTTTTTTTGCCCGGGGGGTGGGGGATATCATTCGCATACACTACTTAACTGACAAGTGAGCTCGATTAGGATTTTGTGTTCCTGCTTCTAACTTAAAGGGAATTTAACCAAGTCAACCATCATTAGCATGGTCAAAACCCTAGTCAACATGGTCAAAACCCCTAATGTCCATGAACCTTTCTAGAACTTTTGCCACGTTCTCCAAATTTCACTTAAATACTTCAAAATCTCCAAATACCAAAGTTGTGCAGTTTTTCATGGGACACAACTTTGCTGTTGAGTGGCATTTCAAATTTGAAGTGGAAATTTGTGAAAAACTTGGTCAACGGCAGAAAACACTGTTTCTAGGCGCCGAGAAAATCTCCAAGTTGCCATTCAATTTATGCAAAATCTGTCGATCAAAACACCTAGGAGCCTTTGTAAAAGTTGTAGAGGGTTGAGAGATCTACAACTTTGGTATTTACAGCTTGGAGCACTTTAGTTGCAAAAAATGGAGAAAAACTCGGTCAACCGAAGCTACTCTGAAATAAAAACACGCCTGGCGCCGGGAACTCGCGCCCGCGCACGACGCCGTCGCGCGCCACGTCGGCCCGCCGCCGTACGCCGTCGTACGCGCACGTCGAGGCACGCCTGTGACCGCCGGTCCGTGCGTAGTGCCGTGAGCCCTGTGCGTGATGCATGCGGGCCCGCTGGTAGGTGCCACGCGACGCGCGTGCACACGCCGGCCGGCCGCCCGAGCGCCGCCATTGGCTCCCCGCCCCGTCGCACGTCGCCACCGCCTCTGCGCCCATACCGCGACCACGCTGTCGACTTGACTCGCGCAAACCGCCTCTCCAGCTCGCCGAGCTGCCTATAAAAGCCCCCGTTCCCTCCGTCGCGTGAGCACAGCACCGCTGCCGTCCGCCATTGCCGCCGCCTCGACGAGCACCTGTCTCTGCTCACTTCCGCAGCCGCTCGACACGCCTAGCCCCTTCCCTAGACCCCACCCGGGCTTCCCGTGTCGCATGTTGTCCCGGTCGTGCTTCTCCCTCGCCGGAGCTCAGCTTGCAGCGGCCGCCGCCTCTGGATATGTTGTTAGGAATGCCATGTGTAGCCTCTGGACCAAAATTTGCACAAAGTTAATGAGTATATCTTTTAATATGATTTATTTTGTATTTATGATGAATCTGCCTTAATGATTTTTGTAGCTAAATAGAAATATATTTTTGTGCCCAACTTCTGAGTATAGTCTTAATCTGGTTAGATTCACCTTTTCTGAATTTATCATGATTTTATAACTATTAGAAATATTTAATCTTGCTTTATGCTTGGTTTTAAATGTAATTGCACAGTTTAAAATCTAGAATAGCCCTTGATCTAATTGTTGGGTGCATAACCTAGTTTTAAGTCAGAGATGATGCGGGAGAAAGTTTGGATCCAGAAGTGGTTTATTTATTTTTATATACATTTATCATATTTGTGGTAGCTAGAAATTGTCATTTTTGGTATATTTAATTTATAGATCAATTAAGTGTGAAATCTTATCCAGTGGCTTTGTATAAGGATAAAGAGCTTAAGAAATGTCACCCACTGTATTTTATGAATTAAATTATGGTTAAAAACATTAGAAGCAAATTAAGCTCCATAATAGGTTTAAATGGGAAAACCCACCACTACCACCCTTAGGTAACCCTATGGATGCGTGTGGAGCATGCTTAGGAGCTTAGGACCACCCTTGCTGTTTGGTGAAATTTGTTTGATTATTTATATAAATGTGTACACAATCACCATCAAAAAGAATAATTAATAAAGCACAACATGTTGTTCCTCTATAGGAAGAGTATGCTGAATATATGATTGTCAAGGTGAATGTGGCCAACCATGCACTCCATGTTTGCCATGTGTTGTGTTGTAATTAATTAAATTAAAACTTCCAATTTGAATCTTGCATATGCATACTCGTGTAGATCTTCCCGACGGTAGCTATACGCTCGTGCCGGAAGGAGGAGACGTGGGAGCTGACGGGGACGTGCACCACGTCGCTGTAGAGCAAGGCCTGGACCGAAGTCCAGAAGGGCCCAAGGCCAACCTTGCCAACAGAGGCAAGCCCCGCATCATTAACTTATGTTTTATTTAAATTTATGCAACTATCTTTGCTATGCTTGTGCATTTACGTTTCAGGAGTTGAATGAAACTCTAGATGCAAGATCCTTAGGTATCTATGCTCTTTTACTAGTATGCTAGGTCGATAGTTGCTATGCTATAGGATGTTGGGGTAAATATTTCGCAACTAACCCCTCCCTTGCATCTTCGGCTCAACGGAGAAGAGCGGGATTCGGTTCGGTCCTTGCCATGGCTATTTCAGGAAATGATCAGGAGTTCGACAAGCGAAGATCAGGTGCAGCTTGACGAGCGAAGATGGGGCGAAGCTCAGGATCTTCGTTCGTGGGGGCGAAGTCCGCACGCAAAGGCACGGCGAGGGAGCCGCCGCGGGGGCGCGTCAAGACGGGACGAAGAGGACACGCGAAGAGGTGCGGTCAAGAGAAGAAGCGCGCGACCTTCGAAGGGATGACCTGTGCGAAGTCTGACGAGGCGCGGCCAAGATGAAGTTCAAAAAGTGCTGAGGCGAAGCGCCAAAGGTCCCTCGAAGGCGAGCAAAGATGAGACCACAAGGAAAGGGTGGGAGAGGCTCAGGCCGAGCAGGAAGACTAGCGAAGATCGGGCTGCCATGAGAGCAGACACGTAGAATGACAGGGTGTAAAGTGAACATCTGTAAAGTGTGTGAGTACGGGCCCTGTGAGGTTACCGAAATACCCCTGAGATGCTTCGCACAATGTGAAAAAGCGATGGCAAACGTTGTAAAGCGTAATTGTAGCGGGCCTATAAAAGGGACCTGATGGTAATAGAATCAGGGCGATTGAAAGGCGGCTGAGTTTCATTACGCTCAGTCGAGTTCGAGTTTTTAATCTTCGGTGTCTCTAGCGTTTTTTCCTTTGCTTAGTTCATTTCGGCTGTTGGCCCCTCTTCGGGGTAGATTCTCATCCCAACAGTTAAGGCGCCCAGCGTGTTCCATCCCAGCAATGCCACCGAAGAAGCCACCAAAGAACCCACAACCACACAGAGCGACCGATGATCCGTCGGAAGTAGAGAGCGAAAACCCTAGAGAGAGACACATACCAGACAACACAAACAGAACAAGGGACTTGGTCCTAAGTCCACATAATCACAAGGGCGGAGAAGATCAAGAACGAGAAGCCGAAGATGTAGCAGAAGGAAACTTTGGTCGACCTAATGGATGCAGGGGTCGAAGATGAGGACATCGCTTCGCTGAGAAGAATCGAAGAAAGACTTGCTGCGAAGATGAGGGAAAGAACAATGCCAGCAAATATCCGAACAAGAGCTCAAGCAGAGGCTGCAATCCTCAGGGCGAAAGAAATACAGAACAAAGATCCAGCACAAGAAAAAGCCAGGTACAACGAGATGTTGCAACAAGTCAAGAAAAAGAGAATGTTACTGTAGCAACTGCAGAAAGACGAAGAACAGCAAGCAATAAGAAGCAAAACACTACAGCTTCAAGGGCAAATGGCACTCCTACAGGCCCAACTGAATTCTCTTCAGCAACAAGAACAGACCCAGCAACCGCGCAAAACGCAAGGGCAAAGCAAAAAATGAAGACCCATTATCATTGATGAAGAAACTTATGAAGATGAAGATGAGAATGATGAAAGCTCCTGGTATTATGACTCAGACGAAGAGGCGTATGTAGAACGTAGGCCACAAAAGAGATACAAAGAAGTGTTCTCGAGCAAGGTGAAACCCGCTTCTCCTCTTTCATTAGAGCTCGAAAAGGCAGAGTGGCCACCGAAGTTCAAGTTACCCGCATCTTTGCCGGAGTACGATGGCGAATCAGACCCAAGACAGTTCCTCCAGAAATACACTGTGGCAATATCTTCGGGTGGGGGAGATGATGTAGCAATGGCAAGAGCTATGATAATGGCCTTAAAAGGCACAGCTCAACAGTGGTACGCTTCGCTACCAAAAGGAAGCATCAGATCATGGGAACAACTTCGGCAGAGAATAGACAACAACTTTCAGGGGTACCAACCTCAAGATCTCACTTCAGGTGATCTTCACCTCATAAAGCAAGGAGATAAAGAGCCACTACAAGAGTAAATCAAGAGGTTTGCCAAAGCTAGAGCCAAAGCACCACATGTGCAAGCCACAACTGTAATTGATGCAGCAATAGATGGTCTCAAGGTAGGACCCTGTGGAGAGTATCTAGACCAAAGAAGACCCAAAACAGAGAAGATATTGTTCGACATAATGCAAGAGTACTGCAAATCAGATAGAGGCAAGCAGCGAAGAATAGATGAGTATAACAAGAGAAAGAACTAGGCGAAGTCTCAAGCAGAATGGGGAAATAGGCCTCACAGCAATCAAGGACCTTCGGCAAGGTCAAAGTTTTACAACAGAAATAATGTAAACAACATTTCAGGAAACAACTCACAAATGGCATCTTCGACAGCCACAGGGCCAAGCAGAGGCCAAGGCTCGGGCAGGGGCCCACCACCTCAATCTGTATGTTCCTTGCATGGAATCAACAAAGGGCACTGGTCCTACGAATGTAGAACTTTGCTCAGGAAGAAGCAGATCGAAGAAGACAAGAAGCAAACAACACAGAGTCAGTCCAAGAGGGTCAATAATACATCTTCAACGGCACCTTCGATGGCTCAGAGTTCAATGCAAAATTGGCAACCATACATCGCACAACCATGCTTCCAATAGATACCATTCACACCACCAGTGTTCAACCCAAACATGATGCAACTACAACAACAAAACACAGCGTCATATCAACCAAAACCAGAGCCCACTCATCTGGTACCTTCGCAAGCCAATCAAAATAGAGATGATGAAGATAGCTACCGAAGAATGAACATAATCAATGCTATAACAGGTGAGTGCAATTCTCCCGAACACTTGATGAAGAGGCAGAAAAAAGAACAACAAAGAGAAGTGAGCCATGTGTGCACAGGAAAGGTCTTCAAAACAGAGTGGTCACATATCCCAATCACTTTCACAGAGGTAGATCTCAAGCTGAAAAGGTACCCTCACGAAGATCCTCTAGTAATCAGAGCAATACTGGGAAAGAACACGAAATACTTGTTGGGCAATGATGTCGGAGGCATCTTGGTAGATAATGGGAGTTCTGCAGACATCATAACTTACGAGTTGTTCAAAAGAATGGAATTCAGAGATGACTAATTGCAGAAAACATCGAAGCCGTTATATGGCTTTGGTAACAAGAAGGTTGAGGCTCTAGGAACAATTGAAATGAATGTAAGTCTCGGAACAGGAGCACTGATGAGAACAGAGATGGTAACCTTCGATGTGGTTGACATCCCATATGCCTACAAAGCTATCTTCGGTAGGGGAATCATAAACAAATTCGCAGCAGTGATACACATGCCATTTTTGTGTATGAAGATACCAACTAGCAACGGGATCCTCACAATATACGGAGATCAGGAAGATGCACACGACAGAGAATACAATGTGGGCAAGAACCAGAAGCCAGTACACGCAGTTGAAATTAGCGAAGAGGCAATAGAAAGTGAAGAAGAAGGCGAGCCTGAAGAGCTCGAAACGAAAAAGAGACTTTGCCAAGATGAAAAGAAGAGAATGCAACCCCACGAACATACAAAGAAGGTGCGTCTTTGCGAAGACGTTCAAGACAAATTAGTCACCATAGCGAAGGGAATGACCGAAGAGGAAGAAAATGCTTTGATCACATGCCTTCGCAACAATCAAGATGTATTCGCTGGAGCAAAAGAGATCTCAAGGGAGTGCCTCGCGAAGTGATAGAGCACGCACTGCGCTTAGATCCAAAAATCCCACCGAAGAGACAAAAGCTCAGAGTCATCTCACCTCAGAAAGAATTAGCAGCACAAAGTGAAGTGGAGAAGTTATTGGACGCTGGGGTCATCAGAGAAATACAGTTCACAACCTGGCTTTCAAACATAGTGATGGTACCTGTCGGGGACAGGCATAGGGGTCCCCTAACTATGGGGGAGATTACCCTTCCTAAAAAATTGACACAAAACCATAAAAACACTCCCCGAGCCGGCCACGGCCCAAACTCGAATAAGGCCCACGGACCGCCGCGGCCTGATGACAGCCACGGCCCAACAGACGATCATCCCCAGCCGCCCTCCAGTCGATCTTCGCCTCGCTCGAGGGCCTGGCACCCCTCGAGCGGATTTTCGTCTCGCTCGAGGGCTTGGCGCCCCTCGAGCCGATCCCCGTCCCGCTCGAGGGTTTGGCGCCCCTCGAGCGGATCTCCGCCTCGCTCGAGGCCAACCCTCGAGCGACAGCACCCCGCTTGTCTCACCCGACAGGGGCATTAAATGCCCTTGCCCGCCGCAGGCGCCATAGTCAAAAGGCAATCCTCCCCCACGTCGCACCGCTGACACCGCTTGGGTTTCTGACCCTGTCACTATGCGGCCAAACCCCGTCACTATGCCGCCATTCCTAGCACCGTGCAGGTACTGCGTGGCCCTGTGCAGACAGGCCAGTGTCATTCCAAACACTGCGCCGCCTACTCCCGTCCTTCTCCCACGGCGAGCCCCTCGAAAGGGCATGGGCGCACCCTCGAAGACGGTACGGGCGGCGACCAAGTGCGCACGCCGGGCGGCGCCGTGGCATGGAACGCATGGAGCACGTCTTCTCCAACATCTTTGGCACTGCACAAGCCATCCCCGGTGCTGTACAGGCCATCCCCGGCGCTGCACAAGCCATCCCCGGTGCTGTACAAGCCATCCCCGGTGCTGTGCGGCCATCCCCGGTGCTGTGCGGCCATCCCCGGCGCTGTGGCGCCCTGCGCCGACGGGACATCACCACGCCGACGCCTGTGCCACCAGGGCTCCCCCCGTAGTGGAATCCCCGAACGGGTGTGGGCGCACCCTCGAATCGACGTACGGACGACGACCAAACACAAACGCCGGTCAAGCCCACCCTCGAAGTCACTCCCAGACAAACACGGGAGTCGCCACGCCACCTGCGGAGGCCGGAGCCCGCCATTAAACCGCCCCAGAGGCAAGAATCCGCGAGGACAACCGTCATGTCAAGGGAACTGTGCGCCAGTACGCCGTCACCTTACGCAGCATTACGTAGCACGCTTGTAAGCTACCTCCCCTTGGTCTATAAAAGGAGGAGGCAGCCGCCTAGCTACGGGCACGGGAAGAGACCGGCACTCACCCGCATATTCGTTCCCCCGATATTGGCACTTCGCCCCGATCATCCTAGCAGGGACTTGGAGGCTTTTCCTGCTCTCCCGCCTTGCTTGTAGCCCCCCTCTACAGGCACCACCGGTGCGAATCAATACAGCGCACACGCGCAATCTGCTGGACGTACGACCCCGCGGTCGGAACCAGGATAAACCCGTGTCCCTGTGTTGCCATTTGCACCGACCATCGAGAGGCTGATCACAGCGTATCTCACTAGTTAGTGTCGAGACTAATCCTAACACCGACAGTTGGCGCGCCAAGTAGGGGTTTCGCGCTGTGATCGACCCCTCACCAGAAGTCTCGATGGTGATTCGCACCGAGATGACGTCCCAGAGGTACGCCATGGGCAGCTCGGACCCTTTCCCTGCCGGATTCGAAATCCGGTCGGGAGCCCGAACTTTCAGGCTACAGGGAACGGCTACCACATGCGCCTTACCAATCGGGATGAACTCCACCCGTGGCGGTCAACCGGCCCGGGCCCGATCCCCGCCACGCCGACGACCGACGTCCCGGCGCCGGAACCCACGACGGCGGTTGCCTCGACGTCTCGACGCCGCAAACGCCCGGGTCAGCGCTCGCGTCAGGCGCGCACGGAGCGGCGCCGGGCAGCACGCGACGCGGCCCGAAGCGACGCACCACCGCCGAGCGACACGACAGCGCACCCTGTGGGGGAACGCGTAGCCACGGGGCCGCAGTTCCCCCACGGGATGCGCAACTCCGCCGCAACATACGCCTCATCCGTCAGCACCGACATGGCCGCATACGAGGATCTCCCGGGCCATCACCTGCTGTCAACCCGGAACCTCATCGCCACCACCAACGACGAGTCGTACCAAGGCTCGGCTAGCGAACTGCCGCCCGCGACCTCGCACGGCTATGCGGAGTGGGACTTCTCCGGCGTACCGGACCCCGTGGTGTTCCGGCGGTTCCTTGACGTCGCGGACTACTGGTTCGGTTGCTCCAACGACTCTAGTGAAGGGAGCTACGATCCCACACGTGAGTGTTTCGTTGTCGTCATCAATGAGCACGCTGACGGCGCAAACGGAGCAGGCGACGGGGACGCGACCTAGCATCCGGAGCCAAACCCGCCACCGGCCCCACCAGCGGGCAATGCGGATATTAATGCGCAGCTGGCCCAGGCGCACGAGCTCGAGGCGAAGCTCGCAGAGGAGTACCGGCAGGTGCGGCTCTTGCGTGCTACCATCGCAGGGGAGGCCTCGACGCGCGGCGAACACGCCCGGGAAGCAGGGAGGCAGGCCCGTGAACGCATCAGCGCCGACTTCAATGTCGACAACCCGCACACGCCACCACGAGCTAGCCAAAAGCTCGTCGCGGTGGCAACACTACTTCGGGCTATGCCCGAGCCATCGACACCCGAGGCGCGCAACCTACGCCGCGAGGCGCAGGCCCTCATCAAGCAGGCGGCCGTGCAGCAAGCTGAGAGCTCCGCATCCCGCATGCGCAACCAGTCCAGTGCGCAAGGCGACGGCGACGCGCAGGACCAGGAGGCATCCGTCCACGCGGACGGCGCGGCGGGACAGCCGGCAAACCGGGGCAGGACGCCTGTCAGGGAGCGGATCCTTGACACGCGCGGCCAGACCCACGACGGCGATGCTCGCAACGTCCTGAACGCCAAGAGGAGGGGCGACGCGGAGGTGCGGACAGCGGCGGGCTACCACCCTCGGCGAGGTGGTCGCTACGACAGTCGGGAGGACCGCTCGCCAACACCGGAACCCCCGGGAACCCGTGTGTTCAGCCGGGAGATCCGTACGGCGAGTTTCCCCCAGCGCTTCTGCCAGCCCACCACCATCACGAAGTACACGGGGGAGACGGACCCTCGAGTCTGGCTCAATGACTACCGCCTGGCTTGCCAGCTGGGCGGCGCCACCAATGACGCGGTGATCATCCGCAACCTGCCGCTGCACCTTGCGGATTCGGCCCGGACATGGCTCGAGCATCTGCCGCCCAGCCAAATCCACGGCTGGGACGACCTAGTTCGCACCTTCGTAGGGAACTTCTAGGGCACGTACGTGTGCCCTGGGAACTCCTGGGACCTGCGGGGGTGCACCTAGAAACCCGGCGAGTCGCTTCGGGACTTCATACGGCGCTTTTCCAAGCGCTGTACCAAGCTCCCGAGCGTTGCTCAGTCGGAAATCGTGTATGCCTTCCTTGAGGGCATGACCTGCCGGGACCTCGTGCGCGAGCTCAGGAGGAGCCCACCAGTTGACTCCAACGAGCTATTCGACATCGCCACCAGCTTCGCTTCTGGAGAAGAGGCAGTGGGGGCGATCTTCGATGGCAAAAAGGGCAAGCGCGTGGATGACGCGCCCGCGAAGGGCAGCAAGTCTAAGGAACCCGCGAAGAAGCAGAAGCGGGGCAAAAAGGGGAAGAAGCCCCCTCGTGATGCACGCGCGTAGGGGCGCGGCGAGGATGACGACGAAGCCCTCGCAGTCGACCCTGCGCATATAGGTCCTCGAGGCCCCCCTCGATGCCCCGGCGTGTTTGACGACATGCTGAAGAAGCCCTGCCCGTACCACAAGACCCCGGTAAACCACACCCTCGAGCAATGTGACATGCTCAAGAAGTACTACAGCCGCGTCGCCGCGAAGAAGGACGAGGCCAAGAAGGATGGGGGTGACGGAGGCGCCGACAGTTTCCCCACAGTGGAAAACGACTTCCTCATCTTCAGAGGGCCGACAGTGGATATGTCCACCAACCGACGCAAGCACGAGCGGCATGAAGTTCTCGCCGCCGAGAAGGCCCCTCCTTCCTTCCTCGACTGGTCGGAGGAGGCCATCACCTTCAGCCGCAAGGACCACCCGAACCGCATCCCCAACCCGGGCCAGTACCCATTGGTCGTTGACCCCATCATCGGCAATTCACGATTCTCCAAGGTGCTGATGGACGGCGGCAGCAGCCTCAACATCCTGTACGCACATACCCTGCGATTGATGGGGATCGGTCTGGATCAGCTGCGGCCCAGCACGACGCCGTTCCATGGTGTTGCGCCAGGCAAGCGCGTCCACCCCCTCGGGCAGATCGATCTTCCGGTCTGGTTCGGCACGCCGGACAATTTCCGCAAGGAGACCCTCACCTTCGAGGTGGTGGGGTTTCGGGGCGCGTACCACGCCATCCTCGGGCGCCCGTGCTACGCCAAGTTCATGACGGTCCCAAACTACACCTACCTCAAGATGAAGGTGCCGGGGCCAAGAGGCGTCATCACCATGGGCTCGTCGATCGAGCACGCATTCGACTGCGATGTCGAGTGCGTCGAGCACGCTGAGGCGCTCGCACTGGACGAGTCGCTCGTCGCGGATATGGAGAAGCTGGCCAACGCGGGCCTCGACTCCCCCACGAAACACGCGGGCAGCTTCGAGGCTGCCGAGGAAACCAAGGAGGTACCCCTCGATGCCGCTGCCCCCGAGGGCAAGGTGTTGAGGGTCAGTTCCACCCTCGACCCGAAATAGGAAGTGGTGCTCGTCGACTTTCTCCGCGCCAATGCAGACATCTTCGCGTGGAGTCCCTCGGACATGCCGGGCATTCCGAGGGAGGTCGCCGAGCACTCCCTTGACATCCTACCTCACTCCAGAGCTGTGCAACAGCGCCTGCGACGCTTTGACGAAAAAAGGCGCCGGGCGATTGGAGTGGAGCTGCGAAGGCTCCTGGAGGCCGGATTCATCAAAGAGGTGTTCCACCCCGAGTGGCTTGCTAACCCCGTATTAGTTAAGAAAAAGAATGGGAAGTGGCGGATGTGTGTAGATTACACCGGGCTAAATAAAGCATGTCCTAAAGTTCCTTTTCCTTTGCCACGAATCGATCAAATTGTGGATTCCACTGCGGGATGCGAGCTCTTGTGTTTCCTTGATGCCTATTCGGGTTACCACCAAATAAAGATGAAGGAGTCCGACCAACTCACGACTTCTTTCATCACGCCGTTCGGCATGTTTTGCTACGTGACGATGCCATTTGGTCTTCGAAATGCTGGGGCTACATACCAGCGATGTATGCAACACATTTTCGGGGATCACATTGGGCGGACCATTGAGGCATACGTAGATGACATTGTCGTCAAAACCAGGAAGGCGGACGACCTGGTTAACGATCTACGTGTTACGCTCGATTGCTTGCGGGCCAACAGGGTCAAGTTGAATCCCGAAAAATGCGTCTTTGGGGTGCCGCGCGGCATGCTGTTGGGTTTCATAGTCTCCCAGCGGGGCATCGAGCCCAACCCCGAGAATGTCTCGGCCCTCGAGCGAATGGGGCCGATTCGGGACCTAAAGGGGGTGCAGAAGGTATTGGGCTGTCTGGCCGCTTTGAGCCGCTTGATCTCACACCTCGGCGAAAAAGGCCTGCCCCTTTACCGACTCCTGAAGAAGCACGAGCGCTTTTCTTGGACCGTCGAGGCCCAGGAAGCCCTTGACAAGCTGAAAACAACACTTGCACACGCGCTGATCCTCACGCCGCCTCAAAACGGCGAACCTCTGTATCTTTACGTCGCAGCAACCACCCAGGTGGTCAGTGCGGTCATCGTGGTGGAGAGAACAGAGGAGGGCTACGCCCTACCAGTCCAAAGGCCGGTATACTACATCAGCGAGGTGCTATCCGAGACCAAAGCGCGGTGCCCCCAAATCCAGAAGCTGCTTTACACGGTGGTACTCGCACGGCGTAAGCTACGGCACTACTTCAAGGCCCACCAGGTCACTGTAGTCTCATCGTTCCCGCTAGGGGAGATAATCCGCAACCCGGATGCCTCAGGTAGAATCGCGAAGTGGTCCGTGGAACTAATGGGGGAAACTCTCACCTACGCGCCGCGCAAGGCGATCAAATCCCAAATTCTCGCGGACTTCGTCGCTGAATGGACAGACACTCAATTGCCCCCATTACAGATCCAAGCCGAGTGTTGGACCCTCTACTTCGACGGGTCGGTAATGAAAACCGGAGCTGGCGCGGGCCTGCTTTTCATTTCGCCCCTCGGAGAGCATATGAGGTACGCGGTGCGCTTGTACTTCCCCATGTCGAACAACATGGCGGAGTACGAAGCACTCCTTTGTGGCCTCCGAATTGCCATCGAGACCGGTATCAAACGCCTCGACGTCAGGGGAGATTCACGGCTTGTGATCGATCAAGTCATGAAGAACGCGAGCTGCCACGACGATAGATGGAAGCATACTGCAACGCCGTGCGTGCACTCGAGGACAAGTTCTATGGCATTGAGCTCAACCACGTCCCCCGCAAGTACAACGAGGAGGCAGACGACCTCGCGAAGATTGCGTCGGGGTGGATCACCGTTCCTCCGAATGTTTTCGCGCGTGATGTCGCCAAACCTTTCGTCGACCTTAGCAAAACCACCTCGAGTCCGGGAGAACCCTCGGGGGCTCCCTCGAATCCGATGGGCGCGGAGCCCATGGATGAGGACCCCTCGAACGAGGCGTTCGTGCTCTCCCTGCTCGAGGGGTATGGGGCTGACGAAGCTGAGGCCATGGAGATCGAGACGCCCCCCCCCCGCGGTGGACTGGCGGAGCAAGTACCTCACCTCGATCGATCGAGGGGAGCTACCCTCGGATCGGACCGAGGCGAGGCGCATCGCCAAAAAGGCCAAATCATTCACCGTGGTCGACGGCGAGCTGTATAAGCGCGCCGCGTCTGGAATCCTACAGCGATGCGTCCCCATCCCCGAGGGCCGCGAGTTGATCCGGGACATCCACGCAGGCGTGTGTGGCCATCACGCGGCGCCGCGCACCCTCGTAGGCAACGCATTCCGCCAGGGCTTCTACTGGCCCACGGCGGTCGCCGACGCCAACGAGGTCGTACGCACCTGCGAGGGGTGCCAGTTCTACGCCCGCAAGACCCACCTCCCGGCTCACGCCCTCCAGACCATACCCATCACATGGCCGTTTGCCGTATGGGGATTGGACATCGTCGGGCCCCTGCGGAAGGCGCCCGGGGGCTACACGTATTTGTTGGTCGCAATCGACAAATTCTCAAAGTGAATCGAGGCGCGCCCCATTACCAACCTTAGATCCGAACAAGCCGTGTCATTCTTCACCGACATCGTCCACAGATTCGGGGTGCCGAACTCCATCATCACCGACAACAGCACCCAATTCACCGGTAGGAAATTCCTGGAGTTCTGCGATAACTACCACATCCGCGTGGACTGGGCGGCCGTCGTGCACCCGCAAACCAACGGCCAAGTGGAGCGCGCCAACGGCATGATTCTACAAGGCCTCAAGCCTAGGATCTTCGACAGACTAAGCAAGTTTGGTCGAAATAGGATTCAAGAGCTACCGTCAGTCATTTGGAGCCTCAGGACCACCCCGAGCAGAGCCACAGGATTCACGCCATTCTTCCTCGTCTATGGCGCGGAGGCCGTCCTCCCCACAGATCTGGAATACGGATCGCCCAGGCTCAGGGCCTATCAAGAAAACTCGAACCAGCGGGCTCGCGGAGACTCGTTGGATCAAATAGATGAAGCCCGCGATGTGGCGATGATGCACTCGGCGAGATACCAGCAAGCACTCCGACGACACCAAGCCTAGAAAATCCGACGTCGTGACTTCAGCGAGGGCGACCTAGTGCTGAGGCTACGACAGGACAATCGAGGCCGACACAAGCTATCGCCGCCATGGGAAGGACCCTACATCGTCGTCAAGGTGCTCAAGCCCGGCACGTACAAGCTTGCAAACGAGCAGGGCGAAGTCTTCACCAACGCTTGGAACATCCAACAGCTACGTCGCTTTTACCCTTAGAAAGTTCCAAGTCGATTTGTGCATATCCGACGCCTCAGTCGGTTGTATATATGTTAAGTTTGTGAATAAAGTGAAGGGTGACTCGGCTTTCTCTCCGAAAACCAAGTCCCCCTCGGGGGCTACTACGGGGGGCTCCCCCTAAACGGCCCCGCTTTTTTTTCGCAAAAATCGTTTGCTAAGTATGTCCTATCCCGGGAGCTCGGGCAAAAAGAAGCAGGGCGCAAACAACCAAAAGGCAAAGACGGGCGAGCTAGGGACAGCCCACGCCTCCGGCAGGATACGGCTTCTCCTCCTCACCACTTTGCCTACGGGCCGCTCGTGAAAACGATCAATCCCAGCCGAAACTTGCCTAGGCAGCGGGAAAGAGACAGAACAGCATAAATAAAACGAACCGAGCTTAACTTACAAATCTCTAAAGCAAATTGTCTTATTACAAATGCCACCTGACTCAGATCCTAATTACAATCTAAGGGCCTCAGCGCCCGGCCATTTTCAGGGCTCGAGGGGCCCAGCGGGAGGAGCGTTCGGGAAGAGGTCCTCCTCAAAGGCATCGGCGAGGTCCGCAGCAGCGTTCGCGGCAGCAGCATCGAGGCGGTTCACGGCGGCCTGCGCCCCATCATCATCAAGATCGTCCGCGACGATGTAGCCCGTGGCCAGCGCCGCAAGGTCAACAACGTAGTGCGACGTCACCACGCCGAGGGTCTTCTGGATGCCGAGGCGGAGGGCGCCTTTCTTGCGATCGGCGACGCGACCGCCCAGAGCCCGAAGGCGACTCGCCATCGAGCTCCCTGACAGACCGGTACCCTCGTCAATGCTCTGGCACGCTTCGAGGGCCGCCTGTCCAGAAGTCCCAAATCCTGCTGGGATGAGTTGTAGGCTGTCTGGAGCACTCCCACCTGCGTCGCTGACTCCCCCAGGGCTTTCCGCAAACCTGAGAGAAAAAAGGGTAAGTCGAGAGCAGATCTCGGCAAACCTGATCAGCAAACAAAGGACCGGGGGCGGCAACTCACCCTCGACCTGCTTCCTCTCCTTCTCGAGGTCTGTACGCACGGCTTCGGCCTCCTGCTGCAGCTGCAGGACCGAGGCGTCCTTCTCCGCGCCAGCAGTCTTCAAGGCCTCGACGGTAACGCCCCCCTCCACCAGCTCCCCGGTGAGCCGCTCGATCTCCGCCTCTCGGAGTGGAAGCACAGCCCTGGCCTCCGTCAGCGAGGTACGCTCCAGGTGGAGCTGGGACTGCGCCTCCTCCCGCGCCGAGCGTTCCCGCTGGAGGGCGGACCGAGCCTCCTCGACCGCGGTTCGCTCCTGCTGGAGCTGAGTCTCCACCTGCGCACGGATGCCGCGCTCCTGTCGGAGTTGGTCCTCCACCCCCGCGAGCGCCGTGACCTTCTCCTGAAGAGCAGCGCTCAGCTTTTCGGCCTCCTGGGCCTTTTGCTCAGCCTGGGTCTGCCAGGACCACGCCCCCTCGAGGGTCGTGCGGTCCTGCAGGAGTTGGACCTGCGCCTCCACGAGGGCTGTCTCCTTCTGCGCCAGAGCGGTCCGTGCCTCGGCCAGGGTGTCGCGCGCCCTCTGCAGCTCGCCGCTGGCCGTCGCCAGCGCCCCTTCCTTCTCCTGGAGCGCAGTCCTCACCTCGTCGACCTCCTTGGCTTTTTCCGTCGCCAAGGTGCGCTGGTCGGTGTAGGCGTCCTCCACGCCCATGAGCTTGTACTCCAGCCAGCCGTTGTCCGCCCGCAGGGCCTCCACCATGGCGTCCAGGGACTCGAACTGTTCCCGGTACCAGGTGAGGTCAGAGCTCAGCTCGGCGAGGCGGTCGAACTTCTCGCCCGCCTGGCCCTGCAGCTCCTGTGGGTAGTAATGGAAAGGCGAAGAAGAGAATCAAGTAAGAAGCGCCCGAGCAAGAAAAAGCAGAGAAACGGGTGACGGTCGGACGAAGATTCTTACCTGGAAGATTTGGAGCGACCTGCCTCCGTGGAGCCGGAGCGCCTCGACCAAAGCGGCGTTAAGAGACGCGCCGTTGGCGTGAAACTCCTGCCACAACGCCCGCTCGGCCCTCGCCTCCTTGAGCAGACTTCGCGGCACCCCGGGGCGACGGAGCCCTTGCTCCCACTCCGGCGCGACGGCATCAGGCGCCGGGGCCGCGGCACGGGACGTCGATGCCCCGGCATCAGGCGCCGGCCGCTGTGACATCACGCAGCCGCGGGGTGCGGGCCCGGGGGCTGATCCGACAGCCACCCCCGATCGGCCCCCTCTGGGGGCGGAATCACCACTAACAGGGGTCTCGACCGCCCCGCGACCCTCGACGCCCCGGCTCTCCGCACGAGCCCGCTCGCACCCTCGGCGGGGGTCGCGGGTAGCCGTCGCCCGCGCGGCCGCCGCTGCCACATCCTCCTACTGCCGCGGCCTCGAGGCCGCGGCCGCGGCGCGCGACACCTCGCCCGTCGCCGCCGTGCCCGCCGCCGCCCGCGGCGTTCTCTCCGAGCGAGGCCTCGTCACCAGCGACGTCCCCAGCTTGAGCGCCTTAACGGGCGCGAGGGCGGGGGCAGCAGGCGTCGTCCTGACAACGAGAGAGAGAGGAAGGGTGAGCGACCACGCCACAAAATCAAAGACACGGAGGGAGGAACGTCGCTTACCTCAAGTTGGAGAAGCCCCGCTTTCGCTTCCTCGAAGGCTCGGGGGGTGCCTCCCCAGCACCTGTCGCCGCCACTGGCAGCAATCCCCCGACGGGCGGCACCGCGCCCGCCTCGGGGGTTGGCTCCGTGACGACCCCCTCGACCCCTGGTAACGGGGGCAGCGCAGGCTCCCACTTGTCGGAGGTGGCCCGTTCCCCCTCACTCTCCTCCTCGTCCGAAGACGAATTCACCAGCTCTGGCGGAGGGGAAAGGCCTTGCTGCTCCCGCAGCCGGTACTCCTCGTTGTACCTGTCGAGGCGCTCCTGCCTCCTGATCCTCTTCTCCTTCGCCCGGGCTGCCCGGTCCTGCTCCCTCTGCTGCCTGGTGCGGTTGTCGACCTGGGACCGAGGCGTCGACGGATCCGACGAAGAGACATTGACGCCCACCCCCTGTCGCCAGCAGCCACCATTAGGCCAAACACGGAGATAAAGAGAGCAAAAGGTGAAGGGACGGTACTCACCTGGCCAGCGTCGGGGAGCATCGCAAACGACCACAGGTCGTCATCGCTGTTCCGCACCACCTTGAGGTTCACCGCGCGCCTCGCCCGCGTGGCCGCGTACCCCCGGGCGAGCGGCTCCTCCAGCAACCGCGAACGCGCCAAGGACACGGGGTTGGCCACCTCACTCATCTCAAAGATGAGGAGTTCCCTCTCCATGAGGGGAATGATCCGCCGGTGATGGAAGTTGGCGATCACGGACGCCACCGTCAGCCCGGCGTCCGCCAACTGGCTTATGGCATTGGTGAGAGGCTCGAGCCGCCTCTGCCTCGCCGGGGGCGACACCCCGTATGTCCACGAGCCGGGCCTCTCCTTCAGCACCTTCCCGGTGTACGGCGGAAGGCCGGCGCCGTCGTTGCGGAGGTAGAACCACCCCTTCTCCCAATCGGAGTTGTTTGATGTCATCGTGCACGGGATGTACAACTCCCTTCGGAGGTCCAGCACTGAGAGTGTGAGGCCGCCGACGCGAACCGCTCGACGCGTCTTCTTCTCCCCCGTGGCGAGCGTGTGGAGCTCACCGCGGAAGAGATGGACTCACAGGTCCCAGTGTGCCGGGATCCCCAAGAATCCCTCGCAGACGGCGACGAACGAGGCCGCCTGCGAGATGGTGTTGGGGGCGAAGTTGTGGAGCTCCACCCCGTAATGATGGCACAGCCCCCGCATGAACTTGCTTGCGGGGGCGTTGAAGCCGCGCTCGTGTAGCCGCAGGAAGCTGATGACGTAGCCCGGCGGGGGGTTCGGCTCCCTGTCCGACGGTGGCGGGACCATCCACGCCGGATTCGGGCCGTCGCCGGCCGGCGTCAACTGACCGCCGAGCGCCAGCGTCTCCAGCGACCGCCGATCCACTGTCGACCGGGGCCATGGGAACGCGTCCAGCACTCGGATCGAAGACATGGCGGGGAAGGCGGAGGAGCGCGGGTGGCTACGGGAATGAAAGGGCGCAGGCGGATCCGGCGAGGCGAGCGGCGCGGAGGAAGACGATGCGTGGGGGACGCGTATGAGTGACAGAGGTAAGGAGCACCCCCCTGATCTCCCCGCATTTTATTGAATCGGAAGGGGTGGAGCCCCCGGAAGCACCGCGCGCGGCGGCAGTTAATGCAGCCGGCACCCCGCGTCGCTGGCGGCTGGGCCCCGCCGTACCAAAACGGCCACGCGCACGCGCCATGATTACCGCGCAGTAACCCAGGGGACGCAGCGCCCCGTCTCGTCGCCTCTCCACGTCGCTCGCGCCGCGCCGCCTAAAAAGAAGCGCTCACCCCGCACGACCCGGGCCACGTCGACTATTCGTCAACGACAGGGGTTCCTTCTCTCATAAGGATAGCCCCCCGTAAAAACCAGAGCCGGAACCTCGAGGGCTAGCCCCTCGAGGGCGCGTGGTTAACGCCCTGATCTAAAATGAGTCAGGGCCGCGAAGTCATGACCTACCGGTACACTCTCGAAGAACGGACTCAAGGATTTCTGGGGTCCAAGCCTGCACGGCTATAACAGACGCCACAGATCCACCTCGGTCTAGGGATTTACTGATCAGCGGTTCGAAGCTCGACTCGATAACAGATCAGTGAGCGCCACACATCCACCAAGACGGGAGCACCTGGTGCCACCCCGCAAAGGCCCTACCAATCAGAGGTACGGAGCCTGATCCTCGGCGGGTTCGAACAGGTGCCTCAGATTAACAGAGTCAGGGACGACCAGGGCGCGCGCGATCGAGCCAGTCCTCGAACTCGAAGGTTCGGGGGCGCCCCATAGTTCGTGTTCAAGGCCGAACGAGGGCAGCTAGTCGAGGGATCCCATCGAGGGAGAGCTTTCGCGCCCTCGGCTCTAATCGAACGGGACCGAGCCCTGCCTAGCATACCCACGTAAGTGCTCTCATGGACGTGTCTCCGGACCACGAGCCGACCCTTATCGAACGGGCCACGGACGTCCACTTGAATTACCCGTCAATAGCTCAACGAGGGATCCATGACTCGCGGCCCGTTCGATGGGAAGCATGGATCACCTCACCCCTCCCCACTGCGGAAGGGTGGCGAAGGGTGCGCAAATAAGTCGAAGAGCTTACCCTGATCGCTCCGTGTGGGCCCGGGCTCGGGGGCTCATCGCACGGCTACACCTCCCGGACGTGTCTGACAAAAATTACATTCCCCCGCTCCTTCGAGGGCAGCAAGCGAACCCCTCGGGACTCGTCCCGGGCAGGGTTAACGCCGTTCCGCACGCGTAAGATCACCGAGGCCGGCTGAAATATCGTCGAAGCTGGCTGAAACAAACGCCTCACGGATTGGCAGCTCAGCGTAAAAACCTTGCCCGAGTGAGCACACTCCCCCAAGGCTTCGGGGGCTACACCCGCGGGTGCGCTAGCGCGCCGCCACGGAACGTCATGCACATCCAGAAGGGAAGAGAGTCCTAACAGAGAGCTTCAGCCTTTGCGGGTCCCTCCGGATACCCCTGCAAAGGCTCGGAGGCTACTGTCGGGGATAGCCATAGGGGTCCCCTAACTATGGGGGAGATTACCCTTCCTAAAAAATTGACACAAAACCATAAAAACACTCCCCGAGCCGGCCACGGCCCAAACTCGAATAAGGCCCACGGACCGCTGCGGCTCGATGACAGCCACGGCCCAACAGACGATCATCCCCAGCCGCCCTCCAGTCGATCTTCGCCTCGCTCGAGGGCCTGGCACCCCTCGAGCGGATTTTCGTCTCGCTCGAGGGCTTGGCGCCCCTCGAGCCGATCCCCGTCCCACTCGAGGGTTTGGCGCCCCTCGAGCGGATCTCCGCCTCGCTCGAGGCCAACCCTCGAGCGACAGCACCCCGCTTGTCTCACCCGATAGGGGCATTAAATGCCCTTGCCCGCCGCAGGCGCCATAGTCAAAAGGCAATCCTCCCCCACGTCGCACCGCTGACACCGCCTGGGTTTCTGACCCTGTCACTGTGCGGCCAAACCCCGTCACTATGCCGCCATTCCTAGCACCGTGCAGGTACTGCGCGGCCCTGTGCAGACAGGCCAGTGTCATTCCAAACACTGCGCCGCCTACTCCCGTCCTTCTCCCACGGCGAGCCCCTCGAAAGGGCATGGGCGCACCCTTGAAGACGGTACGGGCGGCGACCAAGTGCGCACGCCAGGCGGCGCCGTGGCGCGGAACGCATGGAGCACGTCTTCTCCATCATCTCCGGCACTGCACAAGCCATCCCCGGTGCTGTACAGGCCATCCCCGGCGCTGCACAAGCCATCCCCGGTGCTGTACAAGCCATCCCCGGTGCTGTGCAGCCATCCCCGGCGCTGTGGCGCCCTGCGCCGACGGGACATCACCACGCCGATGCCTGTGCCACCAGGGCTCCCCCCGTAGTGGAATCCCCGAACGGGCGTGGGCGCACCCTCGAATCGACGTACGGACGACGACCAAACACAAACGCCGGTCAAGCCCACCCTCGAAGTCACTCCCAGACAAACGCGGGAGTCACCACGCCACCTGCGGAGGCCGGAGCCCGCCATTAAACCGCCCCAGAGGCAAGAATCCGCGAGGACAACCATCATGTCAAGGGAACTGTGCGCCAGTACGCCGTCACCTTACGCAGCATTACGTAGCACGCTTGTAAGCTACCTCCCCTTGGTCTATAAAAGGAGGAGGCAGCCGCCTAGCTACGGGCACGGGAAGAGACCGGCACTCACCTGCATATTCGTTCCCCCGATATTGGCACTTCGCCCCGATCATCCTAGCAGGGACTTGGAGGCTTTTCCTCCTCTCCCGCCTTGCTTGTAGCCCCCCTCTACAGGCACCACCGGTGCGAATCAATACAGCGCACACGCGCAATCTGCTGGACGTACGACCCCGCGGTCGGAACCAGGATAAATCCGTGTCCCTGTGTTGCCATTTGCACCGACCATCGAGAGGCTGATCACAGCGTATCTCACTAGTTAGTGTCGGGACTAATCCTAACACCGACAGTACCGAACAAAAATGGGGGACAGAGAATGTGCATTGACTTCACACTTCTAAACAAGGCTTGCCCAAAGGATGACTACCCATTACCAAGAATCAATGTGTTGGTGGATGCAACAGTAGGTTGCGAGAGAATGTCTCTACTAGATTGTTTTTCCGAATATCACCAAATCTGGATGAAGAGGGAAGACGAAGACAAAACAAATTTCATAACACCTTTTGGGGTATATTGCTTCGAGAGAATGCCCGAAGGTCTGCGCAACGCAGGCCCAACATTTAACAGAATGGTAAAGATTGTACTTGACCCACAATTGAGGAGAAATGTATCAGCCTATGTAGACGATGTTGTCATACACAGCAAAAAGAAAGAACAACATATCGAAGATCTAAGAGAGACCTTCGTGAACCTAAGAAAATATGGCCTCATGCTAAACCCAGAAAAATGTATCTTCGGGGTATCAAGAGGAAAATTGTTGGGCTGCATGGTGTCAAAATCAGGCATACAAGCGAATCCAGAGAAGATAGAGGCAATAAGAAACATGAGAACACCACAGACAAAAAGAGATATCCAAAAGCTCACTGGGAGAATAGCAGCATTGGGTCGCTTCATAGCGCGATCTGCAGAACGAAGCTTACCATTCTTTAAGCTATTGTCCGCGAAGAACAAGATCAACTGGGGTCCTGAAGAGCAGGAAGCATTCGAGTAGTTCAAATCCTACTTAGAAAACTTGGTAGTACTTACAAGCCCAGGAGACAAAGCAAAGCTGTTATCGTACATTGCAGCTTCAGCCAGTGCAGTAAGTGCAGCTCTAGTGGAAGAGAAATACGAAGAAGGCCACCTTAAACAAGTACCAGTATACTTTGTCTCTGAGGCTTTATCAGGGGCGAAAAAGTTCTACTCTGAGCTCGAGAAGATGACATACGCAGTGGTAATGACGGCAAGAAAGCTAAAACATTATTTCCAGAGTTACTCAATCACAGTTCCCACATCATACCCTCTTCGCGAGATATTAGAGAACAAAGAATCTTTGGCGAGAATAGGAAAATGGGCTACAGAGCTATCACAGTACGCCATAGAATTCACAGTAAGAACAGCCATCAAGTCACAAGTCCTAGCAGACTTTATCGCAGACTGGACCCCAAGTCAGGGCGAAGAAATGAAAGAAGAAAAGCCAGAAACACCATGGGTGATGTATTGTGATGGAGCTTATTGCGATGATGGAGCCGCATCTTTGGCAGTACTAATGTCACCATCAGGCATAAAGATGAGACATGCTGCGAGACTGGACTTCGAGGGCAAGACAAACAATATTGCAGAATACGAAGGATTGTTATTGGGCCTTCGCAAAGCAAGAGCAATAGGGGCACGAAGAGTGGTCATAAACACAGATTCAGAACTCATCACAAGACAAATAGGCAAGACATATAAAGCAAAATATGATGAAATGGCAAAATACTTGAAAACAGTACGAGGCATAGAGAAATTCTTTTTTGGCTTCACCGTCAAGAAAATACCAAGAGATCAGAATAATGAGGCAGATATGCTGGCAAAGGCAGCCGCACAGAAAGAGCCATTACCTCCAGATGTCTTTTATGAAGTCCTAAAATGCAAATCAGTTGATTGTGATGCAGCACCAGTGAGATACATAAATGCGATATCAAGCGAAGATTGGAGATCTTCGATCATGGCATTTCTGAGAGGACACTACGAACCACAGTCAAGGGAGGAGAGCAAAAGAATGGCCTTGAGAGTGAGGTCATATGAAATAAGAGGAGACAACTTATACAAAAGCGGAGTATGTGCACCATTACTAAAATGCATCTCCACAGAAGAAGGGCGAGATCTGTTGCAGCAGATTCATTCAAGAATGTGTTCATCTCACATCAGAACAAGAAGACTAGTCGCGAAGGCATTCCGCCAAGGGTTTTATTGGCCAACGGCAGTTCGTGATGCCGAAGATATAGTGCGAAGATGTGACAATTGTCAAAAGCATTGCAACTACACAAAAACCTCTCCCTATGAGATACAATTGCTACCACCAGTTTGGCCCTTCGCAAGATGGGGTATAGACATAGTGGGACAGCTGCCAACAGCACCAGGCAATTACAAGTATGCAATAGTGGTAGTAGAATATTTCTCAAAGTGGATAGAGGCAAGGGCAGTGCAAAGAATCACTTCGCAAGTAATACAAAAGTTTTTCTGGCAAAGCGTCGTGTGCAGGTTTGGAGTGCCATACGAAGTAACAGTGGATAATGGCAAACAGTTTGACAGCACAGATTTCAGAAGATTTTGCTTCAACCTGGGCACTAAGTTATGCTTCGCTTCAGTATATCACCCAGAGTCCAACGGAGTAGTAGAAAGAGCCAACGGCATCATCTTCACAGGAATCAAAAAGAACCTGACAGGAATGGCTAGGGGGAAATGGGCTGAAGAGTTGCCTAGAGTTGTATGGTCACACAACACAACTACTTCTAGAGCCACAAACTTCACACCCTTCAGATTGCTGTACGGAGAAGAAGCGGTCATACCCGAAGAGGTCAAATTGGGGTCATTGAGAACAGACCAAGAACTACAAAACAAAGAAGACACAAATTTGGCAATTGATACAAGAGAAGAAGACAGGCTGCAAGCGCTAAGCAACATAGAAAAATACCAAGATGAAACGAGAAAGTGGAGAAATAAGAGAGTCCGTGAGCAAAAGATATCCACAGGGGACATGGTTCTCCGAAGAAAAACAAGACACGTAGGAAAATTGGAAGAGAAGTGGGAGGGTCCATTCTTAGTATCGGAGACAAGGCAAGGGGCTTACAGGTTGCAAACCCTAGAAGGAGAAGAGGTTCCTTACTCATGGAATCAGCACAAGTTGCAGAAGTACTAGCTCTAAGAATAAGTATCATTTACTAGGTTTTTTAGTTTCTCTTCATTTTCAACTTTTGTAATCTTCGTTCAAGCTTCTTTTGCATTTTCAATTTTTTGTAAATATGTAGTGGAAGCCGTACTCTTTTCCTCGTGGGGAGAGTCTTCAGTGTTCTCACAACGGGAACACCGAAGATGCGAGGTTTTTAACGACGCGGACTTCTTGTGTAATATCCCCTTAAGAAATATAACAAGGGCTCCCCAAAAAAGATCACTGTTATCTATCATCGGTCCCGAAGTAACAATCACCCAAAGAAGATTGTTACTTTCAGGAAAACATTGCAGAAATAAGTGAACACATGCGCCTTGCTAGGTGAAGACAAGTCGCATTTAGTTCACTTAAGGAAAATATATACAAAAGAGGGCGCATGTGAACACTATTCTGCAAAGGTCGCGAAGATGTTAAGGGACATGCACCAATCTGTCCCAAAGAGGAGTGCATGATTCGCTTAAAGGCCCACTTTCCGCGAACAAAAAGTCTTCGGCGGTCAATATGCGAAGCCCCTCAGTGAAATACTGTAGGGATAAGTCGACTCGTTAAGCGGCATAGTCGCAAAATCATCCGCTTTATCACAAGCGAAGAAGCCTTCGGCGGTGAATGCGCGAAGCAAATTGCGAGGCAGGGCTGACGAGCCACCTCGAGGTCATATTCTTCGGAAGATAATTGAAGTTGAGCTATCAAGCCGCTTCATGTAACTGGGGCTACATGGCAGACCAGCTACTTGACACACATCACTCGCATTTATTATCATGCTACGTATGTTTTTGCAATTACGTAGTTTTCAGGTTTCGCACTACAACGCAACGAGATGTTGGGTACCTTCTCAACAAGATAACGCGAAGATTGACATAGGAAACTGGGGGAGGCGCTTTCAAGCGCAGTTCTCCCATGTCTCAATCTTCGAAAGAATAAAAAGAGTAAAGATTGAACAGGTACATAGACGCATAAAAATACACGAATGCATCATCGGACAGTTTAAATAGTTTCTTCGCATACACGAGATTAACAAAATCATGATAAGCGTACATCATCATCGCGAATGTTGATCACAAACACAGGGAATTTTAATACAACAATATAACTTCGGTGAACACAAATATCACAAAGTACATGACAGGCAAATACATCAAAACAGTGCTCAGCGAGGGCGCTTGTACATATACTCGTACTCCGCATCTTCGGTAAGATCAATAACTTCAACTTTGGGAACGACAAGGGGGCTCAAAGGCGAAGAAACATCTTCGCGGACAGGCACAGCAGAAGAAGATTCGGATCCACGGATTTGGCGACGATGAGCACCACCGTGAGTAAGACGGTTGCGAGTAAATTGCTCGAAAACATTTTTCACTTCAAGGTTCTTCTTCTCGTAATTTTCTATCTTGTGAGACATGAAAATGTCGAAGGGAACGTCGGGAAATTTAGAGTTAAATTTGCGCCATATAGAACCAGACATAAAATAATCACCACAGTTAATAGTTACAGGGCAAACATCTTCGGTAACCTGCGCAGGATACACCCCCGGCACCTGCGTAGAATTGCAAATGTCTTAGAACAATCGTTCACAAAAACACCCCAAGTCCACACCCCTAAACCTACACACTCTCTCACACCTCAGGGGCTCCAGAAGAAATGTTTGTAGCACGGGCTTCATGCGGAGAGGAAGCCTGAGTGGAAGGAGCAGCCGAAGAAGGATCGGCTCCACCTCAAGAAGACGCGGCAACAGGTGAAGGAGCAGGCACAGAACCAGATGCTGTTGACGCAAAAATAGGACGTCACCCTTGCGCGTGACACACGTGACTCCCCGATCTGTAGCGAGGCGTGCCAGCCAATCTGACCTGTTGATTGACAATGGAAAATATTAGGGATCGGCTAGATAACCGATGGCTTTGCAGCGACACGTGTACCAGCCAAATCGGCCGATATGGGAAAAGCGGAATCGGCCGGCTCGAAAGCGACCGAAGCGCGGGTGCGATCGGCTGGATCGGCCGATCGTGACATCAGCACTCGAGTAGGTCGGAATTGGCTGTGATGTTGAAAGCCGATAGGATCTAGATCGAGCGGATGATAATGATAATAGCTAAAACTACAAGAATTTGGTACGAAAACTTGTAGATCTAGCTAATATCGGTAAGGGGTGAATAAAGAACTAGACGAAACCTCAGCGATGCGCCCGAAGGTTAAAGCCTAGGGTTATTCGGTAAAACAGTACTCACAAGCTTGTCGGAGATCAGCTGATGCAGCCCGACGAACCCGAAGCACGGCGTTGTAGAAAAGAGAAAAAACGCAATGGCGAAGTCGCCGAAAAGTAGATGCTGTAAAGGTAGATGCTGTAAAGTAGATGCAGTAAAAGTAACGGGTTTGCCCAGAGGCAGTTTGTTTGATATTGGTGTGTACAGATTTTCCCGACCACGCAGGGTCGCTATTTATGTCCTGAGGACAAACCCGACTCCTAGCTGATCACGACACTATTTGCTTGCGTCTAAAGACAAAAAACTACTAAAATAGAAAAGGACTCTCGCAGGAGTCTAAGACCTTCTAAAACTGACTCTTTGACCCGCCGTCAATCGTAGATTGACCCGCCTCCACCGTGCTTTCCATCTGGCGTATCTCCTTGAATACCGCCTTTCTTCATGTCCATCGGCCGATCCTCTGGTTTGCCATCGGCCGATCGTTCTGGCCTGCTGGCCCACTGTCAGGGCTGAACTCTTCTGACCATCGGCGGATCTCGTTGATTGCTATGTTCTTTCTTCAATCGGCCGATTGCACTCGGTTGTTTCTCATTATCCCTTTTTGACCCTGTTTTTCCAAAAAACGGTGTCAACACATGCCCCCCAGTTTCGGAGTAAATAATCCTTTTGCTCCGAAATTTACCTGATATCTTTTGAATAATAGTCAAATCTCCCCGTGATCGACCTGATCAATCTCCATTGATATGTCTTGCCTTTCCATCTGCCTTTTCTTGGGATTGTTCACCATGTGACTCTTTGGCATCTCCCGTTTCCCTTCCCTATAAGACTCATTCTTTTACCCGTAGGTTCTTTGTATTGACCTTGGGTTCTTCCTGATGTAGATGTTAACTCTTTAGTCTTATGGGTATGAGAGGCATCTTCCCCTGGAAAGTTCTGCGAGCGCCGATGATCCTTACTGACCATTGACAGACTCCAGCTCAAAATAGCATTCCTTCTGAGCACTGCTAGTGAATTAGTAGACTCTGGTTGTAATTTTGAGCAGAAGATGTCTGTGAACTATGCTCCGCAGTTTGTAGACGTGACAGAGAAACTCCCCACCGTTTTGATGTGTATGGGTCATCCTTTATTTAGGAGTTATTTCCCTGAATCAGTCATCTTTTGGAAACTGAGCCATTCACGGGTCTTCTGTTTCCTTCTTTGCTGGATCTGGCATCTTCGGTTTCCGCCTTTCTCAGCTTCCTCGTCTATCTCTTCTGGCGCTCTGGCTATAAATAAACATCCTTATACCTTCGCGGAAACCACATCTTCTTTTGACTATGGCAAGAGATATAAGTCCAGGGAGCTTTAGACTCTTGCTCTTCGATTCTTTCTTTCTCCCCTGACTCAAGACGGCTAGAAGAATTCTTGTGAAACAGTCCAGAATATACTCCTCTATCTAGTCTCCTTTTGTGAAGCCAGGAGGTCCAACAGCTAGAAGAATCCTTGTGATGCAACTTAGGTGCATCAGCTGGTGGAGGAGGGTGGAGGTTGTCCCTGGGCGTTGCGGAAAGAAGAACAACCCTATGTCTTCTTTCCCAACAAATTTGACGGGGAGAGTTACCGCATCTGGTGATTCATCTTCGTCAAATCTATTCTTTTTTATTTTTCTCTTTCTTCGTCTCCATCACTTGTCCAGTGATGACCAATGTAATCGATCTGTAATGAATTGTTCAAGTTTGTCCTCCCAATGTATTCTTTCAGATCTGCATTGTAATGTCACCATTGTAATTGAAGATGAGAGAAAACATATATATATATATATATATTTTTTGTTCTAAGGGCGATTTGTACATCGGCCACAACCTGAAACCGAACATGCTTCGATGATTCGGCTTTTTGCTATTAAAGACGACTTTATTCACAATCGGTTGTAACTTGAGTCTCGAATCGGCCGCTTTTAGGCTCTGATTAGACTAAGCATCTACCCATATGCTTGGATAGTACTTCTTCAAATATTTCCCGTTCAATGCTCTGGCAAACTTCTCTCCTTCCAATGTCTCTAGAATATATGCATTTCCAGGTGCGCATTGGCTGATCCGATATGGTCCTTCCCAATTAGGTGACCACTTCCCATATTTAGGATCCCTTGAGCCGATTGGCAATATGAGCTTCCAGACCAGATCTCCTTCAGCAAATTCTTTACCTTTGACTTTCTTGTCATACCATCTGGCTACCCTTCTTTTATTCTTTTCGATATTCTCTAAAGCTCTCAGCCGATTACCAGCAAGATCTTCTAATTCCTCCTTCATCATAGCTGAATAATCATCGGCCGATAGCTGATCTTGTAAAGAAGTTCTCCTGGATCCGGCTCTCAGTTCCCAAGGTAGTACAGCATCATGACCATACACTAGTTGATACGGTGATACCTTGGTCGCTCCATGGCATGCCATCCTGTATGCCCATAGTGCTTCATTAAGGACCGTATGCCATCGCTTAGGGCTTTCATCAATCTTGTGTTTGATCAATTTGATGATGCCCTTATTTGCCGCTTCTGCCTATCCATTTGCCTGAGCATAATAGGGAGATGCGTTTAACAATTTGATTCCCAAAGAATTTGCATATTCTTCGAATTCCCCTGAGGTAAATTGACTTCCTTGATCGGTTGTGATAGTTTGAGGTATACCAAACCGATAGACAATATGTTCATTGACAAAATCGATCATATTGCCTGACGTCACCGTCTTGATTGGGATGGCTTCAACCCACTTTGTGAAATAATCCGTAGCCACCAGCACGAATTTATGACCTTTGCTCGATGGTGGATATATCTGCCCGATCAAATCAATTGCCCAACCTCTGAACGGCCACGGCTTGATTATTGGGTTCATTGCTGATGCCGGAACCCTTTGAATGCTTCCAAACTTCTGACACTCTTGGCATCCTTTGTAATACTTGAAGCAATCTTCCAATATTGTTGGCCAATAATAATTATTGTTCCTGATCATCCACTTCATCTTGAATGCTGATTGATGAGCTCCACAGACTCCCTCATGAATTTCTCCCACTAAAATTTTAGCTTCTTCTTCACCGAGACATTTGAGTAGGACTCCATCGATGGTACGATAATATAGCTCATCTTCCAGCAGAACATACTTAATGCCTTGTACCTCAGTTGTTTATCAACCTTCTTGGATGGATTTTTCAGATAATCTATTATTTCTTTCCTCCAATCCTCAGCTGATAATTCCACAGTCAGAATCGGCCGATATCCTGATGCCCCTTGGGCCAGCCGATTAGCCTCACTATTGTGACACTTAGGGATATGTTCAAGTCTTACTATTTTGAACTCTCGGAGTAGCTGAAGACATTCTTCATGATAAACCCTTAATATGTCATCTTTGCATTCATATTCTCCTGCCAACTGATTTATCACGAGTTGAGAATCTCCAAATATCTCAACAACTTCAGCATTGACTTCTTGTAGTAGCTTTATCCCTTTTAGTACTGCTTGGTACTCAGCCTGATTGTTTGTTGAAGTCTTCTCAATTGGGATGGAAAATTCATAATTTGCTCCTTGAGGCGAGATGAGGACGATTCCGATCCCAGCTCCTACTCCACATGATGATCCATCGAAGAACATAGTCCATGGAATATAGGTTCTACAACTGCAACTCCAGGTCCACAATGCTGAGTTACCAGATCGGCCATTACTTGCCCCTTGATTGCTTTGGCCGATTGATAGGTCAAATCAAATTCTGACAAAGCTAAGATCCATTTTCCGATCCTGCCTTTCAAGATTGGTAATGACAACATATATTTGACCACATCATCCTTGCACACCACAGTGCATTCGGCAGTTAATAAGTAGGGCCTCAACTTTGTGCATGAGAAGTATAAGCACAAGCACAGTCTTTCTACCGTCGAATATCTCGTTTCTGCGTCCAAGAGTCTTCTGCTCACAAAATATATAACTCGCTCTTTTCCTTCAAACTCTTGTACGAGGGCCGATCCAATAGCCTGCTCATTAGCTGATAAGTATAATTTGAACGGCTTTTTGTCTTGAGGAGGCATTAAGACAGGAGGAGATTTTAGGTAATGCTTGACATTATCTAAAGCCTTTTGCTGTTCTTCTCCCCATACGAATTTCTGATCAGCCTTGAGCTTCAGTAGAGGTGTAAATGGCTGAATCCTTTCCGACAGGTTAGATATAAACCTTCTGATGAAATTGATCTTACCAATTAATGACTGGAGCTCTTTCTTGCTTGATGGTGCTTTTATATTGTCAATTGCGCTAATTGACTTCTGGCCCACTTCGATTCCCCTTTCGTGTATTAGGAAACCCAAGAACTGACCAGCTGAAACTCCGAAAACACATTTATTGGGATTCATCTTTAAACCATGCTTCCTTGTACATTCCAGCATTTTTCGTAGATCTGCCAAGTGTTCCTTGTAGCTCTTTGACTTGACAACTACATCATCAATGTAGATTTCTACTATCTTGCCGATGAGTTCATGGAATATGTAATTCATGGCTCTTTGATAAGTGGCACCAGCATTCTTTAACCCAAAGGTCATGACAATCCACTCATACAATCCAACGTGGCCAGGGCACCTGAAAGCAGTTTTTGCAATGTCTTCTATGGCCATGAATATTTGATTGTATCCAGCATTACCATCCATGAAGCTGATGACTTTGTGCCCTGCAGCAGCGTTGACCAATGCATTGGCTACTGGCATCGGATATCCATCCATCGGCGTTGCTTTGTTTAAATTCCTGAAATCAATGCACACGCGTAGCTTGCCGTTTTTCTTGTAGACAGGGACTATATTAGAAATCCATTCGGCATACCGACATTGCCGAATAAAACCAGCTTCGAGTAACTTTGTTATCTCGGCTTTTATGTCAGGATAAATCTTTGGATTACACTGCCTTGGATGTTGCTGAAACGGTCGATATCCTGGTTTAATAGGTAATCGATGCTCAACAATGGATCGGTCTAAACCAGGCATCTCATAATATTCCCAAGCAAAGCAATCCTTGAATTCTTTCAACAATGTGATCAATTCCTTCTTGTATTCTTCTTCTAACTTGGCACTGATGTATGTCGGCCTTGGTTTGCTTCCATCTCCAAGATCTATCTTTTCTAGTTCATCAGCCGACGTAAACCCATGTCCAAGTTTCCCTTCATCTTCAATGAATTGATCCATTAAATCTCATCATCAGAGCCGACTGCTTGAACCGGCTTTAGTCCAAAATCGGACACTCTGAGATACTTGGTATCCCATGCTTTTCCAGATATGCAGCTCACTCGATCATAAGTCCATCCTTGTGCTTCTGTAGCTGCTACCGTCAAGGAGGTTTCTCCTTGCACCACTTCCACTGAATCTCCGATCCATTAGATGATGCATTGATGCATTGTAGATGGTATGCAACAATTGGCATGTATCCAATCCCGACCCAACAGAAGATTATAAGATCCCCTCCCTTTAATGATAAAGAAAGCGGTTAGAAGGGTCTTACTGCCGATGGTGAGCTCCACGCAGATGGCTCCTTGAGCCAGAGAGACATTGCCTTCGAAGTCCACCAACATCATGTCAGTTTGAGTCAAATCTTTATCAGATTTCCCAATCTTGCGCAGCATGGTGTACGACATTAGGTTGACTGCTGCTCTTCCATCTACGAGCATCCTGGTGACTGGCTTGCCATTGATAAATCCTTTGAGAAACAAGGCCTTCAAGTGTTGTCTCTTCCCATCTTCTGGTTTCTCAAAGACGGCTTGCCTAGGTTCCAGTGTTAGTTGAGCCATGCCAAGTTCTTCATCGGACAGATCCGAATCAATTGGAGCCATGAACTCTTTTGGTAGAAAGACAACCATGTTTATATCAGCTCGGGGTTTGTCATCTTCCTCACCATCGACCTTAGGCTTTGGGCGCCAAACTTTAGACCGAACCTTCTTCTTGTCCAGCACAAGTCTCCCTGCTTCTTCATGCTGTTCTAGCTGACGTAGGCGCTGGACTCTTCTCTTCTGGGACTTAGTCAAGCCATCTGGACACCACTGTGGATTAGGCTTCTTACGTGTTTGGCTTGACCCTTCATCATCCAATTGCAATGTGCGTCGACGTTTAGGAGCTCGGCACATGATGTCCTCGTCAGGGACCAGAGAATCGGCCATCTCTTCTAGCCGATCGTTTGACTCTTCATTGACTCGGCCTCCCAGCCGATCATGAATGCTAGCCTTGCCCCCCAGCCGATCGTGGACATTGGCTTTGCCCCCCAGCTGATCGTGGACGCTGGCTTTGCCCCCCAGCCGATCGTGAACCGAGATTTGTTGATTGTTGAATCCACGGTGATCCTTGGCTGCAGGTCTTTTGTCATCAAAGCAAATCCTTTTGGATGAATTGCCATTATTGTAAGTCCCGTTGCACTCTGGACAGTTTTCTGCCGTCGGCAGTTTGATCCCTTCTTCCCAACAGTACTTGAAGAACAGACATCTCCAATGTCCTTCATTACGCCGTGCCCACTCCTCTCTTTTCTTTGCCTTCTCTTGTCGGCGCTGGAACTTGTTGATCAACATTTGTGACGTGACGAGTCGGCGTGGTTTTGATTCTCCTTCTTCAAGTAGTAACCATTTTCCTTTGACATCGGCAACGGTTACTTGTACTTTGGGGTCAACGGCTCCTTTATTTTGAGCCGAATCAGATGTCAGCAACTTAACTCGTGACGTGTCTTTGCCAGACACTTCAACTGTGTTAGCTGGGAAGGGGTGCTGATCAATCTTCATCGGCTTTTCATCTTTGGTAGGAGTTTCAAATTTAAGCCTCCCTTGCTCAATAGCTGATTGGATCTGTTGTCTGAAGATCTTGCAATCATTGGTATCATGCGATGTTGCATTGTGCCACTTGCAATACTTCATCCTCTTCAGCTCTTCTGCAGATGGTATGGTATGGAACTGGGAGAGTTTAATCTGCCCTTGCTGAAGCAACAGATCAAATATCTTATCGACCTTAGTGATATCAAAGCCAAATTTCTCTGGCTCTTTCTTGCCAAAGGGACAGGACACTGTCTTCTTGCCTTTGACCCACTCTGCGAGTCCTATCATATTGTCCTCATCTTCTGAGTCAGAGTAGTCCACATACGACACCTTCTTCTGAAAGTTCCTTCTAGGCTTATAGGACTTTGCAGTTTCTTGACTCATCCGGCTGACCAACTGACTGAGGCTTTCAAAGTCATGTGATGCATATTTCTCCCTTAAGGTCGGCAAGAGACCTTGGAAAGCCAACTCAGCTAGTTGCTTGTCTCCCAAGTTCAGACTATAGCACTTATTTCTGACCTCTCTGAATCTTTGAACGAATCCAGCTACTGTTTCATCGTTCCTTTGCTTGAGTCTGGTCAGATCAGTGATCTTCATCTCGTTGATGCCAGAGAAGAAGTAATTATGGAACTGCTGTTCCAGATCAGACCACTTGATGATGGAGTTAGCTGGCAGTGATGTAAACCATGAGAATGCCGGCCCTGACAGAGATGAAGAGAACAACCGTATCCTGAGTGCATCAACATTCCCTGCTTCCCCACATTGGATGATAAACCGAGTGATGTGCTCTATAGTGGATGTTTCATCTTGTCCAGAGAACTTGGTGAAGTCTGGCACTTTGAACCTTGGAGGGAACGGTATCTGATCATAGCCAGAGGGATACGGTGTCCTGTACATGCAGGACTGCTGCTTGGGTTTTATCCCATATTGCTTCGATAGCATATCCGAGAAGTGGTCAATCAACTCCAGCTTCACATGAGATTTCAATTCTGTAGCCACTTGCTCAATTGCTTGTATCTCAGCTGGAGTTTCTTGAGGTCATTCTTCTAAGATTCTTGTCTTTGGATCTGGAACTGTCCTTGCCTCAGTAGAACCTTGAGTGTCTGCATGACCTATAATAGGTGCAGCCTGTTCAATCGGCTGACTAGCCGATGGGGCTGGTTGCTGCGTATTCAACTGGTTTGAAATAGCCAATTGATTTAGAAGTGTTTGCAGCAATCGCGCTGAATCCACTTGTGGAAACACTGGCGGCCCTGCTGCTCCTTGGTTGATCGGCTGTTGAGGTGAAGATCTTGTATGAGCCACCGTATTAGCTGGGTTAAGACAGCCTACATTATCGTTGACTGTTGAGGCGGGGCTGTCTGTATGGGCATCCCGAGCGTTGGTTGCTGTAGCGGAGCAGTTGGTATGGGCATCCCGAGTATCGGCTGCTGAGCCGATCTCTGAGGTGGAGTAGGATTTGGCCTCTGGGGTGGAATAGGAGGTCTTTTCTCTGTCGGTATGACCATGTGAGCATGAGCTGGACTAATCTTGACTCTTTCAAAGTTCTTGCTCCCATAATTGAAGTAAACAAACACCACTCCTTCCCCATTCATGTGCACAGTCCCTGGAGTACCTCCAAATGTAGCTTGGTAAGACTGTGGGTATTTTACTTCTGGGACTTCCTCAGGCACAGGCTCAAAGAAATTTGAGATGTTAGTCTCAAAGTGATCACGAGGTAAGTCCCATCCTGCAAGCTTCCCATCTGAATCTCTCATAGCAGGATATTTATGTTGATTCTACACTGGAAGCACTTGATCCTGGACAACAGATTGCACTGGTGTTGTGACAGCAGGATCTTTATCTTTACCATCGCCACTCTGATTCTGAATCGGCTGAGAGTTTGATGAAGAACTGGTGGCAGCTTGTGGAGATGGTGTAGCTTTTGCTGTTGGATCATCAATCGGCAGGTTGGCCGATTGGTTTTGCTGGAACACAGGAGGAGTATGCCTTGGTTGAAAGTATGCAAGTCCCAGATATCCTGCCTCTGCTCCTTGCTTGAGTGCATCAATTATGGTATTCTGAATAGTATTTGCGAATACCTTGGATTGATCAATCATTGTCTGATGCATGGCTTTGGTCATCATGTCTTGAAGCCCTTCAGGATCGGCTGAAAAGGTGACTTGCTTCGGTGTTGGCAAAGGATTCTTCTTGAAAACACCACTTTTAGTCTGACCGTATGATGCCAAACAAAGCTCTTCATAATGCTTCATGTGTGCCTCAAGCTCGGCTTTGTCTGAATCTTTCAGCTGATCCTTGGTGATGGGTTGAACGTTGTCCGGATCGACTTCAGAAGGACCAGTCTTCGTAGGCTTCGTCATTGTTGACTTTTTTCGTGTCCCACCAGGCGAGCCAAAAGTGTGTTGACGCAAAAATAGGACGTCACCCTTACGCGCGACACACGTGACTCCCCGGTCTGTAGCGAGGCGTGCCAGCCAATCTGACCTATTGATTGACAATGGAAAATATTGGGGATCGGCTAGAGAACCGATGGCCTTGCAGCAACACGTGTACCAGCCAAATCGGCCGATACGGGAAAAGCGGAATCGGCCGGCTCGAAAGCGACCGAAGCGCGGGTGCGATCGGCTGGATCGGCCGATCGTGACGTCAGCACTCGAGTAGGTCGGAATCGGCTGTGATGTTGAAAGCCGATAGGATCTAGATCGAGCGGATGATAATGATAATAGCTAAAACTACAAGAATTTGGTACGAAAACTTGTAGATCTAGCTAATATCGGTAAGGGGTGAATAAAGAACTAGACGAAACCTCAGCGATGCGCCCAGAGGTTAAAGCCTAGGGTTATTCGGTAAAACGGTACTCACAAGCTTGTCGGAGATCAGCTGATGCAGCCCGACGAACCCGAAGCACGGCATTGTAGAAAAGAGAAAAAACGCAATGGCGAAGTCACCGAAAAGTAGATGCTGTAAAGGTAGATGCTGTAAAGTAGATGCAGTAAAAGTAAAGGGTTTGCCCGGAGGCGGTTTGTTTGATATTGGTGTGTACAGATTTTCCCGACCACGCAGGGTCGCTATTTATGTCCTGAGGACAAACCCGACTCCTAGCCGATCACGGCACTATTTGCTTGCGTCTAAAGACAAAAAACTACTAAAAATAGAAAAGGACTCTCGCAGGAGTCTAAGACCTTCTAAAACTGACTCTTTGACCCGCCGTCAATCGTAGATTGACCCGCCTCCACCGTGCTTTCCATCTGGCGTATCTCCTTGAATACCGCCTTTCTTCATGTCCATCGGCCGATCCTCTGGTTTGCCATCGGCCGATCATTCTGGCCTGCTGGCCCACTGTCAGGGCTGAACTCTTCTGACCATCGGCGGATCTCGTTGATTGCTCTGTTCTTTCTTCAATCGGCCGATTGCACTCGGTTGTTTCTCCTTATCCCTTTTTGACCCTATTTTTCCAAAAAACGGTGTCAACAGATGCAGCTTGAGAACTCTGAAACGAAAAGAAAAGTTAAACAGGGGAAAATTAGAAAAGATAAAATTGCAAAAAAAGGAGGAGCATCAAGAACTTTGCGAAGCACACGTCGACCTTCGGCGACAGTTAATCCATAGCTAAACTTCTTAAAGAATGTCTGCATGAAATTCTTTGCTATGTTCTTCGGCAAAGTGGGGATCTTCTCAACAGATGTTTCAGTTGGCCAAGCAAAGTCCGCATCGCGAAGCTGGCGAAGATCAGACTTCGTAACACTAGACTCGCCATCTCCAGAAATCTTGTATAAAGAGCATATCGCATGAGCAAGACTTCGCGCAGCAGCAGCAGCTCCAAGCTCACCAAAAGAACGACCAGCCGAAGCAAGAGATCCCACGCCATCAGAAAGCCATTGAAAAACTTGACCGATAAACATCTCTTTAATATCATAGGGAGCAGGGGTGAGTCCAAAGTCCAAAAGAAGATCATGGACTTTTTGACAAACAGGACCGATGTGGCGCTCAACCTCATCGCAATAGATGTTGTGCTCAGAAACAAGGTTGGAGTGCGTCTGCTGCAGTTTAGAAAGCTCAGCATGTTTAGAGTCATACAAGCTTTGCAGACCATCGGCTTTCTTCTTTTCATCCTTAGCAGTGGAAGCCAAACGACGAAGTTCTGTCACTTCAACCTCCAAATCAGCACACCTTTTAAGAAGACCATCTTTCTCCTTGGTGAGATCAAGGCACTTTTTCTGCTCTGATTTCAAGGACGAAGCAAGAGAAGTTTTCTCAGCTTGAAGAGTCTCCACAACCTTGATCTCCTTAGAAAGAGTAGTAGCGGAGGTCCGCTCAGAAAGTTGGCGAGATCGAAGATCAGCACGACACCGACGTTGAGTAGCACGACAAGCCAAGAAGGATTTCATACTCAGATCATGTGCTTGAAATAAACTTTCTTCGGCACTTTCCTTGCTGAGCTCATCCTCCATGATAGGAAAGCCGAAGCTATCACCAGCCTCTTGAAGCAAGGTGCGCTCGCGATCATCACTGCAGAACTGAAGCACCTTGCGCATAGAATTGCCAAAGATGCGAGCGTTAGGTTTCATGCTGAGGCGCCGGGCAACAACACTGGGAGATTCACTGCTAACAAATACACTACCACTTCGAGTGTCACTTTCAGTATCCGACGAAGAGTCGTCACTTTGTTCCATGCGAACCAAAGTTTTTTGGTGAATAACTGAAACAACTTTACTACCACCGGGAACATCAGTAGCAGAAGGCACCACAGCTTCAACAACCGAAGGTGGAGGAACAGGAGTCTTGTCCTTCGCAAAACTGGCTCGAGGAGCGCAATCTTCGTCGCTCTCAGGTTCAGGCTCGCTGTAGCTGATGTCGAGGGGATTAGCAAGTGTAGCACCAGCAGCAGTACCAGGAGAAAGAGAAGTAATATCTATCATCTCTTCGGGCCGGTCAACCGAAGGAGCTTCAATGTTCGTACCAGAGCTGACAGCAACCTCGGGGGGATTTGTCCCAGTATCACTCTTAGAATGGTCAGACTCTTCGGGGCTGGAAGACACGACTTCGGAGGTCGCAGCACGGGAAGTTTTCTGATGTTTTGAAACATTCTGACCGGTACCACGACCACGGCGTTTCTTAATTGTCTTCGGGCGCGCCGAAGAGGCCGCAGCTTTGGAGCCACCTCGACCACCCTTCTTCGCCGCACGCTTTGCTTGCGCTGCACGGCGGCCAACGGTGACCATGCGATCACCAGCATGAATACTGAAGAAAAAGAAGAGACGATTGTCTCGAGTTCCACCAAGTCGTTCTTGAATCTCAGCGTCTTCTCTAGCGGAGATGGGCCCAAGATTTTCATTGGCCCTTGCCTCAATCTCAGCGACATTGATATCTACGCAACAAAATAAGAGCATAAGTAGAGAATCAATAAAAATAAAAAACTAAAAGAAGATAGAAACATCAAAGAAATAGGAGGAAGGTACCATTCTTCTCCAAGCGGAAGCTTCGGGTGAAATCCGGGATCTTGATGGGAGAGGCGAAGTCGTTCCACGCAGCAATGGACCATCCAGCACGCACAGGAAACACGTTCGCGCAAATATACTCCTCAACAAGATCGCGAGTGGCATAGGTCTTCGCTAGCTCCTCGAAACAAGTGAGAAAGAGACGATCCGCATCACCATCTTCGTAAGCAGTACCTACGCCCATAGGCAGATTCTCAAATTGAGTGCAGACAATGGGAAGCTCTTCGTCTTCGACGGTGTGGTAAAACCAGTAATGGTTCCAGTTCTCATCCCACTTGTTCTTATAGCAGACAACTGGAACTTCGGTGTCACTACGATATTTGAAGTTCAGAGAAGCAAATTGCGCTTCTTCGCGAACCAGAGCACCATCAGCGAGTCGCTAAAGGAGGAAATCTCGGAGATCGTGTAGCACGCAACGTGGCAAAAATCCAGGACCATCAACATGAGGTGGCAAAAATCACGGAACTTCGCGGATAAACAGGAAAAACAGTAAAAATAAAAAAAATAATGGTAAAATCTGGAGATGAGCCGAAGAGGGGAGGCGCTTTGGAGCGAAACATTTTAACCCGTCGCGAAGAGGTTTTGCTAGTTCGGCTCGTCCCTGGTTGAAACCCTCACTAGCAAGGGGCTGAATGTTGGGGTAAATATTTCGCAACTAACCCCTCCCTTGCATCTTCGGCTCAACGGAAAAGAGCGGGATTCGGTTCGGTCCTTGCCATGGCTATTTCAGGAAATGATCAGGAGTTCGACAAGCGAAGATCAGGTGCAGCTTGACGAGCGAAGATGGGGCGAAGCTCAGGATCTTCGTTCGTGGGGGCGAAGTCCGCACGCGAAGGCACGGCGAGGGAGCCGCCGCGGGGGCGCGTCAAGACGGGGCGAAGAGGACACGTGAAGAGGTGCGGTTAAGAGAAGAAGCGCGCGACCTTCGAAGGGATGACCTGCGCGAAGTCTGACGAGGCGCAGCGAAGATGAAGTTCAAAAGGTGCTGAGGCGAAGCGCCGAAGGTCCCTCGAAGGCAAGCGAAGATGAGACCACAAGGAAAGGGTGGGAGAGGCTCAGGCCGAGCAGGAAGACTAGCGAAGATCGGGCTGCTGTTGGGGATTCAGAAATCGGATGGAACCCTCGAACACAGGAAATGAGATACTTAAGAACAAACACGTGAAAGTACTTAAGAACTCGGAGACAAAGAATCTCCGAAAGCCTGTATTCTCCTCAAAAGTTGTGAACCCCTTTACACGTGCCCTCGGACCCCCTTTTATAGGGAGACAAAGGGACTTTTACATTCCGAAATTGCCCTCAGATCTAAAGAATATTCCAAGTGGGAACATGTACAAGAATGTCTTTTACATCCCGTGATTTGCGGAGCTAACCTCATACATTTACAAGCCAGCCACTCGTTCACACCTTGAACCCGGACTTTTGATACTTCATCTTTGACTCGGTCCGTTCACTGCTTTCGCCCCTCCTTCACGAAGATCTTCATGAGCACAAATTCCCAACTTGAATCACTGAAACCATTGCCGAAGCACAGTTTCCTGAGCTGTGAAGACCTCCGAAGCATCCATCGTCCTGAAATGACAAACAAACTTGCGAATCTTGAACTCTTTCAGCGATCTTTTCGCCCGAGAGTAACACATCAGCGAATTTTCCTCTCATGCTTCACATAAGTTTTAGATCTCAAAACACCGAATCACATTCTTCAGAATTCACGAAAACGTTCACTCTACTTGACACTTTTCCGCCCACATTACCGAATTCGCAAGAGTCACATAATCTCCGAAGTTTCGAGGGTGAAAGGTTTTTACCCAATTCCCCAACAGCTGCCATGAGAGCAGACACGTAGAATGACAGGGTGTAAAGTGAACATCTGTAAAGTGTGTGAGTACGGGCCCTGCGAGGTTACCGAAATACCCCTGAGATGCTTCGCACAATGTGAAAAAGCGATGGCAAACGTTGTAAAGCGTAATTGTAGCGGGCCTATAAAAGGGACCCGATGGTAATAGAATCGGGGCGATTGAAAGGCGGCTGAGTTTCATTATGCTCAGTCGAGTTCGAGTTTTTAATCTTCGGTGTCTCTAGCGTTTTTTCCTTTGCTTAGTTTGTTTCAGCTGTTGGCCCCTCTTCGGGGTAGATTCTCATCCCAACATAGGACTCGGTAAAAGTCGAGTGATGTTTGTCACTCGCGAGAATAGGTTCTTATGTTGGAATCATAAGATGTTTATAAATGGATTGCTCATGTGGTAAGAGCATGGGATTTGGGCTCCGGTCCAGTGGCTTTCGTGGGCTAAGCTTTTGAACGTACTAAGCACTTGTCGGGAATGGGACTGGTAAGCCTAGTACCCGATTGAGGCGGCCAGGGATTTTCCATTACTAATCTTGAGCATTCACCTACCCAGATCATAACCGGGAGGGGGGTACATGTGTAAGGCTGGAGGCACTATGTGGGGCATACCAGATAAGCTTTGTACCCAGGACTGTAATATCTATCCCGAACCGAAGATCGACGGGAACCGCCTGGTGGGTGCCAGCTCTGTTGGGGCACCGTTCCGTGTGTTTAGGTCTACCTTGCAAGGGTGTTAATCAATCGATTGTCGGTCTCTCACCGTTATCTGAGACTGCTTAATCAACTGGCCATGATATCCCTTAATGATGGAACTATGTGAATATTACTGTGTGAATTAATTGTATTGTACAATTCTTGATTGCAATAATTTGCTTATTTTAGTAAGGGTTAACTCACTAGAATTTGAGCTAAAATATTGAAAGTAAGGATCCATGATGCTAGTTGCTTTTTTTGGCAAAACAAACCCACTAGCCAAAAGTCTTACATGTCTAGAGGTAACTTTTGGACGGTTAAGTCTTGCTGAGTATTAGTATACTCAGCCTTGCTATAAATGTTGCTTTCAGGTGAAGTTGTTTGGCCTGGAGAGATTCCACCCGGCTGGGAGCTGGAATGGGTGGATGACGACGAGTGATGGCATCACGAATGGCCTCCTGTGATGTCTATCGTATCGCTAGCTAATTTCCGCTGTTTTTGAACTCTAAACCTTTACTTATCATGTCATGAACCATGGTTTGTAATAATTAAACCCCTAGGGGTAAATTTGGATTTAATTTGTGTAATGTACTTTGGACTCGCCTTCGTGTGAGTTTTAATGCATATGTTTCGATCCTCTGTGTGTTATCCAAGTGATTTACCGGGCTTTGACCCGGCAACTTACGACGGGGTGGTACTTTATTATCGCTTAATGGCCAAAGTGGATTGGTTTAGGCGACAGTACGGTATTTTCCCGGGCGGGGTTATCACATTGCATCAAATTAAGGGTAGACATGAACAACAGAGGAATAAAGCAAGGAATACGTGACACTTGGGATATTACCATGCATGGCCACTCTTAAAGGGTAGCAAGAAGCAGAGAGCAAAGTTGCTGTGATTTAGTAGAGTGTGACTTACGGCTTTTTCTCTTTTCCTTTCGTTTCTTTACATTTAATTTGCTTTTCCTTTTTGTTTTTTCTTCCAAACAAACTGGAATCATAACCGTTCATATACTCAGTATAATGTTTGTCGTACTGTCCAATGAAAAATACAATTCTACAGTAACCTACTATGTGAACATTATAAACTCTATCGTTTGGGGGCAATATCATTCACATACACTACTTAACTGACAAGTGAGCTCGATTAGGATTTTGTGTTCCTTCTAACTTGAGTGTTAGTACGTGAGACATCCAAAACAGCATATCGAGACACACAGAAGGATTTTGTGTTCCTTCTAACTTCAGTGTTAGTGGAGAAAGTGAGAGATGGCGGGCATCTGGAGCGCTGTGAGATGGTGGGACGATTGGCAGCTGCGCATCCTGGTGATGGCAGCCTAGGGTTCCAGTGGTTCCTCCTCCTGGCCGCGCCCCTGCGCAACTACGCCATCCCTCGCTGGCTCAGGACGTGCATCTGGCTCGCCTACATCACCGCCGACGCCCTGGCCATCTACGCCCTGGCCACCCTCTTCAACCGCCACGCCAGGGCCACGACCACCTGCAACTACTACGAAGGGGCCAAGCTGGAGGTGCTCTGGGCTCCCCTCCTCCTCATCTACCTCGGCGGGAGCGAGGAGATCACCGCCTACAACATCGAGGACAACGAGCTCTGGACGCGCCACACCGTGACGCTCGTCTCCCAGGTCACCGTCGCCCTCTACGCCTTCTACAAGTCCTGGACCAGCGACAACGACCGGAAGCTGCTGCTGTCGGCGATCCTGCTCTTCGTCGTCGGGATCCTCAGCTTCTGCAAGAAGCCGTGGGCTCTCCGGAGAGCCAGCATCAACCGCCTCGTCGCCATGTCGTCGCTGATGAAAGGCGAGAGGCGGAGCCCTACCGGGTGGCAATGGTGCTTCACCGAGCTGGACGACAGGTACAAGTGCTGGAAACCAACGCCGCCGCAGGGCGCCGCCGCACCGATCCTGTCGCAGGGAGACAAGGTCCAGATGATGCTGTCGGACCTGTCGCTCTACACCGCTCAAGTCACCCTGGAGATCCGGAAGAAAGGGACGGCGGGCCAGCAGATCAAGATTCTGGAGCCTCTGACAATGGGCAAGCACAAGATGAAGCCCTGGCTCCGTCAGGCGTTCGGGCTCATCTACACCAGAGCCAACGTCATCTTCACCCCTGCCTACTTGGCCTGCCACGTGGTCCTCGTCCCGTCCCTCTACGTCGCCGCCATCGTGCTCTTCGCGACGAGCCACAAGAACGAGTACTACGCCACCGACGTCAAGATCACCTACGCTCTGCTCTGCTTCACCGCGGTGCTCGACGTCTTGGGGCTCCTGATCAGCGAGCTCATGTACCGGCTCATGTCGTCCCAAGCCAAAGTCCCGGCGCTGTGCGAGAACCTCCCGGGCTACAACCTCGTCGACTCGGTGCTCCGGGTGATGAGACCTCGCACGGGCCCGCTGCTCAAGCTCGCCAAGCGCATGGGCTACAAGGAAGGCTACTTCCGGCAGCCCAAGGACAAGCTCTACACCAGCGTGTCGGACTTCATCACGGTGGAGCTCCTGAGCGTCTCCGACAGAGTGGAGAACGCCGACTTCTCGAGCTACCGGAGCTTCACCAAGGATTACTGGGCTTCGCGTCCAGCGCTCGGAGACAAGTGCCGGAGGAGTACCGAGATACGGCGGAGCCTTCGCCGGTCGCCGTTCGACGCCAGCGTGCTCCTCTGGCACATCGCCACCGACATCTGCTTCCGCTGCAGGCCTCCCAAGGACTTCGGCGAAAGGCCCCCACGCCCCGAGGTGGTTCGCGAGGTCTGCACGGAGGCGATCTCCAATTACATGGCGTACCTTCTCAACTTCCAGCCGGAGATGCTGATGACGGGAAGCCGGCAGCACCTGTTCACCGAAGCCATGAAGTACATGGAGCGCATCCTCGCTACTACAGAGTACCGCATCAAGCGCAAGCGCCTTAGAGACGACGACAACCAGGAGCAGAAGCTGGATGAGGAGAGCTTGCGGAAGATCACGAAGGAAGCGGCGAAGCTCGCGAATAATCCCAAGGGAAGGTACACTGTTGTCCACGACGCTTGCAAGCTCGCGGATGAGCTGATGCGCATCGAGGAGGAGACCCGGTGGCACTTGATGTACCGGGTGTGGGTGGGGATGCTCTGCTACTCCGCCAGCATGTGCAGGGGATACCTGCACGCCAAGAGCTTGGGGGAAGGCGGGGAGTTCCTCTCCTACGTCTGGCTCATCATCTCGCTCAAGGGGAGCAAGACCTTGGCGGACAAGCTTCAGATGCCGGAGCCGGAGGCAGAGGAGATGGAAACGACGACGACGACGACTCCTACGAATGGAGGAGCGCAAGAGGAAAAGCCTGCGGATAGCATGACCAAAGACGAACGGCTGGATCAGATTTTTGGCTGATATGATTTACATATTTGCTTTTCCTTGTCGCTTGATTTCTTCCTGTTTATATGTGCTTGCTGCTTGCTTGCTTGTCTGTGTTGGGCGTGATCAGCTGTTGTCATGTGGTCATGTTTGCGGTCAATTCATTGTTTAATTCTTGTTCACTGGTGGTAAATTAATTTGATGATACACTGTGATAGAAATGGTTGTTTCTAAAATCACAAATAACATTCTGCCAATTAATTATACCTTCTAACATAGTGATTATAGTGCCGTCCGGCCTGGTCTTGCACGGGCCAGCTAGGCGCGGTGTTGATACTTTTTTATACCGCCTCCAGCATTTTCTTTCTTTCTTTTTGACAACTCCTTAATCCAAGTAGGGCTCCATCGCTTGACCTCCAGCTTGCATGTAAGTTCTTTTGTCACTTTTTACCTGACATTTCTTGGCTGTAACTGCCGAGCGTATCGTTGTGGTTGTGTCTAGATCTCCTAAGAGCTATCGAGTGAGTATATTAGATCTTGAGTATTTTAGATCTTAGGTCTATGACGTATCGCTTTTACCTTTGATCTAGTTTAGTCATCATTTTATCAAACGAGCAATAGATCTGATTAGGGTTGTCGAGGCAGCCTTCTCTAATGTTTTTTTTTACATTTCACCAGTTATCGATATTAGCATTTTCTTGCAAAGTTATTTATTTAGTCTTGTTAGTTTAGCTTTTATCACAATTTATCCAATCTTGTTTAGATCTCTACCAGCTCTCCTTCTATCAGAAAGCACAACCTAAACGGCCCTTACCCTTAGCTAGCTGGTTCACGCGTAGCAAAAAGGAAAGGGAAGGCTAACTTGGTGCATTGTTGACCAAGTATAAAAGGAACAAAACGAAAGATAGAGAAAAAAAACCAAAGGAATATACTGTATCAAAATACTTGTCGCCGTTGACTTTTTTCTACAACTTTGACCATTCGTCTTATCCAAAAAAATGTGCAAGTACAATTTATTTTGTTTGCTATATGCTTTATTGTTGTATGTATTTTAAGCTTGATTTATCATTTTACATGTTTGCGATAATTTTTGAATAAGACGAAGGGTCAAAATTGCATGAAAAAGTCAACAGCGACAAATATTTCGATATGGAGGGAGTATATCCAAAGCTATATATTCCGTGGCCTCTGCCGCGGCCTCTCGCACATGCTACGTCGCCTCGCTTTCGCGGCCGTCCGATCTGTCCAATCCAGCGGCCAGCAGACCGCCACCGGAGCATGGAAAGTTGCAAAAAAGCCCTTATATTCGTGCATTATTCCGCTTCGCGTCCCGAGAGATCCCTCTGCTACAGTAATGCTGTTCTTTTTTCTTCCACAAAAGCCCTCGTACTCAAAATATTCCGAAATTCCGTTCTCGCGGCAATTTTGCAGAAAACCGCCCGCCGTCACATTTCTGGGAACCCCCCCCCCCCCCCGCCGTTCGGCCACCGGCCCTGCCCCCGTTCTTATCCCCTCCTCCTCCTCTCTCCCCATTGCTCCCGACGCCGGGAGCGTCGCGCCGCCGCCCGCCGTCCACGCTCTCCCTCTAGTCCGCTCACACCCGCACCTCTCTAACCCCCCCCCCCGTCGGAGGGGATGGGGGAAGCGCACTTCCGCGGCAACAACGGCGCCGCCGAGGTCGACGTGGCCTGCTGCGACGGGAAGGTCAACCTCCGCGACGTGGGGAAGATGGAGCACGGGTGAGCGCGCGGGCGCCTCGATTAGCTTTGCCTTCGCTTTCCTCCCCTTTCCCGTACCTTGCCTCCGAATGAATCTGGATTTGCTCCTCTCGGGGTCAAATCGCCCGGTGCCGTTTGGCCGTTTGAAATTTGTCCTTCGGATCCGCGGCTGGTTTAGTTCGCTGAGCTTGTTTTTCTCACGGGGAGGAATTTGTGCTATTTCTGCAGGTGCGAGCATTGCCGGCGGAGGTGTAAGATCGTGGCGACGTGCTGCAGGCAAGTGTTCCCCTGCCGCCACTGCCACAACGAGGCCACGGTGAGCTGATGCTCTCTGTTTTTCTAGAGGATATCGTGGTTGTGTTGCTATATGTTCATTTGCGTATGGTTCTTAGTTTTCCGCGACAAACCTGATGAGTTGAGATTTGAGTATCAATTGAATGTGACATGATTATATCTTTCCCGTACCTTGCCTCCGAATGAATCTGGATTTGCTCCTCTCGGGGTCAAATCGCCCGGTGCCGTTTGGCCGTTTGAAATTTGTCCTTCGGATCCGCGGCTGGTTTAGTTCGCTGAGCTTGTTTTTCTCACTGGGAGGAATTTGTGCTATTTCTGCAGGTGCGAGCATTGCCGGCGGAGGTGTAAGATCGTGGCGACGTGCTGCAGGCAAGTGTTCCCCTGCCGCCACTGCCACAACGAGGCCACGGTGAGCTGATGCTCTCTGTTTTTCTAGAGGATATCGTGGTTGTGTTGCTATATGTTCATTTGCGTATGGTTCTTAGTGTTCCGCGACAAACCTGATGAGTTGAGATTTGAGTATCAATTGAATGTGACATGATTATATCATCCTCTTCCAGGCCTCCTAGGATAAGAAAAGCTTGGACGTTGGCACAAATCTTTTTATCGGCAATCTGGATCCAGTAAAAGCCTTGAGCCTATTTTCTTTTATCAGTTGGTCATTTGTTCAAGTACTGACTAATAGTTTCCTTTTTCAACAGGATGTTGATGAGAAGCTCCTTTACGACACCTTCAGTGCATTTGGAGTGATTGTGACTAATCCTAAGGTGACACAAACTGTCTGTGGGTTTTAGGGCTTAGTTTGTATACTAATTTACACCTAAGGTGGCACACACAGTCTATATTGGTTTTAGTGTTTAGGTTGTAAATACCAATTTACAATTTTTTGCTAATGATTTTTATTAAACAGTAGCATCTGATTATGCGAAGTAGCATTGTGAAACTCAGAGCAGTGAGAGCAAAGCTTAGAATAAACTAAGATCACTGTACTTAACATGCTATAGTTCAGCTTCTTTCTAGCATTGAACGGCCACAAACATTGTGCTTGTACTCAAATGAAACACTGAAAGGAGAGCACAGGATAAACACAAAGATGTAAATAACATGCTTCGAGTTGCTCTAATGAATCACAATCAATAGACCAATAAAATCAGTAATTATTGGGTACTCCCTCCAGTTTGGTATTAGATTTGAGTCAAACATTGAGAATATAAATCATGGATAACTTTTAAGCTATTGAGTTTGGAAATGTGAAAAACATATAAATAGATTTGTCTTGAAAATTACTTTCATAAGAATATACATATATAACTTTTTCAATAAATATTTTTATAGAAAAGAGAAGTCAAAGTTGTCCTTTGGTGACTGTGTCGCTGTTCTAAACGACTTCAATACCAAACTGGAGGGAGTATGCTTTATTGTCAGTATGATCGATTTGCAGGACAATGCTGTCACCTGTCATCAGGAGATGTGAGATGGTATAAATGGAACGCATGCCCTTCAATGTGCTCTTCAGGGACACCCACTATCTCAAGCTGTTGCTCAGAATCCCTAATCTTAACCATCTGCCAGTCCACGAGGTAAGAGAATAACAGCATGTAACTGAAGCTTAAACCATAGCTTTAAAAAATTGGACAAATACTGTTGCTCACAACAATTAGCCACATCCATGGTGTTGTAACAAAACAGGGAAAAATACCAGTAAACAGTATTAAACATTGTTAAATGGTGGAACTATTTTTGAATGGAAATTTTCATGAGCTGATGAGCAGCCACCCATTAGGGACCATGAGATGGAGCAGCCAGCCCCAGGTCATGCTTGCCCAAGGATTAGATTTCTTATTTAGCGATAAAATCAGATTGAGTTGGTTCTTTAATTCTAGAGATTGGTTTCTTAGGTTTCGAGTCAACCCATCTATATAAGGATGGGACTGTATCTCTTTCCATTAGCAAGAAATAGATCAAAAGTTCGTTTCTCCCTCTATCCCTAACAACAACTACCAGACATAAAGCATGGGTTCCTTGTGGTCGTGCTTCTTGGGTTCAGGACCATGTAAACTATGCCCATGACAGAAATCCACATAAGTGCTCAATCAATTATGCACATACAATCATGTCAACAGAATCCTACCACAGATGCACTTATTATTTATAGTTACCATTTGGATATCTGGACTTTTAACTTGAATAGCCCAGAGTTCATGAGAGCACTGACAAAAATTGCAAGTAAAACGTTTTGATCCATGGAAGTAGTGTGGTAGTTTGACTGCCTTGATGTGTTTTTCGGGGGTACAAACAGCTGTTATCTCAATAAGATGAATATTTATGTAAATTTTAAATAATAAATATAAAGCATACCCGGTTCATGTCATATGATAAGCCCATTTCCTCAAAAGAAGTAATCATATCTTTAGCTTACAAGATGTGTCCAGCTTGCCAGTTTGATGGGATTCAAGATCATAGTTACAAATCTGATTGATGGTGTGATCAGAGATCATAATTTAAGCCACTAGGCACGTCTTTTTATAGGTTCTACGGACCGTCACGTGGATTTCCATTTTCCAGTCACTTGGTTCGTCCCCAGAGATTGAGTGGGGTAAAATCATGTGTGTCGTTAACTCAATTTTACCTTCGTATATTGCACACAAATCTGTTTATGTATTGTTTATACCATTCCATGTGTGTGTATTCCTGAGATCAAATCACCTTATCAACTATCCTATGTCTTGAAAAGATGGTTTTAGGAATTTGATACATCTTCTGTATACACATCATGTTTTATTGTGAAGCCTATTACAGTAACTTACTGGATCTTCCTTTTCTTTTCATGAAGATAATGCGAGACCCTGAAACTGGAAATTCTCAAGGATTTGGCTTCGTGAGCTACAACTCGTTTGAATCATCTGATCAAGCAATAGAGGTGATATTACCATCACCATAATTTTCTGCATTTCAACTTGCAGTGGTTCTATCATCTGTTTCAACCGTCATCTTTCTTCCATATTTTCCAGGCCATGAGCAACCAACATTTATGCAGCCGGTCAATATTCTGAAATCACATCCTCTGGCCTACATGTGCTATGCATATTCTAAGTTGAATTTCCATACTGGTGATTTACTCCCCAATAAAAGAAATGATTCTGATGTGAGATGAGACAATTTCTGATTCTGCATCTTCCCCCTGGTATCTCACCACTTCAAGTTTCGAACCTCGAGTTGGTAAAGGCTCATATCGCCTTGTAAATAGAGCTAGGCTTTGACCTTGACCTTTGATTGCCCGATTCGAGAGTGGAAGCTAATTCATGGGTTTGCTTGGAAGACTGCCCTTCCTCGCTCTTAATTTCCCTAAGAGGTTGCTATGGCTCACTCAGATTCGTCGAATTGAAGAGGAACTTAATAAAAGAAAGGGGGAAACCTATATAAATGAAAAGGATAAATGAAAAAGACTTTGTTAAGGTGTTAATTTGTGATTATGAACATAAATTTCTTTCATTACATGCCTTTTATTTGCACTGCATTTCACTAATGAATTTTCATCATAAATTAAATTATGTGCCACGCTTCTTTGATTTTTTTCATGCCACTTTTCAAATTGGACTATAAGATGTATACGTCTCATTTTTTGACCACTGCTATTTGACTTAGGTTTCCGGGTTATACATATCCTTGGAATAATAGATCAACTAACTATAGGTATATAAAAAAGGAACAATTGCATAACTGCTCTCGTTTTCGTGCTCAACTGCACGTTTGCCCCTATTTTTTTGAGTTTGCATGTTTGCCCCTGTTTTTTGAATCTGAAGCCGACGTCTACCCCCATTTTTAAACGATGTGAGATGTGGTACAATAAAGTGAAAAGAAAAAATTGTAAAAGAGAAAAGGATTGGAAATGACTTTTGTGCCCCTGCCTTATCCTAAAGGACTTCCTCTCCCGTCCTTCCCGTGACCAAATCGAAGGCGGTGGCAGCGGCCGGCGGCAGCAGGGCGAAGTGGCGGCCAGCGGCAGGGGGCCAGGGGCGGAGGCAAGCAGCGGCACGGCGACACGGCGAGCAGCGGCACGGCGACACGGCGCACGTGCTGGGAACGGCGATGAGCTCCCTCCGGCCCGTGATTCGAGCTCCTCATCCGCCGAATCGACCTCCGCCACCATCGATTCTGCCAGCCACTGCGAGCTCCGCCGGCCGCGAGGTCCTGCCGCTGCCCCTGCTCCCGCTCCTCCGCCCCGCATCGACCCGAATTGAGCTCCGAGCCCCCGCGCCCCGCCTCGCGTCCAATCGATGGTGCCAGCCCCGCCTCGCTGGCTCTGCTCTGCCTGCTTCCGGCGAGGAGGATGAGGAGGCAGCCTCCAGCGAGGCAGAGGCCGGAGAAGGAGGCAGAGGCCGGAGAAGGAGGCAGACGCGGCGGAGCTCGGGAAGGAGGAGGAGCGTGCGGCGAGGGAGGAGCTCGGGAAGAAGGACGGGTGGCGGCGGCGCAACCCGAAGGCCGGCAGAGGTGCATCCCGACGCGCGGCGGCGGCGCGTCCCGACGGCCGGTGGAGGTGCGGCCCTGACGGGAATGGGTGGCGGCGGGTCACCTGCGCGGCTGCTGCCGACCTCTCCCCTGCGCCGGCTGTCGAGGAGCGGGCCGGCGGCGACTAGAGCAGAGAGGGAGGCTGGCGCAAGGGAGGCACCGAGGAGCGGGCCAGGGCGGCCAGTGAGGGGGTGGCCGGCGGCGGAGAGATAGGGAGGAGGGCAGGTGTAGCGGCGGCTGGAGCGGGGGAGACCCGTGCGGGGTGCGGGCAGCGCAGGGATGGCCGGCCGCGAAGAGAGAGAGGGAGCGGAGGCCAGAGAGAAGAATTGAGGAGAAAAGTGCTGACGAGTGGGCCCCACCGACGAGGGTATATTTGTCTTTTCAACCTTCAGTTAACAACGTTACCTCCGTTTCACAGAATAGGGGCAAATGCCAGTTTGGGATTCAAAACACAGGGGCAAACATGCAAAGTCCAAAAAATAGGGGCAAACGTGCAGTTGAGCACGAAAATGAGGGCAGTTATGCAATTGTCCCATATAAAAAAAGATAATACAACATTCCAGAGGTACTTCAGAAGTCACAACAACATTACTCAAATGACACCCATGGCTTTTTTATACATTTATAAATAAATCATAGCACTATCTTCAACATTGGCAGCTAATTCGAGAATCAAGAGATTCTCTCTTGTTGTTCACCATTTTATATTTATTTCTACAGGTTTGTGCCTACCATCACCATGCCTACAGGGGGTCTTAGAAGCATGAGAGCATGGATCCCAAGGAGCCCATCCATGTAGCTCAAGATCAATAAATCTGTTCAGGTCAGTTTGTTTGGCTGATAAAACTGCAAGACTTGTCAGGGTTAATTTTATAGTGATGGCGATTCTTGTTCTGGGAATTTGCAAATTCAGGACATCAGTGGACTCCCTAAGGATTGGCAGAAAGAGTTTTTGCTGACCAGCTATGGTCAAGAGCCTCTTTCAACAATGTAAGAATTTTTTTCAGCTTTATTCAATGCATCTTCAGAAATGGAGAATCTAATGCGTTGTGTTCATACTAGATGTAACAACATTATGAACTAGACATCGGGAGAGCGTAAGAAGGATGGGGTAATAGGTGCAGACATCAGTGAAGACCTTCCAGATGACCTTGGAGGTAACATTTTATTTCCAGTTGGCTACCTGAAGATCACATCACTTTCCCTCAAAATAAAAGCATCTGAATCACATCATTGACAAGATAAGTGCAGAAAAATGGCGAGCAGTCGGTCTTGCAGCTTGGTAGAGTTGGGAAATCCAAGTACATGATGGACTTCAGGTTACTGACATTGTTGCCTCGTTGGTCATTTACTTGTATTACCTGGAGCAAAATTCCACCACAGCAAGATATATTTTCAGATACCCGCTGACTAGCTACCAAGTGTTCCGCATTTGCCTGGCAATTATCGACTCTGAGTTGTGCTGCACCATGTGATATATGCATGCTTAGAAGAAGTGTTTGTTTTCGTATTTCGTGTCAGTTAATGATGTACAAATTTTGTTATGTGTGCAAGAGATTTGCAGCACTTCACAAACATTTTATTAATGCTTAATTACCCGGTTCATGCATGGACTACTTTTCGAGTTTTTCCCATGATGTGTTATTTTTATTGCTACTGTATGTTACATTCTCAATTAAATTTGAACTCTTGTATGTTACATTCTTAATTAAATTTGAACTCTTTGGTGGTTTTAGAGACGGTCTTTTTCCATCAAAACTTCGCAAACCTATTTCCATCAAAACTTCGCAAACCTGTGACTCGAAAATGAAATGATTGAGTGGCACGCCGGAGGCGTGCCCCAGACTCTAGTAACTATACAAGGGCAACTTGCCTCTGTTTCACCGAGACTCCTTCCGCAAAATCAACTTGCGCATCTGTTGACCAACGTGCTACATATATCCTTCGCACTGCCTTTATTACACGGTAAGAACCCCAGGTCACTCCTCACTCGTCGTACGTGTTCACATCGGCCGCGCACCGCCCTGGGATATATACTTTGTTTGCCGTTCATCCTAACTTAGCTTGCACGGGACAAATTGGAGCCGCCGGCCGAAAGTTGAGTTAAAAGAAACCAATCAGATTAATTGGTGTGTTAACCGCGTGCCTTTGTTTACGTTACAGCTAGATGCAGGGACCGCCCTTGTGCGTTGATCCTGCGAGAGACTAACTGGAGTCAAGGAAAGTTTGGATTAAAAAAATCACAGATCAGAATCAAGTTTAAATTTTTTTTCCCCTTGCATTCACAGCCCTTCTTTTGAGGGTGCGGTTGTTGGCCAAGTTCTTGGAGAATCCCGGTGATAAACAAATGGTAAACATATGTTCAAAAATAAGAGAGTGAAGATATATAGATAACATATGTTCATATATACATACTCCCTTCTTTTAGCTACCATAATGTTGGGCAACAAAACAAATTGAAGGTTGGAGTCACCTTATTGAAAAAACTGAACTACCATATCGAATCATGGCATATTCATCACTTGATGCTTTTTTTAGAAAAGGGAATATATATTAATATCCCAGCTTCTGCATCAACCAATGCATATAACTGTTTCTTATTACATTCTTAAACAAACAAATCCACGGGAAGAAAAAACACAAAGAGTTGGGTCGCAAATAAATAAAACTCTCCATCTTCACTAATAAGGCAAATCAAAAGGCAATTTTGTTTCTGAAACTCCATCCATGAGCGGCAAAGACCTCCATGGCCGCAGACTCAAGCAGTCTACAACCCTCCTTGAATGACAGACGATCCTGCTCCTTATGAAGCAGTGACCAGAACCGAATCCAGTGTGTCCCCCTGAAGAGTACCTGTAAATATGAAGGTACTATGCCCTTGTCAAAAACAATATCATTTCTGGATATCCAAATGGCCCAACACATAGCAATTGCTCCTGCTAGTATCTGACGCTTCAGTTTTCTATTTACCCCACCCAACCAGTCATTAAACAAGTGATGCATATCTAGTTGGCGGTGATAAATTGAAGGAAACTTGAACTAATCTCCAGATGAACTTAGCAAGATCACAATCAAAAAACAAATGTTGAATGGTCTCGCTACATGCACAAAAAGAGCAAGACATATTTCCATGCCATTGCTTGCGAGCCAGATTATCTTTTGTTAGCACTACCCCTTTAATCAAGTACCACGCAAACACTTTTATTTTAAGGGGGATTTTCAGCTTCCAAATCAAATTATTAAAAGGCAAGGCTTGGGTTAGTAATAGAGAACTGTACATAGAGTGAACAGTAAATCTTCCATTTTGATGTAATCCCCAAATAAACTGGTCCCTCTGATTAGATAACTGAACATTCATTACCATGACCACTATTTGATGCCAGGCCTGCAAGTTACTACCTGTGAGAGACCGTATAAATGCTACGTTCATCGGTGTTGTGGACAACACAGATTGTACCGTAGCACTCCTTTTTCTAACAATATTGTATAACGAGGGATATAAAACTTTTAAAGGATGAGATCTAACCCAAGAGTCCTCCCAGAACCGTATTTGTGACCCATCACCTAGTGAGAAACTTCCCATACTGAGGAACTCATCTCTAACCTTCATAAGGTCGGCCCAAAACTGTGAGTCTCCAGGCATGTGTTGCACCTGTGTGATGGTTCTATCCTTCAAATATTTTCTTCTTAATAAATTCTGCCAGACCCCATCCTCATTAATTAATTTGTAGAGCCACTTGCTAAGCAAACATCGATTGTGAACGTTTAAATTTAAAATCCCCAGCCCTCCTTGATCTTTCAGAGTACAAACCACACTCCATTTAATTAGCTTATATTTCTTTTTATGCTCATCATTTTGCCAAAAAAATCTAGATCTATAAAAATCTAGTTTCCTAGAACACCTCTCGGTACCTCAAAAAAAGATAACATAAACATAGGCAAACTACTAAGAACTGAATTAATCAAAATTAAACGTCCACCCACATAAAGTACTTTACTACGCCAGCAACTCAACCGTTTCTGAAACCTCTCTTCGACATGTCTCCAATCACTGTTGCGGATTTTACGGTGATGCATAGGTATTCCTAAGTATCGGAAAGGTAGTGCGCCAATATCACATCCAAAAATTTCAGAATATTCGAGTTCCCACTCCTTTGCAGCTCCATAGCAGAACAACTCGCTCTTATGGAAATTAATCTTAAGCCCCGACAACTGCTCAAAAGCAGAAAGCAATAGCTTCATGTTTTTAGCCCTCTCAAGATCATTATCCATAAATATAATAGTATCATCCGCATATTGTAGGATCGACAACCCGTCGTCTACCAAATGTGGAACGACCCCTCTAACTTGATCCTCGTTTTTAGCTCGATTAATTAACACCGCCAACATGTCAACAACTATATTAAAAAGGATTGGTGATAAAGGATCTCCCTGCCTAACCCCTTTCTTTGTTTGGAAATAGTGCCCAATGTTATCATTGACCTTTATAGCAACACTTCCTCTGTTCATGATACTTTGAATCCACTCACACCAGGTGGGTGAGAATCCTTTCATTCTGAGGACTTGCTGCACAAAAGGCCACTTTAGCTTATCATATGCTTTCTCAAAGTCTAGTTTTAAAATTACACCATCCTTTTTCTTCTTGTGCATTTCATGAATTGTCTCATGTAGAACAACTACCCCTTCCATGATATATCTACCGGGGATGAAAGCTGTTTGAGAGGGACTAACAAGCTTGTCAGCAAGTAACAAAATTCTGTTATTAATTACTTTTGTGAATATCTTGAAACTAACATTAAGAAGGCATATTGGCCGATATTGCTGAATTTTGGTTGCTTCCTCCATTTTCGGTAACAAAGTGATCACTCCGAAATTTAGACTATGTAAAGGCAGCCTTCCTTCATGAAACTCATGAAAAAGAGCCAATAGATCTGGCTTCACTACTTCCCAAAAAAATTGGTAAAATTCTGCTGGGAAGCCATCCGGACCTGGCGCTTTATTATGCTCCATCTGAAAGACTGCGGATCTAATCTCTTGTTCGGTGAATGGTGCCATCAAGATCTCATTTTCCTCCCTCGAAACTTGAGGTATATCATCCCTCATTGTTTCGTCCATGGTGAAGGAATTTGATTCATGAGGTCCAAACAACCCTTTATAATACTCTGTAATATATGTTTTAAGGTTATCATCTCCTACAATCGTTCCTTCATCCTGCTCTAGTTGTACAATCTTATTTTTCCTATGTCGTCCATTAGCCACAAGTTGAAAGTACTTAGTGTTAGCATCTCCTTGCAATAACTTGGTTGCTTTCGATCGTTGGAGCCAATAAATCTCCTCCTCTCTAAGCAATCTAGTTAATTGCCCTCTAAGTTGGTTTCTAAGTTCAACCTCATGTGGTAGCAACAACACAGTCTTAGCTTTTATATCCAGAGTATCAATCTTATTTAACAACTCAGATTTCTTTTTTCTATCTTGAGACACTATATTTCTCGACCATCCCCTTAAATAACGTCTCAAACGTCTAATCTTATTTTGCCACCTCTCCATAGGTGTGTGCCCCTTATTTTCAGATTCCCACACCTCCCTGACCATCTCGTAGAAACCATCTTTTGTAAGCCACCCTAGCTCAAATTTGAAATTCCTAGAGTTACCTCTATGGGATGGTTCACCAGAACTTAACAGTAAAGGAGTATGATCTGAGATTTCTCGAGTAAGTGCACACACTGTCGCCAATGGGTATTTCAATTCCCATTCCGTGGAAACCAAGACTCTATCTAGTTTTTCATATGTGGGAACCTCTGCATAATTAGCCCATGTAAATTTGCGACCAGACATCTCTATTTCTCTCAAATTAAGAGTTTCGATAATAGCATTAAACAACATCGGCCATTTTTCATTGTATCGGGAGTTATTTTTTTCCGATGGATTTCGGATAATGTTAAAGTCTCCTCCCGCCATGACCGATAAATCATCACAATTAGTACATGCCCGCACTAACTCTGATAGAAAGGAATCCTTGTGTTCCTCTTGTGCAGCCCCATATACTGACAGAAGAACCCACCGGAACCCATCTACCCTATCAGCCCCATATCACTTGATGCTTAACCTCTATATACCGTCAAAACCATCATATCAGCAGCAAAAGAAGCGTCCATATGTATTTAGAATTATATTGCACTGAAAACTGGACGAAATAGATAGTGCCCGCCCAGAAAATTAAAACTGTCGAAACTTCGGAGAAATCAGCAAAGCGCATCTATTCTTTTTTTTTCGAAAGGGGCGCTACTCCCCGGCCTCTTCGAGGCCAAGCGCGGTGCGGCACCCGGGTTCGAGCCCGGGTGGGTGCGCTCGCCTCCTCGAGTCCGCACCAACCGAGCTAGGCTCGGTCCAAGCGCATATATTCTTTCAACAGGGCACTACTGCCTTTCGCGCTGCGCCACTGGCTTTCCCGCAAGTTCCGAGAAATTGGCAAGCATAGACTAATACCTGTGTTGCAAGCCAATTAAGCAAGACACCGGCGGGCTCAAGGCCACCAGCTATATAAAGCCATCCCGTTGCACTACATTCGCCACAGGTCTGAGATCGATCACCACCACAGCAGTAATTTGTTGGTAACACTAATTCTTTCTTCCTCGCCACCAGTTCCATCGTCGCAACTTACGCCCCGACCGGCCTCCGATCTACAGCAAGTCAGCAACTTTCAGAAGGTACCATGAGTTCGTCCGTGATGGCCGTCAACGATATGAATCACCTGCAGGAGGTTTTGGACATGGCTAAGAAAGACTCCAAGCTGGTATACTGCTCTCTTCATTTTCTTGATATATAATTAGTTTATATTAGTTATGGCAAGCAAAATATCAATCTCTCCTTCTCTCTCAGCTGGTGCTGGAGCTTATAGGGTCGGTGAACTACACCACGACGTGCGAGTAGGGGTGGTAACGGGCCCTTCATTTTGTATTAAGAAATTTAAGTATCGGGCCCTATAAGGATCAGGCCGTAATTCTATTCAATTTTGAAGTAAAAAATAAAAAGTTCTAGTTGGATCGTGAAGAAAGCATTAGGGCCATGGCCCATTACCACCCCTACGTGCGAGTTCATGAGGCCGATTCTGGAGGACAGGATCGTCCCTGAGTTCAGAAACAGAGTCTACTTCTATAAGCTCGACGTCGACAACGACGAGTTCAAGGTAGTATATATTGTGTATTATAGCTGATGATAAATATTTTCTTTTGGTTCAAGTATTGTTAGACTTTCAGTTGCTGACTTGCTGTTTGCTTGTTGGGGCTTTTTATGACTGTTAGTCTCTTGCTGTCGTTTCAGTTGAGAGAACCCTAGGTGTTGCTCTCTGCTGAATGGTGTGGGGGTCTTTTCGTTCTTGTAAGGTGTTAAACTTGTTAGCATGACTGAACTATTAAACTCTGTAATTTTGTTGCTTTTGATTCGGCCGTGGCCCTTAGTGGAAAAAAAAAGCTGATGATATGTGGACGACGTTTGGCATCGTACGTGCATGGCAGCATGGGCATGACTGGCATCGACTAATTAACAATGCAATTAACGTGCGTGCCCTGCATGCGTTGCAGGCTTTCAAGACGAAGTGGAAGGTCCAGGCGCTGCCGGACTTCGTGATGGTGAAGAACGACAAGCGGGTGAACCGACTCGTCACAACCGATAAAGACGAGCTCAGAGCCGCCATCATCCGCGCAGGCTAATTTAAACCCTAAAAATTGATCACCTCATCAGATCAGTCGGTTGACGGCGTGATCGATACAAAGCTAGATTAAAGCATGACACATTGACACACACATGACACATTACATATTATTAGTATTTATGAGTTTACTACACACACCTATATCTACCTGCGTGCAGCTAGCGTGTATGCCTAGCTAGTACGTACATTAGGTCATACGGTATGTGTGCGTACCTCTCTTTGATTTCTTTGGGCAACAAGATCCACCTTGATGCCATGAAGAAATGTAATACGAAATTAATGGTTTGGAGTGTTTTGGAATTAATAGGGCATGCATGACGACATGCATGCATGGTGAGCCCTAGCTCACCATTTGGTTTGTATTTCGGTCGGCTTGCTATATGGATCTCTTACATATACCATATGTTCTGCAGAATAATACTTCCATGTGTGCGGTCATTAACATTTGATGTGTAGTCATGGGCTCATGGCTGATATAATCTATAGTGACATCTACGAGCACGCAACGTCGTATTACTGAGCCACGGTCATCTGAAAATCGAGTTCGTTGAATCGTGCCATTTTTTTAAAAAATGGAACCATTTAATCTAGAAGGAAGTAGATGGTTTTTTTTCATCATTATTAATGAATGAAGAAAATAGGCATCCAAATTCAAGCTAGAACCAAAACAAATATCTTCTATATTATAAAGATCGAATAATTTGAAAAACTTTTCTCACTTAATTTGGGTCCACCATACCCCTCACGTTGGTCCCACCTGTCAATTAATTAGGAGGGTGGATAAGGTGGTAAACCCAGAAAATCGCATTTTGGAGAGCGTCCCTGCCAAAAATCGCAATCTTTTCTCACTCACCCGGCGCATACCCGCCCTGTGTACCCACTTGGGCCCACTTTTCCTTCCCGATCCCCTTCCCCCGTCGTTGCCCACCCGTATGGAAGAAAAAGAACTCCTCGCCTCCTTGCGCCGCCGGCCGCCGGCATGCCCCTCCTCCCTCCTCGGCTCGGCCGCCGGCGCGCTCCTCCTCCCTTCCCTCCCTCGCTTGCACGCCCCCTCCCTCCCCTCCCTCGTCGGAGCACGAGCGCGGCGGCCCTGCAGGCAGGCCACCCTCTCCGGCGGGTAGCAGGGGCGCGATGGCGTACGGACTTCGTCTCCTCGCTCGCCAGGCGCCTCCTCTCTCCCCAAGCTTCTGCCGCCCGACGGAGCTCTCATCCATGGCAGACCGGCGACCACTTGGAGGAGGAAGACGTGCTCTTCCCGACGAACGGCGACGCGAGCTCCGCATCCGCGTCGGTTCTTCCGACGAGCGGTTAATATTGCTCGTGGACGTCAGATCCACTGATGTGGCGACGCGCTCACCATCCGCGGAGAAGAGGGTCATGGCGTGGTGTAGAGGAGATGCGACGACGATGACAATGGATCGGGGCTCCAGTTGTGTCAAATCGTGCTTCTCGACGGTATGGTCGCCGGCTGTGGAGGAGGCGTGATGGCAACCGGCCAAGGCCTGCAGCCGTGCGACAACTTGCTGCTCGGCGTCGACGACTTCCTTCCTCTCTGTGCCTGGTGAGTTGCGTCCTTGCATCGTCCATATAGCTATGATTCCAAAATTATTTGGTATATGGATGCGAGCCTGCTAATGAACTGTTGTGCTATACGGAATTTCAGATTGATTTCTGTTGGGGATTCAGAAATCGGATGGAACCCCCAAATTCACACGAGAAAGTATTCACGAACAAACAGTCAACTGGGAATCATCGAAAGCCTGCCTCTCTCCTCAAAAGATGTGAACCCCTTTACACATGCCCCTCGGCCCCCTTTTATATGGAGACAAAGTGACTTTTACATTCCGATCATACCCTCGGATCTCAAGAATATTCCAAATGTGAACATATACACGAGTGTCATTTCCTACCCCGTGATTTGCGGGACTAACTTCGAACATTTACAAGCCTGCCATTCATTCACACCCCGAACCCGGACTTTTGGTACTCCCTCTTTGACTTGGCTTGTTCACGACTCTGCCCTTGTTCGCGAGAAGCGTCGAGCGTTTAGGTCTTAGCTTCGGGAGTCCAAACTAATCTTCGAACTGGAGTTTTCTGAACCGCGTCCTTCCTCCGAAGCTTTCCTTCCCCTGAAATGGCACACAAGCTTCAAGAATTCGAGTTACTTCGGCGAATGTATCTTCCGAAGGTCATTAGCAAGTCAGAAAGTCTTTGGTTCATACATCACGCGAACCCTAGTTCGTAAAAGTAGAATCAGTACTTTCGGAATTCGCGGAACAATACATATCGTTCTGGTCCCTTCTTGTTCACATCACAGAATTCTCGAAAGCGCTAAAACCTCCGAAGATCTGAGGGTGAAAGGTTTTTACCCAATTCCCCAATAGTAGCCCCTCGGGGAAGCGGGTTGACTCCGACGATCCGTTTCCACGAAAACTTCTTGAATTGTGGTAAAAAATGTCACCCTCGGAACGTCAGAGGATACACGCGTCCCCTTCTGGGCAATGCAACGACTATGTCAAGGTATCTTCTCGAAACTACCCCCCTTCCCCCTATAAATAGAGACTCTGTGCGGTAATTTTTGTTTCACCGTTCTACGCTTTCTTAACTTCTTGAACTTTTGTAATCGTTGTGCTTTGAGTTTTGCGCCTCAAGATTTGTTGATTCTGCAATCTTTCCACTCTCCGAAGGTAATGGTTATTTCTTTTTTCATAATTTTGAACATTCTCTTTCTTCTTTTTGTTTTTCGACTGTTCGTTGTTTTGATCTTCTCAGTAATTTTTTCTTTCTTTAGAAGGTGGCTCGGACTAAAAGCACTGCCAGGCCAATGACTACTGAAGAGCTAGCCACAGCCGGCATTCCTCCAACATCAGAGAATGTCCCCCAAGTGCTGAGAATCCGATCGTCGAGGCTGTTCGAGAATCTGCCAGTCGCGAAGATGGGGAAATCAGATCTGGAAACGATTCCGGCGATGGCGAAGACATTTCCAATGTCGACGTGAATCTGAACGAGCTTGTGGGTCCGAAGTCTAACTATCCCCCTACTTTTGTCTTCGGTAAATCTCAAGTGACTCCTGAACTCATTAAGGAGTATGAGGATGCTGGATTCTTTCCCTTCGGCGATGGCCGTTCTCCTTCTGATGAAGAGACTCCTGCTCCGAGGCCCGGTGAGACCGTTGTTTTCAGAGATTTCTTCACCGCTGGTCTCAAATTCCCTTGCGACAGTCATCTTCCCGTGATTCTTGACAAGTTCTCGATGAATATGCATCAACTAACCCCCAACTCCTTCTTACAACTCTCAAAGTTCTTTTGGATCATGAGGACTTTCGAGTGTCCTACCAGTGCTGATATTTTCGCACGTTTGTTCGAGCTCCACATTCAGAGGAAGATCATTAAGCTTGACGATGATCAGCTCTATGAGGCTCACTATGGGTGTTGTACTTTCAATACCCGAAGAAAGAATGCGAATCAGAACCTTGTTCGGATTCAACTAGCTCCTTGCAGCAACAACAAGTGGCCTGAAGATTGTTAGTCGCACTGGTTCTATGTCAAGGTTGACATGTCGAAGGTCCCCAGCTACACCGGTCCTCAGTATCCCTTTTATTCGCCTCTTGTTCCAGTGATCGCTGTTAGTACTGCTACATTCAACCGCAGGGTCTCTGGCTTCAAGAATGCTGAGAATGGTTTTTTCCTTGCTTGTTCGATTCTTGGTGGCCGCGACGTCATTGAAGAATATGTTGGCGCACGTGTTTGGCCCTTGTCACATGGTTGGAAACCCTCGGAGATTATCTACCTTGAAGTTGACTGGGCTTCTCAGAAGGTACCATTTCCGCGGTTCAACCTTAGGCTTGAAGATGATCAAAGCCTTGAAGATTTTATTCTTGAAGTTGAACAGAAGGTTAGTGAGATGGTTGGCGAGTTTACTTTAAATGAATACAAGGCCTACAAGTTGATAGTGAAACACAAGAAAAGGGTGAAGTGTGTCTTTTCTGAGCTCGGTGCTGAACCGGCCCTCCGTTCTAGACCGCCGGGCCCGGATAAGAAGATGCAGCCTCCCGGAGCTACGGGTTCCGTAGCTATTGGGGCTCCTTCTAAGTCTCGGAAGAAAAGGGCTTCGAAAAAAGAGAAGTCCAAAGAAGTTACTGGCGAAGCTGCGACTTCTGCTGTTTGTCCAGCCAAGACTAAATCCTTGGAGTCTAGCAAGAAAAAGAGAAAAGCTTCTGAGGGTACTTCCGAAGCTGAGCTTAATGCTGCTTCTAGTCTTGCTGACTTGGGAAGAAAGAAGGCTAAGAAGGCCGTGAAAAAGGTTGCCGTCGCCAAAATTGCTCGTGTCGCTTCTGTTCTTTCTAAGATGAAGAAGAGGAGGCCCATACTTCAGGTGATTTTCACTGTTTCTGCTGTAGAATGAGATTTCGTAGTCACTCTGCGCCTACACCATCTTCGGAAGGTGAGTTCATTGATGTTGAAACCTTTTCAGATGCAAGACCTGAAACCCGTGAAGTCCCCAACGTTTTCGTCAATGTTGTTACTTCCGGGGGTGAAACCTCTAAAGCTGTTGTTGCATCTGACGATGCTTCCCCAAAGTTCATGGAAGATTTGGAAGATACGGTGGACCACAGCGGTAAAACTTATGAGGAACAGTCATTAATTGAGAACCGCAAAGAAGTCCCTGAAGACCGGGATCCCCCTCCTGAGGTCGCATCGTACAACGCAAGTTTCGGTACGTCCTTTAGGGGTAAATTACTAAGTGTTGGATGTTCGAGGGCTGGTAAAGATGGCAACAATCATAATTTTTCTGTGCTGTGGAGGTCTCCTGAACTTATCATTGAACATGTGAGTGCAACAGGAGGAGATGCTTTGAGGGAGGCGTTGCTTCTTTCGAACAAGTCAGATGTTGCTCCCGAAGCTCGTGTTGCGTGTGCTCAGCAAGACACTTTGACAACAGTTCAGACTACTGGAGAAGGATCAAAAGACTTCTTTGATTCCGAAGGTTATTTTTCTAACTTTTTTATTCAACCTTGGTTTTACATGTTCTTTTGTTCTTCTGGATTTCGTATTAATTTTTTCTCTTTTTCTTATGATTTTCTTCCTCTTTTCTTTTGTTCTTACAGCCTTTGAAGAGAGTCTTCGCAAGCTTTCAGCTAATGACCTCTCTAGGGTTAATACAATGCTCAGGCTCAAATCAGTTGTTGCTGGTAGACTGATTACAGAAAATTTTCAAGAAAAAGACGAGCATACAGCTAAATTCAGCAGCGAAATCCAACGCTTGAAACAAGATTTGGAGAAGGCTCAAACCTCGAAGCAGAACTTGGAAACTCAGGTTACGGAATTAAAAGAGGCTTTGAGAATCTCCAATGGTGAGAAGAAAGCAAATGATGACGCGCACCTTTTGCTGAAAAGGGATCACGACAAACTCACTCAAGCTCGGAACGATGATTTAAAAATAATTGAAGATCTTCGGAAAGAAGTTGATGAAGGCACCACTGCTATAACCAATCTTTGCGGAACGAACGCTGAACTCCTCAGTCAAAATGCTAATCTTGCTACGGCTCTTAGTTTGAGAGAGAAAAGAATCTTGGAACTTGAAAAGTTGCTTAACGAAAGGATTGAAGCTATGAGTAAGGGAGTTGATGGCATTAGGAGAAGTTTCCAGCTTTTATTCGAAAAGTATAGCGAAGCTCTTGGCCAGTTTGGTGCTCGGCCACACCCTTTTCCTGAAACTGAAGATGCTTCTAGAGTGATGAACTGGATGTTGACAGAGTTTGAAGCTCTTCCTGATGTGATATCTGGTGCCAGCGATTTCGTTGCTGTTTTTAGCGTTGAAAGTTTGCTGAAACTTCTTGAGAATTATGACTACGTTGATCTTGAGAAATTCCGAGGTGCCTTTCAGAAATTTCCCGACACCGCCAGCACATCTCTCATTTTTGGCAACGAAGATGTTCGGGCCGTCAAGATAAAATTCATGAAAGAGTTTTGGATTGCCAGCAGCAAAGAATTCGCGAAGAAGACCGCTCGTGACAAGCTTGAAGAGGTAGCCTTTTCTTGAATCTTCAAGTCCTTCTTTTTACTCTATTCTGATTTTTACTTGTTGTGTCATTCTCTGATCCCCTTGTTTCTTGACCTCTTTCAGCTCATTAGGAAGGAAACGAGCGATAAGATTCGCGAAGCCCTGGAAATGAGCTCAGAATCTGATGGTCGAGTGGGGGGAGATGGTGATGCCGAAGATGGCTCGAGCAGTAGCAGCAGCGAAGACAACGATGGGGGAGATGGCAGCTCTGAACGGCGTGCAAGTTCTCCGAAGGTGGTCATAGATGAATGAAGCAGACCTTGTTCAAATAATCGCTTTTGTTTTTAGGGATCTGCGAACTTTGAAGGACCGGATTGGCGACCAGAGAGGGGGGGGGGGAGTGAATGGGAGCCGATAAAAATTCTTCTCAAGAACTCGGCCTATACCCCAAAATCACTTCCGAAGAATCCCGCACACACTTGAGAAGATCACGAAGTCACAACGGACCTACTGACCCTAGGAACAAGTTAGAACAAGCTAGGAACAAAGCGGAAGCAAGCACAAAAGGAACCGAGAGAAAAAGCTAGCGCGAGGCAAACTGCAGCAGAAATTGTCGGTACTACCGGCCCCAGGTCGGTACTACCGATATGGGCTTACTGACACCTAAAAACCAGGTTATCGGTACTTCCGGCACTAGGTCGGTACTTCCGACTATCGGTACTACCGACCTCGGGTCGGTACTACCGATAAAGACTCTCTGGCAGCTGAAAATCAGGTTATCGGTATTACCTACACATGGTCGGTAGTACCGCCCCCCCCCAAAAAAAATTCAGCCCGCGAAACAGCCCCAAACTTTCGATCGATGGATCTCCCAAACCACTTGGAGTCTTGAGACGAAATTTTGGGGAGAGGATATGCCCCAAAAATTTCGGTCTCAAACTCCCTACAACTCCCGAAATCGTGAAACCTTGCCAAGAACACTATGAACTAGGGTTCATCCGAAAATCAACGAATCGAAGGCCAAATCCGGTGTTTGAGGGGTCAAGATCATCCACAAAGAGGCACAAGGCACTCACCCATGATCCCCTCAAAGAAATCCGGAGAGAAACGCCCTCAAATCAACGAATCGAGCGATGAACGAAAATTCCAAGAAAAGCACCAAAAAGAGCTCCGAAAATGCAACAAAAGCAACTCGGGAATAGAAAGATTGGCACAAGATTTAGAGGATGAATTCACTATGAATATCTTGTTCAATCGATTACAAGCCACTCCTAGAATCCAAATCTAAGATGACAAAAAGCTCCAACCAAAGAGCCACTCTCTCCCTCTCTCCCAAAGCACTCTCAAAAGGAAAGAGCACCACAACCAACAAGCCAAAGAGTTGGCTGAAAATTCAGCCCCCTCCTCCTATATATAGGCCCTCCGGAAAAGACCAAAGTACCCCTACACTAGGAGTTACAACTCAAGCCCTCACAGGGGCATTTTGGTCAACACATGAAGTTCTCCATCGGACGGCCGCACATCCATCGGGCCTTCGCGTCCTCCCAACGCAAGCACCTCGATCATGCCGCGTGTCGCCCGCTTCGAAGCTTCTCGGCGCGCCCGGATCCCGTCTCCGCCCGCCGAGCCTCCGATCTTGGTTTTGTGGCTCAACCAAGTAACCCCGACGGTTTTGTGGTGAACCGCCGTAAACCCCACGGACTCGGTGCAGCCTCCACGCCAATCCCACTCATGACTTGGCCGACACGTCGTCCCGGCTCGGTGTTGGTTTTGTGGCCAAACAAACAAACCGTCGTGCTCGGCTTTGTGGAGCAACCGAGGAATCCGACAGTTTTCTGGTGAACCGCCGAAAACCCCGCAAGCAAGCTTCGGCCTCACCACGCCAAGCATCGGGCCCGCCAAGCCTTTCACCTCCGGCTCCCGGACGGTCTACTCAGTCTTGCCCCGTTCAATGACTTGGCCGCTACTTTGCACCGGCTCCACCTTGGTTTTGAGGCTCAACCAAGAAACCGTACCCGACTTCGTCTTGCTTTTCTTGCCACCATGCGGCCCGCACTTGATCCCGTCCGGCCACCGGGTCTATCGAGCCGAGCCTACTTGTCTCTCCACTCCTCGGAGGCCACACAGGCTAAGACCTTTCGCGCCCGCTCTTCACCTGCACCAACGCAAATCAAGCCGCAACCTGCACCTGCAATACTCGGCCAAGAGTCAGTCCGCACCACGTTGTCAATCACTCATCACACCAAGGAGCGACCATCCACCGGTCCTCGGACGCTCCGGTCCTCAAACTTATGCATTCGTGGGCTGTAACCCACTCTTCTGAACTTATTTTGTAAACTTTAACCTGCACGGGTCTTGGAAGGTGGGCCTGTGCAGGATGTGATACCACTGCGTTTCCATCGCCAAGACATCGTAGTTAGTGGCGAGTCATGGCGTTTGTATAAAGAAGCTCATCCTGGTTGCAAGTTCCGCAACTTTTGGCTCTTGTGCTGCCAATATTTTTCGATGCGTAGCTTTCAGCTAGGTTCTTTCTTTCTTTTTCGTGATGGTTATGCCCTTGCGACTGAGGCTTCAAGCTCCCGCACCTTCGTGAAGACTGAGCCCCCGAGCCCCCTTGGCGACGACTGTGACTTTGCATATGCCTGCGATATTGCTGAAAGTAGAGGTTCTAAACCAGGGTACGTTGTTTAATTAGAGAGTACGTTGAATCCAACATTTTTTTTAAAGTAGTTGCTTTAACATTTTTCTATAAATGTTGATCAACGTTTTCTAAAAATGCTGGAAAAAACATTACATCTTCTTCCTCGGATCCGACCGAGGAGCCCCGCGGCAGGCGCGACGGCCGGTGCACAGGCGCGCGCACGACACGGGGAGGCCGGTGAGCCCCGCGGCCGGCCGGTGATCGAGCCCTGCGGGCCACCTCGGCGGCACTGGCACCTGCGCCCGCCCGGGAGGCCACGGCGGCGGCCGCGGAGGCCGGCGAGGGCACTGGGAGGGCGGCCATGGCGGGCAGCGGCGCGCGGGAGGCCCGCCATGGTGGCGGCGGCTGGTCACAGAGGAAGAAGGCGACATCGGGGCTCACGAGAGGAAGAAAGGTGGTGTTAGAGTTTGATGTTGGTGGATGGGTGGGTTGTTGTTGAAGGGATACGGGGTGGCTACACTAGCGCAAAACAAAATTTTTCTACCCCATAAACCAGGAACTACTGCTGTTATAGATCACGGGATTACCACTAGACGCTCAGATGCAGCGAAACCGTCTCGATGTAGATGAACGCGTCGAGGGTAGCAGGCAGTGCAGTTGCTCACGTCCTTCTTGTCCTTCACGTGTGGCTCGTCCGATCCAAGTGCTCCAGATGCAGCACCTCCACGGTATCCACACGTACGGAGAAGGAAGCGTCGCGCGCCGGACTGCTAGGTCCGCGAGTGCGACGAGGAGAGAGCGTGGGCGGCGTGGCTGCTGCTTGAGAGTCGTACCTTTTTAGGAGGGGTGTGATCCATATTTATTGGGAGGAAATCCCCTCACACCATCGTCCATTAGCAATACGTGACTAATAGATGGTGTACCCCTTCCAACGCTAATGGGCTTTACAACATTTGTGGTCCATTAGGACTTTTACACCATAATTGATCAAATCCATCTGAGCCCACTATGGGATCAAATCCAGTTGGCTCTAGGGCATATTTCCAACATTTGTTTAGGTTTTTAGTGGGTTATAGTTCCATAAGAAAATATCTTCCAAAAGATATATCAAAAGATATATAGGATTTCCCGCCGAGGAGGGGGGTGGGGTGTCGGCCTGTTGAGACGGTGGGAATCACGCGATGCATGGGCAGCTCGTAGGTGGGTTGGGCCTTGTGAAGCGGTTGTGGGCTGAATTGGAGGTAAGGTAGCCTCAATACGGAAAAATTCAGCGGGAATTTTTCTGCCGAAATACAATGCCTGAACCATTCCGATACTGCTTTTGTCGGATTTTCCCGGGAAAATCCTACTTTTCTGTTTTTCTTGTGAATACAATATACGATAAATTTACACAGTATACAGTGTCGGTCTCATCCTGTTTTCATCCCTAATTACGATTGATGTAGTTTAGATATTTCTGCAAATTTGGTTCAAAGAGGATGTGTTTTATTAAAGGATGTGTTTTGAGGCATGTGGTGGGATTTCTTATTCCTTCAGGGAGCTGTTTGTAAAAGATATGGGGTACATAGATCTGATATCTTTTAGCCCTTGGAGGATGTGTTTTGAGGCTACGTTGTAATTTATAGTTTCTCTAGGGAGATGTTTGTAAAAAACATGGAGTAATCAATGATCAGAGAGCTGTTTGTAATTTCTGCCATTTTTTTTTGTTTTTTATTTCACCAAAGTTAAAGGAGAGGCGGGTTGGCAACCCGTGTCTCCAATGACCCTCTCAAAGGAGATGCGGGTTGGGAAAACGTATCTCCTATGTGAAGTCATAAGAGTGCGTCTCCTATGTGAGGGTCATTGGAGATGTGGGTTTGTAAAAAAGTGTCTCCTTTGATCCTACCCAAAGGAGAGTGAAAAATCAGCATCTTTTATGACTTGTCATTAGCGACGAAAAATTAGAGACGTGTTTTACCCGCGTCTCCTTTGTGAGTTAACCGGTGTCTCCTTAGTTGATTTCTTACATAGTGACAAACGGGGCTAAAAGGGGACCTTTAGTCCTTGTTGGAGCCACCAGTCGGGACTAAATCCATTTATCCGGACTGGTTTCTCCGTTTTAGTCCCGGTTCAAACCACACCAACGGGACTAAAAGGGCTTCGATGGGCTACGAAAGTTAGATCCGAGACTAAAGAGACTAAAAGAGTTGGATGGGAGGTGAATTTTTTCTACAGATGGCGTATCGGCACCATTGCGGACAGGGGCGGAGCCACGTTCATAGTTGTGGGTGCCCAGGCACCCACAAAAATTTGAAATACCACTATCAAAAACAATTTTTCACCATGTTAGCACATCAAATTTTCACATGTACAAGGGAAAGGCACCCCCCTCTCACTTGCTCTAGATTCGCCCCTGATTGCGGATGCCCATTTCATGTAACCGGTTGGTTGACCTTCATCGTTGCATAATTTATTTCAGTATTGCTCATGTTATTTTTAATATATTCACGTGCCAAGGCACAACTGTAGAGTTCAGTAAGTCAAAGAAAAGGAGTTATTTGTATTTATTGCTAGGACACAATTCTTGCTATTCATACAAGTATATAATGGACGTTGGACGACAAGAAAATAGAGTGAAATTTTGCACAAAGCATCTCATGTTCCAAACGCTAGCTATTCCAGTTCTAACTTGAGCACAGACAACAATGACCGCCAACTTAGGACTGGAATAACAAAAGATACATATACATCTTAAGAGTTGAAGTGGCTGTTTTTGTTTGGTACTAAACACAGCTTTTGGTGTTGCATAATTATCTTGTACGGCAATCATGCTCATTACTCGTGCAAATTCACCATTATTCTGTTGCTCGGAGATCTAGCAGCTACTTCAGATCATAGTGTTCTGGTACTGCTAGGAATGGCTTAAAGGTCATCACGAGCCCAATACATTGGACAACGTTGAGAACAAAAAACAACATGTGATCCCCTGCATGATTAATGGAATAAAATAATCTTGCGTCACGATTTGCTGAAAGAATAAAAGAAGTGGTGGTGGCTAAAAGAAACCATACCATACAAATTTAGATTTATAATAAGTACCTGGAAAGAAGGCAGCATGTTGACGCTTTTGGGTCCACGAGAATCTACATTCAGACAAATTTTGCAAATAAGATTTCTGTTAAATATAATGCACCACCACATATGCATCTGAACCTACAAACTCTTGTGGTATTAGGGAAACAAGGAACTGTCGCACTTAAAGTGGCGTGTACCATTTTGACTGTACATAATATTTTATCCTGTAGTTGTTGTATCCGTCGCCAACTTAGCATTCTTATTAATTGCCATGAATAAATATTTTCAGGTCATGCATTCGCTAGGATTACAAGAGATGCATAATAATATCTATAAATCTAAATAAGCCAAAATGACCTACAATTTAGAAAGGAGGAGAGTATATGTCTTGAAAAGAAATTTGGATATGCTAATGATGACAGATACTCACAAAGCGCCTGCTCCAGCAGGACCAATAGCCATGAAGAAGGACATTGCGGTTGCTGCTATGCCGTTTGCAGCGCCTCTTTGACTTTGTGGCTGTTTTTTTACATAATTAAATTAGCAAATATGTAGCATTTCAAATAAATCAGCTAATAAATTAACTGATACTTGCCACGGCATAGTTCTGCAGAAGTGAAGTGCCTGTCAGGATAGTTATCTGATCACGTTTGTCAAATGTGTAAAGTTAGCATGGAGCATGACAAACTAATAACGAGAGAGTAAGAATATAAATATTTTCCATGATAATTTCCAAGATAACTTTCAGGCAATCCAAGGAACAATGGAGGATATGATGCATTATATTGAAAGTACATGTAAAATTTAAAATGAAAATGGTGCTATATATTTCATTGTATAAAGACTGGATTAGTTCAAGAAAATATTGTTCTAAAAAATTCAAGAAAATACTTTCCCCATAACAGGTGTAATATCATACCCCTTTTGAATTTTGAATTTTGTATATAATATTATCCATTATATGGGGACTAGAAATGTAAGTATTTTTCTTCTTCTTTTATTTTGCATTCAAGATCATTACATAATATTGAGTAGAGGAATAGGTCTGAATACTTACACCGACAACAGCTTTCACAATGGTAGCAAAATAAAGAGCTAGTCCAAGTCTATACCCTGATAGGTGTGTCATGAAAGGAAACACCGCAAGAAGTGGTATGGACAGGGCCTGCGGAGAGTGAAAGTACATATTTAATGGATATGTGTCACACCCTGAAATTTCCAATTTCAGGATGTGAATAGAGAGAATAATGAAACAACAATTTTCTCATAATTTTAAAATTTTTCCAACATTTAATTTCTTTACAGGGAATATAGTATAGGAAAAATCCTTGTTTGATTTTCCGAATTAAATAAATAGTTGTGAGTGTTGCATTCATGCCGATGCATCTTGGAGCTTCTTGAGTGCAAAAGCTTTTAAAACACGTCTAGGTGCTGTCCAAATCTTTCTGAGAATTTTCCGGACTTTTCTGGAATTTATTCTCATTTTCCCTGAGCTTATTCTATTTATTAGAAGGCTCTAAAATCTTTTTCATGAGCTCTAAATACTTTATTTGGATTGTTCATACTTTAATCTAGCTCTGGGAATTTTCCTGGAATTTTTGGGATTTTCAGAGTATTTTTCGTGGCTTTATGGAATTATCTAGCAATTTCTAGAATATTCTTTTTCACGAAAAATGTTTTCTGAAAATGAAAAGGAATTCTTTTTCTCTTCTTAACATTCGGCCCACATCTGCTTTCAGCCCATTTCCTTGAAGTCCTCTAGTGCCCCCTGGGCTTTACCGCCTGTCCGCCTTTGCACCACTCCCAGCCCAGCTTGGCCCGTCGTCTGAAGTCCGGCGGTGCTCCTTCAACTCTTTCGCCCAGCCGCTGTTGCTCCGCAGCCCCGCAACCCAGCTCGGCCCAAGCACAAGCCCGTAGGCTCGACCCGATCCAATCCGAACCCACCGGCCCGCGCAAGGCCCATCTGACCAGGAGGCCATGGCCACCACGGCTGGTGCGCCGCCGGCCATCCTTGGAGTACGCGCCAAGGCACGCCTCCCGAGGCCCTATAAAGGCGCAGCCCTAGCCCTACCGCGCGCTCCTGCCCTACCTCGCGCTCCTGCCCTGCCTCCGCCGCCCCGCGCCTTGCCCGCTCGCGCCGCGCCGCCGGAGCTCGCGCCGAGCCAAGCCGCCGGCGTTGCCCCGCTCGATTCGCCGCCTCCATCGACCCTCAGGGCAAACGTGCACCGCACGGAGCTTCGCGACGTCGAGGCGCATCCAAGGACCCACCTCCCGCCGTCACAGGACCACCAGAGCGCCGCCATCGCCTTGGGGACCGGTCGCTCCCGTGGACGTCCGCCGCCGGCTGGATTCCGCTCGCCGCAGTTCACCTCCAACCTCGGTGAGTGACCCAACGAGATTCCCTCTACCTCCTCTATCTCCTGCACCGCTCGCCTGAGCCCAAGGCCGCCCGGAGCGCCGGCGGTTCCGCCGCCAGGAGCACCCGTGCGTCTGATCCGGAGGTAGAAGAAGACTAGGCGGTTTTGCGTTTAGCCCCCTGCCTTTTCCTGTAACTTTTAGATGTGTTTCTGAGTCTTGTAGATCTCGCAGAAAACCCCCTAGAAAGATTCCACTTTCACACATAAAGCCACCCACGTTCTTTTTGCAGATCTAACCCTAGGTTTAGATCTATTCGCGAGCACTGTTCAGTGTGACTCGGGAATTTCCTCTGCTAGCCCTCCAAATCTACGGTTATTTGCATCTAGGCCCCTGCTTCTTGTTTATTTCATAGAATCTTCGTTTTAGCTCCGTTTTAATCCGTTCAAATTGCGTTAGGTTCACAACGACATGAAGTACCCGTTAGAAGTGAGTTTTCATCATGTTTGCTTTCTGAAAAATAAATTTAATATTAATTTTGTTTAATGCTTATTAAACATGCCTTTTCTAAATAAAAGCTATTTAGTGCTATACCCGTTTTTCTTAATCAATATTAATTTGATTAATTTTTATTTCACATGTTTTTCTGAATAAAATCTAATTAGATCTTTAACTCGGTTTTTCTTAATCAAATATTAATTTGTTTAATGGTTAATTAATCTTTTCTAATTAAAATTTGATCAGGTTCTTTTTACGATTTTGCAAATAAAGTTTAATTTGAATTAAATCTAACTTAGGGTATTTTCTTTATGAAATATCCTTTACATATTTTTGTAATTAAAATAAATCTAGTTTATAGTCTTTTATGTTCATATATGCAAATCGTTCGTTAGACGTTCTTTATCAAGCTCTATCTCAGTGTGATCTTTCTAGTCCTAGTTCATGCTCAACCTTCCTCAGCCATCTCTTTAGAGCTAACCAAACCTTTCTCCTCCAAGCACGTTTTGTGTGCTTTAGTGATCCATAGAAATCGAGCCTATCCTTTAGTGCGATCTTTTAAAGCTTTCTTTTGAGTGGTGCATTGTTCTTAGTTTGCTTATTTGTTTGCTTTGTGTATGCTTGTGCCCGAGGATTGATGCGAGTAGAAGGAACGCTGATCGAGAAGCTTGAAGATAAGAAGTGAAGACATTCTGAGCAACTACTCTTTGGTTAAAGGCAAGTGTGTGGTTCCTTATCCTAATAACTACTTAATCACTCAATGCATTGCTTGCATTAATTTTGATGGGTTCCTATTAAGGATGACTAGCCTCTTTTGACCATTATCTTGAACCTGGTTTTAATTAATAGTGATGGTAGCTATTGCTTAGCATGCTTAACTGGGATGGTATTAATCTACATGGATACTTTTATGTTCTATGTTCCGCTTTATGTTATTTTAATTGCAAGACCACTTATAATATGTTAATCGGAACATGGAGAACCACCCAGGAAAACAGTACAACCACAAGAACTAAACGGGCACTGGTCTTGGCCAATTAATTAGGAACTTTAGCTTGAGGTGACCTTACCTGAAAAGGACAAGGGATCGGCAGTACTGCGGGGTATGGACTCGCTCTAACAGGGGTTGGGTGAGTTATTTTCTATGGTGGGGTATTGACCTGCTAGGGGACTTTATACCTTGCTAACTGATCCGGACCTTGTGGGTCACAACTTGTTGGAGAACCTTTGTAAAGGCCTCGTAGCGTCCCTATGCAGCCACACCTCGGTAGTGTGGTATGGTGCCTGATCAGCATCGCGTGGTTGGGTCCAAAGTTCTTCGGAGCTTTTACGCGACTTGTGGTGAAAGTGTACAACCTCTGCAGAGTGTTTAAAACTAATCGATTAGCCGTGCTCACGGTCAAGAGCGGCCTGGACCCTCACATGATAATCAAACTTGAAGATGGACTTAAATCGTGCTCTCTGGTTATGCTTGCCATATTCTTATGGTGCATCTTACCTTTATGCTTAATGTGGGTTGGTATATACTTATACTTTATTAGTAATCAGGTGCTAATAAAACTTGACCAACTAAAATGCTAAATGCTTATAGCCCAGTCCACTATAAAGCCTTTGCATTCATACTTTCCCCACACTTGCTGAGTACGACAAGTGCTCACCCTTGCTATAAACAATGTTGCTCAGAAAGTCAGAAGGAGGAGGCTGCTATGAAGATGTTGCTGGTTCTAGGCGTACGCAACCCCCAGTCGATTGCTTGTGGAGTATGGTGTCTTCGTTTCCAGGATTAAGCGTAAACTCTGATAATCTCCCTTTTTCTTACGTGATACTGTTTCTGTATTCACTTATATGTCACTATATGTATGAAAATAGATCCTGGCATACATATAGTTATGCACTTGGTTTTCTTTGGAAAAACAGGTGTGACAATATGAGAAGTATACAATTTTGTTTACTGCAGGTAAGTAACTCACAGATGAAGCACGGCATGAATTGACACATCCCAGAAATTTGTGGACTGGTCTGTAGATGAATATTTGATACACCATAAGTCCAGCACCTAGAATTGAATGTGTGAAATTAATATCCAAGGTTTGACAGAATAATAGTAAGCAACCTCTGATACCAGGTATATTATATATAATATAGGACGACAGTCATATTGTAGTACATACAACTATGTAAATATGGTGTGGTGTGTTTGATGGCCAAGTAACATGTGTGGTTGTATACTATCTATCTAGTGGAGTAGCATGGTTAGCAAAAAGATGTTTGCCTTTTTTTCATCACATGGTGTTCCCGAATTTCATTACAGTTTTTATTGACATTAATATGAATGGAACATTTATCAGCATTTTACAAATGGTCCTAATACAAAGCTGTACAGTTAGTGTCATTGTTATACCAGAAACTGCAAGAAGTTGGCCAACTTCTTTAGATGAAAAGCTTAGTCCACCGTACTTTCTGTCACTTATGGTCCACAATGAAAGTATCTGATATGAAAATATAAAATAAATAAAAAGATTGTTCCATAATAGTAATGTTGTGATTAGTTCAATTAATGTATTACTTTGAGGAGAAAGGAACTATATATATATATATATATATATATATATAGGATAAATCGATTCTACTCCCGGGTGTAGTTACTCCCACGTTCAAAAAACCACTTTGTGTATGTGTACATACCCATTTATCACTTGGAGTATGTTCACATACCTAAAATAAGATTTATAAAAGTGATAACTATGAAAAAATTTCAGTGGAACTCATAATTTTTTGCACCTTGTGATATATGTTATTTCCTATATTGAAACATGAGTATGTTCACTAACTTTATGTTTCCTTACACATAAAAAAAATAGTATGTCCACATACCACTTTTAAAAATCAAGTATGTGTACATACTATTTTTAGAAACCTCAAGTATGCAAAAATACCTTCTAATTTGTGAGATACAAGTATGGGAGTAACTACACCCGGGAGTAGATAAAATTTTATATATATATATATATATATATATATATATATATATATATATATATATATATATATATAAATATATTTATATATATATAATTTTATATATATATATATATATATATATATATATATATATATATAAAGATTACCTCACTGTATGCTGTGTCGTGAAGTGTGAAAACACAGTATGCAATGATAGAAGACATCAATGGCCAATTCTTATATAAACTTTTTCCCCCATGTGCAGTATCTGTTGTCTCTGGAGTTCTTGGATCACCGGACATTTCTATCTCGTTGTTGCTTATGTTTTTGTGCTTATGAAGTGTCTCCTAGCAATAAATATAAAAAACCACAATTTCTTGTTCATGATTAATTGCATGGGTCATGTAACAATAATATAGCCTAAGATCAACTTTTGTGTGTGTGTGTGTGTGTGAGAGAGAGAGAGAGAGAGAGAGAGAGAGAGAATGTAGAAAAATGGTAATTAAGGACATGTCAGTGACTGATTTAATTAAGGTAAGGTTCTTTTATTTGATTCTTTCATCTTTTAGTTGATTCTTTCATCTTTTAGGATAGGCTCTTTGTACAAGCCTTCTCCTAATTTTATTTTAAACATTTAAGTTTCGTCTTTGGCTCCAAATGAATACTAACCCTTCTAAGATCCAACCATATCGACAACAGTATTATTATTAGCTCTGGTACTCCTACTATTGTTGACTAATATCTAGGTCTTAATGAAGTGATTGGTTTATTAGAAACAACCAGAAATCTATGTGCAAGTTATTGAGCGACCAGAAAGGGTCATTTTTCTTTAAACTTTCATGTCAATATTATAACATGTATCACACATACCGGTAACCATATGCAGCTTACTAGAACCACAGCAGCGAACAGTGAAATACAAAGGCATGGCAAGAGATATGGGAACCTAAGAAAATGCAAATACAGTTAATTTCAATAATTTATATATCTCGAATTTTTCTACTCTATATTTATTTCATTAGTTACGTACAGAGAAGATATACCTCCCAAAAATTGATATATCAGATAATATGTTTGGATACTGCTGTGCAGGCTGACACAGGAGAGAGAGAGAGAGAGAGAGAGAGAGAGAGAGAGAGAGAGAGAGAGAAAACTTCAGAATATTGTTGTATTATTGTAAAAAGAATCAAAATCTTCATCTAAAAAGGGAAATAAAATAAATACTAGAATAATACCCGTGCCAAGTAGCCTCCAATGGATGGACCCACAATAAGACCTATGCCCCAAGCAGTGCTTACCTGTGTTCAATTACCAAGGTTAAATAGAGCAATAATAATGAACCGAACAAGTTTTTCTGATACAGAGAATGTATAATGAAAGTATGGTGTTCATTTTTATTTACAACTGATAGCCCTAGAGCATGGTGTTCAGGACGACAAATCTCGATTGAGTAAGCCTGCAAACAATGAGTCACAACACACATATATTCATATAAGCATGTCGCCAACATAAATGGTGCCGGATCATATATGCATCCTCAAATACCTTTATTGGCGCAAGCATGCCATTGAGAGCACCAAGAACCAATCTTGTGGTAATTGCCATCCAATACTTTGTACTTAGTCCAAATAAAGTGTTAAATACAACCCTAAAATATCATTATTACGAGGCTTATGAAAGATTTCGTGTAAATAGGAGTGCATTAGGATAGTTTCTAGAACAAGAAGATTTTTCTCACACTGAGAGGACAGAAAATACAATGATCGGTTTTCTCCCAATACGATCAGCCACGACACCCCAAAAGAGCGAGGACAAAAATCTACCAACAAAGTATGATGCACCTGCGCAACATAAACAACATCATCATGTATGTTTCAAACCGTGTGTAAATATATTTTCTAAAAGAAGGATATATAAAACTACATTATTTAAATGACCCAGAATACTCTCTCACCGAGAAAACCAGCATAGAATCCAATATCTTGTTCCTTTTTTGCCACATGCAGATCTTCGATCTATCATCAGGAGATAAGGCAAACTTCAATTGTATATGTGAATATCTGCTCCAATATGCAACAGATGCAAAACGCATGACTAGCAATTCTTTTGTATATTTGTGCTTGCTCCTATTCTGTTCTTTCGAGAGATGAACAACATGTGCACTTGACAACACCGTACCTCATGCGGTGGACTTGCTTCTTTAATTTTCCTGGCTTGTGATGCTTTTCTTTTATATATGGGACGACTGTCATTAACTTCAAGCACTCTAAAATTTTTCATTATATATATGTTCGACTATATTATGTGGATTATATTATTTGGTTCCATATATTTCAGGTGTGTGGAATACACTTGAGAATAAGTTTCCAAATCCATGTGTAGTGATGGCAAGAACTGTTTATAGCTTAAGCTCTACCCAAAAAAATGACTAGTTCTTGAAGAGTATACCAGGTGATAGCTTGAATCTTTATTGCTTGTTTGTCTATTTAGGTCAACAGGCTCCATGGTATTTTCTGGGGATGATGGTTGTTTCAGTTTAATTTGTTTGTGGAGGATGAACTATCTTAATTTAGTTTATTTGATCTTATTCAGGTGTATTCTCAAAAAGAAGCTATATGGTTGTTCTATATGGTTACCCTAATTGTTGCATCTATATGGTTGAAAATAGAGATAATTGTTACAGGGAGTGTTCACTCGATTGTCTGAAACTTTCATGTGCACTAATGTCTTGATTAAATTCTGTGCAGACCAGTACAAGAGGGTAGTGAGGCATGCCCTCGACTACCTAGATAATCCTCATAATTATGAATTAGTTAAAGCTGCTCTTAATTAAAAACTTGTTTAAATTGAAGTGAGAGATGGACCTACCATGTAGTATAAGAAGGGAAACAAAGATGATATCGGTAAAGCTGAAAAGGACATATTGTCAATGTCAGGAAATGAAACATCAGTCATACTGAGTAATATTAATTACCCACGGAGAGTAGTTAAGCAGCTAGAACAAAGCTAATATAATGTACATGCATTGTAAATAATGGTACTTGTAAGCATCATTACAAGCTAAGTATAACAAAATAATAATAATAATAATAATAATAATAATAATACACGCACTATATATATACAAGGTAATTAAGTTTATATAGATCTTTAATTAATTCAAACAGTTGAATTGAAATAATAATATTGAGTAGACAGTAATTTGGTGGCTTGTAATCTTTCTGTATGCAATACAACAAATTGAAAAATATAACAAAGAAAATCTTCTTTGTTTTTTAAAGTGGAGAAATTAAATAGTACTGGCTCGAGTTGTTTAGAATAAAAAAATACAGGCAAGATATGTTATGGGATGTTTTTTTAAATAAAAAAAAAGATGAGGTTATGGCAGGGCATGCATGAAGTAATTAAAACTAAAGAGAGAGGGCATGGAATGTCTATATATATGTTGTTTAATTTTGTGCACGAGATTAGTTTACCGCGCGCGCCTACACATAAAAAGTAGCTATATATATGGGTAATATATAACTACGTTGGTGTTGGTCCTACCGGAGGCAATGTTGGTGATGGCAACGAAGAACAACTCCTTGTAGGGAATTGCCTTGTTGCTCTCCTTCCTCCGCTCTATGGCGCAGCCGGGGCAGCCGTCGACGTACAGCGACGTCACCGGCGGCGTCAGGGGCGCCTCCTCACCCATTTCAAATAGGCCGGTATTGGCTCGATCACACTATACTAGCTCCGATCCGATGTCAATGCAAGTAGGGTTTGCACTCGATTTGGTTTTCTACGCACACGCTTAGCTTATTAGCTTGTGAGGATATATGGATATGCATATTTGTGTAGTGGCAACTGAGATTATATAGGAGATCAGGAGTCCACATGCTCATGACTGTAGTGCTCTGCCAGGTGTGATGGAGACGATAGATCACTGTTGTTAGTCAGCTATGCATGTTCTAGTGCTAGCTGGGTCTGTACGTCTCTGTACCGTGCATGCCACTTTGCAGGCGTGCGTAGGCCAATGAGCAGCATGCAACGAGCTTGCCTCGGTCGGCCAAGCCCTTGTAATTTTAGGGTTTAGTATTACTGTATTTTTTTCCTCTGACAAATCACAGCACGAATTCTGATATGATCTTTTCATGTGATGCACAATGACACAAGACTGATGCATGAGCGAGGACCATACATTTTTTTATTATGTGTCAAGTGAATTAATATATCAATTAATTGAAGGAAGCTGCACACATGTTTGTATACGTCCACGGTTGTTAGTTTTGGTTGGTTGTGGGCACGCGAGTATCCGAGTTACGAGAGAGGCCAATCGTCAATTATCATATGGTTAAGAGGCGTGTCAGCGCTTATATGGGTGGTGCTGTCAGCAGAGACACGGACTACCTGCAGCTAGAGTCAACGTAGTACGTAAGATAGCTGCTAGCTGCAGGTTCATTCCGTGCAAGATCCGTCTGCATGAGACAACATGAAATGTGCCGTCAATCCATCCATCATCATCACCAACAACCTATGTGTGTCGTCACTGTGTGCGTGCAGTAAGCATCATATATGAATGAGACACTATATCACTTTTCATTGGACGGCCGGCCGGGACACTAAAACTAACTCTCTAGAACAGCTAGACAAAGTTTAATTTGTTAGCCCATAACAGATTGTTGTACCTCTGTCGGATTTCAGCGTGGTCTCTGGTCTTAAACCGGTCGTCATGGCTAGCTCAGTAATAAAAAACAATATATCTTACTATTTGTAATTGGAGAATTCTCCTCCGGCGAGACGTGCTAAAAAAACCTACAAAATCTCTCAAAATTCAGAATAACTGTCCATCAATTCAGTAGACTAATATAATGATCACCTGTAATAGTAAATATTAGATCTATTATGTTTTCAAAAACAATTATCCACATCTGTCGTCGTATAAATAGTCTAAAGTTACTCACCTTTGCCGTTATGAAAATAACCACATAATTTTTTATCTAATAAATTACCCGCAAGTGCTGTTATTCAAAAAAAAAAACTAAAGTCTACATCTATTCACTACCACAAAACCAAGATTTCGTGAGAGGGGCACATATTTCGTGAGAGGATTGAACAAACTCTCATGAAAATGTTTATTTTCGTGAAGGTGTTAGAAAAACTCTCACGAAAACGTATTTTCATGAAGGTACTCAGCGAACCTTCACGAAAATCCTCAAACTCTCACGAAAATATGGATGCTGCTCTCAAATTTCACTACACAAAAACAGAGATTTCGTGAGAGGAGCACGATTTTCGTGAAAGTTACTAACAACTCTCATGAAATTTAATTTCGTGGTGAGTAAACTCTCATGGAAATAGTTCCTGGGAGGCGATCAATTTTCGTGAGAGGATGAACAGCTCTCACGAAACACTTGAACACATGAAGTAATAAGATTTTTTTTGTCTTCTCACCTCAAAACATTTTCGTAATGTTTTCATACGACTTTGGATGAAGAAAAAGTGAATATCCAAATTTTATATAAATATAAATATGTGTTTTGTTTTTTCGATTGAATATAGAAGGGATACTTGTGAAGCAACCCATACTCTATTTATCTTCTATACCCTAAAACCTTTTGACATGCACTAGACTACATATATGATGTTCTATAAGATTTTTAAGAATATTTGGACTTATATACTATTTTTTGTGCTTTAAATGAATTTCTGAGTGGTTATCAAAAGTAATTCTAAATTGAACTACATGTACTTCTTATAAATTTGAGAAAATACCATAAAAATATATTTAGGAGCAAAACTTTATTTCTAGTCATTGTTCAAGAGATAGATGAAAAACTCATTTGTTTGCTCGGGATAATTCGGTACTCCATATTTAAACTAACACAAAATAATTGTAATAATATCTAAATTTTGTCACAAAAATCTAAAAATTTTGAATGACAACATATTTTTGATGTATTATATCAACACAAAAGTTTTAGATGCATATGAGTTCGAAATTATTATGAGGTGTTCAAATTTCAAAGTTCTACTTTAATTAGTTATTTGAAACTATGTTAGTGATGTGTCCAATTGTGAACAATATATATTACCAGTTTCTTAAAATTGTTTGAATTTTTTATAACAAGGTTATACACCAATAATATGTTGCCATGTAAAAATTTAGATTATTCTGACAAAAAAATCATATTACTGTAATTATTATGTACTAACTTGGAGATATGTGTTTGAAATTGAACATGTAATACTATTGATTTTTCATACACCTGGAAGAAATGGGCTAAAATAGAATGCATGAGATCCAAATATATTTTATATGAGTTTTTAAAGCAATATTTATGGTACACATAGTTCAATAGAATTATTTTCGATAAACGCACAAAAATTCAATTAAAGGATAACAAATACCAAGATCGTTAAAAATGATTGAAACTTCAAAATAACTACAAATTTTGAATCTATTGTATATAAAAAATATTTTAGCATATGTAAGTCAATTATTTGTATATGCTCCTTCACAATGGTGTAACAAAACAAGAAAAGAAGAAGAAAAACGTTAATTAAACCCAACTATTTTCATCCCAACTGGCCCAATAAATTATGACAATAAGATCGTCGATTCGACGGCTATAATCGCGTCTCGTTCGTATAAAAGGACTCTGCCTCTCAAACCCTAACACCCTCCCCCACCGCCCGGCAGCCGCCATCTCTTCCTCCCTCCACCCAGCCTCCTCCACGCCTACCCACCCGGCTTCCTCCTCCCGCAGCTGAAGATGGCGCTGCAGACAAGGTCTTCGACCACGAAGCCACCCACCGTGCGCCTCTCCGCCGGCCCCGCCCTCCGACACCACCCGCCTCGCCCGCCGGCAGCAGCGCCGCCTCCTCCGGCGACGGCGGCCCCCTCACACGGTTTCCTCCCCCAGCGGCGGCGCCACCCTCTAGCCCGGCCTCCTCTCCCAGCGGCGGCGCCGCCCCCTCACCCGGCGTCCTCCCCGACTTTCGGTAGTGAGTTCTCGATCTATTCCTTGCGCTCGATCTGTGCCTTCTTTCGATCTGTTCCTTCTCCTTAATGTCTGATTTGTTCCTTCCAGTTCTTCTCCAATATCTGATTAGTGTTATCTTTTTTTTTTTTTCCTAGACACGAGTAGATGGCAGCATCGAGCACTACTAGTGCACTTGCTGCACTGCTACTTCCTGCTCGATTGATCTCCTTATAATTTTTGCAGAGATAAGACACATGTAGCTAATGGCATACTTTTCTTTTTCAGGTTACTGGTTCTTCACTTGTAGGCTCCTATGGTCCTACCAAGACATCACATCTCCGATTGGGATGGCAGTTTTTGGTTGAAGCACAGTTGTGGCTAACCTTTTAGTTTTGGGTATATTGTCTTATTCTGTGACTTGTACGCACAAGTTGTGATTGTAGGATTTGTAGCATCTATGGACTTGTGGTAGACTAGTTCAGGCATGGATGTATTCTGTATTAACATTTGGATCTTATATATACATGGATGTGTGCTGGAGTAATATGTGTTATATCTGCATGAATGTGTGCTGGATAAGATCTGGATGTTTAGTGCCTTTTCCTGGTGGCTTGAACTCACTTGAAAATTAATGGCACTATTTTCATGTGCTATCTACTCTCATGAAAATGAAATTTGTCATTTGGTCAGGCTGTTTTTCATGGTGGCTTATGATTTTCATGAGAGTTTGAGGCTCCCATGAAAACTATTTGTGGTGGACTTTTTGTGACGCTCAACTCTCATGAAAATGATCTTGAAGGCCTGGTGGCACAAAATATTTTGTGGAGGTCAGTGACACGAAATGCTCTCATGAAAATAAATCATGACGGTTCACTCTCATGAAAATGGTATTTTCATGATGCCATATTAGTGAGAGAATTTTCGTGAGTTACATGTCATGAACTATTTTCGTGAGGGTTTTAGCTATTTTCGTGAGGGTTTTCGACTCTCACGAAATCTCAGTTTTCTATTAGTGATTATTATTCTACAAGTAGCCAACTTTAGGTGGTAAATAAAACCAAAACATAGTTTAGGGGGTTATCTGAACTTTTGCTATAAAGTCCAAATTACTACCCTCAAATCCTCAAGTATAGCCAAAGTTTGGATAACCCCCTAAAGTATTTCTTAGTTCATTTCACCCCCTAAACTATACCATTTGGTTCAATTTACCCCTTAACACAATTTGTCTTTTTTATTTCTCCATACACAAGTAGACTTTTAAGTTCAAATTTTGCAAGGTGATAGCAAACAACATAAGGCATATTAAAAATATATATCATGAATTTTTGTCACTATTTTGATAGGTAGAATATTTAAGAATAAAATTTATTGTTAAGATACAAAATTATATAAAAACTAATAACAAAACATCATAAAATATTTTTCTATTACAGATTATGATGTCCACTACCATCTTGCAAAATCTCAAATTAAAATTCAACTTGTGTATGGAGAAACAAATATGACAAATTGCATGGTGGGGTAAGTTGAACCAAGTAGCCAACTTTAGGGGGTAAATTAAACCAAAATATAGTTTAGGGGTTACCTGAACTTTTGCTACACTTGAGGTAGTAATTTGGACTTTTTCCGAAATTACCTACTTCATCTTATTGTTTTTTAATTAAGGAACAGAAGTTCCAGCCTCAGCACTCGTGCGAGTGCCTACCGCGAGTGTTTACAACTACAGCCTTTACACCGTCACCAGCAGCATCTGCATCTGCATTTTGCAGATCGGAGGCGCACTGTTGCGGCTCCAGCAGCTGCCGCAACAGGTGCTGTATTTTGCAGTTGGGTGGTGGCGGTGCTGCATTCTCGGGGGTTCTGGGGGCTTTCCCCATCCCAACTGCCGCGGGCCCCACCGTCTCGGCATCCTCTTGCTCCGCCTGCTCTGTCGCCCTCGGCCTCCGCCTGCTCCGCCCGCCGCTTGCTCCGCCTCCGCCTGCTCCGCCGCCCTCGGCCTCCGCTGGTGGAGGCCGCCTCGCCGCACGCCCGCTCGCCCCACCCCCTCTCCACCGTCGCTCGATTCGGGAGAGCCCCGACGAGGAGGTCGAAGACGAAGGACGGTCGGCGGCCCGCCTCGATCTGGAGCAGGAGCGCGGGGCAGTCCGCCTCGATCTGGAGCAGGAGCGCGGATCCGGTGCAGTAGGTCGACGCGAAGCGGCGGCGACGGGAGAAGGAGGCGGCGGCGAATCCACCCCGCTGCAAGTCTCCTTCACCGGCCTCCTGGCCTGGATTCGGCGTGGCCGCTTCCTCCTCTCCCTTTCCTCCACCTCGAGCTGGAGGATGCGAGCAGCAGGGGCCGCCGGCCTCTCCCTCTCCTCCACGGCCGCCTCCCTTCTCTCCTCCGTCTCGATCTCCTCACCTGCAAAGAGCCGTGTGCGGCGGCGCGGCAAGCTGCTCGAGCTCCGCCGCACACCCGCTCGCCCCACCCCCTCTCCTCCTCCTCGCGGTCGCGCCCGCTCACCCTGCGGCCCCCCTCTCCCCCTCCTCGCGGTCGCGGCAACCAACTGCCGGGGTGAATGGGCGAGGAGATGCAGAAAGCTGCTGGAACACCTCCTTTGCTTGGGGGGAGTTTTCTTCTCTCTCTTTCTCTCATAACGTACTTTTGCAGATGGGGATCGGCCGAGCTGCCGGAGACGGTCTTAAGCTGCATTCCACACGAACCTCAAGACCTGCACCAAACGTCTACAGGCGATTGACACCACAAGACACTGCACTTCAAGTTCAGACCAAACAGGAACACAAAAGAGACGAAACTAATTCACAACACTCTAATGAAAACCGACGCCTAATAATAGAAAATAGTACCTTAAGGTGTACATGCATGATGTATATCACCATATAGACCATGTCTACATATATGCAGGAAGCAATGAGAATGCAACTACAAACAAAGCTCAAATTAACTAAGTATATATTCAATTTTGATACATAACAACATATAGAGATACAATGCGAAGTTTAGAAAATATATTAATGCGGATGAAAAGGGGTATGTATTTGGTAACTAAAATATAAATCAACTGAATAAAAGATATAATTCAGTTAATGGCGGGCATTGCGAGGATCGGTCGGAGGAGGAGCAGGTCGCCAAAGGCGGATTCATGTGTACAGCGTGCGTAGAAGCAGAGGCCTCTGGTCCATAGTGTCTTATGGAATGGCATAACAAAACAGAGGTAGTACGGTCTCAAAAACAAAAACAGAGGTACCATTTCAGAGTGCAGTGAAGGGGTTGGACGGCCGTCAGTAGCGCGCAATGAAAGGGCCGCAACCATACACTGCACGTGCAAAGTTACAAAGCAGGGGACAGACATCATCGCTAACGCGTGAGGGCATGGAATATTTACCAGACACGCAAAGATCGAGCATCGAATAATCCAACACTTTTCTTTTTGTCTCTGCGCCTTTTGCCCCTTTCGTCTTTGATTTTTTTTAAAATTTTTTGGACTGCGTGTAACACTAGTGTTTGTAGGCCTGGGCATTCGGTTTGAGGTTTTTTACGGTACACAATACCACCCAACGGTAGTACGGTGATATTATCGATTTTTTTCTGTTTTTTATTATGGGTAAAATGGTAATTTGCTCAATGTATATTATTTGGAAAAAATTTCCTGCTGCCAAGGTTACATAAAAAGACTTGATTTCATATATTACAACAATATTATTTTGTATATTTCTGATAATACCTATATACTACCCATACCATCTATGAATATCACCCATACCACACTAAAAAAATCGGTGGTACAAAATTAATCACAACCGTCGAATCCTTACATATAGGTTCTTTTCTATTACATACGAGTCCTTTTCAACTGGTGGTACAGGGTGGTATTGTGTACCGTAAAAACCCTCTTCGGTTTTAACCGACAATTCGGTTCGGTTTTTCGACTTTAAAATATTTCGGTTTTCCAGGGTCCAGCAACCGATCGGTTGTCTAGAAAAACAAAAACTGACGCATTTGGTTTTTTTGGTTCGGTTTTTCAGTTAAACCGAACAAAACCGAACTTGACATGCACACTGCAGACGCCCCACTGCCCCAGCCTCCATCGGCCCCTTCCTCTTCCTCCCGCGCCTCGCCGCCGGCCACCGCCGCAGCACCGGCCGCCCCTTCCTTCCCTGTGGCTCAATCTCACCCCAAGGCGGCAACGCCCGGCTAGCACCTCATCGCGCGCTCACCGGCCGCCGCGGTGTCGCAGTCGCAGATCCGCCCGCCGCGGCGGCGTGCCAATCCGCTTGCTGCGCTCCGCGGCGCCGCGTGAGCATGACTCCCCTAGGTAGCTGCGTCGCGTGGCAGTGTCGAAGTGGAGGGTGGAGTCGCCGCCGCCGCGGCACCGCCTGGAGTGGTCGAGTGGACTTAGGGTTGGGGTCTGGGGGATTAGGGTTGGCTGGCCGCGGCGCAGAATGAAGGCTCGAAGGGGACAAGGGGGTCGTGGTAGTGGGCTTCGGTGGGCTGGTGACTACTGACCTTACTTGGGCCAAGTGAATAGTTGTTGGGTTGTAATATTTCGGTTTATTCGGTGGTTTGGTTCTATTTGGGTTGAAAACCGAAATCGAAGCCGAACACCAAACTACACAAAATTGAAAATCGAAGTCGAACCGAAAAACCGACATTTCGATTCGGTTCGGTTCGGTTTGCGGTTTTCGTTAAAAAAAATACCCACCCCTAAGTGTTTGGTTCGTCCAATTTGCTCGGGGAACCGATCGCGCTGCAAACTGACGACGTTGTTTGGCGTTTGGTGCAAGTACTCGGTGAATCGCTGCGGTGGAATCGGGTACTCCTTCCTGATCGGCGGATGCCCGGCCATCGTCCCTTGCGCCCGCGCCGTGTTCGTCGAGTGGTGGCGCCGGCGGCGCGCCTACACAGCTTTATCTGCGACGCCTGCATCTCGCCTCCGACGATGAGAGCCCCCAAAATCTCGATGCCATCTTGCTCTTCGTCCCCGTTGCCCCCACGACCTCCACCTCAGATAATTAATCGCTGCCATGTCCGCGCAGGCGCCCATGGCTCATCTACCACAACCACACCTGAATCGAGAAACGGCAGCTAGCAGCCATGGAAAGCCGAAGGAGCGCACGTACGGCCATGCCTTTTGACTCCGACAGCGAGGCATCTATTCGCGATTGCTCCTGGACTCGGCTTCTCCGCTGGGCTGCTGGCCGGAGATGATGGGTCAAACAAGTTCTCGGAACTTCAATCAGAGGGTTTTAGGGACCTATTTGAGCATTGGATCGGAAAAGCAGAAGGAAGCAGTCGACGTCGCGTCCATGGAGAAACTAGCGACATAGCGAGGACGATGATGCGAACCAAACAATCACAATGATTCGTTACGGTAATGGCTCCTTAACGTTCGCATTTGCATTCTTCGAACGAAACGGCACCGAGTAGAATGGGACACCCTCGAAGCATCAAAGCTAGTTAAATGGTACCACCTTTGAGAATCTACTCTCTCCGTCTGAAATTAATTAGCAATCGTTTTGTCCATTCTAAATACACACATTTTGATATGCACATATATAGACACCAGCAGATATATGCACATATATCTTGAAAAAGGCCAAAACGAACACATAGCTTTTTTTTTTACATGAGCTTGTAATAAACTCGATCTCTCCCTCACGTCTGACTGTATCATAAGACAACTTAATATTAATTAGAGGTCCCTTTTAAAGCTTCCACGTGAAGACACCTAGAAATGATACTTTAGAAAAATATAAAAAACCTCTATAAATTCTCTCAAAAAAGGAAACATAATTATTGGATCAATTATATTTTAAAAAATTACCCACCTAGCATTCTGAAAAATACTGATTTTTAATGTCAAATGCAATGTATGAAGATGCATTGTAAGTGAAAAACTGAATCTGGATGAAAAATGTATAGTGTAATCACCAATAAAAGCCAATCAAAACGGAGTATTGTAGGAATATTAAATAAATAAAAGAGTTCCAAATAAATAATGTTGATTATTAGTTAGGAAAATTATTTTAAATGACTATGATTTTAAAATTATTAACTAGTGCCCATACAAGGACAGTACAAATCCATACATAGATTATATGACCCTTGTGGTACGTATTCGAGGTTGACTGCTGCTACTACATACTAGCATCAAGTAGCTACTCCCTCCGGTTTCGTAAATTGAAATCGTTTAGGACAGCGACGCAGTCTCCAAAGTACAACTTTGACTTCTTACTTTTATAAAAATATTTATTGAACTAGCGAAGTGCCCGTGCGTTGCTACGGGCATTAGACACTAAATGATTGTATCTTCCCATGCACTTAAATTAAATGAAACATTTCTTCCATCGCAAATACATATTTTAATTTTTGAAATTCATAATTAATAATAAGAATAAGCCTACTGATGTTAGAATGCCTTCAAGATAGACTGGAGAAGTTAGAGTTTACTAAAAAAAAAGACTAAGAGAGGGTGTAAGAACTTAGGAACACATAGAACATCTAACGAAATGGGATGATGATAATCACTCAACCAAAAAGCTGACGAAATGGATATAAGCTAACTGTCAGTGTTAGTTCTTCATGATCCGAGAAAACATAGCAACACATATATGTAGGAATATTTTGTAATGAGAATAGAAATAAAAAGCCATCAAGACTGGTGAACCATATAAAGGGCCGTCTAGAGGATATACAAGCATCCCTTTTATAGAAAGCCATCACATTCCGTGAGAGGTATTTTATCAATTAAATTATATATTCAACGTTTCTTTGATCTTATGATCATTGCTTGTTGATTCTTGATTGCCATCTGCAAACCAACCTTATCCACAGGTACAAGTGTTTTAATGACACCATACGAAACTTTGGATCCCATTCTAGAAGTAATAATCAGAGTTTACCTTTCTATCATCTTTCACATTATCCTTTAGTACCCTCTTCCTGTATTCTTAGCATTTAAAAAAAACACGATGTTAATTACTCTTCCTTCATGGCATGATAAAAAATGAAATCAAATAAGTGGACAGATCAAACATTCTCACGTCCATGTTGTATCAACTCAGGGATAAATGCTTTTTTTTGTAGGAGAGATACCTTAACCATTTGATATTTGGTCAATAATGATCATCAGAAAAAGTAATAACTTCTTTCTGCAGTCAAAACAAAAGGTAGGAGTTGAGATTAGATGTATCAGTTATAATCATCAAATAAAGACCATCAGAATTGCAGCTATATTTGATGCATTAAAACCTCTAAACATTATTCATCGACTTGAAGCCCCTACTTTGTTGAATAGGTGCCTTCCTATTTTTTTTTAGCTGTAGATTTTGCTCTCAACTCCAGCAACAGCCCCAACTTTGCAGCCCCTACTTTCTATATGACACGTGGGGCCTATTTGTCAGTGGCTATACTTATTTTTTTATTTTCTCTTTTTATTTTCTACACCTTATCCTCTGGTTGCCCTCCTGTGCGGCCCTGTCTTTCCTCCCCGTCCGTCTGCATCCTCTTCGTGCTCAGCCTCAAGCTCAAGATCCCGTAGGCTACACGTGGTGGGGGAGCGCGAGCTCGGGCCGGCGCGGTGGCGACAGCGTGGGGGAGCACGAATTGGGGCCGGCACGGCGGCGACAACGCGGGGGAGCGCGAGCTCGGGCCGGTGCGGCGGCGACCGCTCGGCTCCGGCTTGACGCACCCGCACCTGGGGCCGGCGTGGCGGCGATAGCACGGGCTCCGACGCGGCTGCAGCTCGGTGCGGCGCGGGGAGCGTGAGGTCGGCTCCGGTGGCAGCGAGTCCGAGCTACAGCCGCAGGCGGTCTCGGTCCAGTCCAGGCAGAGTTCCATTGATCTGCCCAATTGAAGCTTGGACGGCGTCGAATCGAAGAGCAAGCTAGTGACCTTGCCGGCAGCCGCGCGAGTCCTTCACTATCTGCACGGTCCGTCTCCTCCTTGCTCCTCAATTCGATTCACACCAGTTGGATTTGCCACTCGATTTTGTTGGAATAAATGGATCTCACACTCGATTTGCTGCTGTGTGGGCATGGTGACGGAGGGGTGATGCAGCGTATGGGGGAGTTGCGGCCGAGGAGCAACACCGCCACCGAAGGCGCTGGAGCGGCGCAGGAGCACCGGTGTGAGAAGACGACGAGGTTGCGCGGGAGGGGAAACATAAGAAATATCCGGTGCAGCGGTGCCCAACTCTCATGGATGTCGTTCAACTCTCATGGCCGCACCCTCCTATTCCCTTGCCCCTGCTTTCTGCCTCCTGTTCTTGCGACGGCGCAGCTAGCCCGTGCAGCGACGTGCGCGACGACACCCCATCCCCAGGCGAGTCCCCAGCAAATCCAATCGGCGCCCCTCCCTCGCCCCTGCCTGCTCCTCTCCCGATTTTTGCGGCGGCAAAGGAGCAGTGCGCCGTGGCCGGTCCCTGCGAAAGAGCAGGAGCGCCCTGGCCTGGCCAGCTCTTGTGGCGGCGATGGACGGAGGAGCCGAAGCGGCAGTGCCGGAGCTCAGTGCAGGGCGAGGGGAACGCAAGCGGCGGCGTTGGAGCTTCGGGCATGGATCTCCGAGCTGGGCGTCCGGGACCGGGGTGGAGAGGCGAGGTGCGACGGATTAGGGGGTGGGAGGGTGAACGACATCACCGTATTTAATATATTGGTATAGAAACTAATATACGTATAGTTTTATGAAAGTATTTTGTAAAACAAATCTATTCATGTAATTTTCACATTTCCAAACTCAACGACTTAAAAGTTATTCATGATTTATATTCCCAATGTTTGACTCAAACCTTGTCCAAAACGACTTCATTTACCAAACCGGAAGGAGTACGAGTACTCCTTCCGGTTTGGTAAATGAAGTCGTTTTGGACAAGGTTTCTTTTCATAAAAGTATACATATATAACTTTTTAATAAATATTTTTATAGAAAAGAGAAGTCAAAGTTGTACTTTGGAGACCGTGTCGCTGTCCTAAACGACTTCTTTTACCAAACCGAAGGGAGTATTAGGCTATTAGCTATGCTTGAGTGCAGTGCTTTACATACCAGCAGATCGGCACTGCATTCTACGAGGTTGGACAATCAATGCAATATAATGCTGTGACAATCACGAAAGAGGCCGGGGGGGGGGGGGGGGGGGGCTTGCATCTAAAGGTAGACATGAACACCAGAGAAACATGTGACACTTGGGATATTACGACCAGGACACTCAAAGGGTAGAAAGAAGCAGAGAGCAAAGTTGTCGTGACTTACTAGTAGAGTATGTGACGTTTTACTTTTTCTCTTCTCTTCTCTTTTACCTTTGCTTTACCTTTTAGCTTTTTTCTTCCAAACAAACTGGAATCATAACCGTTCATATACTCAGTATAATGTTTGTCGTACGTACTGTCCAATCAAACATACAATTCTACAGTAATGTGCTATGTGAACATTGTAAACTCTATAGTTGGGGGGGGGGGGGGGGGGTACCATTCACACACACTACTTAACTGACAAGTGGGCTCGATTAGGATTTTGTGTTCCTGCTTCTTAACTTAAAGGGAATATCATTCACATACACTACTTAACTGACAATGCAATGCTGTGACAATCAAATTAAAGGTAGACATGAACAACAGAGAAATAAAGTAGGGAATACGTGACACTTGGGATATTACCACGGACACTCGTAAAGGGTAGCAAGAAGCAGAGAGCAAGGTTGTTGTGATTTAGTAGTGTGACTTACGGCTTTTTCTCTTTTCCTTTCGTTTCTTTACATTTGCTTTTCCTTTTTGCTTTTTCTTCCAAACAAACTGGAATCATAACCGCTCATATACTCAGTATAATGTTTGTCGTACTGTCTAATGAAAGATACGATTATACCGTAAGAGCAACTCCAATTGACTCTGTATCCCTCACAAGTTAGCTAAAAAAATGAAAAACTTCACCAAAAATCAGATCCAACAGACTATATTTTGCCTGACTAGCTATCCTACTAGCTATTTTCCTTTTTGCTTTTTTCTTCCAAACAAACTGGAATCGTAACAGTACAGTTCATATACTCAGTATAATGTCTGTCATACTGTCCAATGAAAGATACAATTCTACAGTAATGTACTATGTGAACATTATAAACTCTAGTTTGGGGGGGAATATCATTCACATACACTACTTAACTGACAAGTGAGCTCAATTAGGATTTTGTGTTGCTTCTAACTTGAGTGTTAGTACGTGAGACATCCAAAACAGCACATCGAGTGGAGAAGAGTGAGAGATGGCCGGCATCTGGAGCGCTGTGAAGTGGTGGGACGATTGGCAGCTGCGCATCCTGGTGATGGGCAGCCTGGGGTTCCAGTGGTTCCTCCTCCTGGCGGCGCCCCTGCGCAACTACGCCATCCCTCGCTGGTTCAGGACGTGCATCTGGCTCGCCTACATCACCGCCGACGCCCTGGCCATCTACGCCCTCGCCACCCTCTTCAACCGCCACGCCAGGGCCACCAGCACCTGCAACTACTACGAAGGGACCAAGCTGGAGGTGCTCTGGGCTCCCCTCCTCCTCGTCTACCTCGGCGGGAGGGAGGAGATCACCGCCTACAACATCGAGGACAACGAGCTCTGGACGCGGCACACCGTGACGCTCGTCTCCCAGGTCACCGTCGCCCTCTACGCCTTCTCCAAGTCCTGGACCAGCGACAACGACCGGAAGCTGCTGCTGTCGGCGATCCTGCTCTTCGTCGTCGGGATCCTCAGCTTCTGCGAGAAGCCGTGGGCTCTCCGGAGAGCCAGCATCAACCGCCTCGTCGCCATGTCGTCGCTGATGAAAGGCGAGAGGCGGAGCCCTACCGGGTGGCAATGGTGCTTGACCGAGCTGGACGACAGGTACAAGTGCTGGAAACCAACGCCGCCGCAGGGCGCCGCCGCACCGATCCTGTCGCAGGGAGACAAGGTCCAGATGATGCTGTCGGACCTGTCGCTCTACGCCGCTCAAGTCACCCTGGAGATCCGGAAGAAAGGGACGACGGCGGCGGACCAGCAGATCAAGATTCTGGAGCCTCTGACAATGGGAGAGCACAAGATGAAGCCCTGGCTCCGTCAGGCGTTCGGGCTCATCTACACCAGAGCCAACGTCATCTTCACCCCTGCCTACTTGGCCTGCCACGTGCTCCTCGTCCCGTCCCTCTACGTCGCCGCCATCGTGCTCTTCGCGACGAGCCACAAGCACGAGTACTACGCCACCGACGTCAAGATCACGTACGCTCTGCTCTGCTTCACCGCGGTGCTGGACGTCTTTGGGCTCCTGATCAGCGAGCTCATGTACCGGCTCATGTCGTCCCAAGCCAAAGTCCCGGCACTGTGCGAGAACCTCCCGGGGTACAACCTCGTCGACTCGGTGCTCCGGGTGATGAGACCTCGCACGGGCCCGCTGCTCAAGCTCGCCAAGCGCATGGGCTACAAGGAAGGCTACTTCCGGCAGCCCAAGGACAAGCTCTACACCAGCGTGTCGGAGTTCATCACGGCGGAGCTCGTGAGCGTCTCCGACAGAGTGCAGAACGCCGACTTCTCGAGCTACCGGAGCTTCACCAAGGATTACTGGGCTTCGCGTCCGGCCCTCGGAGACAAGTGCCGGAGGAGTATCGAGATACGGCGGAGCCTTCGCCGGTCGCCGTTCGACGCCAGCGTGCTCCTCTGGCACATCGCCACCGACATCACCTTCCGCTGCAAGCCTCCCAAGGACTTCGGCGAAAGGCCTCCGCGTGCCGAGGTGGTTCGCGAGGTCTGCACGGAGGCCATCTCCAATTACATGGCGTACCTCCTGAATTTCCAGCCGGAGATGCTGATGACGGGAAGCCGGCAGCACCTGTTCACCGAAGCCATGAAGTACATGGAGCGCATCCTCGCTACTACAGAGTACCGCATCAAGCTCAAGCGTCTTGGAGACGTCGACAAGCAGGAGCAGAAGATGGATGAGGAGAGCTTGCGGAAGATCACGGAGGAAGCGGCGAAGCTCGCGAATAATCCCGAGGGAAGGTACACTGTTGTCCACGACGCTTGCAAGCTCGCGTATGAGCTGATGGGCATCGAGGACGACGATACCCGGTGGCACTTGATGTACCGGGTGTGGGTGGGGATGCTCTGCTACTCCGCCAGCATGTGCAGGGGATACCTGCACGCCAAGAGCTTGGGGGAAGGCGGGGAGTTCCTCTCCTACGTCTGGCTCATCATCTCGCTCAAGGGGAGCAAGACATTGGCGGACAAGCTTCAGATGCCGGAGCCGGAAGCAGAGGAGATGGAAACGACGACGACGACGACGACTCCTACGAATGATGGGGGAGCGCAAGAGGAAAAGCCTGCGGATAGCATGACCCCAGACGAACGGCTGGATCAGATTTTTAAATGATATGATTTACACATTTGCTTTTCCTTGTCGCTTGATTTCTTCATGTTTATATGTGCTTGCTCGCTTGTCTGTGTTGGACGTGATCAGCTGTTGTCATGTGGTCGTGTTTGCGGTCAATTCATTGTTTAGTTCTTGTTCACTGGTGGTAAATTAATTTGATGATACACTGTGCTAGAAATGGTTATTTCTAAAATCACAAATAACCTTCTGCCAACTAATTATACCTTCTAACATAGCAGAGTAGTGATTATAGTTGTCCATTCGTGCTGCCCGGTCTGGTCCTGCACGGGCCCAGCTAGGCGCGGTGTTGATACTTTTTCACACATGTCTAGCCGATACCACAGTGAGAAAAGAAGCCAATGGAAGCAGGAGCGGGAGGCAGCCGATACAGCGTCGTAGCCGATGGAGCGGTGATTGAAAGTTGAAACTGACGGCTTACACAATAGCCAAGGAGTTCTGTGGAGACCGACTCAGTGTTTGAGTAATCATGTTTATTTTATTAGTTATTAGTGATGTAGTAATCGACTAGGTGTTTGCAACTTAGAATATAAATATTGACCTCGTGAGCTTGTAACGAACACACAATACAACGAAACAAAACCTGTCATTTACAATCCCTTTACTTTTGAGGATTTCGCCATTGCATTTACTTTGCAATATTTTTTCTTTCTTTTCGACAACTCCTTAATCCAAGTAGGGCTCCATCGCTTGACCTCCGGCTTGCATGTAAGTTCTTTTGTCACTTTTTACTACCTGGTATTTCTTGGTTGTAAATGCCGAGCGTATCACTGTGGTTGTGTCTAGATCTCCTAAGAGCTATCGAGTGAGTATATTAGATCTTAGGTCTACCACGTATCGCTTTTACCTCTGATCTAGTCTATTCATCAATTTATCCAACGAGCAATAGATCTGATTAGGGTTGTCGAGGTAGCCTTCTCTAATGTGTTTTTTTTTTACATTTCACCAGTTATCGATATTAGCGTTTTCTTGCAAAGTTATTTATTTAGTCTTGTTAGTTTAGCTTTTATCAATCTTACTATTACTAATTGGAGGTTCCTTTTGAGGCCTACACATGATGCCACCTAGGATCCTAGGTGGATAGTCTAAAAAAATAGAGAAATCCTATAAATTCTCACAAAAATCAAAAACATCTAGCCATCAGTTCAACATCTCTAATCATAATAGCCATTGGATATGTTATCTTTCTAATAAATTACCTACCTCTGGCATTATGAAAATAGACCAAAGTAACCCCCCTAAACATGTATCTAAATTACCCACATATGCCATTATAAAAAATAATGTAAATTAACCCTTAATTTTCATGTAAATTACCCACCTATGCTATTATAAAGACAATATCAAATAACCCCAAATTTGCGTATAAATTATCCTTATGTGCTTATTAAATTTAAAGTAACCCCTAAATCTGAATTTAAATCATATAGTTATAATAAAATCTTAAAGTGCATCTATAAAATTTATTTCTATAATTATTAATATATTATTTATGTTTTTCTCAAAAAATATATTATTTATGTTATTGTTTATATAAAAAATACTTCCCATAATGTGTGTTGTCATATACTCATACATTCATGAATGGGAGACAGATAAGAATATCAATTACCATGTTGTTCATAGCTTAAAATAAAGTGTTCAATTAAATACAAATCAAACACATATGGAGGTGCTATGCTAAGTAAAAAAAACTGTTACTAACTAAACCTATTAAAATTATTAGAATATGTAATAGATGATGAATGAGAAATGAGATAGATAATTATTATTATTAGCTATTTCTAACTCGCCCGTGCGGAGGCACGGATTGATAGACTAGTTTATCCAATCTTGTTTAGTACTAGATCTCTACCAGCTCCTTCTATCAGAAAGCACAACCATGTACAGCGCGTCTGTACATTCCGTCTACTGGTTAGCAAAATTGCGGATAACCCCCTCGCACCTCCGGACGACGGCCCGCGCGTCGTTAGATGAGGCGACGGGGTCGTCCCGTTCCCCGACGTGAGGCGACACCGCGACGCCGCGCTGTGTGGAAGGCGTCTCCAGCGAGCGACGCCGGGCGGGAATCACGTGATCCCGAGCTCCGCCCCCTCCCCCGCCAAATCCTTCACGCCATCTGATGTGACCCACGAGATCCCGAGCTCGAGGGCGCGTGGAGGCGGCCGGCGGCGGGCTCGGGGACGCAGGTGGAGGTGGCCGCCGGTGGGCTTCGGGGCAGGGCTGGAGGCGGGCTCTGGGGCGTGAGTGGAGGTGGCGCCGGTGGGCTCTCAAGCGCGGGTCCCGTGGGAGGTCGCCACCAGGCTGGCACTGCAGATCCCGTGGAGGAGCTCGTCCACCAGCCTGCCGCGCTGCTCCTCAGCGGGGGAGCTCGCACACCCGCGTGCCCGGAGTTCGAATCGGTGGCGTCGAGGCTCGATTCAGCTACGGCAAGGTCCGATTCAGTGGTGGTGGTTTTGATTTGGCTGATGCAGACCTCGAATCTGTGCTTGTCTTGCTAGTTTCGTGATTCGGTAGTGGTGGTTTTGATTTGTTCCTGTGTTGATTTAGTTTCAGGTTCAGAGCTTTAGTTTCAGCCATATGCTTCCTCTGCTCAAAGCTGTAATCTGAAAAATTAGTCTTGACTTGATAACTTCGGATTGTTGAATGGTATAGATGGAGTACAACCCATTTTATCAATTTGGGGCCATTGGCCACATGAAAATTTCTCCAGAAATCCTTTCTGAAAACAGCTATATGAAATTGTACTTCACTTTCAGACTTACCATTTGGAGCTGTTGTTTCAGACTTAAGAGCACTGTCAAACAGAACCTTTATTATGGAAATCTGAGTGCAATTATGCTGGAAGTGCCACGAATCATAAACAGTAGTCAGTTTGAACTTTGTGATTATGTCATTTGACAAGTAAACTAAGTTTGGAAATTGGTGTCTGTTGCATAGACAGCTATTATCTTTATTATGGTCTTTTCTGAATGTGAACAGAGCCATCAAGTGGCCTGAATGGTGAATGGTACTGAATTGTAACTATATATAATATAATCATTTTATTAATGGTTTCTAAAAATAATTGTAATCATGTTCTTATTTATGCTTGACATTATTTTATCAAATAGCCACACAATGATATATACAAATACATTTGTAGTTGATCTTAAGCTCCACGTAAATAAAAAAAAATCTGATATGTAAATTGCTACAAAGATCAAATTGAGCGTCAAAATAGCTACAAAGATCAAAATGGCCACACAATGGTATACACAAATGCATGTGTAGTTGATCTAAAACGATACCCTCTCTGTCTATGGGTTGTACGACCTGTCCGTACATTTGTCTATACGTTAAGTTCGAGGCTGTACAGACGACAGGTCGTTGTCTAAGGGCTGTACATGCCCTAAAGGGGCCCCGCTAGCTAGCTGGTTCACGCGTAGCAAAAAGGAAAGGGAAGGCTAACTTGGTGCATTGACCAAGTATAAAAGGAATAAAACGAAAGATAGAGAGAAAAACCAAAGGAATATACAAGGGCAACTTGCCTCTGTTTCACCGAGACTCCCTCCGCAAAATCAACCTGCGCATCTGTTGACCAACGTGCTACATATGCATGCTCCTTCGCACTGCCTTTATCACACCCCAAGTCGTCACTCCTCACTCGTCGTACGTGTTCACATCGGCCGCGCACCGCCCTGGGATATATACTTTGTTTGCCGTTCATCCTAACTTAGCTTGCACGGGACAAATTGGAGCCGCCGGCCGAAAGTTGAGTTAAAAGAAACCAATCAGATTAATTGGTGTGTTAACACTGCGTGCCTTTTGTTTACGTTTACAGCTAGATGCAGGGACCGCCCTTGCTTGTGCGTTGATCCTGCGAGAGACTAACTGGAGTCAAGGAAAGTTTGGATTAAAAAATCACGGATCAGAATCAAGTTTTAATTTTTTTCCCCTTGCGTTCACAGCCCTTCCTTTGAGGATGCGGTTGTTGGCCAAGTCCTTGTAGAATCCCTGTGATAAACCAATGATAAAATTAACTGAACAATATGAGGTTCAGTATACATACTGTATGTTAGCTAGAAATAGTAGCATGCATACCGACTTTGTAAACTCTGTAAAATTCAAAAATAATAGAGTGAAGATATACAGATAACAGATGTTCATATATACATACTCCCTTCTGTTAGCTACCATAATGTTGGGCAACAAAACAAATTAAAGGTTGGAGTCACCTTATTGAAAAAATCTGAACTACCATATCGAATCATGGCATATTCATCACTTGATGCTTAATAACCTCTATATACCGTCAAAACCATCATATCAGCAGCAAATTAAAGAAGCGTCCATATGTTGTTAGAATTATATTGCACTGAAAACTGGACGAAATAGATAGTGCCCGCCCAGAAAATTAAAACTGTCGAAAATTCGGAGAAATCGGCAAAGCGCATCTATTCTTTCAACAGGGCACTACTGCCTTTCGCGCTGCGCCACTGGCTTTCCCGCAATTTCCGAGAAATTGGCAAGCATACACTGCCTGTGTAACTGTACGTTTTGCAAGCCAATTAAGCAAGACACCGGCCGGCTCAAGGCCACCACCAGCTATATATAAAGCCATCCCGTTGCACTGCCTTCGCCACAGGTCTGAGATCGATCACCACAACATCAGTTAATTTGTTGGTAACACACGTACTAATTCTTTCTTCCTCGCCACCAGTTCCATCGTCGCAACTTACGCCCCGACCAACCTCCGATCCACAGCAAGTCAGCAACTCTCTGAAGGCACCATGAGTTCGTCCGTGATGGCCGTTAACGATATGAATCACCTGCAGGAGGTTTTGGACATGGCTAAGAAAGACTCCAAGCTGGTATATATACTGACCTCTTCGATCATTTTCTATAATTAGTTTATATTAGTCATGGCAAGCAAAATATCCATCATCTCTTCTTCTCTCTCAGCTGGTGCTGGAGCTTATAGGGTCGGTGAACTACACCACGACGTGCGAGTTCATGAGGCCGATTCTGGAGGACAGGATCGTCCCCGAGTTCAGAAACCGTGCCTACTTCTATAAGATCGACGTCGACAACGACGAGTTCAAGGTAGTATATATATATTGTGTGTGTATATATATAGCTGATGATGATAAATATTTTCTTTTGGTTCAAGTATTGTTATACTTTCCGTTGCTGTTTCCTTGTTGGGGAGTACTTTTTATGACTGTTAGTCTTGCTGTTGTTCAGTTGAGAGAATCCTGGGTGTTGCTCTCACAACGTGCATGGCAGGCATCGACTAACAATGCAATTAACGTGCGTGCCCTGCATGCGTTGCAGGCTTTCAAGACGAAGTGGAAGGTCCAGGCGCTGCCGGACTTCGTGATGGTGAAGAACGACAAGCGGGTGAACCGACTCGTCACAACCGATAAAGACGAACTCAGAGCCGCCATCATCCGCGCAGGCTAATTTAAACCCTAAAAATTGATCACCTCATATCAGATCAGTCGGTTGACGGCGTGATCGATACAAAGCTAGTAGAGTAAAGCATGACACATTGACACACACATGACACATTACATATTATTAGTATTTGTGAGTTTACTACACACACCTATATCTACCTGCGTGCAGTGTATGCCTAGCTAGTACGTACATTAGGTCATACGGTATGTGTGCGTACCTCTCTTTGATTTCTTTGGGCAACAAGATCGATCATCATCCACCTTGATGCCATGAAGAAATGTAATACGAAATTAATGGTTTGGAGTGTTTTGGAATTAATAGGGCATGCATGACGACATGCATGCATGGTGAGCCCTAGCTCACCATTTGGTTTGTATTTCGGTCGGCTTGCTATATGGATCTCTTATATATGCCATATGTTTTGCAGAATAATTAATACTTCCATGTGTGCGGTCATTAACATTTGATGTGTAGTCATGGGCTCATGGCTGATATAATCTATATATAGTGACATCTACAGGCACGCAACGTATTACTGAGCCACGGTCATCTGAAAAATCGAGTTCGTTGAACCGTGCCATTTAAACAAACTGAAACCATTTAATCTACAATATATGGTTTTTCCCATCATTATTAATGAATGAAGAAAATAGGCATCCAAATTCAAGCTAGAAGGAACTCGAACCTCAAACCTGTGTAGTTAGGATACGCCACCACACCTCCCACACGAACCAGTTTTGAGCTAGGTTTTGTCAATTGGAGAGAACTTCTCAATGGGCATCACTACGTACGTGTGCGCCGAATTGCCCATGCAAAACCTACAAATTAAACGTGTAGTTGTGGCTTCCCCGTATTTGTTAGTCAAAACAATAACTTGCCTAGACGTTTGCTCACTAAGTTAGGAAATACTAGGAACCATGCGAACCGACACTACTAGATAATCGAGCATAGGTCTTTGGCCAGAAATCACATCAGTACAGGGTGTTCAGAACACCCGGTAAAAATGTGGTCGGGGTACATTAGTATCGGGCATATACATAGCCCAGTATTAAATGTACCACGTTAGTACTGACTCCCCGGTACTAATATCTTTGCACAGACCCCGCGTGTGTCCTTCAATTCCTTCCGCCCCTCACGCGTGGTGGCCTCCAGGCGGCCAGGCGGTGGCGGGGGCGGGAGCGGGCCGGGCTAGGCCTCGACACGCGGTGGCGAAGACCTCTGGCCCTCCCAGCGTGCGGCGGCCAGGCGGGGGCGGGAGCGGGGCCTGGACTCCCGGCGCGCGGAGGCGGAGGCCTTCGGCCCTCCTGACGAGTGGTGCGGAGGCGCTGCCCATGGCGCGGGTGGGGGCACGGGCCCTCCCGGTGCACGGCGCGACGGCGCTGCCCCCATGGCGCGGGCGCGGTGGCACTGGCCTGGCCTGGCAACCGACGCACGGGGCAAGCCTCACTTGCGCGGATCTAGTAGGGTTTTTCTTGTTTTTTTCTCGTTCTTGATCTTGTCCCTATGTATATATGTTATTGTTTCTTTTTTCATTCTTGTTTTTGTTTCCGTAATTGTTGTAAACATGTGAATGTGATTCTTACCATGAATATGTTATTTTGGTTAGGCATAGATGATTGAGAATATGTGTGAATATATGATTGAGAAGTAGTGGGAAAAAGAAAAAGAAGAAGGAAAGGAAAGGAAAGTGAGAAAATGAAAAAGACAGAAGGACGGACGGGGACTACGATGATGGCAGACGTTGGGCACATTAGTAGCAGGTAAAATACCCGGTACTAATGTGTCCCTCACATTGGTACCGGAGAGACAATACCGGTTCCATACCCGATACTAATGAGGTTCCCACCAGGTACTAATGGTTGATTCTCTAGTAGTGCCAGAATGTCCATGCTTGTTATGCGAGAATGTCCATGCTTGTTATGTGGTTGCCCCTGCAGCCTCCTCTCTTCAAAACCATGGTAGCCTGTGCCCTCAAAAAAAACCATGGTAGCCTGCCTGCAGTTTACCGTGTGCCGCAATAGGTTGATTGGCTTTTTAGGCGAATCTCGAGAGCGTTATTCAGCTTTCAGCACGATTACACAGTCGTGGTTTGTCACTTCCTTAAGCCACCCTGAAAAGTGACTAAACCAAGTACACACACTCCAATATTGCACCTCGTGGGGCTTCTTCACCAACGTAACATGTAAAGTAGTAAAACTCCTACTCGATCCCCACCCGGGTATTTGCTCTGTTCGTCTGGCTAGTCAGCAATACTTTTCTCTCAGAACAAATCAGCCATCAACAACTAGCCAGCAGCACTTTTCTCTCAGAACAAAATAAGCACCAGCCACCAGCCAAATGAACAGGCTGAATAATGCCATAAACCAGCCACTGTTAATCTATCAGCACTTGAAGACTGCAGTAGCTGCACAAGCGAGCTGTCTGTTATGCAGCTCAAGATCGAGCAGACGAGCACGGCTTTGATATGGCACAACGCCACATCTATCTGCAGACCATTTCCTGCTGTGTCATGCAGCAAGCGCTTAATATGTTTTAGCATCGAGGGTGGTCACACACTCACACCATAAGCCTTGTGCCGTCAACATCTCCACAAGACCACAACATTGTTCCGTAGTACAGCTCTCCGCTGCTTCCCATGCTTGTGCGATCACCGGCCGCCTCCATGCAGCTTTTTTGCACTAGCTAAAATGTATTTTATTTAAAAGCTGAAAAGTTTTTGAGTGACAAAAGTGAACAAGTGTACACAATAGTAGCTACAATGTTGATGATTCATCTAAGATGAGGAACTCCTTAGATTATGACACCTAAACCCTAAACTCTTCTACCTAAACCCTAAACCCTTCTACCTGTAAATTATGACACTGAGGAACTCCTTTGCCATCGCAAAGATCACATAGCTCCACTACCTTTCCATTCAGCCTCAACCCTCCAGTTGCTTCATCCCTCCATTTTCATACAGAACTTTGATTACAACGACGGCCTCCATGTCTGCCCAGGCTCTTGGAGAGGTAAAACAAATATTTTAGCATCATGAAGAAAATCTTACCTTTCCCTCTCTTGCAAAGATATTTACCCCTCTTTTTTGGGGCAGATGGTTGGAGAAGCATAGGTCGCCAGTTACTACTTGAACAAAGAAGGTTTTCCAAAAACTACTACACACTGCAATGGTCCGGCTTGGTATTTGTGATCACCCAGAATATGTAGGACAGAGAATATGAGGAGTATGGCACTAAGCCACTGAGAGACGTGAAGTGACCATCTATATCGGAGCAAGTAAGGACTTCCTTGACAGAAAGCCATGGCAGGGTTTCGATTTGAGGATACCTATCAAGTTGTCACTCGGAAGGCTTTGAGGTACCTATGCAAGATATATGAAAAGCCCATCTGCCATACTCCTATGCGGTTCTTTCCACCTTTGGTAAGGGACCCCCAGTGTGGATGGATCGAATGAGGACCCTTGAAGGTTGTGAATTACGTGACGATAATCCAACTGTTGTGTTCATGGCACGATACTTGCTCAACTTAGATGAGCTATATGACAAGCAATCAAGCTGAGGAAGTGCATCCATACGGTAGAAGCTGAGAAGCAAATTAGGACCCTAACTCATGCAACCTGCTGATGCTAAGGCCCAAGCTAGTGCATCTGAAAGCCGTGAGACCACTGCAATTGAAGCCTTAAAGCAAGCAAGGATCGTCATGCACAAGAGCTAAAAGATGCCCACCTTGACACTAGGGGGAAAAGAAGGGCCCTCACATTAGAGGCGAAAGACTTCCCAATAGTAGATGGAATCCCAATTCTTGACATGGAGAGTGGGAAAATGAAGTTCGTTGAGACTCCACCAGCACCTGCACCTATCAAGGTCTTCTCTGAGGAGGCTTCTGATCTGGAGCCTACCAAGAGAGAACTTCTCCCTAAGTCATCCACCACTAGAAGACAATGCTGCATTTCCTCTCATCCCAGTAGAGGATCCTTCATTGTCAGAAGAATGATACAATCATGTACACAAACCTCTCAGAGGAATGGAGCTACTTTGGTCCGAAGCTATAGGCTTAGAAGTTGTTGTAGCCAGGTTCTTTTGCGTCTAAGGGAAGGGATGATGACTTTGTTTTTGTAAACCATTAGGTAAATGAGATGTGTTCCTATTGTATTGTGCCCTCTTTCTGCCAGGTAGAAGTTTAGAAGTAGTTTTGGCCAACTCCTTTTACATTTAAGGGGAGTGAAGATTATTTCACTTTTGTATGTCCTCATGTAAAGGAGATTTGCCCGTACTGTAGTGTTTGTTGTTTTCTCCTATAATGTAACATCATGTTCCTACCCTATCTTAATCAAAATTTGTTGTGGTACTCAACATGTGTTTTGTATATTACGTTAGTTCGATAAGTTAGTTAGATAAGGCTGACATAGTCCATGATTTATGAACTGTCACAATGAGAGACATTTACATGTACAACATCCAAAAAAAGCTTACTTAGAAAATGTATGTGATAAGGTATTGTGCTATGTTGGTTGGTCACCCGCAGCGAAGCGCGGGCACAAATGCTAGTTTTAATTCAGGGGCATATGGAGCAGGGCAAGGCGGTACTGTGTGGTCAGGCAATTCGTTTATGAACTCCTTGGCTGCCTGGAGACAGGCATGGAGCATCTTCTTCTCCAACCTTACAAGCCTAGTAGCAACTTCCTTCTTTGGTTCCAAACTGCCATCTGCCAACTGGCGAAGACCAAAGCAACGACAAATGATTCAGAAAGTTCATAGAGTTAGTTAAGAGACACTTTATAAAAATACACAAAGCTCAGTACCATAGCTTCATCCTGATCCAGAGTTGTTGGATAACCAGCCAATCGAGATTCCAAGTAACCAACAAGTTGATCAAGTACAGCTCGCTCTGTACATGGACTAACCTAAATAATATATACAGCAGGTGTAAGCAAAATGTTACTTATATTCTAGAAAACAAAAAGTATCATGCAGTAAGATTGTGCGCAAATTTTATTAAACATCTTGCTTCCTTTGACAAAAGTAAATAAATAATGCATAGGTACTCAACAGTTATAACAGCTAACATCTACAGCAAGTAACGGCGCACAGGCACACTCAACCATGACCTAGGTCAGTTGGACAGAAGGCCACAGTATCAATAAAGTATCAAGGCAAGGGTTCTTATGATTGTATCCATCATAAATAAGCACCCAGAAAAATCAATAAACCAATAAGCAGCAGATTAATGAAGGGTAGACAGGCTTACTGGACATGTATCTCCATCAGAAGAGAGTATGGACTGCATTTCATCCGGATCTGAAATGTATCCTAATCTCAGGTAAGGCAGCATTTCTGCAACAGCTTCTTTCTCTTTACCTACACAGACCTGATTCAACGGGGCAAATCAATATACAAAACTTCTGGTTACACTACAAAAGAAAGTGAAGAGAAAACTAACGTTAAAATTTTGGATAGCAAGCTTTCCATTCCTCTGAGCAACCATTCTCTTCTCTTGGTATTGAGGATCTTCTGTATTTAAAGATGCCTGTAACAATAATTCGGTGAGAGTTACACCAACCAAAACATAAAGAAGAAAGACGGATGATAAAGTTTGTTTACCTCAATCGATATGCGATCAAAGGGATTGTCTTCATCAACAAAACCATAGTTCATAACCAGCCTGGAGTTTGTTTGTGGTCCACACCTGTATAATCTACACAATTGAGGTTCTTGAATGCATGTTCACAAAATTTGTGCTAAGCTATAAGCATCTCAGATTGCAAAATATCATGAGGAAGAACACGAATCTTAATAAACTGAAGAAAACATAGTACCAGACAATTATTGGCTCCCCAGCCTTATAAGGCCGATCCACCTCCAGCCGAACAGAATCACCATCAGCTGCCAACATTGCTTTGCAGTTGCTTTTGTAGGTCAATAGTGGCGGCCCCAAAGGAACTAGTGCAAATCTTCGAGCTAAACTAACGTTCTGTCCTTGAATAAGAGCAAATACATCAATAAGAAACACTGCCGATCTCATACAAAAAATGTTAAATGTACAAGTACTACTTTCTCATGTTAATGGTGTTATAAGTTGAATAAGCCCAATGAACTTTTCTCTAAACTTTGCACTGTTTGCAGTGCATCATCTCACTTCTTCCTATCAGACAGATCTTAAATGATATTTATACTACACTAACAGCAGATGAAGCATCTTTCTAAGGCTCCCTTCTTCCAACATAAATGATAAAATTTGAAATTATATTGTGCACCAAGGTCATTGTAGGTTAGACCATAATTTCTGGGCCCAAAGCCAAAGACCTGTATCTTCGGTCTATAGAATATATGGGTAAATAGAGTGCATGCGAAGAACAAGTCTACAGAAACCGGAGAAGCACATTAAGAAAGTAGTGAGTGGTATAAAAACATTGTCAGGTTTTTACAATTGATGATTTCAGTGTCAGGTTTTTACAACTGAAAGCATCAGTGTGGCTAGGATGCTCAGCAGTTCATCAGCACTAAACTTTCCTACACTTAAAGTGCGTAGTTTAACAATAAGAAGGAAATAAAATAAATGCACAGCAAACAGGTTCCAGAACAATGCTTGTTTAGATAATAACTAAATCCATAACACAACATATTACCTGCAAATGGACCACACACGACTGTACTGCAACAAAAGCTTGCTTGAATATCTCAAATGGAAAAGCCTCAGTAGGTATATCAAAAGGGTATTGCTGCACAACAAAAATCAGTGTGAAAAAAGATCAATTTACCAATTAGACTGTCCTGGAAAGAAAATATGTTCGGAAGGTTAAAGAATACCTGAAACAGTGAACCTGCCATGAACCACAATGTGTCAAGCTCATTATACTCTCTCCTTACTGCCTCATCTCTAGCAATAACTTCATCCTAAACAGATATCATCTATGTTAGGGTATTAGTTTTTCTTACAGAATATTGATTAATCCTTTCCACAGCAAAAAGGTAATCATGCATATTGAGATACAAGAGAGTAAAATCGCAAACCTTCAAGGGGCTTCCAGTCAGGTAATCAAGTTCACTTTCAGTCCATAAAAGTGGTGATTCAACAGCCAGCTGCCCCCTTCCTCGGTGTCGATCGAGCTCCTTAATGTAGGGGTACCAAATAGAATCCTTTCCTTGTTTTTTCTCATACATGAGATATAATGCCAAGCATGCTAGCTCAGACAACTTGTTGTTCGTCAATAACTCAGCTGCATGATGCAGAAGTATCAACAAACTGAAAAGCATATCTATAAAATACAAATTAATTACTTATATCTTCATGTCCGTGCAAAAACAGCATTGCTATAATGCATTGTCGTCGGTGAGTAATTGTTTTCTATAAAAAAAACTGTACGGCAGGGGAGGCCTCTACTGTGGTAATGGTCAGAAATTGTTACCCTTTCTAAGTAGTTGTTCCCGGATACCCAGGTTATAAACATCATGAACATAAAAAGCCAAGAAGAATTGCCAAGCCAGAATCAGTAGTGGATTGAACATATCACACAGCAAAATATATAAAGAGCACACAATGCATTAATACAGATGAAACAGAACTATCACATCAATTTTCTGCAACCCTGCCTACACAACAAAACATTAGCGAAAGTGGCAGATAACAAATGCAATGTCATGAAAAGACCTATCAACGAAGAAACAGGTCAAAAGAAGCTGAAGCTGTTTTGCATTTCTAATCAGCTTCCAAGTCAAGCTAAAGAAAAGGCAAACCTATTTTTTGAAAATATGATAAATGTAAAATACCAGCAGCTGCAAACTGGAATGTTAAATAATACTCCCTCCATTCCATATTGTAGGTCACTTTGTCATTTCTAGGTTCATAGATTTTGTAGGTTGTTTTGGCAAATATTATGAATCTAGAAATACTAAAATGATCTACAATTTGGAACGGAGGAATTAAAAAAACATAACAATTGGATGAGCAGACAACATTTTGGGGGGAAGCCCTAAAAAACTCTGAATGTAGAGAGATACAACAGACCCGTGTTCAGGATATCTGCTCAAGAGTCAAGACCGGAATGAGACTGGAATGAGGGGAACATAGTCTTCGGAGTTTGGAGCAAGGTAAGCCTGCCATTAGCATATAATTGTCTAAAAGCGCAGTCAATTGTTATATCCCAATGTACATCTAAGAATTAGAATTCCCCCATTCCTAGGGCGTTGCAGACCTCAATTCAACCACACAGAGAGAGTGTTAGAGTAGAGCAAGTGGCTATCTCACCGACTGATTCGTTCCCAAGCACCCGCTCCAGCGTGACGACGAGTGACATGGGCACCTCGAACGCCACATCCCTCGCCTGCGTAACGAACGAGCCGACGCAACCAAATCCAGGTCATGATCACGTCATTGCTATCGGAATCAAAACCCACACCCTACCACACTAACCTGGAGTTCGTCGGCGGCGGCGACGTAGCGCAGCGGGCGGTACTTGCCCTCGCGCAGGCAGGGAACCGGTCGCTCCCGGATATCCACTTTGGGTCCGGGCAGCCCGCTCGCGCGCAGCCAGTCGACGAAACAATCGGTGGCAGATTCGGAGGAGGGTCCCGCCGCGGGGGCCGGCGGCGCGCGGACCTCCGCTGAGGAGGAAGAGGAGGGGAGCAGGGTGTCGGCGTGGCAGGCGGCGAGGCGGAGGCGCGCGCGGGGGCGCGGGCGGGGCCGGGGGAGGCGCCGCGGAGAGGAGGGGAGGAGGAGGCGGCCGTGGTGGGGGCCGGAGACGGCGGCGGCTGCGGCGGCCGGGGAGACGGAGGCCATGGGGATCCGGGCGCGGCGAGGCGGCGGTCGGGACTCGGGATGGGGAAGAGGAGTTGCGGCGGAGGTTTGGTGGTGCGCGGGTCGTGTGTGGATGAGGGGAGGGCCACGATTGGGCCAGGTGGACAGATTTTTTTTTTCCCGTAGGTTTCAACTTTCATGTCTACTAGTATTTCTCTCAGTTCCCTGAAATGTTTGCATCTGAAGTTTAAGTGTGATGTGCTTTTGAATTTTCGCTACATAGACATGTTTTGCTACTAAAAATTGGTGCTTATACATCTATGTAAATGGATGATGATGCATTAAGGTGGTGCAACAACAAACTTAACTAATAGAGTGATGATGATAATAATAATAAATGGGCCGTTATTGCATATCGTGTTTTTTTAATCACAAGAATTGCAAAGAGCTGTGATGGATGACATGGAACAAAATATGAAAATAAGTAAAGTAACTCTTGCAATTTATAAATGTATTTAGTTTAATTTAGAAATATCTTTTTTTAATATTGTTATGACACTAAATATCTTTTTATAATGTGGCAAAACAACCTGAATGAGTGTTGCTGCAGACCGGAAAGTGCAATCATGGAGATTTTCAGCAAGTTTGGATGGAGATTCATTAACAGAATTGAATTAGCATCTCAGTCCATTATTACGCAGGGAGCCAGGGAAGCCAATCTGCCCATGGATTGTCTCCTCTAGGACACTCTGAACAGGGCCGATCGGCGTGGAGCTCCACCATGTCAGAGAATTTGACCGTGAAATCACCCGGAGGCCGGAGCAGACCGACGAGCTGTGAAGGACCCCTCCAGCACCCCGTACAACTGGACTAGCTGCTCCGCGACCTATGCCATGGGGGGGTGTGTGGGGGTGGAGGTATGTCACAAGTTGTTTGGTTGGATTTATAGAAAGTACGTGTAATATTTATATTTTTAAATAAATTTGTTAAAAAACTAGATTCAATTATCTACCTAACTATATTAATTTTGTACATAAATATTAATATATATAGTCAAAGTTGTTTCTTGGAAAGCGAAAACGACTGTACAGAGAGAATAGTTTTAATCTAAAATTTTAAAAATAGCTCCTTCAAAAATAAAGTTTCAAGAAGTAACCTTTTGGTCGCGTCAAAATCCGTGACTCGACTAATACTTAAGTCACATCACAATGTGGCGCGACTAATGTACACAATGACATTAGAAATAATCGTAACTGACACGGCAGACCGAGTCATCTCAAATCGGCTGAGCATGGCGTAACAAGTCACGTAACAAAATGAGTTGCGCCTCCAGCTCCCACTTAGTCATGTTTCGTTTTTCATTTTAATTAGCAAATGAACTTCTAGATTTGTGAAACTCGAGATGTATGATATATAGAGTGCATACGTTCCATTTTAACTATTTGCACTCCAAACCATGGCGTATAAAATGAGAAATCTAATTTTGAAATAGCTTAAGTATTATTGAATCGACACATCAAATTTGCCAAGTCTAAAAATAGAGCCAACTAGTTAACTTCGGACCTACTTTTTGAGAAAATTTACACCGAAATCTTAGACATTTTTTGACTACAATTGAATTTGGATGTTCATAGAGAATATTGGCAAAATACTAAAGAGCTTATTAAAGGCATAAGAATTCATATAATTATATTAAGTCCGGACTCCAGAGGGAGTATATATATCAAAGAATGATTGGGGACATGCACGTCAATTTTAAATTGCAATGAACCGATACATATATATAATTCAATAGCCTTAGGCTGAGTCCAACAGCGGGAGGCAAAAGCATTTTTGCCTCCCGCTGGCAACTGTGCACGCGCGCGCGAGCCTCCAACAGACAATACATCGAACGATGCAAACTTCCTTCGGAGGAGAGAGGAGATGCAAAATTGCATCGCCTCTCTCCTCGAAGGCATCCGGCGCGGGAAGGAGAGGGCCGGTCGCGCGCGCGAGGGAGGAGCAGGAGCCGCGGTCACACACATCCGGAGAGACCGCGGGAGGGAAGGAGAGGCCGGTGCGGTGGGGGGCGACGCATCCCCCGGCCAGAGGCGGAAGGCGCCGGCGCGAGCAGATGCGGTGGGGTCGGCGGAGGAGGAGCAGGAGCAAAGGAGGGGCCGCGCGCCTAGCGGCGGAGCTGGGCGGCGCGGAGGAGGGGCGCGGCGTCGCCGTAACCTCGAGCTGGGCGCGGCAGAACAGGTCGATTCGGTGGCGGCGGAGCTCAAATCGGCCCCGGATCGAGCACGGCGAGCCCCTACGCCCCCGGATCGAGCAGCCCCGGCCGGCGGAGGAGCAGAGGCCGGCGGCTCCCTTCCTCTCCAGACCACGAGCCTCCTTCCCTTCTCTTCATCCTCTCCGACGGGTCCCAGGCGCGGCCAAGCGAGGTGGATCGGGCTGCTCCTCCGTGCTCGGGCTGCCGAAGAGGGCGGCGGCGGCCAACCTATCAGCAGCGGCGAGGAAACCGGAGTCGTCTGTGGCCTCCTTCTTCTTGGCCGCCTCCGCCTGCCTCGCGGCGACTCGAATCGTGACTCGAGCGGCGGTATCTCGGCCGCCGTCGCGTTGAGGCGGCTCTTGGCCGCGGCCAGCTCGGCGCGGAGTCGCTCCAGCTGCGCCTCCCTTCCTCCTCCCTTGCGGCCAGCTGCGGCGGTGGGTCGGCGCGGCCTCGACCCTCCAGCTCCGCCTCCTTTCCCCCTCCACTGCGGCTAGCTGCGGCGGCGGGCTGGCGCGGCCTCAACCTCCTGCTCCGCCTCCCCTTCGCCCTCCGCCGGATGCGAATGTAATTTGCTTTGCTCTGTTGGAGACACGGGTATGTGAAGGGGATGCAAAACACTGTGCACGCAAGGCAAAAGCTAATTTGCCTTCTCATTTTGCACTACATTGTTGAAGTCAGCCTTAGAGAACTAAAAGCAAGAAGTTGCATCTCGTTTTACCTGTTTGTAGCCATCGGATTGGTGTCCCTGCCAACTTCCTCTCCGTTTATCTTTAGTGGCCTCATTTCAGTGGTGGGGAAACGCAAGCACAACGCATATCGGTGGTATTGCTTTTCCATGTGCAGTGCAGTCCTATTTAAATATGCTTTGTAGTGATATTGGATATATGCTTGATGCGAAGAGTGCAACTGTGCAACTGTTCATACATGTCTATAAGCAAAACCTGGTTCTCAGTCAAGCTCTGCCTTGCCTTGTTAGCAAAAGCAAGCCTTGCCTTGCCCAGGTAGGAGAGCTCAATTGGCTCTCTTGCGATCGCAAGGAATTTCCTTGCCAGCACAAGCCCCAAGGTAAGCTTGCCACTCAACCAAACCTCTAAGAGCAACTCCAGCAATAACCCCTATTTTGACCCCCTACTTTCCTGAGTAGGGGCTCCCCTAACTTGTTAGGACTGTTGATTTTACTCTCAACTCCAACAATACCTCCAACTTTGAAGCCCCTACTTTCATATGACACGTGGGGCCTGCTTGTCAGCGACTCAATTATTTCTTCTCTCCCAGCGTCTTCTCCTCCCCACCCTTCTCTCCTCTCTTTCTCGATCTGTCCAGGCGACCGACGACGGGATCGAGCAACAGCACGGAGGGGCAGCTCCTAGCAGCCGGCGATGGGCTCGAGAAGCAGCGCAGAGGAGCAGCTCCAGGCGGCCGGGAAGTGCGGTGACCTTCGGTCGGGGTGCGGCGACGGATGAGGAGCCTGAGATCCAGGCGTCCGCAACATAGGACCACCGCGCGGAGGTCACGACGGGAGACCTCAACGCGCGGAGGACCGGCTTGCAGTGGCGGCGCTTGCTTGGGCCCGGCGGCGGGGTCACAGCCAGTCTGCGGTGGTGCCGCGCGCGGATGACCGCCTTGCAGCAGCGGTGCTTGCTTGGGCCCGGCGGCGCGGCCCACACGACGGCACACGAAGGGACTTCAGGGCGTGTGAATCGAGCTCTGGCCGAGCGAATCGAGCTCCGGCCGGGCGGGAGGCGGCGCCCGCAGATCTCGCCCATGGCGCTCGCAGAGTTCTCACGGGGGCGGTGGAGGAGCTCAAGGTCCAGGGGCCGAGCCGACGCGTGGAGGCAGCGGCGGAGGAGTTCGAGGTCCAGATCGGGACGGCCGGACCTCCGCCCAGGCGCGACGCGGGGGAAGCTTGACTTCCGGTCCGCGGCGAGGTGGCGCGGATCCGCCCGAGCCTGAGCTTCGCGCGGCGCGAGGGAGCTCAACAGGCGGCGGAGCTCAAGCGACGGCGGGTGCAGCTCGACGGGCGGCGGTTGTCGTGCCGAGGCTGCGCGGGTTCAACACGGCTTCAGCTTGGTGGCGCGCGGTGGGGAACGGCCAACCGCCGGATGGGGGCTCCCTTCTCCACCCGCGGGAGAAGGGCCGAAGGGGAGGAGTAGGGGGTGTGAACAGTGTTGGGGGCTGGAGTTGGGCTCTGCTGGAGTGCGTTTTTTTACTCTCAGCCCCTATTTTTTGAGTAGGGGCTCAAGTAGGGAGGCTGCTGGAGTTGCTCTAAATCCTTTGCCGAGCAAGGCTAGCAAGGGTACCAAGCAGAAGCAGCTCGATGCTTTCTTCGATAGAGAGCGAAGTGTCCGTATAATTAACTAAGCATGAATGCTGCATAAAAAGGACGTACCCAGTGCCGTAGGTTCCCGCACTGTGCGGGGTCTGGAGAGGTTATTAGCGGGAGGTCTTTCCCACACATCGTGCAATGTGTAGAGGCCACCGCTCGAACCTGTGACCTCTCGGTTCATAGGCGGCAAGCACTACCACTTGCAGTAGGCCGCCCTTTTGCATGAATGCTGCATATGAATTGTAAATACAATAGATCAAATTATTACAAAGGAAAATAAGAATACTATGCAGCCGAATGGCGCATTTTTAAAAATATTTTGATTAATAGGCCAGCAAAATTTGATCTCGATCTAATACAATACTATCGACAAACCATATAATTTGCCATAATACATTGCATAAGTTTAATTATCATCATTTTGGGGCAAATTTACCTGTAGTGCCGTGTATAATGAACATGCAAGAAAGATGGAAGAATAATATTGATGTGAAAAACACTAGGCCACCACTTCATCTCATCAATTGTTGTTTCAAATTCAGGTACTTCCCTCTGCTCCAGAATACGGCTAGTTTTATGTTTGTCCCAAAGTTAAACGAATGTCTAACTATTATATAAATAGCTAAAATCATAAAGATTGAAGATTTATCGTGAAACCATCTATCATAACATGTAAATTTTATAATTGATATAAATTATGTAGAGATATTGTTGGTCAAAAATAAAAATATTAGATTTAGGAGAAACCTAAAGCTAGCTATATCGCCGGATTGTGGGAGTGTGTTACTCTTCTTGTGTTACCAAGCTTAATTATTTCCATTAAATAGATTATTAACATAATTTGAAACACCTGTAGCTTATTGAAACCTAAAGTAGCCTCCACAGTGTTCTATTGTAGCTATTGCTAAATATACATGGTATGTTATAGGAGTATAAAATGTTTATTTTTTGTATTCATCCAATAGTGGTCCGTACTCTATTAGATACACAGTCTCCATACATCTTTGTTAGATTTTATATTCAACTCATTAAATCATAGACGCAAATATAACCATTCCATTTTTGCTCATGTATACTCCCTCCGGTTTGGTAAAAGAAGTCGTTTAGGACAGCGACACGGTCCCCAAAACACAACTTTGACTTCTCTTTTCTATAAAAATTTTTATTAAAAAGTTATACATGTATACTTTTATGAAAATGATTTTCAAAACAAATCTATTGATATGATTTTCACATTTCTAAACTCAACGACTTAAAAGTTATTCATCATTTATATTCCCAATGTTTGACTCAAATCTTGTCCAAAACGACTTCTTTTACCAAACCGGAGGGAGTATAGAGTAAAAGTAAAATTCTTTGCTGATCAGAGAATGGCGTCAAGATCTCATTTATTGTGGCCCTAGATGAGGCTGTGTGTATCCTTTGGCCTGGGCCTTGTTTAGTTTGCTAAAGTTTATAACGTTTTCTGCACTCTCTTTCCATCACATCACATTAAATACGCTAAAAGACATATGTTCGGAGTATTAAATATAGGTAAAAAGATAAATAATTACACAGTTTTGATGTACTTCGCGACACAAATCTTTTGAGCCTAGTTAGGCCATGGTAGGATAATATTTATCACAAACAAACGAAACATGCTACAATGTGCTACAGGAGTTCGAAACGTTGAAAAGTCAAATTTTTCCAACAACTAAACAAGGCCAAGCCGTTGTTGCTATCCCTCACCTTGGAATCAGTTCTTGCTCTAGATGGCACGTAATAACTTTTTCAAAATCAGCAAATAAAGCTTCCAATTGTGCGGGACAGCAACTTTTCGGATCTATCGGTGGAGTGCACGTCGGACACATACTCCCTCCGTTCTTTTAAATATACGATACTGTTCACTTTTTACTCTAATTTTGACCACTAATATATATTGAACAAATTAATTAACTAAAGTACAATATAGATCGTTATATCTATTATCCAATGTACTTTAGATTTAATTTGTTGATTTATCGATTTGCTAAAATATTTGTAGAAAAGACGAATAGTCAAACGAATTTAAAAAAGTCAATGATGTCATATATTTAAGAACGAACGTAGTACATGTTAAACATAGTGTTATTGAGACAAAAAAATAACAAAGAAACATATTGTCTGACACACAAAATTATACATACTATATAAAATGATATTTATTATGAAAAAATAGCGGTGTATATTCGTTTTCGAACAACCAAATCCTTCTAGGCCATGTAAGTACAGATTATTAGAAATAAACCTACCAATCATTCTCCCAAGACATAACTGAAAATCCAAGTAATAAAAACTCGGTGTGAATCATTTTGTCTACAAGCATGCAACTGTTTTAAACCCAAACAAAGTTTCAAATCCGCACCAAGATCGTGTAAAATAGCTACTCCTACCAAAAAAAAATTTCCCTTCTCGGGGCCGCGCAAGTTGATTCCGTTCCTTTTTTTCTTTTTGAGCACAAGTTGTTGATTCCGTTCCTAGGCTTCATTCCTGGCTCCAGTTTTCCTCGCGGTCCACAGACCTGCCTGCCTCCGCACTTCCGTCTCCTCGCCTGCTGCCGCCGCCGCCGATGGCCGCCGTCGCTCCCGTCGTCTCTGACCTCGTCGACTTCCTCAACGCATCACCCACCGCCTTCCACGCCGTCGGTACGACGCCTGTTTGCCTTTCCTTTTCCTTCTTCCCTTCCACCCCCCTCGCGGATTGATCTGAGCTTACGCTCTCCTTTCGGCTGCTGCTTCCGTCGGGGCTAGACGAGGCGAAGCGGCGGCTCAAGGCGGCGGGGTTCGCGCAGCTCTCGGAGCGGGAGGAGTGGGCAGGGCTCGAGCCCGGCCGCAAGTACTTCTTCACACGCAACCACTCCACCATCGTCGCCTTCGCCATCGGCGCCAAGTGAGTCACCTAGATCCGCTCGCCGTCCTTTTTGTTCTTAGCAGCCTCTAGTTCTTGACAGTTTTTTAAACCCATGGTGTACTTTGTACAGTCATTAGAAGAAAGCGAAACTAATATGTGTGTGTTGCCTTATTGTGTTGTTTGTCATGTGGATTATTCGGCTGATGTGTTGATGTTTCACAGATACGTTGCTGGCAATGGGTTCCACATCATCGGTGCACACACTGACAGCCCTTGCCTCAAGCTCAAGCCGGTCTCCAAGGTACCCGGCCTCAACTCTTGTTACTATGTATTAGGTAGTTGCTGATGATACACATTTTGATCGGTTAGTGATAGTATCTCGCTTCTTGATTCGCAGGTAACCAAAGGAGGTTACCTTGAGGTTGGGGTTCAAACATATGGTGGTGGATTGTGGTACACATGGTTCGACCGCGATCTTACTGTTGCTGGTAGGGTGATTATAAGGGAGAAGAGGGATGGTGGAGACTCTTATGCACATAAGCTTGTACGGGTGCAAGAGCCGATCCTGAGGATTCCTACTTTGGCTATTCACCTTGACAGGTTGGTACAGGAATTCTGTTTCATTATAGTGCAGTCACTTGACACTTTGGCTATCTCATCCGTGTTACTATTTGTTATTATAGTGCAATCACTTGAGATAGAACCACTTATCCTACATGATATAGGTTTTTTTCATTTTGAAAGTGTGGTCTGTTACAGTAACACTAAGTAATTGTTATCCACCTATTTACACTATGTACAGGACTATCTCCTCAGAAGGTCTCAAAATTAACAATCAGAGTCATCTTGTCCCAGTGCTGGCAACATCTATCAAGGTGATTTTAATGCTCTGAAGTCTGAACAGAATCTGATATTTTCTCCTTATTATCTGCATATTTGTTACCAATATGAGTTTTGTGGTATTAGATAGTTCATAGGAAGGCACTATCTGATTGAGTAGTGAATATGAATGCTTGGCTATGTTTGTTGATTGAAAGGACAAACTTTTGTATGACATCTGCAACTAATCATGAATATTCTACTTACAACAGATCAATTGAGGGCATATTTTTTATGCTGAAGGTAAGTACTGACTCATATTATCAATTCGTTTGCAGAATGAAATGCAGAAATTAGTGGGAGAAAATGGCCCAAAGGGTTCATCGGAGAATAAGAACGCAAAGCACCATCCATTGCTATTGCAGGTATCTTCCTTTGTGCTGTTACCGACTTACAGTTCAATCAAATCATGTAAGAAATAGACATTAAGAGCCCATGGGTTCTGAAGAACGTTCCACTGATGTGATTTTTTTTGTTGCAGTTGATTGCTCAAGAGGCTAACTGTGAGCCTGATGAAATATGTGACTTTGAACTGCAACTCTGTGATACTCAACCAAGCGCTGTAGCAGGTGCCATGAAAGAGTTCATCTTTTCAGGACGGCTTGATAACCTTTGCATGTCATTTTGTTCCTTGAAGGTTTGCCCTACTATGTTTACCTACAGCTACCTCATCGCTGTTTTAGCTACCACATCTTGTGACTTTCTGTGGTTCCATTGTTCCATGTAAAGTCTCAGTTTAGAGCTAGCTACTTACACCAATAGTATTGTTGAAAAAGTGTGACTTATAACGAACCTAGGTGGACCTATATTTCGGCTGCATCTTACAGCATTATGTAATTTAAGGTAGTTTTTCTTATAAATATTTTGTTGTGAAGCAGGAAATTGAGCTTTTCATATCTAAAATGGAAGGAAAAACACTGCAAACAACAGTTAGTTAACCTTTGATATTGTTGAACATGAATATCTAACCACCTATGCTTTAGCATCAACTCAATTAGCATCTTTCTTTCCTTTTCTTTCTTCAAAGGAAGTTCTCACCTTTTATATGTATAATTGATTGACTATAATTCTCTTCTGTTCAAAGAAAAGTAGCTGTTGATTGTTGTAATGAATTAGCATGGTTTAAGGCTTTATGTACTATAAGCACTATACTCTCTTTGGATAATTAACCTCTTCATAATACTAATTGCTCCTTGATACTTGTATGATTCCAAGGATTCTAGGCTTCTAGCACTACATTTACTTCCAGGTCTTGTTGAGGGCATCATCATTTTAATTGTATTTACTAATTTGCTGACTTTTGTAATACAACATCATGCGATTATTTCTCCAATACTATTTCAGGCCCTAATTGACTCATCTTCTGCTGAACACTCACTTGATCATGAATCTGGTGTGCGAATGGTAGCTCTATTTGACCATGAGGAAGTGGGGTCTGATTCTGCTCAGGGAGCTGGTTCCCCTGCCATGTTGGATGCTTTATCAAGAATCACAGGGTCTTTTAACTCTTCAAATTCCAAGGTGCTTTCTAGTGTGTTTTCCCCCATTCATAATTGTTATTTCACCCCACCCTACCACTGTATTTGCAGTTTCACACATCAGTTTTTTTTTGTGCCCAAATTGATATAATATCATATCTGTGTTTACTTTTCAGTTGCTAGAGAAAGCTATTCAGAGGAGCTTTCTGGTGTCTGCCGACATGGCACATGCGTTACACCCCAATTATATGGTAAGAATTATCTAATGTTTTGCATATATAAGTACATCAAGATTGAAATGCAACAAACAACACACACATTTTTTAGTCAAGACGAAATACCACTCTGAATCATTTGTGATTTATTCTTCCAGGACAAGCATGAGGAGAACCACCAACCAAAATTGCATGGAGGACTTGTGATCAAGCATAATGCCAATCAACGTTATGCTACAAATGCTGTGACAGCATTCATTTTCCGAGAAATTGCTGAGCGGCACCAGCTACCTATCCAGGTTAGTTGATGCTAATACTACATAATAGTTGTGAATTACTAATCCTTTGCTCAGCTTTATGCTGCAATAATCTGACATATTTCCTTATAGTTCTAATATTTATTTACATTTATAATAAGCAAGCCATTTTTTTATCTGCTACATGGCCGATGAATATATTTGATAATCCTCACCTAGTTGTGGTTACAGATTTAAATGAGCTCCAATGCATCAAATACCACATATGATTCTAATGCGTGTTCCTAGCGTATTATTTTTTTTGTCAAGATAATTTTTTTCTTTATTAAGGTAACCTTGCTGTTAATCTTAAGCAGCTCGGTTTTGGAACATTGCTTCTTATTTTCGTTTATTTTTATTTGTACGCTTCTCTCCGTCTCCCATAGAATTACTATCCTGTTGAAACTAGAAGCATTGACAACTAAATGTTTTTGTTTTGTTATATATCTAAAATTTTATTTCACAACATTGTCTTTGCAAATGTGTGGTATCAAACAATGCTTCAAGTTTCAGTGTTTCTTTTAACCTATTTCTTTCTTTTAGCTAGTATTGTTAGTAGCAGGCATTCCTTATTGTTATAAATATGGAAAATTAAAATTTATGTAATGTGATGTAGAATCTTATTCATTTACCATCTTTTGCAGGATTTTGTTGTTCGAAATGACATGGCTTGTGGTTCAACAATTGGCCCAATACTTGCCAGTGGTGTTGGTATTCGTACTGTTGATATCGGGGCACCACAGCTATCCATGCACAGCATCAGAGAAATGTGTGCCGTTGATGATATTAGCCACTCATATGAGCATTTTAAGTCATATTTTGAAGAATTCACTGAGTTGGATAGCAAGGTTAAGGTGGATTACTGAGGTAGTGAAATACATTAGGTTAGCTATGTTGCAAGGTGTACTTCACTGCAAAATGAATAAATAAATAAATAAAAAGGACAAATCTGGGAGGATGTATTGGGCATATTGCGTTCAAAATTTTATCGATTTGCTATCTGACCATATTGCCTATTGTGTTTTAAATCGTTTTTGTTGAATGTCTTCCTGCAGCATTGGCAAGATATATCTTAAAAAGCAAGGTTCCAATGTCGTATTTCGTGTCGCTATGCATGGTTCTCATCTTCTACACAAATGTCTTCAGAAATTCTTAAAAGTTCTAACATAGTTTCTGATTTCATAAAGAAAATGTAAATTTATGATGTTGAGTTTGGCGCACAATAGAAAGCTTGATGTGATGTGACTTTTTTTAGGTCTCCGTTGTAGTCTGAAAACTAGTTGGATCACAGGATCATTTAAAAGAAAGAAAAAAAACTTCTTTACCCAATGCCACTCGCACTGCCCAAAAAAAAATGTATTGAAAACTACATATTCAATGAAATATTTGTGGAATTGGACCAGTAGCATTGCTTGGGATTCATTCCGGATTTCCGGGTCGGGAATGATTCCAGCACGGAACAAGTTCTAATGGCTACGAGCCAGCCGAATACACCACATCCGGTCGCGCTTGACTTCTTTTCTTCCTCTTGGCTCCAAATGAGCCAGATCACGAAATTGCTTATCGAACTTTAATTTAGAAATAGCAGCATTTGCATATACGACAACATATCAGGTGCAAACCAACCTCTGTGCAAACTCATGTTACATAGGCATTTGACTAACCATGGATGCAAGCACACTACTGCACCAGTGTAGCTACCCCTACTGCAAAAACGACTAAAATGCTCAAGTGCACATATCATTTGCATTGTAATTGTACCACCACGCAGAGGAAGAACATAAGCATTGAATTGAAGTACTGAAGTACAAACTGAAAGAAAGCAGCGAAGACAATTTTGCCAAGTATGAATTGCTGTAATCATCTCAGTATTAGTGCCAAAAAAATAGCTTCCCTCATTCCAAACAGACATTATTCAGACAGTTTCCCAAGCTTGTCAAAGCTGTGATAAAATGGTGCAACCGCACAAATGAAAAATTGAAAGCGAAAACCGCAGGATGTCAGCGTCAGTGTAAATTTTGAAGGAACCCAGACATGGGATTTTGGTACAATTCATGCTTAAGCTCAAGCGCAGATACTACATCATGAGTGGATACTACATCATGAGAGGGCGTGCCGACACATCATCATGAGAGGACTTTCTGCACCTCAACAGTCACTTCCTTTGGTGGTTTCTCAGCATGCAGATTAGCCACTAAGCCCTTCTTGGAGTAGTAGTCAATCACCTGGATGAGGCAAATTGCTCCCATGTTAGGAATAAGATTGATTTAACAACTCACTCAATTTCTTTATGACCCTACTTCCTTAATTGATTGCAGACAAAACCCCCCATAGCGTAATTCATAACTAGGAATCTAAAATGGAAAACATAGAAGGCCCATGAGTTTTATACACGAGTGGAGCATCAAAATAAAAGGACAACTCCAACAAAACAAAGGCCAATGATACCAAATCGTTGGACTTTATGCAAAACTGCAGCATAGTTTACTATACAAAGTACATTAAAGCGGAAAAAATGTAAATGAAGAAATAGGATATCTGTACTCCTAGACAACGAAAAGAATGTTTATAAGGAAACAGGTAGCATAACTTAAGATATACATATTAGCTGTATTAGATAGAAAATATCTCCAGAAGAATAATATATAGGGAAATAATTCATTTGAGGAATAACATACAGGTTCAGTTTGTCTGTGGAAGGCTTCAAGCCTTGACTTCAAGACCTCAGCTGTGTCATCTCTCCTTTGAATCAATGGCTCTCCAGTGACCTGAGTGAAAAAAAGGCAATCAAAGTACTTAGGTAATGCAGCTTTTTTAGTACTTGAGATAATGCAGCTTACTTTTTTAGTACTTGAGATAATGCAGTTTCTATTTTTTCTATAACATATGCTGAATTCATCTACAGGCATATCAGTGATCAAACATCAAATCCTAAAGAAACAAGGTGTGCAAAAGAGATACTACACATACAGAAACGATATGATTACACATTAATTTAAACAATGAGGCACAGTCAGTTATCTCAATGAACCAATACACCATCCTAACTTCCTACGCAGAAAAACTAGCATTTACAAACCGAACTGAACCATAACAATATTCACCAAAACATAATTACTCTAAATTATCAAATGGACTGGAAATCATCTGCCACACCCACATGAGCATAGCTGATTGCAATGCAAGCTGAAGATCATATGCAGCAAAAAATTGCAACTGATAAGCAGCCGAAAGTATTCTTACATCATCAACTCCTGGAGCCTTTGGAGGTGCAAATTTTGTATGGTAAGTCCTACCACTAGCTGGGTGGATCCAACGACCAGTGATCCGTTCCTCCAATATAGCATCATCAATTGCGAAGTTCAGAACCTTGTCAACATTAGCACCTTGCTTTGCCAACATCTCGTCAAGCTGCCAGATATGTTTAACAATCATTGAGGGGAAAACTGTACTACTCAATATGGTAGCCTTTAAAAGTTATAAGGGATTAGATACAAGAGTGTTTCTTCAAGCTGACGAATTGATCAATTATCTGACCTTCTGTGCTTGAGTGACAGTTCTAGGGAAGCCATCAAGGATAAAACCTTTCTGGCACGAGGGTTTCTTCATGGCCTCATCAATAATCCCCACAACCAAGTCATCTGAAACAAGCTCTCCCTAAAAGAGGAAGTAGTCAGACAATGGAATCGGAAGGCAAATTTTCTGCTGGTAAGTAGTTTACCAGTTGTTTTGATGTGCTAACATTACCTTGTCCATAGCTTCTTTAGCTTTAATCCCTAGAGGAGTCTTGGCAGCCACAGCAGCCCTCAGCATATCACCAGTGGCTAAATGGCACAGGCAATATTCATCCTTAATAAGGGGAGACTGAGTTCCCTTTCCAGAGCCAGGTGGGCCTACAAGATGAGTAGAGGAGTTGTCAAGTTCACCAAATCAAGAGCACTCTAGAGTAGAAATAAATAGTTGAAATTGTCACTCAAGAACTGAATGAGAAAAGACAAAAGATGTATTAAACTATGTTCTGTTTATTGCTCTTCACGAAAGCATTGTGGCCCTCAATCTTTCACAACACAGTCCTACAATCCTTACATCCTAACCACCAGAGTAAGAACAACATATCGAGTCAAATAACATGTTAAAAAGGCACATAGACCAAAAAAATACAGCACCAATGAACCATGCATTCCAACGGGAAAAATCCACCAAAAAAATAACTGCACAGGGAGTTCACCTCACTGTGTCATAAAAAGCTTGGAGGATAATGCAGACTCACCCAACGAAAAGCAAAATAAATTTATTAAAAAGGACATCTGGATGTAGCAGTTTTTTCTAAATCTGCATCTTAACTCGAACTCGTGTTCCCAAAGTTGCATCCTTCTCATATCCCCTTTCTATTTTCACTAAGCCTTGAAGAATTATAGGTATATAGAATTAAAAAAACACCAACACCAAACAACATGAGGCCTCAGTCATTTGAATTTCCAGATTTAATACGAGCATCTGTTAAAAAAAAACTCTCCATTCAATCCATCCACCGCAAAAGGAAGCAATATTTCTTTGCTTCACATGCACAACAGGGGCGAAAAAAGAAACGGAAAGAACCCAGGTTCTGCCAAATCGGCCAGGGGATGCCAGATCCGGTGAAGGAGCCACCGGATGCGAAAAGCCCCGAGCCTCCTCGGCCATCAGAGTCTCCTATCGCCTATCGCCTCCGCGGGGCCGGCCACCTATCGCCTATCGCCCCGAGCCTCCTATCGCCTCCGCAAGGTCGGTCACAACAGGCCCCCGCAGGACCTCCATCGCGCGGCAGCCATGCATCGTCCCCCGCCCAGATCTGATGCATGGGACCAGGAGAAACGGCAAAAGACCCCGCCGCCGCCATCCATGGGAGCCGCCCGGGCTTCCGCGGCAGGTCCCTCCGGCGACGGCGAGGAGGGGAGATCGGAAGTAGGGGACGAGGGGGGAACCGTCTTCCGTACCGATGAGGATGAGGCGCTTGTCGGGCTTGGAACTGCACTTCATGCGGCGGAGCAGCTCGTGCATCAGATCCAGCGACGGCACGTCCTCCAGGTTCGCCGCCATCTCGCCGCCGCCGCCGCCACCCGCAACGAGAGAGAAGAAGAGCTCGAGTCGCGTGCGTTGGGGGGGCGTCGCAGGGAGGCGTGCAAGGGCAGCAGCAGCTGGCTCTACCCTCCCTCGGCTGGATCGGGTCCGGGGTTTTGTTGGGCTTTTCCTTCGTTTTCCTTCCCTTCGGATGAGGTGGGGACAAACGGAATTTTCCGCGGGTGCGCTTTTCTGTTTCTCTTTTTGCACGCTTTTATATGCCTTTTATATTTATATATGTGTGAAGAAAAATATGAAGTTTAGATTTATAAGAGGAAAAATAATTAAATGATAGACAAGCAGTGACACTCGCAACATCATGTTCTTTTTATCCAATTGGAGAGTTGAGATAGAAATAAATAAATATGACAAATAACGTTATGATAACAAAATTGCACCAGTTACTCCTTATTTTAAAATGAAAAAAAATAAGGGTGGCTATTTTCAAGAAAAATGTCATGTACATGAAACCAAACTTAAAATGATTTGGTTGGTTGCTCTTGAAACTTGACCAATGGCTCGTGTGGACCAAAGGGCAAAGGTAGGTAAAGAGGTCGTTGTACGCTATTGTGTCCTGACTCCTGAATGATTTTTTTTTTGGCTGAAAACATAGCTATGGCATGTATCGTTATGTCAATGTGATTTAGTAGTAGGTGGCTGCCAACCTAGCGGCATGAATCATGTTGCAGAGCTATATTTCTTAGGTTCATTTGAATTTGCACTAAAATTACATAAAATCTAGAAGTATTTTAACGACTCGTCCATAACATCATATAATACATCTACTCCTTCCATAACATCATATAATATATCTACTCCTTCCGTTCCAAATTAATTATCATTTTGATTTTGTAAGAGACATTCTTTTTGTTATGTATCTAAACATAAATATATATATCAAAATGTATAGAAAAGTCAAAATGACAAGTAATTTGAAAAACAGACGGGGTAATTAGCAGAGTGTGGGTTTAGATTACTCTCATTTTTAATAACTAAATACAGCATGATGTAATTAATAATAAGAAGCGGAGTGACTTCATCCTTCTCCTTGTCGATCGGACTGTGAAACCCAAGCTCAACAACCAGCTCCTACCACCAACCCCAAGGTTTGGTGGCCACCTAATAATCAACCTATATTTTCCTTGCACCAAACCATTATTTTTTGCCTTCGGTATCTCCACCTCCACGAGAGAAGTTCAATGGCGCACGCCTTGCTCATTCAAAATGTTGTCATCTGCAGCAATAAGGGCGGTCCCAATGGTAAATTTATTGTGGTTTCTATCTCTAATACTCCACTCATCAAAGTTGTCATTGAATGTCCAGTAAACAGATACAAGGTCTCCATGAAATTTAAAAATAATCCTCACCATTTTCAGCCAATGTTTTTGTCTGAATTATTGGAACGACGTTCAAGTTTAGCAAATATTTGAAGCAGTATAGTATAGGTAGATCCTAGGGAGTTTAATTTGTTCGGACCTTTTGATTCTTGTTCTGATTCACCATATATATAAACCTAATAGCAGTTTAGCAACGACAGCTGCAGGTGACCGAGTGACAACAGAATTATCTATCTTCCAACTTGGATGGGAACTGCGGTCAGTGTGGCGCTGTGTTGTGCATGCATCTCCTAGCAGGCAACAAGCAACGCTTTGGAACTAATGTGTGCCTGTGCTGATTACGTGACCATTGGGCATTGGCCATTGTCATTATTTTTCATACTGAGTCTAGTTACCTTTTTCTTCGTAAATCAAAAAAATTATCTTTTTCTGATTGTAAATCAAAATATTTATGTTCTTTTCCCACATTAGTTTGTTGTAGCCTGTGGCGGGTTCTTTTGAAAATAGGCTCCCACCTAAAATGGTAGAGAGATGTGAAGTATTAGTAGTGCAAAAACAAACCTTGCAACACACCTCTCTATTAGACATCGTTCAATGCTCATACTTTATATATTATACTATGCTTTATGCTTTAAAAAATTAACTATGCTAAAAAAATTTGTTAACGGTGCTGATTTTTCTACATTTGATGACAGGATTCTGAGCATGGCCTGCAGTTCGTGATACTGAAGGCTACAGAACTTATGACCATAAAGCATATGCTTCACATGAAGGTTAAATGTTTTTGTGTCAAACAATGTTTTTTCTGTTTGTTGCATATCCAATGTGTCGGGGTTCTCTACTCCGACAGTAAATTTGTATCGGATTTCGTACCGGGCCTCGGACGGTTGCGCAAATGGGGGTACACAAGAAATGCACCTAGGACGGTCGCACCTGCGCTGTCCACGGCCGTCGGAACTCCGCGTGAGCCAGTCATGGAATAAGAAAGAAGTCGCCTCATGGAAGAAGCTGCGCCCGTCCATCCTCCCGAGCCAGAAGCCCGCTCCGTGCTCGGAGGACACCAAAGGAACCGCCGGGTCCCTGACCCACTGCCCTTGTGCAGCCCTGCTGCACTCGCCTGGAGCTCCCTTGCAACCGGCTGCCACATCGGGAAAGGCTGCGCGTGCCCCTGGACACACTGCCTCTGCCTCCCGCACGCTCGCCGGCGCACTGCTCCCTGAGCCGCCGCGCCTGCAGGAGCTCCTGCCGCCAGTAGCCCCGCACTCCTCCCGCGCATGAGCCGCTAGGTCCTTTGCCTCTGCTCCGCTCCTCCCTGCAGCACACGTTGCTGCTCCTCCCACGTGCAGGGGCCTTGCCCTGCCACGCGCTTGGAGGAACCGATCGTGAGGGAGCCTGCGCCGCCGGAGCTCTACCTGAGCCCGCACGTGCTTGCCTCTGCCGCAGTGTCACCGTCCACTACGCAAGGCCCTGCCGCCCTGCCCCCGTGCGTCGCCTGCGCGCACGCTGCCTAGAGGCCGCATCCCACGCGAGCCTGCGCGCCCGCACGCAGCACGCGCTCCGCCCCGAGCGCCTGCGCCCACCCTAGGCGCGGCCTGCCTCCCACCGTCTGCACGCCGCCCAGAATCCGCTGATTTCGCGCCTCCATCGCCCGATCCGCGAGCGCTGCCGCCAGAGCCGATCGCGGGGAGGGCTGGGGGAGGTGGCCGCCGGTCGGATTCGGGCCGGGGAAGTGCGCCGCTGCCAGAGTGGGCCCGCTGTCGGGCTAGGGTTTGGTTGGGGTGGAGCACTGGAGAGATAAAAGGGTCGGAAGGATAGAGCTCTGATAACAATTATTAGCCCCAAGGGATCTTTTCCATTCACCACACCCACTAAAGGGGTCCTTGGGTACATATATATATATATAGTCTGGCAACCAAGAGGTACCTTGGTGGCTAAGCATAGAGGGGAAAATAGAAATAAAACTACTAAAAGACCTAAGCAACTAGACTTACTACTAACAATATGGAGTATGCTGGACAGATATACAGCACAAGAAAGGCCTCTATGTTGAACAGACTACCTGGTATAAGTCAGAACAGTATTGTACACAGTACACAGCAGCGAATATTGTGAGTGCCAATGAATTATGGCCACCCACAATACAATGGACAATCACTATTAAGTGTCAATTTGATCAGGCCACTTAATATTACAATACAGAAACAAACAAGAAATTCCTGCAAAGTTGACCAGAAATGAGAGTTATCAACAAACCAAAAACAAGTGAGCAAAACACAACACTAGATAGGCCAGCCTCGAGCACGGAGGCGAATGGCCCGGGAGGCCATGGCTCTCAAATTGTCTCGGGCTGTGGACACTGTGTTCCTTGGTTGCCTCTCCTGATCAGGCTCCTCAAAGGCATTCATGAATTCCTCCTGCTGCAGCCTGTAAGCTAATGCGGCATCCTCAGATGGATCTGATCTTACAGCACTCCTTGTGTTGACCAACTGTGAAGCTCGGATGAAGGCGCTCCTGCTGCTGTTGCTGTTACTACTTGTGCTACCATGTGTGTTGATGAAGTTCCCACTGGTGTTGCTGCTTGCTGTGCTAGCAGGTGTGATGAAGTTCCTGTGGCTGCCTCGGGTTCTGCCTTCTGTGATGATGCCACCATTGCTGTTCCTTGTTCTCATGCCATGGCCACCTTGTGAAAAGATATTACGTCTTGGGGGGCTAGGGCTGATATCCTCGTGGCATGATGAAGGTGATTCGATTGAAGCCCTTCTTGCCTCAACATCGCTGGGAAACAAGAGCTGAATGGTGTTCCAGAGCACAGTATTGATGGTGCATGATCTTGAATTGCTGCAGGTTCAAAATAATTTAGTTGAGGCTGTAGAGTTATTTACCATAGAGATTTTTGGAGAATAGCAGACCCTTGAATAAAGATTTACCTGATCAATTGCCTGCACTTAGGACACCGTTTTCCGCACTTGGTTGCAGCATGTTTTAAGCATTTCATGCAGAAGCTGTTAAATAGATGGAGTAAAAACAATATGAGCATGCATTTCAGAAAGTATACAGAATAACCACGGAAATCATTTAAAATTTTAATCTGCATGTCCCTCTAAGTTATCAAAATATGATTACATGGAGGGTGTTCAATTCAAAATATTTTCAGGTAAAACTGGAATAATGTGCAAAACTTACACCGGGGAACAATGTACAGATAGATGATCATAGCAGTCAGTAAATTGAGATGAATAACGCTGATTTGAAATGATAAACTCAGGATTCCAGAAAAAATGTATAAAAATAATTTCTTTTACAGTTCTGCAAACATTAGTATTCCAGACTTCTATAAATATGGACTCAGAAAAAGAAGGATTTGTGAATACTAAAGCTGACCATTTACATTATAAATAAACTTTTTGTGGTTCATTTTTCTATGTAATAAACAAACTAATCCTACTTACATCAGCAAGAATGTGCATAGTTACATTTAAATTCATTAAACTTAACTTCAAACAGTGGAAACAATGACCTCTTTTTATTTCCTTAGAAGACAGCAAGCTAATAAGCATCTTAAGAAAGCAATTGCATCGTATGGTTAACATAACAAAATGAATTATAAGATAATTATTTCTACATTCCGTTTTAGGTAACCCTTTTTTCTCTAGAGCACAGTCAAATTAGCCATGAAAATCACAGCATTCCAACCTTGTATACACACAAAATCAGAAAACAAGGAATTGGAAATGCAGTAACAATGCACAAACAAGGAATTGGAAATGCAGTAACAATGCATAAACAGGGAATTGAAATGCAATAACAATGCACAATTACATAGCAAATAAGCTTTGTGGTCCATTTAACCGCACTTTAATAATCTACAAAGTTCCTGATAATTCATCTATTGTTGATTCCTTCTCAAAAGCAAGCAGCAAATAAAATGAACTAAGAGGCTCCAGGAAGCAATTGACATGAACGGTTGCTGTAACGAATGAACTATGCAAAAGTTGTGCTTTGTTTTCCTGATGTATACATAATTTCTGAATTCAAACAACCATTTTTCCCCAGAGCACAGACAGTTTCAATTACCTGTGCCCACAAGGCGTGGTGCTAGGCTCAAAGCAGATTTCCAGGCAAATCTGCACAAAATGCATCTCCCAAATCATTACCCAGTAATGTGTGCCGTCAAGGATCGAAACTATAACAAAAAGATTCACACTTACTGCGCAAGAAAGCTCCTCGCGGAGCCGATCCATACATGGAAGGTTGTCCGTTGATGCTGCCTTGGCACCAGATCCGGACTCCTCCTTCTCGCCCACAACGACATCCTTATCTCCCTCTTCCTTGGCGTCCTTCAATTCCGACTTGCCATCTACAGATTTCCCAAATCAACGCCAGATCGAGAACGCCAACCAAAAATTTTCCCAAGAAACTAGATTAATAATAAATCAATCGAAGGAACAAACCCGACGCAGCGTCCGGCTTGTCGTCGTCATCGAGCGCTAGAACCACCGGCGGAATCTGGCCGGGCGACTGCTGCCTACGGGACCTCCTCTTCCTGCAAGAACGGCATCGGTCGGACGGGTTCATCCAAGAAAAAGGAATGAGGGAATTACGTTGGCGCCGCCGAACGGATCGGCACGTACCTGGCGCTGGATCCGGCGCTGGCGCCGGCGCCGGCTGAGGAGGAGGTGGAGGCCCGCCTCTTGCGGCGGGACTCGCGGACAGGGGTGTCCTCGACGACGAGCGCCGCGAGGAGGATGGACTCCTCGTCCCACCCGGCCAGCGCGGCGGCCGACCGGAACCGCGGGCTGAGAAGGCTGGCGCCGTCCTTGGGCGCGGCGGCGGCGGGCCCCCCAGGGCGGCGCGGCGCGGATCTAGGGCTGTCCGCCGCGTCTCTCGACGCCATCCCTCAGCCTCTCTGATGGGGTAGCCGTTGGGAGCGGCGCGGGCCTTGGCCAGTAGTGTTCGTTGAATTCTTCGCAGCGCAGGTGTTTGAATAAAAAATTGGGTGGTGGACTCCTGCATACCTCTGCGGTGCAGGACGGCGCTGGATGTTTGCCGCGTGGCGCTTCGTGGAATCGGACGGGAGAAGGCTTGCGCTCGGCTCACACAGCAATTTTGTGCATCTCCAACACCACTCGCATAGGGCGCGTTCGAATGCCTGGGTGACCTCAGCCAGGCCCATCGGCCAGGCCAGAGCCAGACGGGCCAGGCTCACGAGATGCGTAGAATTTGTTCGGTGAATTTGCACCTCATGATGCAAGTTGGGCTGAGATGGTGTTCAGTGGGCTGCATTAGGTGGTATGGACACCACGTACATGGGCCTAGGTTTTTTTTACCAACGGTAACCGCAATTTATACCGCAGTTACCGTTCTTACCGCTGTGGACCGGTAATAAAAACCGTCCGGTAAACCGCTAAAACCGACACAGCAAAACTGGTGATCGCGGTATACCGCACGGTTTTTGCGGTTTACCGCGGCGGTATTTTTCCCGTCGGTTACCGCCCGGGAAGCGGTAAAAAAAACCCTGCATGGGCCTGAGGTAGGGTTACCCCTTGCCTCTCCCAACTCGCCTCTCACCAGCGCCGCCGACAGCGTCGCCGCCGGCAAGCCGTCCGCGCGCGCCTCTCCTCCGCGCGGCGCGGGGGCTGCCCCTTCTTCTCCGCGCGCCGCTGCCGGCGCCGCCGTCCTCCGCGCGCTGCCTCCTCCGCGCGGCGCGGGGGTCGTCGCCTCTTCTCCTCCCCGATGGAGGCCATGGCCATGGCGACCACAACCGCGCCCAGGAGTGTCGCCACATCCTGGTACCGCAGGAACATCTTGGGGAAGGTGAGCGGCGCCGCGGTGTCCTCGGCGCAAGCGGAAGAGCAGCAGGGACTGGGTGGTGCGGCAGAATAGAAAGCTAGCGATGGAGAGGGCAACGCTGAGTGGAGCCTCAGAGCAGCACAGGGAGGACGGGGCGCGCCGGCGGCGGCGGACTGCGTCACGGCGGCATGGCGACGACGGGAAGACGGTGTGTCACGGGAACGCCCGGCCCCTTCCCTTCCTCACTTTCGCGCGTGGAAGACAACGGACCGGTGGTGACGAGAACGGCCGCTTCGAGCCTGCATCAGGAGAAACGACCTCTTGCGGCGTTCTTGGCGATGCAGGCTCTAGAGCCTTTTTTGCATCTGACGGGCCTGGCCCGAAAGCTCGTCCAGGCTCTCGAACGGGGGCAAATGCACCCTGCCGCCCTGGCTAGACGATGGGCGCACCTATCGAACGCGCCCATACTCTCCTGCCGGAGTGGAGCTCGTGTACAGGAGGTGTCTGCCAGCGGCTCGTCGTCCGGCCTTTTGTCTTGTGGAAGAAGAGGCAGCTACGGATCCTGTGGACAGCAAGAGTGTGGAGCAGATCCATTCATGCGGCGGCGTCACTACGGCGCATCCATCTTGTTGGAAGCCGGAGGATCTGCATCCAGGGTCTCCGGAGTTTGGGGAGCGTCCCCGGCCGATGCGATTCCAGCCATGGCTTCATCTCGTTCTTGGTGGCGAGTGTTTGTTGCGGCTCTTCAAAAAGCTTTCAAGCGATGGAGCTCCGGTCGACCTGGGGATGGTGGCTGACTACCGCCGGCAGTGACCGACGCCGGCGTCCTGTGTGCAAAGGTTCTAGGGTTCCCAATGTAATTTGTATTTTCTTTAAGGGCCTTTGTACAAATAGTCTGGTGGAACAGCTGTCCTCTGTTTCCTACCGGAATGTGCCTGTACGTGTGCTGGTCATTGTATGGTATTCCTAATGTAATATAGGTATGTTCGTTAAAAAAAAGGAGAGACGCACGCACCTACGACTCCACATGCATACTTCTCGCCATCTAGGGCTCTGCCTCCCCCCATCGACGCTCTCAAGAATCAAGATTGGTTGCTGGAAGGTCAAATTTTCTTAATACTCCTAGTACAAGTATCAAGAGGAGGCTACCGAGCCGAGCGTATGTTTAGCATTGCAATGAAGACTCGCCACAAAAGGAGGTTGTATAGTGTTGTTATATACATAAAACTGTATACTCGACGGATGCATTAAGAATAGTGAAATTGTTGATGTTGTTCTATTCCAATGTATAATATAGTTAATAAACAATCAATTGTATGGATGTGCTAAAAAATGTGATTGTTCTGAAATAAATATGGATTCCGATGGAGTTACGCCGCCGCCGGCTGCTCGCCCCAACAGATGCGCCTCTGCATCAATGATGGATCACGTGATCGAGAATACGAGAGCATGCTATTGGGCGTCAGGTCGTCCTAGAGTGGGGAGCTTCGCCCGTGAGCCGGTGGCGCCTGCGAGCAGAGCTGGCGTGCAATTAATCTTAATCGTGTCTCAAATTATACTGAATGCATGTTAGCTTATCGTTCCCATTTAGAGTTAACATTGCCATTTTAATGTAAGCACACAAAGATGACCAATCAAACCAAACGATTAGGATAGATAGTGCAGGAAATATATAATTCCAGTAGAGATGAGCTTTGAAATTATAATTTTTCAAGAAGTTGCAGATTCATTTTTTATAACACTGATGCAGCTTGCAGTATCATTTTATAAGGCATCAATTGGTTCCTCCCGATGGATTATCATCCTCCACACGATCATGAGACAAACACAATAAATGTCTGTTGGCGAACAGAAGCTCCAACGGCTACCGCACGACGCGCTCCAACTGAAGACTCGTACAACGCGCGGCTCCGCGACGCTCCCGGCGCCAACGACTCACGCTCGTCACGGCTCCACCACGCGTAGATAGGATCTTGAGCTCCCCTCTGTACATGTATAAAACCCAACCAAAGAGATGAATACAAGCACGGTTGATTCAATCCCTTTCTACATGGTATCAGCTTAACCACGATCCACCGCTTCCGCATCTCCTCTGCTACCCCTGCTTTTGCATCTCCTCTGTTGTCTTCTGCTTCGCCGCGCCGCCACTATGTCGGCCGACCACGTCCACTACGACACCTCCTCCAGCGACAGCGACGGCGACATCGAGGATCCTCCTGCCCCTGCATCTGCCTCCCTCCTCCAAACCGTCAACATCCGCAATCATGTACCGGTCAGCCTCGACCTCGACGCCTCGAACTACAGCCAGTGGCGGTGTTTCTTCGACTCCGTCCTCGGCAAGTTCGGCATCACCGACCATGTCTCGGCGCCACCTCCCATGGCCCAGCGCGACGCCGAGTGGCGCATGATTGATCACTGCGTGGTCAATTGCATCCACAACACCATCGCTAAGAATGTCTTCGACATCGTGTACAAGCCCCACGCATCTGCCTTCACTGTCTGGACCGATGTCGAAGGCGTCTTCCGTGACAACGAGATGCAGCGTGCCGTCTACTACGAGGCGGAGTACCGCACCCTGCAACAAGGCGACCTCACCATGACGGAGTACACCTCCCGCCTCAAGCAGCTCACCGACAACCTCCGCGACGTCGGCCACCCTGTGTCTCAACCAAGCCAGGTGCTGAAACTCCTCCGCGGCCTCCACTCCAAGTACCGCTACGTCAAGCCCGTCATCAACGCCAAGTTCCCGCCGCACACCTTCATGAGCGCCCGCTCGTTTCTCCTCTTGGAGGAACAGCAGATGCAGCACGAGCACAAGATGGAGGGCGGGCAAGCCCTCTACGCCGGCCATGGAGGCTCCTCTGAAAGCGGATCCAAGTCGCGCTCCACCAACAAGAGCAAGAAGCGCGGCAAGGGCGGCAACAACAACTCCTCCAGCACCGGCGCCCCTTCCGCTCCAGCCGGCGGCGGCGGCGGTGCTCCACAGCAGCGTGCCTGGATGGGGACGCCTGCCCCATGGACTGGGCTTGTGCAGGCTTGGCAAATGCCCTTCCGGGCTCCTGGTTCCGGCGTACTGGGCCAGCGGCCTCCCTTCCAGGCCCAACAGGCCATGACGGCCTAGCACGCGCCACAGCTCCCCGCAGCCCAGGACAATTCAAATTCTGGCGCCTGGGATCACAGCGCCCTGTACACAGCACTGCAGTCCGCCGGTGTTTCAACTCTTCCAAGCTCCACCGAGTGGTTCTTCGACACCGGCGCCTCGACGCATATGTCGTCACCTCTGGTACTCTGCGCACTGCTACGGTGCTACCCCTCTACCTATTCCTTCATGCATTACTGTTGGAAACGGTGCCAAGCTGGCTGTCACTCATACAGCTAACACCACTATTCCTACATCCTCTTCTCCTCTCCATCTTGATCATGTTCTAATTTCACCGTCCCTGATTAAGAATCTTGTCTCTGTGAAGAAGCTCACTCGTGATAATAATGTTTCCGTTGAGTTTGACTCCTATGTTTTCTCCATTAAGGATCTCCATACCCAGACGGTGAAGCTCCGATGTGACTCTTCCGGCGACCTCTACCCTCTGCAGCTGCCACTCCACCACACACTGACAACATCTTCGTCGACGTATGTGGAGTTGTGGCATCAACGGCTTGGGCATCCCGGATCCCATTCCTTGTCTCAGGTTTTAGCATCTTTTGATTTTCAATGTAATAAGTCTGCACCTCACCACTGTCACTCTTGCAAAGTGGGCAAACATGTGAGACTGTTGTTTCATGACTCCAATAGTCAAACTTATTTTCCCTTTCAACTCGTGCACACTGATGTTTGGACATCTCCGATTTATAGCAACTCAGGGTACAAATACTATGTTGTTTTTCTGGATGATTTTACACACTATGTGTGGACTTTCCCTATCCGCCAGAAATCTGAGGTGTTTCACATCGTCAAAACCTTTCTTGCTTATGCCAAAACCCAGTTCAATTTCTCTGTCCTATCTCTTCAAACAGACAATGGGAAAGAATATGACTCCTACGCCCTGCGCCATTTGTTGTCTGATCATGGCTCCATCCTCCGTCTCTCTTGCCCGTATACGTCGCAGCAAAATGGAAAAGCCGAGTGTGTTCTTCGTACTCTTAATATTGTGTTAGAACTATGCTTCTCCATAGTGCAGCACCTCTGAATTTTTGGGTAGAGGCTCTCCAGACGGCGACCTACTTGCTGAACAGACGGTCGTGTCGCGCCTCGGGTACAACTACACCGCATGAGCTCCTCCTCGGCGTTCCACCGAACTACGGCGAGCTTCGCGTCTTCGGGTGTCTCTGCTACCCCAACGTAACTACCACGACACCCCACAAGCTCGCTCCACGGTCCATGGCGTGCGTCTTCCTTGGCTACCCGCCTGATCATCGAGGCTGTAGGTGCTACGACATCCACACACGCCGGGTGTTCACGTCGCGACACGTCATCTTCGTCGAACAACAATTTCCTTTCCGCGACGTCGCCTCCGCTCGGCCGCCGAGTGGAACACCTACGACAAGTGCTCACGGCGACGACGACCCAGTGCCTCCCGTCCCTGCAGGCACACGTGCACCACGGCCTCAGCGGCGACCAGCAGCACATGAACGTGTTGCACAGACGTCCTCAGCTTGTACGTCGACGTCGCCATCTACGCATGCGTCTACTCCAGCGCCCAGCACACCAACGCCTGCTGCCGCCTCACCGTCGCCCATACCAGCATCCGCGTCCGCGCACAGCCCCGTGCCGCCTACCAGTGGTACGCCGTCGCCACCGCTAGCTTCACCAGCCGCCGACGTTACACCAGCCATGCAACACGTCCAAGAGCCGCAGCAAGCACCACAGCAAACAACCCCACCTCACTATCCCATGGTTACTCGTTTACGTGACGGCATCGTCAAAACAAACCCCAAGTATGCTCTCCACTCCACGACGCCGCCATCTCGCCCATACCCACCTCAGTGTGCAACGCCCTGAAGGACCCCAACTGGAGAACAGCCATGGAACAAGAATGTGCCGCACTCCAGGGAAATCGTACCTGGACTCTCGTTCCACACCCCGCTGGTGCCCGCGTCATCTCCGGCCGGTGGGTGTTCAAAACCAAGCTCAAGGCCGATGGCTCTCTCGACAAGTACAAGGCACGCTGGGTGGTGCGCGGGAATGTCCAACACCCCGGCGTCGACTTCGGTGAAACCTTCTCACCCGTGGTCAAACCCGCCACCATCCGCCTGTCCTTTCCTTGACCGCGCACAAGCACTGGCCGGCGCATCAGTTGGATGTCTCCAACGCGTTCCTGCACGGCAACCTGCAAGAACGAGTGCTATGCCAACAGCCCACCGGCTTCGAGGATCCCGAGCGTCCCAACGATGTCTGCCTCCTCTCCAGATCCCTCTATGGACTACGCCAAGCACCACGCGCATGGTTCACACGCTTCGTCGAACACGTGATCAGCATCGGCTTCGTTCAGTCCCGCGCGGACTCGTCGTTGTTTGTTCTGCGACACGGCGGCGAGATGGTGTATCTGCTCCTCTACGTCGACGACATGATCCTATCAGAGTCTTCAACGACCCTGCTCCGTCACATCGTCGACCGCCTCAAGACAACATTCGACATCAAGGATATGGGTCCCGTGTAGTTCTTCCTTGGCATCGAGGTCCAGCGTTCGCCAGCTGGTTTCTTTCTGTCCCAGTCCAAGTACGTCGACGAGGTACTGGAACGCGCCGGCATGGCTAACTGTAAACCAGTGGCAACACCGGCAGACACCAAGCCGAAGACCTCCGCCAGCGATGGACAACCCCTCAGCGACAAGACGTGGTACCGAAGCATGGCCGGCGCACTGCAGTATCTCACCTTGACACGGCCGGACATTGCCTAAGCCGTGCAGCAGGTGTGCCTGCACATGCATGCTCCCACCGACGGTCACGCAGCCATGCTGAAAAGGATCTTGCGCTACGTCAAGGGGACATCAACACTCGGTCTGCACATCAGCGCGACATCGTCACCAGTTCTGACAGCGTACAGCGATGCGGATTGGGCGGGCTGCCCAGATACGCGCCGATCAACCTCCGGCTTCTGCGTTTTCCTTGGCGATTCACTTGTATCATGGTCCTCCAAACGACAGTCTGTCGTATCATGATCAAGTGCGGAGGCTGAGTACAGAGGGGTGGCCAACGTCGTGGCCGAGTGCACATGGCTCCGGCAGCTCCTCGGCGAGCTTCATTGCTGCATCCCGAAGGCTACAATCACCTTCTGCGACAACATCTCCAATGTCTACATGTCCAGGAACCTTGTGCACCACAAGCGCACAAAACACATCGAGCTCGACATCCATTTTGTGCGAGAGAAAGTTGCTCTCGGCGAAGTGCGCGTCCTGCCGGTCCCGAGCTCGCAACAGTTCGCCGACGTCTTCACGAAGGGCCTCCCGACCAGTACGTTCAAGGAATTCAGGTCCAGCCTCTGCGTCAGTGCACCGACGGCCGAGACTGAGGGGGGGTGTTGGCGAACAGAAGCTCCAACGGCTTCCGCACGACGCGCTCCAACTGAAGACTCGCATGACGCGCGGCTCCGCGACGCTCCCGGTGCCAACGACTCACGCTCGTCATGCTCCGCCGCGCGTAGATAGGATCCTGGGCTCCCCTCTGTACATGTATAAAACCCAACCAAAGAGATGAATACAAGCACGGTTGATTCAATCCCTTTCTACAATGTCAGTTCTCAAAGAAAAGAATAAACCATGGAGCAATAACTTCTGCAAGAACTACAAACTAGCTGCAGAAATGGTATTCTTGTTCCACAACTATACCATTTGATCACATACACAGCAAGGAATTTGTTTTTGTGGTTCATTATTCTTCACATTAATTTATTACTCATATTCAGTGCTTATGGTTCCTTGTGTTGATTGAGCTTGAGATTGTAACATTCAAATTATGTACACTTGGTATGGACCTCTGTACTGCAACCTAATAGGCCATAGAGATCAAGCATAACTTGGATGAAAGAGCTCTTGAATTTGCATATCGGAGGATATTTTTATATTTGTTGTAGTCAATCTTACATTTCAATTCCAAAGCTTTAACTCAAATTATATCTGTACTACTAGCATCGTAGCCAACTTTATGAACTAGAGGAAACTTAGCCCTTGGACCTTTCCTTTTATGCACAACCATTAGCCTTGTTGTATCAGCCGCAAAGTTTCATAAGAGCACTACTTGATTCATATCTCCATAATGTAATTAGGCTCTCTCTAGCATATCAGCTCAGTCCTATTTTCTATATGTTCTGTGGTGTTTTTCTTTTTTCTTTGGGATGTTATGTAAAATGCCTCCAGCTGCTTTTGAAGGGGTTAGGTAGCTCGCCAGGAAGCAACTTTCAATCAGTGCAGATTTTTTTGTGTTTTTTTCGAATGGTAAGCACATGGTTCTATGATTCATTTCAAAATTTTCATCGTGCATTGAATTGCTTCACTGCTCCAATGGAGACACTGCATATCAAGATTTTTCTATTATCGAAGGTCTATCACAATTAAACTTACCAGAAAGACAATGAACTTTTTATGTGTAAACTAACTTGTTGAATTGTAGGGAGGTTTGAGATCCCTTTCGTGCACAGAAAATATTTCTTGGTTGACCATAATAGTTATCTTTCTGAATTTATATTTTAGTAATAGTCATTTAAAAATTTTCATTCTGCATTTAATTGATTTGCTGCTCCAATGGAGACACTGCACGTTAAGATTTTTTTATCATTGAAGATCTAGCACAATTAAACTTGCCGGAAAGTTCATCACAAGGAAATATTGTTGTTAGCAGTGTTCACCACAAGGAAATATTAGAGGAGCTGTTATTTCCTGTTGATATAAATTATATGACATCTAGCATATTGGTTGTTTGATGGGCTATCTATATTGTTGTGAGCAACTTTAAAATAGCCAGTAGATGAGAAACAAACACAGTATTGTGCATCCGAGAAACAAACTCTACTTTAAATTATATATTTTTTATTACTTTGTATCTCTAATGGGCTACTTTAAAAGGAGCAGTAAAGTCCTATTGATATTCATCTAAGCAGCAAACCAATCAAGCTCCATGGCTTGTGAAGCTTCATGTTCTCAAGGCTGTAGGTTGGTCTGTCTACTGTTTGTTGGGTGGATTCAGCATGAGCTGCTCCATAGATTTATTGGCTCCAGTAGGAACATGGTAGCAACCTACAGCCTGAAGCATTCTTTTTGTGCTTGCAGTTTTCTAGAATAAGTTTCAATCCTAAATTTTTGCAGCCTCCTTTCCATACTTGAGTAGCTTAACATTTTGAAAGGAAGATGTCAGTGTTTTGTGATGGTCAAGGTTTCAGATTTTAAATATTTTGAGATTGCATAGTTTAATAGCTCTTGATATGATAATTATATGTTGTCTACTATCTAATTCCACTCAGATGCTGATGTGGCAATGTAGGTTTGAAGTTGTAAAACAGAGGGATTAATTTCACAAATTTGAGATCAAGTAGGTCCGAGCTGGGGTAGTTGCTAAGGTAAGGACTTCTCATTTATTTAGTTCTCAATGTTATCTGAAAAACAGTTGACCTTGCACATATAAATTATTTGGCTCTCTTTTAGGAGTAAAGCGCAGCTACTGCAGATGAAGACGGCAAAATATACCTAACAGCAGATGAGAATGTGAGTTTTTCCCTGAATATCTTGAATTGCTTGATATTTTTTCTGTCCTTTTTAAGATGAAAGATCTTGTTGGAGGATTGCTCAATTCAGATCCAAAACGACATTTAACAGCTCAGCAAGGGCTCGATAATGATGATTCTTGCATAAATGACTACATTGTGTCTTGTTCATTTTGATCAACACTAAAGCAACTAGAAAATATTTCCATCTCAAATGACTCTATGATTTTAATAGTGCTCTCTCCTTTACATTTCTCTGATAAGCTTGTATTCTCCTCCAGATCACCCATGGTTGCAGAACTTAAAGAAGTCTCCAAATGTCCATTTGGGTGAAACTGTTAAGGCCAGTTAAGAAGCATGCTCTTGTGAGGGTGGTATTAAATTTTATATTGGATGAAAAATGTTTGCAGATCCTTCAGTTTTCTTGATGGGAGAAAAGGTGCCCCACATAACTGAATTTGTCTGTTTTGTTCTCCCATCGCTTCTTTTGGTGCATTTATAGTTACTTCTGTGGTAGGTCGGGGAGCACCAAGGCATGTACAAGGTTAATAGTATTTCTAAGAAGATTTATGCTACATTTTATCTCCCTGCAGCAACTGAAAACAACTGCACAGTTCTGAGCCATTGCTTAAGGGTAAAAGCATGTACTATGCATCCCGCAGAAATACCCAGTGTTGTACCGGTTGGCTTCCTTCTCTCTTTATTGTTTCTTTTCGTCATGATTATTCATGAGCTTCATTGGATATTTTCGGAGTTTGTTGTTTCCTTTGTTTCTTTAGTATTTAGTATATTGCTGAAGTTTCCAAAAGTAGTTGGTTTTATTCTAAATACTAAGCAGCATCACTATGTATGATGTGTGATTGTAGGATGTTTATTGGCCTAAGGCCACCCAGGCCATAGCCTTAGGCGTGGCCCAAAAAACTCTTTATACCTATGTTTTTTTTCTTGGCCCATCTGCATTACAGCCCAGTATCCCAACCGGCCTCCTTCCCTTCGCACCCATTAGCCCAGCCAAGTCACGCACACACTCCTGTCTCCATCCCCTCGCGTCGCGGCCGTCCTCTGAAACCTAGCTAGCGAACGGCGGTGTGCGGCGGCGTGCAGCAGGGCGGGCGGTGGCGTCCGGCAGCACGACGCGTAGCAGGGCAGGCAGGCGGCCTCCGGAGCTCCCTGGCTAGTCCCCTCCCTGGCTGCCTGCACTGCACGGCTGCACCTACACGCACCCCTGCCGGCGCGCAGAAGGGCGGGTGGCGGCGGTCGGCAGCACCACCGCGCAGCAGAAGGGCGGGCGGCGCGGCGGCGTCCGGACTATGGAGCTCCCCTGCCTCCCCGGCTGGCTGGCTCCGTGGTCCCTGACTCCCTGCACTGCACGGCTGCGATTAAATCGGTCAGTTACTCAGTTTTGTTTGGAAATTGGATTCCCATTCTCTAATCCGCATGAGGCAGGATATTGTAGAATACCATAATGCAGATTGAATCTAGGAATAGGAACTGATGATATTATTTATCTACTGATTTGTAGATTGTAGATTTGCATTCCCCAATGCTCAATTGGTGTCCATGAATAAGAGGAGTAGGACACAAGTACTGTTACGCCATTGACATCCTTTTTTTCTCATGCTCCTACACTAGTTAGGTATTTATTTTATCAAGTTTGTTATGCCAATGTGTCTTAAATTGTGATGTATTGGTCTAAATCGTGCATTTTAAGCACTTCTATCGATATATGAACTATCGCTATTGCGATTATCGCTATTATGTGTACTACACTGAGATTGAGTGGTATAAACGCTTACTAAGTGGCCTTAGGCGTCAAAATCCGCCGGCTTCGCCACTGCCACAAACCAAAAATATCGCAAGGCTGAGTAGTCTGGTAGATGGTTTATCTTACTTTACAGGTCCGAATATTCAAGTTCTAAGAAGAGTTTGAGATCTTGTTATGTTGAAAGTTTTCCCTTTGTCAGTATTACTGAATAATGCATATCTTGTTCTGTGTAGGAATGGTCTGCATCATGCTCCGTGTCTCAGGATTGACCCCTTTGTAGGTTAGTTTGCTTCTGCCCATTTTGATGGTTTTCTATCCGAGCTATTGTTTGACAAATAGTGAATTTTGATAGGGTTTTGAATACACCAAAAATGCAATCACCACTGCCCATTCATAACTGTTGGGTTGATTTGATCACAGTCTAATATTATTATTTTTTTGAACTGCTCTCTAATATTATTTTGCTTTGGTCCTGTTCAGGCTGGCTTTAACGCAATTACCATTTTCTGTCTATTTACAGTTATGACCTCGTTGCATAAACTAGGATCTGATTTAGTGCCTTTTAGCTTTACTTTCTACGATTGCTTGTTCCCTTGCCATTTCAGATAGAGACTTAGAGTGGAGGTACTCTCATATGTTCTTAATTCTTTCAGCATTAAGGAGGTTGGGAAACACCTATTCAGTTTTAACATTGGTCCAGTTTGGGTTCGGTGATAAAGGGTAATCTTTTGGGTAGCAACTATTACAAGGTAACAACTATACAAATATATATGTGTCGAATGCCATGAGAGTTGTTGTAGATACATTCAATAATTTGGCACTAACATCATGTGTACATGAGTATTTTTTCCTAAGTAAAACCGTAGTCATAAGTTCTTCTATGCAAATATAATCTAGATTCAAGAATTACTTTTATAATTATGTGCTCAATTTCACCTTTTTAATATTAAGTCTGGTTTATTGATCTTATATTTGACAATTTATGGAACTTGAATGCTAGGCAAGGTTCACCTCAACACCTTTATGAACTTGTTCAGCGAGCTTGGTGCTGGTGGTGGCCTAGGTGTTCCAAACGCCTCTAATGGTCAGTATGCAGACATATATAGAGTGATTCCCCTAATGGTATTTTCCTTTTTGTCTTTTTTTCAACCTATTAGTTTTCATTAGAAAATAATGTATTAGCACACTTTGGTTATATAATCTTGTGCATGACGTTAGATGGTTTTAATCTTGTATTTAGTGACCCTAAGATCATGACCATTTTCCTTTTTTTAAAAAACATTAAATTGGCCATCTAGAGATCTGCCATAATCTGTATGGTAGAGCTCTTGGATTTGCATTTAGGGAAAACTATTTTTATTTCTGCAGTTATTCTTAGTAGTGTAGCAAGAAGTGAAGAATGCCACTTTTCATATTGTTAATCAGAAGGTTAAATAATCTATTAGATTTAACTTGGATTTGCATTTAGGGAAAACTATTTTTTATTTCTGCAGTTATTCTTAGTAGTGTAGCAAGAAACGAAGATGCCACTTTTCATATTGTTAATCAGTAGGTTAAATAATCTATTAGATTTAAAATAGATTTTTACAAAATTTACCTCATCTATTGTTCATATAATTGTTCTGGTCTTTACCTAGAGCTTTATGTAAGTATGCTCTGAATTCTGAAGCTTACGATTCTATATGCAGTCCTGGTTTGAATGGATTTGTTAGCCAATTTGGTTATGAATCATGCCAGTCTGCAATATATGCCAACTTACAAGTGAGGTGCAATTAATTTTTCCTTCCTATTGTGGTCTCCTTGATTGCAGGGCACTGCTTAGTTGAGGCGAAGCTGAGTGCTTGATTATTGAACGCTGGGATTAGCAGCATCCTTTCATCCGTGAGGTTGTGCACCTTGTCCACCTTGTTCATCGGATTGCTGATCGGCACATATAATACTCTTTTTGTCTAACGTAGCTTACCAGAGGATGGTAAATAGTGAAAACACTTGATAGATGATCCGCTTATCCCTTTCATACAAATACGTTTCATTCTTAAATCCGTTCATGTGAAAAATACTCTGGTACAGGAACATGTCGGCTTATTTAGTCAACCGGTATATCTTGTGGGGTGGAGAACACGTTCGCAACTACTCAATGTATATATTATATTACAAATAGTCCTTTTAACGTTATGAAAATTCTAAATAAAGAGGTCGGCGCGGGGGCGAGCACGGGAGATGACATGGTTTGGTATGTAAATTATTGTGTATTCGTGAAGCTGGTGTATCCATAATTTAAATCCAGTATGTGTTGTCACTTGTGTCTACTACCATGTATAAAGTTCTTTGTTCCCCTCTGTTAAGCATAATAAATGCATTTGTGACATATTGAGTTCTACTTGCCTTGGATTTAGCAGCAATTTTAAGGATTGGGCCATTCAAGGACCGGATCATATTAATATACAATTTTGAGCTAACCCGTAGTAGGATTTAGTTGGATCGTGAAGAATGCATTAGAGCCATGTCTATTACTACCCCTACCTATGAGACAAGGTGATGGTGGTACCTCTGGCCAAGATAGAAGATCGTCGGTTGGGTAGCATAATGTTAGGGTAACTATGTCAGAGAAGAATAGCATGCTCGGGAGGGGGTGGAGTGGTGGCGGACACCGTCAAAGATGTGGGGAGGAAGGCGGGGTGGGGGCGAATACAACAGCTTGACTACGAGGGAAGACGAGGGTGAAGGCGGGGCGGGGGCGAATACATTAGCTTGACTACGAGGAAAGACAAGGGTCATTTGTGTTGTCTTGTTCGTGGGTTGCGCCACCGCGAGATTGTTGGGACTCCACTGTAAGATTGTTGCTGGGACTCCGCGTACTCTTGACGATGGGATTCGGCGGCGATAGACGCTGAAGATGCTTGGAAGAGGGTATGACGAGGGCGAATATGAGATTGATACGAGTAGAAGACTATTCCTTAAATATTGAGAGTATACATAATTCTGTTATTGAATATATCCATATTTCTTTATCTTATAAATTAAATTTAGTTTTTGATTTAATCATCTTTAGTTTAGATTTAGCATTTGTCTTTGAGTCCAGGTAAGATCAGTATGGCGTTGGGGGGAGGGGTGGATGTGTGGGGGTGGGGGTGGTGGGGAGGGGATGGCAGGGGAGGAGGAGGGGGCGGATTCAGCGGCGATAGTCGCCGAAGACGCAGGGAAGAAGGTGGGGCGGGGCGAGCATGAGATTGATACGAGTGGAAGACTGTTCCTTAAACATTGAGAGTAAGCATAATTTTGTTATTGAATATGTCCATATTTTTTATTTTATAAATTAAATTCAGTTTTTGATTTAATCATCTTTAGTTTAGATTTAGCATTTGTCTTTGATACCAGGTAAGATCAGTATGGCATCAGGGGGATGTGTGGTGGTGGTGGTGGTGGGGAGGGGGCGGATTCGGTGGCGATAGTCGCCGAAGACGCAAGGAAGAGGGTGGGGCGGGGGTGAACATGAGATTGATACGAGTGGAAGAATCTTCTTTAAACATTAAGAGTAGGCATAATTTTGTTACTGAATATATCCATATTTCTTTATTTTATAAATATAAATGCATTTTGATTTAACCATCTTTAGATTAGATTTAACATTTGTCTTTGATATCAGGTAAGATCAGCGTGGCATCCAGGATGGGTGTGTGGTTGCGGTGGGGGGTGGCGGGTGGGTGGAGGGGCGGAATCGGCGACTAGCCGCCGAAGACACGGGGAAGAGGGTGGGACGGAGGCGAACATGAAATTGATACGAGTGGAAGACTATTCTTTAAACCTTGAGAGTAGACATAATTTTATTATTGAATATATCCATATTTTTTATTTTATAAATATAAATTCTTATTCATGTGTTGTTGGATACGTGTGTGCCGCACGCTTTACATTGCTTTGTATTTGAGATTTAGCCGGAAGTTTAGTCTTGAGCTTTTTTTTCCTTTGATACACCAATGTCATGTTTTTTTAATTTAACCTTCTTTGGTATAGATTTAGCATTTGTCTTTGATACTAGGTAAGATTTGTGTGACATGGTGGCGGCTATGGGGGATGGGGCGGATTTGACGCAGGGAAGAGGGTGGGGCGGGGCCGAACATGAGATTGATACGAGTGGAAGATTGTTCTTTAAATATTGAGAGTAAACATACTTTTGTTATTGAATATATCTATATTTCTTTATTTTATAAATATAAATTATTATTTATGTGTTGTTAGACACATGAGTGCTGCAACCACATGCATTTTACTACGGTTGTAAGTAACTCAATTTTTGTTTGCCAGATGCGAACTACACTTAATCTGATAGCATTGCATTTTAATCAAGAAGAGTTTGGTATGTTTTTAGCATGGATATCCAATTAGCTCCTCAAACGAGAAAGTTTACATCTGTGAGGGTGGTGTTTTCTTAGGAATATGCTGGACTTAGAGAGATATGTCAACAGTAGGTTGGTCCTATAGTGGGCATATGAGCAGGAGACAAGGTGATGATTGTACCGCTGGTCAAGACAAAAGAGGTCGTCGTTTGGGTAGCGTAGGGATAGAGCAACCTTATCGGAGAAGATTAGCGAGTTCGAGAGGGGGTCGAGTGGTGGCGGATTCGGTGGCGATAGGGTTGGATAGCCACCGAAGACGCATGGAGGAGGGCTGGGTAGGGGCGAACACAGCAGGGTTGTCTCGTTCGTGAACTACACCACCACGAGATTGTTGTTGAGACTTCGCGTGCTCCTGACGATGGGATTGTTGCTTATAGTAATAGAATTATTGTGGTATGAGATTAAATTTCTTGATTATCAACCCTTTTCGAATGGTTGATGCTAATTTATTGTAAAAAAACACCACTGGCTGGTTGGTGCCATGTTAGTGATGTTGATTTATTGTGAGAGAAAATGTTGCTGGCTGGTTGCTGATAAATCATGTGAACAAGATAGATATACTCGTGTACCTTCAGTTAAAAATGTATCTTTTTATTTATTTTGTGTTTTTAAAGCAATTTACTATATAAATAAAAAATTGAATTATTGTACTTTTAGCCACGCGTGTGCCGCACGTTCATTTTACTATATGTATTTAAAGATGTGTTTTAATTACTGTGGTTTTTTTAGACTCGCGTAAGTAACTCGGTTATTATAGGCGGATGCTAACTACACTTAATTTTGTAGCATTGCATTTTTAGTCCAGAGGAGTTTGATATCTTTTTAGGGTGGATATCCACTTGACTCATCAAGTGAGTAAGGTTACATCAATGAGGGTGGAATTTTTCTAGAATTATGCTAAACTTAGATAGGAATGTCAATAGCAGGTCAGTCTTGCAGTGATGGACATACGACTGGGGAGACAAGATGATGGTGGTACCACTGGTAAGATAGGTCGTCGGTTGGCTAGCACAGGGTTAGGACCACCATATTGGAGAAGATATGTGTGCTTGGGAGGGGATGGAGTGGTGGTGGATTCAGCGGTGATAGCCGCCGAAGACGTGGGGAGGGCGGGACGGGGGATGACACAACAACTTGACTATGAGTGGAAGAGGAGGATCATTTGAGTTGTCTCATTCGTGGGCTGCGCCACCACGATATTGTTGTTGGGACTTCGCGTTCTCGTGACGATAAGATTGTTGCCTATGGTAATAAAATCATTATGGTAAGAGATTAGATTTCTTTGTTATTCATTTTATTCGATTGGCTGGTGTTGATTTATTGTGAAAGAAAAATACCACTGATTAGTTAGTGTCAGGTGGCTGGTGATGATTTGTTGTGAGAGAAAAATACTACATACGGTTTGGTGGATGATAAGCCATAACATAATTTAGATATATCATGAACCTTCATTTAAAAATATATCTAATTTATCTATTCTGTGTTTTAAAAACACATTACTATAGAAATAAAAATTTTAATTATTATGAATTCTTTAGACACGTGGCGTGCCGCAAGTGCATTTTACCAGTAGTGTAAAAAAGTTGTGAAATACTCCTACATTGCAATTGCCAGCGCTTTTGGGCCATGGCTAGATTCCGCCCGAGGGAAGGAAAGGAGTACTGTTTGCGAGGCCCAAGTAACCCGGCCTACTGCTTTGAGGAAGATGGGCCGATATTTTGCAGAGACACGTGATCAGTTGCTCGTGGGCTCCTTTAAAATGAAAGGCTCGAGTGCTCGTGGCGTACTTGCCTCGGGAATCCTATACATCTTCCGAAAGGTAGAAATGAAGTTATCTATAAATATTTCAAGATCCGTTCATACAATATCACCGTCGGATGAGCTTCTTCTTCCTCTCACCATCTCCTCCCAGTTGCTTTTCCCATTCGCGCCGTCGAGCGCGCGCTCACACGGGGAGACGAGGAGGGTGGGCGGTGGGGGGAGCGGCGGGCGGCGAGGTTCCTGCCGGCCGGGGTTGTGGTCGAGGCGGCGGCGGGTTAGGGTTCGGGGTTGCGGGATGGGAGATCCGCTAGAGAAGAGGTAGGGGCGGACGGTGGGGGAACGGCCGACGGCGAGGTCGCCGCCGGCCGGGGTGGTGGTGGAGGCGGCGACACTTAGGGTTAGGGTTTCGGGGGTTCGGGGTATGGGTTTCCGGGGAGCTCTGTTGTCCTGTGGACCTAGAAATGCAGGAGGTGGGTGCGCCAGAGGACCGGCGGTGGCGGTTCGGTCGGCGGCGGAGGGCAAGGCGATGTGGGAGCGCTACCGGCCGGGCAGGGCAAGATGGCCGGTGGGCCAATGACCGGCGGCGAGGGCGCGAGATGCATTCGGGTTAGGAAGGGTGGGGTCGAGGGGGCGGCGGTGGGTGGCTGGGAGGGCGGCGCGGCAACCGCCGACCGGGGCTGGTGGAGGAGGCGGCCGGTTGGGGAAGAAGAACAGGGAAGACGACAGGAGGAAGATGAGGGGGCTCCTATATGCCTTCCGGAAGGTGAATAAGCAAGGTAACTTCCAGCCCACCAAAAGGCCATCTAAATTTCCTTCTTCTTTTTCTCCCACCAGTCTGCCTTTCTTTTCCACCGGCTGATGTTCCAACATTTTTCTATTTCAACATTTTTCGGAAATGTTGATTTTTTCAACGTGTTTTCTTCAACATTTTGCAAAATGTTCCAACATTTTTCTGAAATGTTAATTTTTTCAACGTGTTTTCTTCAACATTTTGCAAAATGTTCCAATATTTTTCGGAAATGTTGATTTCTTCAATGAAACTTTCTTCAATATTTTTCAGAATATTTATTTTTCAACGTGTTTTCTTCAACATTTTGCAAAATGTTCTTTTCGGAAATGTTGTTTTTTTCAACGTGTTTTCTTCAACATTTTGCAAAATCAACATTTTTTCCCCTCTTTCTTCTCCACCGTCGGCAGCGGCGCGTGGCACGCCGGCCGGCCGCGGCGGCGCGTGCGACCGGCCGCGGCGGTGGCCGCAGGCCATGGCGGATCTCTACGCGCCCAGCCATGGCCGGCGGCGCGCAGAGCTCGATGCGCGTCCAGGGGCCGGTGTCGCAGAGCTCGGCGCGCGCCCAGGGCCGGCGCGGCGGCGCTCTGCCGCGGTGGAGGAGGCGCTGGGGCGTCGCAGGGTGGCAGGCAGCGGCGGTGCGGCGGAGGAGGCGCGGGGGAGGCCGGCTCCGGCGGCGGCAGAGCCCGCACGGGGGCGGCGGCGCGGGGCAACCAGGAGGAGGAGGAGGGTGGGGAAGAGAGAGAGAGTTAGGGTTAGAGGTGATCCAACAGCTATGGTTGGTTGCACGAATCCTAAAGAAGTGAAAGTTCATTTGAATACTACCTTCCGGAAGATATATAGGATTCACAGGAAGATGATAAATAGTGGTGGGCCTTATTGGACCGTGCGATATCTAAGTTCCATCTTCGGGAAGGGAGATAGGAACCCTACTGGCCTGGTAGCACGCGGCTGGAATGGATGTGTGTGGTGGTTTTTTTTTTTTTTGAAAAAGTGTGTGTGTGGTGGCTTCATTCCTTGCTTTGCTTGCTTGCGGCAACAGAGAGACAGCCTCCTGCCGTCCTGCGATGCGATGCGACGCTTTTTCTATCGATCTGGCGTGCTTCTCGGCTTCTCGCTGCGAGCCGTCCGCGCCTGCATCGACTTCCAATTTTGACAGGGTCTCGTAGACACAACGTCCTATGGTTATGGTTCACGAGACAAATCGATGCCCTGACATATTTTTTTTCTAACCGGGTCTTGTAGGCCTTGTTTAGTTGGTTGAAAAATTTACAAATTTAACTGCTGAAATTTTTGTAGCACACTGTAGCATGTTTCGTTTGTTTGTGGTAAATATTATCCTATCATGACCTAAGTAGACTCAAAAGATTCGTGTCACAAAGGACATCCAAACTGTGTAATTAGTTTTTTACCTATATTTAATACTCCGAACATATGTCTTTTGGCGTATTTAATGTGATGTGATGGAGAGAGAGTGAAAAAAGTTAGAAACTTTAGCCATCTAAACCAGGTCTAGGCATGGCAGAGATTTTTTGGGATCTTGCGAAGTGCCATGGTCCTACGAATTGCTTTTGCTGCAGGAAGGTGGAGGTTATTTTGATGCGCAAACATGACGTCAGACACTTCAGTCTTCAGGCATGCCATAAAAATTGAAGTAAATTTTTTGTATGCCATTGGTGCGGCGCTGCGGCGGTGCTCGCCTCACCTGTGACAGTGGCGGGCGGCGGGTGTTTGGTGGCTGTAGGGGTGATGCCGGCTTGCTGCGGCGAACGCTTGCAGTAGGATTTGTTGCTCCGGGCGAAAGCCCTAGCCAGATTCATTCGGGTGGAATGGCGGTAGCGCCCTCGGGTGTCGCTCTCCCTGCTGAGGACGCCATCCTCGAGCGACAATCCTGTTGCACGAGGTCTCTGGGTGAAACCCAGTCCAGCTTCTGGACGAGCTACGGCGGCGCCTGCTGGCGTCGTAACCTCCTCGGAGGCGCCATCTTTAGAGACACTGTTCGTCTCATCGGTATGGCTGGTCCGCTTTTCGCGACTGCTCCGTCCGGGGTGACGTTTCTGTCGTATGCCATGTGTCCAGGGGGTTGCCTACCTCAAACCTCGACGTCAGCTCTCCTGTTGGTGACCATGGGTCTTCTCTGGGGTGCTGCTTCGACTGCTCGCAGCGTTCCACGACGCTTGGTATTGCTTGGCATTCTCCAGTGCAGTGCGGGACAACGTTGAAGGACGACACTTGCAACAACGACAACCAGAGAGGACTTGGCCTGCAGCGGATCGCCGCGGGGCTGAAATCTCCCGGTGTGGTACATCGTCGGAAGACGGCGCGGGTGACAACTTCGGCCTTCTAACTCCATGGTGGCGTCTTGTGCGAGGGGGAAGCAACGTCATGATTTCGAGTCACGACGGTGGTCTGCGGCTTGTAGCGACTCCACTGGGCAGAACATCTCTTCGTGCTACTTCGACATCAATTCTTGAGACGAGTCCGGAGCGAGAGCCATGCAACGGGTCTGGAGGTCCCCGCGCACGAGAGAGAGGCGTGCTGAGTGGCGGGTTGGTGGTCCCCGCGCACGCGAGAGTGGGTGCCTTCGGACTCGGTGGTCGTCTTCATGCCGTCGGGTGGTCGGTCTGGATGCAGCAACACTGCGGTGTTGGGTCCTGCACGGCGGCGGCCCTTTCGGTGTGGTGATGCCTGCCCCTGGTTCCTCTATCGGTGGTGGTTTTCACTTGAGTGGTTTTCAATATTTGCATAAGTGCGGTCTGGTAGGTGGAGCTGCAGTTGCGCTTTGTCTCTCCTGTCGTGGTTTGTATGTAGTGCTTTTTCGACTGTGTTGATGTCCCAATCCAACCGGTCAGTGAGTATAGCTGGGTGGTAACCCGTGTTGATGTCTCAATCCAACCGGGCGAGTTTTATTTTATTTTTCTTTTCTGTTTCCTGCCTATGATCTCTCATATCGTAGTTTTGTATTTTTCTGCTCTATCAATGAAACACGCACTATCTTGTATGTTCGTTAAAATTTTTTTGCAAATTGGATGCGACGCAATTACCCCCTCCGTCCCCAAAAGAGTGACGTTTTCGCTTTTCAAGAAACAACTTTGACTAAATATATAAAAATATATATTAATATTTATGGTACAAAATTAATATCGTCAGATAGAGATTTGAATCTAGTTTTTTATAAAATTTATTTCGAAACACAAATATTGCACGTATTTTCTACAAAATCGGACAAACTTGTGGCACGAAAACCCAACAACGACACTCTTTAGGGGACGGAGGGGTTAGACAATTGGGTTACCTTGCAAATAGAGCCTGCATCTCCTACCTTGTACAAACCTCGCAAAAACTTTCGCTCCGGTCTGTGATTAGCGAAAACCGGAAAACGTAAAAGTAACAAGATAAAGAAGTTTAAATGCTATCTACCCATGCGTCCTAAAATGCGGTATGAGAGCAAACTTTGCCGTAAAACCAGTATACTACCCCTTTGCTTTGTTGTACTGAAAAGAAGAAAAAGTCTAGACCTTTCTTTACAAGTAATAATTGGCAGTAACCCCGCTGCTGCTCGCCTGCTCCAGAACTTCAGGCTCCAAATCCACGAGCTTCTCCGCTCAGATTCTTTCCTCCGTTCCTCCCCCCTCCTCCCGAATAGTTTACTCCGCTTTGCTTCGGGTCACGATCTCTCCTCCTCCCTCCCTCTCCTCCTCGAGGCAGAGGAGGCCGGCCGGCTTCTTGTATCCAGCGCCTTGTTCTCCCCACCCACCGGCACCCCAGACAGACTGCGCGTCCACGAACGCACTCGCCCACCACCCCAATCATTCCCAACTCGAGCGATCGTTTCCGGCCGATGCTTCTTCCCCGTCAATCTTTCCCGGCTCGTCGCATTGCGCCCGGGCTGGCCTGCCCCTGCTAGATTCAGGTACCTGCAGCAAACCGCTGTTCTTGACGCGTTTACTTCGCTTTGCCCGAGGTTCCCCTTTCATATCCTTTTATTTTTTTTCTTCTCCCTCATTTGACCTCGATTCGATTCATGCCTCCTCCGCTTCTGCACTTTCTCATCCAGTGCGTCGATTTGAAGAAGGAGAAGATGCTTTTTTTTTGCAGAGTACTGGACTGAATGTGATGGATTGGTTTGGACCCTGTACTAAGTCCTCTCCCTTTCCCCCTTTTTCTCTGTTTTCTTGGCACTACATTTTGGTTGTCCTAACTTGCTTCAGCTGATTTAGCATTCAGTCGGCATTGATAGCTATTGTACTGAGTCCTCGTCGGTTGTTGCGTGGCAGTTTTGCTTTACATCCTTGCATTTTGGGTGTCGTTAAAGTTCCTGCCTTTTCACCCACAAAGCCTCATTTTCTCTCCAACGTCTCTTGATGCCTTACTTTTTGGGGGTTTGCTCTTGCAGACTGACTGCGTTTGGATTAATCGAAGTTGCTGGTTTCTGTTTTCTTTTCCTCTGCTAGTGAGTTGGTGATTGCCATGTTTTGGATGCTCCATGCGTTAGTGCAGACTTGCAGTCTGGTCAATGCCAACTCCTCTCAGATCTCTCCCTGTCCGGCTGTCCCTACATTTCCCCAGTTCCCCTTTGTTTAGTCGATTCCAAATTATTATCTCCATCTGCTAATGCACCTTGCTAGGGTTTAAACATCACTACTGTAATTGCATTTTCAGGGACGTTGTGTACATTCTGCAGCCCCGTTCTGATCCTCTTGCGCTAGTTCACGAAGTTTTTGAAAGAAAAAGGAAATTGTGTTGTATCATTTACTATGATTCACTGTTCAGCTTTATGGCAGGGATGTGATGCAACGAGTTGCATTCATGTAAAATGTAATCATTGACTTAAATTCTTCTCCCATCCTTCATGATTGAAATAAATTTGCTTTCTGGTGTGAAACTTTAATGTTCATAGATGCTTTTTTCCCATCCACCTGGACTTCTGTTTAGCATCTTGTAGGGCTCGTCGCACATGGTCTTAATTCATTGTTATGCTATTGCTACCTGCTTTTCTCCTTTAGTTAGTAATAAGTAATAACATAATCACTGCCTTACTGAATGCAGGAACTTTGCTTCCAATGTACTCCATGCCATTGATTGATTTGTTTCATAAGTCAGAGTGAATCAAACAGAGGAACAGGATTCATCTTCATTCCGCACGCAAACTGTGGGGAGCCACTGATTAAAATCAGTCTGTATCCAGTCCTGAAGTGATGGTGCTAGGTCTCCGAACCAAGACGAGGAAGGATTCTGCCTTCCATGTGGATTTCAACATCCTCATCCAAGAAATCAGCCCTTGGCCCCCTTCAGAGTCCCTGAAGTCTTTGCGCTCCGTGGTCCTGTTCTGGGAAAATGGCGAGCGCAATTCAGGGAAGACAAACACTGTTGCTCCTTCAATTGGGTCTGGTTCTGCATCCGGGAAGATTGAATTCAATGAGTTCATAAGCTTACAGGCTGTTTTCCAGAAAGAGGGGTCATCCAAGAGTGGAAAGTGGCAGAAGAACCTGCTTGAGTTGAACTTGTATGAGCCAAGGAGGGATAAGTTGAAGGGTCAGCATTTGGGGACTGCAACATTAGACTTGGCAGAGCATGCAATGTTTCATGAGGACTCAAGTGTACCTGTACCTCTCAATTCCAAGAGGAGTTTCAAAAGCAATGCCCAGCCCATGGTTTACCTTCGAATCCAGCCATTGGATGGGGATAACTCAAGTGTTTCCTCAAGAGATGCATTATCAAAAGAGGCATCTATTGATAAAGATTCAAAGGAATTCGTCTCAGCAACGATGAGTGAGGAGTACACTGAAGATACTGAGTTTGCTTCTTTCACTGATGATGATGAAGAGGAAGCTCCGTACCCATACCGCTCGGGTGGAACTGTTCCTACGGGTAGCAACAGATCTCAGGAATCACTCAAGGTACAAGAAGAATCCTATTTTAGATGTGTAATTCACTATTGTGCATGTCTATCTTGCTTTAAATAGAAGTTGCTTTTCCAAATTATAGTTTGAATACAAGTAACACCAGGCAAGAGGTTAATACTATGATGTTTCTATTAGAATTACCAAAATGGTGCTAATATATCCTGTATTCATTCTTTGAACTTCGGGATATTTAACTATTTGCCATCCTTACGGATGGCACCTCTTCGTTTGACATCCTTCCAAATGCGCTTACATATTTGCCACTCCTCTACAAGCGAAGCAACGTATTTGCCACTTTCGCTGATGTGGCGAGCCAACTCTCCCTTGCCAGCGTGGATTCGCATGTAAAAAGACAAAAATACCCCTATTATCCTACCAGCCATCCCCCCTCTTCTCTCTTTGCAACCTATGACATGTGGGGTCCACATGTCAAAGTCATCTTCAACCTTTCCTCTCATCTCGCTGCTACTTCTCAAATCCCAACGGAGCTCCGCGTGAATCCAGCCCCTGGCGAGGCTTCGTCCGCGGGGGGGCGGGGGGGGGGGGGGGGGCAGCCCCTGGTGAGCTTCGCCCCTAGGGGCGCCAAGCAGCTGCCTTCCTGACTGGACAAACGGCGGCCGCCGCGCGACGAGCTCTGCCCATCGGTGGGGCAAGCAGCAGCGACCTCCCAGCAAGCACCGCCCTCATGGCTGAGCGGCGCCAGCCCGGCCAGGCCAGCGATGCCTTCCTCCCCCACCCCTGTGAGAACTGATAACTTGAGAAGTGGGTAGAGGTTGAAGATGACCCTGACATATGGGCCCCACATGTCAGTGACCGAAAAGAGAAGAGAGTGGATGGCTGATAGGATAAAAGCAGGGGCATTTTAGTCTTTTCACATCTCAATCCACGCTGGCGAGGATGAGTTGGCTCGCCACGTCAGCGAAAGTGGCAAATACGTTGCTTCATTTGTAGAGAAATGGCAAATATGTAAGTGCATTTGTAAGAATGTCAAATGGAGAGGTGCCATCCGTAAGGATGGCAAATAGTTAAATATCCCTTGAACTTCCATATTGTTCGGGTCAAGGCGAGCCTTAGCTGTCAGTATGGTTGATAGAACAGTCCACACTCCATGTATCCATTTTCCTTTTTTATCATCCATGTTTTCTTATGTTGTTAAGTAATTACATGTTATCTGTTGATAAAGTTGGAATTTCATGCTTGCAAGCATCAATAAAAGTAGAAACAGTGTAATTCTGTTATTGTGCTTGTAGTTTCCCATCACATCACTATTCTTGACACTGTCTCCAATTTCCATATCTGAGTCTATTTCGAACTTGCTAGGGGAAGGATATCAGCTTGGCTGGTAATGAAGGCACCAGCTCGTCATTTGATTCTCAGCGTGAAGTGGCATCATCCAGTACGAAAATGAGGAGTGAAGAAGTCGAAAAGTATTCAATTGAAGTCCGAAAGGAAAATGGCCATCCAGGGAATCTGTCTCTCACATCAGATTTGCCCAGAGAGCAAACTCCGTCTCTTCCACCACATAATGCATTCAGAAGTGGTCGTAAAATGTCATTTGCATATGGTATGACCGAATCCAACCAAAGACACTTTGGGGATAGAACATATAGCACTTTAACTACTGATAGAGCAAGAAATATGAGGTTCAGTATGAGAGTTCCAGATGCTAATGGAAGTGTCACAAATAAGAAAGTTGATGCGCAAAAGGAGGAAGTGAAGGAATTTGATTCCCAGGATGCTGCAATTGTTCATGAGAATACGGCCAGTGCTGATGATGGACTGCAAGTCCAGCAGCCAATACGCATTTCAAATAATCGAAATGACAGCAAAGTTCGAGAACTCGAACTTAAGGTTGAGTTGCTTGAAGCAGAGCTAAGAGAAATCGCTGCTGCTGAGATAGGCCTTTATTCAATAATTGCAGAACATGGTAGCTCAGTGAACAAGGTCCATACACCAGCACGAAGGATCTCCAGGCATTTCGTGCATGCACTAAAAAACTTTTCGAGAGATAAGATGGGAAGTGCAGCAAGGAGTGCTACCTCTGGGCTGGTTTTGGTTGCAAAAGCTTGTGGATATGATATCGCAAGGTGCATGAGATTTACTCTTCACTGTTCCAAGGAATTATAAATTTTTTATGGTAGAACAATTGGCAATGACTCAGCAAATGTTTATACTTTATGCTATTGGCTTTTCTTTTGCCATTATCTTAAATGTACTGTTACCTAACAGCAGGGATGTAATTTTAAGCATTATGGAGTATTGATTCATCTGTAGATTGACATGAGGTTTCTTTTATCAGGTTGAGTTTCTGGTTATCAAACTGTGTGGTATTGCGAGGAATTGTTACTGAAACTTCTAAGCAATCGGGTACTACAAATGGCATCAGTTCTGGTTATAGTTCCAAAACAACATATAGGAAAAATTCTGCATCGATGTGGGAGTCACTTAATAGGAAGAAAGGAAAACTGGTTTCCCCTGAGTTTGATAACTGGGAAGATGTTGACACATTTATAGCTGCAATAAAGAAGATTGAATCATGGATATTTTCACGAATTGTTGAAACCCTTTGGTGGCAGGTATATTTCTTGTATCCTTCATTGCATGTCCCTTTATTTCTGGGAATTTGTTAAACCTGATGCAACATGAACCTTAATTTGCAGACATTCACACCACATATGCAATCTGCTCATATATCCAGTGACTTAAAAACTAGTTCGAATGCAAAAAGAAGCTATGGAAGGATTACTGTTGTGGGAGACCAGCAACAAGCAACTATTTCCATGGACATATGGAAAAAGGCTTTCAAAGAGGCGTCAGAAAGGCTTTGCCCAGTAAGGGCAGCTGGACATGAGTGTGGATGCCTACCTATGTTGGCCAAATTGGTGAGCTTCATCTGATTGAGCAATATCTGGAGCGTGCTCCTATTTTAAGAAAATAGGTTTAGAAATATTTTATTACACATTTGGTATTTCTTGCATGAAAAGAAACTGTTAATGCTTCCCTCTTACCAAAAAAAAATTCCTTGGTTAGATTACTGTGGAATCTAACCAATAAAATTGTAGATCAGCATTATGCCATAAAACCACATTTCTTTTTTTAGTTCAGTGTGATTCACTGTAAGCATCATGATATCTATGTTATCACATAGAATAAGGCATTTTAATCCTTAAATTTATCTTGATTCAAGCTTGCAGCACTGAGAATGAAAAATGTTATGGAGTATGTATAATTGTATAAAATCCTTTACTTGTAGTAACTCCAAACATTATCTCCCCTCAACAGGTTATGGAGCAATGCATAGCTAGATTGGATGTAGCAATGTTCAATGCTATATTACGTGAATCAGATGATGAAATTCCAACAGACCCCATGTCTGACCCAATAACTGATCCTAAGGTTCTTCCAATACCATCTGGGAAATTTAGCTTTGGTGCTGGGGTCCAACTGAAAAATGCTGTAAGTCATGCTTACTGTTGAGGTCACATGACATAGATTGATGGATCTTCCTTGCTATCCAACCAATGCCATATATCTTTCTTATAGATTGGCAGCTGGTCCAGAAGTCTTACTGACTTGTTTGGTATGGATATGGATGACTATCCGGATGTTGAGAATACAGATGGTGAAAATGGCTTTGCTGAATCCCGGAAGCCATTCTATCTCCTGAATGCATTGAGTGATCTTTTGATGCTCCCCAAGGATGTGCTCATGGATACCAGTACTAGAAGAGAGGCATGCACTCCTAACTGTCCCCAAATTTCAACCTTTTTTTTGTCAATTTTGAAATTTTTTAATAGTACCTAACTGTACCATATCATGTTTCACAGCTTTGTCCTACCTTCAGTTCATCAATCGTCAAGAATATCCTTGTGGGCTTTGTACCAGATGAATTTTGCCCGGATCCGATACAAAACTCTTTACTTGAAGCACTAGAATTGGAGGTTTGTTCATTTAACTTTCAGATGCAGTAAACATCCCCAAAGGTTGAGAGCATAATTTGCTTGCAGTTAAGGGTATAAAACCCATTATGTTCCCTTTATAAGACACAATGGTTACTTTGAAAATTTTAACTGCATATTTACTTATCACGTTTTCCTAATACACCTATAACTTTAAAGTCAGTATGACTGAAACACGAGAGCTGCATTCTTTTGTTACTTCTACTTTTTCAAGGGAACCAAAATAGTTTTTATATGATTCTAAATTTGAAAAACTGAATGTGGACATTGTTATATTTGACAAGAAGGAAACTACCAGTAGTTAAAGAGCAAACTACCAAAATAGTTTTCCTAATTCCAAGTCTGTGTAGCAATATGCAGTCTGAGCCAAATTGTGGTTGCTTCGGTTCAGTTAATGGAACATATCTGACAATCTATTCGATCTTCCCTGTTGCTAGGACCACCTGGACTGTAACAAGGGCATACACTTGATCCCATGTGGTGCATCACCAATCTTGTATAGTCCTCCTGCTTCTGGCGCAATACTAAGCGTCATCGGCGATCCCAGGAAGAGCGGTTCCGCCATCCTTCGCAAGTCCAACACGAGTGACGACGAGCTGGATGAGCTGAGCTCCCCACTGACTTTCATCTCCAACATGTCGTCGAACCCGCTTGCAAAGCTGAAGCGGATCAGCAACTCGAGCACGGCGAGGTACAGGCTCCTCCATGAGGTCTGGAAGCTGGATGACCAGTAGGGCTAGGCTTAGCCACCTCTATGGCTCTCTTCTGTACATATAAGTTCCCGTTTCCTCTATGGTTCTGGCTAATGTGAGGGATTTCAGTTATGTTTTGTGACAAGCAACAGGAATCAGGAAGTGAGGAGAAGCTTCAAGGGTTGAGTTCTAATAAATTCGGTGTGTTTAAATTAAAAACTGGTCTGTGTTCCTGTGTGATCTTTTTGGTTGTTCAGAACAAAAGGTTGGATTTTGTGTGATGTGAATCTTTCACTGGATGGGTGCAGACGTCTACTTGGGCAAACCCTGGCCCATTTCCTTCCATCCACTCTTCCCTGAGCGGCTCAGTGAGTCAGTGAGCGGCGCAGTGAGAATTTTTAATCCCACACTGCTCACCTGCAGTGAAGATCACCAGCTTAAATGGCCGAGCTGAGGGGTGGGGGCCAACATTAGAGGGTGAAGTGATGACCTATGGGAGGGGCTCCCACGTAACACAACGCACGTCTAGTGCGCCTAAAACCCTAAACCATGCTGCACTCCCTCTTCCATGTGGGGTCGAGTTGCAGGGGAGTATGTTTCTTTTCTTGAAAGGTTTTCTACCGGTGCTTTGGCCTTAATAACACAAGCACCGATGCCTTGTGTGGGTTGCCCCTCCCAGGATAGGGTTGGTGGGTTCCTGATTAAAAAATAATCAGGGCCCTATATATCCCCCTAGTAGCCTTCTTTTTTACTTCCTCCGTTCTCATTTATAAGGCGCACACGCAAAACGAGATTCAAACTTTATAATTTTTGATCAATAACTTACCCATTAATTTTTTTTGTCATGTAAATTTGACATGTTTGAATTTGTAATCAAATGTACTTTTCCGATGAGTATAAATTCATAACCATAACTAATATAATATAAAAAAATAAATAGTCGAAGTATATTTTAGAAGACCGTGTCATGTTAGCTCACGCCTTATAAACAAGAACGGAGGGAGTATTTTTGAAATATGTAATGCCTCTTCATCGGTTCCACCATTTTCTCTTTTACTGTTTCAATCCTCCCTCCGTTCTCATTTATAAGGCGCACACGCAAAACGAGATTCAAACTTTATAATTTTTGATCAATAACTTACCCATTAATTTTTTTGTTTTGTCATGTAAATTTGATATGCTTGGATTTGTAATCAAATGTACTTTTCCGATGAGTATAAATTCATAGCCATAACTAATATAATATAAAAGAAATAAATAGTCGAAGTATATTTTAGAAGACCGTGTCATGTTAGCTCACGCCTTATAAACAAGAATGGAGGGAGTATTTTTGAAATATGCAATGCCTCTTCATCGGTTCCACCATTTTCTCTTTTACTGTTGCAATCAGTATTTTATAGCAGTCCTCGTTTTTCTTTAGAACTTTTAGTAGGCAAAGCAACAATGTGGTTGAAAACTAAATTTATTTTTTGAGATCAAATTATACACGGCCAAGGTTTTGGCATGGCCAAAAAGAATACTTAGATTTGTAGGAGCACATGATTCAGCGTAGATGTATTTATAAATACTGTTACTCTGAACTATCTATGCATATTCTACTATTATTTATAAAGGGAGATTGGTGATCTTACCTTATGAAGTTTAATGGTGATTTTACCCTTATTTTTTCAACTTTGTGAATTTGCCCCTCCTTTTCGTAGACGAAAGCTCCGTTTGCCCTTGTTTTGTAACTCTGTTAGGTGATGTCCACTTGAAAAAAAATGAAATAGAAAAAAGACTCAATCCAATGGAAATAGACAAAATTACCCCTGAGCTTATTCATAGGCCTCCTTCACCCGTTCGTGCTGCAGCTAGGTAAAAGAACCTGCTGCTCACCAACGAAAGCCTAGGTGGTCGGCGCCCGGCAGGCCATTCAGGCATACTGCGGACGGATCCTACCCTAACAGCAGCGGGAGGCACGACCCCAACGCCGGGCACTGGGCAAGCGCGGGGTACGCAGCATACTAAGCTCTTCCCTCGGAGCTCCGGCGGCAGCGGCCCGAAATAGGGCCCGAAATAGGTGAAATCACCATTAAGTTTCATAGTAGGGCAAGATCACTAATTGATTTCATAAACAAATTCGGTGACTAAGCATATAAGTCAAGATGGCCGAGTTGGTCTAAGGCGCCAGTTTCAGGTACTGGTCCGAAAGGGCATGGGTTCGAATCCCATTCTTGACATTTACTTTTTTATTTTTGTAAGGTAATTTTTCACGAGAAACATTTTTTTATCGATTGTTTTGTTTTATTATGGCAGCGAGATTTTTTTTTGTCGGAAACTTTTTCCATCAGCATTCTTATATGTTTCCGGCGGAAGAGCTGGTGCGGCGTGCCGACCTCTTCTTCGAGCCGAGAATGGAAGCCACCGCCTAGTGTGCCTGCATTGCTAGTTCCTTTCGCGTTCCTAGTGTGTGCAGTTGGCGTTTCGTGTGAATCAAATCACCAAGCACTTGGTGGCAGGATGACACTGACGTTTCTTGATTCGTTTGGCGAGGGCACTGGCAGGCGGCGTCATCGCCGCGCTGAGGATGAATGACCCCAGGCACTTCGGCATTTGTGGATCAGTCAAGCCAGCAACGCCTCCCATGAAAGTATATATAAACTTTTAATAAATAGGTTCTTACTTTGGCACTACTGTGCCGGTTGTGTTTTAATAAATAGGTGAGATGGGGCACCCTGATACTGCAGCCACACACATGTATTTTTCTTTATCACCTTGCGTGGATTGCCCTTTTTCTGAACAAACATCACCGCACTATTTTTCATGGGCAGTTCGCTTTGCGACACATGCAAGAATAATATGTTTTAAATGACCTAACGACAAGAGCACATTGTCCATCGACATTCCTCTCCAGGATGCATTGATTCTTGCATGCATCGCTCCTCTTCCACACGGGTGGGCAAGAAACCGTGTGATGTGGTGGGAACCAGCAGTCCGGATCTGGGAGTTGAGCTGTAGGCTCCCAACCTGAGAGTAATTTCGAGGAAACACGGTCTTCCAATTAGTCAACATCTATAGATAGACAAAACAACAACAACAACATCTATAGAGTGTGTGCAAGAGCATACTTGAAGCAAAGACCAGCAATATGAGAATCATATAGCACATCGCTTGGTTTGCGGTTGCCATCTCTATCAAGTGATGCATAAGTTGGATACAGTAGCACTCTGAGAGGTCCTCAGTTTATATAGGGTGATGGAGCAATATACTATTTTTTTACCCTGCCTTTTTAAGAGATATATGTATATCCTGTAGGTATAAAAATATGCACAATAATGGAATCATATCCATAGTGTATTTTTTTAGAATTACATCTATATCCATAGTGTATTTTTTTTAGAATTATGTGACAATCCGCCCAGGAAAATACCGTACTATCGCCTAAACCAATCCACTTTGATCATTGAGCGATAATCAAGTATCATCCCGTCGTTAGTTGCCGGGTCGAGCCCGGTAAAATCACTTACATAGCAACAAAGGATCGACAATATGCATTAAAACTCACACGAAGGCGAGTCCAGAGTACAACACATAATTTAAATCCAAATTTGCCCCGAAGTGTTTAATTATTACAACCCGAAGTACTTGACATGATAAACGAGGTTCAGAGTTCGAAAACAACGGAAATATAACTAAGTGGTGCGATGAGCATCAAAGGAGGCCTGCCATGATGCCTTCACTCGTCGTCCTCCACCCACTCCAGCTCCCAGCCAGGTGGGATCTCTCCAGGCCACACATCACTAACAGCATTACCTGAAATCAACAAAATTATAGCAAGGTTGAGTATACTAATACTCAGCAAGTCTTACCCGTCGGGTGACAACTACATCACCGACTCTAGACATGAGAGGCTTTTTGGCCAGAGGGGTTCTTTTGTTGAAAAGCAATAAAGAGTATTTCCTTACTTTCAACATTTTAGCTCAGATTCTAGTTGATTACTCGTTTCTAAATGAGCAAGCTATTACAAGCATAATTGTGCAATTCAATTAATCAAACATAAATATTCACTAAGTTCCATCATTAAGAGATATCATGGCCAGTTGGATAAGTAGTCTCAGATAACGGTGTGAGGCCGACAACCGATTGATTTATAACCTTGCAAGGTGGACCTAAACACACGGAAGAGTGTACTCACCAAGAGTCCACCAACCAGGTGGTTCCCAAAAATCCTCGGTCCAGGATAAAAGATCACAGTCTTTGGTACAAGGCTATCTGGTACGCCTCACTCTAGCGTCCAGCCTCACACATGCACCACCGGTAGCTAGCCGTGGGACGGATCCCAAGATTAGTGACGGTAAAATCCCTTACCGCCTCATTAAGGTACTAGGCTTACCGGTCTCATTCCTGACAATTGCTTCGTACTTTCAAACAGTTACCACACGAAAGCCATTGGACTGGAGCCCAGATCCCATGCTCTTACCACATGAGCAATCCATTTATAAAGATCTTATGATTCCAACATAAGAACCTATTCTCGCGAGTGACAAGTATCACTCGACTTGTAACGGTCCTATGGCATGGCAGCTATCGACCTAGCATACTAGTAAAGGACAAGGGTACCTAGGGATCATGCATCTAGGGTTTCATTTCAACTCCTGAACGTAAATGCACAAACATCCATAGATAATTGCATAAATTTCCAAAAAACACTTAGGTTAATGCACCGGGGCTTGCCTTCGTCAGCAATGTTAGCCTGGGGCTCCTCGGTGTCCTGGTTCACCTCCACGTACTGCAGCTCCGCGTTAGCTCCTCCTTCCTCGGCTTCCGGCACGAGCGAGTAGTTACCGTCGGGGAGTTCTACACGAAATGCATATGCAGGATTATTGTGTGAAGTGAGAGATTAATTATTACATCCAACTCTTGTTGGCCACATTGACCTAGATAAGCACTCATCTAGCATAAACTTCCTATTAAAGGCACGACATGTGTTGTTTTAGGATTTAAACTTTTTGATGGTGACTGTGTACATATTTAAGCAAATAAAGAAATTTAAATTCACAAAACAGCAAGGGTGGATCCTCAGCCCCTACACATGCTCCTCAACATGTTAATAAGGTCATTAAGCGAGCTAGGATGATTTTTCCCATTTAAACATATTATGAAGTTTATTCGGGTTCCAAAGCTTTTCACCACAAAATAAATTATAAAAACAGTGGGAGGTGCATTGCAGGTCCATTTACCTAAGCAAGGCCACTGGACATGGATTCACGTTCAATTGAGCAATAAAACAACTATACCAAAAATGACATTTCCTAGCTACCAAAAATATGAGAAATGCATACATAAATAAAGCACTTCTGGAGCCAAACTCACTCCTACATCATCTCTGACACTAAACAAGCCTAGGAAACTAACAAACACATGCAGAACTATTTTAAAATTTGAACTAGGCCTTTAAATATAAATCTAAGCATAAAACAAGAATAAATACTTTTGACAGAGATAAATCATGATAAATGCAGGAAAGTTGAATCTAGTTACTTCATGAGCATAGCCGAAAGTTGAGCACAAAAATCTATTTACATTCTACTACAAAAATCATTAAGTTAGAAATGGCATAAATGCAAAATAAATCATATTAAAAGATCTGCTTAATAACTTTGTGCAAATTTTGGTCCATAGCCTACAAATGACATATCTAGCAACATATACAAAATTCAGGTCCATAGCTTCTCTAGATTTTGAACTACAGCAAATGTGTGTCAAACTGAGTTTGAATTTTCATTCAAAATCTATAAGTCAAATGTATGGTCATGCTTTGTAGAAGTTTTAGATCTAGTCTCACGAAAACCAAAAAAGTTGGGTTTGCATTTTTCTGGTTTTTCTACGAATTTCTATGATTTTTCTAAGGTGTTGGACCTAGCTACAAGAAAACTAAGACTAAGATCATTGCAGACAAGTCCCTGGTTCACAAATATGCCCTTGGGATTCACATCCGTGCCCTCGGCGGCGGGGGAGGCTCGCCGGCGGCGAACGGCGGCCGGAGCTGGCAAACAAATGGCACCATGCTCCGATTGGACTCACCACGAGTCGATTGGTGGTGGTGGCGTGGCCGGAGGTGGCTCCGGCGAGCGGCGGCGGCGAGGTCGCGGCGGCGCGTCCGCCTCGGCTCGGGTTCCGGCAAGGGTGAGGGCAATGCAGGGCAACAAGCGACCGTGGGAGCTCTAGTGGCACCTAAGGGAGCGGCTCGAGGTGTTGACCAGCGACGGAAGCTAGCGGAGGGGTGTGCTCACCGCGACGACGGCAGACGTGTGCGCGTGCGAGACGGTCGGGGGCTCCTTTTATAGATGGAGAACAAGGCCCGGGTGCGGCGGGGCCGTGTTGGCTGCCGGTCGGCCGACCGAGGCGCGGCGGGGCTCGGCGGCGGCACGTCCTTCGCGTCCACATGTCGGGAACATTCCCCCACGAGCGATATGGTCGGGGGCGGGGGCGCGTGATGATGCTGTCCTCGTCCTCGCCGGACTGTGGGCCGGTGGGGGCCCAGACGCCGAGGGTGGTGGCGGTGCGCTGGCTGCCGCGTGGCAGCGCGGTGCGACACGCTCGGCGCGGGAGCGTGAGCCAGAGAGCCAGGGTGCCGGCTCGTGTTGATGTGCCCCACTTTGACTGAACCAAACTCAAAATTTTTGAATGCAACTTCAAATTCGCCAAAAAGCAAAGTTGTAGAGGAGCTATAGGAGAATAAGTTTTGTGCTGGTCGACCTAGGTTTGGAGCAATGGTTTGAGCATGAACTGCAGGCAAAGTTGTTGTCTTTCATGGCGCCAATGAATAGTGAAATTGAGTTTGACTTGGAATTTTGAACCATTTCCTCTTCGAATTTGAAATGCCACTCTAAAGATGAAATGTGTCCCATAAAATTCTGCACAACTTTTATATTGGCCGATTTTGAAGTGTTTAAGTGAAAATTTGAGAACGCGGTAAAGTTCTAGAAAGGTTCAAAGACAACAGGGGTTTGACTATGCCTTTGTCGGGAACATTCCCCCACGAGCGATACGGTCGGGGGCGGGGGCGCGTGATGATGCTGTCCTCGTCCTCGCCGGACTGTGGGCCGGTGGGGGCCCGGTACGGTCGGGGGCGGGGGCACGTGATGATGCTGTCCTCGTCCTCGCCGGACTGTGGGCCGGTGGGGGCCCGGACGCCGAGGGTGGCGGCGGTGCGCTGGCTGCCGCGTGGCGGCTCGGCGCGACGCGCTCGGCGCGGGAGCGTGAGCCAGAGAGCCGGGGTGCCGGCTCGTGTTGATGTGCCCTACTTTGACTGAACCAAACTCAAAATTTTTGAATGCAACTTCAATTTCGCCAAAAAGCAAAGTTGTAGAGGAGCTATAGGAGAATAAGTTTTGTGCTGGTCGACCTAGGTTTGGAGCAATGGTTTGAGCATGAACTGCAGGCAAAGTTGTTGTCTTTCATGGCGCTAATGAATAGTGAAATTGAGTTTGACTTGGAATTTTGAACCATTTCCTCTTCGAATTTGAAATGCCACTCTAAAGATGAAATGTGTCCCATGAAATTCTGCACAACTTTTATATTGGCCGATTTTGAAGTGTTTAAGTGAAAATTTGAGAACGCGGCAAAGTTCTAGAAAGGCTCAAAGACAACAGGGGTTTGACTAGGGTTTGACTATGCCTTTGACCAAGTGTCAGGGGGTGAGACCTGGACAGATCCGCTAGGGGGCGACCCAAGCGGTTGTAGGTTGATTGGAGGGGATCGGGACCTAAGAGCGTAGGTGGTAGTTCGCAAGAGGAACTCGGAATATGGCGAGAATGGCGAGGACACAAGGGTTTAGACTGGTTCAGGCCTCCGGAGAGTAAAACCCTACGTCCAGTATGCGGTGGAATTATGTGTGAATGGGGAAGTCCCCTCGAATAGAGCTCTTGGCCGCCTTATATGGCCAGCGGGCTAGGGCTTCCATTCGAGGTCAGTGGACCCTCATCGGGGTCGGTTACAAGTTAGGAAGGCCACCTTCCGTGATTACAAGGTGAATCCCGCGATCTGACCTACTGGCGGCGCCGTGCTGCGACCTAGGGAGAGCCTTGTGCCGCAAGCCCTGCGGGTCCTCCGGAATCTGGATAAGGTCGCCCGGGGTCTTCCAAGGTCGCCGGGGTTGTGGATAAGGTCTTCAGGCCCACTGCAGGTCGGCGGGGCTTTTGACTGGTCGGTGGGGACCCATGGGTACCCATGTCTCTCAAGCCCCCGATCGACGTGTAGGCATAGAGGCTGAGACGACATCATGGCACCGTCGAGGTCGCACAGGGTGCACGGGGATCCAAAAAAGAAAATCCTCCTGAGCGCTCATGAAGTCGAATGTCAATCTCCTGGAACGCAGAGCTAGGGGTTTGAAGTGTAGGCAAGACATTGTAGTTGTTTTGAAGAACCGCCGACCTGACCGGAATCAGGAAAGATCATCACGCCTTCGAGGAAGGTCTCAATGCCGACCAAAGGGAGGTTGAGCGGAGGAATGGCGGAAGCTTGCTTGTGGTAGGTCGACGTGACGTAGGCAAAGATGGCATCGCAAGATGCACTCGTGGAGTAGCCCCCGAGCAGTAAGGCGACCTGCAAGGTCGGGTTGATGCTCGAAGAATAAACCGAGAACCTACGGCCTTCTGCTTGTGCTTTAAGATGCTCTTCTCGTTGAATAAGCAAACTGTCCAGAATCTTTGCAGGATAGCACCAGGCGCCAGGAATCTTTGTCGTGTAGCGACCCACGGGCTCACTGTACGAGCACAGGACCTGCCTCGAGCAGGCATGCAGCCACTGCCACTATGGGACAAAAGCTGAAAAGTTGTCAGCAGGCCCGTGATAGACGTGTCAGCGCTCCCGGTAGCAGACAAAGACCTCGCACTCCACGTGGTAACAGTGTTGCGGATAAGGACTCCACGCCAACTGAAGGCCAGATGACAGCCAAGACCGAGCTCCACTGCTATAAATAGGGGGTCTCGAAACTTACTTTCTTGAACCAAGTAGGAGTACCATGGCGAAGCCGCTTGATAATTATGCAGCGCTCTGGTCTTGTGTGCGTCCACCCGAGCATAATGCTAGAGTATCATCTCTTGGAGCTACAAGAATGCTTGTGAAGTTGGGAGAACTCCACCAATCTCTACGCCCGCGCCCAGCGAGGAATCAAGGTGCAGCATGGGGCAGTACATGCCTTGACGGACCTTGTGAGCAAGGGCCTAATGTGGTGTTAGGAACCATTATGCTACACCGGGGGAGGCCTGAGGTGACGCTGGTCCAATTTGGAATCTTGTGAGAGCACCCTAGCAAAAGATGGGACTCCACAGGAAACCTTCTGGGGCTAGAGTAGAGGTGGTTGTGTGGCAGCCACGACCTCGGCGGTGGTGGAGGTCTCCAAGTAGGTCCTGAAGCTAGAAGAAAGCTTGCGACGCGCTTCATCAGTCTAGGTTGCGCCGTAGGCACCATGTAAGATAGATCAGGACCTTTAATATGTTTGTATCTTGTAATTGGCCTTGGGTAAAAGTCTGTTGTAGCTTACGAAGCTTTTATACACATGCTTGCATGGCAACTGATGTGTCTTGACCATTGTGATGAGGCGCCCAGGCAGCAATGGCATGGCCAAGGTCCCGGCGGGGTTGTGTTAGCGCGCCGACCTTTAGAAGGCCATAGTAATTGACAAGAAGACCCGTGTCGACCTGGGTCAACACGGCCGCTGTGCAGTGGCACAACGCAGGAGAGTCAGTCCTGAATTCTGTAGGTCATAATCAACCTAGAAGGCGACAGAGCCTCTGCGAGGAGCTGCGATTAGGACCGAGAGGTCGTCAACGGGGCAGTAGAGCCTTTAAGCACGGGGCTGTTGATAAAGTCAAGCCGCTGTAGGTCGAGGCGACCTAGAAGGCATGCAGGCAGCTGGGCCTAGGAGACGTGGTGTGAACCCGCCGTGGGAAGGCCGAGGCGACCTAGGAGGCTGCCGGTGCCTTTGCGACCTAGAATAGGCGATAGAGCTGGCCCATAGGTTGTCCGTGGGTCTTGGCGACCTTGAATGTCACACTGGAGATTTTAATGTCGGGGGGCTTGAATGTGGGGCATAACGAGTCCACGTCGATCGGAGCGCTGCTCGGAGGCCGGCGGACGCAGATTCCCGTACGGAACTAGCCGTTACTGCCATTTTACCGTTAGGCCGAAAGAGCCGTTGAGCGGTAGATCCGCGGAAGGCGCCGAACCGTTGGGTTGCCGTGATTTGCGCCAAAGAGACGTTGGGCGCGGCCACCCGTTGCGCTGCTGGGGCCCGACTATATAAGGTCGGTCCATGGGCCGGCGACCTTTACTCACTTTCATTTCCACACCGCACTAGGGTTCCGCCGCCACGCCATTGCTCAGAGAGAACAGCAGTGCCGCCGTGCTTAGGTCCGCCACACAACGAGACCCCACATGCGAACCAAGACCCTAGTGGTGTTTAGATCCAAGTCCATCGGCTTCGAGGAAGAGAAGATGGAGCCGGCACCAATTCCGCCGCCGCAGACCGTCTGGGAGCCGTCCGTGGTGACGGAGGAGCAGATCCAGGCCCTGGCGACCCGCGGGTTGCTGAGGCCCAAGGTGGAGGTCGGCTGGAGGCCAGCGGCGGGCGAGGAGTTTCCGACCGAGGGGACCGGCGAGACCGTCGTCTTCCTCGCGCACGTCGAGCGCGGATTCGGGGTCCCGGCGGGCGACTTCTTCCGCGACCTCCTCTTCTTCTACCGGATCGAGCTGGTACACCTCGTTCCGAACTCGATCACCATCATTTCCACCTTCATCCACCTCTGCGAGGCCTACCTCGTCATAGCGCCACACTTCCACTTGTGGCGCCACTTTTTCGAGCTCAAGAAGACGGGCAAGTTCGGGTCATGGGGAGCGTCGGCTTCATGCTGCGCCGGTACATGAAGCCGGAGTACGTCGACCTCGTGCTCCCCGACAACACCACCGGCTGGAAGCAGGGGTGGTTTTACCTCGACAACCCTGCACCGGCGCTTCCTGACAGGACGGGGCGAGCTCCTGTCCCGTACCTGGAGTGGACCAACCAGCTCGCGTCGCGAGAGACGGAAGGGCTGCGCCCTCTGCTGGACGACCTGGAGAGGCTGAAGGCGGAGGGGCTGACCGGGGGCGCGGTCGCTATAAGCTTCAGCCGTCGGTTGATTCAGCCCATCCAGGACCGGGTCCACCCGGCCTTTGAGTACTGGGGTCAGTCCGACCCCACCCGGGTCATTAAGCGCAAGGTCTCCAAGGGGGAGATGGCGGCGCGGGTGAAGAATATCTTTGGCGGGCGCATCCGCAATCGGGAATGCCCCAAGGCGCTCGGGGTGTGCCGACCTTCTGACGCGGTGAGTCTGCGACCTCGGTTTCCTTCTAGCTTAGAGCTCGAGCCATTGTAACACAGGTCTTTTTTTATCTGATATGTATCTTTTCTTGTTTTCTAGCATCGTGAGGGCATCTACTGGTGCCCTGCACCACTGCGAAACGAGGAGGAGTGCAGCTACAAGGTCCGTGCTGCGGCGGACGCACAGGCGATTCCGCAGCAGTGCATTGAGGAGTACATCTTCGATTCATCAGTGGGGAGCGATGAACGCTCCCGCCACAAGGAGGGCACCGCCCAAGGTATTTACGTCCGCGCCGCGGCGCACGCGGCAGACCACAGGCAAGATGTCTGCCTCCCGGGCTGCGGCCACGATCGCCGAGACCCAGACGGCGGAGGCCAAGAAGAAGAAGCGGAAGAGGACCGGGCCTGCTGCGTCGGCGGACACGGCAACGGTCAGTTTCGGTGTTGAGACCATTAACGTCGAGGACGAGGAAGATGACGCCAAGTCGCCGAGCGCGACGACGGCCCCGTCCGCTGGGACGCCCCGCAAGGCGGCATCGACGGAAGAGCAGACGACCGAGACGCCCCGCAGGACGTCGACGGCGAAGGAGCGCCCCAGGTCGAGTGCTGATACATTGGGCGACGCTGGGTTGCAGAAGAGGGCGAGGAAGGCCCCCCGAAGCCCTGCAAGCCCGGGCTAAAGTCGGCAACCAAGTAAGTCACGGGACCTATAACCATTCTTGTTGTGTATTTCAAATTCTCTGTGCTTCTAATTGGTTGAAGTCGTTGTGTGTACGCAGAGCACCCCCGGCCACATCGGAGAGCGTTAAGAATGCCTCAGGCCATTCTTGGTGACTTTTTTCAACGAATGAGTCGCTTGGTGACTTTTTCCCCATTTGCCTGGTAATTTAATTTAACCCTGTTTTCCTTAATTTTCTACAGCGGCATGTGATTTTCTCTGCCATCCTCTTTTTCATGTATATTCATTCGCACGGTTTTGAGCCCTACTCTTTTTAATGCCTACCTGACTGTGCAAGGCACAGTAAAATATAGCTCGGCCCAATGTCCTGTAGTGGTGCACTAAAAAGACCAGTCCGTTAGTGGGCTTTTCGTCCAGAGAAGGCCGGCCCATACGTCGGTCTTTATTCTCTAAGCTTTTATTGCGCCATAGTTTTCCGCCCAACAAACTTGAATATAAAATTAAACTGCCACCACCCCTACTGCTCACTATACAGGCCAGAGCGAAGAAGATACAACACACTTCCAATCCACGGGATCCCGTAGCAAGAACTGTAGAAAGGTTTTCGATGGGGTGTGTCCAATCGAGGGTGCGTTACTCTCTTTTTTTGTTTGTTCGTTTCCGAAGATAATCTACTCGCTCGTTTTCTGTTATACTATTTGAATGTTTCTTTTTTGTTTGTTCGTTTCCGAAGGACGAGTTGCGCTATGAAGCTGGGTTTCTCCCCCAGTACCACTTGTTGAAACTTGAAGAGGGTGATTTGCGAAGGCTTGTGAGTTTTTATCCCACCGCACCCCGCTCCCTCCCCCCTCCTCCCAGCATTTTTCGCTTGTTCCCACTGCACTCATCAGAAACTGAATGACCGTGGAACCGGTTCTTTTTGTTTCCAGTTTATCCCAGCGAACGTGGTAGAAAGGTGTTCCCTGCTACCCGGGCACGATGTGGCTTTAGTAGACTGTCTGGGCCGTACTAGGACCGCGTATGTTGAGAATTGCGTTGATGTATTCTACCTCGAAAGAGGTTGGAAGCAGTTCTTGGAACTTATCGATGCGGTGAAGGGCGATCACATCCTGTTCGAGTTCACTGGTGCTCGGACTTGCAAGGTTGCTGTCTTCAATGGAAAGTTTGGTTGGCAAAAGTACCCCTATGTTGATGCACAGTACCAACACGTGGTGCTTAATCCCAGGGAGCCAAGTAAGTGCGATCCACATCTCTCCTTTTCTTTTCTCACATTTAGAATCATGAAGTCTGAAGTGCAGATTTGCACCCCTCCCCCCCGCTCTACGATTTTTTCTGAAATCTGCCGGGCATTTTGTGATTGTGAATGCAGAGTGTTTCTTCTCTACCGGCTGGCCTATCCCTGATTCACCGGCACGAGCTTTGAATGCGGGCCCTTGTACCATGGCCTCGGCGTCGTCGTCCGCTGGTGACAATCGTTCAGTCCCCATTTTCTTTCTCACAATTATCCGTTTTGTGACTGTTTTCTAATTCTGTATCTTCTCGTCCAATTATTATCGCCGGTGGGGGACAGCCACCCCAAATGACATGAGTTACGTCGAAGGTGCCTATAGCCCAAAAGTTCTGCTGATTTTATTTTATGTGTTTTCCCAAAATTTGCTCTAAACTGTAATTTAACTATGATATTTTTTGCTTCTCAGTATGCGGTGGAAATGTGTGCAACGCCTCTGGTGCGGCTGTCGATACAGTTATGCTTGATTTCCTTGGACAGTTGGTTGCTGGGCGGAACTTAGAGATGCCGTTGTACTATTGCAAACTTGGAATCATTGAGCTCGAGGCCGGATTTCTGGTGCTGTTTTACCCCTAGATAGTCCTTCGCTATCCATAATACTTTTTTTGAGCAATCAGTGTATTATGATACTGACTGAATCTTGCACATTTTCCTTTCTTTTCTTTTTGTGCAGAGTTTGGATAAGGGGTTTAGCCTTAGCCACATCCCGCGTCTGATGGACGGTTGTCACAGTAAACCAATCACCCTATTCCGGGCCAGCGACGCCCCTGTGCAGGCATGGTTGTTCGTCGACTTCCAGGGCGGTGCACACATCACCGACGGGTGGGTAAACTTCGTTCGTCAGCAAGGCGTGCTAACCCTCGCTGAGTGTGTGTTAGAGTTTGCCAAGGTTGGCAACAATGTCAGAGTGTCTGTTCGCATCGTGCACTCATCTGAATAAGTACTACAGTCTATGACGAAGGCATGCCATCTATGATGTTACTGGTTGAGTGTGTGCTTTCGAAAAAGACACTAACTCATGTATCTTTTTATTGTTATTCGAGTTGTTCTACGATCCTTTTGCAATGACAAGTGGTTCCAACAAAAAAAAGGAATGCGCTTTCGATTTACTGTACCTCCCGATTTACCCATCCGAGAAAGATGTGATGCCGGGGGGGGCGGTGGGGTTGGTGGCAAACCGGTCACAAGTTTTCATTGTCCTATTGAGTTTGAACAAAAAAAGATTAAGTAACCTCGGGCGCGCATTTGAACTACTGCCACCGCGTTAAGATTATCAGAGACAGCTGGTTTTTTTGTTTGTTAATAATAAAACTTGAGATCCGCGCACCGCCCCACCACGCGCCGAGGTGCAAGGATGCAGACCGCTTCTAGTATGTGTGTGTGTACTAGGTTGTAGCCCGTGCGTTGCTACGGGTGTATAAAAATTTGAACAAAGCAATTGCTATTTCAAAAATAAAATCTTGTAAAATAATATATGAGAACCAGCACTACATCTTAGCTTTCCAACTCTTCACAAGCTTGTTAGTAAGGCTATATTAATATATTTCATAGTACTATTCATCCTATTTGATAACTTTAGCTAGTATTTCCTTAATATTTATAACTTTCTCAAGTAGCACGTGTGTGTGTTATGTGTGTGGTTTGTTGCGTGAGCCCATTCTTTTACGAAGAAGAGTATCTGCCTGCATGCGCTTAGTGTCATAATGTGATTACTGTCATGCTGCATGCCGACATGTGGCTACGAGTTGGCAACGTTTCACTTGGCGAACGGCTTGACATTTGTTTTACCGAACGAAATCGTGCTCCGTGCAAAGCGCCGCCGGCGGTTAATGGGTGAAAACAAAATCCTTGATTGATAAAGCATAATTTTAGATAATGTGGAGATAGAATAACTCGATTAGAAGTTAAAATGAAGAAACAGATAATAAAGGTTAAAGATCCAATACTTTTAAAGATTTTTTTTTGTGAATCTTAGGTGTTGACAGATAAATGTGAGATCGTAAATACTCAAAACTTTGGAGCTATATTTACAGAAATATCAGAAACGGACATGATCTCAAAGTCAGAAATATTCATGTGGTGTTGTATGCAAGATTTTGAAGACATATATTTTTATGTAGGATTCTTTAGTTTTGTAGGCGTGTTTTCGAAAAAGGACCTTATCCTTATCTCCTACCCCTGCCCCCAGACTCACGGACTCTCAACAGGAGAGGGAGAGAGAGCCCAGAGAGGAAGGGGCGGGGCAGCACAGGTGCTGTCGGGCGCCGGCCGCGGGCTCCCCGGCTCAGGCGCTTCGGGCACCGCGTGCCGCTGTCCCGGGGCTGCTCCATCCTGGCCGCCGTCCGTCCGCCGCCCGCGTCGCCGTGCTGACCCGCCGAGCTTGCCGCACGTTGCGGCGGCGCTGGAGCACGTCGATACAGGCTCAGGTGCTGGGGGCACCACGCACCGCTGGCCCGGTGTTGCTCCGTCCTGGCCGCCGGCTGTCCGCCGCTCGCGCCGCCCTGCTGGCGCGCTGGCTGCGGGTTGTGTGTTGCTTGTCGCTGGCGGCGACACTGGAGCACGCCGACACCGGCTGGCGGCGGTGGCATACGTACGATTCGGGATTTGGGGATTTTGGCATGCATCGATTGAGTGATTCTTGTGATTTCATTGCTAATCAATTTGTTTGCGACCGATTTAATTTTGTACGACATTGATTTGGTTGCTAGAGTTCATTTGGTGCCGGAGGTGTGCTCGGCCGCTCGTGACTCCGCCGGCAGTCGATGCGGCGAGGGGCAGTCAGCCTGCAGGCGGCGCCTCGCGGGCCACCTCCCTCACTGGCATGACGAGCGGAGCGGGTGGCCTTGCATCCCTCGCGGGCGTGGGCACCGGGGCACGAGTGCTTGGGTAGGTGCGAACTGCGGAGGCGCGGAGCGGATAGGAGGGGAGGCCGGGAGGGTGCGACGCGTGCAGGGTGGGGGTGGTCCCGTTGGTGGGGCACGACGGATTAAGGGAGGGGGTGGGACGACACCACCTTATTTAATATATTGGTATAGATATATACGACGACACTAAAATGCATCTGGGTGCATTTTAGTTCACCGATGCACAGACTCCTCACCGCGCCCAGCTTTCCCCGACCCGACCGGGTCCGACCAAGAGACCCCAACGAGCGCGCTTCCCCACCTCCGACCATTCATCCCCCCGCCTCGGTCCTCATCAACCTCTCGCGCAAGTCAGACCCTCTCTCACAAAATCAACGTCAGGATAGGCGCTCCACCCCCCCCCCCCCGCCCCCTGCAAAACCCATGGCTCCGCCGTCGCATCCGCACCTCGGATCGCCTAGCCACTCCTCGCCCAAACCCATGGCTCCGCCGTCGCTTCCGCGCCTGGAATCAGCTCCGACGGGGCAGCCCGTGATTCCGGAGCAGATGGTGGTTGTTACGACGACTGGGGCTCAACCGATATCGTCGGCACCGCCGCCGATTGCATCTGCGTCGGCGGCAGCTCCTGCGTCAGTCACGCCTACAGCAGGGGCGCGTGGCGGCCTCGGATCGGGTGATCCCTTACATCACGCGACGTTGCTGACGCCTCCGCCATCGATTACGCCTGGCTCAATGATCACGCCTGATCCGACAGAGATGTTCATCCCGGTAACAAAAAAATCACACTAAAAAACGTTATGCTCGTTTCTGCTATTTAGTTGCTGTTGGTTTTTAACTTCTGGTTGCAACCCCCCTAGATCCATGACGATTTGCAGCTTCATTATCTGTGTTTTGGTAGATTGCTGAAAAATTTTGGTGGTTGCGCAAGTTTGCAAACGTGGGTTGCTATTCTGGTTGCAACCAAGGGCTCGTGTGGATTGCAAAAAAAAACTTCATTGTCTGGTAGATTGCTACTGGAAATTTTTGTCGCGCTAGTTTGCAACGTGGGGTGCCCTTTGGTTGCAACAAGATTTCCGTGTGCATTGCAAAAAAAAAATCATAGTCTGTGCTGGTGGGCTAAATCTGGAATTATTTTGTTGCGCTGGTTTGCAACGTGTGATGTTGTCTGGTTGCAACAAGAAGTTCGTGTGGATTGCAAAAAAATCATTGTCGTGTGGATTGCAGAAAAAAAACAATACATATTGTTCCAGTTTGCAAAAATGTTTGATTGATGTTGATTGCACGCAAAAGCTCCTGTTGGTTGCAACTTGGTTTTCAATTTTTGATTAAAAAACAGTAATTGCAAAAAACTTATGGTTGATTATTTTCTCCCGCAGGATGCAAACATGCTTGGTGTGTTTGTCCCGAGGGCGCGGCAGGAGTTTGATTCAATGGAAGCAGCACACCAATTTTACCTTGATTATGCAAAAATGGCTGGATTCAGTGTGAGAACCATGAGGACCAGTAAAGAGACTAAACACTGGGTTTGCAACCGTCAGGGTTTTATGAAGCCAGGCAAAGAAAATGAGGAACCACAAACTGATAAAAGATCGATGAGAATTGGTTGCCCAGCATATGCTAAGGTGAAGGAGGACAAAAAAACGCAAAATCTGGTACTTCGACAGAATCGGGGAAGCACACAACCATAAACTTCAGCCGTCAGCCAGGATGGTTAGATATATGCATGCTCATAAACAGAGGGAAGCGGCTATGGATGACTTGTTTGCAATCATGTCGAGGAGTGGCGTGCCAAACAAGGCTGCTATGAATGTCATGTCAGAGTTGTATGGAGGGCGTCAAAACTAGCCATTCACAGAGAAGGATATCCAAAATATGTAAGTCATATGTCAGCATTTTTTGTGTGATTGCAACTAATCATTATGTGTGGTTGCAACCTGGCTGTGTCTGTGGTTAAAACTACTTGGTTATTTATGATTGCAAGCATTTTAGTGTAGTTGCAACCTGACTGAGTGATTACAAAAAAATATGGTTCTTTTCTGATTGCAAAAAGCCTGAACAGTGTGTGTTTGCAACTATTTTGTGTGGTTGCAACCTGACTGTGTCTGTGTGGTTAAAACTACTTGGTTATTTGGTTATTTATGATTGCAAGCCTGAATAGTGTGTGATTGCAACAGCAGGTTCGTTGTGATTGCAAAAAAAGCATGCACAGTGTGTGTTTGCAACTATTTTTGTGTGTCATTGCAAAAACTGCTGGTTATTTTATGATTGCAAAAAAAACCTGAACAATGTGTGTTTGCAACTATTTTGTGTGTGTGATTGCAACCTGAAGTTATGTGTGGTTGCAACCTGACTGTGTCTGTGTGGTTAAAACTACTTGGTTATTTGGTTATTTATGATTGCAAGCCTGAATAGTGTGTGATTGCAACAATAGGTTCGTTGTGATTGCAAAAAAAGCATGCACAGTGTGTGTTTGCAACTATTTTTGTGTGTCATTACAAAAACTGCTAGTTATTTTATGATTGCAAAAAAAAAGCCTTAACAGTGTGTGTTTGCAACTATTTTGTGTGTGTGATTGCAACCTGAAGTTATGTGTGGTTGCAACCTGACTGTGTCTGTGTGGTTAAAACTACTTGGTTATTTGGTTATTTATGATTGCAAGCCTGAATAGTATGTGATTGTAACAGCAGGTTCGTTGTGATTGCAAAAAAAGCATGCACAGTGTGTGTTTGCAACTATTTTGTGTGTGTGATTGCAACCAGAAGTTATGTGTGGTTGCAACCTGACTGTGTCTGTGTGGTTAAAACTACTTGGTTATTTGGTTATTTATGATTGCAAGCCTGAATAGTGTGTGATTGCAACAGCAGGTTCGTTGTGATTGCAAAAAAAGAGCATGCACAATGTGTGATTGCAACTATTTTTGTGTGTCATTGCAAAAACTACTGGTTATTTTATGATTGCAAAAAAAAAGCCTGAACAGTGTGTGTTTGCAACTATTTTGTGTGTGTGATTGCAACCAGAAAGTTATGTGTGGTTGCAACCTGACTGTGTCTGTGTGGTTAAAACTACTTGGTTATTTATGATTGCAAGCCTGAATAGTGTGTGATTGCAACAGCAGGTTCGTTGTGATTGCAAAAAAAAGCATGCACAGTGTGTGTTTGCAACTATTTTTATGTGTCATTGCAAAAACTGCTAGTTATTTTATGATTGCAAAAAAAAGCCTTAACAGTGTGTGTTTGCAACTATTTTGTGTGTGCGATTGCAACCTGAAGTTATGTGTGGTTGCAACCTGACTGTGTCTATGTGGTTAAAACTACTTGGTTATTTGGTTATTTATGATTGCAAGCCTGAATAGTGTGTGATTGCAACAGCAGGGTCGTTGTGATTGCAAAAAAAGCATGCACAGTGTGTGTTTGCAACTATTTTTGTGTGTGTCATTGCAAAAATTGCTGGTTATTTTATGATTGCAAAAAAAAAGCCTGAACAGTGTGTGTTTGCAACTATTTTGTGTGTGTGATTGCAACCAGAAGTTATGTGTGGTTGCATCTGTGTGGTTAAAACTACTTGGTTATTTGGTTATTTATGATTGCAAAAAAAAAAGCCTGAACAGTGTGTGTTTTGCAACTATTTTGTGTGTGTGATTGCAACTTGAAGTTATGTGTGGGTTGCAACCTGACTGTGTCTGTGTGTTTAAAACTACTTGGTTATTTGGTTATTTATGATTGCAAGCCTGAATAGTGTGTGATTGCAACAGCAGGTTCGTTGTGATTTCAAAAAAAGCATGCACAGTGTGTGTTTGCAACTATTTTTGTGTGTCATTGCAAAAAACTGCTGGTTATTTTATGATTGCAAAAAAAAAAGTGTTAACAGTGTGTGTTTGCAACTATTTTGTGTGTGTGATTGCAACCAGAAGTTATCTGTGGTTGCAACCTGACTGTGTCTATGTGGTTAAAACTACTTGGTTATTTGGTTATTCATGATGGAAAAAAAAAAGCCTGAACAGTGTGTGTTTGCAACTATTTTGTGTGTGTGATTGCAACCAGAAGTTATGTGTGGTTGCAACCTGACTGTGTCTGTGTGGTTAAAACTACTTGGTTATTTGGTTATTTATGATTGCAAACCTGAAAAGTGTGTGATTGCAACAGCAGGTTCGTTGTGGTTGCAAAAAAAGCATGCACAGTGTGTGTTTGCAACTATTTTTGTGTGTCATTGCAAAACTGCTGGTTATTTTATGATTGCAAGTCTGAATAGTGTGTGATTGCAACTGTTTTAGTGTGTCATTGCGGCTACTCATTTGTGGTTGCAACCTGACTGTATGATTACAAAAGATGGTTCGTTGTGATTGAAAAAAAAAAGGTCTGAACAGTGTGTGTTTGCAACTATTTGCAATTTAGTGAGTCAAAAAATTTAAAATGTTATTTCATCCGCTTGTGGTGCAGGAAAGCTGGACAAACACGAGAGGACAGGGATGGGGACATAGAGAAGTTGTTCCAGTTTTTTACGGAGTGTAAGCAGAACAATGAAGGATTCTACTGGGATGTTGATTTTGACCCAAAGACAAAAGTCTTAAGAAGCATTTTTTGGAGCCATGCAAGTCAGCGTGCGGAGTACGTGGATTTTGGGGATGTCATCACTTTTGACACTACCCACAAAACTAACAGCAAGAAAATATCACTGGCAATGTTTGTCGGATGCAGCAACAATCTGAAAAATGTGTCGTTTGGGCAAGCGCTTCTTCGGGATGAGACAACTGACACTTTCAGGTGGCTCTTCGAGTCATTCAAAAGCTGCATGGGCGGCCGGCAGCCTTTCGTGATTCTAACAGGTACATTTTTTGGGGAGAGGGGGGAATCTCTTCTGATTTTTTTCTATAATCATGTTGCAAAAAAATGATTGCTGTCAAAAAAGCAACTGGAGAGTGTAGTGTGGTTGCAACATTTGCAACATTAATCTCTGTTTTGGTTGCAACCGTCATCTGTTATGAATTGTAACATTTGTTTCACAGGAAGCTGATTTAAATTTTGATGTTTCTGCAAATGAAGATCCAGCAATGAGGGAGGTGATAAAAATTGTGTTTGATAAATCACAACACAGAAATTGCCGGTGGCACATAATAAGGATGTGGGATTATGAACTCGAGGAGTTGTACAAGGTGCACAAGGACAAAAATCTGAAGGAAAGGCTGGAGTCTCTGATAAATTATCCTCTGGGTCCTACACAGTTTGAGGTGGAGTGGGGAAAGCTAGTGGATGAATGTGGCATAGGGGAACACCCAGCGATTGTAGCATTGTGGCAGAAAAGGAAAAGATGGATTGCAGCATATTTTAAGGGCATGTACTGCGGGAGAATGACTTCAACCCAGAGATCTGAGAGCCAGAACAGAGTATTGAAAGATGGATATGTTGGCAGTGTGACAACCTTGCATATGTTTGCAAAGAGGGTGCTTGACTCTATTCAGCACACAGACCACATGGATGCTGGGGAGTCGCACTACTCACAGGTATTCTGAAGCTGCTACCCACCATTTTTTGTGATTCCAAACCTAGTCAGTGTACACATGGTTTGCAACACGTGTCAATTTGCAACTAATGCTTAATGTGATTGCACACATGGTGGTTTTGCGATTGCGGAAAACAACCTGTGATTATGAAAACAACAAAATTAAAATTTCTGTTAGTCTTGTAATCACAACCTAGTTGTAACATAGTTCGTTTGTGATTGCGAACCCTGGTCAGTGTGTGCATGCATCTAAAAAAATAAAAAGGTATGCCTGATTGGAACCTGTGTCAGTTTGCAAACCTCTGGTTGCAAGATGGTTGCAGCAAGTTAGGTGTGTGAATTGCAACCTGTGATTGCAAAACCTGTTAGTTCTGTGATAACACACTGGTTAATGTGTGATTGCAACCTGTGTCTGTTTTGCAACCACTGGTTGTGTGTGATTGCACACATGGTGTGTGTGTGTGATTGCGGAACCTGTTAGTTTTTGATTGCAAAACATGTTAGTTTGTGGATTTGCAAACCACTGGTAAATGTGATTGCAACACTGGTAATGTGATTGCAAAAACATGTTAGTTGTCTGCTTGCCTCTGGAAAAAAAGGGATGTATGATTGCAGCTAGTGATGAACCTATGTCAGTTGCAACCACTGGTTAGATGTGATTGCAGCATGTTAAGTGTGTGTTTGCAACCTGTGATTAAAAAAACCAGCAATTAAAAATTATGTTAGTTAGTGATTGCACAACCTGTTTTGTGAATGCAATCTAGTCGATGTGCTTGCATCTGCAGAAAATAAAGAATGTTTTGAATGCAAACTAGTGAATGAGCCTGTGACTGTTTGCACCAACTTGTTACATGTGATTGCATCATGGTACGTGTGCGGTTGCAAACTGTGATTATGAAGCTGAAATTTAAAATTTTGATGTGCAGGCCGAGGTTGTCAGGGCATGCAAATCAAGGTTTGATGAGCAGCTCAGCAGGATGTACACGAGGGCTGTGTATAATGAATACAAGAGGGAATATGCTAACAGCACAGCGTTTGTGATTGAGCCTGATCCAGATGTTGAATGCGGTTACTTGGTGAAGCATGAAAAAGGAACCGGAGCGTTCTGTTGGGCACAACACGCATTCAAAGTACTAGCTAACAAAAAAGAGGGTATATATAAATGTGAATGCATGCAATGGGAACACACAGGGTTGTTTTGCATGCACGTGATCAAAGCATTCACCCACCTGCAAGTACAGAACATACCAGAGAAGTACATTCTGAGACGCTACACACGTAATGCGAGATCTATAGTTCCATGGGACAGGCACGATGTTCGGGTTGCAACTCATGCTGACACGGAGCAAACGAGGATGTCGAAGCTGCTACCCAAGTTAATGCGCCTGGGTAGAGCAGGAAGCAAATCTGACCGTGCTTACGCTGAGACTGTCCGGCACATCGACATGATAACTCCTGGTATTGAGCTTCTACAAACAGCAGAGAGTGCTGCTGGTGAGATGGAAAGTGGTGATTTGCATGAAAATGGGGATGACGAGATGGGTATAGTTCGTGTTCGACCAACACATGAAAGTTGTGACGCCACTGTGGAAACTGCTGTGAAGCCTAGTAACCCTGCCACACCAAAAACAAACCATGGGCCTGGTTCAGCAACTACCCTGGGCGGTGTGACATTGACTGAACCACCCGTGTCTAGCACAAAAGGTAGGAAGTCTGTCAGCGCAGCAAAATCCTCCAAAAACAGTATGATACCTGATAATCCATACAGCACATACAGTGGAGGTAAGGGTGCGAAGGAGTGCCAAACCTGCCATGTTAGGGGGCACTACAGCACAACGTGCCCTCAAAACCCAAACCGAAACAAAGCAGCAGAAAACAAGGCCAAAAAAAGAGGTGCAAAAGCTGAAGGTTGGGCTCCAAGAAAAAGAGGCCGCCCAAGAATAAAAAACGGACAGGACGGGGATCAGGAAGGACAAAGTGAAGCGGATGAAACACAACAATCTGAGTGCAGTGTAGTTGTGCAGCAGTCGCAAGCACACGGCGCGATTGCGAGAATCAGAAGAGCGACCTCGCGCAATGTTGACTACAGGGATGACTATGAATCTGAATGAATCTAATGTAATTTATCCAATAGTTAGCATGTGGTTGCAAAACTTCTAGATAAAAACACTATCTGATTGCAACTGTGATTACAACTACTGAAAACACTGTGTTTGCAGCCCCCCCTCCCCCGATGAATGTGTGTGATTGCAACATAGCTACAGTGTGGTTTGCTACTGCCGCTTACGTGTGTTTGCAAAAAAAAACTGCTGGATGACACTGTCGGATTGCGACTAGGTTAGTGTCTGCTTGGTGTGGTTGCAACCTAGTTAAATACGAGTGATTGCAAAATCCGTTACAGTGTGGTTGCAACCACTGTTGTGCTGCGATTGCAAAAACAGTTGCAAAAACAACATGTGTGTGATTGCAACCTTGTCACAGTGTGATTGCGACTTCCTGGTTGACTGTGGTTACAACTTCTACTTATTAGCATGTTAGCTGAAAAATATTCTGGTTACCTGGGATTGTAAAAAAAATTGCAATTTGCATGTGTTTGCAACTTCAGAATAACGCTATCAGATTGCAAAATTCGTTAGCATGTGGTTGCAAACTAGCGGACATGTGATTGTAAACTTCTGAAACAACCCATCTATGTTGTTTACATGTAGTTGCAAAACTTCTGGATAAACACTATCTGATTGCAACTTCTTTAATGTGCGATAGCAAAAAATGAAGAATATGTGATTGCCAAACCTTGTTACGCTGTGATTGCAACTTCTGACAACAAAAACCTGTGTTGTTTTTGCAACACCCAAAAAACATGTGTGATTGCAAAACTTTTTACAGTGCGGTTGCAACCACGGGTAAGATGCGATTGCAAAAACAGTTCAAGCTACACCATGCCGATTCAAAAAAAAGAACGTAAGCGATATAAAGAGATATAAAAAGAAGTGCACACAAATCATTGACAAGTTCCGATTCACCATTTCAACAAAAAAAAGAACGTAAAGTTGCACATCACAGAAGAGTATTTCAGACTGCACCACGCATAACATATCGCGTACGTTCAAGCTACACACACAGAAATAACAACTTTTTTTTATCCAACTGATTCTAAAAGTTCAAAGACTGACTGCTGTCATCTTCGAAATCAAGAGGGCGTCCGCCAATTCTGTACTTGTCCAGCATTGCAGGGAGCTCAGCCTGGTTGAGGGGGTGGAAGATTTGATAGTGCAGCATTTCACATCTGTATATGATGCCATTGAACTGCAGCAGCATAAAAAACACGCATAAATAGTCATTTCACAGTACGATCGTCAGCACACATACCGAACATAAATGATGTAAAAAAATGGATCAGTTGACATCACGCATTACCGGGTTGATTTCTTCCGTCACCTTGTTCCCGTCATAGTACTCCATGTACTTCCAGACAAAAAACAGGCAATCGTTGGGGCCGGCTTTCTTGGGCACTTCGATGAAAGGCTTCCTCCACCCGCTGACCCTGGGCAGCTTGAAGTTGGACACCTTCTGGAAGGCTGCATCTATGATTGGAATTTTTGCAAACACATGCTTGTGACGTTCTACAGGATCCGTGCATTTCATGAAGTAGTCATTCGAGTCTAGCACATCAATGCGATTGTGCATGAAGATGAAGCAATACACAAAGTAATGTCCTCCATCTTGGATAGGGACAAAGATCTGGTGCAAAAACAAGAGTGCAGAAAAAAATGATTAGTGTATTGATTCCATCTACTGTTGATGTGTGATTGCAACTTGGTTGTGATTTGTGATTGCAACTACTCAAAAAAGAATATGAAAAAAAGGCTTGCTGATTATGATTTTCCAATTGCAACTTTGAAAAAAAGATGGACTACAGAAAAAACAGACTGTATTGGGAAAAAAGATATCTGCTAACCAGTTTTGCTCTTGACAGATCATAGTTTATGCACTCAGTCATCAGATGGTTCCAAACAACTTTGAATTGTTCTGTCTCGGATTTATCCTCGTTGAGGACTGCGTTGCACCTCTCAACGTTCCACTGCACACAGGGGGGGAAAAGGGCCCATTAAAAACTAGTTCAGTCACAACAAAACCTACAAAAACAGTATTAAAAAACGTGCAGTTGAAACAAGGGAAAAAAAAGAGGCTTACATAGAACCCCGTCGTGACAAACACCCTGTACCCGAACGAATCAAGCTTGTGCACAATGTCATCATGTCGCATGCAATGCACCAAAAAATCGATCAGGCAAGACTCTCCCAGCTTGTCATTTGAGAAACTGTCAACAAGTTGCTGTCCAGTAAATTCAGCAAGAATGCCAAACTCCAATAAAGTCCTCCTGCACCAAAAAAAATGCAAATGAAAAAAATAAGGTGTGTGTACAGTATAAAAATGCATGAAAAAATGTGGTGCAAACTTTTCCGGTGGTTGCAACACCTGTGTGTGATTCTTCCAAAACATAATTAGTGTGTGGTTGCAAAACCCGCTTGTTAGCTGTGATTGCAACTCCTGGGGACACCGTGTGTGTTTGCACCCAGCATGAGTAAGTATGTTTGCAACAGGGGTACAGTGCAAAATGCAACTACTACTTGCGCGTGTTTGCACCTATGTTCACAAACATCTGATTGCAACCTGGTTTTGTGAGTGGTTGCAAACAACCTAAATATGTGATTGCAAACATGCAAACTGGAAAAAAAGAATTACATCTAATATCTGTGTGTGATTGCAAACAAATCAAAAAAAAGGTTGTGGGTGCAACCTGTTTGAAGAGAAAAAAGGACAGTGGTCTGAATTTGCGTAAACAACGAATTGTATGTATGTTTGCAACAGGGGTACAGTGCAAAAAAAATTGCAACTCCTGCTTGCTCGTGTTTGCAACTAGGTTGACAACATGTGATTGCAACTTGGTTTGTGTGAGTGGTTGCAAAAATCCTAAATGTGTGATTGCAACATGCAACCTGAAAAAAAATTACATCTAATACCTATGTGTGATTACAAACAAACAAAAAAAGGCTATGGGTCCACCCCTGGTTAAAAAGAAAAGGACAGTGGTCTGAAAATTGCATAAACAACAAATTGCAAGACTAGGCATATAACAGTTGCAATGCTAGTATGGAAACAGTTGTAACATGAAAAACACAGTAAAAAGAAACATACTGTTGAAGATCAGGTTCAGATATAATCTTCTGCCTCAGATAAACAGCCTTAGAAACAGGTATGTCGGGGCGATTGCGAGTGATCTGGAACGGAGATACGAACTCAGCAGGCCTCCTCATGACTCTGTCACCTAGACGCTGGAAAATCAGCCTCTGAACCTTGTCATAATCGACAAGCCCTTCGGACACTTCGTCTTGTGAAAGACGGATCGGTGGGGTCAAATTAGCAATGTCATCCTGAGACTCCGCAGGAAACTGGATATCGTCAACTGATGAGGGGGATGCTGCCTGCATAGGTGCCTCCACAGATTCCAACACAGCATTGGCCTCCTGGCGAAGCAATTCTAACTTTTGCTCATATTCACTACGCTTCTTAGCGTATGCCTTTGACAGTTGCATCTCCACCTGCTTGTTTATCTTTGAAACGGGCAGGTCCTTCTGTAGAGCAGCCATGTTCGCGTCCAGCTTTTTCTAGATTTCTGCTATGATCTTCTTCTCCTTCTCTTCAGCCTTCTTGTCAGCTGCAGCCTTTTTCTTCAACTCAGCTTCTTGGGCAGCAGCTTTCTCAGCTTGGGTGGCTCCAGCCTTTCGCCTCTGAATTTCAAGCTTCTTGGTAGCACCGAGATTTCTCTTATTATTGGCCTCAGCCTTCTTCCTCCGAGTTTCATCAGCTACAACTTTTTTGTTCCTCTCAAAGTCATCCCTCTGGCTCTGAGGATCTTCATTTGCTGCTTGCTTGCCTTTTTGTGCTTCAGCCCTCTTTTTCGACTCGGCTTGTTCGGCTGCTACTTGTTTGGCTTTTTCAGCTTCAGCCCTCTCCCTCAGCTCGGCTTGTTTTGCTTGTTCTGCTGCAACATTCATAAAAAATGTAACAGAAGAATCAGCTATGTTTAAGCCAGTAAAAAATAAAAAAAGAGAAATACAAATTGCAACTACAAATACAAACAAGCTGCAAATGTTGTGGGTTACAAAACCTGCTGCTGCTTGTTCATCATTAGCTTTTTCCTTCTCAGCTTGTTCAGCTGCAGCCGTCTTCAAAGCTTCCTCAGCAGCAACCTTTTTCTTCTGTTCTTCAGCTGCAGCCTTTTGCTTAGCTTCTGCTTCAGTAGCTGAGTGCATCCGATGTGGCAGTAAACAAAAAATCAGTTATAATTGCAACTATAAGTGCAAACAAACTGCAATGTTGGTGGTGTGTGGGTTACAACCTGCTGCTGCCTCAGCTGCAGCCCTCTTCGAAGCTTCCTCTTCAGCAGCCTTTTTCTTCTGTTCTTCTGCCTTTCGGTTTACTTCTGCTACAGATTTCATAAATTATTGTAGTAAAAAAAGTCAAGTTTGTGTTTTAGATAAAAATAGCAAAAAAAAGGGACACAAATTGCAACTGTAAGTGCAACCCAACTGCAATGTTGGTAATGAGTGGGTTGCAACCTGCTGCTGCTTTCGCCCTCTCGTCTTCATCCTTCTTCCTCTGTTCGTCCTCCAACCTCTTCTTCTCAACTTCTTTCATCCTCTCATCTTCCAACCCCTTTTTCTCAGCCTCAGCCTTCTTCCTCTGTTCATCTTCAGCATTCTTCTTGGCTTCCTCGGCTTTGGCCTCTCTCTTCGAGGCTTCCTCTTCTTCAGCCTTTCATCTCTCCTCCTCTGCCTTATTCTTCTCAGCCTCGGCCTCTTTGAGTTTCTGCCTCCTCTCCTCCCTGTCGGTCCTCCTTGCATAAGTTCTAGTGCACTGTGTTATGAAAAAAAGGTGAATCAGTTGTGGTTTAGACAGTAAAAACAAAAAAATGAAAAAAAGACAAAAGATTGCAACTGTAAGTACAACCCAACTGCAATGTTGGTAATACATGGGTGACAAACCTGCTGCTGCTGCTGCTGCTGTTGCTGCTGCTGAGGCTGAGGATGAGGAGATTGAGGAAAAAACAAACAAATCAAATTTGCAAGAAAAAACAGTGAATGCTTATGGTTACTAGATTGAGTCGCTAATTGCAACTTGGCGTGCGGTGTGATATATAAACATTTTTAAAAAAATGAAAAGTAAAATATATATTCTTACTTCTATCAAGAATACCCTGTTCACTGTCATGTCCGTGAGGTGGGGTTTGCTGGGCATTTCTGCTATCAACATCACCCTATGCAGGGTTTTCAGCGTGCGCGCCGTCTCCGTGGAGCTCCATTTCAATTGGGCTGGGAGCCTCAAAAACGTCATCTTCCATGTCTGCTCCAGTATTGTCTTCCATGCTTGATTCTGTTGCTGGTGCTATTGTTAAACACAGAAATAGAGTGTTTTGCAAAAAAACACTGGTTAGTGTGTTTTTGATTGCAAACTAATAAATGTGTGTGATGGAAGCAAGATTGTGGACCATGTTTGCAACCTTGGATGTGCGTGATTGCAAAGTACTGGTTACATGTAATTACAAAAATAATAATAATAATGTGTGTTTGCAAAGCAGCTCATACTTACTGATTGCAACTGCAGTTTTACATGTGATTGCAACTACAGTTTACATGTGATTGCAACAAATATTAGTGTGTGTTTGCAAAAAAACACAGTTTGGTTTCTCTTGCAAGCAGACACAAAAAAAGGGTGTTATGAGATGTATGTTTGCAAAAAGGTTGTGTGTGTGATTGCAACTTCTGCTTACATGTGATAGCAACATGATTGTGAAAACAGAAAAGAAGGCATACCGGCTGCTGGTTGGGTGACATTCGTAGCCTTCCTCCTGCGTCCCTTGGAAGCTTGCTTGGCAGCTGCGGCATCCGCAAGAAGCTTGTTCATGCTGCTGACGCGCTCCTGATGACCTGACGCCATAAGGTCACGTGACCTTGTTGCATACTCAGAAGCCTTCCTTGCGTACTCCTGTGCACGTTTAGTGCTTTTATCAAACTCCTTCAAGATAGTCAGCGTGTCTTCCTTCCTGCTCCTTCCAACCAAATTAGAAATGCGCTGACTAAATGCGGTACATAAACTTGGGTACTCATAATAGACAGGAGGAAAAATGGTGTGGGGCCCATGACCGCTAGGATCATGGAAGGTGCTGGGCCCAGGAGCAGACGTGGCAGCAGCAGCGCCTGCTGCAGCGGTGGATGCGCTAGCCCCGGCAGCAGATGTGCCAGCAGCGGCGGCTACTGGGGCGCGGGGTCCTGCTGCAGCGTCCTGGGCGCCAACTGCAGGTTGGGCAGCTCCTGCTTCAGGAAGACCTTCTTCACCATCTGCATCTTGGGCAGGTCCAAATCTGGGGAGGGGTAGTACTGTTAAAGACCCCACAGGGATACCATAGCACGTGTCCGTAATACTTCTCAGCTGCAAGTCATTAAAAAAGCGACAGGAAAAAAAAGAATGAATATTAACAAAATGACAAAATTGCAAAACCATAGTTGCAGTAAAAACAGTGGTGACATTTGCACAAAAAAAGAAAGTGTGATTGCAAAAAAACAAACCCTGAGATGTCCAAACTCAACGATGTCGCCAGCGACATCTCCCCTGCGATCCTTGTTGAGTATAGCTTGAATCATCTTCGAGTCCAGAAAAGAACACCGAGGGATGGAAAAAGGGCTTGTCTGGAATCCGTGCTGCAAGTTGTCGACATATAACATCTGCAAAAAAAAGTACAAAAAAAAGAATAAAAACTGGTGAAGCAAAAACTAATTGCAAAAAACTTCTGGCAATGACAGATTGCAACAGTGACAAATATATGATTGCAACAAGTATATGTACACAGTTACACAAAAAAAATCAATGAAAAAAAGCAGGAAAAAATGGATATCTGACTTGAGCTTACCACTAGAAAGATCGTGCATCCGCTAATGGGTGCATTGATGCCTTTCTGAGCATAATCCAACTTGTATAAGTGAGCAGCTACGCTGAGCCTGTCGACAACTGTCTTGCACCAATTCCTAGTGCCAATGTTCTAAATATCTTGGGTGTATCTCACATCATCAAGCCTGATCTTGGTGTTAGTGTTGGAGAACAGTAAGCACTGGAAAGCACCCATGAAAAAAGCTCTTAGGCCAAGCTCCCCAGTCAATGAACGGTTCTTCAGTCCAGCAGTTATTTGTTTCAGCGTGATGCCCTTTCTGGAGTTATAAGAAGGGCCAACAATCTGTAAGCCAAGCCGATCCCGCTCAGCACGGGCATCTGCATCAGACAAGGGGAGCGGGTCGCCTCCAGCGTTTGGAATCTGCATGGCACACCACACAGCATGATCGCTGACATTGATCTCTTTGCCGCCACCAATCTCCAGCTTCATTGTCTCTGGATTGAACTTCCGCATCAGCCAGCTGCTCACGTCCCTCTTCAGGTAGTTCGGCTTGAAATTCAGAAGCCCCCCGAATCCTTTTGCAACTACTTGACCTTTAAGATCATCTGGTAAAGCATTGAGAAGCTTTATAAACTTCGCCGGGGAGCATCGCATAGATTGTGACTTGAATTTGCCCTTATCACCATCGCCGACAGCAGCCAGGACGACGTCATCGTCACCAGCAGCTCCATCATCATGTCCAGAGCCTTCACCATCAGGGACAAAATCTTCATCGTGCTCTTCTTCATGTTCTTGATCTTCAGCAGTGCTAGCCGGTGGCTGGGTTGGCAACCTGAGCCTTTTCCGCCTCTCACGAAGTCTTTTTAAATCTTCTGCCTTCCTCTTCTCAGACAAGCGAGGAGACGATCGAATATTTTGGCCACCTTGTTGTTCACCTTGCTGACCACGTTGCTGTCCGCCATCATTCCGCTCTTGCTCCATTATAAAAAGGATAACAACTGAAAAAAATGAGATGAACATAAACAATCATCAAAAAAATGCTTAAAAAACTATATGGGAACAACTGCTAGTGTTAATGAAAACCAAATTGCAACCTCTCAAGAGACACAGTTGCAACTCCTGTAAAGCTAAGTTGCAACAAAAATAACAACTAGTATTCATCTGCCAAAAAAAATTGCAAAAAAAAAACAAATTAAAACTTAACACAATTGCTACGTCATATATATGCACAGTTGCAACTTCTGTAATAGGGCAATTGCAACTCCTATAATCCACCAGTAACAAAACAAATAGCAAAAAATTACTACCGCAATATGAGAACAAAAACTGCTAGTGCATTACAGAAGTTGCAACTCCTGTAATGCAACGATTGCGACAACACACAAAACTACTACACATATGTAATGTAAAAAGGTTTACTTGTGTACAAAAATAACACAATAAAAAACGATCTATATACACAGTTGCAACTTATGTAATGAAGGGGTTGCAACTACTTTGATAAACGATGGCAAAGAAAAGTTACTGCCACCCCCTGTATGAGAACAGCTGCTAGTGTTACTTAAAAACAAGTTGCAACCTATAATGGGATACAGTTGCAACTAGGGTGATGCAACAGTTGCAACAATAACAAACTGCTACACATATATAAATAAAAAGTTCATGTGTACTAAGATGATTGCAACTTCTGCGTGAGATGATTGCAACTCCTACAATTAAACGGTTGCAAAAAACGTAACAAGCTACAGCACCTACAACAGGGGGTATTGCTAGTGTGCTTGACCGGTTGCAACTTCAGCGATGAGACGATTGCAACTTCTGTAATAGGGTGGTTGCTAACAATGAATCAATCAAAACCCTAACTGAAAAAATAAAATGACACGACGGGGGCGCATACGATTTTTACACCTAGCCGCGTGTGCTCAACTGAACATCTAATGAATGGAAAACGCAAAATAAGTCAGTAAAAAACCTAATAGAAAAAAGGTAGGAGCAGCGCTCGAGAATGAACAACAATATCATCAACGGGAGCTCTCAAAAAAATTCTGTGAAAAACATGGATAATCACGCAGCCACATATAACCCTAGCGGAAAGCCGGGAGCGCGCGGAAGGGGGGATAGGGCGGACGGCATACCTGCAAGCAAATGCTACGAGGATGTGTCGTGAGCGCGGTGGAGATTCACCGCTAGGGGTCTCTCCCCCCGCCTCACCACAGTCGCCGCGGGTTCGCCTCGCCGGGAGAAGAGGAAGACGACGGGGATCGCAGCGCAGTCGGAGAGGGCGATGAAGCCGATGCGGGCGGGAACAGGGGCGAAGATGCGGGTCGTCGCGAGCGGGGGTGATTCGCCACTCGAAATCCCGACGAGCGCTCCGCTTCTTGAAGGCGAGCGCTACGCTTCTCAACAGCGAGGAATCCGCTGCGCTTCTCTTCGCCGGCGAGCGCTGAAGCGGAGAAGGGGAAGAAGTGGAGAGAGTGGTAACGGGTCGGAGAATTGAATGAGAGGGTGACGGGGAGGGGTTTGTATGGTGCGGGCCCCGGGTGGGTGGTTAACGATTGGGGAGTGGGGTGCGGTTGCCGCGGCGGATTAGGGAGTGGGGTGCGGTTGCCGCGGTCATCGGTTCCGCGCGCGCGCCCCCCGCGCGCCCAGTCGAAGCCTGGTTAGCTTGGGATGGTTCGATCAGTTGGACCTGGGTGTATTCTCTATAGCGAATGCACCCAGGTGCATAATATATATACAGTATATATATATATTATTCTGTAGCCGGCCACAAAATAAGCGATTCTGTGGCCGGACCCAACCCAACCCACCCGAATCGGCGAGTCCACCACGGTCCGTCCCGGGCAGCTCGCGCCCAGCTCGGCTCGTCCTAGCTCGGCTGTCGGCTCCTATGCGCCCCAAAATTACGCTCCGTTGACCACCTGAGAAGCCCGGGCGGCCGGGCCTCCACCATGGCTCCATCGCCTAATTGTTATCGTCCACTAAACGCGCCGCCGGAGACGAACCCCCTCTGGCCGCATCCGCAACATCAAATCTGCTGGTCCGGGGAGTCCGTTCATTGGTGCTCTATCCTGTGATAAGCAAGAAGCATCTGCGGCCATCCGGCAACCCGCCATTTCTCCTTGAGCCTCCCATCCTCGATCCATCAGGTCTATTGCGGCGGCCATGGATGCTTCCTCGATTCCACTGCAGATAATCCCCAATTCTAGTGGTTACTACTCCCGTTCTCAATCTGATTTTCTCTATTGCTCGCACTTCCGTGGGATTGAAAATCGTTTTTCTTGCTGATTCCGTTGGGGAAAGTTGATCTTGTGATCCACAACAGCAGCGAGAGGCATCTGCCAGTTCTTGGCTGTTTCTCGTTCAAGCCATCGGAGACAAGGATTCTGAGGTAAACAGCAGCACAAATCTGCCGTACTATTTCAATTTTGATCTGATTTCCTTTGGATTGGCAGCTGATTCGCTCCAGATTAGTAGCTGGTTCCCCTTGGCTTCAATTTTTCTTCACTGTTCATCCATTTTTTTAGTGCTTTCTGCCTTTCCCGTTGGCGTGAAGTGAGGAGCCAAAATAATTTCCCTTGGATTAGATTTATTTCTTCACCGTACACCCTTTTCTTAGTGCTTTTTTTCTGTTGGTTTGATAACTTTCTGTAGTAATTATGATAACTTTCTGTAGTAATTATTGTATTGAGCCATTCAAATTCTCGTGACTATTTCATATTCAGTCCATCTCGTCAGTACTGGTTTGTAAATTACTCTGCATAGTGGTAAATTAACGTATAGTTTACTACGTTTTGACTTATATGGATTCCATAGCTATAGTTGTGATTTATTGAATTTGGATTCTAAGTTGCACGAAACTAATTTTTTTCAGTTATGTTGGATCCTGAATGGTACGGTAATTTCATGGACTCATGTTAATATCAAGAACTTCTGTCACATATCAGTCAGAAAATACTTCTCCATTGTTGTGTTACTGCAATTTTTTGATAAATAATGTGGTATATTAACAATATATATCTTTTACCAGGTTTATTACGTCGATATATGTTCAGAGGTTCTCCAGTAGTAGAAGAAATGCTTCGGACATGATGAAGCTGCACCGGAGATACTGTCTGCACTTTTTGGAGTAACATTTTCAATTTTTCATCCTTGTAGATTGAAGATTTATTTGTCCAGCAGTTTTGTTATGAAAGGAGCTAACAATCCCGACAAAAGAAAAAAGATGTGGCCAGAGTTACCAATAACTGTGAAAGAAAAAAGAAGTAGTAATGGTTGTTTCATGTAACTTTATGAACATATTGTGAATGTTTCAAATCCAAAATGTGACTCGCCAGTAAAGTGGCTGGTTCAAAGCTGAAAAGAACAGCTTGACGCTGAATTGTAGTAACTCCCTCGTCTCCATGGCTAAAGAATTCTCATATAACTATTTTAAATCAGTTATCATGGCAAATCCCGTCTCCATGGCTAAAGAATTCTCATATAACTATTTTAAATCAGTTACCATGATAAATCTGTCTCATACTTATAGTAACAGGTTTCGTAACTCTGCATCCTAATTCTCATCTCAAGGCATTTGAATTATGTAACTATTTTCATGTAAATTCATCTCATCACTACAGTAATTGTACCTCGAAATAGCTTGTGATGTCTAATTGTGCTAATTTCTATCCTAATTACCATTTCACAGCATTGGTAGTACTGAAAGATTTTTACTGTACAATCCATCCTAATTACTATTTCACAGCATTAGTAGTACTGAAAGATTTTTACTGTACAATCCATCCTAATTACTATTTCACAGCATTAGTATTGCTGTAAGATTTTTACTGTACAATTTTGACGTGACGGGGCGCCTGGAGTGCAAGACGGATTCTCGGAACAGCCATAGCCTACATTAGTTCTGGTAACACAAGTACTCGTGCACATCAAAACATGGTAACCAGGTACATGTAGACTCGTACCCCATCAAGTCTCCAAGCTGCCAGCAACATGAATCCAATTTCCCAAAATCACGGTGGAGTAATTAATGTGCGTAATTACGGTCTGCTCTAATCAGCTGGCCAACCGTACCGAGCAGGGTGATTCCAGGAGCTGCAAACAGTGGCACCACGGGACGGTGCGTGCGGTGGGCTAGCTGCCTGGCTTGGACACAGAATAAGCTATTTTGTGGCCGGTCACGGAGTATACTCTGAGGGTCCATACATGTATGTGTGGTGTATAGATATACAATATATGTGGTCAATACTCAATACAATAATTCTACTATACCATATCTACACACCAGGTAGTCTACACAATATATGTATCCACTGTCCAGTACCAACACTAGTAGTATATCAGTATACTACATACACACCCAGCAGGTAGTCCAAACATCACACGCGTACTATATTACCATACATAGGAAATGCAGCAACCACTATATGCAGCTAGCAGGCTTCTTCACAGATGGAGAGGTGGTGGTTATCAGAACCACTTTGTGCCTATCACCAGGCCCATCACCGTGCTAAATGCTTTACGATTTCCCATACTGCTACTAACGTACCACTTGGCGACGGCTTTTCTGACGTTCTCATCATTCCATTCGATAACCACGTCATATATATGGAACAATATGAGGATCATCACCTGAACATAAGTTGCCTTCGCGACCTTGTTTGCTTCTGGGTTGATAGAAAAGTATCCTATCACGAAATGCATGAACACAGCAGATGATGGTCGAAATGGTATAAGGGCACTCCCAACCCAGACTCTATGGTAGAGTCCAGAGTCATTAATTACACTGCCACCTGGGCAAATTGCTGATGTGGCAAGCAATTTAATGATGAGAGAGGGATGAAAACTTAGAAACCAAGTCTAAGTTAGACTCCAAGTCTACACGCAAAACGAAGCCCGTAGAGATCTCGTGTGGCTGCCTACATGCGCGATGTGTCCTCTTATTTAATAAAGCGGGAGTAGAAGATCCGAGAGGAATATTAGATAGACTCCATGGTAGAAAATCTGCATTGGAGAATTTAGTTTCTTGTGATAGAGTCTTCGAAATATAGACTCCATGGGTAGAGTCTGGGTTGGGAGTGCCCTAAGATCGATGTCAGTAGATAGATAGAAAGGGCTACTAGGTTAGGGGAATTAATTAGTTATATTACAACATAGTACTTACCAGATCAACTTTTATGAGTGCTGTAATGCCCCTAAAAGCAAATATGACAAGCTTAAGTGGCTCCACTGGATAGCTCTTTTTCTCTGCATATTTGCTGAACAGTGTCAGTAGACCAAGCATCACTGGCATCAGAAGGGCGCCTCGTACTGACACGTGTCCTGGAACGTCGTAACACACGACACGATTGGTATACTTTATATTAGTAATTGGGACATGTACTATAGTAAATGCGTGACCAATAATGATGCATGCGTTGATCTGTATCGATCTTTTACGTACATACCTAGCAGTGGCGGATGCAGGATAGAGGACAAGCGGAGGCTGAAACAATGAAGATGTTGATTTTCATGAAGATTTAATGGTGATTTAAGACTTTTGTTACAGTGATTAGTGAAGAAACCAGAGTCATTAGAGGGGCTTGAGCCCCTTAGTCCCACTGGTAGATTCGCCACTGATACCTAGGACTTCGCTAGAAATGCCAAGGTGGTGAGAAGATTCATCAGAAAGCACACATAAGGTAACACCTTCTTTACTCCGTTCCTCTCCTTAAAGCATCCCAGTATGTTGATCACTACGCGCAACAACACCCAAACCACACGTTCCCCAGTTAGCATATATAGTATACAATACAATCTATCCGATCAAGACTTCAAGAGATCGCTAGCTAAGCTAGCTACTGGCAAATGGCAATCCACGAAAAACAAAAGCGTAGTACTATATGTACCTGCCCAGGGAAGCGCGGCGCCGACCAGGTAGAGTAACCAGGTGCCTGTTGTATCTGTCACACTCGCAGCAGTATGCACCGTGAAAACAGAGACCAGAGATGCCACTGCAGTCATTAAGTGGATTAACCCCGGAAAACCAAGGGACTGTTTGGCAGTGCTCCGGCTCCTCCAAAAACGGCTCCGGTTCTGACTCCTCCGGTGGAGCGGCTTTTTTGATGGAGCTGAAGCTGTTTTGAAAAACGTTTGGCAAAACGGCTTCACCTGTTGGATTGAGGTTGTAAAATGTCTAAACTACCCTTTTCTATTTTTTCTTTTTTTTTCTTTTTTTCCTTTTCTTTATTTTCCCTTTTCCTTCTCTTCTCTTTTCCTCTACCTTTCCCCCTCATCTCCTTATCCATCCATCCCGAGCGACCCGCCCCGCCCACCCCACCGCCGCGCCGGCGCTCTCGCTGCGCCCGTCGAGATCCCGCCCTGCCCTGCTCCGCGCGCCGGCGCTCCGCCACGCCCCGCCGCGTCCGCCACCGAGCTCCTGCCCCGCCCTGTCCTGCCCCGCGCGCCGGCGCTCCGCCCCGCCGGCTCCCCGCCCCGTCGGCGTCTTCGTCTCAATCCGCCTCCGCCCCGCCGGCGCCTCCGCCTCACCCCGTCGCCGCCTCGGGCCGCCGCCTCCGGTCTTCCCCGCCGGCGCTCGGCCTCCCACCCGTGGCCGCTTGAGGGCATGCCTAGAAAAATTGGTGTGGAGCCGGTCGGAGCCGGACGAAGCCACCCTTTTGTGGCTCCGTCAAGGCCGCAGGGCTCCAGAGAGCGGGATTTCCGGGGCTCCGGAGCCGGAGCCGCGGTGCTCGACGCCGTTTGGGAGGGCTTCACGTGGAGCCGCAGGTGGAGCTGCTCTTGGAGCCCTCCCAAAGGGGCTCCAAATCCCTTCCCGATAGACTTCCAAGCTCTTCTCACTTCCTATTAAAATGAAGTTGAAAGTCAGTCCGTATTTCTGACGACCGACTAAAGATGCTTAGACATAGCAAACGAACAGGGCAAATTTCGAACAGGGCAAATTCATGATGCAAGAAAAGAAAGGACAACAGTGATGGAGAATAACCAAACTCCATGGCAAATCTATACTATACTGATCGAATAATTTGAAAAATCTTTCTTACACAATTTAGGCCCGCCTTAATTACCCCTCACGCCGGACCCACTCGTCAACTAATTGGGGGATAGAATCGCAATTTGGAGAGCGTTTCTGCCAAAAACGAAAAAAAATTTCTCACCCACCCCGTGTGTACCCGCCCCCTGTACCCACACAGGGCCCACTTCCCCTTGAGAAAATAAACCACTTTCCGCGCACACCACGATGATGGACGGAGCCGCTGCCGACCGCCACCTCCAGGAGATCGTGGCCTCCGTCCGAGGGACCTCCAAGTATTTGGAACGCTCCCCTCCCGAGTTTTGTAATCGATTTGGTGAGTCGTGATGTTACGGTCCCTCCGGTTAAATAGAGAAGAGCAAGTTTGAATTTTAAAAAAAAGGAACGCCGCATCTCCGACGGCAGCACCAAGTCATCGTCGACTGGCGTGTGAGGCGAGATCCTCCTCCGCCTGACGGCGGCCGTCCGCCACGTGATGCTTGTCATCGTCGGCCTCCACGTGTTTCAGCAAGCGTGTCGCGTGGCGGCCGTGCTGGTGTTGTATGCGCCGCACGTGTTTAGCCACGCCGGGGTCACATCAGAGCGTGTCGTGCTGCCGCCACCGTCCTCCTCAGCGCCGTCAAGACAGTGGCCATCGTGGTGCCGTGCTTCCTCGCCGACCGTCTCGGCCGGCGTCCCATGCTGCTCGCCAGCGCCGGTGGCATGGCCGCGTCGCTCCTGGTGCTGGGCCTCAAGATGAGCGCGGCGGTGGCAGGGGAGGCCTCATGGTGGGCGGCGGCAACGTGCGTCGCGGCAGTGGCGGCGTTCCGGGCCGAGGTCCGCAGGTACATGTCCGTGCCCCGCGCCGGGTGCGTGGCCGAGGTGTGCATCGTGGAGGGTGTGATGCGGGTTGACGGCGGCGGTGATCCTGAACGAGATCCCCAGCAACGTCAGGGAGGTGTTTCTCACCTGCGCCACCTCCAAGTTCAGCAGGGCGATCGCGCTCTACCTCTGCAGGAACACAGCCGCCGTTCGCCTACCGCCGTTGATCTCTCTCCGTGCGCCACCATAGCTCAAGGTGAGGAGAGGAATCGGATGCCCTCGCCGTCCTCTTCGCTTTGCCCCTCTCCCCGGCTGTCGCCGTGCCCGGAGTCGTCGGGGGAGACACCGCCGGTCACCCCCTGTCCGCCTCCTCTGTTTTCTCGTGACTTCATGAGGGAGATGACAACTTTGCCATAAACCCCCCTCTCTTTAATGTTTCCACCCGCAGCCCTCCCTCCCTCTATTTCCTTTCCACCAAAATCCCCTAAACTCTTGAGGTTTCCACAAATAGATCCCTACCACCTTAAATTAGCCCCTAAACACCCTTTTAACCTACCATTTTATGCACCTAATTGATCCGATCGAATAACCGAACACTAGAACGTACGTGTATTTTTCGTACAAGTGTGGAGAGAGCTATTCGATCCTTTTATTACCTGCTCATGCATGATGTCGATGTGCATCCTCACTCCACCGAGCTCGAAGCGCATCACATTACCCACCGGAGCTCCTGGCCCCATGCGGCGAGCGTCAGCAGGGGCCGGAAGGACCGCCTCCACGAGCGCTGGCTGCTCGGCGCGCGGCGGCGCGCGGCCGGGGGCCACGACGGCGGGGTGGACGATCATCTCGTCGACGACCGGTGACGATGCAGTCGCCGCACGTGCACCTCCAGTGGCCGGAGAAGGAGCAGGGGCCGCGATGTCCACCTCCAGGAGCGGCGCCGGTGGCTCGGCGCGCGGCGGCGCAGCGTCGACGGCGGGGTGGACGATCATCTCGTCGACGACCGGTGTCGCCGCACGTGAACCTCCAGCGGCTGGAGAAGGAGCAGGGGCCGCGATGTCCACCTCCAGGAGCGGCGCCGGTGGCTCGGCGCGCGGCGGCGCAGCGTCGACGGCGGGGTGAACGATCATCTCGTCGACGACCGGTGTCGCCGCACGTGAACCTCCAGCGGCTGGAGAAGGAGCAGGGTCCGCGATGACCACCTCCAGGAGCGGCGCCGGTGGCTCGGCGCGCGGCGGCGCAGCGTCGACAGTGGGGTGGACGATCATCTCGTCGACGACCGGTGACGATGCAGTCGCCGCACGTGCACCTCCAGCGGCCGGAGAAGGAGCAGGGGCCGCGATGTCCACCTCCAGGAGCGGCGCCGGTGGCTCGGCGCGCGGCGGTGCACCGCCAGGCGCAGCGCGAGCTCCAGCGGGAGGTGGGGAAGAGGCAGCTGAGCGGCTCATCGTCTCACTAGGATCACAGCAGGAAGTTTCTTCTTGGTACTACGGCGGCCGGCTCCTCCTCTTTATACTTCTCTCCCGGGCCGCCGGGCTTTCCCTGGATCCAACCTTAGCGTCACTACGGGAAACAGGGTCTTCGCCGAGAGCAAAAATCTTTGGCGAGAGCCTTCCCTTGGGCTCTCGGCGAAGAACTCTTCACCGAGAGTAAAAAAAAAACTCTCGGCGAAGACAAAAACTCTCGGTGAATAAATTCTTCGCTGAGAGCCAAGAAAAAACTCTCGGCGAAGAATTCTTCGCCGAGAGCAAGCCGGCTGGCTCTCGGCGAAGAATTTCTTCGCCGAGAGTTTTTTTTTGGCTCTCGGCGAAGAAATTTTTAAAAAATTACTTTTTCACCTTCAAACTTTTTCTACCATCAACATGCACTTATACAAAGGATATGTTCAAATTTGAGGCAATTTTATTTCTGTTTGCTATTTTTAAAAATTTTACTTCATCCTAGGTAATTTTTTCGAAGACTCCGATATGAACTGCAAGTGCATGAAATCATAGAGTAAAGTTATTGGAAAAATGAGATTCATGTTCGTGAGACATCTCTAAGGCCATGTACACGAAATAAAACTAAATTTCAAACATTTTGTTCTCTGATCATGTTGAAGATCGTGTCGTAGAAAGGTTTTAAAATTGTATAAAATTCAAATGAAGTTTGAAAATCACGAATTTTGTCGAGCGCTCATTATATCATATGTTGAGGTTGTGGTAAAAAGTTGAGAACATTTTGAGCACTTTGACACGTACGCTGTGTAGAAACCGGAACATCTCACGAGAAGTTTCAGAGAATTTGAACTAATGTCACTAGGTTTAGTACATTAGAGAAATTTAAATTTGAGTTTGATCACAACAACTTTTTTATAAGCAATACACAACATATCTAGTGTCATGTTAAATTCTTGAGATTTTTTTTGCATTTATTTGCTATTTTTAACTAAATAAATGCATTTGTAAAGCATTTCTTCGCCGAGAGCCATTTATTGGGCTCTCGGCGAAGCAAACTTGGGCCGGAGGCCCAACTCCCCGCCGGCCCACCTAAGCCTGCCTCCCCCTTCTATATAAACAGCCGGCGCCCCCTCCCCCCACAAACCCTACCTCTCCCTCCCTTTCCCCTTCAGCGCCGCCGCCGCCTCTCTCCCGCCGATCCGCCGGCCACCTCCGCCTCTCTCCCGCCGCCGCCGCTTCCTCCTCCATGGCGTCCCCCACCTCTCCCTCCCTTCCTCCCTCCACTCGCAGAAGCCGACGCCTCCCGCCCGCAGGCGCAGCCGCGCCGCCCCCCTCCTCCCCCCTCCGCTCGCCCCTCACCTCGTGGCGAGGAGCAGCGGCGGGGCGAGGCGCGGTGGCGGCGGATCTGGCCCCCGCGCGCCTCGACGACCCGGCGCGGCCTCGACCCGGTGGTCTCCTCCGACGCGACCTCGACGACCCGGCGCGGCCTCGACCCGGCGGTCTCCTCCGACGCGACCTCGACGACCCGGCGCGGCCTCGACCCGACGGTCTCCTCCGACGCGACCTCGACGACCCGGCGCTCCTGGTGCGGCATGGATCAGGTGGTGCGGCGCGGATCTGGTGGTGGTGCGGCGCGGATCTGGTGGTGGTGGTGGTGTTGTACGGCGGCGGGCGGTGGTGGTGGGGTTGCAGGCGGCCGGGGGGGTGGTGTGGTTGCAGGTGGCCGCGGCGGGCGGTGGTGGTGGGGGCCAGGGCGGCCGGCCGGTGGCAGTGGAGGAGGCGGCGGTGGTGGTGGGGGCCAGGGCGGCCGGCCGGTGGGCCGGTGCGCCTGGGGATTTCTTTTTTTTTGTTTCATGAAATTGTCTTCGCCGAGAGCTAGGTGGGCCTCTCGGCGCATGTCTGCCGAGAGGGGTCCCGCCTGCACTCGTCGAAGACGCCTTCGCCGGTGCAGCGGCGCCGAGAGGCCTTCGCCGAGAGCTTCCTCTCGGTGAAGCCTTCAACGAGAGGAAAAGCCCCTTCGCCGAGAGGAACCTCGCTCTCGGCGAAGGCCTCGAATCCGGTAGTGCGTGCGAGGTGCTCTCCTAAGCTAACTGCCCGTCACCTATCAGTCTAGCTATCACCCGTGTCTAGCTTGTCGCTGACTCGCTGTTGAGTGCAGAGAGCGTGGTGACAAACCCTCTAGTAAGTTGGAAAGCAGCTATATATGTACTTACTATTATTTATTTTTCTTAAAAACTATTTATTTAGTAGGATTGCAAATGTAATCGTGCTTGCAATAATGTGGGAGAAAATAATTTCTCACGCGTATAGTCATCGCTGTAAGTCGTTCCGGCCTCTTCTATTCTCTTTCCCCTCCTACTACTCCCATATACTACGGAGTATATATAGTCCTATCTCATTGTTCGTAGAGGCGTGCACAGTTTTGCTGCCATGCACTCTCTCCGAGCACTGCACCCTGTTGTGTCTTGAGATATATATCGCTTTACATCAGCGTGGGGGGAGAAATTATAGCTTCGTTTTTTATGAGGTCTCTTTTATGATATATATGCTGGTAATGCTTGTGGAGTCAAAGTTGCAACTGATAATACTCTGTACAGACAGACTAGCTGCTGTGGTTGATAACTTGAAATTACCAAATAGATCAGATCAGCGACATGTTGTACCAAGATACTGTGCTGTTTTATTTGAAAGCCATGCACATTGTATTTGTTTCGATATACAACAATGTGTCGCGTGTCGCGTGTGCTGCCCGGCCCGTTCCCCATTCTACACGTAGTGTGGAGATAATATTTGATTTAGCAGCACGAACAACTCGATCATAGTCATAGGCAGCTTCCTTTCGCATGTATGGCGTTGGCGCATGTGGGAGATAAGCAAGCTAGCTGCTGCTGTCAAGCCATCTAACGCTCTAGCTAAGCTCTCATCACAGAAAGGAATGGGCGAATGGCCCCAAAGCGAGCGCTCTCGTATACCTATAAATGGTAGAGAGCAGGTAGCAGCTGTCGCAGCTATAGATCATGTACACAGATCTTTCTACCATGATTATTCCATCATGACACGTAATGACCGATTGGCCGTACGTGCTTCGTGCGGTACACATCGATAAATCGTCTACAACATTTATGAGCTCCTGCATTTGGCTTCAAAGACGATTCAATTAAGTAACGTAATAACCAGCTGAAGAACCGTGCCTATATAGGCCTACCATACATGCATAAACCATGCATTTGCCTTACTTTCCTTTGCACGTTGCAACTTGCAAGTAACCCAGTTTGCTTACTGCAAAAAAAAAAGTAACCAGTTTGATTGATCAGCTAGGGAGCAGGCGAACTGATAACAATATGCCGTAACCAAGTTAAAAGTGACTCATGTGTGTGTGTACCACAGAGCGAGGTGGAGATAGAGTGCAAGACTCTAAAAGGTGAAAAGCAGGGAAAAAAATTAGATCCATGGTAACCATCAATCAGCTTCTTTTAGCTTCATAATGTGATAGGATTTGGTGGATGTAGTTTCAGATCGGCTTCTTTTAGAAATGTAGTTTCAGGAGTGGGCGGCTAGCTCTCTGTGCGCGATGAAAGCAGGCTGGGGCGGCAGGAAAGAGGCGGAAGAAAGTGTTACGGTTGTGTTCGTCACACATGCTGACATTGTCGCATGGTATCAAAGATCCTGAGTTCTTCTACCCTATGGCAACAGGTGAAAGACATCTTACGCTTAGCTTAGCCCAATAAAATGACACGAAACACCAACAACATTTATTTAGAAAAGGGGAAATAAAATCTATCTCAACTACTCTCACATGTCCGTTCTGTTTGCTTAACAGCCTAACATACTCAACAAAATTTTGACTCAATTTGCTCCTCCGAACTATTTCAGCTGACCCAATTCTTTTTTTTTCTCTGTACATGTTAACAAGTTTAAATTCAAAGATTTATTTAGGAAAAAAATGAACCCCTATTTCTGTACAATGACCAGTGCACGGCTGTCGAGATTATTAACTTTTCTCATATATATGAAATGCCCAAAAGGCACTTATAAAGTTACCCTCACATGTTTCTAGAATAATCTCGTACTACTTTAGAAGGCGGAAAGTTAGGAAATGATATATACATTGGGAAACGTAAATTGTCAAGTATTTATAAACATACAAAGTGGTCAAAAGTGTCAAGTATTTGGAAATGGTGGTTAGTACTTAAGAATTTTTCAAGGTTATTTTCACACGTTATTAATTTTTAATAGGAAATTTATCATGGGGATACAAAACTGCAAGAAATTAATAGTAATAAATCCGTAATGTATTTTTTGTAATATAAAGTCACCCTGCAAAGTTTGAATTTAAAAGTCAACTTGTGCATGGAAAAATAAAAAAAAGACAAATCTCATTAAGAGGTACATACAGTGGACGGACCACCTAAAATAGTTCGAGGAAGTAAATTGATTCTAAATTTTATTCTAGCGTAGATCAGTGAGGGTAGGATATATGTTTTCTTTCCAAGATAACGTAGATCAGTGAGGGTAGAATATATGTTTTCTGTCCAAAATTAGATTGAAGCATACTACATAGGAATTGGGCCCATTTAATAATAACCTATACAATTGGTTATCTTTTATATATGTTGTCTCATAATAACTCTATTTTTTAAATTTATGCATAGAAAAATATTATGAATTGTACGGCAACCACATCTCATACAATAGTGGACTCATAATACTAGAATTTAATTTAGCTTAATTATCATGAAGAGTTTGTTTGACGAAACATTGATTCCGTTCTCCCTCTATATCAGCATCCTGGTGATACGGAAAAAGAGACACTTAATTCTGCTATATCACCAGGACTCCAGGAGACACTTTGATGGAGGGCAAGAGATTGTTTAATTTTCTGACATTAGCGGATAAGATATACGGCGCTATTGTTTTCTCAGCTTTGTAAGGAGTGAGATTCTACGACAGCAGTTCACCCAAATGATACGAGTTCGTGCCGTATGTACATGTTTGTAACTTCCATTTTGCTTCAATGCAGGCATTCCTTGTGGAAATTAAAGGATTTGGGAGCAATGCCAGCCTACCGTTGCTCTGGATCATCCTGACTGTGCATCTGTGATGTGATGTATTTGGGTATCCCATTCAGTCCTTTTTACTTTCTCCTTCACCACCGTGCCACCAGAAGGATTCCAAATGTTAAGTTGGTTCGTTATCTTCTAACCTAAGCACTCCCATGTCAGGATGACAGTATGGATCACACAGCACAGAGTTTGAACATCATCTAACCATGAAGCTTGTGCAGTGGTGCTTCTAGAAATCTGGAAGAGCTGAGGCAAACTTCGACCGATATGATGTCAGAAGAGTTGTGAACACCATCTACATTCTGTTTTCTAGCAGTGAGGTCCCCGAAGAAAAAGAAGATCAATACATCACTGACCTAAGCTAATAGACTTGTCGACGCCCGTTCAGACTGGTTTGTGGTTTCCACTGAAGATGACACGCAGGCACGGTAAACGTGGGCGGAGTATGCTGCCATCTTTTCTTCAAAACTTCAGTTAGGCTCGTTTTGGTGGCTTATCCAGTTAGGTGTATCTATTTGTCTGTTGCATGTGGTAGTTCACTCCATATAGAGCAACTCTAAAAGACTGCCAATCTTACTCCCAATACCATTTTTAGGGAGAAAAGAAAAAAAAAGGACTCCAACAGTGCACCTGAAACTCCCTCAAAAGATTAGGGACGCCAAAAAAACACCCCTCGCCCCGCGAATATTGGCGTCGCGTACTCTTCCCCCCAATCCGCCCAACGCATTGTTCTCTCGAGTTTTTTTCCTGAGCAACGCGCACCAGCGCCAACCGCCGTGCATGACCACCCCGCTGACCGTGCCACGCTGCGCGCCGCCCCTGGCCGCCGCCTCTTCGATGAGAGCCGACGCAGGTCAGTGGCGAGGACCATAAGAGGATGCGCTAGTGCTGCACGGCGGCGGCGGTTGGTTCGACGCTGGGCACGGCGACGCACCAAGCCCTGCGCTGCGGCGTGGAATGGGTTCGGACCATGCTCCGGGAAGACGACAACGGGATGGTGCGGGAGCTGCTCGCCAGCGCTGCCTAGGAGCAGGTCTCCGACGACCTCCCCATGATCATTGTGTCGTGGGCCACCGTTGTTTGCAGGGAGGATGTAGAGTTGTTCATGTATGCCACCGAGTTGCTCGCTCGTGCTGCCGCCATGTTGAGCAAACCTAGCTGTTGATGCCTCGATGCTTTGCTCGATTCGAGAGAGCAACAAGCACCATGGAAGAGATGAACTTGGGCAACGAATGGATATGTGGATGGTGCTTGAACGGAGGATATCGGTCATTGGATTGCTGACAATGGGCCAACAGTGTTGATGTGGCAAGTTTTAAATATTGGGGACTTTATTATTAGAGAACTGCTGTGGGATGAGATGATTTTGGAGAGAAAATTTATTTAGGAGAGCCCCAATACATATGTTTTGAGAAGAATTTTTTAGCATACTCTTGGAGTTGCTCAAGAGGCACACAATTAAAGATCCCAAGTTCGAAGCTCCATGGTTTTGAGTCATGGAGATGTTTGTCGCGCTGGACCTGAATATTTGCCTACATCCACTGAAAGAGAAGGCACTTTGTGCAGGAGCAATTCCCTGACAAATTAGTTACTCATAGAAATGCACGTACGGTATTGTTTCAATGGGGACGCAGAACATTTGGCTGCCTGACTGGACTGGTGAACGACCATGCTATCTTGTATCCTGATCAGCTGGCATGTTACACATACTAGAGAGTAGAGACTGGGATGCGCCCCCGGTGCGCCTATATATCCATGTTCGCAGTGCAAGAACCGGCATCTCAAAGCATCTACAGGAGTTTGCCAAATTTTACTTCGCAAATCTTGAGTTTTGTCAACTTCTAAAAGGATATATGCTAAGTAAAAAAAACAGTTCATCTCCAACAGTTTGACATAATTCATTTGCCAAATTCATATCTAACTTACATCAAGAATCCTGAGAGAAAAACATTATGTTATATATACTCTTTCACTTCTTGAAAACTTACATCAGGAATCCCGAGATAGAAACAAAATTATTTTTATGTCCTTCCACCTCTTCTCTACGAACTGATGCGCCGCAGATACACGCGCGCATATATGCGCACGCGGAGGGAAGGGATGTCAAGTTGCTATTGATGCCAAGTTGTTTTGTCAAACTGTTGGAGACTAATTTTTCATGTTTTGCTAAAATTAGATGGATGCCAAGCTAACAGCATCTACAAGAGTTTGCCAAATTTTACTTGACAAATCTTATATTTTGCCAACTTCTAAAAAGATATGTCAAGTAAAAAATGAACCCATCTCCAACAGTTTGGCATAATTCACTTGTCAAATCCAAATCTAACTTACTTTAGGAACCTTGAGAGAGAAACAAAATTATGTTTATGCCCTTCCACCTCTTGAAAACTTGTATTAGGAATCCTTGTTTATTCTTTATTTCTTTTTTCACCCTCTCACCTGGCTTGGCCACGCCGATGCCAACCAGGATGGGCGCGCGTATATTTCCGTATTGGGAGGTGAGTTTTGCCAAGTTTCTATTTTTCCTAAGTTGGTCTGCCAAACTGTTGGAGACCGATTTTTCTTATTTTGCCAAAATTAGATGGATGCCAAGTTAATTTACCAAACTGCTGGAGATGCTCTAAGATAGCAAACTGTTGGAGTTGCTCTTATTTTCTTTTTAGGAAAAATCCAAATTGCTACCCTTAAGTATAGCAAAAGTTCGGATAACCCCCTAAGCTATATATGTTTGAGTTCAATTTACCCCCTAAAGTTAGATACTTGGTTCAACTTACCCCACCATGCAATTTTTCATTTTTGTTTCTCCACACACAAGTTGAATTTTAATTTGAGATTTTGCAAGATGGTAGTGGATATCATAATCTATATTAGAAAAATATTCTATGATTTTTTCATAACTATTTTTTAATATAATTTTGTATCTCAACCATAAATTTTATTCTTAAATATTCTACCAATCAAAATAGTGACAAAAAATTCATAAAATATTTTTTAACATGCCTTACGTTGTCTGCTATCACCTTGCAAAATTTGAACTTAAAAGTTCACTTGTGCATGGGGAAATAAAAAGGACAAATTGTGTTAAGGGGTAAATTGAACCAAATGGTATAGTTTAGGGGGTCAAATGAACCAAGAAATACTTTAGGGGGTTATTGAAATTTTGGCTATACTTGAGGGTAGTAATTTGGACTTTTTCCTTCTTTTTATTTGTCAGAAATCAAACTCTACCTCTGAAGCCATGTTAGAGGCCGTAGCCAACCTTCCTTATGTGGTCAAAACCTCAATCATCTTAAGCTATAATATATCGAACTTATGTGGTCTGTAATTCTTAGAATGCAAGGATGCATTCATATTCATCATATTCTTAAATAATTTTATGCCCCATTGACCAAAAAAATAGCACAACAAATAGCACTCGGACCAAAGTAATGCTGAAGATCTGGTACGTCCATAAACATACATGTGGTCAGCATTCCAACATATATGATCTTCACAATTCACTGGCAACCAAATTTATTAGATTCCATTCAATGTGATCAGCCGCTCAGTTTCCGGTAGTGAGACGGAGAAATCCGGCATTGATGAGAGGGCCACTTACAGTACTCCCTGCCTCCCTGGTACATTTCTCCTAATTAAGAGAGGCCTCAGAATGTGCTGAAATGTCTAATTGAAGGATTCTACTACAGGACAAACGAGAACGATTGTAGGTAATAGTATAACAAATTATTTGCTACAAGCATGCATAAGTGATAAATGACAGTAGGCGTTGGAGATTGTCCATTTGACGAGCAGGGTATTAGATACTATAGATATAGATATTGTGTGTTGCTTTGGATATATTCACCAAGAATGGATCGAGAAGCAATAATAGACTTTACTTTGTTTATTTCATGATTCTCGTGTGCACTTTTCCCCTCATTTGTAATGAGCAGCACAGCTGCGAGATTGTAAAAAAAAATGTGTTTTTTAAGGAGGTGGGAACATTTCCATTTTCTAAAAATAAAATCAATAACAATAGGCCATGGTATATATTATCTAGCCAGATAGGTCAAATCAAATTTGAACCGCCCAAGGTGAAGGTGATGCCATGGTATATATTATCCACTGCTAAAGATCTTACATCTGGTGATGTTGTTTCGAGATCAGTATACTGGAAATTATAGGGAGGGGGCGTGGTATGTTGGTATGTCTGTATTCTCATTTCATGCTTGAGGCAGCAACCTGGGCTTTTTTGTTATAGTTACTTGATGTTCTGATCATTTTGTCTCAGGACTACATACACATCAACCATATAATATATTGCCTCCGTCCTATTAAATAATATATATGTCGTTTAGACAAGCAAATTAGTTCATGGTAGTACTAGTAGTACTGTGGACATATTCCAATAACGAGATCGGTAACGACACTGTGTGTTATTATTGTCTGGAGCTTTATTACCATGAACTTAACCATCCAACTTGGTCCGGGTAACTTAGTATAACACTTTAAACATATTCCACAAACCACACAATACAGATATTCGCAGTCCGGTTCCTGCAAGAGTACGCAACCGATCAATTACAAACAATACAACTTCCATGTCCAAATACAACTTCCACTAATTAAAGAGAAATAGCCTTCGACGAGATGTGACTTGCGCTTCTTTCTATAACACCTTCATTAACCACCATCAACCTGCGCACAGTTTTTTTTTTATTATGGCTATCAACAGCTTCTGGTCCTTGCACCTTGCCCGATCGAACCACCAGCTTCTGGTTGTAGCCTAGGACTACAACCACTCTTACACATCAGCAGTCTCGTCCTTGGAAGCACTTGTCTTCATCCTTTTACTGCCATCTGTGCCGATGTCAGCGTCGTCTCCTTTGCGCTTCTGAGGCTGCTGGCTTTCATTGTTATCAACCTCCTTGGAGCCCTTGATCCCTTCCACAGCATCTTCTTCGACTGACGCATCCACCACTTCTGTTGCATTGGTCTTGTTCTTCATAGCATCTTTTTCTTCCTCAGCATCTCCTTTATCCTTCTTATTAGGCTGCTCGTCTCCCTCCTTTATTTCAGCCATGGTTTTGACAGAACCATCAGCGTTGACATCTGAATCTTCAATTTCGCTTTCCATCTTCTTATCCTCAGCATTACCTTGCTCGTCCTCATTCAAGCTGCTATCACCCTCTTCCTTTGCCAAACCACCCTCTGTTTCCTCAAAGTCACTTTCATCACCGCATTCGTTAGTGTCATCACCGACTTCTTCGACAGACTTCTGTTGCAAAGACTCAATCAGATCCATCATCTCTCGGTTGATCTGAAAGGAAAAAAAAAGAATATCACGAAATAAACGTGTTAGAAACTCTGCCAGATATAGCACACTTGGACGAACTTATGTTTAAATTTTACCTGTGGATTCGCTAGGAAGTCACAGATATCAGTTGGACAGGAAGGGCACTTCTTCACAATCTTTTGAGCCCTTAGAGACCGACCACCACGGCTCCTTTCTCTCATAGAGGACTGGGTATCATATGCCCCAAGCAAACAAGTCTTGCAAAAGTTGTGAGCACAGGGAGTAGTGAGTGGTTCTTTAATCACTTCCTGGCAGATAGAACAAGCAAACTCTGCAGGACAAGTTAGCAGAAAAAGGTTCTTATTAGAGAACTCTCATGGTACCTTGAATTCAAGAAAGCCCGATACCACAAAGATAAAGGAATGCATAAAAATTATAATATAACAAAAGATAACCTTTCAGCAGCCTTTCAGCCACAGACATCTGAGCACACCTTGCCCTTCTCCGGACCTGCTTGTTAGTTTCGGAAACACCAGTGAGGACAGGCTTTCTACTGACTGGAGGAGGAACCATCCATCTCCAACCTTCTTTCTCCTACATATAAGATCAAGTAAATATATAACCAGTCAAAACTCAAAACCAGGGGCGAGGCTGTTGGCAACTGGAGCTGCCCAGCAGCACCAATCCAACTCCCAGGTGAGTTCCAAACTCTCCAAAGAAGGCTGACTAGAGGTAGGAGAAGGAGGTTGAGCACAGCACACACACGCACACAACCCAGTTGCTGCTGTTCTATTGCTTTTGCTGAACTGCCTTGCTTTGCAGCAGTGCTTCTTCTTTATAGATAGCAAAGTCAACTCTAGGTACAAGATACACTCACTACATACTAGCTACTAGTACTACTACAAGTACCTACTGTACCTATATACAATACATAACAGGAGCATGCTTGCTCCTGTCTATATGAGTGCCTGCTGCTGCCTTGCACGCCTAGGCAGGGGCACTTGAGGAGCTCTACCAGCTCCATTGACTTCTGCTGTGGGAGGAGATGAAGACTGAGCAATTAAACAACAGTTCTTCCCCTAATTGTGAAGCCCCTTCTTGATCTCCTCAACTCCCACCTTGTTCCTCAGCTCCTGGAGCCGAAGACGTCCCAAGGACTTGGTGAGAATGTCGCCGAGCTGTTGAGCCGTGTCAACATACTTGACCTTGATCCTTCCTTCCTCGATGCAATCCCTGATGAAGTGATACTTCGTGTCGATGTGCTTGCTGCGATCGTGTAGGACAGGATTCTTTGCTAGAGCTATGGCAGACTTGTTGTCCACCAGCAGAACTGGTGCCCGGAGCTCTTCTCCGGTGAGCTCCCTGAGCAAGCGCGCCAGCCAGATCCCTTGGCAGCAAGCCGTGGCGGCGGCGATGTACTCTGCCTCACAGGTGGATAGCGCCACCACCTTCTGCTTCTGTGATTGCCAAGAAATTGTGCACGATCCGAGGAAGAAGATGATCCCCGTCGTGCTGCGCCGCCCATCCACATCTCCCGCCATGTCGCTGTCGCTGTACCCCGTCAGCTCCAGCCGCCCGCCTCCTCTCTTCGGATACACCAATCCGTGCTCGATTGTCCCTGCAACATAGCGGAGGAGGTGCTTGATTGCGGCGAGATGGTCTTCACGCGGATCCTCCATGAATCGACTCAGATAGCCGATGGCGAATCCGATGTCCGGCCGCGTGTGCGCCAGGTAGCGCAAGCCGCTGACAATGCTGCGGTAGCTTGTCGCGTTCACCCTTGGTGACGTGCTGTCCTTTGACAGCTTGAGCCTCTCCTCCATTGGGGATTGGCACGGCTTGCAGCCGCCCAACCCGCCGCGCTCCAGCAGCTTCTTGGCGTAGGCGCTCTGCCTGAGGGTGATGGCGCGCGCCGTCTGCTCCACCTCGATGCCGAGGTAGTAGGAAAGCAATCCTAGATCGCTCATCTTGAATAGCGTTGTCATCTCCCTCTTGAACTCCTTGATGTCCTGCAATTTGGCGCCGGTGATGATCAAATCATCAACGTACACCCCCACGATGAGGGTGCTCTGCTTCTTCTCGCGAATGTAGAGCGCGTGCTCTGTCGCGCACTTGGTGAAGCCGAGGGACACCAAGCTCTCGTCCAGCTTGGTGTTCCATGCCCGCGGCGCTTGCCGCAGCCCATAGAGCGCTTTGCGCAGCCTGAGCACCTTGTGTTCTTGCCCGACGACGACGAATCCCGGCGGCTGCTGCACAAATACCTCCTCGATTAGCTCACCGTTGAGGAACGCAGACTTCACGTCCATGTGGTGCACCTCCCACTCCTTGGTGGCCGCCAGCGCGAGCAGGAGGCGCACTGACTCCATGCGCGCCACCGGAGCGAAGACCTCCTCGAAGTCGATTCCCTCGCGCTGCACGTAGCCCTTCGCCACCAATCGTACCTTGTGCTTCACCACGTTCCCGCGCTCATCCCGCTTCTCCATGAACACCCACTTGAGCCCAATTGGACGGCAATTCGCCGGCGGATCGACGAGGGCCCATGTCTTGTTTTCCACGATCGAGTTCATCTCCTCGGTCATGGCTTTCCTCCAGCGGTGATCCCGCTCCGCCTCGCGGAACGTCGTCGGTTCTTCTGCGCACCCTAGGTGCAGCACCTGGTCGTCGAGGATGCGCTCCGCACGCCCGGGCGGAGTCCCGTCCCCAATGATGTTGTCCACCGCGCAAAATCGTAGTGGCTCACCGTCATAGTCGTCGTCGACGATGTCCGACACGTCCGGCGGTGGAGACGTGAAGCGGATCGTCGGTGTCGAGCTCGGGGAAGCGCTTGCTACCGGTGATGCCTGTCCCACAGGTGTCGCCGGCGCCGGGGATCCCTGTCCGACAGGTGTTCCCGGCTCCTCTGCTCCATTTGGTGTGGCGGGGTCCTCTGCTTCATCCGCCGCTCCTGCCCCGTCCTGCTCTTGCACCTCCTCTGGTCCTCGAGTCACCCAGTGCTCGATGATGAAGGTACTGCTTGGGGCGACCTCTCCGCCGTCTTCCCCGTCGACGTGCTCCGCCCAGCGCCACGCCTTCTTTTCGTCGAACACGACGTCGCGCGAGATGCACACACGTCGTGCTCGTGGATCGTAGAGGCGGTACGCCTTGCTCCCCGCCTCATAGCCCAGGGACACCATTGGTGTGCTCCTGTCCGCCGGCTTGCCGAGGCCCGGCCTCGTCTCCTTCACATGTCCCACGCACCCGAACGTGCGCAGGAATGACACGTCCGGCTTCCGGCCGTGCCAAGCTTCGAAAGGGGTCATCCCCTTCAAACTCTTCGTCGGCGAGCGGTTCAAGATGAACATCGCCGTGCTCACCGCCTCGCCCCAAAACGTCGCCGGCACTCTCCTTGCCTTGAGCATGCTTCTCGCCATGCCGACGATTGTTTGGTTGCGCCGCTCCACCACGCCGTTTTGTTGCGGCGAGTACGGCGCGGTGAGGTGCCTTTGTACCCCTTCTTCTGCACAATACAGCCCGAATTCAATCGAATTGAACTCACCCCCTCGATCTGTGCGTAGCACCTTGAACTTCTTCCCCGTCTCCGTCTCCACTTTGGCCTTGAATTGCCGGATCGCTGCCGCTGCCTCTGCCTCTGCCTTGCTCGTCAGCAGGTGTAGCCACATGTAGCGGCTGTAGTCGTCGACCAGCAGGAGGAAGAAGCGCCTCCCGCCGTGCGTAGCCGGCATGATTGGCCCGCACAAATCTCCGTGCACGAGCTCCAACACCTCGGCGCGGTACTTCGCCGTCTTTGGGAAGGACCGTCGCCTTTGTTTCCCGGCGAGGCAGCTGTCGCACAGCTCCCCAGCGTGCTCGATTCTGGGCAGCCCGCGCACCATCTCATGGCGCGCGAGGTCCCTCAGCGTGTCGAAGCTGAGGTGCCCGAACCGAGCATGCCAGAGCCATGCCTCGTCGTCGTCGTGCGCTGCCAGGCACACTGGCTGGGTGACCTGCAGATCCACCTTGTACCATCGATTAGTGGAGCGCTTCACCTTGGCTAGGAGGTTCTTCTCTGTGTCGTGGACTCGTAGCACGCCGTCGCCGATCATCACCCGACAGCCTCGCTCGTCGAGTTGCCCGAGGCTGATGATGTTGCTCCGGAGCTTGGGGATGTAGTACACGTCGGTGAGGGCGCGGTGCTCGCCGTTCTGGCACTTGAAGACGATGGTGCCGCGCCCGCGGATCTCCACGCGCGATCCGTCGCCGAATTTCACCGTCCCGATGACGCCCGTGTCGAGCTCGGAGAAGGCCCCGCGTTCTCCGGTCATGTGGTTGCTGGCGCCGGAGTCCATGAACCACATCTTGTCCCTTTTGTCGTTGCCGCCGACGTCCTCCTCCCCGAGGTTGACCTGCGCGCGCGGCTCGTCGAGCTCTACCCGCCTGTGCGGTGCTTCCTCCCCTACGTCATCGTGGAGCGCGCAGACATGCGCCATCAACAGCGCCGGACCGTCGTCGTCGTCTTCCTGGGTTAGGTGCGCGCGCTCTCGCCGCGGCTGCTTGCAATCGCGCACCCAGTGCCCTGGTTCGCCGCAGTTCAGGCACTGGTCCTTGCCAATGCGCCTGCTGCTTCGTCCACTGCCGCCGCCTCTGCCACGCGTGCTGGAGCGTCCGCGGCCTCTCCCGTGCCATCCTCTGCTGCGCGGAGCAGAGGACCCTTCCCCTGCTTCGCGTCCGCGCAGCTGCAGCGCCCGCTCCTCCTGAGCGGCGAGCAGCAGCTTGGCACCGGTGACAGCAGTGGCCGTCTTCGCCGCCCGTGAGGAGAAGCGATCCTCCACCACCCTGAGCCGCCCCGACACATCCTCGATGGTGAGCGCCTCCATCTCCAGACACGTCTCGATCGAGATCGCCACCTGATCGAACTTCTCTGGGACGACGCGCAGGAACTTGCGCACGGCGTCCTTCTCGGTGACAGGAGCACCCAGCGCTCCCAGCTCCGTCACCATGCCGGTGAGGCGCAGCGCGAAGTCCTCGACGGCCTCGCCGTCGCGGAACTCGAGCGCCTCGTAGTCGCGGCGGACTTGCTGCGCCTTCGCCTCGCGCGCGCGCTCGCCGCCGAGCCGCATGGTCTTCAGGGCGTCTCATGCCTCCTTCGCCGTCTTCTTCTTCCCAAGCGCAACACGGTACTCCGAGGGGACCGACTTGAGGATGCCCTCCATCGCGAGCCGGTCGTCCTCGAAGTCGCCGAGCCCAAGCTCCACGGCCTCCCAGAGGCCGCGCGCCTGGAGCATCGTCGTCATCAGCACCTCCCACTCCGCGTAATTGATTCGCGTGAGCATGGGAAATTGCGCTCCGCCGATGTCGCGGATCGTCTTCTTCACCACGTACGTCGCCCCGCGGCGTGGTGACAGGGAGACGTCCCGATGGCCGGTGGAGCGGTGCTGGTGTCCGCGGCCGCCACGGCCACGGCCGCGCCCTTCGTTGCGGCCGCGCTGCTGTTGCTGGTCCGCCATCGCCCTGCGCCGGCGAGCCCAACCGTGGCTCTGATGCCACTTGTTGGCAACTGGAGCTGCCCAGCAGCACCAATCCAACTCCCAGGTGAGTTCCAAACTCTCCAAAGAAGGCTGACTAGAGGTAGGAGAAGGAGGTTGAGCACAGCACACACACGCACACAACCCAGTTGCTGCTGTTCTATTGCTTTTGCTGAACTGCCTTGCTTTGCAGCCGTGCTTCTTCTTTATAGATAGCAAAGTCAACTCTAGGTACAAGATACACTCACTACATACTAGCTACTAGTACTACTACAAGTACCTACTGTACCTATATACAATACATAACAGGAGCATGCTTGCTCCTGTCTATATGAGTGCCTGCTGCTGCCTTGCACGCCTGGGCAGGGGCACTTGAGGAGCTCTACCAGCTCCATTGACTTCTGCTGTGGGAGGAGATGAAGACTGAGCAATTAAACAACAGAGGCCAGGAAAGGGCAGAGGCCCCCCTATATTACATATTTACATGAACTTCATTAGTGTGCACAAAATTCCACCATATAAATCGTGGGAAAATTTAATATTAGATCCTCTAATAACTCATCTATCACTGTCTGGCTTCGCTCAAAACATGGTTCAGTAATATTGCAAGCACAAGAAACAGATGCACATACATCATAGTCCCATGCCGGACGTCCTTTTCTCTCATTTATATCAGTTGCATCTTGTAGCTCCGGTATCTTGGGCAATGGCCTTGGACGGTCACCATGATCATCACTGAAAACAAAGTAATGGTATCAGATGGAACGGTGCTAGTTTTTAACTCTAAAAACCGTGTAATATATTAGTGACCAGATAGATTAAAGGCTATTTTGTCAAACCTGGTCCAAGGAGCTGGTGCATTGTCACAGCGTACAAACAGATATCTGCATACTCTGAATTTACCCTATGGCAAAAGGAAGAAATAGCGCATTATATTTAATACTTTTTCCATACATTTATTTAGCTTGGAAGCTGATAAGCAGCTACAAAATGCAAAAATATGGGAAGAGCACTTATGCAATCTGTATAAAGGAATGTAAAAAAGTTACCTGAATACCAATCTTCCTCCAGCATTTCTCAATTCTATAAATTCCATCATACCTCAAACCCGATTCAGGAGCATAGGAAGAGCGCTTCTCTTTGTGGGACCTGTTAAGAGAATGTGTACAGGTTCGTATATAAGAGAATGTTAACTCCTACAGATACACTATTAAATGATCTCGATATGGGAACGGTTTTTAATACCAAAAAATTAAAAGCTTAATTCCATGTCAAGAAACAGAAATGGTAAACAAATAAATACAGCAACAGTAGATCTTAATGTCTACTTGGTGATCAACATTGCAGTTTCAGGTATAAGCATGGCAAAAAAAAAACATACCGCACAACTCGGACCGGGTAACCCTTGATGCAACTGATACGCAAAGCTGCATTCATCTTCTCAAACTTTTGGTCAAAAGACTGTTCTTTGTTTGTTCTCTTATTTCCGCTTAGATCTCTCCCACCACTGCATTAGTATATTTTATTTACAGACATTTCAATAAGGTGGACAATGATAAGTCAATAAAAACTACAGAAGTATAGCAAGTGGTCAAATTATTATTATACCTTCCAGTATAAAGGAACCACTCCCCGTGGTCTTCATCATCTTCGTAGCCTCCTGACAGTGCTACTGACTGAGCACCATGTGTGGACTGGCCAGCAATACCAGCAATATGAGGAAAATGAGCACCCCATTGCCTGCATTCAAGTCGGTCTCCCCATGTTTCCCCAACTTGGACACCAATGTTCCTTTTGGGGTCATTTTCTGCAAGAATGGGACCAAAATGGTCTGGCGCAATGGTCACAAAGATCTGTCCGCTTGATGCATTTGCCTTTCCAGCCCGCTTAGCCCTCTCAGTTCTATATGCCTTGTCAGGCCTATCATCATTCCGGATGTAATGATATGTAGCTGCTGAGCTACCTGAATTAGCATTCTTTGAAATTTTTGCCATGCGAATAGCTTCCACTAAAGTGGAATTAATTCGTGGTTGCTGTGCCATTTTTGATGGGATCTGCGCACGACACTTGCCACACGTCTTCTTTCCACTATGTATCCACTTCTGGAAGCATTTCAAACAGAAGTTATGGCCACATGGTGTCTGTAAGAGAAACAATTACGCATTAGTTAGAGATGGAACAAAATAATTTCAGTGGATAATAAAAAAATGTAATAGGGATATCATGGCTACCAAAAGTAAGACATACAGAGTAAGAATGTACATCTAGACAAACAAAAAGTCAAATAACTACCAAAGGATAAAAACATGGCAGCATATTAGAACACATGGAGTTGCATAAAAAACAAGCAGAAGAACCAATTAAAGTTCCTCCATAACTAAGTTTACATTTTACAAGCAAAGAGAAAAAAAAAAGATGAAACATGCTGCCTCCAGGGGAACACCATTTTAGCTCAACTTACCAATGAACCACTGAATTTCGAATTGTATGTCACAACTAAATGATTAACTCAAACATAATGGGACCTGATATACAATATTGCTTGTGGAGTTGTGATCTATAGTTCACCAGACCAAAAAACGGAAACTGTTATCAAGGGTTAGCAACCAACCATTATGACAAGCAATGAATACCTGCGAAGTTCTCGCTTAACATCTTAAATAGGAAAATGATTAGCACTGAAAAAGGATGATGCCAACTGGTCAAACAATAGGTTTCCTAGAAACTGAAAATTACTCTGGTAATCCACAAAATTTTTCATTCCATGTTTAATTGAAGGAAGAAAATATTTAAACTAAAAATAACAGCGCTAAAAATGAAAGCAGGCTACAAAATGGTCTTGTCAATCATCTTGGAAAGAGGATAATAGTAAAGAACAATGAAAGTATGACAAATGGTTTGATGACTGATAATCAAGGCATCATAAATGCATATAGGATCAAATTGAGTAAAATATCACCAAACTTTCAGATCACTCCATTACTCAAATCATAATTATGGAACTGTAGTGCAGAATTAAAAGAAGGAAAGCAGATTTATATTATGGCATCATGCTAGATATCATTTATAAGGTGGACCAAGAGGCATTGTACTAAAGACAACTCAACCACAAAGTACGTATGTGTAGCTTCTTATTCTTTTATGAAAATATAAATTCTAAAGCGTTGGGAGAACAAGAGTGATCCCAGCCAGTGTAAGAGTAATAAGACCAGTACGACAGTAGTGTCTCAGCAGGGTTCTAATTAAGAACGAAAGGAATTATATATGCACAGCATCCAATCAAGCAACATGGAGGAAATAGCAATGCAAGCTGATAATAAAATCACAGCGACAGATCGATGACATAGCAGATGTACTATTCGATATTGGCATATTCATCACTAGCTGTTTGCCCCCGAACCAGCTCACTCGTGGAAGGCTGGACCAAACCAATGCAACAGTATACATATCCTCACCATTCATGTGTTTTTTCCAACCCTGGGATGGCAGGTGTCCTTTCTAGTTTGGTTCAAGAATTTATTTCGTTTTTTTAGTGATGATAAAAAAAATCATGGATCGGATCGGTGGGCTAGCCATCAGAGAGATAAGCGCCGGCTGCCGGGCGACATCAGCATGCATGGATGGTATCTCGACGTCACCAAAAATAAACCAAAGTACCAAACCGTGTCTATGTAGTAGCAAAACACGGGTTGGGTTTAAGTTCTGCAAAGAAACAGCCTAGACCACGATTGAACAGGAGCATAAAATGGAGATGCATGATGGCCTCTCCCAGAGGTAGTAAATAGAAGTTCTGGAACATGTACAGCAACTCAAAAGGAAGTCAAGAACTACGTACTGGTAGACCTAAGCAAAGGAACATGTATATAAAGCAGAATCCATGTGAACTTCTGAAGAACCTAAATCGATTATCAAATATTATCAGATTAAATATCAATACGTACATGTTCCGGTAACCGAGAAAAAGGAACACGCACAGATCAGACATCAGAAGCAGACGGATCAGACTATAATCGGCAGACAGATCAGACTACCGGAAGAAGAAATCGGCAGACGGATCAGACTACCGGAAGAAGAAATCGGCCGGGGCACACCAAATTCGAGAATGGTAGTGCACTAGATCGAGCAGGAGATCAGGGAGGGAGTTGCTCACCGTGACGGGGCGATCGGGTAGCTTCAAGCAGAAGGCGCAACTGAAGCTGCCAAGTATCCCGAGGACATCGTCGTCCCCTTCACCTTCGTCCTCGTTCTCGTCATCGGCGGCGGCAGATCCAGCGAGGAGCTTCTGGCGACGACGCGCCTTCTCTTGGTCGGAGAGAGTGGCGTCGGCCTCGATGGCGCGGATGGCGGCGACGAGCTCGCTGCCTCCTGCCGCCGCTGGGGCGGCGCTGGAAGTACCGGTGCAGTCGGGGCAGCTCCAGCTTGCGGCGTCGGAGAGCGCTGGGGGCTCGGAGAGGCAGGGGGAGTGCCATGGCGTCGCGCAGGTGGAGCAGCGGAGGAGTTCGACCTCGGGCGGGGCGGCCGCGCGGCAGACCATGCAAACGCCATCTCCGTCGCAGGGGAGGTCCGGCATGGCGGCGGCTGCGGCGGGTGGTGGGGGATCGGGGATGGGGGAGGGGTTGGTGTGCGCTAGGGTTCGGCTCGGGGCGCCGGAGGGGGGGAATGTGAGGAGCGTGAGACGGTGACGAAAGCGGAAAGGAATGAAGAGGAAAACGAGGGTTTCGCTTGCTTCGAATTTTCGGTTTGCCCGCTGCCGTGTGTCGCGCACACACCGTGGGCGCGCTCGTTTGCCCGCGAAAATGTCGATGCCAAACCGCGGGGGGAAGGAGTTTCGGAGGGAAGAAAAAAAACGAACCGCGTTCACACACCTAAAATAAATTTCGAGATTTGCTCCAAGGTTGCTGCTTGCTGGGAAGGAAGGACTGTAGAGGAGTTCAACTTTTAAAGAAAAAAATCTAAATTACTCCTCTCAGTTATAATCAAAGTCTAGATAACCTGTTTTAATTCAAATTACCTCCTAAACTATGCTAATTGATTCAATTTACCTTTTAATATAATTTATCTTTTTTATCCCTCCATGCATAAGTGGAATTTTAAGTTTAAATTCCGCAAGATAACGGCAGACTCACAAGATATGTCAGAAAAATATATAATAAATTTTTATCATTACTTTTGATAGGTAGGATATTTAATAATAAAAGTTATCTTTGAAATATAAAATATAATATAAATAATGATCAAAATAATAAAATATTTTATAAATATATCATGATGTTTTCTACAACCCTTCAAAGTTTCAAATAAAAAATCAACTTGCGTATGGGAAAAAGGAACAGATTGCATTATGGATAACTTTGAACCAAAACATAATTTTTTTGTGCAGGGGGTTATCCATATTTTGGTTATACTTGAGTAGAGTAATTCAAATTTCAATAAACATTCTAATTTCATGATATTGGGTGATTTCGAACGCTGTGGGAATCTTTGGAGATCGAGTGCCATGGAGCACATTCGCCCTCACCGGGACGTACGTGGGACGTTGTTGACGTGGGCCGCGCGGGCACCTGGAATGGCATCGGCGGCAGCAGACACGTACCACGATGTTGTTACTCCCTCGGTGTCCATGCATGGATCCAATTTGCTGCGTTCTCACAGTGCGGACGGTGATGTCGTGGAGGCAGCCTTAAGGCCCGGTTTAGATAGGCAAAAGATGGGTGAAATTGACACTATTTATTTATCACATCAATTACATCTTCTAAAAAATACTATTCCAGCACTATTTCATCACAATTCATACATATAAATAATTTTTCCATCTAAACTTCAACAATTAGGTAGAGCCTTTGCCGTTCTAGGATCGGAATACTACATTCATTTTATTCAAGGGAGTCACCGCAAAGCTTCAATAGCCGGATACCCTCTAGCATCAACTGAAGCAAAGGGTTTTCCCAGGACCAATACGCTAACGCGCCAAGATGGGCGCGGTCAATGTCCTCCAGGATGTGGCCGGGAATGGGGCCTTCTTGGGCGTGTTTGTGCACTATATGCTTGGCCTGGCTAGCTCACCATGGCATGGCTAGCTAAAGTCTGGTTTAAATAGTGCAAGGTCGTTTGTTTGTGTCACACTATCACTGGTCAAAAATGAGCCAGACTCATTTTAGTTTGTGTTTGTTTGTGTACCCAGGCAGCTATGCATACCTTACACCCATGAAGTGGTAGCTTTACCACCCATTATTCTCTTCCCTTGCCTCAGAGGAATTTCATCGAACATGGTGGTAGCAACCAGGACACCACGCTCTGAGGCACGCCCTCTTCACCCTCCACCGCGGCCATGGCCGCCACCAAGCTCTAAGGTGCTCGACAGCGCCGCGGGAGGCTGCTATGGCAAGCTCATGGCAGGAGGTCGCGAAGGTCCTCCAGCAGCGCGACGATAGCCACTCTGGTGAGCTCATGGTGAGAGAGGTTGCGGAGCTCCTCCAGCTGTGCTCGGCCGACACTCTGGTGAGCTCTTGGTCGGAGCTCTGGCGGGAGGTCGCCATGGCGATGCTGCTGCTGACCTCGCGGAGCTCCATGGCGACGCACGCGTGGGAGGAGACAAGCCTGAAGGAGCGTTAGCTCAACACGGCGGGCTCCTCGGCTGCGGCGAGAGAGCGCGCCTCTCGGCACGACGCCCCCCCCCCCCCCCCAGCCCAACCCGCTCCTCCACTGCTGCACACCCGGTCACGATGCGCGTATGCTCCTCCGCCCCTGCCAAGGTCATCGAGCCGCTGCATGATCGCGCCCTTGTTGCCCTCCACCGCGGCGACGACGACTCGCGGTCTTCTCCGTTGAGGCAGAAATTTGAGACGGAGTTGTCGGGCGGTGATTTCATCCCACCGGAACGCTCCAACGAGCCACTAGCGTGTCGCACGGGACCTGGCTGCAGAGAAATGAGGTGGAATTGTGTTTCTCTAGAGCTATGAGTGAGAAGGGATTTTGCATCTCATGAGACAGGCTCCCGAGCGGGCCAACGATGCAAACACGAGGTGTTGCAGCCCAGGAGCGCAGCCGAGCTCCCGGGCCACCCTCACAAACACGCCCCTTGTTCACGAATATGTGGGGATCTGGCTTTGGCCTTTCAGCTGGCTTGGACATTGTGCATAGCAACGACGTTCCGAGGTGACCGCGTTGCTCGAGGAGTAGAGATCCGAAGATCGTTGGTGCTTCGCCTTCAAGAGCGGCCAATACGTGGTGGAGATACCAGACGCCGATAAAGCCACGGGAACTTGACCACTCGAGGTCTCAAGCCGGCGGCGGCGTCCTCGACGGCGTACCCAACACGAACGCGACGCTATCGGAGGCTTGGGATCCAGATTTTAAAGGGCTGCACTTTTGGCTTGGTCAATTTACTGACTCGCCAACATACGACATTGGATCGCGTGATGGAGCGAGCACGTACGGCGCAGCCCGAGCGGCGACAGCGCTATTGCCTGATGGAGCTCACCGGCAGTATCTCTTCGACGGGCGGACCCAAAGAGGGTCAAGCGAGGGCACATGCCCTCACTTGATTTATAATTTTCAGTTTTATAGTCCAATTTTTCACTATTGATGCCTTCGGTAAATTTAAATTTGTGCCCTCGCTGGCCTAATTCAACCTCTCTGTTTATAAATGTGCCCTTCTCAGTTTTTACTCTGGGTCCGCCCCTAGCTTTCTCTGGGCCATCGTACCGGTCAGGCGGTGCTTCCAGCTTGGTCGTTGCCAGCGGCCGGCGTTTGGAGAGACCCCGTTGATGTCGCTGAGGCAGCCAGTCGGCCAGTGTCGGGTGCTCGGAGCCCAGCGCTCGATAGTGAAGAGTGCTGCTGCTGGTGAACGACGTGAATGTGACCGTGCCCGACGGCGCGCTCCGGCATAGCTTGGACGACGTGAACGTTGGTATGCTCGCCAACTTGCGGCAAGAAGACTACTGATCGACGGTGAAGGGTGCTGTCGCCTGCCGCTTGGTGAACGCGCCCGTGCAGGCGTGCACCGGCGCCGTGCTGAGAATAGGGTCATGTCCATCGCTTCGATACCAGGGTACTAGGACGTACTCTCGAGGAGCATCCGCGCGCATCGCTGCTCTGAATCTCAGAAAAACAGCAGATTGTTGTGGAAGTTTCCGCCCTCCACCGGCCGGCGTCGACGTTGAAGCCATGAACGCCAGTGGTGACGGTGAGAGGCCAGGGCAGGGCAGCAGGACCTTTATATGTGACCTCACGGTGGATCACATGTGTGGCATACGACTCGTGTAGTGGGATAGTAGCCGCCGGGCTCCGGGATGCCGGGACGGGGCATCAGTGACGGATCTAGCGGTGGGGCTCAAGCCCCCCTACCGCCGGGAAACCCCTGAAGCCCTCCTTAGCCCATCCCTAAAAGAAATCTTCTATGGGAGCGAAGAGGAGCGCTGGAGAGGAGGATCCAGAGGTTGAATTACTGCACAAGATGGGCCACCAACTGACAGTCCAACTGTCTTTTTTCCTCTTTCCTATATCCTGTCGCACACATCTTTGACCAGGCCATTTGTTTTTTATGTAATTTAACTGCTAAATAACAGATTTTAGTCTTGGATGGAATATAGTATGAGGAAACGAATTTTACTGTAGCACTAGGTTCAGCCTCCTACATATTTTCCTGGATCCGTCACTGTGGGGCATTGTCGTCGGCACTGCGCAGGTCGCGTTGCGTTTGGAGCCGGGTGAGCGGCCTCGGACGCGCGGCGTTGTGCACCGTGAGCTAGGTCATGGCGAAACATCCGACGACGCCCGTCGAGCTGCAGGAACTCAAGCAGCCCGAGACATGCGTCGTGCGCCACCGACGCCATGCCGGAGAGGCATCCACCGCTGCAGCGTCGATGGTGGCGCCGTCGGGCGATGCGTCATCGATCGGCAGACGCACTCGCGTGGTCTGTCCGAACATTCGCGTCCGAAAATTCGCGGTCGCGGAGGTCGTCGTCGCTCGATCGGAACGCGCGCCCTCGAAGCGCACCCCTTGGGTCCCTTATGGCCGTCAGATCGGACGCGCGCGGCTTGGATTTGCAACAACTGGGCTGTTTTCCGGCTCGGGGAGCCGGAGTGATCGGAGTCCTAGCCGGCCGGGTCCGGGTGGACGGAGGGCCGGCGGCGCGCGTGAGCACGCGGCGGCGGCGGACCTACTCGAGGGACCGGCGGTCACGGTGACGCTTCCTTCACGGCTGTAGTGTACGTCGGTCGTCGCCGCCTCGCGCGGAGCCTTTTCAGCGAACGCGCGCGTTCCCCGGGACGTATGACCTCCGCGCGCGGCGGCGCCGTCAACAGCTTTGCTCCCTCAACTCCCTCCTCGGCGGGCTCTGCTCCACCACTTCCCTCCTTCACGTTCCTCCGCGTCGCCCCCTCCGTTGTCCTCCGCGCCACGCCTCACGCCGGCCCTCGACACCACCACCTTCCCGCATCCTCACCTCCGCGCTGGCATTCCTGGACGACATGCGCCGGTGGGGCGTGTCGCCGGGCCGGTCGAACCACCTGGCCTGCGGCTGCGGGGGAGGAGGATGAATCTTTGCAACTTCGGAACGATGGCGTAAAGCGGCAGCAGCGGGCGGCGCTAGCCACTAGATGGTTGGAGGACCCCACCCGAACCAGGGTCATTTTTGAAAATAATAGGATCGCGATTGATACTCGCGATCCAAATTAAAGGGTTATTAGTAAAATGTAGAGGGTATTTTACAAATATTCGGATCGTGATCATTAATTACGATCCAAATTAGGGTGTTATTTAAAAATAGTCAGGGGGTGTTTTTAAAGGACATTCCGCACCAGCCGCCGGAGCGCCGCCTGACGCCGGCCGTCCCATCGTCACCTCTTCTCTCTTCTTCCTGGCTCGCATCCAATCCAGATCGCATGGACGAACGCTATTCTGAGGCCAAGGGGTGGCTGCTGTTCGTGCGGTGCTGCAACTGAAGGCGTGCATCCAAGCACGCGCTCGCCAGGGCGTCCAGGTTCTCCGTGAAGGCGGTCAATGAGCTCTTCGACCCTGACGCCGTCCACGCCCTGCTCTCCGCCATCGGCCGCCGTCGTAGTCGCAGCCGACCCGCTGTTCACTGCCTCCTCAGTGCCCTCCGCGACCGCGTCGGCCTGTCCGTCGTCCGCTTCCTCGCGGTCTGCGCGGCCGCCGCGACGTGCCGACGTCTGGCCCTTCGTCAACTCACCGGCGACGCCCTCGAACGTGAACTCGCCGGCAGCGTGCACCTACTGGAGTGCAGTTTCAGACCTGACAGATTCAGTCGTTTCCAATTCACAGTAGTCCACACTCCACACTACCAAGCTCCGAGCCGGCAGTAGCCACCGGGATTTAACCAATTGCACGTTGAGAGGCTTTTTAATGTAAATTTGGTTTCCATATTTCATTTCACACGTCTAAACTAATCGCCAATGCCGATCCCTCAGAAGTCAAAATGCATTCAGAGTTTATTCAGAGAAACTCAAACAATGTGTACAAAACAATCAGTATGCAATCACTGGAAACTCTTTGACAGTTCCCGAATGATTGCTTTTATTTCCATAACAAGTGCAGGACTTAGATGCCCTTCTCCAGCATCGCCCGGACCCGGGTCGGGAGACCATAGAGCCTGATGAACCCCTCAGCATCAGCTTGGTTGTAGATCTCCCCGTTCTCAAACGACGAGATGTCCTCCCTGTAGAGGCTGTAGGGGCTCTTTCGCGACGCGATGTTCACCGACCCCTTGTATAGTTTCAGCGTCACCGAACCAGTAGTGGTCGCAGTGATGTTCTCCATGAATGAGTCGAAGGACTGACGGAGCGGGTCAAACCAGCGGCCTGCGTAGACCAGCTCAGCGTACTTGAGGGCGATCATGTCCTTCCACTGCATGGTCTCCCTGTCCAGGGTCAGGGCCTCCAGCTCGCGCACCGCAGCTGCCATGATGGTGCCACCAGGGGTCTCGTAGACACCACGAGACTTCATGCCTACAAGGCGATTCTCCACCATGTCAATGCGCCCGATCCCATGCTTTCCACCGATTTCATTGAGCTCCGCAAGGAGGGATGCGGGTGACAAGTCCCGACCGTTGATGGAAACAGGAACACCTGCAATGATGCCAATCTCCAGATACCTGCACACAGAGAGCTTGTAATCAGTCATACATCTAGTATGCCAACAGAAACCTCGTTGTTACTAAGAAAAAAGGCCAGAAAACTTCTCCGATAAAAAGAACAGATAACAAAATAAAAATCAAGTCAGTCACAGTAATATGTCTAGGGGGGGAAATGGCTACAACAAAACAAGGTTTGTTTCTGCCTAAACAAAGATTTGCTTTCCATGTATAAAACCCCTTATCTCAGTATGTGTATCATAAAGTGTCTGACAATATATCTAGAAAAAATCATGCTGTGTCTTGAGCAATGTCTATTTTACAAAACCACTGAGAGCTTGTGCCTAGGTTCATAAACCACACAAGGCAGGCAATATAGTGGAGGCCCAGCTTCACTTTTATTAAAAGTTTATCTTACATAAAAGTGATTCATTCTTTTCAGTTTCACATTGTAATAACATGAAGGTACCAAGTGAATGACATTGTATATTGTGTTGTGCCAATAACTTATAATTTAACATAACAGGTTCTTGTTCAACATGGGTAAACAGGTCATTCTTAGTTCAAACTAATCCTATCCATATTCCAGACCATCCTGTTTGGATGGTTGTGGTCTCCAATTCTGGAGGACCAAGTGCCACAGTGTCAAAGTATCTCAAACAGCTTTATAAAAAATGGGGCAATTGACCAAATTGTCACTTGGGCATATGTGAACTAAACTTTACACTGAAACAAAGGAGATAAAGACATAGGGTACTTTCATCCCTCAGAACCAGAGCGGTGAAAAGATAAATGATTTCCATCTCAAAAGTAAGATAAACAACACTCACTCAGGTTCCGAAGGTGCATTTTCTGGGGCAACAGACATCATGTACATATCTTCCTTTGGCTCATTCGCTGGGTCCTCCAGAATGTCACCCTGAAATGAACAGGGAACAATTCACTTTATCTCACAGCGAAGACAAGGCAAGGATGAACAAGATTGATGGATAACAAAAATATGAGCTGCAGAGTCCTATGAGAAAACTAGAAGTTAAAAAAACAAGAAATAGGATGATACCTCATGGCTAAGGTGCCACAGGTTACGGTCTCGGCTGTATATTGATTTCTTAGAAACTGGAACTGGTACGTTATGTTTCTTTGCATACTCAATAGCATCTTCACGCCCTGTGATGTCCCACTCCCTCCAAGGTGCAACCACTTTGAGTTCAGGATTCAAAGCATAAAATGTAAGCTCAAAGCGAACCTGCACGAAAAGTAAGCATCAGAAGATGACTAACTATATTAATATTCAAACTAACAGCATATTTACCTGATCATTGCCTTTCCCAGTACATCCATGAGCAACTGCATCTGCACCAACTTCCTTGGCAACATCGACCATTGCCTACAAATGGAGATTTAGTTACTTAATTGCCTATTCGGCTATTAGGCACATCTGAAGATTAAGGGCACACTGAAACTACGAATACAGTCAACACCATAAAGATCCTAGGAATATATGCAATGCTCAGTTTATCACTGTAAGTATAACATTCAAACCTTGCACATATATCAAATGTTTCTCGCATAAATGAGAGCACAAACACTGGCCAAAAATATAACCCATAAAAGAAATAAATGTAATGCATGTGAAAAGGAAAATAAACACAGTCAGCCAAAGCTTGTAGCACAGACTTGGAATAAGAAATAGAGGTGATTGAGAAAAAAAAACTTATCAAATATCAAAGAACACAACATGTTCTATTGAAACGGATCTTTTTCACAAAAGATAATGGGTTGCATCAAGTTCATACACGTGATTTTAATGCTGTTGTGGTAATTTGATTCAAATAATAGCATTTCCACATGTGTAAGCGCACTTTCTTTTGACAGCACATTGTGCAGTGATGTTATAATTAAAACTTAAACATATCAGAATTTACTTTGGAGAAAATAACAATATACATTCTTGGTGGTTTACATAAACAAGATGCAGTTGTCGTATCAATTGTACCTTAGCAATAACAGGCCTAGCCATTGAAGTGCCAAGAAGATACTTTCTTTCATAAACTGCACCAGCTCGCAGGCAGGGGTAAATATATTCACTAACAAATTCTTCTCTCAAGTCCTTCACAACGAGCTGGCATGCTCCACTAGCTTTTGCCTTCTTCTCCAATCCTTCCAATTCAATGGCGCCCTAAGGATGGTTTAGAATATGAGTTAAACAGATAGAGAACAGGAAAAAAAAGTGGGTACAAAATCCAAAGTATAGTACAACCTCATTTACTTACTGACAGCTAAATAAAACATATCATTATACCAATAGAATCTAAAAGGAACATAGAATAGGACATTTCAGAGAAACAAGTTAAAAAACATTAACTTTTAACCCCGTGACCTTTGCAACCAGCAGAAGAGCATGTAAACTACTAATCCCTACATCTTCTTTTGTAAGGCACATTTTGTTATGAGACAGTCTTAAAATGTAGACTTTTATGACCTTTGTTTCTTTACAAGATATTGTTAACTGCTACAAAATACATTAAATATGCACATAATTCTGATTTCTGGTCAAAATTTACTAAATTTGACTTTTGGAAACAAAATATGCTTTATATACAGAGGGAGTACTAAGCAACAAGCTAACATGGGGGGGGGGGGGGGGGGGGAAGAAACAAAGATATGCTAGAATTAGATTACAATTTCAAAAACGTGTATCTTGAGTGCTAGTCAGGTTGTTATGTATCATTACATACCTGGCCAACATCAGCAGTGAAACAAACGACTTCACAACCATAGTTCTCCCTTCAATTAGGCACAAGTGAGGTCAGTATTAGGCTTCGAGATTGAAAAAAAATGTGCATAACAAAGAAAGGAGTATTTATACCTAAGCCATGGAACAATAACCGATGTATCCAAGCCACCACTGTAAGCTAAAACAACTTTATTCAATTTGCCACGCAATCCACCTTTGTGTTGATCACTACTGGCAGTGGTGACTGCACCCTGCTCTTTTCCGGTTGCCATTGCACACCTGACGGCTGCATATTAAAAGAAATATATAGGGGTTATCATCGTGCGCGCAGGGAAAACCAGCACAAAACAGTTCAAGAAGGCTTAGTATTAAATACCTTTGCGGGCCTTGTTGTGGTGCTGAACAGCAGCTGCGCCAGGAAGGGGAGTCGACCGAGCTCCAACCTAGCAACCACATAAACGGTTACACAGGCGTTATTGCGCTGATTCCTTCTAGGAACAAGCGAAAAACAGATAGAGTGGGGGAAAGGGCCACTGTTTACCTTCTGAAAGAGGCAGGCCGCACTGGAGTCCGGACGGACACTAATCCCTGCAGGGCCAGCAAGATACTCGTTAGAGCACCCCGCGCAAATACATATAACGAAGTCTACAAACGTTTCGAGACGGAATATTTGGGAGAACAGGCTGCTACAGCGCTCATAACCAATAAATCAGCGCGGCGCACGGAATACGGCGAGGTCGCGGTCAGTTCAACGGGGATTGGAGCGTCCGCCGCGTCCAATCCCCGCGAGGGAGACTGGGGGTTCGGTCGCTAACAAGGCGACGACAAGCCGGGGATTATGTCGGGACGAACTGGAGAGGGCGGGATAGGAGCCGCGACTTACCTACGACCCCGGAGGGCCCTCCCGCCGACGCCATTGCAGGGGGAGTGGAGGAAGCCGAGGCGAAGAACCGGAGGAAACGCTCGAGGACGCGGCGGGCTGGCGGTGGCGGCCGCGCTGGGAGTGGAACGGGAGGAGGGGTTTACCCTTGTGGCGAGGGCGTGCGGGGGCTTTTGACCACTGGGGTGGTGGGTGAGTTCGAAAGGGAGCCGCCGCAGTTGGGCCGGATCGGGCCGCCAGAAAAGCCGTCGCCGGAGTTGGTGTGTGTGGATCCGAATTATATATATATATATATATTAATCATTTTGCAAAAATATACGACGGATTTTACAGTTTTGACAACTATTCGCCGTGGCCCACGGCGGTTTCAGGTCTAACCGCCGTGGCCCACGGCGGTTCGGCAGTCGCCGTGGGCTACGGCGGTGGCAGACGGCGGTTGCAGTGCCCCCACGCGCGGCATGAAGCCGCCTTGCAACCGCCAAGGCGGTTAGTTTTTTTTAATTAACGAGAGAAACACACATTTGCAATGCATGTACGGTGCTAGTACCCTAACGAAGCACCTTACGTACAGATAACATGCTTTAGGGAATTTAGAAATTTCATTGCAACATTCCTAATGAATCTAGTTGTATGAGAACTGCCCAGAGAGCATAGAGCGCCGGAGTGTTGCGACGGCATGTAGTACCCCGGTGGGGGTGGAGGTGGTGAAGGTAGAGGGGACCAATCTTTCTTGTGGCATTCACAAGTGCAGGTCGAACATTTGCAGCACCGGTCTTCTCCTGCGCTAGACGATGGATCTGGAGAAGCCAATGCCTCCGACAGGTCCCGCTTCAGGTTGTAGATGACGACGTCCTCGAGGTAGTTGATGTACTGTTGATATGGATCAATAGCTGGTGGATCCACCCATTGCAAGAAACCGCAGTTCTCAGCTTGGGTGGAGTACTGCAAAAGGCGAGAAAACGTTCATAAGTACTCCACCTATGCTCCAACACCTTCTTCTTTGCTTGGTATGCTTTGCTGTAACCGATGGTGTACCCAAACTTTTTCTCAATTGCACCGATAATTGCCTTCGGTGCATATTCAGGGCTATTCACTATGTGAGGGTACATGTGGCTTGCAACAAAATCGGCTGAAATGTTTCGGTGCCTTGCATCAATACGATCAAGGGTACAAGTGTGACCTTTCACTTCTTTCACCTGTATGCAATTGTCCCACTTCCCCATATATGCATACACTCGAAAAGAACAATCATCCTTGATGCAACACACATCATATATCTTAGGAGAGCTCTTGACTACCCTGAACTCCCTGTGTAGAGTCAAGGTGGACCACTGCTTCACTGCATCCTTCAGATGTGCAGTACTGGGGTACATAGCACCTACACAAACCTCATTCTCCGTGTACTCCCATGGCACATTCTCACCAGTATTAACAGTACACCGGGAGAAATCGTAGTTCCGCCAATGCAAGGGCACATGATCCTCAGACTCATCATCATCATCATCATCATCATCATCATAATCATCATCTGAAGAGTTCTCTTCCAATGCACGTTCATCAGCTTCCAACTCTCTCTGATATTGTCTCATCACCTCTGGGTTTACTTCTCCCTCATCAATAACACCAGTGACAACATAACCTCTAGATGCCTGCTCACCCTCAGAATCCCCTTCTTCCTCCTCTTCTTGTTCACCTTCTTCAGCATCTTCAACACCTTCCCCTTCTTCAGCACCTTCCCCTTCTTCACCACCTCCCCCCTCGTCCACATCCTCAGCTTCCTCATGCACTTGACTGCTAGACCCACCCTTCTGGTAAACTTGGACAAACAAAATCACAGGCAAACCAACTCGGCATGCATTTCTGATAAAACCCCTCCATCGTGGAGTCCCTTCAAGTGCCACGAGCTCCCAATACACTAGTGTACTTCTGTTGATTAGTGCCATCACCGACATGCATTGGTGCTCTAAATCTACTGAAAATGCCTTGACCAGCCAGTTGGTTATAGCCTCCCAAGTTCTTTCTCCTGCTCTTGAACATTTTTCTCAACTGAACTATAATTTGACAAGTCAACTCCTTGTGGACCATATATAATCTCTCCAATTCCATAATATATTTTGATTGTGACTGACTCCCACATGTCTGATTCATAATAAAAAGCAGTAACTACTATCAAATGCTACATCCAGGGACTAAGAAACAAATAAACTTATCTAAACTACATTAACAAACTAATCAGCCGCAATCTACACACTTAACAGTAAATATGTTACGTAATATAAACTACAACTACAGATCTATAAACTACAACTACAGATCTATAAACTAAACTACAACTACATATCTACAGAAATCTACAGTACACCGAAATAGAAATTACTGGAATTAGTGAAATCAGTGAAATATCTGCAATGAAGCGAAGAAGTAGCAGAGCTTTACTGCTCCGCACCCTCCACCTCCCCTCTTATCCTCCTCAACACTAACCCTACAAACAGGACATTTTTAATACTACAGATCTAAAGAAACGCAGTGAATCACTAAATACGGTTTCTAAGTAGCTGCTAAAAGAGTTTAAATCGACGAAATACTTACAATGAAGCGAAGAACCGGCAGAGCTTCGCTACTCCGCCCCCTCACTCTCCTCCCCTCTCCTTCCCAACCCTCTCTTTCTTTTTTTCCGAATTTTTATGACATTTCCGGGTTAATTTTCGGCTTATATAGAGGGAGCAAACCTGTCGCCGTACGCCACGGCGGCTGCACGGGCCTTACCGCCGTGGGCTACAGCGGTTGGCCTTGCCTACGGCGGTTGGCCTTGCCGCCGTAGCGCACAGCGGTTTGTCGTCAACCGCCGTGGCCCACAGCGGCTGACCTCCACACCCGTTGGGGCCCACGGGCGATTGCCGAACCGCCGTGGGCCACGGCGGTTAGACCTGAAACCGTCGTGGGCCACGGCGGCCGCCGTGGGTCACGGCGAATGATTGTCAAAACTGTAAAATTTTGAAACCGTTGTATATTTTTGCAAAATGATTAAAAAATATATAAAAAAAATTCCGTGTGGATCCCTCCAATAATCAGATTTTTTTTGACAGCTCAATAATCAGAATTGGATACCACTCCATCTCATATCAGTGCAGGATCCCGGATATTCCAATAATTAGAGTTGAGTACTAGCTTAACCTCACGTGATTAAGGATGTGTGTACAAGATTATCTTTTAAACAATGGATAGCTCTTCTTTTTCACTCTTCTAGTAGACTAGTATATACACCTATGATTTAGCTATATAAGTTGGTACTGTTGAGACCTAATGCCAATTGCTGCCGGCTGCGGGTTACTCTTGCTACCTCCTCCTCTGGTAGTCTGGTGTTTGGTGGATTGGTGCAGTCAACACTCAACAGTCACTGGATATGAAATGAAAATCGCTCAAGAGCGTGCAGCATGCATTCCCTCCATTTAAATTTTAAAGGTCATTTTCAATCATGAGCTGAAAGTGGTTGAGGTCAAAACTGGTTGTTAGCCTTTGAATGAAACTTGTTTTTAATTAATTTTCTGGCTGTCTGCACAAGTTGTACACAAACAATATTTTTTGGGTGCATCTTAGAACATTGTGAATGTTCGGAGAATTCGAAAAGGTCAACATGTGTTCCTTGAACAATGATCACTCAAACACATCTCCGAATTCCACCGTTCTACATTCCCTTCTATTTAATTACTTTCAACACATATTTCAATAACATTTCTCCTCAACTTCACAAGATACACAATGCTCACTATATACTGATGATGAGAATGAAGCTGCAAAAACCCTTCTCCGACCGCTATACCATTACGGGAATCATGAATTGCACCCAAAAGAATAACCAACAATGGCAAAAACCCAATTACAAGAGAGCACAGCAAACAAAAATGAAAAACTGAATTACAAGAGCAAGTGAAAGGGGACGAGAAGAAAAGAAAAGAAATATATAAAAAAACTCGGATGGCCTCGCACTGCATGTGAGCATCACTTTCACTTGTGTAGCTATGTGCTATCTGAAAGATTCATTCATGCCGCGTATACAAGAGATCGTCACGAGCCGATCTTGTCGAGGCTGTCGGCGACGGCCTTCATCCTCGGCCGGAGCTCGGGATCGACCTCCGTGCACGCGAGCGCGACGTGGAACGCCGCCACCACCTCCTTCTTGGGCAGCGCGGGGCCCCGGAGCAGCGCCGGGTCCACCATCTCCGCCACGGGCCGCGTGTCCTCCTCGAACCCGCGCCGCACCCACCGCACCACCTCCGGCACGGCGCCGCCGCCGTGCTCGCCGCTCCCGGACCGGTCCGTGGCCGTCGACCCCGACACGGGCGCCGAGAACGACGCCGACGTCGACGGCGACGCGTGGTCGGACGCGGGGCCCCGCCCCGTCAGCAGCTCCAGCAGCACGACGCCGAACGCGAACACGTCCCACTTCTGCGACGGCTTCGCGCCCGGCGCCCGCGCCTCCGGGGCGCGGTACCCGCCACCGCCGAACCGGTCCGGGGCCGGCCCCGTCGGCTTGGCGTACGGGATGGCGCCGCCGAGGAGCCCGCCGCCCGAGGACGGCGGCCCGTCCGGGGCGCAGCCGGCGACGGCGAGCAGGCGGGCGAGGCCGAAGTCGGCGACGCGCGGGGTGAAGTCGGCGTCGAGGAGGATGTTGGAGGGCTTGACCTCGCCGTGGACGAACCGCCGCGGGCTGCACTCGTGGAGGTACGCCAGCCCGCGCGCCGCGCCCTTGGCGATCTTCAGACGCGCTGACCACGACAGTACAGTTTGACCCGGCCGACCTGCAAGCAGAAAAGTCAACGGTCAACACATCCAGTCAACATTTCTCAAAAACCCTTTTTTTCCTGGATATCAATGTGATGGCTTCAAATTTTTGTCTGATATATAAAAAACAAATATGAATTCAATCAGAAAACATTGTATCTAACATTTTGAACAGGAATGAACTACTACATCGCAATTTCCAAACTTCCAATCCAAGCAAGTGCAACGCACATTGTGACCGTCAGCGAACCTAACAGCCATGGCTGTCTGATCACTGTTCATGCGCACTGAATGCATCTTGCATCCTCCCTTCCAGTCTTTCTGAAAGGGAAAGTCTGAAAGGGACTTGCACAGCGAGCCATTATTCTCTGAGAAAGGATCCCAAGCGAGCGAGCAATTAGCAATCTCGGGAATCATGGCCACGCCACCCACACAGCAGGTAGCAGCAGCAGTATATCTCAAGCTAAAGAGGACCATTAGCCATTAGCATGCAAGCAAAGTTGATGCCCTTTGTCCCATTAGCTCACCAAAAAAGTCTCCAAATCCGGCATCACCAGCCTGAACACCCAGCGCTGACGCCCATCATTAAGCACGCTGATGAAAAGGCCCTGATGATGGATTACCCAGGCGTGCATCTGCTGCCCATGCCCAATCATCACGTTCTTTAACACTCCATATACTAGAATTTATGTAGACTAATCAGCCCCCGGATCGCGAGAATATTCATGCTGTTAGGGCAGGAGAGTGACAAAAGGCTTCGTCAGGCTTGGAAAAGGCCTCTGCTTTTTTGGTTTGGGACTTTGGGTAGTTCATCTGCTAGACGGGCATGCTCTGCATCTGCATGAGGGTGGAAAGGGAGGAAGAGAAAGGGACCTTCCATTGGCACTGACAGTGCCGGTGCCCAAATGAGTGAGGAAAAGGCACCTTTGGAGCTTGTCAGCTTGGTATGATTTGGTGTAAAGCTTTTGCCCAACATTAGTGTTTTTTTACGGAGTATGCTACTTTGCCCCCCTCACGGCCTCACACAAACGTTTTGCTGTACTGTGGAGCTATATTATAACCCATCATCAGCAAGAAATGTGGTGCATTATATTTAGTACAGCAGCTACCTTATGGCTTAAGCAACAATCTTAATTTCTTCTCCCCTTCATCCAAGCATTCGAGCAAACACTGATGGGATCCTACATGCCCACTCTCGAGGAAATTAAAAAAAGCTTGCTTATGCACATGTTGCTTAATGCTTAGCATGGTATACTATCATGATTATGACAAGATATACTATCACACAACCCGACTTTCTTTTCGAAGAATGAAAAGAAAAATCATGCACCAATGGGTGGGTCTCAGCGTTTGCTCTGCTTGATCTGGATTATCTGGCACGCTCGTGAGTAAACTGTAAACAGATACCTGAACCTCGCTGCCATTGAGGCCAAACGAACGACGACGCATGACCAGCAGTCCTTGAGTATGTTATTAACGTTTCTGGTACAGTCAAAGACGATGGCTGCAGAACACCAGCGGTGATGATCACAAGGGGGGATCATATCACTCAGCAAGGACCATGGGTACAGGTCCCCAGCCGCGAATGCATCCATTGGAGCAAGCAGAGCATGGTCCAGCTCCAGCCGCCATGGGGACAGGCCGGTGTGCCTTGTTCAGCGCCGGTTTTGGAAGCTTTCGTTCCAGCACTCTCTCTGGTCTTTGCCTTGTCTGCCACCGCTGTAGTAGGAGTACGTTCCCGCGGGAATGTACCGTAGGATAGTACATCCTCGTTCCTCACTCACTCTCTCTTTTCTCTATCCTTTTTCTACCAAGGGATACTAGCTAGCTTCACTCTCTGATTCTTATTACCCCCACCGAAGTCAGTATAAACACTATCAAACATGTTCTTTGTTTTCTGGTCTATGTAGCTAACTTGTTAGTTGTGTTCGGTTGCAGAGGCCGGATTATTATCCTTTTTCTTTAAAAAAAAAATGCAGCAAGACATTCTTCCTCAAACTAGGACAAAAGGGATTCCGCAAAAACAACAATGTATTCATGCAGGACTCCTCCTCGTTAAATTCCACCAATTTTAATGGCACGTTATATTCTTGTTTTCTACATGTATAAATGGGAGTTATATTACATAAGAAATGTAAATAAATCTGCCCGTTAAGCCATATATTGGTTTGGAGGAGAGGATAAGCCAGCCAAAATTGAACTGAATTTAATTAATTTTGCAGTGGGGACAGTGGTGTCTAAGAATGGATACAGTCGCGTGCCACACCACCGCAATGGAGAACAGACATGGACACTAAGCAAAGCACCCAACAACCCATAAAGGTCCGTATCGGAACAAATCTAGCTTAGCCTAACACACCACGTATTAATGTACAATCTATATTCACTAGTGCTACAAAGGATCATAATTGCACATTGTACCACTCACTGTCCTGTGCCATGGCTTGTACGCATACCATTCTCTGCACAGGGTCATTGTGTTCCTCTATTGCATTTTCATCCTTAGATGAACACAGATTTTATATATGTATAAAAAGCATGAACACAAGTTATAGGCCACTCTTTTGCGGTATTCTCGACCGCAATCGAGTCGAGTTTATAAGTTACGAGAAAATAAGGCTAGAGTAACATATATAAATGCCGTATTGCAACTGCAATTCAGTTTGGTCTCACATTTTGCAGGTCACATCCTACATTTAACATTTCCGGGGGAGTTTTAATTTCAATCTCAATCAGTAGTAAGGTTCCTTGTATGGATGTGGCATGTGATGGTTGGGAGCAAAATTCGCCAACCGGAATCATGATATTAATAAAATCACGGGCATCTACCACGTTTCCCCGATAAGAAATCGGCTAGAATCCAAGGCTAATCACCAATTAACAAAAGCAAATCGCATCTAAACCTATCAAAAACAAATACCAGCAGCAGGACTCTGCAGGAGTGAATGATCGATCAGTAAACGAAATAATGAATGTACGGTATGCTCACCTCGCAGCGCGGTGGCGAGGTTGCCGTTGCCGACGAAGTCGGTGACGACGAGCTTCTCGTCGGCGGACCAGTAGTAGGCGCGCAGGCGCACGACGTTGGGGTGGCGCGCTCGCCCCACGGCGCGCGCCTCCGCCGCAAACTCCTTGCACCGCTCGGCGCCGCCGCCGCCGCCGCCCAGCCGGCGCACGGCCACGGGCGTGGTCCCGTTCGCCACCACCACCTTGTACACGATCCCCTTGCCGCCCTTGCCCAGCACGTACGCCGACGACCGCAGCAGCTCGTCGAGCTCCACGCGGAACCCGCGGTCGATCGCCACCAGGTCCCCCTCGCCGCCGCTCGCGCCGCTGTTGTACTTGCCGCCGGCCTCGTCGTCGTCTTCGCCGCCCGAGGAGGCGTCCGACGAGTCACCGCCGCCGCCGTGCCGCCACAGCATGCAGCGGCACAGCGCGCTCTTGCTGCTGTCGCCGTCGTCGTGGCCGTCGCGGCGGCTCTCTTTCCGGTCCTTGACCTTCCAGTACACGTAGACCAGGATGACGCCGACGAGGGCGACCCCGGCGGCGTCGGCGACGGAGATGAGCGCGATCAGGCTGGTCTTGATGGGCTGGTGCCGGTCGGACGCGGTGGAGGGCAGCGGGGTCGTCGTCGCCGGCGGCTCCGGAGACTGCGTGGGCGGAGGGACAGCGCGGCACGGGACCTGGAGCGGGAAGCCGCAGAGGCCGGGGTTGTTGAGGAACGCCGTGGGTCCTTGGCTGGCGAGCGAGCCCGTCTGCGGGATGGCCCCGGAGAGGTTGTTGAAGCGGAGGTCGAGCGTGACGGTGGCGGGCAGGCGGCCGAGCTCCGGCGGCACGACGCCGGAGAATCGGTTGTGGGAGAGGTTAAGCGTGCCGGCGAGCTGCGGGAGCTCGCCGAGGTCGGGCGGGATGGAGCCGTTGAAGTCGTTGGAGGAGAGGTCGAGCTGCTGCAGGCTGGGCATCTCGGGCCACACCCCGGCGGGGAGCTCCCCGGTGAAGGCGTTCCGTGCGAGGACGAGGCGCTGCAGGCTGCGGCAGTTGCGGAGGTCGATCGGGAGGTCGCCGGAGAGCGCGTTCCCGGAGACGTCGAGGTTCTGCAGGCGCGGGATGTCGCAGAGCGCGACGGGGAGGCCGCCGGTGAGGCGGTTCCCGTAGAGGTAGAGCGAGTGGAGCGAGGAGGCGTTGGAGAGCGCGGCGGGGATGGCGCCCGACAGGCGGTTGCCGTGGAGGTTGAGGCGGCGGAGGAAGAGCAGCGAGCCGAGCTCCGACGGGATGTAGCCGGAGATGTTCTTGCCCGCCACGGCCACGCCGACGACGTGCTGCTGGGCGGGCGAGGATGTCGAGGAGGAGGCGTTGGCGCAGGTGATGCCCGGCCAGCGGCACGGGTCCGGGTCGGACTCGGACCACCGCGAGAGCGCCGAGTAGGGGTCGTCGGTGGCCGCCGCCTTGAACGCCAGCAGCGCCAGGCCCTCGGCGGTGAGCGCGACAGCCGACGGTGGCGGCAATGCGAGGAGGAGCATGAGTAGGAGGATTGTGGCCATTAGCTTTGTGGTTGCTGACACTCTGTTACTTGTTGCTTGTGCGCTTGGGTTAGTGGAGAGTGTGTATGTGCAGGAGAGGCCAACGCCGGCGGGTTGGCAACATGCACTGCAGCCTGCAGGAGCCCGGGAGAGTGTGAGACGAGAGGGAGGTGAGGAGGCTCTGGGATGGGAAGGTTATAGAAACCACTGCGCAGATCTGGTGCAGGGGCCAGGCCAGGGCGCCAGGCAGGGTATGTTGGCACCTTGTCATGTGGGGAAAATGCCGGCTGAGATTGGGTTCTCGAGTTCAGAAATACAGATGGAGGGATGAGAGATGGTCGGTAGCCACTAGCCAAACTGGTTTTAGCTTATTTCGTGAAATTTTTCGAATTCCCTTCTCCGTGATGTTAAACATGCCATGCAGTACACATGGAGGAGCAGGCATTAAAAATGTCGGGTAAGACCCCGTTTAGTTGATGAGGTGAAATTTTTAGGTTCTCTTTCAAGATATATTATTAGGAGTATTCAACGTAGACTACTCCATCTATTCCAAAAAGAATGTCGTTAGAACTGTCTTAAGTCAAATTGTTTTAACTTTGACAAAGATTATAAAAAACTACAAATATTTATGGTATAAACCAAATATCATTAGATTCACCATACTCCCTATGTCCCGTAAAGAATACAATCCTAGTATTTGAAAAAAAATCTCACAAAGAATGCAATTCTAGAAAATAGATCTAATTACCTGCCTAATTAAGCAAATCTGATCTGTATGCCAAAACTTACTGCATATGGCTGAAAAATAGGGGTACTAGAGTCTTTTCGCGTCACTACTAATCTGTCCTAAAAAAAGAAGAATTGCACTTTTTATGGGACGGAGGGAGTAAGATCTATTTTTATAATATATATGTTTGATGTCATAAACATTGATACTTTTCTCTATATAAATTTGGTCAAAGTTGAGAAAGTTTGACTTAAGACAATCCTAAAATGTCGTTCTTTTTGGAACGGAGGGTACAAAAATAATTACATGGACCGGAAATCGCGAGGCGAATTCATTAAGACTAATTAATCCTCTATTATAGATTGGTTACTGTAGCACGATGTTGTCTAATCATGACATAATTAGGCTCGTTAGATTCATCTCAAAAATTAAGATTGGGGTTGTGGAATGAGTTTTGTCATTAATTCACATTTGATACTCCTAATTAGTGTCCGAAGATTGATGTGACGGATAGTTGGTGAAGTAAGATTAGCCCTCAAGACTTTAAGAGCATATGACCTACGTCAAGCTCTGTGCAAGAGAGAGACAATGGCCCTGCTTGGTTCTCTAGTGTTAGTGTTAGTACTAGTGTTAGTCTTTTGCACCCCCAACTAACACCTAACAAACTAACACATTGGATGCTTGGATGCATGTGTTACTTTTGCATGTAATGCTACTTTTGCAATCATTGAAGGATCTAGGGCCCTGCTTGGTTCTCTGGTGTTAGTGTTAGTACTAGTGTTAGTCTTTTGCACCCCCAATTAACACCTAACAAACTAACACATTGGATGCTTGGATGTATGTGTTACTTTTGCATGTAATGCTACTTTTGCAATCATTGAAGGATCTAGAGGGAGAGAGAAAAAAGAGTAAAAGGGGTGGGGTCCACCAGAACTAACACCAATTACCACCTCTTGGGGATGTTAGTTTTTTGAGGGTGTTACTTGGAACTAACACCAAACTAACACATATGCCTGGATTTTTGGTGTTAGAGCAACTCCAGCAATAGCCCCTACTTCGGCCCCCTGCTTTACTGAGTAGGGGTTCCCCCAACTTTTTGGGGCTGTTAATTTTGCTCTCAACTCCAGCAATAACCCCAACTTTGAAGCCCCTACTTTCCTATGACATGTGGGACCCGTTCGTCGGTGACTCAGGTATTTTATTCCTCTTCCCTATAGCCGTAGCATCTCTCCCAACATCTCTCTGCTCCAGACTCGAACCTCCCTCTCTCTCGAGCGATCTCACATTTCACGGTGGCTTGGGCGGCGGCGGCGGCGAGCTCGAGCTCCCGCTCGACGGCCATGTGGTGGTGGCGCCAGCGATTGGAGCTCGAGATCTGGTGGCATGCGGCGGCACCGGCGAGTAGAGCTCCCGCTCGACGGCCCTGTGCTCCCATCCTCCAGGTGGTCCTGCACCGCGGCGGCGAGCCACGAGCTCCAGCCCGAGGCGGCGTCGTCGGTGGCGGTCGGTAGGCAGGTCGGCGCGCAAGCTCTGGGCGACAGGCCCGACGGGATCTGCCCGGGCTGGCGCCGGACGCGGTAGAGGGTCCTTGGGGGCGGCGGTCATCCCACATGGCCGGAGCTCGAGCTCGAGCTCAGTGCCGGTGGATCGAGCGCCGATGCCCTCCTCCGGTCCTCCCTGCGCGGGATCCGGTGGATCCAGTAGCGCGGAGGGGCAGGGGCGGCGGAGAAAAGCGGGGGCGGCGCGGCCAGCCTGTGCGGCGGCGTGAAGAGGCGGCCAGGGGAGGGACAGATGATGGCGGAGGTCCGGGTGGGGGCGCCGTTGACCGATGGTGCCGGCGGAGGTACGGGAGGGGGCGGGGCTCCGAGCGGTGGCGGGAGAAGGAAACAGATGCAACCGTGGAGTAGGGGCTCCCTTCTCCACCCGCAGGAGAAGGGGCTCAAGGGGGAGATTTGGGTGCCTCCTAGAATTGGTGCCCGAGTAGGGGCCCTGCTGGAGTGCGTTTTTTCGCTCTCGGCCCCTACTTTTTGAGTAGGGGGTCAAGTAGGGACTCTGCTGGAGTTGCTCTTAGTTTAGTGTTAGTTTGCTCCAAACTAACACTAACACCTTCAACCAAGCATGCCCTAGAGGGAGAGAGAAAAGGGAGTAAAAGGGGTGGGGTCCACCAGAACTAACACCAATTACCATCTCTTGGGGATGTTAGTTTTTTGGGGGTGTTACTTGGAATTAACACCAAACTAACACATATGCTTGGATTTTTGGTGTTAGTTTAGTGTTAGTTTGCTCCAAACTAACACTAACACCTTCAACCAAGCATGCCCAATGGCTTGTTACTTTTTTTTTTGTGCAGAGTGAATCTCCATGTGGATCTATCAGTGATGCCTATAATAGAGAGTATGTTCTTAAGATGGAAAAAAAAACATGTTCATTCATATGTTTTTTCTTTCGAACAAATGAGTGCAAGATTGTGTATATTTCATCAATGGAGATAGCGGTGGGGTTCGCGGGAGGGGGCTCCTGCCCCCCTACCATGGCTTCTGTGGAACTCCTTGTACGAATTTTGAGAAGGAAGGAAAAGGAAGGAGAGGAGAAATGAGGAATGCGAGCAGTGAGGAGGAAAATAAAGGAAGCAGAGACTCCTTAACTTGTTCACTGGAGTAACTGTTCTGTTTATTCATCACTGAAAAAAGAGTGTCTTCAAACGATTTTGTGACGAACATTGTAACTGCTCCTCAAACGATCTGAATTGTTCTGTTTGTTCTCTCAACCTAGTGATGCCGGGGCCCTGCAACTTTCGAGTGCCACACTCAGCTACTTCCATCTTGCCGTTCCATTCACGCCTGCCCGTCCACGACCGGATTTTTATTCCATGGATGTTTTGATCAGTTAAGCTAAGTGGGCACTTTGGACGCTGATGAAAACGTAGTGCGGAGTGGCGATCGATCGAGCGCATGCTCCGAGCGAGATAGCGACAGGTATTCGTTCCTTTCTTTTGGCCAAGTAGTCACACTAGCTTAGTGAGGAAGTGGTTATGTTTGTGGAGGAGGAGGAGATTGACAATGCAATGTGGTGGGCCACCAAATGTGCGTGTGCTTGCAATGTAGTGCATGGATGGGGTGCTAGCTAGCTCATGTGGCCGGGGTGTGTGTGTGGACTGTGGACAGGGAGAAAGCAAGCCAGCACAGCAAAGGGAGAAGATGGATGGATCGTGTGAAGGAGGGGAGTAGAAGGGAAGCAAAGGCGGCGGCGCGGCAGGCAATGTGAGCCGAAATGAGGAGCGTGATGATAAGTGCTAGTAGGCGTAGCACAAGCACAAGGGATATGGGAGTGGGAATTGGGATAGCTAGCTAGAGGAGAGGGGCATCATGAAAGCAAGGTCGTTTGCGGAGAGCCGACGCCTGCGGCCGGCCTAATCATGCTTAAGGTCGCGACTCCAGCAGATCTCGGTAATCACTGATAAGCCCTGCTGCTGCCTGCTGGTCTCGGTAATCACTCGCAGATCGCGTCGGCCGATCAATCAGCAGCTGGGAGCTGGCCTCTGAAGCACGATAAGTATGATGTTTCAGGTCGTGTGGCGTGATCACATTGCAGCTGGTGCAGGGTGTGCGCACACAGTGCGCTATCATGAGTGTGCAGGGTGTTGTACAGTAACAGTATAGTGTGTATATACCACCATGTTGTTGTCTGATGGGGGGATGGCAAAGTACAGACAACCCGGCTAGTTAATTAAACGGCCATGCGAACAACTGCGACGTCATGAGTTCTCGATCGATACTGTTGGCAATTGATTGCGACTAGCCCTCTAATCTTCCTGAACGGGAGGTGGGATACGCTTGACGCTCGCGTATTCGTTACTAGTACTTTGTACTGTACCAGCAAAAAGGTTCCCATTCTTCTTGACGGCAGAGGATACTCGGAAAATGGTCCGCTTTTTCTGCAGTGCTCTACGTACAGAAAAAGTTCGCCTTTTCTGTACTTACAGATGTATAGAACTGGCACAGTATTTTCCCGGCAAAGTAGTATTGTGTTTGTTTATCCTGCCCCTTTCCACCACATCAGTTCCTCTGTTTACCCTTTTTTTTAAAAGGCAGACTACTGTTTTATTTTTACCGATTGTACGTGTAACGCCATCAGACGCAGAAAACACAGGTACTGGCAGTACCGAGCAGTTTACACTTTAGCTCCAGTTACCCATTCAGCATCACCGCGCCTGGATGACTGTCACAACTCGTTCCCACAATCCCCGGATGCCTTGCCTTTGAGACCTCATCTGCTTCACTCCAGCAGCCTCCAGGTGTTTATTTTTTCTCCGACCACCGACCATCGCCTGCTCTCTGACAGCAACTTGCCAATCTACACTCCCTCTGCGATGATCCCTGTGAATGAGATTGATCACGTTGCCTGAGTGAAAAAGTTGAAGCGAATATGCAATGGAGATGTGCCTTCAAAAAAAAAAAAAATTGCGAGTGGTTTGTACTACAAAACACTTGAAGGCCGGTACTCCTCTGAAGCACCCCATCAACAGATCACGCAATGCAAATACCCTTTCTTGAAATGTACTGTGCAGTGTGCACAGATCTCTCTTTCTTGACAGGCAAGGGCTCAAACGCCATTTAGCGCTTAACGCTCGGACGCCACACCGCGCCTGCTGCTTCACCTGCGTGCAGCTCCCTTTCTTCACACTTGCCTTGCCGTATGCCTGTTCCATCAGTTGTACTTCAGTCTTCAGTTAGGCTGAGTCCAACGATAAGATGCATTTTGGGGAGGTAAATTGGCATTTGCCTTCGGTGCACAATGTTTTTCATTCCCCTCCCACCCCACCGTCTCCAACAACGGGGCAAAAGCAGCAACTGCCTCGCCTGCGCCTCGCCTCCTCCGCCGGAGGAGAGGGAGCCGCTGCTGGCCTGCTGCTCCGCGCCGCGCAAAGGGAGAAGGGAGGCGGAGCAGGAGGGGCGCCGCCGCTGCTCAGCGCTCGCGCGCCACCGACCATGAACACCCCCCCCGGCCGCCAAATCGACGCGATGCCCGACGGGAGAGGGAGGGAGGCGTCGGGAGGATCGAGGAGTCGGCGGGGGAAGCTCGATCTGTCGGCCAGCGCACGGGAGAGGCCTCCGCCGCCCCCAGATCGACGCGATGTCTTTGCTCCCCGCGCCACCGTCGTTGTCCGCGGGTCTCCTCGCCCGGCCGCCGCCATCTCCCCTCGATCTCGAGCTCCTCACTGCCACGGCACCGGATCCGGCGCGAGTTGATGCGGCGGCGGTAGGAGCTCCGTGCGCCGGAGCAAAGGGGCAATGCGGCCCCTCGATTTGCCGTGAGGAGCTCCGCCAGCTCCCTCCCCGTCCCGGCCGGCAGCGGTGGCGCTCGGCGCGGGGACCGCCTCTGCGGGGGAAGCGAGGGAGGTGATGGCGTAGGGGAGGACGCGGGCGAGCACCGACGCGAGTCGTCGGCGAGGGCCAGCCGTGTGAGCATCCATCCTCTTCGCGTCCGACTACTCTGCCATTTTCCGCCCTGGCGACGCTCCTCCTCTGTGACGAGCGGGTGACGCCGGCCACGCACCGCTTCGACCCCTCCTCTTTCTCCCTCCCATGCTCCCTCTCCAGCAGCACGGGACCGACCGTTTCCATTCGAGGAGAGAGGGATTGCAAATGTGCATCGCCTCTCTCCTCGATTGCAATTTTGCCATGCAGTTTGCCTCATCTGCTGGAGGGTACACCTTCGTGAACAATAGCTTCGGGAGAGGGAAAAATACTTTTGCCGATAGTTGTTGGACTCAGCCTTACGCCACCAGAGTTTAACAGTTTGACAGTGGTATCTCACTGCCTACGAGACCAGCCATAGAGATGCACTCATGCACTGTCCATCAGTCTTTTTATATTTGAGAGGTGCTACATCAGTCAGTCACACTTTCAAAAAAAAAAAAGTGCTGGACGGACACAAACGCCTGGACGAGAAAAATAAACACGTCAGGCCCACCAGCACGCCAACTAGCGGCCCATAAGGAAAACCACACGGGCCAGGCTCAAAGTGTACCGCCCACTTGGCCCAAAGCACGCCCCAGCCCACTATGCCCAGTATGGTACCCCACTCCTGCCAGCGAGGCAGGACCAGCGAGAGAGAGCGACGCGGAAACCGAAGACTCGAACGAACGCTAAGTCACCAAGCCAGCCAGACGCCGTAGGAGGGGTCGTAGCCGCAGCAGGCCCGAAGCCACAGCGCACTCCACTCCGCCAGTCCGTCGCGAGCCGCATCTGCGCGTCGCGTCGCACCCATTCCCCCCCGCCATCCGAGCCTCGTCGTCTTCCTCGCCCCCGCGCCCCGCACGCTCCCAGCTAGGACACCGTACCGCCAGCCAGGTGATCCCGCGCGCCTCCCCTCCCCCCCTCCGCTTTACTCTTCCCTCCCGCGCTCAGATCCCGAGGCCTCGGCATCGGCACCCCCACTCGATCGCTCGCCTCCCGGCGGCGGATCCGGCGCCGATTCCGCGAGGTGGGGGCCCCGCGACAGGTACCCTGCCCACCGGATCTGGCCGCGCGGTTTTGAAATTCAGGCTCCCCGCGCGGAGCTCGGCTGTGCGCCGAGCGGAATCTCGCGGCCCTGTGCTGCGGCTGGGTCGACGGGGATGCTAGGGTTTTGTGCGATTTCGTGTGGCAGGATAGATAGCCGTGTGGCGCCCGCGCGAGGCTGGGTTTCGTTTGGTGCTGGTGAGTATCGTGGCTGCGGTTTCCTTGGGAGCTAACAGTCTCGTCAAGTGAGAAGCCCCGAGATAGTTTGAGTTTACGGCTTGTTTTTGGATGCGCAGCCCTTTCCAGAGCTAATTCCCCCCCCCTCCCCCCCCCCCTCCTGGAACAGTTCAGTACCGAAGGGATTGTAGTTTGGTTAATTGTGGCTTATAGAAGCCGGAGGGACCTCATGCAGCCAGAATGATGCGTCACTTAGTGCAGTTCCTGTTGATGGGAAGCATCAGTGTTTTGTGTTCATTTATATGTACCACTGACCCAAGCTGTTTTGTACCCAGGGTTGCTTTGTGCCTTTGTTGAACCTTTGCTAACTGTTTAAAATTGGGAGGTTGCGGGGCTTGTTAGGGACATTTCCACAGAACAGTGTTTTGGCATGTGTATATCACTTACTTTCCATGTGGGGTGTATACGGTTTAAGAGTACGAGTTGCTAACTTAGGCCCTTTCTGTGTGATCTAGTTATGTACTGTGGCTGAGTTGACGAAATTGAGCATTAGAGAAGTTTTGAACTAATTGATGGGATCACAAGGATCTAGTGTCTATTAGTTTTCTGACAGCTATAAGTGTTTGGGACTAATGAGATCATGTGGAACGATGCCAATTCACCAGACAGATGTGTTTGCTGTCGTGTGTTTACTGGTGCACTTTATAAGGCTCTAGCATAATTTCTTGGAAAAAATATTGTAATTTGTTTTGCAAAGTTAAAGGTGATTCCTAGCAATGGACCTCATGATATATTTGATCTTACATTTGCTCTTTGTTTTTCCAATTCAGGTTTTTGCTTTATGCTGGTTCATGTGTCCACGGACAATGGACTAATTGCTGGCCCGTTTCTGTGATTCACCATGGGAAGCAGTGGAGCAGATACACCATCTAAGACAACCAAGGCTTCTGCCCCTCAGGTTTTTAATGCTGGTCCTGTTGCATTATCGTTCTATCAAGAAAAGAGAAGCTAATGCCTGTTTGCTAAAAGTTTGTCCTTTCCTATAACAGGAACAACAGCCACCCGCTACCTCAGGCGCTGCAACACCGGCTGTTTACCCAGATTGGTCCAGCTTCCAGGTGAGTGAATTTCCCCTCCCCTTCCCTGATCCAATCGACCCATCCACAATCTAGGATCTAGGATGCACTTTTATCCCCTTTGGTGGCGACATGTAAGAGAAAAAGGAGATGAATATATAGGTAGTGGCTGCAACCTTTGTTTCCATAATGAGTAGATATGTAGTCCCTATCATATAAAGAGAACAATCAACACACTATAAGCACAATTGAATGCGAATCAATGCTGACTTTGGATTGAAATATTGTGAGAGAGAGAGATAATTAGAATGGGAATATGTACTTTCCCCCTTTATTATCGCTTACAATGAAAAGTATTTTTTGCGTGTCATATTTCTTTTGTTGATGCAAATGGTTGACTTCTTTATCCATCTATATCATCAATAGAGATACTGTTTATTTTGTTCCAGCAATGCTGCTTTGTTAGTAATCATGTTCTATCGTTGTTTTTTAGGCATATCCTCCAATCCCACCACATGGGTTCTTCCCTTCACCTGTGGCATCAAGTCCACAGGGTCATCCTTACATGTGGGGAGCTCAAGTAAGCCTTTTGCCTTCTTCTTTTAGTATACAATGATGGCTGTCTGCTTTTCTTTTTCATTTTATTTTTTATCAGTGAGAGTATTAGCTTAAGTGTAGGTAAAATTTCTATTTACCTCTACACTTCAAATGGTAGAACTCACCTGTAAAAGAAATGTTTCTTGTATAATACTTATTATATGTTTTTTTTGCAATTTTGATAAGTCTTGTACCGGATGCAGTTGAGTAGCTGTCTGCTAGGTGATGGTCTGTTATATGGCAGGCCTATTGAAACCGTATTTGTTGCAAAATATTCTTGCAAGATAAAATAATCCTTATTTCTTTAACAATGACAATGACGTGTCACTATTTAAAATATAGATCTGAACCAAAGTACTAGTGTATTACTGATGTGATATTATGGATGGTGAATTCAGTGGGTCAAAATTGATTTCTTTTGCTAGTGAATAAGTATTTTAATTTAATAATGAAGGCGTTCGAGACTAAAATAATAATGAAGGCATGTTTTTGGTTCACTATTTTCTTATAACTTTCTTTCAGCCTATGATCCCACCATATGGAACACCACCGCCACCATATGTCATGTACCCTCCTGGAATTTATGCTCACCCATCCATGCCCCCGGTATGCTCGACACATGGCTCTAAATTTTTAGCATATATACTTGTCAAATCACAATGTCCGACTGTCATTGCTCTGTTGTGCAGGGTGCACATCCATTCACTCCTTATGCCTTGACTCCAAATGGCAATGCTGATGCTACTGTAAGACATGACAATCTTAGCCTTATCATTGTTGTGCTTATCATTGAGGAATCTAATGCTTCTAGGCTTTCTAGGGAACTGCTGCTGCGGCTGGTGATACTGACGGGAAGCCCTCTGAAGGCAAAGATAAAAGTCCAACAAAAAGATCCAAAGGAAGTTTAGGTAGCTTGAACATGCTTACCGGAAAGAATCCCACCGAACATGGTAAGACATCAGGAGCTTCAGCTAATGGAGCCACCTCTCAAAGGTATGTTTTTCTCAACTTAAACACTATTTGTTCTTGTGGACATCCTTCCATTTGTATTAGTAATAGGTTTGGTGTTTCTGTTTGCAGTGGGGATAGTGGGAGTGAAAGTTCAAGTGAAGGGAGCGAAGGGAATTCTCAGAATGTAAAGTTCTGCTCCTTGATTTTTGTTGTGTATGCAGTATACACAAGAATAGTTGCAAAAATTTATAATATCTCGTTGGATACCCATCGGAGATCTGCCTCCTGATGTGTCGTCCAAATATTTTGAACCACACTAGCATATTGCTTCTACTTTTTGAGTTTTTGGGCATGCTTGTCATAGTTGTGTATATGGTCTAATCTTTTTGACAGTCAGGATTTAGCTGCTCATGCTTGAGAGTTTTTTTAATGTCTTTGCATCATTGGGTAATCTTTACAGGATTCACACCATAAGGAAAGTGGACAGGAACAAGATGGAGGTAAAATTTACAAACAAATCTACTCCCTCTGTCCCAAAAAGAATGTCATCCTAGAAATTTTAGGACAGATTATTAAGGAGGTGAAATGACCTTGATTGCCCCTGTTTATTTGCCAAATTTAGTACTAATTGATTGTTGCATGCCCACATGCACATGCAGACATGTCAAATTAAGTAAAACGACATGCTTTTTGGGACAAATTTTGAATCCTAAAACGTCATTCTTTTTGGGACGGAGGGAGTACTTGTGGTTCTCCTTTTTCATTTTCTGAAATTATTTAATTTGGTGCCAATTTGCATTCAATTAGATGTCCGAAGTTCCCAGAATGGCGCATCACGTTCACCATCTGAGGGGAAATTGAACCAAACTATGGCAATCATGCCAATGCCATCAAGCGGCCCAGTTGGTCCAACTACAAACCTCAATATTGGGATGGATTATTGGACCAACACAGCAAGCTCCACTCCTGCAATTCATGGCAAAGTGACCCCAACAACAGTTACAGGTGCTGTAGTCCCAGCAGAGCAGTGGATACAGGTTTGTGTTCTCCTTTTTACTCTGCTTTGTCTGTGGTGTTCTCCACCTTCTCCTTTTATTTTCAAACTGGGATGAACCCCATTTCCATTTCTTATATGGAAATATACAACTGTGTTACGGAAGAACTTTTCCTTCTATTGTGTTATTTCTGTCTACATTTTTTGTATGCACCATATAATCAGTTACAATGGATGTTCATTTGAACATATATATGTTAGAGAATAATTTGTGTTGGTGAAATTGATACCAACTGTTGTATGAATGTACTTGCTAGTAGCCTGGTTCAATGTACTTATTTCAATCCTGTGTACACACATCAAGAGTGAACTGTGTGTTGTCTTTTGACTGTGCATTGCTAATTTCTGGCGGCTTCTCCTTCTCCTTCTTCCTCTTCTTCTTCTTTGCATTGATCCTATCCAAGTTCTGCATGCGTGATATATTTTATAGAAGACAATATAGCTAGTTTTGTTGACTATCTTGTGGTTCAGGATGAACGCGAACTTAAAAGGCAAAGAAGGAAGCAGTCCAACAGGGAGTCAGCACGCAGATCTAGGTTGCGCAAACAGGTAATTGCTGGTTCAACTTAACTATACTGGATGCCATTGTATTGGTCACTAGTTGATGGAGTACAAATGTGAGTTTTGCAGGCTGAGTGTGAAGAGTTGGCTCAACGTGCTGATGTTTTAAAGCAGGAAAATGCTTCACTTAGAGATGAAGTAAACCGTATCAGAAAAGAGTACGAGGAACTTCTATCAAAGAATAACTCACTAAAGGTTGACCCGCCACCATTTCACTTTTATTGTGCTGAAGTGTATATGCTAAACACTTCTGTTCTGCTTTCTGCTCCATAGGAAAAACTTGAAGGCAAACAACACAAAACTGATGAGGCAGGACTTAACAACAAGCTGCAACATTCTGGTGATGACGGCCAGAAAAAAGGAAACTAATTGAGCTATGCAATGCTCGCATGGCATGGCCCTAACTAGATTATTGGGAGGCGCAATTGTAGTATGCGTATTAACTCCTTACTTTATTGCAGTTAATTGTTACCAGGTTGTGATAATGTTAATGCCAACCTTGTGTGTGGGTGGTTCCTGTTTCAGATCTATCTTGGCTTATCTTTTAGAAGTCAAGATGTGACTGAAGACGTAGGTTGTGACCCAGTTCACTGTATCTGTTAGAAATAGTGGATAAACTCAAATTTACAAATTTGTATTGCTGACTAGTGTTGTTATGTATACCTGGCAAAAGACTGGTTTCTTTTAATTCAATCAGGTTGAACATTTTGCTGGGCTTGCACTTCTGCCTAGTTTATGTATAATGTTGCTTACATCTGTTTGTTCCAAGTTATTTGATATAATAATTGATAAATTGTGTGGAGGGAGAATATTTGAACCTCTTCACCAGTAAATGCTTTGTGTGTGTGCGTGCGTGCGCGCGCAAGTCCCTCCTTTTGCGTTTGTCTTACTTTACTTTTAAGTTTCTGGATTTGTTTTGGTCATGTTTAATTGTGAGCCTTGGTTAGTTATTGTTTGGATAAACTGCCAGCTGTTGGTAGTTGATTAAAAATCATACTGTTAGTTTTCTGCTCAGTTGTATTGATAATTGTTATTCTTTCTTGTCCAACTTGGCTCTGGACTGTGCAGCATAATGGTTTATTAAACTTGTTTTTCTTGGTTGCTAAAAGTTGTCTCTGGTTCTGATAAATTTATGTTGGCTCCTGGTACCTGTACTTTTTGATCTTGTTTTAATTTGTTTACAGGAAAATGATTCTGGAGTATTGATAGGATGGAAGTTTTGTCTATTAGAGGAGGCAAGCAAAGTTCTTTAACATGCCTGCTGACTGCTGCACAGGTAGTAATTTATATTTTCATTAGTTTTGGATATAATGCTTAATATGAAGTTATCAGACTTCTAGAAGATGTATAATGATTGCTATAATGCTTGACAAAGACAATAAAAAATCCTACTTCCATACACTAATTTTCCTCGAATGAAGATTAATTTATTGAACAAGGATCTGGATATGGGTCTAGATTCAGAAAATGAAAAATATCAATGCTATCATTAAGGTAGTACTAGCCAATCCAGCTTTGAACATAGAAGTATCTGAACTTTGAGACCTTTCTGCTGCAGGTTCATTGGCAGGGATCATGGCAGAACCTGTGTTTGGAGATGGTAATGAAGATGTGCTCAAGGATTGGTTTTCAGCCAAAGGTATCACTGGTGCTGCAGAAGTGTGAGTGCAAGCGGCTTTTACTCTCTGTGCTGCTGTTGGCCTTATGACCCCATCTATTCCGTGGCACCTGAAGAACTTCCCCGAGTGGCAGAGATCAGGAGTGGTGAGCTCAATGCCGTTGATGTAGAGCTTCTGGTGCCTGCTGTTGGTCACTGTGAGTGTGTCACCTGAGTGGCGGGTGGGAACTACCGTTCCATTGGGAAGTTTGATGAGGTCGTCGAACTTCAGCGGCGCCGCGATGGAATGCCTGGATAAGAACTCCAGCACCTGGCTCTCGGAGATGGATGCCGTGGACATCAGCCTGTCGCTGGGCATCAGGAAGGTGGTGTTGCGCGGTATCTTCTCCTGCACCATCCTGATGAGCATGACGAAGGTGAAGTAGCGCGCCCGCTGCATTTCCTGCACGGTGGTGGTGATGTCGCTGCTGAGCTTAGGTGGGGAAGGTATGGCGGCAGCAGTGGCGCTGGAGGCAGACACCATGTGAGTGATGAGCAGGCTCATTGTTGCAAGGAAGGTGGATGCCATGGTGTGTAAATGGGTAAGCAAGGTATGGCTCTGGTGTGACCATCTATTTGCTCCCTGATTCTCAAGCGGGTTGCTTTATTACCAGATTGCGGGGGGTCGCCTGGTTGGGATGTGGCTGAACTACTTTTGCACACATATCTCCTGTGTGAACTGCTGCTTTTTCAGGCGTTGCGCATGCTTAAACTACTTGATACTGCTTACTGTGAGCAGTGACAGGTTTCATCTCTACTCTTCTACCAATACCTTGTACCTCTTCCCTTTTTACAAGAAGGCCCAGACGGTGCTAACTGCTTGAATGTGCTTTCCCAGATTTTTGGTTTTCTGCAGCTGCACATCGATAACCTTGTTGCAGCATTGCTCTTGGGTTAAGGTTTTTTAACATGGTCATACCATATGAACCCGCTTGGTGAAATCTTCATTTGACACTGCAAACCGTATGCAGAGCTTTTTAAAAATTGAGAAGGATCAAACTTGGTGTCTGAAAAATCTAATCTAACTTGGAATCTTGGTCCGGTTCTGAGGCCTTGCGTTTAGCTGGTTGATCTCGACAAGAGGATTCCGTTATCTCCGTTTTCGAGCCTCGGCGTCTCCTGCCTGGAGGTGGCTCCGGCGTGGCCTCCGCGCATGCTAGATTTTTATGACATGTCGTGACTCATGAACTCATACACACTTTTGATGAATACCTTCTTCATCGGGCGATCCCAAGTAAGAGCCGAAACGCAATACATAAATCAATTAAAATTATAAAGTGAACTAACGAGTTGACATACATTGATCAACATTTGCTAAATGCCTGGCAAGGTAGGATCATCGTCAACCGGTTAATGTTAAGTAATAAAATTGAAAGTGAGCAAGGTCACCAAATTATCTTAAAAAACAGACCGTATTGCAGCAATAGATGAAGAAAAAATGATGATATATACTAAACAGATGATAAAGGAAGACACAGCTTTCTTTTTATTTCTTTCAGAAAGCCCCTCCATGGTTGCATGACACTTGTAAAGCCATCAACAATCCTACACCTCAACAGTCAACACAGATACAAGTGAGAAGAAACTAGTGAAGATCATTACATCATGTCGATCACAATCTTAGGCAGTCAGTCCCTACGCTACGTACCCACTACCAATCCGAAAACACAAAGAACTATAGAAGTTCAACTTTAATATTTGGCGGGAATATTCTGCAGATCTTTTCACGCACCTCCTTATTTCGTGAAGGAGCAGAGTTCATCTTATGTTTCATGACAACCTTTTTCAGGATTGCCACATTGCATTTCGACAGTTGCTCCACAAATTGGGCTCTAATCAAACACGCATCCATGCAAGGACAGAATCCAAATCAGCAGCCAACGAAGAAAAGTCACTAGCTAGAGTCGAACCGCCACATTTGGTCGAATGGTTTATATAGCATGCCAATATTTTGAATACACTGAACAAACATATCCATAAGAGCAACTCCAGCAGATAGAGTAAATTTGATTCCCTATATTAAGTTATTAAGGGTGGAGTAAAAATATTTTCATCCCTAAAACACAATTTGCTCCAGCAGTTTCCCTATTCTCCCTTCCAACTCGTGGATCCTACCGTGCCACATCAGCTTCTCCTTCCCCTCCCCCAAATCTTCAATCTTTGGGCCGGGCGAGTGACTCCGTGCGCGTGCCGTCCATTGCGCCGTCGGCCCTCCCGTCCGCCGTTTTCCATCCCGTGCGCCCGGCGTCCGTCATTCTCCATCTCGTCTCTGCTCTCAACGCCGCCGCCGCTCCTCCCTCTCTTCTTCTCAAGGCTACTCGGATCTAGACTGCCGCCGCCGCCGCTGCGTCTGTCACTAGCAGCTCGTCCTCCCTTCTCACGGTTCCTCGCAGATCTACGTCGCCGCCGCTCGTCCCTCTCCTCGGGGTCGCAGAGCTCAGGCTCCTGCTCCTCGCCTCCGGCCAGGGCCCGCTCCACCCGTCCCTCCCGCTTCCGCAAGCTCGTGGCGGGCGCGCTCGGCCCCGACGCGCTGCGGGCGCTCGTGCCGGAGGTCGAGGCCGCCGTGCGGTCCACGCTCGCCGCCTGGGACGGCCGCGTGATGAGCACGTTCCACGCCATGAAGAGGGTAAAGCACGCATACATGGCAACCTCCACATCAGTGTGTATGCTTGTGCAATGTCGGATTGCTGGATGCTGAGAATGAATACGTTTCAGCTGTCGTTCGATGTGGGCATCGCGACCATCTTCGGCGGCGGGCTCGACGAGCGGCGGAAGGCGGAGCTGCGGAAGAACTACTCCATCGTGGTCGGCGGCGTACACGGCAAGGCGCGGCAGGCCGGCGACGCCCTCCGACCCGCTCCGTCGCAGCGCGGCGTCGCGCGCGGCCACGAGCGTGACGAGCATGGCCTCGCTGGTGGTGCCCAGGATGACGCCGCCGCCGGTGCCGCGGCCAGCGGCGGTGCGGTTCATGAAGCTCGCCGGCAGGTTCAGAAGCTGCGCGAGCCAGCCAAGCGCGAGGACCTCCATCTCGGTGGCGGCGGGGTTGGCCTGCCAGGTGAACCCAACGGTGTTCATCGCCGAGGCGACGAGGTCGCCGGCGATGGCCGCGGCGCTGTTGGTCGACGGAAGAAGTTGGGGCTGGCCGTGGGTCATGCCGGGGACGACGGGAACGACGGGAGCCGGAGCAGCGGCTGCTGCCTCCTCTTCGTCGTCCCGGCGGAGGCCCGAAATGCCTGCTGGAGCAAGTCCCCGCGGAGGCCGCTGCAGCCGCCGTCCGCGCCGCCGGGCACCTCCGCCTCCACCTCCACCTCCAGCAACCCGGCGCCTGAGGCCCCCCTCCCCGCCGGCGCCGAGGTCGAGGTCCGTGTCGACGCCCCCGGCTTCGGCGGGTCCTGGTTCGAGGGCACGGCGGGGTCGGTGCCACGCGAGTGGAGGGCGGGGGCGGCGACGATGGGTCCCACGGATAGGGGTGGAGGAGAGGTTCCCTCTACAGAGGGCATGGAGTGAGGTTTTTAGTCTATGGAGAAAATAAGGGGGGCTATAGGGGATCTGCTAGAGAAGATTTCATCCCTTATATGACTATTTTTTCGCTATTGGGGAAGAGATAGGTGTAACACCCCAGGTGTTTATTAAAGATAAATACCTCAATTAGGGTGGTTAATCATGTTTAATTAGCTCTTAAGCATGTTTGACATGATTTTGCACACTTTTGCACAAAAGCCCTTGGTCAAAATCCAAATACGTGGTCAAACCCCTAAGGATCCAAGAGGTTGATTCGGTTTTCTTGCGCGTTCTCAAAATTTCTCTATAGAAGTTCAAAATCGGCCAATATAAAAGTTGTTCCTTATCTCCGGGAACACATTTTTTGTAATTGGCGGACATTCCAATTTTGAGTGCAAAGCCGCTTAAATTTGAGACGAAGTTCCTGCGCAAAGTGTTACGAGGTCGAGAATTCCGGCATCTTCAACACGTTTTTCCCGCAAATCTGTTGATCAAAACATATGTCGCCCTTTGTGAAAGTTGTAGTTCTATAGCCACTCTACAACTTTTATTTTTGGAGATTTTCAAGTGTGTTGGCATTTTCGGGAGTTATGCAATTTCGAAACAGGGCATCCGGAATTGATTTGTCGTCGCCGTCGCGTGGCCAGGCCAGAGCGTGAGCGCAGAGTGCTCTGCCGCGCCGGCCACGTGTCGCGCACGTCCGACTCCGGCGTACGGACGCACGGGTGTCTCCGCTATGGACCCGCGTCCGGCCGTGGGCCCTCCGCCGTGTCAGCTACCGTGCGCCGCGCCCACGAACCCGCTCGCGCCCTCCTGTGCCACGTGCCCGTGCCCGCGCGTGCCAGGCGGCCGTCCGCATGCAGCCCTCTGAGCTGGCGCCTTCACTGGTCCCTGCAGCGCCCGTGCGAGCCTCGTCGTGGTCGCACACGCACCGGCCCCCTCTAAAACAGAGCGCACAGGCCGCCGTCGCCGTTTTTCTCTGCGCCGCCGTCGTGCTCTCACCACGGCTGCTGGCCAGAGCTGCCCAGGGGCCGAGCCCTCCCTCTCCTGTTGCCCGCGTCGACCCCTACTCCTCCCTCAACCCTGCGTCGTCGTCGCCGGACTACCGGACCACTCCGTCGCCGCCCAGGCGCCACCACGCGGGCGGGCGGAGCAGAGCCGCACCGCCGCGGGCGCCCGTGCACGCCGCCACCGGTCCAGCCGTTCCGTCGCCCTCCCTCCGTTCCTGCTCCACCCGTGCGACATCCCGTGCACCGACATCGAGCACCCGACCGCACCTCGTCGTGCCTGCGCCGCAACAGGGCTCCGCCGGCCACCTCCACGCCGTCGGCCATCCCTCGGACCACCTCAACACCGCCGGACCTCAAGAATCGGTCGAGGGTACGTCCCTAGTCCTCCCTAGGCCCTCAACCGAGCAAGTCCGGCAGCGAGCCGCCACCGGCGAGCTTTTCCTCACCGGCGAGGACCACATTGCAACGTTCCCGATCTTTCTAGGGTTATTTCTGTAAACCAGGGACCCGGTTGTAATTACGGGAAAAATGTTTCGAGGGTCTGTCTGCAATTGCGTTTTAGGGTGTTAGCTGCAACTTCAAAAATCCGTAGAAAATTGTAGAAAAATCAGAAAAATGCAAATCTAATTTTTTTGGTTTCCTGGTGAAGAACTCTACCTTTTCTAGAAAGGTTGTATAGGGTTTTTCTGTGTAGTTTTTGATTTAAAAATTTAAACTCAGTTTGATATGTTTTTAGTGTAGTTTAAAATATACACATGATATGGAGTTGAATTTTGGATATGTTTCTCTTTATGACATGTTTAGATTTGTGACAAAAGTTGGCATGAGTTTGATGTGTAGATTTTGAGTTATGATTTTTGTAAGCTTTATGCTAGATTAAGCTTGATGCTTTTTATAGCCCTTTTAATAAACTTTTCCTTAAGCACAAGTGCACCCTAGGGCTTTGTCTTGATGAATAGTACCTCTGGTAGAATGGATATGATTTTAGGATGTGCTTTGGTTTATGTTTTGGATTTAATATTGTGTAGGAGTTTAAATTCAAAATTTCAAAAATACTTTGAATCTGCACCTATACCTTGGCCAGAGGCTTAGATCTGACATGTATTACTTGTAGGAGAAAGTTGAACTCAAAAATATTAGTATATCTTTTTATAAGATTTAATTAAGTTAAACTAGGCTGAAATTTGTCTTTTTCTTATAAATTAATTTATATATTACCTGGAGCTAAATTTTGGCGTGTGAGCTTAGTTTAGGTATATGTTGTTGTGTACCAAAATTTAGGACCAATGGATGTGTATTTAATTTTATATGAATTTTTGATGAAAGGCTAATAGCTTTCAAGTAAATAACAAATTGACATCTTTTTGTTTTATTTTTGAAATGTGATGTTGTGGATCTGTTCAAAATCATTAGGACACACCCCTTGCTGTTTGTTGAAGTTAAGTAATTTAATTTGCTTAAATATGTACAAAGTCACAATCAAAATTAACATTTAATTAACCACCCTCACCATAACCTAATGCATATGCATGTATACGTGTAGAGTTACCGGACGGGGCATACACGCTCACCCAGGAGGAGGGAGCAGCTAGTGGAGAAGTGAAGCAGATTAGTGTGCAGCAAGACCTGGACCAAAGTCCAGAAGAGCCCAAGGCTGTTGCTAGAAGAAGGCAAGCACCGGAGTCACATATAACCTTTTGGGATTAAAAGCTCATACCCTTTTACATTTCAGTATTTATGTTTTACTCTGTGCATTTAAGTTTCAGGAGTTGTTTGAAACCTAGATGCATGATCCTTAGGACTCCTATGCTCTTTTACTAATATTTTAGGAACGCTAGTGCCACGCTCTAAGGATACGGTAGAGGTCGAGTAATGACTCATTGCTCGCGAGATATATGATGCTTATGTTGGAATCATAAGTTGATTAAATTGACTCGCTCATGTGGTAAGAGCAATGGGTTCGGTCTCGGCCGAGTAGCATGGTGCTGGTCTAAGCTATTGAACGTACCAAGTGCTTGTCGGAAATGGGACCGGTAAGCCTAGTACCTAATGAACCAGTGCGGGAATTTTATCGTTACTAATCTTGAGATGCGTCTCCCGGTTCGCTACCGGTAGTGCAAGTGTGATTCTGAACGTGCCATGTTTGGGCGTACCAGTAAACCTTGTACTTAGGACTGTAGCATCTTTTCCTAATCTGGGGAATGACGGGAACCGCCTGGCTGGGGTAGACTCTGCATTTGGTCTACCTTCTTCCGTGTATCTTGGGTTTACCTTGCAAGGATATAAATCGATCGATCGTCGGTCACTCGCCGTTATCTTAGTCGGCTTGACCACTGGCTACCCCATATTTATTCATGGAACATTTGGATTAATATTGTTGCCTCTATGGATGGCCTCCCATGTGTATCTTCTGCTAGTTTTATTTCCGCTGTTTAAACTCTGAAACACCTTTACTTTTATGTATGAAAAACCTGGTTTGTAATTTTAAGTACTTGAGGACTTTTATGTAATGCAATGATGTACTCTGGTCCCGCCTTCGTGTGGGCTTAGCGCATATCTCGATCCTGTGAAAGTGATTTACCGGGCATGACCCGGCAGATGCGACAAAATAACTCTTGGTTATCGCTTATGAGCCAAGTGGACCGGCTTAAGTGATAATCCGGATTTATTTTGAGCGGTTCTGTCACAGCTGGTACCAGAGTGAGATTATGCACCAGAGTAATTAAAATACCTTAACAAACTTGTTTTTGGAATAAAATTTGCCAAGATTAATAATCTTGCTAAGTGAGTAGGACGTTAAGGTCTTATCTAGTCCGAGAGGCCCTAGAGGGAATTTTTGAGTTCTTTCAGGTGGTTAGTACTCTATGGTGTATTTAATCTGACTTCTAGCATATTTTATTCCTGTCAAAACTTACATTCATGCACAACCATACTAGTTCATCACGTTTTGCCATACGTGGTGGTATCACAGGGAAGTCCTGTGAGGGACTAGTGGGACCTATTCCAATGGGTGACACGTCGCGTCTGCGTCTCGTCACGTTTTGCCATACATGATGGTGCCACGGGAAAGTCCATGAGGGATGGATGGGACCTATTCCAATGGGAACCCACGTCGTGTCAGAGTCTTAATTAGGACGCTGTCCATACAGCGGCTTTACGCATGGATACCGTTTCTATAGTGAACGGTAATGAATGTGGACGCTTTTGTGAGTGCAGGCACAAAAGGTCTTGAATATCTGTGATTTTCTGCAGGTACACTAACCACGGTTGTTAGGCACGGTAATTAAGAAACGAATAGTTTTCGACTAGCTATTATAGGGAGAGACGTATTTATGCCTTGCCACCGGCACTAACTTCGATTTTAAGCTTAAATGCTTGGTGAGGACTTATAGGACGCTTTTACATCATGTTAAAAGCTACCAAAACTGAAAATGATCCTAATACACCTTTTATGTGATCTATAAGTTGAATTATCTTTCTTAAGGATCCTATCATGCTAGTTTGGTAAATTATGTGCTGTGATCAAAAAGTATGTCTAGTTGCTGTCCTAATTTTTCTAAGGATGATCTAGAAAGTTTTTGACTAGGTGATCTTTAGGAAAATTGCTCATCAGCTAGTTAAGTTTCTTCCATGAATTTTTCATGATTTTAGGATGAATGTAACTGAACTTATGCTTAAAATACTAAACCTAGGTCATGCTGGAATTTCTGTCAAAATGATGTTAAGACTGAAAACTCGATTTTTACACCTTGTTCCGAATAGATTTGGCTTAGACAATCTATACCAAAAATGTTCCATTGATAGCCTACTTTGTGTTGTCAAAATCTCATGGTCATAGGGTTCTTAATTTTTGAGATATGATCTTTTTTTTAGTGAAGCGCTGTCCTGCTGAAAATTCTGGGCAACAGCACTCTAAAACTTGATCAGTTAGACCCTTTTCCAATCTGAATTGGTTCGACCTTTGAATACCAAAACTGCTCCTTAGGTATCTATATAGCTCCTGTAGAAATCTCAAGGTTACTAGATTTTTAGTTTGGGAGATATGCCCAAAACATTAGGTCTCTGTCCTGCTGAATTTCAGAACTAGTGATCTCTGAAATTCAAATTTTTAGGTCATCTTCCTTTGAAATCTAGAGCAAACCTTGAATACCAAAGTTGTTTAGAATTTCATATTCTGCATGCTCATAAAATTTCAGCATCATTGCAGTTTTGAGCTGAGAGATATAGAATTTTTAGTGACCCTCGGCCTGCTGTCCAACAGCCCTGACAGCAAAGTGATATCTGAATTTTCGGGGATGATAGCCTCAGCATTATCTCTAAGTTGAATACCAATATTGGAAGGCACGAGATTTTACATCCCCTGCCTAAAGATGATGATATTTAGGTGGTGGAAGAATGCTCCACGTATGTTTTTGAAGTTTCTATCCACAGATGAACACAATCAGTGCAAGATCCATCTATCTCCATCTTCTCTTAGGATGGTTTCTAATAGAAGCATACCCATATCCTTGCCGAGTCAAGTGGAATCCCGTTGTACTCTCCTGATTGCTTATACACCTTTTCTTCAATTTAAAGGCGATCCACCAACTTCTTATGGCTATGTAAAGGTGATCACTGCACTTTCCTTGCATCGATATCCCTACATTGATCACTATAAATTCTCAGCCCTTAACCTAAAAAAAACCTTATGCTTGCTCACAAACAAATAAATGAGAACATGGATACAAGGCATCAAAAATCTATTGGTATGCATAATGAGTGTCATCCCAGCATGCATATGCTGCATCTCTAACAAAATAATTCATGAGCATGGAAATGCATTACACGACATGTGCATCTGGAAACCTGGGTTTGGACTAACATGCATACGCACTGAAAGTTTCACCCTTTCTACTCTATCCTCTTATGGTGGTGATGTTGTTGATCCATGAACGAAGGTGACGCGATGGAACCTAGTGTATCATGTGTGCTGCAGCCATGTGATTACCACTAGGAGCACGCTAGGTATCTTTGTTTGTGAGAATGCGACTCACCCCGGATCCTAATTTCTCAGTCCTCCAAGCCACTATCTAATTTCGTGAATAACGCAAATCATGCTGACACTGCATCATGAGCACCATATCTCATGAGCATACGCATCATGCATTCATAAACATGTGCATCATCATGCATGCACCTCATCATATACACATCTTGTGCATCTTACACCGTGCCTCATGACATATGCATCATCCAGATGGCATCATTAATACATCATGTCATGAGCCTTGTCCCATTGTTGCACGAGTCTTTTCCATATGCATGATCATTGTCATCCATGGCTCGTCAATGCCTCAGGTCAGTTGTTAAAGGTCATTGCATCTTGAGGTCATATAGTAATTAACTAATATACTTCATTAAGATAAACCTTGAGCAAGGGTATTTTCCTCACTCCCATCCCAATTTTGTTTCCAAAATCTTATCACTTGCCATTGACAATTGTACTTTCCAGGATACTCTAGGAGTTGACCTTTTTATTGATCTCCTAAAAACAAATTCATGAACCTCCGTAAACAAATTTAACCAAATATTTGAGGTTTCCCTTCTTTATGGGAATCTTTTTGGAACCTTTCGACTTGGTCTTCTTCCTTCTAAATTTCAAAATTCACTTGGTAGTAACTCAACTAATCTGGTTGAAGGAGTATGAGCAAGTTCTCCAAAAGTTAAGATAAGAGGAGCCTTCTACTGAGTCAGTGATCTTTGGTCCTTTAGCACGTTTCCTCCTAATCAAAGGAACCGGGATACCAGTAAATAAAGGATGGGCAAAATCCTTTGATAGGTTTTCCTTGGTACAATCCCAATTTAGGATGGTGGATACCCCAACTCTTCTCTTTCTCCCAAAGTCACGGTCAATCCTCTCGAGGGTTAATTTGACCCCTCCATATCCGTGCTTCGCCTGTTCTGTGTCGCTTTGTCACCGCCACCGCTGCTGATCTTGGCCGTCTTGTCGCCAAGGCATCCCAATGCCGGCCACCATCGTGCCACATGCCACCACCACACCTCTTTGCCACCGGCCCCTACCCAAGTGGCGCGAGCACCACCGCCACTACACCATGGTGAGCATCAATAAAAGGAGCACCTCCCCGTCGACTCTCACCGCTAAGAGTTGTATCCACTTGAGTCACCACCTCCCGTCGCCTTCCCTTCTCTCTAGTTGTTTTCTTTGAGCACACACCAGCCACTTTCGCCGCTTACGGCATTCCTCGTCAATTAAGCTCTTTCCTCTATCTTCCCCAGCAATGTGGAGAAGAGTCAAGCTCCTCCAGCTATCGGTGTCAAGTCCGAGCCTTTCCCTGAAGCTCGTCCACTGAAGGTTGGTGCCAACATCACAAAGAAGAAGCTCGAGAAGAGAGCCACAAGAGGGAGCCAACCCACATCACTAACTATGGATCGTTTTCTAGAGATGTTTGATTCCATCTGCTGGACTCTAGTAGGACTGTACGTCTGCTTTGTGTTCTAGTTCTTGATGGTTTTAGTTTTTCATGTATACATTCATCGCCCGCTCCCTCACGAGCGACATTGATTTTCTCATCAAGCCTGTTATCTCCCCTGGAGGTTTTCCTCTAATCTTGTTATCAAATCTCGGGACGAGATTTCTTTTAAGGGGGGTAGACTGTAACACCCCAGGTGTTTATTAAAGATAAATACCTCAATTAGGGTGATTAATCATGTTTAATTAGCTCTTAAGCATGTTTGACATGATTTTGCACACTTTTGCACAAAAGCCCTTGGTCAAAGTCCAAATACGTGGTCAAACCCCTAAGGATCCAAGAGGTTGATTCGGTTTTCTTGCGCGTTCTCAAAATTTCTCTATAGAAGTTCAAAATCGTCCAATATAAAAGTTGTTTTTTATCTCTGGGAACACATTTTTCGTACTTGGCGGACATTCCAATTTTGAGTGCAAAGCCGCTTAAATTTGAGACGAAGTTCCTGCGCAAAGTGTTACGGGGTCGAGAATTCCGGCATCTTCAACACGTTTTTCCCGCAAATCTGTTGATCAAAACATATGTCGCCCTTTGTGAAAGTTGTAGGTCTATAGCTACTCTACAACTTTTATTTTTGGAGATTTTCAAGTGTGTTGGCATTTTCGGGAGTTATGCAATTTCGAAACAGGGCATCCGGAATTGATTTGTCATCGCCGTCGTGTGGCCAGGCCAGAGCGCGAGCGCAGAGTGCTCTGCCGCGCCGGCCACGTGTCGCGCACGTCCGACTCCGGCGTACGGACGCACGGGTGTCTCCGCTATGGACCCGCGTCCGGTTGTGGGCCCTCCGCCGTGTCAGCTACCGTGCGCCGCGCCCACGAACCCGCTCGCGCCCTCCTATGCCACGCGCGTGCCAGGCAGCCGTCCGCATGCAGCCCTCCGAGCTGGCGCCTTAACTGGTCCCTGCAGCGCCCGTGCGAGCCTCGTCGTGGTCGCACACGCACCGGCCCCCTCTAAAACAGAGCGCACAGGCCGCCGTCGCCGTTTTTCTCTGCGCCGCCGTCGTGCTCTCTCCACGGCTGCTGGCCAGAGCTGCTCAGGGGCCGAGCCCTCCCTCTCCTGTTGCCCGCGTCGACCCCTACTCCTCCCTCAACCCTGCGTCGTCGTCGCCGGACTACCGGACCACTCCGTCGCCGCCCAGGCGCCACCACGCGGGCGGGCGGAGCAGAGCCGCACCGCCGCGGGCGCCCGTGCATGCCACCACCGGTCCAGCCGTTCCGTCGCCCTCCCTCCGTTCCTGCTCCACCCGTGCGACATCCCGTGCACCGACATCGAGCACTCGACCGCACCTCGTCGTGCCTGCGTCGCAACAGGGCTCCGCCGGCCACCTCCACGCCGTCGGCCATCCCTCAGACCACCTCAACACCGCCGGACCTCAAGAATCGGTCGAGGGTACGTCCCTAGTCCTCCCTAGGCCCTCAACCGAGCAAGTCCGGCAGCGAGCCGCCGCCGGCGAGCTTTTCCTCGCCGGCGAGGACCACATTGCAACGTTCCCGATCTTTCTAGGGTTATTTCTGTAAACCAGGGACCCGGTTGTAATTACGGGAAAAATGTTTCGAGGGTCTGTCTGCAATTGCGTTTTAGGGTGTTAGCTGCAACTTCAAAAATCCGTAGAAAATTGTAGAAAAATCATAAAAATGCAAATCTAATTTTGTTGGTTTCCTGGTGAAGAACTCTACCTTTTCTAGAAAGGTTGTATAGGGTTTTTCTGTGTAGTTTTTGATTTAAAAATTTAAACTCAGTTTGATGTGTTTTTAGTGTAGTTTAAAATATACATATGATATGGAGTTTAATTTTGGATATGTTGTTCTTTATGACATGTTTAGATTTGTGACAAAAGTTGACATGAGTTTGATGTGTAGATTTTGAGTTATGATTTTTGTAAGCTTTATGCTAGATTAAGCTTGATGCTTTTTATAGCCCTTTTAATAAACTTTTCCTTAAGCACAAGTACACCCTAGGGCTTTGTCTTGATGAATAGTACCTCTGGTAGAATGGATATGATTTTAGGATGTGCTTTGATTTATGTTTTGGATTTAATCTTGTGTAGGAGTTTAAATTCAAAATTTCAAAAATACTTTGAATCTGCACCTATACCTTGGCCAGAGGCTTAGATCTGACATGTATTACTTGTAGGAGAAAGTTGAGCTCAAAAATATTAGTATATCTTTTTATAAGATTTAATTAAGTTAAACTAGGCTGAAATTTGTCTTTTTCTTATAAATTAATTTATATATTACCTGGAGCTAAATTTTGGCGTGTGATCTTAGTTTAGGTATATGTTGTTGTGTACCAAAAGTTAGGACCAATGAATGTGTATTTAATTTTATATGAATTTTTGATGTGTATTACCAAAAGTTTCGGGAGTTGTTTGAAACCTAGATGCATGATTCTTAGGACTCCTATGCTCTTTTACTAATATGTTAGGAACCCTAGTGCCACGCTCTAAGGATACGGTAGAGGTCGAGTAATGACTCATTGCTCGCGAGATATAGGATGCTTATGTTGGAATCATAAGTTGATTAAATTGACTCGCTCATGTGGTAAGAGCAATGGGTTCGGTCTCGACCGAGTAGCATGGTGCTGGTCTAAGCTATTGAACGTACCAAGTGCTTGTCGGGAATGGGACCGGTAAGCCTAGTACCTAATGAACCAGTGCGGGAATTTTATCGTTACTAATCTTGAGATGCGTCTCCCGATTCGCTACCGGTAGTGCAAGTGTGATTCTGGACGTGCCATGTTTGGGCGTACCAGTAAACCTTGTACTTAGGACTGTAGCATCTTTTCCTAATCTGGGGAATGACGGGAACCGCCTGGCTGGGGTAGACTCTGCATTTGGTCTACCTTCTTCCGTGTATCTTGGGTTTACCTTGCAAGGATATAAATCGATCGATCGTCGGTCACTCGCCGTTATCTTAGTCGGCTTGACCACTGGCTACCCCATATTTATTCATGGAACATTTGGATTAATATTGTTGCCTGTTTAATATTGTTTGCACAACATGCTTGTTTAGTACAGGTGCTCACCTACAATGGTTAACATACTAGAATATGAGCTAAAATTTGAAATTAAGGATCAACTCTTAGTCGCTTTTGGCAAAACAAACCCACCAGCCAAAAAGCCTTGCATGTCTAGTTGTAATATCTTTTTGTCGGGTAAGTCTTGCTGAGTATTAGTATACTCAGTCTTGCTTAATTTGTGGTTTTCAGGTAATTCCATCTGGCCTGGATCTATTCCAGATGGTTGGGAACTTGAGTGGGAGCATGATGACGATGAATGATACTCTATGGATGGCCTCCCATGTGTATCTTCCGCTAGTTTTATTTCCGCTGTTGAAACTCTGAAGCACCTTTACTTTTATGTATGAAAAACCTGGTTTGTAATTTTAAGTACTTGAGGACTTTTATGTAATGCAATGATGTACTCTGGTCCCGCCTTCGTGTGGGCTTAGCGCATATCTCGATCCTGTGAAAGTGATTTACCGGACATGACCCGGCAAAGGCGACAAAATAGATCTTGGTTATCGCTTATGAGCCAAGTGGACCGACTTAAGTGATAATCCGGATTTATTTTGGACGGTTCTGTCACAATAGGGAAGCTGCTGAAGTTGCTCTAACCACAGCCACACCTCAAGAAAAAACACACCAGGAAACCCCCCATTTTCAAGCAACAATAGATGCTCAAACCGTGAGCGACTAAAATCAAGAAGATTCCTAGGTAAAGGTAGCAATCTTAGAAATTACCAATGCGGAGTGCCGGAGTCATATATAGGCTCATAGCGTTAACACACCTGTGGAATGGAGATGTCCAGTTGCAACTCATGAAACTTCGTCAAATTGCTGCATCAGGGACGGCACTGTAGAATTTTGATCGAGTTCTAGCAGCCGGAGGCGATGCCGCGATGGCCGACATCATCAAAGTGGTGGCACCGAGGGTCGTAGGTGACGTGATAGCTTGGTTTTGCAAAACGAATCGCGGCCGCGACGACGAGGAGCGAGCAGGCAGACGGGGCTATATGTATTATGGAAGACGGAAGGGTTCAAACTTTCAACCACCAAGATCCATCTAAATTTGTTGTTTATTATTTTCCAACAATCACACCTCATGGTTATTAATTACAAAATATTACAATATTTTTCAAATAAAAAGTTAAACTAACATTTTTCATAAAAAGTTGAACCAACATTTTTTGAAAAAGAGTTGCACCAACATTTCTTCAAAGGAAACGTTGGATCCAACATTTTTCCAAAATGTTTTCACCAACATTTTCATATCCAACATTTTTTGGAATTAAAAAAAACATTTTCAGGAGCTTCTTCTCAGAGGCCGGTGGTCGGCCGGCGGGCGTACCGGCGCGGGGCGGGGCAGGGCCGCGGCGGTCAGCGAGCTCGCACGGGCCGGCTGTGGCGGCGCTCGACGGCGGCGGGGCTAAGGTTTGATGTTGTTGGGATGTATGGGCTACTATTGGACTACTAATAGATTATAGTTTCAATCCATGCTACCTTCTCAAAAGATAATATAAGATTTCCCGCAGGCAGAAGGCCTTGTCAGATGGTCCTTCAGCCCGGTGGCATTGTCATATATTAGTTGCAGGCTTGCTAATTTTTTTTTATTTTATTTATTTTATGACTTTACAAAAAAATCTGATCTAGCAAAAAAAAATTGCAAAATTAAGCCTTAACTGCCGTATGAAACCGTCATTTCATATGGCGGTTTTATGAAAATGTGGTTAGATAACCTACTGTTTCAAACGGCAAGAACTCCCAGCACAACTTCAAAAAATCATAACTATTTCATATGAACTCCTACCGTTTTTCAAGGGAACCGCCCCTATCGCCGTTTTCTGTGAGAACCAGCCCTATTACCGTTTCATAAGCGGTTTATCTAACCACTGGTTTAATTGGCTTGAGCGTTAGTTTTGTAAATTTTCGTTAGACCCAATTATTTTCGTATAAACGTAAAAAAAATAAAGTTAAAAATTAAAAAACAGAAAGAAGGGGGTAAAAAAAATCCTTTTTACCTGCCGTTTGAGTGATATCGAACACCGTCTTCCTGCATCTTCTTACCTTCAACTGATCTTCCGAGTTGACGAGGGTAATTGTATCCCAATTCATGCCAACTGTGTTTAGTGACAAAAGTTAAAAAGTTTTACATATTATGTACCACAAACAGTTTTTGCGACACACCTCTGTATCAGGGGGAAAAATGTACTGTAATTCCAGATAGTGTAAGAACTCTTTCGGTCTTCCCCCAAAAACATTCTGTAAGCTTGTGCTATTCACCTTTACCATTATCTCAAACAAACATCTTATGTTACAACGTTACAGCTACACTGGTAGCACAGCCACTGAGCCACGGTGTAAAGTTAAAAAAAAAATGTACACAGAACTTCCTTCTGCCTATAACTCTTGATTTGGAAGCGCCGACAATGCAGCTTGCAGAAGAGAAACAAGTTTCGACTGCAGAGTGGAGATTGTGTGTCTCACATACACTTCATCATCAGTGAAAGAAGCACCACTCCCTCCCAATGACTCAACTTGGGCGACCTGACCTTGCAGGAAACATCGCACGCTGGTCTCAGCAATATCCATTAGTCCCAGGGACGGATGAGTGTGCATCCATCTGGAGATCACAAATGCAGCCAACAGGTACTGGCCTTTGAGGACCAGTTCAGATATGAAATATGGAAACAAAACCCGACCAAAGAGCAAAGATCTGCTGGCTCTTGATGTGGCTTCATCATTCCATTGCTTAAGGAGATCAGTCTGGAATGACTTTGCAAGGTGCCCAACAAGATGGCATAAATAAGAGAAAAATTTGGAGTACGCCTCTTCGGCTGTGATCTTCTGCATAGTTCCAGATGCCAGAACCAAGGCAAGGAGCTCATGATCATCAGCATTTGATGAGGTGGACACGGTTCCTTCCCTCATTTTCACCTCAACCATCTGCAGGCACTGCAGTCTTAGAGTTTCATATGGGAGTAATAGGACAATTTTGAGAGCCATGAAGCAGTCCAGAGCAGACACAAGTTCAACCAAGGAATGAGCTTCTTCTTCCTCTAGGAACACGCTATGCTTCGAAGATGCTCGGTCCAGAAGTTCAATGACCTTGTGCAGCTCACCAAGCTCAACGCGTTTTCTGATAATCTCCATCCAGCAACTGTGGAGGGGATGGACAGATAATGATGTATAACTCTCTTGTTTGTTCTTTGGACTCTCCAACTCTTCTGGTAGGGCCTCCCATCCATCATCCCATCCATCACTCCAGTCACTTGTTTCTTTTGGTGATTCGTGAGGCGGAACATGCTCTTCTTTGGGGGAGAACAATTGATCCCACTCTTCTAAAACTGTTTCCAAGACTGCAACGTTTGCAGCAGAAGCATGTTCTGACAATTGCAAGAAACAGGATACTGCAGAATCAAGAGTTGCTAGGCTTTCTGGAGTGATATTAGCATCAGGAAGAAAAGCAGCAACCATCTGAGTAGATCTAAGTGCCACAAGAGTCCCAGTGATGGTGCTAGAGGAGTTGATACTCTCATCAGCCATTGGAGCGCCTGTTCCATGCTCATACCATGACTCCCACGGCTCAACCTGGGACACTATCTCATTTGGAAGGGTTTTAATGTTTCTTCCTGTGATACATTGCATCAGCTGTAGCGCATAGACTCGCAATTGGCTCTCCAGCTGCATGTCTTCAGAAAAGCGGATTAACTTCCCCCAAACACCCGATCGGACCATTTCTAGAATGCCGACATGTTTCCCTGATGACCGGCTCAAAGATGACAGCATCTGATGAAACAATATTTGATATTCACAAGAGCCCTCAATTAAATCTGACAAACACTCTTCTGTAGCAGCATTATAAAGTTCTAATAGATCCAAAGAATTGCTTGGATCTGCACTCTCACTCCCCAATTGTCCCTGTCCTCCATAGTATACTTCAACTACAGATTCAAAGCTACAGCCTGATAGAATCATAGCTCGACAAAAACACGAGGATTCCATCATCATTCCACTTTTAAGGCAATCTTTTACATAGATGGAGATGGCACCCCAACATTGGTGCACTGTTATCTCATCGTGTATCAAAAGCTGCCTGAAAGCCCCCATGCACAAAGATAACCTATTTGAATTTAAGTATTCTGTCATTTCATATGAGGAAGCATCAATTGACTCCCCCGGTATGTCATCAACAAGTTTAGACCAAAATGTTAGCAGCGTAGCAAGAGGTTTCTTCCATGAAGGCTCCTGTGTATGGCTTTGTGCTAAGTTAGATGGAAAACACAGGGTGCAGTACCTTCCAATAATATATGAAATATCTGTAGCTGGAAGAGCTTGGATGTACTCCCTGCAACTATCATAGTTCAACTCAATTTCATATAGGAAAGCTTGCAACTTTTCATAATCTGTGCAGTTCGACCCTGCTTCACTGCAGCCTTCTAATGATGCCAGCAAGCCAAGAACATAGTGCTTGTAAACACCTTGTCGTGATATGAGTCCCTTGGCAAGAACATCAACATACATACTCACAAGAGCTTGTACCATATCAGCTAGAGCAGTGACAGTAGAGGCATGGATATTCTTGCATACTTCTTCATTGAAATGCTCAAAGTTCAGATTATCCAATCCAGCAATGTTTTTATAGTTCAAGCCATCAATGAAAGAAACTTTCTTGCACTCTTCCTCAAGAACCTTATAATATTGGAACGGTTCGAGCTTATGTGTATGCACATGCTCTGGATATGTCAATTCTATTTCATTGGTCCTCTTCAGATATGAGTGGCATGCTGAAAGAATGCCATAAATGTAAGAGAGGCGTTGCTTATTACACCCGTCGATATCCGGATAGACATCTGAGTATATCATATCAATCACACCCTTAGCTGATCTGACAATGTCCTCCCGGAATTCAGAAATTTCGTTCAAAATATCATTGTTATCCCAATATTCAGAGAGAAGACTGCAGGCGAGGAATCGTAAAAGCACCTAAATCCAAGCAACAATATGAGATTTTTAAGCATCAGAGACAAAAGTACAGATGAGAAGTTTACATCTAAAAAACTAAAATATAAGCCCGGATCTGTGAGAGGATACCTCAGTGCGTTGCAAGCCATACGTCTCAGCTATCTTTACTGCTTCCTTTAGTATGTGTTTTTTCTCCAGCTTTACAGAGTCAACAAAGGAGAAAATAACTCTTTTGATATAATTAGCATCGCCAGACAAGAATTGAGATGTGTCTATATCAGGTAATATTTGTTTGAGCATTCGCGCTTGATCAGCCAGTTGTTTCTCCTCCTCTAACTTTGATTTCCATTCTCTCCAGAAGGTTGTATGTGCCATATCAATCTGGTCCAGATCATCTGTCAAAGTAAAGGTACAAACAAAAATAAAATGGTACATATTAGCATAAAATAATTCACATAATGGAATACTGAGCCTCACTGAATGTTCAAAGGTAAAACAGTGACCATATTGCTGTGTTGTTTTTAATACACCTACCTGTATCTGCTGAGGTGAACTTCTCATGGAATTTGTGAAGCAACAGATTTCTCCTCTGCTCAGGAGTGGAACACTCTTTCTTAGAATTGTTGAGGGAACTATATAACATCCCTATACTCATCACGCTGCTGATTTCTTGATAACATTCTCGTCTTTTTAGCTCTTCCTCTATTATTTTCACTCCATTGAAAGGATCCATGAGATTCAGGAGAACTGAACACCCAAATACATCGAACTCTTCATCAACAGGAGGCTCCATTATAGATTTTGCAAGAATCATAATTAGATTATCATTGGGAGCCAGCCCATTTACAGCTAACCAATAGATGATGCTAATTGTTGCTTCTACTTTTGTTGAAAATCGATATCTCCTAGTGGTATGATCTGTCCTCGAAGTCTGATTTTCACCATCCCACATTTCTTCATTGGACAATTTCAAAAGCCATGGTAACTCCAGCACTGCAAAGGACAAGAATTTCCGGTTGTCTACCAGCATAGACTCCCAAGTATGCGCATCTCCATTTGACAAGTCCAAGCAAACTTTTGACATCATTTCTTTAACAATTTCCACATGATCTTTGTGTCTATCATGGCCACTGTCATCTCTCAGATCAAGTATGTCTTGCACACTTTGTACAGGAAGGGGTGTGATTGAAGACCCATCAATCAAGAAATTGGGAGGATTTGTTCCTGTTGTAATCATTAATTTCTCAAATTTACCATGAACGTCAAGCTCCTTCCAAGCATTCAATAATTCCCCAACAGATTCTTCATCACAATGCCTCAGAGAGAAGCCCAATAGCTTTTCACGGGTACCAGTATCCAAATTGTCAATTGGAGGTCCTCTAGCAATTGCAGCACATAAATCCCACACTGCACCATGGCTCTTTTTTGTTAAATTTAGACAGATATCAAAGGCTAGTTGAAGATCACCATTAACAACAGCTTCTCTGGCAATAGCCTCCTCCACGACAGCTACTTCCTCTTCACTTCTTAACCCCAGAAGCTTAGCAACATCAATAATCTCTTCAAAGTGAAGATATGCACCTGTTTGACTCGTAATAACCATGCGAATGATCTCCATAGGGTCCTTTACCTGCCTGAACTGAACAGGAAGGATGGTAACCCCTAGATATGGAAGTCTAACAGTAAGAGCATCAATTATATCAGTTTCTGCTTGAACATTTTTGCTATTAGGTAACAGATTCAGGCATTCCCTGGCCTTCCAAATCTGCAAAGTATAATATAATCCAAGGGAGCATTAATCAGAAATGAAATGGCATATCAGTATTTGGATAACAAATAATTTGGTATCATTAACTCACTTCATTCCCAGACAAAGTTGAAGCTGAGAAGAAATACTCCCTTGCAGCTTGTATCACAAGATTTTCAGCCTTCTCTGTGGACAAAGAAACTGCACTTGTTCCTCCAAGATAATTCCTGGCTAGTGAAAATTTGCCAGCTTTCAAAAGCCCTCTGATAAATTCAGCCAGCATATATTCTGAATCAAGAAAAGGAAATGCCTTTTCTTGGAAGAGTTTCAAATCACGCCACATGTTAGCCCACTCATTGTCTGATCGAACAGGTTGACGTCTGCCAAATTTGGATACAAGCAGCCGTATAAGTTGCTTTACATTCTTCTTATCTAAGTTAGCACTAAGGAAGAAATGTGTTGGTTTTGGGACCTGTAATCAAATCCAGCTATTAATTGCACTGCCATTAAAAAAACATTAGAAAAGGAGTAAACAATCCACAAAAGTGAAAGGCGTAACTGCTAGCAAGCTTTGTAGTTTATCTGATGTATCAACATAAATTTAACACGCCTATGTGGAAACAAATATCCAAAGAAATGAAAATGCACGAGAACAATTTGTACAACTTATTCACAAACAGCATCCGCCTAACGTGTTGTTCCCCAGTGCATTCTTATCACCACTTACCAGTAATGCCAAGCCCACCAAAGGATAGAAAAGAAAGAACACTGACTAAAGAGCACTACCCTTCAGTCTTGGCAACAACTTGGAACCGTTCCTGAAGGTCAGGTTCCTTTCTCATTGGAAATCCATAAACGGTCTAAATAAATTGAACTATTCACTGCTAAAATGAAAGATCCTTAAAGTCCATTAAGCAGTTCAAACGTGAGAGTGGATCTGTGAGGTAAGTGGTGGAAGCAATTATGGGAGAGGATTTTTGTTGGGTCTGGGCTTATGGAAAAGAATAGACAGACAGACAGACAGTTTTTCCCAGCACCAAAGCAAGCATCTCCCCTCACATATGCTCACAGGTATCCCTATACAGAGCAGTAATGCTAAAACAGTCCAAGTAGATTTTCAGCAGTTTAACATTAAAAAATATGGAAGAAGCCAAAACAAAAAACACAAAAGCAGTAATTTTATTGAAGGGGCATCAATACCTGATAATAAGCAAAGAGCCGTCCTACTTCTACATGGCCTTCAGCAACTTTTAGCATCTTCTCCAATCTATCAAGGTATTTGACATTATTAAGTTTGTAAGATGCCGAATCATAGTGATAAGAATCTTCTGGACCATTGCCCAAAGCAGATAAGATATCAGCACACACACATTGCATCTCATCATAAGAAACCACAGAAGAACCAAGAGCTTGCTTAGCATCTGTCAGATTGCATTCTCCTTCACTAGCCAATAAAGATTTCTCTCGTTTTGTTTTATGTATTAACTTTGATAATATCGATGACATGGTATTCCACTGGTTAGTTGCACCACACATATAAATGCAGTGAACAGATGTTTCTATCATTTCAGCAAGATCCTTGAAGAGACCATATATTGGTGACTCCCCACAACCATTTTCAACGACAGCTAAGCAAATTGAAAGCTCATTTTCAGCAGCTACCTCTTTCAGCCATCTAACCAAGTAGGATTCTTCTTGTTTGCGTTCATTACTTGAGATCAGGTGAAATCTCTTCTTCATAAAAGGGATTGCATTTTCTTCTAGCCGTTGAACAACTGTATCTTCTTTGACTCCTTTGAGAATGATTTTGAACTTCTCATAATCAGGCAGATCTTCCCATGTCAAAAGATTCATTACAAACTCATTCAATTCATTAGAATATACAACTTGGTAGAGGCATTTAATGTCATCAAAGAATGGCTGCAACTCTACAATGCCCTTTTGACATGCAAGCTCTATCATGGCCAGACAATTTTCCAGCTGTCCACTCAAGCAGTCAATGTCCCTTGCTCTGTTCTTATACCACTCACAAAGTTCAGCAACAGAAGGCCATGAAAAGCCTGTTGAGTGCTTTACAAGTATTTCCGTTTTGATCTCTCCAATCTTGTCCAACTGGGTAGGACAATTGCTTACATATGAAACCATCTGTTCACATTCAACCCAATCACCATCTCTTAATATGACAACACTAGGAGGGGATTTCCCTGGTAGCAACTGACTATATGTCTGAACAGCAACAGTTTCTGGGATAGCAGACAAAACACGTAAAATGTCCGAAGAGATAGTATATGGATGGCGTTTGAAGATAAGATTTAAAGCCCCAATTTTGCCACTTTCAGCTAAAGCTGTGGCCGTTTCCACCAGTGGTATCGAACGGAATTTGCTATATTCTTCTGCTGAGTACCTGTGTAGCAAGAACATTGCATTTAGGTAGAAGAAAACTAGTAATCAGCAAGCAAGTTATAGTTGCAAGTTGTATAGTTGCATAGCAAGAATATAGTTGTATACAGTTTCAAAAAAAAAGTTGTTGTATAGTTGTAAAGCAGCAAACTGCACATCAACTGTATTTGCAATCAACTTGCATAATATTTTGCTCAGAAACATGACATCATCGGCAGTGTAGAAAAAGAGGCAACTACTTTGAATAACTGGAATGAGTCATCATAGAACCTTAGAAATGTCCAAGTTATTGATAAAGCGGGGAAAAGGTCACCATTCCTTTGACTTAGAAGATTAATGATTGCATTCATTTTCCTCCATGAAGAGCCAGGTTGCCATTGGGTTAAACTCATTTTAGTGATAGGTGCAAAGGTACGCTAAATTACCTAGAAAAATGTAATAAGTGCAGAAATCTCAATAGTGCATTTTGAGTATTGGACTGTGACTCAGATATGCTTTATGCGTGCAATGAACCATCTTAAATTTATTACATGTGTGTATGTGACTTAACAACTGTAATATAGTTGTAAATACTTTCCAATATTAATTAGCATTTATCTGGTTGTGCATCCTTATCCAAAGAAGGAATGGCAAGAACATACCTTCCCATATTAATTCCCAAGAATGTCTCTAACATGTCTCTGTGCCGCAATAAACGGAGCCTAATGATTCGACTGTCCCATGTTGAGCCCTCACTGCTGTTATCCAACCCAGAAAATTTGTAATGGTCAGTTATGCGAAGTCCAAAAGAAAGTAGAGCCCTTAAAGCTGCTTCTGTAGGGCCAACTTTATTTACACATTCTGATAATACAAATATTTGGTCTTTAATTTTTGCTAAGTATGAGTCTATCTCATGAGTATCACCATCACAGTACAACCAGCGTGCTTTAAGAACTTCATCCTTATCTAGATTATATCTGGAAGCAAATTCTAAGGCCTCCTTGAATCGATTCTCTCTTATCATTACAGAGTACATTTCTGTTACTGTAACTTTGGAGAATGATACCAGACTCCAAAACATTTTATCCATCTCCGTTTGTTGATGCTCCCCAGAAACACTAGGTAGGTTAGGTTCCGAATCACTGTCCATCCGCTTGTTAGCTGAAGAATTTCTTTCATATCTGCTAGATTGCAAAATAAAAGCATGTCCTTCAGTAGCCTTTGCCTTCTCCAATAGTGGTGTAGATAAAACTGGGTCATCTTTGGAAACTACCTCGTTTTCAGTGATGCTGTACATGCTAATACTACCATCCGCTCTTACCAGCATGAGAACATTATCTGTCCACCAACTGATGTCCTTAACATCAATTAGGCATCTACCACTTCCGAGAGTACGAAGCGAAAATGCGTGTTTGTCACCATCAAGTGCAAAGAGGTTTACAGAACCAGTCAAATCCAATGTAGCAATATGCTTGCCCTCAGGTGAGATCCTGATTTTTGGTGATGAAACAAAGGTTTTTTGATCCTTCAGAGGAGAAAACATTCCTTCCAACTGCACACTTTTAAATGAAAGGCTAAGTTCCAAATTTCCGTTGACGTGTAATAGGTACAGAAAATAGGTTCCTAAAATATAAGAGAAACTATTAGAAACAAATACACCATTTGACAAGAAGTTCATGGTATGTGGAATTTACAACATAAATGCTCCTATATATTCTTTTATCAAGAAGAAAAATGTAAATATCCAGGGAAAGATCAGCACAAATCTATGGTGCAAAATTTCAGAGAATAGACTACATAGCGCAGGACTGACAAGTAACAACCAGTATCAGGTGTTAAAACAGACTAGTACTGACAAGTAACAACCAGTATCAGGTGTTAAAACAGACTAGTACATGAGCATACCAGAATAACTATGGGAGTTAAATGAAGCATTGGAATCCGCAACTAGGACAAATATTGAGTGACGCTGATCATAATCAATGCACGATAAACTCCGAGGTAACTGTATAGTCCTAGCTGACACCACATCTTTAGTTGATATAGGAACTTCACACAAACTGGCCTCAGGCTCTTGAGTGTAGTCAAATCTATGAACCATGCAGTCACTTGTAAATATGTAGAAGCCCGGCCTACACATATTCATGTAATCTATTAGTTACTGCCAAATTATCGCAAGAAACAGAGAATCATATATAGTCTCTTTTCTCTTTAAGAGGAAAGGTTCTAACTGAAAACAATTGAGAATCACCTAAGCAAGCTTGAACCATCCTGTGCAACCAGATCAATAATGGAAGAAGACAGCTTCAACTGATCACCTGTCCTCCTTGCTAATAATTCCCCATTTTCTTTGATCAAGTAGAGTGTGCTTAGGTCATCCACAACACCAAAAATGCCTTGAGCCTCCAGCCAAGCCCCATTTGTGAAAAATGTTATTCTGTCGTTATCTGACCACAAACAATTAGAACACAGTGTGTAATCAGAACTATTTTCTATACCTAATACTCTGCATCACAATCCCGTGAAATCTACTGCAGGAAAATGCACATGAAACTATGTTTCTAACATTGTAAAACCATTTTCACCTGAAAAGAAAAGGAAAAGATGCAGATTGGTACTGCCTAGGGATTGTAACAAAATGCCAGCAGTACAACATTTCTGTCGACAGAAACAAAAGTGGCCACTAAACACCTAATTTTCCAAAATTTCTAATTGGTCTCTCTAAGGAATAAAAACATAGCGAGCACTGCAAAATGTACGCTTGATGTGCATAAATAGTAACAAATGATGCATGGACTGAAATCCTTTCAATAGACAGCACAGATTTTCTTCCAAGCACGGAAATAGCAGCCAGCATCCAAATCCTCCACATTTGGGTCAAGATTTGAAGCCTTCACATATACTACTTACATGCGAACTAGTAAGTTAGGCAGAGTCACAACAACGTTACTTCTGTGTCAGCAGGGCATATCAATAATTTAACATTACACGCTTAAAATGCTATTGTCAAGACCAAAGAAAGATAGCTTCCACAAGATCACAAACACCATTTTTTGCATTCAAATAAATGCATCAATGATCAATGACTTCACGTTTCATAAAGGACTTCAAAGTTCAAATGCTATGTGGTTTCCTTCCTCATTCCAATAGAAATAGGTTTAATACTCTGTCTGCATAAGAACTGAGCACACCCTTTTCGTGATTAATACACAGTTAATACCGGTGAATCGCACTATAGGAACCAAAACCGTGTGTACTCACTTGTGTAAACACCACAAGGTGATGCATAGCCATCACGTTTCCTCAATATGATGATGCGATTCCCAACAGTTACAGACACATAATCCGCGTTCGTCGAGACGAACAAAGCCACGCCGTCCCCTCTCTTCCTCCGCCTACTCCTCCCCAGTGGGCTGTACCTAGTCCATCTCTCCCTAAGCTTGCTCACACCTGCAAGTGTTGTAGTAGCATGTAGGAGCAACTGGTCAGCACCACATCCTGTCTGGATGGATTTGTGAAGGTTCCAAGCCGAATGAATTGTACCTTGCAAGGAGAGATAGGAGAGGAGCCCTCCTCCTGCGTCTGAGGCACCACTGCTTGTTGCGTCGCCTTGGTACCCTTCTTGCTGCGTTTGCAACAATTACATAAAACAGTGAACATCATCAATATTTCACAAAAAACCATTTTAGCTTCCAAATGCTACTAAAATCCCCTATTAAAGTAAACATCATCGCAGCAACGTTGCACGGAATAAAAAGCATCATGTGGAATGATAAATAACTATTCTAAAAAGTACTAGGCTACAAGAGGAAGCAACTAGTGAGCCAATGTGACGAACTCCGGCGACACCTTCACCCGAAGAAAAATAAAATAAAATACAAGAACCTCAGGAAAATTAGTGCCGAAGAGAGCCAATCCGCCGCGCACCCGCCGCGCAATCTCCTCCGAGCACAAGGCGCCCGCGATTGGATTCCGGGGCGGGAGGAAGCACGGGAGGACGAGAGGAGGCGGAGGGGGCAGGGCACTCACATGAGGGACCACGTGGGATCCCGACGCGTGGCGGCGGATCTCGTACAGCGCGTCTTCCGCCCCCGCTGCCATCGCCGGCGTCCCGCGCCTCGCCGGAGATCTCCGAGTTCGAGCTAGAGCTCTCAACTCGAGGGGTTCGTTTCAATTTCTATTTTTCTCGGTTTTTTTTTTCGTTTTTCCTCTTCACTGTGAAGCCTTTCGTCTTCGTGCTCGCGCTAACAGGTGGGCCACGGGATCGGGCTCGTGCTGGGCCTGGATCGATCCCTAATTTCCTATGGGCCTTTTCTCTATTGTACATGTTGCTTTTCGGCCTTTCTGCGATATGTGGTGTATGCTCTCTTTCCTTTTAAGATGCTAGTATAGTTTTCATAAAGGCATTCCGTGACACTTGCTGTAAAATTACGATGACACCTTCAGCCGTTTTCCCATTGCCACCAAAGAAATCAAAATCTCGGGGCACAATTTTCAGTTACTGTAATTGTACATCGAAATATGTTTTTTTTTTTAACCAAACGGGCATCAGAGTGCCTATTTCATTGATAAAGATGAGAAATACAGACTGGGACCCTACAAAATAAAGTAAAGATTTACAAAATTATAGATGCAGTGTATATTTACACTCTCGCAAGAATGGAGGCAAGACCCTATGCCCCAGTTGCAATCCAAGTCGACACTTCATTCTTCGTTTTGGACATTAGGGTTGGTGCTGGCGACTCATGCCGACTGAAAACTCGGGCGTTCCTCTCAATCCGAAGCTCCCAAATAACTAGCGGTTGCTTTGTGGGGAATGTCTGGTGTATCGTGTATCGGCATGTCGAAATAAGGTGGTGCGTTGTTTCCATCGTTGTTCGGCAGAGTAGACACGAAGAGCAGGGGTCCCACCCTCTGCAAGCTAGCACATCGAAATATGTTTCGCCCTCAGAGTGATGCAAGAAGTAGAGTATTGAATCCAGATGACCTGAAGAACCCTTCACTACTTACAAAGTTGTCAATTATTACCCCTCCTGTTTGTTGAAGTTATAATACCGCTTATTATGTGACTCCATTAGGGTAGGGTTTCAACATGGGTGGATTTATTTACTTTATACGATCGCGGTAAGGAAACACTTTCTACTCAAGTTGAGGCTCCAATTCAGCACATCGCAGGCACATCACAGTCGCAAGTTGAGGCTTCAAATCAGGCATGTCGATATACAGGAAGCGTTGAATACACATTCATCACTGTTTTCCTCCTCAGACTGACAGTCATACATTATACATATAAACCCCACGTTTCTGGGGGGTTGAATGCATTCAACGTAAGCTCACAAAAAAACGAACGTGCTTGCCTCAAGTTTACAAATGCATGTTGGACTGCAAAGGAAACAAGTATGGCATGAGCACCTATGATTGGAAGAAACAAAGAGAATTCAGTTGTTTGTGCTGGAATTTTACGACCAGGATACACAGCAATCTAAATAGTGTTTTTAGGAAGACTTGATAAAAGGGCTGTAACCCTCAACAAAGAAATAGTCTATGGTACACCTTCCAACTGATAGCTAGGGTGCCATCTAGGTCTGAACACACCTGGTTTTATCCACGTCAAATTGGAGCAGTTATTTTTTACACGAATCCTTACTTTGTGCTAATTTTGGTGTGATAATAAGCATGGCATGAGCTTAGTTAGCAACTACAAACAATTAAACTGTACTTGGTACAAAATGTGTGCAGTTGAAGTCTAGGGTAGTTTGAAACCTAAGTGTGTGGATTAAATGGTTGAGATTGTTTGAAAGCTAAGGGTGTGGATGGTTGTGATTGGTGGTTCAGGTATCATAAAAAGAAGAGCTCATAGATGATAGAATAAAGGAAGTTTGGGTACACACAGAAAACTTACATGAGATGTACTAATTCCACAGGACAGTTCATTCCTACAAGCAAAATGGTGCATACGTCTTCTAGGAAGTTTGGGTAGACACAGAAAACTTACAACTAGGATGGCTTTTTCTTCTGCCCAATTTTTGAAAACCGTCTTAGATCTTGTACACCTTTTTTCATTTCCCTGCATGGCAAAAGTATGAGAATAGTCCTGGAAATACCCAATGTAAGAAATGTTCTTATTCACAAAGTAGATAGAGCAAACCTCTGGTGCAAGAACACTATGAGATAGAACAGGGGCAAAAGTATCAGCGTCAACACGCAGAGAGCCAAGTAGAACCTGTTTGTTTGTTTCTGCACAAAGTGATAATAATAGCTGTAAGATGGTAGAGATCCGTTCAAGGTTTATCAAGTAAACAGTAGATTCTTTCCCATGGAAATTTTCTCCATCCCTTAATCTAAATATAGAGAGATGCAGGAAGCATTGTTAAAATGATAATGCTTAATTATTGCGAATGTAATGGTATGCGACAGTTCGAAAGCTCGAATTTCGAAACAAAAAAACTATATTGGAGTCATTCATAAGGAGTTCAGAAAATAAGCTGAAATGAAAGTTACTCGCTAAAAATGTTATCTGCTGCTTAAAGGGTTACACCTATTAGATGTAGATTCATTCATTAACGCAAAGCACAACAACCTGAAGTAATATAAGCATCAAAACGTAGCTGCACAGCTTCTAGATAGAAATTTGCTCACCCTGCCACCTTTAGGGAAAGGTTTAGTGCCCCGATTGCAAGTGTGAGCATCACAAAATTGGCGCAAGAAAAATTCTGCAAAACAAGCCTACATCAGAAAAGATGTGCAATGCAAGTCGCATCAGAAATCAGAAAGAGACCTACATCATGAGATAAATGTGAGTGAATGATCACAACATTCAAGTAGAATACACTTACCATGAAGACGGCTGGCAGCAAGACCTTGATTAATTGGAAAGCAACTGTCTGCAAGGCTCTGTCAGCAGAAGTAGGGAGTTAAAGATTTCGATGACAAAAACACAGGTAAAAGCTACCTAAATAGCACATTATTGCCAGATGAAATACATTACCAAGCAAAACTAATAAAAGCCACATTTTTTACAGTTTTCCAATAGCGAGTCACAATCATGTCAATTATACATAGTAGGTAAAAAAGGCCAGAGCCAGTTAGTTGACTCAGTGGTGCACAAAAGACAAACATGTGGATTTTCACAAGGTTTCATCTAATTAAGAACCAACCACACTAGTGCCTAAGGTAGAACAGATACTGCCTAAGGTTTGTTTAGATGATACTGCCAAAGTATCAAAGTGCAAAACAGTAGTTTTAAACAAAGACAGTAGTTTTAAAACAAAGATAGAATAAGCCAACGCAGTCTAATGCAAACCTAGATTTGTAGGATACCTTATAGAAAACCAACATACAGGCTAAAAAAATGCATGATAAAGTCACTAGAATAGGGATATGTATCATGCATGCTCCAAGAATAGCACAAAACTAAACACAAGAAAAGCAGTTACAATAATGATAAGAACCTCACAAAGATGACGGTTCCTCAAAGCTGCAGCTGCATTGCATTTACTCTTCGGCTTCTTGAACTCCATCATCTGATCACAGTGAAGTGCTCCACACAGATCTGCCAAGCATCTTCCTTCACTCTAAGGAAATAGTTCAAAATCCACAATTTCAGAGATAGTAAATGAACTTTTAATGAAAAGAAAAATACAACCATGCCATGATGTGAGTATGGCAGTGTCTCAAACTGACGAAAATGAGCTAGACAAGCTTGCGAGTATCTTTTATAAGTTATAACTGCTGCATGAGAATGAAAATGATGATGTACAAGATATATTTGGTGAAGTTTTCATCACACGATATCAGTGTGACGATTCCTGCCCAGTTGTAAGCTTTTTACATTTTGTTTCACCTCTGTTTTGCTGGCATTATGGAAGAAGATACAAGCATAGAACTTCTGAAAACCGCAGACAGTACAAAATTCCTGTTAAGTAAACATTTACTGAACAAATATAATTACTGTCAAGAAACATACATTATCCAGAAGATCCTTATGCCGATTTTCAAAATGTTGGTCAAGGAACTTCTCTGCTCGGAAAGCTTTCTTGCAGAAACCACAACGCCACTCATTAATATCAAAGTGAATCTTATGTTGCTCTTGCTCCCGGAACATGTCATTATCCGGGCAAAGTCTACATTTGCTAGGGAGTTCATATTTCTCTTTTTCCACAAAGGGCATCAGATACTGCATAAAAGAGAGAGCTTGGCCTAATTAACTGTTATGGATGTTACCCGAAAAAAAAAAGGATGTTGAGATGGAGATAGAACTGTTAGATTGAATGTGCTACCTCTTCAATAGCTTCCCAAGCTGCACGGCTCCTTTCCCTTGAGCAATGTACCTCATGTCTGTGTGGGTCTTGAAGAAGAATTCTGGAATCAAGTGAAATAGATGAGGTCATGTCTCAAACTCTATCTAGGTATCTAAAGAATATTTCTCAAGTAAAAATAATTTCATGTTTCCTGTCATTAGGGCTACAAGGAATCAGCTACCTTGGGAGAATGATGGTGTGAATCTTATTTATAAATTTTAACATTAAGCAAATAACAAAAACATATTATTTTGGGTGGACATGCAGAATATAATAAAACATGCCAAATTTCCATGTGCAGTTTATGTGTTTAGACACAGTACCTGGATCTAGCAGCTCCATGGAACTCCTAAAGCACAAAAAGAACAGTTTCTACATTAGTGAGAATAGGGAACAAGGCATTCATGCATAAAAAGTTGTAATAGTAGGTGTTTTTTAGAAAGTACTCATGGTAAGCATTATCACTCCTAATTCCTCCCCTGTATACCTGAAGCCTATAATTGCTCTAGCAGTGATATGAAGGCCAGTGATCTGGGACACAACAGAACACAACTTGGCATTTCGGACACTAATGTCAGTAACACAAGTATTTCATGAAATCAAGCCAGGTTGGCATGTGCATCACCAAGTACAACTAAGGAGAATTTACTGAAAAATCTGGACCAGGAATCGCAAGATGACTTCTTGTTCTTAACTTTAGACAAGCTTAAGCATTTTACAAATTGTCAGCAGGCAATATATCCTAGTAGGAAAATGAACACTTCAGAGGCCAAACTAAGCATGAAAAACTAGTCTGATAAGCTTGCACAAGCAAAACTTCATGGTGCCTACAAACTCTGAATTTTTATAGATAGTTGCAAGCATCGGTATACAGATGCAAAAGGAGGCAAAAAGAAAAAAATACTGACGCAAAATCAGGGTCAGAACCTGTCCTCACACATATCGTATAATCTGTTGGGCGAGAAACAGTAGACTTTGCTCAACTACAATCACACAAATCCAGCTCAAGCTCAAATCGCATATCCTAGCCTTACCGAGTCTATCAAACGCGAAGCTTAATCACCCTCGAGAGATTTTTTTTTTTGCATCATAGCAACTGGAGAAGCATGGATTGAGCGTACAAAATCTTAGAATTCAGCAAGAGAAGCCTGGAGTACAGTAATACCTGATCCTGATTCGCTCCAGACACGAGTAGAAGCGAGCAGGCAGAGAGCAGAGCGACGAGGAGGAGCGACGGCGGGCGGCCAGCACAGCAAAGCATCCTCCAGATCCCTCGGCGCGTCGCTTACTCGCTTGAGTTCAGCTACCGTGCACTCCGCGCGGCGGCGCGGGACCGAAGCAGCGGAAGACGAAGCGAAGGTGACGCGCGTGCCGCGTTCACTTGGGGGGCAGAGTTAGACTGACCGCAACAATCTCCTGGATAACACCCTGGACCCTTGGCTTCGCCGTGGGGGGAGGGCGCGGGCGCGCGGCGGCGGGGAAAGAAGCGGAGCCCGAGATCGACGGACGCGTCCACGCGGGCAGGAGCGAATGCGAGCCGGGCGGAAGGAGGGAATTTTTTATTTTAACCTTTTTTATCTAAAATTATAAAAATAACTCGTCTCAAACTAAAATCTCTACTCCTAAAAAATATGAAGTGGACAAAAAAAACCCCGGTACGTCTTTTTCCTCTCCGTCCGCGCGGCCGCCCCGCGTCCGCCTTCCGCTCTCCCCTTCTCCGTTCCATTTTTACCCCTAGACTAGATGCCGCCTCAGCGGTCAATCCGCCCTCTCTCCCCTCCGCACACACCGACCCGCCCCCCTCCTCTCGCCGCCCCCGACCCATCCGATCCGAGCCACCTCCTCACCCAGCGCCATCGCCGCCCTCGTCGTCGTTGTCAGAGAGAACCGGTGACACGATGGGCCGCCTGCCGAGCGCCGGCGCCCCGGCGTTCTGCTTCCTCTCGTCCGAGGTGGCGGAGATGGAGGCGCGCCTGCAGCAGCTCAACAACGCCATCCCCATCCGCGCCGTGCTGCAGACGCTCGCCGACAAGTTCTCCGCCTCCCCCGAGCGCGCCGGCATGGTCACCATCTAGCCCAAGTAGGTCCGTCCATCCGCCCGCCCTCCCACCCGTCTCTGCAATTCCTTTCCTTCCCCTTCCCTTCTCGCGCCCAATCTGATTAGTGAAACGGGAGCTCCTCCCCCGTTCATGCTACCGCGCGCCCCTCATCTCCTTTTCCCGAGCCGCCGCCGCCCGTCCCTCCTCCTCTGCTCTCCCTGCGCCGCAGTTGCCCGTCCCTCCTCCTCTCCTCTCCCCGCCGTGTCGCCGCCACCCGATCTCCTTTTCTCCCCACGACGCCGCCGATCCGTTTTTTCTGGCCGTGTTTTTAACGTGAGATTCCTGCCCCCTCCACCCAATGCGCCGCCACCACTAACCATGGACGCCGTCAGGCCCGTCACTCGCCTCCTGTGGACTCTGCCGCCCGTTGACTTCGCCGTCGCCGTCTCCCGTTGATGCAGGTTGACTTCCACGCGACCCGAATCGATCAACTCCTTCCTTCAGTTTGGCACCCCCTACATCAACTACTCCGTCCAACCTCAGATCCCTGATTCCCTGGTAAGTCAGTCACCTGTGTGGCTGTGTCTCCACAGATCGATCCAATTTTCACAGTCTCACGAAACTGGGTCCGATGAATTTGGTTCGTAAAGTGATTAATTAGTAAAGTGATTGCGTTTTTGTTGAATTTGGTGTTGTAGATTCGTCTGATTGACAAGAAGGCAGAGTACCAAATCCAGAAGCTTACCAAAGCTGCTGATGACGCAACTGGCCCAAAAAAAGGCAGGAAATACAGAGGAAGGGGAAGGCTGAGCATTCGGGTGAGGAAGACCTGATGAAGTATAGGACACAACGTCTGTTCCAGTGCTCCTGGTGGGTAGGTGATGTTTTTCATGTATTGATGAAACTTGTTTTTATTAGATTTACTAAATCAATGTCAGGTGCTTCCTTTCGTGGCATGCACAAACCACCTACATGAATTAATCTTAATTAGTCAAAGGAGTTACTGATAGTGCTATGCTTATTTCAATTCTTGTGAGTTTTGGACTGAGAAGCAACATGTGAGGACAAAGCAGTAAATCGATGCTATCTGGCTTTTTTCCTATGTTTGCAAACACTTTTTTAAAAATTAAATTTGGTAAGTGGAACAAGTATGTTACAGCTTGTAGCAAGCGCATATATGTGCATTCCATTGCTTGGAGCAATTTTGCCACTATTTGACATCTTATTTGATCGCGTGCTTTGGGTTTGGAGATGGTACTGACTTTTGAAACTTGATTTCTTTTTACTCTATTCATAATTTCTCTACAACTTAATTCAATTGTGCACTTCTTTCTTCAGCATGAACACATGATCAAGATTTCTTCTATGGTTATCCTGATGAGGGACCCTTTAATGGATTCTCGGAAGCTCTGCATCGATACAGGGAGATTGTGTCACCTTTGCGCTTTGCTGGTAAGTTGTCGTTACCATTGCCAGCCATTTAATTTGGTTGGGCATGTATGCTAATTCATCCTTTTGTAATGATTATGAACAGGACCTACATCCTTTGCACCAATTGTTGAGATGACCAATGATTCTGAATAGGTAATTAGGGGATTTGATGCTAACAAAGCACATTCTAATCTTGAGGATCATTTAATGGTACTTGTTCTTTTTTGTTTATTTGAGCTTTTCAAAGTGTCTACTCTGCATCTCGGGCATCATTTTTTTTTGACCTGTGGAATTCTGAGTTTGTTTGATCACAATTATTCTTGGATGCATTCAAATATTAACATGATAACACTTAAATTATTCCATGCCAAATGAGAGGTTTTAAAATGAAAATGTTTATGCTATAAAAGTAAATGGTGCCTAATTTCTGAAATTCTTGCGCCACCAGCTTGGGATTCCTTATTTTGATTCACTTTTTATTACTGTGTCATTTAATCTAACTTGATTTTTTGCATTACTTCAAAGTCCGGTGCTATGGTCATAGCATCTCTGTGATATGTACAGAGTTCACCTCTATGCTCATAGAATCTCTGTAATAATTCTATTGAATCCTTTGCAATAATTTGTTCTAATTTTGCAGTGATACATTGCCTGCAGTTTTGAGCAAGTGCCTAAGCTACAAAGTGAGGTGGTTTTTCCATATTGTTCTGGTACGTTTACACCTGTAACAAGTTTCTGGAGGTCAGCAAGAGTTCGCTTCTGGCTGCCCTAGAAGGTATATAATTCTGAACATTTTGAACTTCCTGGGTTATGGTTCCTTGAATTATTGTATTTTGTGAATTTAGTTTGATTGCGAACATTTGGGTTTTCACCATAGAACAGAGTCTTCCTATTTGGGCTTATGACATTCAACCACAATATTTTCCAGTTGTGAAAAACATTTTTATCCGACTAGACTTAGAGGGAGATGGTCTGCCTATTGCCCTTAAAGATGTCATGCCCCTACTTTCTTTTTTGGCCCCAGTATGCTTCAAAATTATCTAAAAGGTGATTCAAACAATGTGAACTGACTATCTAATGGTAAAATAATTTTATTTTCAGTTTGACATATTTCAAGGATCGAATTGCTGTTGCCTGGAGACACTGCGACCTACAGAAACTTGAAACTTGGGAGCGAGGAGTTGTTTCTGGATAGCTGAAGAGAAGTCTGAATAGAGGATGGCTCACATGACATGGAACCTCAATAAGTGGTGTATTGGAACACAAGTATACATGCCATGGATAGCTAAAGAGAAGTCTGAATAGAGGATAGCTGAAGAAGTATCACAGACGTTAGGATAGCTAAATAGAAGTTTGAACTAGCGTTAAAAATGGACATCATAATTGGGGTCCTATGTTCCTACATTGGAATTAGAAATCACATTTAAGGTAAACTTATGTGCCATTCAAACAAATTCTTCGTGCTATTATCCCTTTTCTGGACGTACAATCATGTTAGCATACACATGATGACTGCAATATCAATGTTAGCTATGAGGTCAAGTATAATAGTGAAAATTCCTTTGGCATGTTTTGAATCTGAACTCTGTCTATTTGTCTTCAATATCAATTTATCTTCAACATGCATTATATCCTATTGTGATTTCTAGGGGAATCTCTGTCCAATAGTTTGCACACCGTGAGAATTAATGTACCATATGCTTGAATCTTATACCATTCAGCTAGCAACGAGTCTACGTGTGGAAAGAAGGCACAAAAGAGAAGAATGGTGCAATCAGCCATGGAGATTGCATGGAGCAGCGACTAGCTGCACTGCCCATCAGAACCTGATCTGTGACAGAGTCGTGCTCTCATCGCCACTGCAATAATGCACTCGCCGCTCTTCCTCTAGCAGTTTAAGGTAACCTTGGCCTCTCAACAACCCATTTGAATCTAATTTAGTGGCTAACCACCCCTATCGTGCTGTCAATTCACCGGTTCATGTTTAGTGTTCTTTGTTTTTATGCCTTCCCAGGAGGAGGAACAAACAGAGGATCACCATGTTACATTACAAGCTTCTTTTATGCGTTCTCCTCTATTCTATTGCCGTAGCGGGGTAAAAGTCTATAATGCTAATTGTTAAAGTTGTTGCAAGGTCAGTCTTGCCATCATCTAAGCATGGCCTTTCTTATACATGATTTTTAACCTTTGTGGTAATTCGCTATATCTATTGCCATTACAGATAAGTTGGGACTCAGTTATGAGAATGAATGCTAATCTGCAAGACTTATTTACGAGGATTTCTTGTACTTTAATCATGTTCTTCTTGTGTTAAGTTTATTTCATAACTTGCTTTATGTCATGAAGAACGTTCGCTACCTATAGAAAAACAAGATCGCTACCTATAGATGTAGGACTGATGAATGCATATGCCTCTAAATCCAAATTTAAACCCAAATTGTGAAGATTTATTCTTATATTTTTTTACTTGTTAATCTTATTCTTCTTATATATTTGACTTATTAATCTTATATGTGTCTGATGCTGCAGATACCTAAAGGAGGTGAACACTGAAGATACAAGAGTGAGGATGATGGAAAGGTGAACTGCATAACACAAGTTTGGATGAGGATGATGGAAAGGGACATTCTGATTTCTGCATCAAGGAGTTTTGATCGAATGGCTATAGGGAGTAGTCAGCAACTAGGACATGTTCACTTAAGAACATATATCCTGTCCACTATCGTTTTTTTAAGCACGATGTCAAAATGTTTTTTTAAGTAATTGTATTTTTTCATGCCATGATGCATCATGCATGAAATTCGAGTGACTAAGGAGTTGAGATAGAACAGAAGCTTTTGAGTTATAATTGGTATAAAGATGCGGCAATAGTTTCACTTTGATTGAGAAAGCTTGCATAATTGCATATATATGGGACGATTTCGTTTTGGAAATTATACGCATTATTTTACAGCTCTCGTTAATATGTGGATACACAAGCAAAGAATATGGTTTTAGGTATAAATATTATTTTTGCCCGTAGCAACGCACGGGCACGATCCTAGTTCAAAGTACTAGTCCTCGCGTCAAGATCCGTGACACGACACTGTGAGATTAGAAAAAGTCACAAGATCCTGCTCGGCGCGGCGCCGTTTGCCAGCGGCAGCCCCCTGCCGAAGGGCGCTCTGAGCAGTGAAGTGTAGACAGAGCACGATCGCTGACGACTGCACTTCACCGTCGAGCCGCAAGTCGACGAGCAGACCAACGCGTGTTCCGACTTCCGAGCGCGGCATAACAGGAGGGACGTGATGGAGGCAAAGGACGGCCGGAGTGGGGCGCCGCCGTACATGCCATGCCGCTCCGGCCAGCCGCGGACGGCGTGAAGCAGAAGAGCGTCTCTTGTCCCTGCCTAAACACCGACCGTCGGATCCGAACACCGTCGATCCACGGGGGCAGGAGAGGATGCAGGCCAGGCGGCAGGACGAAGCGGCAGGCGTCGGGCAGCGCTCCGGCGACCAGCGGCAGAGGATCGGATCGCGGTTCGGATGTTTTAAAAGTACCCTAAATATTTGCAAAATACCCCCTTATTATTTAACAACCCCTTAAATTGGATCATGACTATTAATAGCGATCCAATTATTTACAAAACAGCCCCTACATTTTCATATAAGCCCCTGGATTGGGTGGTCTCCTTCTCCATCCATCTAGCGGCCTGCCGCTGCCGCCTTCCGCCATTGTCCCTAAGCCATAAAGCTCCATCCTGCCCACCCAACATCCTTCCCTCGCCACCCCGCACCAATCCCGCCTGCGGGCCACGGTGAACTATTCTACCATGCCAGCATCATGTCTGTCTTGACAGCCACGACCATGCTTGAATCGCTGGCGCTGGCGCAGGCGACGGCGAGGATCATGGCGCTCTTTCCTTATCCGCTTCAATTCCAACTGTGGCCACCGATTCAGGGGTTGAAATCATGTTGCAATGCCAAGGTTCTGTGCACCCGTCTTGAGGATGTTTCTTGAGAAATGAGGACACAGAGAGCGAAAAATTGGTGATGAGATAGATTGTTGACTAACAATACTACATACACTGTCAAGCGAATTATGTATGCGATACAAAAGTCTACAAGTTTCAGTAATTTAACGATGGCCAATGGTGATTGTGTGCCACTAGGTGAATGGTCAATGTATGTGAATGGAAGACTTGTACTAATAAACTCGGTCCTTTCATGTTTGCTAATGTTCATGATGTCTTTCTTTCTTTAGAATACCCAAATGTTTCTTGAGAAATTGGAATATTATAGGTCTAAATTTTTCTGGCAATGCGATGAGCATAGAAAGAAATACATACATACTTGCTAAGTGGAGTATTCTTCACAAGCCGAAAAGCATAGGGGGATTAGGTATTGTAGATTTGGATATTCAAAACAAGTGTTTGCTAAGTAAATGGATTTTTAAGCTCGCAAATGAGGAGGGCTTGTGGCAGGAAATACTCAAGAAGAAATATTTTAAAGATAAAACACTCTCTCAGGTGGTGAGGAAAAGAGGAGACTCACATTTCTGGTTAGGTCTAATGGAAGTTAAAGGCTTGGTACCGGAAAGAGGTCGGTTTAAAGTCCAAGATGTTACTCAGACTAGGTTCTTGGAGGATATGTGGATTGACAACGAACCATTGATGGAAAAATATCCTTCTCTTTACAACATAGTTAGGAAGAAAAATGCATTAATGGCTCAAGTACTTAGTACCACTCCGCTAAATGTTTCCTTTAGAAGAGCTTTAGTGGGAGAGAACTGGGCCAAGTGGGTGCATGTCAGAGGTTTAGTTCTGAACAGTCCAAAGGGGGGTCAACCCCGGTGGTTTATTTGTTCGGCGGGGGAGATCGGGAGCTAAGAACGTGATGGTTATGCTAGCGTAGCACACGGAAATCACGGCAAGACACAAGAGACAAGGCGATTTTATACTGGTTCGGGCCTCTGGAGAGTAAAACCCTACGTCCAGTTCTTCGATTTGTATTGCTGGCGTGGCGAGATTACATGGTGGTACTTGGCTTCGATGTGGAGGTGGCCTGTCCCCAGGAGGGCGCCCTTGCTAGTGGGGAGTATCATGGATGTGGGATGTAATCAACACAAAGACTCTTTCATTTGGACCAGAAGCAAATCCTTTTCTGTAAAGGCAATGTATAACGATCTAGTGTTGGGGATGGGAATGCCTTTTAATTGTTGTTCTTGAAAGGCAAAGGTTCCGCTAAAGGTTAAAATTTTTCTTTGGTTTCTTAGAAAAGGAGTAATCCTACCTGAGGATAATTTAATTAAGAGGCAATAGAAATAGCGCTCTAAATGCTGTTTTTTATGAACAAGAAACCATTCATCATCTCTTTTTTGATTGTCTGATGGCTAGATTGATGTGGTATGTTATTAGTGTCACTTTTGATGTGAAAATACCCTAAAACAATAATAATTATTTGGTCCTGGGCTTAGTAGTTTTGCACATAAGCAAAGGAAATTGGTGTTGCTGCTTTTTGTTGGGCTTTATGGCTAAGTAGAAATGAGATTGTCTTCCAACGATCAAAACCTTCATTTGTTTTGTAGGTGACGTTTACGGGGACGTATTGAATTATGAGTTGGTCCATCTAATCTAAAAAAGGAGGAAAGGAGCACTCTGAAAGAAGGGTGGCGTTGGCTGGAGATTACGGTTTTGGAGTTTTTCAACAAAAATGGCTGGAACATTTTGAAGCGAATCAAAAGTTAGTGGGTCTTTGTGCTTCTGTAGTGGTTGGCTGTTTCTTTTGCAGCTTGATGCTCCTATCTTTTCCTCAAACTATGTTGGTTTTGAACCTGTCTGTAACAGGTTGTGCAGGCTATGTTCTGCTGGTTTCGTATGTGATTTAGGTTGTAAATTGCTGTTGAGACCGGGACCTTTATCGCTTAATTAAAAAAAAGTGAACGGCAGCGCATTGCTGCAGGTTATTACTCAGAACAAAATGTGACCCCAGATAGCAATGACAAGATGTGACCCCAGATAGGATAGATATTCTTTTTATTTTGCAACAAAATGTGACCCCTGATAGCAATAACAAGAAGTCAAGAAGCATGTGCATTTTTCGGCGACTCTTGGATTTTGGCTTCATCTTTCTTCACTACCTACCGTCCATTGTACTCAATTGTCCATGGATTGGACTTGATATTACTCAGAACACCGTTATTATTTATGATTGTGTCCCAATCTCAATGTATTTCGACCAATTGCACTCGATCGTGTACATCATTGATTACTATTCTCATCGAAGAAATACCACAAACAATCACAACATGTCATCAGTATGTGATTCCTGAATCCTGCAATTCTCAAACACGCAGCAATGAGCGGGGATTTGCCTAGTTTTAAACAAGGCGCAGGCACTTGGAATTCGAATTATCAGAGATAGAGAAGGTAATTCACAGTTATCTTCAGAAACAAAACAGCTAGTGATTTAATTCTCCACCATATATACTCATTCATATATCCATGTCTCCTAAGGTTCTGGCGAGATCAAAATATTGTGCTGATATGATCCACCCTCCATGTCTCCTAGGTTCTGAGTTCTAACTTCCCCCAATTGATACCAGTATTAAGCTTACCAAGTTTAAGAAACTGAATCTTTACAGTTCTTCACGATACGCTTTCTAGTCACTATCCCATACCAACTATGACCTTAGACCTACCGCTTTTGCCTTTCCAACGACAAGTACTTGTCGGTTACTGCCAAAATTTCAAGGCATGACTGAGATGAAGCTGTACATCAATTTGTCTCCCAGCGATGCTCTTAAAGCTGAATGAGATGAAAATGCAAAAAAAAAAACAAAAAAAAAAGCCGGTTGAATTGGTTATCTACAGTCTTGTTGAGTTATTTCGGAACCCCTTTGGCGTGGATGACATTACAGTACTGTAGTCTTCTGGGGAAGAAGAGAGCACCTCCTTGATGCTGCTAACAAGATTCTTAGTATCCTGGCCATGTGAAATCGGGTTCCTTGAGTAGGTCTGTGGAAATGTTCACAAGTCCAGTATACCAATAAAAAGTATGTGAGAAGATGCCCTTATATTACGAGCGTGAAGGCTACATATTTTTCCAATTACTTAGGCGTAAAAGGAGACAGTTTTCTCATTACCTCTGAAGACCACAGGTTATCATCTTTTCTACGGGGAACGATGTGGACATGAGTCTGCAATAAAATCCCTGTTAACAAAACTTGGTTGACAGATTCTCAATGTTGCATAGCTAGTACTCCCTCCGTCCCAAATTATATGCCGTTTTGGCTTTTCTAAATGCATAGATATTATTATGTATTTAGACATGGGGTATATCTAAGTGCATAACAAAAGTCTATGAATTTCAAAAGGCTAAAACGACCTATAATTTGGGATGGATGGAATAACTAATAGTACAATACATTTCTTCAAGTCAGATGGTTAAAAATTTTGTAGCAGGTATGTCATTCTACTCACGTGAAAAACAACTTGCCCTGCCTTCTCCCCATTGTTGATTAGCACATTGAATGCATCTAAATAACAAAGAACTATTAGGGAAAACCAAAGTACTATGTTCAGTTAGGTGATAAGAGATGACATAGATAAGTTCTACTAACTGAATCTCTTGCATGATAAGTAAAGAATGAAATACAATTACAGCACACTAGACACATCCATCCATAACTACATAAGCACAACGTGGGGGGGGGGGGGATCATGTTCATCCAAACTTATGACTTGTGAGGCACACATATTAATGCAGCATGTAAGCACTAAAACCATAATCAAATACTTGGCAGGGAAAAAAATTACTACCTCCGTGCTTAAATAAACTAATTTGCTTGTCCTAAGCATCATATATTTAAGATCAGAGCGGGTATTCAAGAACATACTGAGTGCAAATATTCACATGAATATAACTTACATGAGAAAAAGGAACATAAAAAAAGGGGTCAATTGCAAAACTACCCTCGTTTTGGTCTCTAACTGCATGTTTGCCCTCATTTTTTCGACTTTACACGTTTGCCCTCATTTTTTTAATCTGAACATTAACATTGCCCCTACTCTGTGAAGCATATACAACGGTGTTAACTCAATGGCTAAAAGTCATATATGCCCATGTATCATTTATGACCCGGTGATGAAATTAGCAAAAATGAACATATTTTAATAAAAAGGTGATTTCAACAACAATTTTCCTCTCGTAATTTTTTTTTGAATCGAATAGCCTTCCAGTTCCTGGAGGTTCGTCCTCGCTGGTCATGCCTTCTTCCAGCAGAGTTGCGTCTGCGCACACGCCCACGCTTCACCGCGCCCTGAGCCTGGTCCGCTGCATGTGAAGGGTGCCGCTAACCTGTGCCGGCGGGCCGTCACCCGCGACGGACACCACAGTCCATGGTCAAGCGCCGGCCGCAGCTTGCGAGGTGCGCCGCAGCCCTGAGCCGACCGACCCCTGCGAGGCGAGCCACGAGCCAGCGCCGGCCGTCGTCTGCAGGCTGCAGGGCGCGCCGCGGCCCCGCGCCGCCTGCGAGAGAAGCCGCCTCCCGCGCCGCCTGCGAGGGGAGCCGCAGCCCTGAGCCGGCCAGCCCCCGCGAGGCGCGCAGTGTCCCCGCGCCGCCGGTGAGGGAATTCGCGTCCTCCGTCGCTCGCCTCCTCCTGAACCTCTGCTGTCGGACGCCTCGTGCTTCCACCGGCAGCCGCCACTAGTGCGAGGAAGAGGATAAGGGCAGCCACGGGAGGGCTCGGATGGGAGGGCAGTGTGTTAGGATAAGATGTAGGGGCACACAAGTCATTTCCCATCTGTTTTCTTTTACAATCTTTTTTCTTCTGATTTTGCTCATCCACAACTCACGGCGTTTAGAAATGAGGGTAGACGTCTAGTCTGGATTCAAAAAACAGGGGCAAACATGCAAACTCAAAAAAAGAGGGGTAAACATGCAGTTGAAGTCCAGAATGAGGGCAGTTATGCAATTTTCCCTAAAAAAAATGTTCTATCAGGGGGCCAATGTGAATACTAGCTAATTGTCCCAACAGGCTAAGAGGCCAGTAAAGTTTTGAATTACCTACCACATCGAGTAGCCTTCATTATTGCAGTACCCAGGAGTGGCAGTTTAGAGCAGATAGCTGCTAATACCTGAATTTATACAATAAAAGATTAATCTACAGAACTACTCAACAATGCTGTGCACTGAAGAGCAAAAGTAGCATATAATTTCATGAATTATAAATGCAATGTGTACTATGGGGAATATAGTTTAGCGTAAGATAAATTCAAACATGTAGCTGTGACAACTGATAAACAAGAGTCATGAGCCACAACAAGCACAAGATACTGTAGAATTTATTTCATACATAGTTTCTAGATATATAAATGCAAAGCAGGTATACAACTTATGTTTTTGTTCAGAATGGTCATATGCCAAAAGTAAAAGAAAAGAAATCAAATATCCATAAAATGGAGGGCTGTGGTAATAATCGACCATGAAGTGTAGAAAGCCTATCAAAGCCATTCAGGTGATGACTGAAGAGAGCGAATTGCCCAACAAAGAATTTAGAGTAAAATTTTGAAGAAAAAACTCCACATTAAGTTTACTGTGGAATACAAATAGCATTTTGCGCCCAAGAAATAGCTTATCCACAAAACTGCATAAATATGAAGCTTTCCTGTGTTTTTGTGATAACCAAAACTTACAGCAGGTGGTGTTGTTTGCAGTGATGGATAATGGCTTTTTGGAATGATCAGAGAATGCCTACAGTGGAAACAGAAAACAAATTGTTTTAATTAGGAGAATGCATTAACTTGCGATGATATTTAGCTACAGATGACAATACAGCAAGGCAGTAGATCAGGAGATAAGCCCAAAAATTGTAACTGAAGGATCAATTAAGAAATTGTTAAGCAGCCAACTGAAATGTGTGCTACCCAGCATTGCCACATCAGCATAAAACAGGAAATAAACGACGTTAGCTAACAGAGTATGACCAACCAAAAAATGTTTATGTTGTAAACCGCTACTAAATATACTCATGTTTGTAGTCAAGACTGATGTAATACCAAATTGCCAATTCCAACACTAGATATGCTTCTCCATGCTAGTTAGTTCAAAATGACATGGTTCCTTAAATGCACTATAATGATGTTACAGGTAACATTTCACAGTACAGGAAAGACACCAAAGTGAAGACATGTCACCAAAAGTAGAATCCATGTCTACATGCATTGAAATTTCATTACCCAGATAATGAAACAATATAAATTTTAGTTATAAAAATACTGTAACCAACTACCAATTTTAAAAGAAGGCTACTGGTAGTTGAGAACATATCTGAGCTGATCAATACCACCGTGCTATGATGTCACAGGCAACCATAGGACCACAGCACTCCAAATTATAGCTTCACCAAAGGGGCAGTTTTACAAGACTAACAATTACACAGATTTAAAAAGTACACATACCATCTAGTGCATAAATCAAAGGTCAAACTCAGGGATGAAAAATGCTATTTCCATTTCCTTTTAAAAACACCAAACGATGGCAAGAAACAACATCAGAGATGCCTAGATCCAATAAGGTGGCATATCCCATTTTCATTGTTTTACATTTATACTGTTGCAAGTACAGAAAAGAATTTGAGTCAATACTATCCAGTCATGTTCGTACAAGATATTGAAGGTGTTGCACTTGGTTCACATTATTACAACCAAGTATTATTTGGTTGCTGGAGATTCTTATGCATTCAATAGGCCATCAGATATTCAAATTTCTGCACTAGGGTGAGGATGAGTGAATGAGATAATTAATGCTCAGCGCAAATGGAAATGTAACTGGTGTATGTCTGAAGTGAATGTTTGATTCGAGTCTTTGGATGGATCATAGCTACCATTCATAAGTACAACTAAAATCTCTTAACAGGGATCATGTAATGTCATACTATCTAGAGCCAATTGCATAAATATAAAGATCAAACTATCCTTGTACTGAGCGAATTATCTCCTCTTAACCTTGAGTCCGTGCAACATACAATAGTTTTAAAAATATTTACCAATTCACATCGATCAAACATGCAAACAAAGAAACAAAAACTTGTTGCACACAAATAACAGAAGCTGTAGTACTGCACCCAAAGTAAAAATCGAAATACCATAGGGGAATTCACATTTCACACATGCCTACATCGTGTCAACTCGAGGGTGAACAGTGTGCACGACTAACCAAGTAACCCAACCAAATTAATTAAGCACACTAATTAGAGAATCGAAGTAATGATAAGAGCTGACAAGCGAGAAGCGCGTTAGACCCTTACCCAGCTGTTAGCGGTTTTGCATCCAGGATGCACAAGCACTCCTCATCCTCGTACAGCTGCAAAATGCAGCACACAACAAACAGAATCCGTCAATAAACAGGCAACCGGTTCCAGTTCATCAGCACCTGACGCACGAGGCCGTCACCAGAGAGCAAAATTAAACGGTAATGCTTGAAGTAGGACGTCCGGACGCACGTCTCTCCTCCGGACGGTTCACGTGGCTAGAGGAGGAAAAATCAACTGCGGGCCCCACCTCAATCTTATCCTCCTCCGACGGACGCACCCCCGCCATTCATTCGTCTCAGTCTCACCTACCCTCCACTCCCTCGCCATTCCTGCCCCTCCGTGATGCTCCCATGGCGGCAGCGCCGGGCTGCTTGGCCCCTGCAGCGAACTGCTGCCGCACTGCACGCCGAGCCGCCCACCAGCACCTCCTCTCTTCTGGCTGCGCGCCTGCTCCTTGCTAGTGCCGCAGCGTCGCGCTTTGCTCCTCCCTGCGGGCTGCGCCGCACCTACGCCCGGCCGCAAGAGCGCCACCCGCCTTAGATCTGCGCCGGTAGACGCGTTAGACCTGGGCCCGGGCTCCTCCGCTGCCGGAGGGGCGGAGGCGAGCAGCCGTGCGTCCGTCGATGCGGGCACGTCGTCCCGCCCGTCGCCGATGCGGGGGGCGCCATCCTCGGGCGCGGGTGCTGCGGGGGCGGGTCCCAGTCTCGACGACGACGCGGACGAGGAGGAGACCACACTTGCCTTCTGCGTCTACCCGTGGCTGGATTCCGGTCTGTGTTTTTCAATGTTACATGAAGCTAGTTGAGATGTTTCATCGGGGTGCTATTCGATGTTGTACGAAGCGATCCGAGATGTTTCATCCGAGGTTTTTTGATGTTGCACGAAGTGATTCGAGATGTTTCATTATTATTTTGATGATGTTGCAACATTTGTTTTCGTGTTTCAACTGCTACTTTTTCATGTTGCGACATGTGCATCTCAATGTTTCACTGTGTTTTAGCAAATGTTGCATGAAACAATGTTCAGTGTTGCAGCGGATTTTTTTTGTAACAGGGTGATGTTGCGTGCAACACGGTCTTATGTTGCGGTGGGAATTTATGTTTCATCCGAGGCTTTTTGATGTTGCATGAAGTGATTTGAGATGATTGTTTTGATGATGTTGCAACATTTGTTTTCATGTTTCAGCTGCTACTTTTCCATGTTGCGACATGTGCATCTCAATGTTTCACTGTGTTTTAGCAAATGTTGCATGAAACAATGTTCTGTGTTGCAGCGGATTTTTGTAACAGGGTGATGTTGCGTGCAACACTGTTAGATGTTGCGGTGGGAATTTTTCGCAACATGATCTGATGTTGCGGTAGGAATTTTTTCCCTTTAAGGAGATCTGACAGGAGCTCTGACAGTTACAGTACCGATCTAACGGCTACAGTACCTTGATCTGACGGCTGCGGACCCGTCCGTTGCGGACCCGTCCGTTGCTAGCCCCCCGGATCGGACGTCCGGGCGCTAGCAACTCCGAAAATTGAAACCCCAACTCCGCGCACACGCTGAGAAAACCAGGACAAGCAGAGAACGCCCCGCGTAGCGGCGCGATTACAGGCAGAGAGCGGCTGAACAAGTTGGGAAAACAAACCTTGAAGGCCGGTGCGGCGCCCGCGACGATGCTGCAGAACACGCAGTGTCCTCTGGAGGAGGGCTGGTCCTCCCCGCTCCCTGCGGCGGCGCAGGGGGACGCGGAGACCTCCGCCTCCGCCTCGGTCCCGTGGCGCTCGGCGCTGGCGAGGCGGGTGGTGGCGCGCGGGGCCTCGCGACACGGGCGGAAGTGGGAGAGGAGCACCGCGAGGCGCCGCTCCGGCGCACGAGCCGACAAGCTCGGCGGCGGCGGCGGCGGCATCTGGGTGAGGTGAGGAGGCGGTGGCTGGCTGGCTGGCTGGCGCGCGGGCGCGGCGCGGGGCCGGGCGGGGGCTTTGGAGTTCGGGCGCGGTGGCGTGGCCGCGTGGGAAGGAGAGGAAGAGGACAAATCACGGAGTGGGGGCGTGATGAGATGGTGGTGTGGTCGCTGCGTTTTATCCGGAGGTGTGGGCTCCGCTGGGGATTGCTTCACTGTCATGTGGGGCCAGGTCACCTGGGGACCCACCTATGAGTACTGGGCGTGAGATGGTTCTGGGCGGCGGCGGGCCCCACGTGACAATGTGCGTACTGGCGCCTGGAGGAAGGAACAAGCTGTTGTGTGGGCGGCTCACTGATGTGTAGGCCCACTGGCCCAGTGTGCGCAGCGGCCCTACATGTCTGTGCTCGTCAGCTCGAGGACGTGGCCGGATTTTGTTACGTCCACAGACAAGTGGGACCAGGTGCTGTGAGGCCCAGTTGTAAGTTGGTTAAAGAGCGGAGACAGGCAGCTGTGTAGCACCACCCTTGAGTCAACTCGGTATGTAGTCAACTGGGGGTCCACTGACTGCTGAGTGTGGTTTCGCTTAGGCCACATCACTAATTTTGCTTATGTGGCAAGGTATTTATGAGGAGAGAGAAGAGAGAGTTTCATCATATGTTAGAGGAGTGTCATCACCATGAAATTCCTGTGGCTCAGTTACCTAGTTCTCAGTCTAGATACCCGTACAATAAAACTGTGCACTGAGACTGGCCTAACACCTTCAACAAGAAAAAAAAAACTCAGTATTCCAAGATCCAACATTCCTCTCCATCAATACATTGTCCCGTATTTTCTTTTGATTAATCTCTTTGACTTTGAGATTGAACTTATAAATATATCGAGCCAGCTTAATTAGCCGCATGGACACCACTTTTGCACCTAGTTCATACCTAGGAAAATGTATTGCATGGTTAAATACTAGATGGTGTTCACTGTTCAGTTTCCGTGAGTTGCAACGTAAATGGAAATATAATAAGATGACACCATAATCAGAGCTTGGATGGGAGATTGCGATCTTTGATTGGTTTAACAATGTACAGATTAACAAACAAATTTATAATATTTGTATCAAACTCTTCCCAAAGACTTCACTTTCTTTATTAAGCTTCTAAAGTTAATGCAACTTCAATCTAAACTCTTGAAAAATTCGAAATTTTCCATGGAACTTCGAACGTGGACCCATTTCGACGGTTGTTGCCGAGTGCCGACTGAATTTCGCGCCCGGCCCAATCAAATCTTGGCGCCCGCGCGGCGCTCCAACGACGATGGCGCCGCCGCGGCCCTTCCCCAACCCCGTGGCGACGGCGCCGCACCCCCGGCCGGCGTGGAACACGAACCGCAACCTGGTGGTGACCCACCCACTGCTCTCCCTCCTCGAGTCATGCGCCTCCTTCCGCCGCCTCCTCCAGCTCCAGGCGCTGCTCACCGTCTCCGGCCTCGCCGCGCACCGCTTCCCGGCCTCCCGCCTCCTCGCCTTCTGCGCGCTCTCCGACCCGCCGCGCATCGCCCACGCATCCGCCGTCCTCGCGCAATGCGCCGAGGGCCCCAACGCGTACATGCTTGCCACCATGATGCGCGGCTTCCTCCGCGCCGCCCTCCCTGCCCGCGCGCTCGCCCTCTTCCGCCGCGTGATCCGCGACCGCCTACCCGACGACGCGCGCACCATCGTCTTTGCCCTCAAAGCAACAGCCGCCGCCTCGTCCCCCTGCGAGGCCGTCCACTGCGTCGCCCTCAAGCGAGGGTTCGGCCAGAGCATGCTCGTGGGGAACGCGCTGGTGCACCTGTACGCTAGCGGCATGTCTTTTCCCGACGCGCGGAAGGTGTTCAACGAAATGCCCGACCGGGACGTCGTCTCGTGGACGACGCTGGTGGATGGATACGCGCGTGGTGGGCTTCCCGATGAGGCGTGGCGGGTGTTCTGCAGGATGGTGGTGTCGGAGGGCATATGGCCCAACGGGGTTACACTGGTGGCTGCAGCCTCGGCTGCTGGGCAGATGGGACTACTGGGTCTAGGGAGGACGGTGCATCGTTGCGTTGTTGAGAGTGATGTTGGCACGAGTGTTAACTTGGAGAATGCACTGATTGATATGTTTGGGAAGTGCGGGTGTTTGGCCTCTGCGAAGGAAGTTTTTGACGGTATGGCAGCCAAGGATGTATACTCCTGGACGAGCATGGTCAGTGCATTTGCCAAGTGTGGTGATTTGGAGAGTGCAGTGAGGCTGTTTGAGAAAATGCCTAGAAGGAACACAGTTTCTTGGAGTTGCATGATTGCAGCTTACGTACAGGCAAATCAACCGGGGGAAGCTGTGAGGATGTTCAATGACATGATTGCAGCAGGACTGGAGCCGATTGATGCTACTCTTGTGAGTGTTCTGTCGGCATGTGCTCAGTTGGGTTGCTTGGATCTTGGTATTCGGTTGCATGAGACTTACATTGTCACTCATAAGGTTGGTTTTACAGTGAATCTAGGCAATGCATTCATCGATGTGTTTGCGAAATGTGGAGATGTGGGATCTGCGTCAAGATTATTTGGCGACATGGAAGAAAGGAATTTAGTAAGTTGGAACTCGGTGATCCTGGCCCATGCCTTGCATAGTCAGTCCGAAGAAGCTCTTCATCTCTTTCAGCAGTTCAAAGAAACTCATATTTTGCCTGATGAGATCACATATATTGGGGTACTTTCTGCGTGTAGTCATGGTGGTTTAGTTTCAGAAGGGAAGAACCATTTCAAAGAAATGAAGGTAGTTTATGGGATTGAACCCAGGGCTGAACATTATGCTTGTATGATTGATCTTCTGGGTAAAGTTGGACTTGTAGAAGAGGCATTTGAAATTGCAAGAAGTATGCCAATTGGAGCAGATGTGGCTGGTTGGGGTGCTCTTTTAAACGCATGCAGAATGCATGGTAATGTTGAGATTGGTGAATGTGCTGCAGATAAGCTTGCTGAACTAGATCCTTCAGACAGTGGAATCTATATACTTATGAGCCAAATATATGCAAGTAAATGCAAATGGGACCAGGTGAAAATGCTTAGGACAGTGATGAGAGATAGAGGCGTAAAGAAGAATCCTGGCTGTAGTTCTATCGAAGTGGATGGGAAATTTCACGAGTTTTTGGCGGCAGATGTTTCACATGTCCACTCAGAAGATATATATGCTGCATTGGAGAATGTTTACATTCATTTAAAAACAGAAGGTTATATTCCTCCTGCTTGATGTGTCTGCTGAGTCTTGGCTCCCACGTTCATGCACATCATAATTGGCTTTGACTCTCCCACGTTCATGAAGGTAGCAGCAGACAAGATTTTATATATTTAAAGATCAGCTTACTGATGAACATATTTTCTTTGACATTGTACAGTTTTGTACTTGGTTCATGCATTGTGGACTGAAAGCTAGATGAGTTCATACTATTAAAACTTTAAAGGGACAGGGTACACGGGTAGAGAGAAAGCAGAGTAGTCATTGTCTGATGCACAAGCACAATCACTGTGACTGTTACACAATAATCCTGATTTCAGTTAAATGTGTGCGGTGCATGGAACAGTTTGTGTGCGGTGCATGGAACAGTTTGTGTGCAACGAACTTGATTGAAATCTGTCTATTCTTTCTCATCAACTAACTGTGTAAGTCCTCTTCAGACTTTGTCATATGTTTTTACCTCTAGACTATTTAATTGATACATTTTTATCATGTAAATGCTTTAGTCATGTTACAATTTACCTAGGTCTGAACGGCATGCTATGGAACTTTTCTTAGGTGGAGTGTGTTCCTTTCAGATGGCCTAGTCGCGGCATCAGCAGAAGGCCTTCCTTTATGCGATTCAGGTACGTTGCATCAGAGTTTCTTTTTTCTTTCAACTAACATCAGAGTTGCTTTTGCTAAATTAATTTATGTTTTGTCCAAGATATATTCATCTGAACATTTATGTTTTGTGCCATCCAATAGATGCAACATGGCAAATCTAGAGTAAGAGAATTGCAAAACAAACGAAAATAATCCTTTAGTATCCTAGCCGGGGTATATCTAGAAAACAGAATTTTGTGTTTTGCTTGTGTCACATGTGTTTGGTGTATAGTCTAGACCGTAGAAATGTAGAATTAATGTAGCCGCACGGTACTTTGCTGATCGATTGATGCTGATATCTAAGCATGCATCAGCGTCATGCCTTCATCTTCTTTGACCATTATATGCATGAACAGTTGTGTAATCCAATTGCGTTATAGTTAATTAAGTTAGAGTAAGTTCATTCCAGCCATAAATGCATAGATGTTCCCTCTCCGGGCAATAGTACCTACAGTACTATAGATTGTACTACCACTTGAAGGCCTATCCAAATTCATCATAGATGGGCAACTGAGAATCCACCAAACTTTTGTGCCTGCCGGCAGCCTAATATGGCAATAAACGCCAACCTAATCGAATGCCACCTTTGCGGTGATTTATACACGTACATCCATCCGGCACACCCGCGGCGCAACAGGCTACTGTTGGCATTATGGCATAGTTTTTCGACGGTCCACGGTGCAATTACATGTCACTGTGGTCAGTTCAACCCGGACATGCTCACTGTTGTCGCTATTTGTCGATCTTCTGTTGTTTAAGGGACCACAAGTCAGATGAAAATGATGCAGGTTAGGACAGAAAAACGAGCTTGCAAGTTTTCAGAAGTTCTCGAAAGGTTTGTAAGGTGTAGGAATAGTAAGCAAGTAAAGGCATGATCTGACGGTCGTCTACACCCATGCAAAATTCTACAGCCACAAACTCAATTCATCAGTAAAGGTTAAAAGAAGCCTGCTTGCATTGCAGTTGCACACATTGCCATGCATTTGCAGTGTCATCAGGCAGTAGGATCGGAAGATCAGCATGGGGATTGGGGAGGTGCTTGTGCTTCTTCCTGTGCACCTGCCGGCTGTTGTGGTGAGTGGCGCTCAGATCTGCAGTTGGCTAGCTTTGCACTTGCACCCAAGGCCATCCTGATGATCCTAGCTAGGATTCCCCTGATCACCTTTTGTGACCACTCAGGCGCCTGTAGCACTCAGGCGCTTATTCACTCCAGCCAGCGCCTAACCCCATGTGTTTTGGGGATAGGAGACAAGGGGAAGGGAATAGAATGCACGTTCGTACGCGCGTGTTCATTTGCTCGCGACCACGGATCTATCTATCCATTAGGTGCGGCATTCATGCCCCGCGCGCGCCCAAATCTACCACCCGTACCCCCGGCCCCAACAATTCTCTTCCCTCTAGCTAGCATGAGATCGGTGCTGGCAGTCAAGGCCTTTATGGCGATGTCGCGCGCGGTGGTGGTCGAGAGGCTCGGCGAGGAGAGAGAGGCCATACATGGCGATGCCGATGCAACCACCGGGCCTTCTTCAATGGGGGGTGCAGTGGTAGCGCAAGGCGTGGAAATTGAAGGACGACACATTCACTGTCTCTGTCTGATTGCCGCCTAAGTTTCCATTGAAGCTTTGCTGTTGCTGTGTTGCAGACTTCTTGCCGTGCAGCAGCTCTAATAGTGACGCGCGTGTATGGATATCTCTAGCTAGCTACTCCTACCACCACATCGATCTGTCGCCATTACTGTTAATTAATTGACCGACTGCTCAGCAACATTAATATAGGTTTACTTTTGCAACTGGCACTCTCACCATTTTATGCTTAACATGCATGATTAGCATGATGCTTAGCCAATCATGCCCAGGCTGCCAGGAGTACTAACCCATGCACCACTACTCGATCAACTACTAGGGTTTTTCTTTTCTACAATCATCTGCTGGCGATAGCGTCCCCGCGGCGCGCGCCTAGTGGAGGAGGCTTAGGGTCTCCAGCGGCTTGACGGCGGCGTGGAGCCTCCGATGCGCCGGCGGCTGCGGCGGCATCGCCCCCCGCGGCGTGGCTGCAGGCGCCAGAGGCTGCACGAACTTGCAGTTGGGGCAGGAGGGGGAGGACTTGCAGAGCATGACGAGGAGGTGGCAGTTGGCGCACGGCACGGCCACCATGTTGCTGTTGCCGCCGCCGGCGGGCCTCTTTGTGAGCTCGGTGCCCTCGTCGGGTGCAGCGACAACGCCGGTGGTGCTGGTGTCGAGGATGGTGGCCGTGGAGATGTTGAGGTCGAGGTTGACGCTCTGCTCCCGGGGCCTGACCCAGCTCTTCGTCAGCGTCTTCCTGTTGAGGTAATACATCCGCCCGGACTGCATGCCCAAAAGAAATTCACAAGGTACGAAACTAGCATCAGAAAGCATACAAACATACAAACACTACAATGATGAGGCAATCATATGACAGCATGGTTTCATTCTCATCCAATTCCATCGATATCCATTCAATCCATTCATCATTTTGGACCCAGATCTAGCTAGCTCTTCTAGATGACTTGCGAGTTTTCAGAAATAGTAGTGGCAAAAAGCGCGCATGTTGGATGCGTTGCCACTATTGGCCATGAGGGTGCACTGCTTATATTTTCAAAAAAGAAAAAAAGAGAGGGTGCACTACTATTTCTGCCAGCTCGACGTCGCGTCGGTTTTTCACGTACACGCCACGTCGGCGGCAGGACATTTCTAGGAATAGGAGTAGTTGTGCACTAGCACTACCAAGCAATTATATTGCCTCTGCTACTACAGCTGATTACTACTACTAGTATTAGCTTTGGACCAATGGACACGTGCCGCCGGCATGTTAGATATGCACACATTACACCTATGCACGTGAGGACACGACGATGAACATGAACTGATGGCCGGATGGAATAATAGCAGAGCTAGCATGGTAGTATGAGATAGATGCAATGAAACATGGCTGAGTGTAGATAGAGGTGGTGATTGCTAGCTACTCACTTGGAGGTCGAGGCACTGCTCCCAGTCGAGTGGCAGTGGGTCGTTGAGCTGCAGCTCCAGGCTCGCGGGCGGCTGCTGAGACTCCTCCCACCAGCCGGCGGCGCCCGCGGCGTAGTGCTTCCTTTTCTTCCTGGAGGTGCCGTCGGACTCGGCGGACGACGAGCTCTTGGTGGCCCCCGGAGCGGGGGCGGCGGCGGCGAAGCCCCGCCATGCCGCCGGGGCGAGGGACAGCTCGGGCTGCAGCTCCATCCTGATCTTCCTCGGGCTAAGGTCGTGGTCGGTCTCGTGATGCTGCTGGTGGTGGTGGTGGTGGTGGTGGAACTTCTTGACCCGGAGGAACTCGGTGGTCATGCTGATCCTGCAGGCTGGCCGATCGATCGATCAACGGCAAGGGGCTATAGCTCTATTTATACACGCACGCACGCACGTCGCCAGGAAGAGGAAGGGAGAGTGAGCGTGAGAGCTGCTGGCTGCTGCGTTGTGGTTTTGATTGATGGGGTCATGCTCTCAGCTGCGCGCGGGAGGAGGAGGCCGTTCTTGAATGGCCTTCATCCAACCCGTCCCGCATTAACGTGAGGGAGGGCAGGCCGGGCATTGAAGGTGACAAGTAGACCTAGAGTGACCTTAAATGACGCAAATCTCTCCACCACCACCTCCCTCAGCTCCTCCATTTGATAAGGAGGGCCTTGCCTTGCTTGCTCTATGCCCCGGACTGTACACGTCATAATCACAAGGGCAGCAGCAGCTGCAGCTAGCTGAGCCCAGCTAAAGCCCAGGAGAGAAGCCACCACAAAATCCAGCAGCGTCATGTGTGGCCATTGCTTGCCTTGTAAGAGAAGCCGCTGCATGCATGGCTGGTAGGATTTGAAGGAGATTCAGGAGCAGCAGCAGCAGCAGCAGCAACAGGTGCAGGCTGAGCTGCCTGGGCGCAACAGCAACTTGAGGTGATGTTGGTAGTTTGCGCGCCCTGTTCAGAAGTTTGGCAGGGAGGTGTAAGTGACGACTGGAGCCGGTTCAGCCAGCTAGCGGTCAGTGTACAGGGAGTTGAACCGGAGTTAAGGAGTTTGAGGGTACGTAGCATCACTGCATCGATCAGTTTGTAGATCGACTGATGATAAAACAGATCTTCTTCACCTTGATCGATCTTGAACGATCGATACACTTGCATTGGCAGAGGTACACACACATGTTATGCATCCATCTGCTTGCCAACAAGAGTGAGTGCAATACAACAAGCGCAGTGTGAGGCAGCTAGGAAACAAGAGTGCACGGAATTTAGTGCACCTAGTCGGCGGCCAGCTCCCGTCCAATGGGGGAAACCGAAACCGGCGGTGCACGTCCGGCGGTTGGATCGGAGGCCAGTAGCGGCCACCTGCTTTCCACCATCGTCCTCGATCTACTGCCGCCGCTGCTGCTGCTGATAGCGTACATACAGTAAGTGATGCCGATGCGTGTGAGCTTGTACAAGATAGGATCGAGTACTACGTAAGTAGATGCAAGCATGCAGCTGGGTGGTGTAATTCATGGCCACGGCCATGGAGCCACAAGGCAGAGGCAGGCAGCGGATGCAGCGGAGGCAGAGACGAGCTACTCCTCCAAGCTAGAGCGCGCCCCCTCCGCCGTGTCATATTAAAATCTCTCTTGTACCCTCTGACCACCATCAAACTCGCATACCTACGTCCATTAACTCCCGCGCGCCGTAATCATGAACTGCTTCTTGTGCTTGTGGGTGCGCATTCATGCCTTCCATTTATTCATCCATCCGCGCATTATATTTGTTTCCTCAGCAACAAGAAAGCCCAACCCCATGCAGTAAATACTAGGGGCTTTCGTCTCCTCCTCTTCCTCCTGCACGTACTACTACTGCACCAGTGCCAACCGCTGCAATAAATAACGGCGCCTCTCCATGGTTGTTGGGGGAGGCCATGAACACATTCAAGCTAGCTCCATCTTTCCCTATTCATTTCCCAATCTTCGTTTGATTTGACCCTGTGTCTGCTGCTCTTCGTCCCGCCTGATCCATGGTAAATACTTCGCGTAGTACTTCAGGTTTAGGGTAAGTTATTAAGCGCGTGTGATCTTCGTCCCAAACTGTTTAATTTGATCAGATGGAGTATGATGCGAGGACCATCATCAGCTTGGCTAAGCTAACATGGGTGGTGCCTTGATGGCGTACCCCCGCGGTCGTACGTGCACTTATCGTCTCGCAATCAATTGACATGATTGTTGCATTGTTATTAGTATGAATCAATGCGTGGCACGTGAGCATTGTTCCGCAGTTGTCCGTCCTCTCTGTGGGACGCTTGATCAGCTTCTTCTTGGCTTCAATTGCACATTGCTTCGTAGATTGTCTGTCTTTCCATGGAGCAATGGAGGTAGTACTCGATAATTTCCCCTTGGAGGAGTGTTGCCTTACTTCTAATATCCAGACCTCTGTACCTACCTGCATCTACATTTCCTGCTTTGGAGACCATGCTGAGATTGGCATTCAGTGAGGTGCTGATGTTTACTGACTGTTTTGTTTATAGTATACTTGTCTGTGGATGTAAGAATTAATTTGGTACTACCCACCATATAACATTATCGTTCCTGGTAGGCAACAAAATAATTGCAGTTGTCATCAAAATGGTGGCTTTCTAAAAACTGCAGTGGGTACTAAAATCATGAGGCTGATAATAGGATGATGTTAGGCGCCATATATAAATAACCTTTTTCTGGCCTTTGAAAAAATAGAAATCATTCACATGTCTGTCACAACTTCTGCTAGTATAAAGTTTAGTTGCATTGGGGCATTTTAATGGGAGCAGAGTTTCTGAACCTCTACGGGTAGCATTCACTGGTATATATATTGTCCTTCCCTGCTGAAGATACACCTCCATATTTTATCCATTTATTTTAGGGTCTAAATTGTGGGTGTGCTCGATCTACTGGTCAAGGGCGTACCCATAAATTCTGTCTGGGCTGTTGGCTTGCTCTGCAGCAGTTATTAGCATCTTAACCATGCCTCTGAAGTCGCCACGAGACATGCAGCTCTGCAACACATAAATCTCTGAAGGTATGTACAGAGATCATTTAAACGGTTGGCCAGTTAGATTTCCTTGACAGTTTTGACATTACTTCGATTTCTGAAGCTGATCATCAATGGTTAGGATAGCCAAAAGAAGAAGAAGAAAAACAATATAGATCTATTCCCATCAAGTTTCTGAATGGCATTCATGAAAAACAGGAATATAAGTTACTACTCGATACTGCCTCCAGTGACAAATAAATGTGTTTTGGTTGTCTAAAGTCTACTTTTAAACTTTGATTATGAATTACATTTATATGTTGATTGGCGAAATCCTTCAAGCATTTATGTTTCCTCTGGCCACTCATGCTTGCCCATTTTCTTCGAAACTTGCAGGGGTTAGATCCTAACCTCAGACCATCTTGATACAGCCTGCCCCACCTGCCAGTGACACTACTGCACCCCATCATCCGCGGGGCTTGCAGGATAGACAGCAAGCTGCTGGCGTCCTTATCACCAGCACAACACAATCTATTCTCCCGGCCACCGGCGCTTGATCTTTATCCCTCTTGCGGAGGCCAGGTGATCTGATCCCGATCGCATCGCGTGTGCTGCGATGAGTGATGAGGAGTAGTACGAGCGTGTTTGCTGCGCAATTCAAAGAGCCTGCCGATGTTGTTGGAGCACACACACCGGGCCCCATTCCGGCGGGGGGCAATGAAGAGGGTACTTTACTTGTGGTCTTAAAGTGACGCCAGCGACCTCGTCGTCGTGTCGACAGGACGCGCGTGTGTGCATGTGGCTTCTCTGACCAAGAAGCTTCTCTTTCTTTCTCTGCCTGCCGTGGATTCAGGGGGTGTGTGTGCGTGTGTGTCCACTACTGCCTCCTGTTGCTCCACGATCGAGGAGTTCTTCTTCATCTGGGGACTGCGACCATCTCATTGCCACCGGATTTGATCGAGAGTTCCTGCTGCTTTTTATCCTACTCCAAGGTAGAGTATATGCAGCATTATTGGCAATTTCAGAACTCACTGTTATGATAAGACAACGAACCCTTTTTAATTCTTTGGGTGATAATCACTGTGAAAATTATGATAGCTTTAGCGTTAAGTTTCGGGTTGTATCATTGCCTTTGCTCTAAGCATAATGAGTTTCCAGACTTATTGTGAAGGAGCATACACTGACGACGGATTAATTTTTGAATGGCAGTGTCGATATGACGACATGGTCACCTCTCTACGGCAACACTAGGGTGTGTGTTGATCTACTGCTCCAGATTTATGACCCATCATTCCGACCGAGCGGTCGGTGCAAGTACAGGTGGGACTTCATTGTATAATTTAGCGGTGTCGCCGAGCACCATTTGAGACTGTTGGAACATGAATGGATCATAAGTTTTTTTTTTCCTTTTGCGTTCGTGATCTTTGAGTCTCTTGTAGTCTAATCTCGATCTTGGACTTGTTAGGCCTTATTTGAATCCCCTTCTAAAGTTTAATTATTAAAATTTAGCGACTTTGAATCCAAACAAGTCCATATAAAATGTTGATAATAAAGTCTAGTTGGAATCCAAAAGGTGATTTAGTCGTCAAGAGTTGATAAAATCTGCGAAAATTGAGTACAGTTCAAAAGGCTAAAATTCTCCACACTGCACTGCTACACAACATTAACTCCTAGTCCCCTCTAGCTAAATTGGGGCGGCGGTGGAGGCAGAGCGTGTCGGTGGCAAGCGGATCTCAATGCAGAAGGAGCGGCGCGGGGAAAGAGGGGAAGAGATCCGCCGGATGTGAGGGGGGATGGAGTTTTATTTAGGCATACCTGGGAGTCGGGGTCGACGACGGCGAGTAGGCCAAGGAGGCCGGCGACGACGACGGTGGCAGCGGCACCACTAAGGTGGCAACTACCACGAAGGGAAACGACCATAGAGGCAACAAGGAAAAAAGAAGTACTAGTAGGTGCAGGAGCACCGGATCTGCAAAATTAGGAGGGGTCCCCAACCCCTTCGCCGTCTTCGACGGGGAGGAAGGACGGGGCTCGAGGGGGAGGAGATGGAAGGGACGAGAGGAGGAAGCTTAGGGGAGAAGCGACCCGGGAATCTTCGGTGCTAGTAAAGTGAATTTAGCATGGCTAGTTAGAAGAGTTTAACAAGGATATCCAAACAACTCTTGCTAAATTTTAGCAGCCTAAGATTTAGCTTGCTAAAAAAAACTTCAAACTACCAAACTAGTAGGAGGGATTTAAACATGATCTTATCGGTGTTGCCCAAAGCTTCTGAATGTAGTACTTGTTTTTCCCATTTATAAGCCTGATGAAAGTGGCGGTGGTGCAAGGCAATCAAAAAACATTTGGCCAGGACAGACAGCTCATGCTTTCCATTATACACCCTCTGTCTCAGAAAGAGTGTCGCTAGAAAACTGTTGTTTGTCTCACAAGCACGCTTCCCGGACGACACTCTTTCTGGGACGGAGTAGTACGTTGCTGGTTGAAATATCACTCAGATGTCAAATCAAGAGGAGCAAGGTAGATAGTCTCTGCATGTTGGCATTCAATAGTCATGACACAGTCGTCATCACTACCGACCCTGTCTCCCGCTTCTTCTCCTTTGTTGTGTGCATCAGGATTCTTGCTAACACTGCAATCATGCACATTATTCTTGCTAACAATTAATGCTTTAAGGCCTGCACAGCACTTGCACTGTTGCACACAGCGAGCGAGTGTTCAAAGGGACATGCCAGGATGCTAACAGTTCGTAGATACTAACACCGATCACGTCTATCTATCAGGATCAAATGCCGCATGCAGTTAATTATCAAGATCCCATGACGCTGACATCTCCTCAATCAGATGCTGCACACTCTCAGCCATCAAGCCATATCCAGTGAAGTACTGTGATTTTTACTACCTCTCTGTCCTGCGCAATCCAAACTTGCCACTTGGCATAACACCGCATCTTCATGACTCTTTTGAGCTGTAAAATGGATCTTTTGCTACACTGATATCGAGTGTTAGATTGGTTCATGAAATTGGATCTGCTTTTTTTTTACACGGTTCTTTGCTAATTTCGACTCATGATTTTTGAAAGGCCAACATCATTATGTCATGAATGTTTTGCAATAGACAAGTCACAAGTCTGACCTCATGATTACCTTAATTTACTCCAAACAATTAATTTCATCCTTACAAATTCAGATGGAGATGGCAATCAATCCAGTATCCATGTACCATGTACTCCTACGGTCCTAACCAGTTATTGAAAGACAAAAAGAAAAGACATGTACCGCACGAATTGATCGTGTTCTGAATTCGTGCTGCGGCTCTTGGCTGGACACTGCATTTAAAATTTCCCAATCTGTCCAAAAGATCCTCCTGGGAGCTTATTTATAGTGCCATGAACGTCAGCCCCGTGAGCTTCTGAGCTGTGAGGTCATGCATGCATGCCCTTGGTGCATTGATACGTATGATCTAGTAGCTCCAGCTCTGAGATCGGTCGTCAGGAGTAGCTTCTGTATACGTAGTTGTGAAGCCGTACAAGTTGGCTGCACATGTACACGTAATACGCATCAGAATTCAGAGCTGCTGCTGATGAACAAGTCAAGGACCTGCAGCCTCTAGCCTCTCTGAGCATCGTCCGTGGCGTTTAATTTCCTCGACCCGGCCGGTAAGCATAGCTAGCTGGTGCATGGGTTTCAGATTTGCACTGTTAAAATCTCCGATCTATACGGTGCAGGGAAGAAAACTGTAATTAACTAGTAAAACACTAAAGGAAATTAACCAGCTAGCGCATCAAAACGGAGCAGATAGATGAATCGAGCTAAATAGCACTCCCTTCGCCCACACTATTTTTCATTGTTGATTTTTTATCACAACATTTTATCATTCGTCTTACTAAAAAATTATTCAAACATCATTTATTTTGTTTGTGATTGTTTTGTCATCCAAAGTATTTTTCGAAAGACATCTAGGCCTAGGCGTTCGGGTTACCCGATTGTTTCGGGTCGGGTAATTCAAAATTCGGGTAATGAAAATAGCTACCTGATATTAATCTTAAAAAAATATTACCTGAAATTTCGGATAATTCGGGTTAGGATATACCCTATCTACCCGAATTTAAAAAAAACAACAAAATACACAAATTTTAGTAGCAATTTATACAAATTTCAGCAACAATTTGTGCAGAATTTCAACAATGTGGAGAATAATATAATATAGTCACTTATTCAAACCAAGAGAATTATATTCTAATAAATTGATAATTTCAACTGTCAACTAACAACACGTGACAAAATACAAAGAGGATGGCAAACTTCGGGTATCGGAGTGCATTATCTGATTTACTCAAACTAATTTTGGGTAACCAAAATCGCTATGCGAATTTGGGATAGGGTACCTCAGGTTCGGGTAATTCGGATACGGGTAACGGGTTTCGGGTATTTTGCCCGGCCTTAAATACATCCAAAGTCATCCAAAATATTTTAAGTATAGCTTGACGTTTTAGATATTTAGACTAAATTTTTAATAAAATGTATGGTTCAATGTTACGATCAATAGTCTGTATTGACAAGTAATTTGAGACAAGATAGATTAGATATATGAAATGAATGGGGGCGGATCCACTGCGCGCAGCGAGAAATTACGCCAGAATGAAGCTGACCCAATTCAATTCCGCCCTTGCTCCTTGCCTTGCCTGCCTGCATTGAACTCGATGGGCATGCCATTTGCCAGTGTTCATAGATGCGTCGTCCTACCACTGCGCGCCCAGCCCCAGCTTCTTCATTTCACACACCTGATCCTGCTGCCACTCTGACCCTGCACGAACTCCGTCACACAAGCTCCACATCAATGTGGTAGAGGTGAGTGAGGGCTGCTAGGCTGTGGAGAGCATACGTACAGACAGGGCCGGCTCAAGGATTTCAAAGGCCCTCGTGCAAACTCATCACACTCATCATCATGGGCCCTTTAAACTAAATATATTTAACCCTAAACTGAACTATGGATATTTCAATTGTAGATCATCAACAATTACAAAGTAAATCGATTGGAATAAGTGAGGAATAAGAAATTTTGAAGCATTACTAACCGCTGAAATTGATCTTAGCACACGTTACTGAAGGAGGCTCCAAAGTGCAGACTGCAGAAAAACACAATGCAAATCTTGGGAAGAATCGAGTGCACACCGCCGCCGCCGTCGTCTCATCAAAGTTCTGAGCCTGCGTCTCCACGACCTGCGTGGGTGTGCGCTGGAGTCAAGGCCCCCAAGCCATGAATGATGGGCTGGGCCCTAGGCCGAAGCACTTATGGCACACCCTTACAGCCGGCCCTGCGTACAGACGTACAGTTTCGTGTGTCTGAACTTCAATACTTCCTTTGAACACGCTTGTCTCGAATGGTGAGAGTCAGGTTTTTAAAATCCGTTTGGACTATGATGTTGACGGCAAAATCGGACCTGCCATGTTTTCTTTATTAATTTTGACTTTTTTTGAAAAATATTTAAGTATACTAGTTCAACGATGGATTCTATAAAACATTGAGTTGTTAAATTTGAAAATACCCGAAACTTTAACAAACTTGGTTTGATGGATGGCTGGGCTGATGTCTACCAACTAATGGGCTTGGTGGGCTTTCCTGAGCTCGTTTCAGCCCATGAGGCCCATTAGTCCGGAGACATATCCCAAGCCCAACTAATGGGCTTCGTGGGCTTTTTTTAATTATTTTGCAAAATTAGACGACCGTTTCAAAATTTTACAGTTTTGACAACCATTCGCCGTAGGCCACGGCGGCCGCCATGGCCCACGGCGGTTTGAGGTCTAACCGCCGTGGGCCACGGCGGTTCTGCAATCAGCCGTGGGCCCCCACGGGCGTGGAGGTCAGCCGCCGTGGGCCACGGCGGTTGACGACAAATCGCCGTGCGCTACGGCGGCAAGGTCAACCGCCGTAGCCCACGGCGGTAAGGCCCGTGCAGCCGCCGTGGGGTATGGCGGCAGGTCTACTGCCCTCTATATAAGTCGAAAATTAGCCCGGAAATGTCATAAAAATTCGGAAAAAAGAAAAGAGAGGGTTGGGAAGGAGAGGAGAGGAGAGTGAGGGGGCGGAGCAGCGAAGCTCTGCCGGTTCTTCGCTTCATTGTAAGTATTTCGTCGATTTAAACTCTTTTAGCACCTATACTTAGAAACCGTATTTAGTGATTCGCTGCGTTTCTTTAGATCTGTAGTATTAAAAATGTCCTGTTTGTAGGGTTAGGGTTGAGAAGGAGAAGAGGGGAGGTGGAGGGTCCGGAGCAGTGAAGCTCTGCTGCTTCTTCGCTTCATTGCAGGTATTTCACTGATTTCACTAATTTCAGTAATTTCTATTTCGGTGTACTGTAGATTTCTGTAGATTTATGTATGGTATAGATTTCTGGAGTATAGATCTGTAGTTGTAATTTATAGATCTGTAGTTGTAGTCTATAGATCTGTAGTTGTAGTTTATATTACGTAACATATTTACTGTTAAGTGTGTAGATTGCGGCTGATTAATTTGTTAATTTAGTTTAGATATAAGTTTATTTGTTTCTTAGTCCCTGGATGTAGTATTTGATAGCAGTTACTGCTTTTTATTATGAATCAGACATGTCGGAGACAGTCACAATCAAAATATATTATGGAATTGGAGAAATTATATATGGTCCACAAGGAGTTGACTTGTCAAATTATAGTTCAATTGAGAAAAATGTTCCAAGAGCAGGAGAAAGAACTTGGGAGGCTATAACCAACTGGTTGGTCAAGGCATTTTCCATAGATTTAGAGCACCAATGCATTCGGTTATGGCACTAATCAACAGAAGTACACCAGTGTATTGGGAGCTCGTGGCACTTGAAGGGACTCCACGATGGAGGGGTTTTATCAGAAATGCAAGCCGAGTTGGTTTGCCTGTGATTTTGTTTGTCCAAGTTTACCAGAAGGGTGGATCTAGCAGTCAAGTGCATGAGGAAGCTGAGGATGTGGACGAGGGGGGGAGGTGGTGAAGAAGGGGAAGGTGCTGAAGAAGGTAAACAACAAGAGGAGGAAGAAGGAGATTCTGAGGGTGAGCAACCATCTAGAGGTTATGTTGTCACTGGTGTTATTGATGAGGGAGAAGTAAACCCAGAGGTGATGAGACAATATCAGAGAGAGTTGGAAGCTGATGAACGTGCATTGGAAGAGGACTCTTCAGATGATGATTATGATGATGATGATGAGTCTGAGGATCATGTGCCCTTGCATTGGCGGAACTACGATTTCTCCCGGTGTACTGTTAATACTGGTGAGAATGTGCCATGGGAGTACACGGAGAATGAGGTTTGTGTAGGCGCTATGTACCCCAGTACTGCACATCTGAAGGATGCAGTGAAGCAGTGGTCCACCTTGACTCTACACAGGGAGTTCAGGGTAGTCAAGAGCTCTCCTAGGATATATGATGTGTGTTGCATCAAGGATGATTGTTCTTTTCGAGTGTATGCATATATGGGGAAATGGGACAATTACATACAGGTGAAAGAAGTGAAAGGTCACACGTGTACCCTTGATCGTATTGATGCAAGGCACCGAAACATTTCAGCCGATTTTGTTGCAAGCCACATGTACCCTCACATAGTGAATACCCCTGAATATGCACCGAAGGCAATTATCGGTGCGATTGAGGAAAAGTTTGGGTACACCATCGGTTACGGCAAGGCATACCAAACAAAGAAGAAGGTGTCGGAGCATAGGTGGGGTACTTATGAAGCATCCTACCACAATTTGCCTAGCTTGCTACACATAATAGTTCAGATGAATCCTGGCAGCTACTATGATATCAAGGACTATCCTTGTGTGGAGAAACCAGGCAAGCTTGTGCTTCAGCGGTCATTCTTGGCATTGGGTGCCTGCATTGAGGCTTTCAAAGTGTGTTGACCGGTCATTTGCATAGATGACACTTTTCTCACAGGCAAATACAAAGGAACAATCCTGACAGTTGTGGCAGCTAATAGTAACAATCAGTTGCTTCCTTTGGCCCTTGCATTTGCTGAGGGGGAGAACGGTGACAATTGGTACTGGTTCCTTGAGAGATTGAAGAACATGGTGGTCCAGGATGTGCAGAATGTGTGTGTGATACACGATAGGCACAAAGGTATTTTGCAAGCAATCAATGACATGAAAGAGGGCAGCACAGAGCGATACAGAGCTCCATTGTGGCCAGATGTTAAGAGCAGGTGGTGTGTTAGGCACATGAAAGCAAACTTCCACAGCCAGTTCAAGAACAAGACCCTGTCTAAATTGTTTGAGCGGTTGTGTGAGCAGACTCAGCAGAAGAAGTTTGATGCCATCTGGAAGAAATTAGATGAGCTGACAAAGAAGGCATCAGAGGAGATAGCAAAGAGGCCAGTGAATCCCGAACCTGGAGAGGAGCCAATTTCTCTCGAGGATGTGGGATTAGATGGCCCTCAAGTCAGGCGTAGAAGAGGGCGTGCTGTGAAGATCTTCAGCCAGTGGATTCAGAATGAGCCTAAGGAGAAGTGGTGTCTCATGTTTGACGAGGGCGGAGCAAGACATGGAATAAAGACCACTAATTTTGCTGAGTCTTACAACTGTGTGCTCCACGGTGCAAGACCTCTTCCTCTAGTTGGCATCATTGAGTTCTTTATGTATTGTACAATGTTGTACTTTCACACTAGGAGCCAGATAGCGGATGAGGTTATGAGGAACACTCAAATGAGATACTGCACAAATATGACTGAGTATCTGTCCAAGGCTCAGGGGAAAGCACTTAAACACAAGGTCACTGCTCAGCCTTTGCACCAGTCTGATGACAATGAAATTATGTGGAGCTATGAGGTTGAGTGCGAAGAGAAAATGCGCCTAGGCCCTTCGCGTGAAAAGACGTATCAAGTTGCTAAAGTTGGCAACCAAATATGCAGATGTACATGCCGGAAGCCGCAGCTACTACACATCCCCTGCTCACATGTGATCGCCGTATGCTATGAACTGCAACAATTCAGCTTCCATAGGTACGTGCCATGGTACTACAGCAAGGAAACTGTTCGGAACATTTGGAACCGAACAATTCAGGGTTACCTCGTGCAGGGTTCTTTTACTGAGAACCCCAAAGAAAATGCTGTGCACATACCAAATCCAGATCCTCAGTTGTGCCAAGGTGTTGGAAGACGGAAGAAGAAAAGGATTAGGAACAACATGGACGAAGCAGAAGCTGGAGCTGCGGTAGTGATGTGCTACAAGTGCCTCAACACGGGTCACACATACAAGAAGTGCACAGCCACAAGTTTTGCTTGCAACGCACCACCTACGGCCAGTGTGGGCTCATCAGCAACTTCAGGACCATCCCAACCCCCATCCGGACGTGGACGCGGACGTGGGCGTAGGACCAACGCAGGATTCAGATGATCATAGTTGCTTGTAATGTTAGGGCATTTAATTTCGGAATTTGTAATATTTGAACTATATTTCTTGTATGAACTTATGCATGGTACTGTATTGTAATAATTGAACTTCTATTTGTATTATTTTGCTGGTGATTGTTCTATTCTTTTTTGTAATAATTTATGCCGATTTCAGTTGTATTATTTTTTGCCTCTGATTGTTCTAATCTTGTTTTGCAGGTTTGCAATGGCCTCCTCAGGTCCTGAGTTGGACTTGGACTTCCTCACGAAGAGGAAGGACAATGTCGAGGTGCCACAGGAGATCGACACTCCTATGTGCTTCTGCGGTGACAATTGCAAGCTTGTTAGGTGCAAGGTTCTGGGCTACGCCTACGGGATGAGGTTCTTCATGTGCGCTAACTATGCGTACGACCCGATCCAGCCATTTGACCGCAACCTTAGAGCCAAAGTAAAGACTTACTACATTTCTCAATTATTCATTTGTCATTTGTGATTTAATATTTGCTAACATGTCTTTGGAAAAAGACTCCACCTCCTCTTTGTGATTTCATGCAGTGGCAAGATACCGAGCAGTCCGACTTCGACAAGAGCTACGTCGAGGGAGAAGCCCGTGATGCAAGGGAGAGGTGGTTGCGCATGGTTGAGTGGGAAAAGAGAGAGGAGAAAAAGAAGGAGGAGCAGAAGGAAATGCGTCATCGTCAGGAGATGAGAGAACGTGAAGCGGCCCAGGCCCGTGAAGCCGACAGAGAGAGGAAGAGGGAGAGGGCTCGCCGGGCCAAGGCAGCTGGGCCGGATGCCATCAGGAAGGGGAAATACCCCCGTTGTACTCAGTAGACCTAGAGTATTAGCCGGACTGTATCAAATAATGTCGGATTTCATGACATCGTCAACTAGGGTCCTTGGTTTGTATCCTTAAGAACTTTAATCGAACTGCATTAGAGTGTGTTTTATCCGTTACGTGTGTTTCGTTACAGTGACTGTAATATGCAAAGTCGTTGTGTTTCCTCTGAGTCACTGACGCGTTCCCCTCCCACGGATCGTCTGGCCCACAAAGTGACAGTGCCCTAGTACTAGGGTGTGTTTTCTCCGAGTCACTGCTTCGTTTCCCTTCCCACGGATCGAAGGGCCCACCACCCAGCCACCCTCCTTCTTCTGCCTATATGTAGCACCATTCACTCCATTGCCTTCTCCTCACAGCATTATTCAATGGCTTCGTGGAGTGGGGATGAATATGGTTTCGGTCCTGAGTTGTGGCATCAGCAATCAGAAGATTTCGAAGCCAATTTCCCACTGAAAGGCAAGAGTGACTTCAGATCGATGCGTGATGTTAGAAGCTACGCACCGAAGCAAACAGTGTTGTGGCCTAGGTGTTCACACGGTGAGTTCTGCATGATGCAAGTGTACCAGGGATGGAACAACTCCGGTAGTCGCTTCTGGCACTGCCCATATGCATGGGTAAGCAATGTCCACAAATTTCCTCATCATCTTTCTTTGGTTTGGTAACGTTTTCTTGCCTTTTGCAGTACTCCACCCAAGCAGAGAACTGCGGTTTCTCGCAATGGGTGGATCCACCAGCTATTGATCCCTATCAACAGTACATCGACTACCTCGAGGACGTCGTCATCTACAACCTGAAGCGGGAGCTGTCGGAGGCATTGGCTTCTCCAGATCCATCGTCTAGCGCAGGAGAAGACCGGTGCTGCAAATGTTCGACCTGCACTTGTGAATGCCACAAGAAAGATTGGTCCCCTCTACCTTCACCACCTCCACCCCCACCGGGGTACTACATGCCGTCGCAACACTCCAGCGGCTCTATGCTCTCCGGGCAGTTCTCGTACAACTAGATTCATTACGAATGTTGTAATGAAATTTCTAAATTCCCTAAGGCATGTTATCAGTACGTAAGGTGATTCGTTAGGGTACTAGCACCGTACATGCCATTGCAAATGTGTGTGTTTTCTCTGCTTAATTTAAAAAAAACTAACCGCCGTGGGCCACGGCGGTTGGCCACATGCAACCGCCATGGCCCACGGCGGTTGCAAGGCGGCTTCCTGCCGCCGTGGGGATACTGCAACCGCCGTCTGCAACCGCCGTGGCCCACGACGATTGCCAAACCGCCATGGACCACGGCGGTTAGACCTCAAACCGCCGTGGCCCACGGTGAATGGTTGTCAAAACTGTAAAATTTTGAAACGGTCGTATAATTTTGGAAAATGATTAAAAAAATATATATAAAAAAATTCTGTGACGCGTGACGTATATAGGCAAAAAGTTGGATCATGTCTCCATCTTTCCTTTCTCGGTTTCTCCACACAAGAAAAACGCTCTCTTTTGATTGATTGGAGTTTTCATCCGTTCTCCAACAATTCTATATATATTATAAAGATCGAATAATTTGAAAAACCTTTCTCATCCAAATCAGGTCCGCGATACTCCTCACGTTAGAACTACCCGTCATTTAAATGAAGGACCGAATAGGTGGAAGACCCATAAAAATCACAATTTTGAGAGCGTTTCTGCCACAATCGTAACTTGTCACCCAACCACATCTTACCCACCTCACCTACCCACGTCGCCCGCCCACCGTGTGCCAGTTCGGAGGTAGCAACGTGTTCGGCGGCGGCGGCTTGAGTTTTTTTTCCATGAGGGGCTTTGCCCGAATTTCATTTCCGATAAGCAACGAAATTATAGTCAAATGTCTGAAGTTACCACCAGTCAACTGATTATTACAAGTTTCAACCAGAGAGATACCAAGGATCTACCACCTGGTGAACTACCATCGTTACCCAAAATCAACACTAACGATCAGAGAAGTTTAAAACTAGCCAAACAAGCCCGAAATAAGCTTCAGGGACAACAAAGGAGCTCCTCAATGCTACCGAGAAGGGGAAGAGCAGCTTCTTTTTTCTCTTCTGTTCTCCTGCACAACCTCAATGTAGAAGCACAGTACCATCGCCCCCAGTCTCCGGATCTTGCATCGAGTGGAAATGAAGTGCCGTCGCCTTCATCGCTTCAGCCCCTGTTTCCAGCATTGCTTTTTCCTCCTGCTTGTGGATACCTGCCCAATATGCAATGAACGATGAAGCCAAACAAACAATCTTGGTAGGAGATTTCACTGCTTTTTTCTCAAAACAAACCAGATTTCTAATCTTCCAAATAGCCCAGCATATCGATGCTAGACCTACAAAGTGGATTTTTTTACTTGCAGGCATAAATCTCTCTACCCAAATCCAGTATTGGGCAAAGGACGAGGGTCTACAAGGAGCCCCAATAGTGAAAGAGATTAAACTCCAGATATATCTAGCTACTGCACACTCAAAAAACAAATGATTAATGCTCTCATCTGTATTGCAGAAGTAGCAGCTAGGTTCACCATGCCAATTACGTTTGATCAGATTATCTTTTGTGAGCACTGCATTTTGCTGCAACAGCCACATGAAAATCTTGACTTTCAAAGGAGTCTTAGATTTCCAAAGTTTATGATTAGGATTGTGAATGTCATTGCAGAACATATGAGCATACATGGACTTGACTGAAAATATTCCAGATTTCTCCCACACCCATTTAACTGAGTCTCTTTCATCAGAGAGAGCACAGCAGGTCAACATGTCTCTCAATTGCCTTAGTTGATTTTGTGCTCTTTCATCTAGCCATCTGCGAAAGTTTAAGACCCATCCTCTGGAAGCCATTTCTGCCACACTCTTATTCTGTTCCACACAAATTTCAAATAAATCACAAAATTTTTCTTTCAAAGGAATTATGCCACACCAAGGGTCCTCCCAAAAGTTTATGGTTTTACCATTTCCCAGCAGCATTATTCTCCCACTAGTGTATAAGTGTCTTACTTTTAACAGGTCACTCCACACTGGAGAGTTTTTGGGGTTGTTCCTTAAATAGGAAAAACCTCTGTTCATCAAGTATTTTTTCTTGACCACCTCTTGCCACAAACCCTCTTCATGTTCTAACTTCCACCACCATTTGCAAAGCAAGCTGAGGTTCATTTTCCTCGGGTCTTTAATGCCCAAACCTCCTTTTGGTTTTGGTTTGGCAACTTTGGTCCATTTCACTAGATGATATTTTTTCTTTTCTCCCCCTCCCTGCCAAAAGAACCTTTTCCTGGTTCTATCCATATTTTTTAAGACAGTTTTAGGAAGGAGGTACATTGACATACAGTAAGTTGGGATACTACTCAAGCATGAGTTAATCAAGACTAATCTGCCCCCAAAGGATAGGGCACTTCCTTTCCACCCTTCCAGTCTTTTCATCAATTTTTCAGCTACTGGGAGCCAATCAACCACATGTAATTTGCTACAAGCCACTGGTACTCCCAGATATTTTAGTGGCCATTCTCCAGTAACACAGTTCATGATATCTTCATACATGACTGCTTTTTCCCCATCTTGAGAGATCATCAGAGTCTCGCTTTTATTAAAATTAATTTTTAGACCTGACATCTTTTCAAACATACATAGAAGGAATTTCATATTTTGAGCCCCTTGCAGATCATCTTCTAGACAGAGAATCGTGTCATCTGCAAATTGCAGAACAGCCAAACCATTATCAATGTATTCTGGAACCAAACCTTTAATAAGCCCATTCTCTTGAGCCTTGTGGATCATTTTTGCTTGTCCATCAACAGCTAGGTTATCCTTTCCCACTTTTGAAGTAGATGCCTATTGAGCCATTCACTTGCACACTCAGGGTGCCACTTGAAACTACAGATTTAACCCAATTACACCACTTCTCATCAAATCCTCTTTGTGAGAGCATCTCAAAGAGGAAATCCCAGCTAATATTATCATACGCTTTCTCAAAGTCCAATTTGAAAATCAGACCATCTTTTTTCTTGACTTTAACATCATGTAAAATCTCGTGGAGGGTAAGCACCCCATCCATGATGTTCCTTCCTTTAATGAAAGCTGATTGACATCTGTGGATTATTCTACTCATGCAGAAGCTCCCCTGTAGGCTGCAGCGACCTGGCTCTGCACCCTTTGAACAGCGTGTCCTCCTTAGTGATGCGCATGGCAATGTTATCCTAAACGCTAAACGGTAAACAGTCGGTCACCCTTCATTTAGTGTTTAGACGGTGTTTAGACGGAATTGAACGGTCTAAACAGTTTTGTACTTTATCACTAAATTATACATAATCATGCTCATAAATGATCAAATATTATAAAAAGTATACATGCTTATACATACAAAAAGCAACTACAAATATTCACGCATGCAAAAAATTAAATATAAATATTAATCTATGAAAAAACTTTAGTATATATATTTATCGTAGTAGGAATGCAAGTCGAATTGACAGTGTTCACCTAAACAGTGTGTTAAATGGCCGTTTAGCCCGTTTAACAGCGTTTAATTCCGTTTCATTTAGTCCGTTTAGCCTGTTTAATCCCATTTTTTTTACCGTTTAAACCCGTTTCCGTTTAATGGACCGTTTACAGTCTAAACAAAACTGTTGATCACCGTTTACCGTTTAAACACCGTTTAAACGGCCGTTTAGGCCCGTTTAGGCGAACACTAGCGCATGGCGACTAGCCCGGCATCTGCCCCCGCCGCTCCGCTTCGGGCCGCCAAGGGTACTGTGAGCTCCGCAGGCCTTCGTCGCTCCAAGCTGCCGCAGCCGGAGCTCCTCTGTGGCACAACATGGGGGGCGCAAGGCGGAGGCGAGCGCAATGTGGAACCACGCCACGACCGGAGGTGAGCCGTCGGGGCTTCAGTGCTGGTGTGAAGATGCTAGTTGCCACATCTGCGCCACCTCATTGGTGGCAGTGGTGGTGGCCTTCCTTTCTCCCTCCTCCTCCGTCCCCTTCTTCCTCGGTCTGGGTCGCCCTAATTGAGAGTCTGTGTGGTTCGAGGATTAGTTGTAGGTCACTTCCTGGTGTGATGAGTGATTGACAACGTGGTGTGGACAGATTCTTGGCTAAATATTGCAGGTTCAGGTTGCGGGTTGACTGGTTGTGACAACCCCATCCGAGAAGATTCCGTACTATCACCTAAACCACTCCATTTGGTCATTAAGCAATAATAAAGAATCATCCCATTGAGTGTTGCCGGGTCAAAGTCCGGTAAATCACTTGAATCACACACAGAGGATCGAAGCGTATACATTAAAACTCCCACGAAGGAGAGTCCAGAGTGCATTACACAACTTAAATCCAAATTCACCCTTAGGGTTTAATTATTACAAACCATGGTTCATGACATGATAAGTAAAGGTTCAGAGTTTTAAAACAGCGGAAATACTACTAGCGATACGATAAGACATCACAGGAGGCCATCCGTGATGCCATCACTCGGCGTCATCCACCCATTCCAGCTCCCAACCGGGTGGAATCTCTCCAGGCCAAACAACTTCACCTGAAAGCAACAATTATAGCAAGGCTGAGTATACTAATACTCAGTAAGACTTACCCGACAAAAGTTACCTCTAGACATGTAAGTCTTTTGGCTAGTGGGTTTGTTTTGCCAAAAAGCAACTAGGATCATGGATCCTTACTTTCAATATTTTAGCTCAGATTCTAGTAAGTTTACCATTACTATAATGAGCAACTAATGCAATCAAGAATTGTACAATACAATTAATTCACGTAGAAGAATTCACATAGTTCCATCATTAAGGGATATCATGGCCAGTAGATTAAGCAGTCTCAGATAACGGTGAGAGGCCGACAATCGATTGATTAAAAACCTTGTAAGGTAGACCTAAACACATGGAGCGGTGCCCCAACAGAGCTGACACCGACCAAGCGGTTCCCATTGATCCTCGGTTCGGGATAGATATTACAGTCCTGGGTACAAGGCTATCTGGTATGCCCCCACTCAGTACATCCAGCCTCACACATGTACCCCCCTCCCGGTAATGAGCTGGGCAGGTGAATGCTCAAGATTAGTAATGGAAAATCCCTCGCTGCCTCACTTAGGCACTAGGCTTACCGGTCCCATTCCCGACAAGTGCTTAGTACGTTCAAAAGCTTAGCCCACGAAACCACTGGACCGGAGCCCAAATCCCATGCTCTTACCACATGAGCAATCCATTTATAAAGATCTTATGATTCCAACATAAGAACCTATTCTCGCGAGTGACGAACATCACTCGACTTTTATCGGGTCCTTAGAGCATAGCATCTAACGACCTAGCATACTAGTAAAAGAACATAGGCACCTAGGGATCATGCAACTAGGGTTTCATATCAACTCCTGAAACGTAAATGCACAAGCATAACAAAGATAGTTGCATAATTTAAACAAAACATGGGTTAATGATAAACCGGGGCTTGCCTTCGTTGGCAAGGTTGGCCTTTGGCCCTTTCGGACTTTGGTCCAGGTCTTGCTCTACAGCGACGTAGTGCACGTCCCCATCAGCTCCTTCGTCTCCTCCTTCCGGCACGAGCGTATAGTTACCGTCAGGAAGATCTACACGAGGATGCATATGCAAGATTTAATTGATGGTTTTGATTTAATTAATTATAAAACAACACTTGACAACCATGGGGTGCATGGTTGACCACATTCACCTGGATAAACATACACTCAGCATACTCTTCCAATAAAGGAACAATATGCGGTGCTTTATTAACTATTCTTTTTAATAGTGACTGTGCACATATTTATATAAATTAATTAGTTCATTTGCACAAAACAGCAAGGGGGTGGTTTTAAACTTGTTAGCAAGTTTCACCTCACATACATATGGTCATTAGGTGTGTAGTGATGGTTTTCCAATTAACTTTACTATTAAGCTTACAATGGATTCTCCATTTTTATTCATAAAATAAATTCATAAAACACAAAGGGTGGTGTTCACTGAGCTCACTAACTCTAATTTAAGCCACTGACCACACATGCATACTTGATTAAGCCATAAAAATAAATATACCAAATATAACAACTTTTATTTACCACAAACAAGATAAATGCATATAAAAATAAATAAAGCACTTTTGGATCCAAACTTTCTCTCACTGATTCTCTGGTCCAAAACAAGGCTAAGTAACCATCATATACATCTAGGGCTATTATATATCTTGAGCTATGCAATTACTTTTAAAACTAAGCATAAATCAAGAATAAATATTTATAGCAGATATAAAATCATGGTAAATTCACCAGAGGTGCATTTAAGCATAAAAAGACAATATCCAGAAGTTGGGAACAAAACTAAATATATTTTAATCTATAAAATTCATTTATGCAGATTCATCATAAATACAAGATAAATCATATTAAAAGATTTACTCATCAACTTTCTGCAAATTTTGGTGTAGTGCCTGAAAATGGCATTACTCACAACATATCCAAAAATCAGGTCATGAACACATGTAGATTTTGCACTACAACAGATCTAGGGTAAACTAATTTCAATTTTTCATGCAAATACTATCACACAAAAGTATGGTCATGCTTTACAAAAGTTGTAGAGTTCTTCACAAGGAAACCAACAAAATTGGTTTTGCATTTTTCTGATGTTTCTGTGAAATTCTATGGATTTTACAAGATTCAGGAAAAACACACTAAAAAGGAAGAATCTATTCTCAAAGGGGTCCCTGGAAAGTTTCAGAACTTCACAACTATGCCCTCGGGCCAAAAACTCTCACAACTATGCCCCCGGCGGCGGAGGCGAGCTCGCCGCCGGTGAGGTGGGGCCGGAGACGGGCAACAAATGAGCCTGGGCTGCGATTGGGCTCACCCCTGACCGATTGGCGGTGGTGCCTTGGCCGGAGATGTCGCCGGTGAGCGGCGGCGGCGAGGCCGTGGTGGCGCGGCCGCGGTCACTGGAATTCCGGCGAGGTTCGGGGTGGAGCGGATCAATTTCCTGCGGTGCGAGCTCCTAGGCGTCCTAGGGAAGAGGTTAAGAGGGTCCACTGGCTCGGGGAGCAAGCGGAGGGAGGAGTTCGGCGAGGCGGCGGCAATGGCGGCCGTGGCGGAGCAGACACACGCGAGGAGGGAGCTCGGCAGGGCTTTTATAGCCAGCTCGGTGTTGAGGCGGTTCAAGGGGCCGTCAAGTCGTCGGTGTGGTCGCGGCATGGGCGCTGGGGCGGTGGCGACGTGCGCGCGTGCGGGCAGCCAATGGCGCAAGGCGGTGTGGCCGTTCGGCGGGTGCGCGCGCGGCACGTGGCACCGGCCAAGGGGTCCACTCGCGTTCCGCACAGTAGCTAGGGCGCGGCGCACGAACCAGCAGTCGCAGGCCCGCCTCGGCGTGCGCGTACGGCGACGTACGGCGGCGGAGCTGACGTGGCGCGCTGGGGCGACGTCGCGCGCGCGGCGCGTTCTAGCGTGAAACCATTTCGGTTTAGCACTGTTCGACCATAAATTACTCGAGATTTTGAAACCAAAGTGCCCAAACAAGTTTATAACAAAGTTGTAGCTCACTCGATCCTCTACAACTTCTACAAGGGTCGATGGGTGGTTTACTCAACAGGTTTTTGCATAAACTGCTTGCCAACTTGGCACTTTTCATGGCGCTGGTGAATAGTAACTGGAGGTGTTGACCATGAATTTTCACACATTTACACTTCGAATTCGAAATGCCACTCAACATGAAAGTTGTGTCCCTCGACAAACTGCACAACTTTTACATTGGGAGAATTTGAAGTGTTTAGGTGAAATTTGGAGAACGTGGCAAAAGTTTTAGAATGGCCATGGATGTCAAAGGGTTTGAGTAGGGGTTTGACAAGATTTGACCAAGCTTTGACCAAAGGTTGATCATTAGTGATGTTGGTGAGGTTTTCGACGTGATGACCCAGGTTGACCAAGGTTTGACCAAAGTCAATGTGTTTGACTGGATCATTAGGGTTAATGAACCCTGATGAAAACCTGGGGCATCACACTGGTGTTGGTGCAGGTGAAGAACAAGGGCGAAAGGTCGTTGCTGGTGAGGCCTCCAGGTGTGGAGAAGACAAGTAGGCTTGGTTCGAGGGACCCGGTGGGCAGCGGAGTCAAGTGCGGGCCGCATGGTGGCAAGAACGGCAAGATGAAGTCATGGACGGTTTCTTAGTTGAGCCTCAAAACTAAGGTCGAGCCGGGACTACGTGGGAAACGAGTCATGAGTGGTGATTGGCGGAGGCTACACCGAGTTCGCGGGGTTTCTGGTGGTTCACCAGAAAACCACTGGGTTCCTTGGTTGATCCACAAAGCCAAGACCGAAGATCGAAGACGGAGGTGCAGCAGCATCGGACCGGTCTGACCAGTGTACGACGACGCAGTCCGGAGACTTCGAAGCGGAGGACACGCGTCGGGATCGCAAGGCTTGAGTCGAGGCTAAGCAAGTTTGCGGTCGCTGGGCATCCGTCTGATGGTGCGAAGACAATGTTTCCCAAAGTGCCCCTCGGGGGTGTGTATCCTAGTATTAGGCCTTAGGGGTATTTTAGTCTTTCGGCTTGCCTCCATATAACCCAAGTGGTGAGAGGATGGCAGCCATCTCTTGGAACCCTGGCTCATTTTGTTTTGCTATTTTCCTCTTCCTTTTTCCTTTGGAATTTCTAGGACTAGCTTGAGAGCTTCATGGTGAGATCTTGTGAGAGGGAAGGATGATCGGGCGGCGAGCTAGACCTTGTATGAACCTCATTGGTATGTATAGATGATTCATCGTGGTTCCTCAAGGCTCGGATGTGTCTTTCCCGTTTCTCCTTTTTGGTGATTTTCGGAGCCCTCTCTTGGTAAATTTCTTGTGGGGGATGTATGCTTGAACCCTTCGTGGTTCTTTTCCCTTTGATTCCTCTCCCAAATCTGTGAGCAAAGGGGCTCGATTTTAGGGTTTTCTTGGCTCTAGGGTTAGAGGCGTTCTTGGTGGGATTTCTTTGATTCCTCTCGATTTAGCGAGTTTTGGTGGACCAAATCTTGGCTATGGAGTGCCCATGAGGTGTTCCTACTATCCCCAAAGTCTTGCACAAATCCGTGGAGCGATTCGGGAGATCGGGAGTTGGATTTGGGGGAGTTGACCCGCGGATGCTGTTTATCCCGAGCGTCCCAACCTGACCGGTCTGACGGTGCTGCTCACCGGTCTGACCGGTGCAGAGGCTTCGTGGGTTTTGCCTTGGGTGAACATCTTGGTGAGTTCACTGTTGTCCCGTGTTGCTGCTGTTTCGAGTTTGGTTCGTTTTGGAGCTTGGAAGGTCAGGTTTGTGTTTTTGGGGCTTCCTGGCTTAGACCGGTCTGACCGGCGTGCTACACCGGCCTGACCGGTGTAGGAGCTTTCTGTGGAAGTTCTCAGGATCTGTTGGGGTGCTCCAGCAGGGACCGGTCTGACCGGTGCTGCTCAGTGGTGCTCGAGTTGCTATTTCCGCTGCGTTCTCGAGTAGGTGTAGGTGGTTGTTGGTTCCTAGGACCAGTAGCACTCCAGTGGCTACGTGGTCTTGGCCAACTTGGGTAGTTGAGCCGGAGACGTGTTTTGGAAGCCTTGTTCATCTTGTTGGAGTTTACATCTCCTTCGAGAAGAATTTTTATCGGCTCCCATTCACTCCCTCCCTCTCTGGTCGCCAGTTCTGGTCCTTCAAGTGGTATCAGAGCCGGTTACGGATCTTTGGATTCTAACCAGTCTAAGATCCAAGGATGGCGTACCAGGAACGGGGTTTGGGTCCTCCGCACTTCGATGGCAAAAACTACTAGATGTGGCAAAGGCGGTGGCGGCGTTCCTCCGCGGAAAGGGTCAGATCCTTTGGGATGTCACGGTGAACACAACTTATGTTCATCTGATGAACTTCCTTGCTCCGGGATCGAGGGACATGTTCGACGCCAACAACAAGGCGGTTGACTACTTGTTTCGTGCTCTATGTCAATCCGAATTCGATCGGGTTCAGACAGAGTACCTAGCTTGTAGGATTTGGTTGGAGCTGAAGAATGCTCATGCTGGGAATGCTGAGGTTCAGGCATGGTTGTATGCGACCTACCGGAGAGAGTACGAGAACTTCACTCATCTCCCCGGTGAGTCTATTGATGCCTTGTTCCAGCGGTTCACGGTGGTTGTGAACAACATGAGGGCCAATGTCGACGTCCTCCCATACGATGACCCTGATAGAGCTGTGAAGCTCTTACACGCGTTGGATCGTACTGTTGACGGTGAATTTCCATCAACCTAGCCATGAGTTTACCTTCGGTGTTGGCATGAATTTTATATCTTATCCATTGGTACTAACCCCCTTGGTATAAACAAGTTCGTTCGTGCATGTCGGTTTTGGAGTTTGATGTTTATGCAGGAATTTAGCATTGAAAGAAAGACTTCCGGGTAAAGTTCATCAAGCACCTCGTGACAAGACCTTGAAGCCCGGCATAAGTCAAGCAATGAAGTGAACATGACTCCAAGAAGCCCAAGGACCAACCCGTGAAGATGGAAAACTCCGAGGACCTGAACAGAAAATACTGAATCTTGCGGGACAAGGAGCTTCATCTAAACTGCGGAGAAACTGACGTCAAGGGCCCACATGCAGAAGGGAGAATACTCTGGAAGACTCGGGAAGCATCACCAGCAAAGGAGGCTGCGAAATGGGCCGAAATGGGCCCAGGCCGGCCGTCCCAGGCCGACCAGCCCAGCCCATTTCGGGGCCCATTCATGCCCCCCTTTGACCTAGCCGCCTCTCAGACTATTTATAGCCCCCTGGCCAAGAGCCACGCATCAACTCATTCGTCATTCGTCGCCGAGGAGCAGAGAAGAGAGGGACACCATTCCGGAGAGGAGAGGGTCGAGCTAGTTGTCTAGGGTTTCCCTAGCCGACGTGGGAACCTTGCAAGGAAGACCATGTCGGAGTTCCAGGAGCTAGAAGCAAGATCAAGGTAGGATCCCAGTGGTGATCTTGTTTATGTATCATGTACTATGTTGAATTATCAAGTTGCAATCCGATTTCTAGCGATCGAGTGTTTCTCCTACGACTTTGATTTCAATCGGCCTTTCTTACTTTAAGATCTATTCTCGAGATAAATCATAGAGGGTGTTCTTGTAGCCGTGGTGGCTAACTTGTCCTTTGGACTCGCCCTAGGCTAACCCGCACGAATAGGAGTGCGTTGTGACAGAACGGTGGCTCCAAAAGGTGGGCGTCTTCGGAGTTGGACGGGAAACCGTGATTTAAAGATGCTTTTCATGAGATTCAACTTGGCTATTTCTTTTTTGCTCAGAACTTCAACAGAAGCTTGATCCAATCTCTCTAGATTGGTTTTACCTATCCCTCTCTATCTCTTGCTACCTCCGGCTTTCATTAGATTAGATTCGTTTCTTTTGATGTTCTTTAGATTAGATGCATAAGATTCCCCTTTGAAGATCTAAGTGTTCTCGGCTTTAATAGATAGGATCTTGCATCACACATTTGTTCCACGGATTCGATACCTTGGGTTCACACTTGAGGGAAGAAGGGTCCCTTGACTACGACGGAGGACTTGTCCGCTTGCAAGTCCAAACGAAATTGGATACGCATATACACCGTCAACAAGCCCCTTTTTCTGGCGTCATTGCCGGGGAGCAAGTGATCAAGATTCGATCTTTTATTGCTTTTTGTGAATATTTTCAGTTTTCTTTTGATTTTTCTTTTGCATCTACTAACTTTTGATCATCCTCAAAATCAATCTAATCTAGTTTTTGACTAACCCTAGTTTTCTTAGATTTGTTTTTGTTTTGTATATATTTTGTTTATTGCTAACCCTAACAGGAGATGAACGGCTACCTCTCCAACAAACCCGAAAATTTTGTGGATGATCCAGAAAACCTTTACAGGCTAAGGAGACGTGAAGCACAAGCTAAAAAGCTGGAATTTGCAGATCCAAAAGCGGAGGTTGAAGGATCATCGGAGTCTCCAAAGGAATTACCACCTCCAAGTCCTAAGGAGAATCAACTTCCACCGATATCGATGGGAGAACAACCGCAGCCGGAGCGCAAGATCGGGGAGCTATGCATCCCGGACATCGTCAACCTACCAATCTTGAACCTCTTGGAGATCGGAAGGCCGTTCGAGATCAAGACCTCAATAATTCGCATGGTGCAACATTCACCCTTCACCGGTAAAGAGGATCCGAACCTTCACCTCCAAGCATTCGTTCAACTTTGTCAAACTTTCAACATGGACGGGGTGACTCAAGATCAAATGAGGGCAAGGCTCTTTCCATTCTCGTTGCTTGGGAAGGCCTTGCAATGGTTCTACTCTCAACCAGCGGAGACGGTGCAAAATTGGGACACCTTGATGAGAGCGTTCATGAAGGAATACTACTCACCAGGTAAGATTCAAAACTTGCGCAATAAGATTGCTACCTTTGCTCAATATCCTACGAAAACTATATCGGAGGCATTCGAGCGCTTCAATGAGTACACTCGGGCGGTTCCACATCACAAGTTCCCGAAGGAGGATCTCGTTCAAAAGTTGTATCAAGGACTTACCATGGTGTCAAGGACAATCATCGATGCATCGGCGGAAGGATCCATCATCGAGCTTACGCCAACCCAAGCTTTCACTCTATTCAAGAAGGTCGCGGACAATGACACATGGGCGTCATCCGGACGCTTACTTCCGGTTCAACCCATGGGGAACGTCAAAGGAGTCTTGCAAGTGGAGAAAGAAGATCTACTCGAAGGCAAGATTGATTCGCTTATGCGGAGGTTGGAGAAGATGGAGATAGAGAAGAAAGAAGCTCAAGATTTAAAGGCTGCCGAAGCAAAATCCACATGTGAAGAGTGCGGAGAATACGGCCATGTCCACAAGGATTGCCCAGAGGAAGCCAAGATGCTCGACTACATGAGGAAGGGGGATTTGCCGAACTTCCGCTACGGGCAAGGTAGACCTCAATTTAATGCAAGCTCATCCATTCCGAATTCGGTTCCGCTTCGTATACAATTGAAGGACTTCATGGACGAGCAAGCTAAGATCAACAAGGACACCATCACCAAGTTCAAGGCCATAGACAAGGTGTTGGAGAACATCGATAGCAAGGTGATGGAGGTCGGAAGCTCCAACCATCAAGTGCTCAACATGATGAAGATGCTCGAGACGCAAGTGGGACAACTTGCCGGGCGCCTATCCGCTAATGAAGGGAAGCTTCCGGGACAACCTCAAGGTCCCGAGACGGCGAAGGCCATTCAAACTCGTTCGGGGAAGGAGACCGAAGATCCGGAGCATTCCGCGGGAGCAAGAAAGCCTAAAGCATCCACGGAGGCGGAGGAATTCACTAAGGAGGAGGTTACCGAGATCATCACCGAAGAGCCCGAGTTTGAGATGCCGGGAGAAGATACGAAGATACCGCAACTTAAGCCACGCTACTTCCGAGGTAAACTTGATAATCATTTTGAGAAGTTTGTGGAGGTTGTGCATAGGTTAATCATCAACATGCCGCTATTGGATGCCCTTCAAGTTCCTACATATTCTCGCTACTTCAAAGATATTCTTGCAAATAAGTATGAGATAGCAACACTCGGGGTAGATCATGTCAAGATGTCCGAGCAATGTAGCACCGCTATTGCAAACAGGCTAGAGAAGCAAGGAGACCCCGGATGCCCGACGATTCCATGTTCCGTTGGTTTGTTCAAGTTTGAGAACACATTATGCGACCTTGGAGCAAGTGTGAGCATCATGCCAAGAGATGTGTTCAAGAAGCTACGCCTACCGAAGTTAGAGCCTATGGCCATGTGCTTGGAGTTGGGTGACAACTCCTTTCGCTACCCTTTGGGCATCGCCGTGGATGTGCCCGTGAAGGTCGGACACCACTTCATCCCCGTCGACTTCGTGGTGCTCGAGATGGGAGAGAGGGAGAAGCCACCACTCATCCTTGGGAGGCCTTTCCTCAAGACCGTGGGAGCTACCATCGACGTCGGCAAGGGGGAGATCAAGTTCGAGATCAATGGCGAGAGGAGTCCCTTCAAGTTTCGACCACGCTTCGAGGTATGCAATATGATCAAAGTTAAATATATTCTGCCTCATCGTCGCGTTAGTAAGGAAGAGCCAAGGAAGAAGGAAGAGCCGGAGAAGAAGGAAGCGAAGGAAATCAAAGAGGTTGTTTCATCCGTCAAGATAAAGGAACAAAAGCCGCATGTGAAGACCAAAAAGATGACTAAGCCGGAGAATAAGCCCGCACCCAAGATGGTGCGGAAGTGGGTACCCAAGATTGCAGTGCCCGCAAAGAGCGTTGATCCGAAGTAATCAAGTGAGAAAGTCTAGCCATGGACTATAAACGAAGCGCTAGGCGGGAGGCAACCCGTTTTCGTCGAGTCAAGAATAAGCTACCGGGAGGACAACCCGATCAAGATTTTTCGAGTCTTTCAAGTAAGTTAGTTTTGAAATTTGCTACGCAAGACATTAGACTTAAAGTGGTTGAATAATGTTTAGAGACATAATTTTTTTGGTTGGATATTTTATTTGGATCATAAACCCTTTACATGAGCCATCCTATGTGTTATTTGCTTCTTTTCGAGAAACCAAAACAAAAAAAAATTCAGAACCTATCTCAACCTTTCATCCTCCTTATGATGTTATGGTTGACTTGTTTTACATACTAAGAACACACGAGTAGAGCCACGCTATGTACCTAGATGTTATTTAAATTTCAGCGCATGGTAGGACTCGCGTGAACCTAGAAATTCAACTTTTTGTTGGTTTAAAAATCTATATCTTTGGTTTCTCTAGAGTTAGAATTTTTCTGAACCTCATTTAATTTTATTTCATTCAAAATCTCTCTCATTTAACCAAAATTAGAACCTAAACCTATGCCCCCATGATCAAGCCGGGAAAAGCTTGCTCTCAACTATTGGAAGCAAACAATACCGGTGAGACCAAAATAAAAGTAGTCGGAAAACATTTTCGACTTACATTTGTTTTTAATGCTTTAAAAACTCCTCTAAATTTATATTTGAACTCATTGCAAGCTCTGAGTTTACTTTTATTTTTCAAAATTAGAGGAGTACTTAGCATTAAAACATGCTTAGAGGGAGGCAATCTGATTAACTTAACCATGCATACACCATGATGTATCACGGGATGCCCCTCCAACATTTTTCATCAAACCACATGCAAAGGACAAGCATAGGGGGGGCAGCCAAAGCTTTGTTTTGCAGGAATCTCATGGAGGCATGTGAGGCAAGGGAGCATGGAAGTGACTCAAAGCAAAACAATCAAGTGGAGGGATCAATCATGCAAGCAAAGGAGTGGACGAGAACATTTGGGCGGTGCAACCCTGTGGAGCACACGGTCACAAAGCAACAAAGCAAGCATGAGTGCACTGGAGAAAAACCGAGTCAGGAGGAGCAGCAAGGCCCCCAGGCCGGTCGGCCCAGGCCGGCCGGCCTCCCCCCTTTTAAAGCCCCCTGGTGCTCTCCTTCGGCAGGTAAGTCGCTCATTCAGTTCCTTGTTCATGTGCTTGAGCTTATAGTCCAGAACCACCTTAGACTTAGCCTTCCACTTCGAGTTTTGTTTCGTCCAACAAAATCCACCCTAATACCACTCAAAGTCCATACTCCAAATAATATTTGTGTGCCTTGTTACCGGTTGAAAACCCCGGATATATATTTGTGAGGAGAGTGCAGCAACCATGTGGAAGAAAACTACAAGTCTTTTCACCAAGAAGAAGGGATCATCGTCGTCCAAGCCATCATCGACAACCTCTTCGAGGAGGTACTCGGTCTCCAAGTCTCCTCGGAGTATGGAGGAGGACACGGCACTGCCGAGGAGGAATGACACTCTTCTCCTCGGTGGCATAAGGGCCACACGAAGCTCGTCTATGAGGTTCACCGAACCTCAAGGACGTACGGAGAAGCCGCCCGTCCGACCTCGCCGATCGACACGATCATCCGCTCCACCTCCATACACTCCGCGGTATTCCAAGTATGGGTTTATTATTACGACGGAGGAGGACGAGAAGCTCACTCGCCTAGAGAAGAGGCTTGTGGCAAACGTCGACTTCGACGACCAAGCTCTCCAAGTGCTGGGTTTTTGTATGGATATTTACTACATGTTGGGACACTTAGGTTGGGTGCAATTCTCCAACGGAGTGTCGGCAAACACCCACAAGGAATTCGCCTTGGAAATTCTTATGACCATGGCGCCTATCCTTGATAAAGGAGTGCCGAGTCTCTCATTCCGTTTGGAGGGAGATGAACAAGTGGTTCCCTATGAGTATATTAGGGAGTTGCTTGGTTTTCAAAAGGGAGCCCGGAAGCAAGTAGATGTGCATGGAGGCACATTGGAAGGTTTTTGGAGTATGATCGCGGGAGAAGCTCACCGGCAAAGAAATAGTATCCGAAACCCCATCATCCAAGTGTTTCACTCATGGATGTGTAAGAGGATTTTGGGGAGAATGAGAGAAACCAAGATAACCGACATGGAGGTGAATTGGCTTTACTTGGATTTGATTGCCAGGCAACCAATCGACCCCACTCACCTTATGATCAACTGGTGGTGTTATGAAGCAACATCGGGTTCGGGAGATATTGGCTCGGGGTGTTATCTCTCCATGTTGGCTATCTCTTTGAGACCGGGAATTCCAAGAAACCCGGAACATCTCCTAGTTGGGACTTCCCTTGGGATTGATTATATGAAGCAAGGCAAATACATAAGTGGAGATGAGAGAGGAGGCTTCAAAGTGGCCAAAGTGAATTTGCCCCTTCCGGATGGAAGATTAAGACTTTTTCTTGAGGGGAAAGAAGATTGGTTAGAGGAAGGACTTCTTGTGCCGGTGAAGAAAAATAAGAGAGGAAGGATTATAGAAGAAGGTTCTTCCACGGCCCAAGAAGGAGGTGCGCAACAAAATTATGTGCCACCATTTGGAGGAATTCCGGCGCCGCCAAGTTACTACGGTGGTGTACCAATGCAAGCATGGGGGAGTGGTGCAGCCATGCCTCCACCAAATTTTGTGGTACCCAACGTAGCCTTTGGAGAGCCATACGCACACCTTCCTCAACCACAACAAAGTGTGGCCATCATTGGAGGATACACTGCAAGAAACATGCAAAATATCGCAGCCATCCAAACCAATGCAAACCAAATGGGTGAAGGAAATGCAAACATCGCTTATGAGCTTGGACGCCTTCACCTAGCACCACCGGAGCAATTCATAGGAGGAGCGGTGCAATCCTATTATGAGCAAGGGTACAGCAATCAAGATTATCAATATCAACCACCAGCGGAAGATTAGAAGAGGAGTTTTAGTTTAATCTTTCCTTTTCCCTTTTCTTTAATTTTCAGCTTGTATGCGTAGTGTTTTCAGTTTTTATTTAATTTTCAGCATGTGTGTTAGTGTTTATTTTCATCATGAATAAAATCACTACCTTGTTTTACCTTTGGCAAAGATACAAAGTTTGTGCCATGTTGATATATGATGATTGTTGCCGCTTTGTTTATCTTTGTACCTGTTTTATGCATGATTAAGCTAATGCTCTCTTAAAATACAAATCTGAAATTATCGAAATGCTAGCTTAATCTTTAGCGGAGGTTATGATAAAAATAAAGACCCATGGTGTTTTATGTGCTCCCAAGTTTAGATGGGTTAAAGATGATTTATTTTTGTTCTTAAAAGTAATGCTAACCTTGTCATAAATACCTCTTGCATGTTGCTCTACCTATCCAGAGCCATATATATATTGAGTGCAAAAACTTAGTATACAAGGTTTATTTTTGGGTGAGTTATTTCAGGCCTTGATTTCTCTGGCCCGAGACTAAGAAGCTGGTCATTCCGTTTTTGTGCATCTATCTTATTGCTAGCCTTTTATCCGTGCATTGTGTATCCCCACATCGGAGATTTCACAAACCTCGCCGGATATCCATCCTTAAAACCAAAATATCATCTTTTGTGTTTACCCCCTTGACCACAACCTATCATTGAGTATGGATCATCAATTCAAGGAAGATCGCAAGATGGTGCTAAAAATTGAAGATTTCAAGTATCTCTCCAAAGGAAAAATATTTCTAGTACCTACCTTATCTCTATCACCTCTTTGCCCGAGGACGAGCAAACGTCTAAGCATGGGAGAGGAGGTAGGTACATTGCAATTTAGAGTTCAAGGGGAGCAAATAAAAAAGAAGAAGAAAAAAAAGAAAAAAGAAAAAATGAGTATAAAGAAAAGAAGAGATAAAGAAAAAAAATATGTGTGAGAAAAGAAAAAAATATATGAGTATAAAAATAAAATAAAGTGAACTCCCCGGTTCTCTAAATGCATTAGGAATTTCAAAAGTTTCAAGATTAAGATCCAAACTCATCTTTCCAACCATGTGCAATCCGATAACGAGGACTTCCTTTGTGCCTCGGGATCACTCTTTGACATTTGCACATGTCCACCTATCTCAAAGTGTGTGTATTTTTCTCTTCCTCCTTCTTGATATAACATTATTTTCCAATGACCTTTTTGACGAGTCTCGGTAAGACCATGAGAAGCTTGTCTTGATTTGACAACATCTCATTTATAATATCTTGATAGGACTAAACTTTCCCAAAGAGCTCCATATAAAGCCTACCACCTACATATATGTTTTGAGAGGGAAAGGGGTAGAAGAAATAGGCTTGAGAGACAAGATGAGATGAGAGTTCATGAGCAAGATGCAAGGTGGTTTAAATTTTTGAACTTGGTTTAGCTCTTTTTCATCTTTTTCTTTATTTCAAAATTTCTGAGATCCATTTGAATTTTAGGAGCATGTTTAATACTTGTGGGAAGAGCTTAATTAATATCCACCCTCCGTAGGGATGAAGGCTAGTACATTATGGAACTTTAACAAACTAAACTTTTGAGAGCATTATGTTTTCTCGTGTATGATCAAGTGCAGGGTTTAAGCAATGAAGGGCAACGATGATATCCATCGAAGGCTTACTCGAGGATGAGCAAGGTTTAAGCATGGGGGAGATGTTGATGGTGAATTTCCGTCAACCTAGCCATGACTTTACCTTCGGTGTTGGCATGGATTTTATATCTTATCCATTGGTACTAACCCCCTTGGTATAAACAAGTTCGTTCGTGCATGTCGGTTTTGGAGTTTGATGTTTATGCAGGAATTTAGCATTGAAAGCAAGACTTCCGGGTAAAGTTCATCAAGCACCTTGTGACAAGACCTTGAAGCCCGGCATAAGTCAAGCAATGAAGTGAACATGACTCCAAGAAGCCCAAGGACCAACCCGTGAAGATGGAAAACTCCGAGGACCTGAACAGAAAATGCTGAATCTTGCGGGACAAGGAGCTTCATCTAAACTGCGGAGAAACTGACGTCAAGGGCCCACATGCAGAAGGGAGAATACTCTGGAAGACTCGGGAAGCATCACCAGCAAAGGAGGCCGCGAAATGGGCCGAAATGGGCCCAGGCCGGCCGGCCTAGGCCATTTTGGGGCCCATTCATGCCCCCCTTTGACCTAGCCGCCTCTCGGATTATTTATAGCCCCCTGGCCAAGAGCCACGCATCAACTCATTCGTCATTCGTCGCCGAGGAGCAGAGAAGAGAGGGACACCATTCCTGAGAGGAGAGGGTCGAGCTAGTTGTCTAGGGTTTCCCTAGCCGACGTGAGAACCTTGCAAGGAAGACCACGTTGGAGTTCCAGGAGCTAGAAGCAAGATCAAGGTAGGATCCCGGTGGTGATCTTGTTTATGTATCATGTACTATGTTGAATTATCAAGTTGCAATCCGATTTCTAGCGATCGAGTTTTTCTCCTATGACTTTGATTTCAATCGGCCTTTCTTACTTTAAGATCTATTCTCGAGATAGATCATAGAGGGTGTTCTTGTAGCTGTGGTGGCTAGAGGTGCATGCCTGACCTTCCGAGAGATTTCAACTTGTCCTTTGGACTCGCCCTAGGCTAACCCGCACGAATAGGAGTGCGTTGTGACAGAACGGTGGCTCCAAAAGGTGGGCGTCTTCGGAGTTGGACGGGAAACCGTGATTTAAAGATGCTTTTCATGAGATTCAACTTGGCTATTTCTTCTTTGCTCGGAACTTCAACAAAAGCTTGATCCAATCTCTCTAGATTGGTTTTACCTATCCCTCTCTATCTCTTGCTACCTCCGACTTTCATTAGATTAGATTCGTTTCTTTTGATGTTCTTTAGATTAGCTGGATAAGATTCCCCTTTGAAGATCTAAATGTTCTCGGCTTTAATAGATAGGATCTTGCATCACACATTTGTTCCACGGATTCGATACCTTGGGTTCACACTTGAGGGAGGAAGGGTCCCTTGACTACGACGGAGGACTTGTCCGCTTGCAAGTCCAAACGAAATTGGATACGCATATACACCGTCAACACATACCGTGTGGGATGGAAAGGTCGAGGCCATTCTTGAGTCCGAGAAGTACACCACTTTGACGGTGAATGAGCTGTTCTCTAAGCTTAAGTCTGCTGAGGTTGATCGTGGTTTGACAGCCCATCTTGAGAGCCCGACTGACTCCCATAGTCTTGCTCTCGTCGGCGGCAAAGTGGCTAAGTCTAACGCTAACGCATCTTCCAGGATGCACTCTTTGTCTTCTTTGATGTCTTTGCCAGACGAGGAGTTCGACGTGCTTGGAGAGGACGAGCTGGCTTTGCTGACCAGGCGGTTCGAGAGGCTGCACGAGAACCGGGTGAACACGAGGAGGACAGCACGGACGTGCTTTCAGTGCGGCAAGCCAGGACACTTCGTCGCCGACTGTCCAGAGAAGACGGAGAACAAGGACGGCTACAAGGACAGCTACAAGGACCGGCCGAGCAAGGATGCCAAGTACCGATCGAGGCGCGATCACAAGCACAAGAACAAGCACAAGGACGAGCGACGATCGAGAAAGAAGGACGGCCGCGGCAGGAAGGCCCGAGCTATGGTCGGAGCGAGCGACGTCGACTCCAGCTCCGCCTACTCTTCCTCGAGCTCGAGTAGCAGTGAAGATGAAGGTGATCGGCGCAAGAACAAGAAGTCATCCAAGAACTTGAGCGGGCTGAGCTGCTACGCGAGAGATGGCTTCTGCGGCATGGCTCGTAGCTCCGGCAGCAAGGAGAATCACCAGAGCGACTCGGACTCCGACTCCGAGGATGAGGTACGTGATGAGCTTCCCTTCTTGCGTGAGGAGAACGAGCGTCTTGGCAAGTTGCTTGATAATCGTGATGACATGCTTAGAGAGGCAAAGAAGATGAGGAAAGAGCTTAGGGTCTCACTAGAAGATGCTAGGAACCGAGTAGCTGGGCTAGAAACCCAGAACCTTGATGATAAGCTTGAGATTGATTTGCTTAAGGCTTCTCCTGTGGTTTCTGATGAGATTGATTGTTGTGATTACTCTGTATACCTAGCTGATCTTACTGCTCTTAAGGATAAGCATGCTTCTACTTGTGATGAACTAGATGTGCTTAGGATTGAAGTGGCTGAGCTTAAGTCTAGACCTGCTTTGCTAGGTGCTCGCACTTCTTGCCCTGTTTTGCATAGAAAGATTGATGAGATGCATGCTTACACTGTTTCGCTTGAGGCTAAGTTGAAAGAACCTGTTCCCACTTCTTGCTCTACTTGTGAAGTGCATGCTTTGAAAAACCTGGAACTTGCACATTATGTGGATCGCTTGCAGGATGAGAATGACGAGGTGAGGAAAATGATGGGTTGGTTGTTGGGTCATGAACCACAGCTTAGGATGATGATAGAGACATACAAGCGCTATGATGGGCAAGCGCTTGGTTCGGAGAAGGTTGGAGAGTGTAGTGGTGAGGGAGGAGAGAAGATTGGTGATATCCTAGCTCCACCAAAAACCTTCCACAAAAATGCTTATGTTCCTAAGCCCAACCCACTGAGAAACAAACTTGACACCACCCCAGATCCTCCCATATTTCCTCGCCCAACAAATGACTTCCAAAAACCGGTGAAGTTTGTGAGCTCCAAGGAGAGCGAGATTGGAGAGAAGAAGGGTGAGAAGCCGAGTGGGGAGAAACCAAGTGAGCAGTCCCATCCCAAGCCTAAGCCTAAGCCCATACGCTTTCATTGTGACTATTGTGGGAGAGATGGTCACAAGGGTGAGTTTTGCTTCAAGAGGAAGCGTGAGGAGAGAATGGCTAAGGAGTGGGCTAACAAGGATAGGTACCGCCCTTCAGATGGTGTACCTGAGCCTCGTATGCAGATGCCCAGGGCCAAGGCGATTGTGAGGACGGTTCCGGCTTGGGGAGATCGAAAGGTGACAGGTGGTGCTGCTGGTCGAGCACCACCGGTCAGACCGGTGCAGTCCACCAGTCAGACTAGTGTTGGTCTGGACAGACAGCGGTTTGGTTTCTGTGCTCGTACGGATGCTCGGTTCGGTTCTAGTGGTCGTGGTTTTGGTGGTTGGTCTGGAGAGTTTGCAGGTGGTCAGTTTGCTAGACGTTCTCCACCTCGTGGTCTATATGAGCGTGGGAGGAGTCGTAGCTTTGAGATGGAGAGGAGGAACGGTCCACGGTCTTCCTTTTGTGGTTTTCGTTCTCCTCCAGCTAGACAGGGGTGGTTCCCTCATGGTGGTTCCCGTGGTGGTTTTCGTGGTGGTAGCTTTGATAGGCGTGATGATTTGTTTTGTGCTAACCCCACTTTGGAGCAAATGGCTCGACACTGGTTTTACTCTTTTGGTACTAACCCCAGTGCTGAGTCGTTTGTTCACTCACGTGCTCGCTTTTGAATTTCAGGTGGAAGACTTGAGGAACGTTTGGTTGATTGACTCCAGTTGCTCGAGGCATATGACCGGAGACAAGGGGTGGTTCTCAAGTCTCGTCCCGGTGGTGTCCAAGACATACATCACCTTTGGGGACAATGGGCGAGGGCGTGTGCTTTCAGAAGCTGAGATTAAGGTAAGTGGCAAGGTCACTCTCAGGCGTGTTGCTCTTGTTCAATCGCTCGGGTTCAATTTGCTTTCGGTGTCCCAGCTTTTGGATGAGGGCTTTGAGGTGTTGTTTCGGCTTAGTGGTTCTCGAATTTTGGATTCTCGAGGGGACCTAGTTTGCATGGTCGTTCCCGAGAGTCAAGTGTTCCGAGCGGATTTCTCTCAGTCTTCTGGTGTGGAGCGTTGTTTCTCGGCTGGTTCTTCGAGTGAGTTGTGGAAGTGGCATAGGAAGTTGGGTCACTTAAGTTTTGACCTTTTGTCTCGCTTGAGTAAACTCAATTTGGTCCGAGGATTGCCACGGCTAAGGTTTGAAAAAGAGTTGGTTTGTGCGTCGTGTCGGCATGCTAAGATGGTAGCTGCTTCCTAGCCACCCCTCACCGATGTGATGATGGAGCGTCCATGCGAGCTGCACCATATGCACCTTGTTGGCCCAGCTCGTGTGCGATCTGTGGGTGGGAAGTGGTACGTCCTGGTTGTGGTGGACGACTACACTCGGTATGCGTGGGTTTTCTTTCTTGAGGAGAAAGGGGAGACGTTTGGTTTTGTTTGAGACCTTGTCTTGAGGTTAAGAAATGAGAGGCACGGAGATGCCATACGAGCGATCCGCAGTGACAATGGCTCGGAATTTAAAAACTCTCGCTTCGAAACCTTTTGCCATGACTTGGGTCTTGAACACCAGTTTTCGAGTCTGTATACGTCTCCCCAGAACGGCGTGGTGGAAAGGAAAAATAGGACCTTGTGTGAGATGGCTCGGACGATGCTTGATGAGCATAGGACTCCGAGAAGGTTCTGGGCTGAGGCGGTGAATACCGCGTGCTATGTGTCGAACAGGATTTACCTCAGGGTGCATAAGAAGAAAACATGCTATGAGTTGATGCACGGGCGCACACCCAAGGTGAGTCACTTCCATGTGTTTGGGTGCAAATGCTTTATCCTGAAGAAAGGTAAGAAGTTGGACAAGTTCGAGGCTAGGTCTGTCGATGGCATTTTCTTTGGTTACACGTCTCATTCTAGAGCCTTTCGAGTGCTCAACCTTGAAACTAACCAAATCGTGGAGACTTGCGTGGTTACCTTCGATGAGACACAGCCACGTAGTTAGCTTGTTTTTGAGTGTGCAGGTGACGATGAACTTGTCGAGGGGATTTTCCAGGAGGAGGAGCATGAACATGGTGATGATGAAGATGGTGGTGTGGCACCCGCGGCTGAGCATGAACAGACTACTTCAACTACAGTGGTGAACGGGCCCTCTCCCACACCTACAACGACAAACCCAGATCAAGACGAAGCTGCTGTTGAGGGGGAGGTAGCATCAAGGCGAGAACCTCCCCGGCGAGTTCAAGTGGATCACCCAGCTTCGAGAATCATTGGCGACATCAATGAACGTACTACACGGTTGAGGGTTCGAAAACAATTCTCACTTTGCTCATGCTGCTTTTGTTGCTACTTTTGAGCCCAAATACATTGGACACGTGTTATCTGATCACAATTGGGTTAATTCGATGCATGAGGAGTTGGAGAAATTTGAGAGAAACCAAGTTTGGGAGTTGGTGGATCCTCCACCGGGGTGCAAGCCGATTGGGACAAAATGGGTGTGGAAAAATAAAGAGGGAGAGAAAGGAGAAGTGGTGAGAAACAAGTCGAGGCTGGTGGCGCAAGGGTATAGTCAGAAAGGGGGGATCGACTACGAGGAGACCTTTGCTCCCGTAGCCCGTTTGGAGACGATTAGGATCCTTCTAGCCTTTTCCGTGGCTAAAGGGTTCAAGTTGTACCAAATGGATGTCAAGAGTGCTTTCCTGAACGGTGTTTTGGAGGAAGTAGTGTACGTGAGGCAGCCTTCGGGGTTTGAGAGTGAGAAGTACCCCCACCGGGTCTGCAAGTTGAGGAAGGCGCTGTATGGGTTGAAGCAGGCGCCTAGAGCTTGGTACGGTAGGTTGAGGGGGTTCCTGTTTGAGAGAGGTTTTGAGATGGGGAAGGTCGATCAGACCTTGTTTCTACTCAGGTAGGGCAAGGATATCCTGATTGTTCGGGTATACGTGGATGATATTGTCTTTGGTGGCTCGTCTAACTCTCTTGATGAAAGGTTTGCAGAAGACATGAGCAGGGAATTTGAGATGAGCATGATGGGTGAGTTGCAGTTCTTCCTCGGCCTCCAGATCAAGCAATCAAAGGAAGTAACATTCGTGCACCAAGCCAAGTACACCAATGACATTGTGAGGAAGTTCAAGATGGAGGACTCCAAGGCCATGGCGACGCCTATGAGGACGACTACACCTCTTGATGTGGACGAGGACGGTGAACACGTGGACCAGAAGGAGTACCGAAGCATGATCGGGTCACTCCTGTACTTGACGGCGATGAGGCCGGACATCCAATTCTCGGTATGTCTGTGCGCTCATTTTCAAGCATCTCCAAGGACTTCGCATCGACAAGCAGTCAAGCGCATATTCAGGTATTTGCGACATACTCCCGACTTCGGCCTTTGGTACTCCGCGCCTTCTTCTTTGGCTCTTCATGGATTTTCGGATGCGGATTTTGCCAGATGTCGGTTGGATAGGAAGTCCACTTCTGGGACTTGCCAGTTCTTGGGTTCTTCTTTGGTGTCTTGGTCTTCCCGCAAACAGTCGAGTGTTGCTCAATCCACTACCGAGGCAGAGTATGTGGCCGCAACTAGTTGTTGCTCTCAGCTCCTTTGGATCACATACACCATGAGTGACTTTGGTGAGGAGTATACCCATGTTCCACTTCAATGTGATAGCACAAGTGCCATAAGTGTTGCAAAGAACCCAGTGCTCCATTCCAAAACCAAGCACATAGAAGTGAGGTATCATTTCCTGAGAGATAACGTAGAGAAAGGGAAAATCGCTTTGATCCATGTACCCACACATGACCAGCTAGTCGATATTTTCACCAAACCCCTAGATCAAGCAACTTTCACTCGTTTGCGGGGGGAGCTTGGTGTTTGTTTGATTTCTTGAATTGGATGTGTGGTGCTTTCTTGCATTTGTATCATTATGTATAGTCATCTTTGTATGATAGGTTGCATGCATTTTGTATAATATGCATTTTGTAGGAAAAGCTTCTCCTATATACATTGTTCACCATGGTATGATATATATGTCCTTGTGAGCTAGTTTGGTAAGCTATGGTTAGTTTGGCTTAGCTCTTGATAATCTTGGTTTATATCCATGGTTGATAGCTATGTTTTTGAAAAATGTCACATGTATGCTCTCTTGTGAGTAAATGTCTTTATATGATCTTGACATATTTTTGTGGCTTGGCTATGCTTCATTTGTGGTTGGATAGCTTATTTTGATCATATGGAGCCAAAGACTCATTTGCCATCATGAATGTTTAGCCCCCATGCTTCATCTTGTGGAGAGGCATAAGTTCCTTTTTGTCGCAAAGACATTTCATGTACCAATTTTAAATCTGAAAATAAAATGTAAATTGCTTGGAAAATGTGCTCCCATGTCATATGTGCTTAATTTACTTACTTTTGGGTGCTAAACCGTTGCATGTTGCTTACCAATGAGAAGTCTCATATCTAGAAGTAAGCACATGGCTCGGTGGCTTTGACATGACATGAGGTGCTTGTGGGTGTTTATGATGGTCTTACGCTTAAAATGGTTGTCCTAACATGAAGTTTGTGTGGCTCTGCCATTTTGACATGTTTTGATCATGTTTAGGACTTTGCTCATGAGAGGGTGAATTTTCGCACAAATTGTCATTTCTATCTTAGCTTCGCCCAATGGTTGTGAAACTTAGTGATCTTGTAGTTTTTGTCCATACGAAGCTATAGAGTATCTAACTTGCTCATTTGGAGGTATGTAGCATGCTATGTTGACTTTTGTCTATTTGAGAAGCTCTAGGTTGCATTTTTTTCATTTTTGGCTTGATTCATGCATTGTCAACAAGGGGGAGAAGTTTGAGCATGTTTTGGCTTGCTGCATGCATTTAGAAGGTTTTCAAGTGGTTTCGAGCTAGTTTTGAGCTCGGGCAGTTCCCAGTTTTTCCCAGGTGGTCATCGGCCTGACCGGTGCTGCTCACCGGTCTGACCGGTGTGAGTGTCAGGTTGCTGGGTGATCTAGCCCACCGGTCTGACCGGTGAGGTTGACCGGTCTGACCGGTCAGAGCAAAGCTGAAGCAGCTGCTTTGTTTCGCGAAGTGTTTTGCATGCATTCGTCCAGGGGGAGTTGCATTGGTTCAGGGGGAGCTTGCACGTGTGCAGGGGAAGCTCTTTGTGGTTTTCAAGTTTTGGATTGGTGGTCTGTGCTCTTTGCTTGAGCATGTTTTGTCTCGGATGTGTCGAGCCGTTGCCCTTGCCTAAGGGGTCCGAGACTTGTCTTCTTCAAGTGATCTTGCTCTTTGCCTTTCCTTTGGCTTTAGATCGCTTGTTGGAGTTTCTTTTAGTCGTTTATTTTCTTTTCCTTTTCTCTTTGGTTACCAAAACGTGTGTGTTGTCAATGCACTCATCAATGGGGAGATTGAGAGTCTGTGTGGTTCGAGGACCAGTGGTAGGTCGCTTCCTGGTGTGATGAGTGATTGACAACGTGGTGTCGACTGATTCTTGGCTAAGTATTGCAGGTGCAGGTTGCGGCTCGACTGGTGTTGGTGCAGGTGAAGAACAAGCGCGAAAGGTCGTTGTTGGTGAGGCCTCCAGGTGTGGAGAAGACAAGTAGGCTTGATTCGAGGGACCCGGTGGCCAGCGGAGTCAAATGCGGGCCGCATGGTGGCAAGAACGGCAAGATGAAGTCATGGACGGTTTCTTGGTTGAGCCTCAAAACCAAGGTCGAGCCGAGACTACGTGGGACCCGAGTCATGAGTAGTGATTGGCGGAGGCTACACCGAGTTCGCGGGGTTTCTGGTGGTTCACCAGAAAACCACTGGGTTTCTTGGTTGATCCACAAAGCCAACACCGAAGACCGAAGACGGAGGTGCAGCAGCATCGGACCGGTCTGACCGGTGAGGAGCACCGGTCTGACCGGTGTGTGACGACGCAGTCCGGAGACTTCGAAGCGGAGGACACGCGTCGGGATCGCAAGGCTTGCGTCGAGGCTAAGCAAGTTTGCGGTCGCTGGGCATCCGTCCGATGGTACGAAGACAATGTTTCCCAAAGTGCCCCTCGGGGGTGTGTATCCTAGTATTAGGCCTTAGGGGTATTTTAGTCTTTCGGCTTGCCTCCATATAACCCAAGTGGTGAGAGGATGGCAGCCATCTCTTGGAACCCTAGCTCATTTTGTTTTGCTATTTTCCTCTTCGTTTTTCCTTTGGAATTTCTAGGACTAGTTTGAGAGCTTCATGGTGAGATCTTGTTAGAGGGAAGGATGATCGGGCAGCGAGCTAGACCTTGTATGAACCTCTTTGGTATGTATAGATGATTCGTCGTGGTTCCTCAAGGCTTGGATGTGTCTTTCCCGTTTCTCCTTTTTGGTGATTTTCGGAGCCCTCTCTTGGCAAATTTCTTGTGGGGGATGTATGCTTGAACCCTTCGTGGTTCTTTTCCCTTTGATTCCCCTCCCAAATCCGTGAGCAAAGGGGCTCGATTTTGGGGTTTTCTTGGCTCTAGGGTTAGAGGCGTTCTTGGTGGGATTTCTTCGATTCCTCTCGATTTAGCGAGTTTTGGTGGACCAAATCTTGGCTATGGAGTGCCCATGAGGTGTTCCTACTAACCCCAAAGTCTTGCACAAATCCTTGGAGTGATTTGGGAGATCGGGAGTTGGATTTGGGGGAGTTGACCCGCGGGTGCTGTTCATCCCGAGCGTCCCAGCCTGACCGGTCTGACGGTGCTGCTCACCGGTCTGACCGGTGCAGAGGCTTCGTGGGTTTTGCCTCGGGTGAACGTCTTGGTGAGTTCGCTGTTGTCCCGTGTTGCTGCTGTTTCGAGTTTGGTTCGTTTTGGAGATCGGAAGGTCAGGTTTGTGTTTTTGGGGCTTCCTGGCTTAGACCGGTCTGACCGGCGTGCTACACCGGCCTGACCGGCGTGCTACACCGGCCTGACCGGTGTAGGAGCTTTCTGTGGAAGTTCTCAGGATCTGTTGGGTTGCTCCAGCAGGGACCGGTCTGACCAGTACTGCTCACTGGTCTGACCGGTGCAGGACAGTGGTGCTGGAGTTGCTATTTCTGCTGCGTATTTGAGTAGGTGTAGGTGGTTGTTGGTTCCTAGGACCAGTAGCACTCCAGTGGCTACGTGGTCTTGGCCAACTTGGGTAGTTGAGCCGGAGACGTGTTTTGGAAGCCTTGTTCATCTTGTTGGAGTTTCCATCTCCTTCGAGAAGAATTTTTATCGACTCCCATTCACTCCCCCCTCTCTGGTCGTCAGTTCCGGTCCTTCATTAATAGTTGTGACGGTGGTGGCCCACCACACACATGATGAGTTGTAGACATGATTTTTTTTTTACCATTGGTAACCGGTCAGTTACCGTAGTAACCAGTGTAATCGGTCTGGGCCAGTTGCGGTAACCGACCGGGCCAAATGGGTCAAATTTGAAAATTTCAAATTTGAATTCAAAAAATTGAAAAATGAAATAAAAATTTCTAAAAATATTTTAAGGTGTGTGGAATCTAATGGTGTCAAAATTTTTGAAATATTGGTGCATTTAGTATTTTTTTTGGGCATTAGAAGTTCAACTCAAAAAGAAAAAGACTACAAAGCTGAGCTGCTTAGAACGCAAAGTTTGAATGTGATGTCCATCGCCAAATACGGTGACGGCGCGATACTACCGTTGAATATTGATCTAGTTCTATACACGATTATTTGTATGCACTATCAAGCATGATTGGAATCTATTTGTATGCATGATTATTACTATGATATTTGTATGCACGATAATAAATTGTTGTTTTGGTGTGGTCATTATACATTAATATGTGCATAAGTCATGTCAAAATTTTCATTGATTCAGTTCAAAAAAAATTTCATTGATTCCTTACCGACATGCTAACCGCTCTAACTGGTCGGTTGACCAGTGAAACCGACCGGTCAACCGCTACCAAACTGATTGAGCTGCGTTTTTAATAGATTAATAGGGAAACGGTATTTGGCGGTAAATGGTGTAACCGGTCCGGTTAACTTACCGCCGGCCGTGACCACCAGTCGGTAAAAAAAATCCTGGTTGTAGGCGATGTCGAGGTCGCACAGAGCATGCACGTATGTGTAAAAGCTCACTGATGGCGGTGATGAAAAAGCTCAATTTGATTCAGCCTCTCTTGGTTGGTCTCTGGAGTCGGAGTTGGGTTAAAGGGTCGAGGGCGTGCATCATGTAGATCTAAGGCACATAGAAGATGCGACCAACAGCCCTGGCTGCCACCACCAGTACGAGTCACAGTGCGGCATCGCCTCCGAGAACAAGCACCGGAAGCGCCCGCCTGGGAATTAGGATGTTTAATTTCGTGATGAATTGATCAATTCACTGTTGGGAACACCGATTTCTTCTGATGTACTCATGTACCTCGTTTTAATATCACTGCTTTAGAGTGGGGGTTCCCTCTTTGTTCATTTGATTTGTTTTTTTGCTAGATATTTTGAATGGAATCATTGACCAGTAAAATTTTTGTGATGCAAAATAATTCAAGAAAAGGGGTTCTACTATGAGCTAAATTTACATGATGTGGCCAAAATAGATATCGAGTTTGCACATTCAGAAAAAGATTGCAAAGCAGCTGTGGCGCCAACAGGAACACAGCGATCAGCGCAACCATTGGTAATTGCTGCTTATTTGAGCCATGAAGCATTGATTATTTTCAGATATGCTTATCTCCAGTGCAATAATGTAAATGTACTGTGTTGTTCCTACAACTATGCATGAGCTAGCACACGATAAACTTCAAGCAACATTTGTTAAAGTTATGCCTGTCATCTATTTGAGATCTTGTTAGGGTGAAAGATCCATAGAAATTGCAATTTGTGAATGATTCTGCTAAAAAATATATTTTTCTCACCCATGTTTGATTTACCCACCCCCACCTAAACACTCTCTCTCTCTCTTTTCTACCGGGACAACCAAGTCACGGTCCACAAGCCGGATCCTTCACCAAGAGAGTACACCAGCCCGCTGTCCGATGCGTGACGCTACACCAGCGTTGAGGAGACCCCACCACCCAAAACTCGTGCCCACGCCAGACCGCTCTCCAGACTTACTGACACCTCCAGACTACAGGTACGGATACGGCCTCTTGACTGCATCGGCCCTCTCCGGCCGACTGTCTGTCGCAACTCTTTGTGCACTGCTCAGATTTCATCAGGCCATCGTCTAAATCTTAAGTTATTTGCCGGATCGTGTGCTACTCGAGTCTAATAAGATTTTTTTCTCATCGAGAACGCGCTGGTGAGTTCATTCGTTCTTATCAGGAGTATGAACCTCCTAGTGTGACTTTACATTGGGCCTGTGTTGGGTTGTTGGCACTTGGTTTGCATACGCGATTCAGATTTATTTCTTTTGCTGCATCTCCAATTCTCCATACTCACTTAGGTGAAAATAACAATATGTATTTAGGCACTGAAAATTACTCTGTATTTTCGCATTGAAAATTCGGTCCAGTAAAGCAAAGTGATTTAATGAGAATGCAAAATATGTAAATTTACCATATGATGAGAATGAAGAATATCACAATTTCAAGAGTATGTACCTCCCTTGTGATCTTGACATATGTTCAAGGTAATTATATATTTATTTAGTTCTTTTTAGTATAGATTAGTATAGATGTGTACAACTATAAGTCATATGCCTCAACCATCATCCTGTAGTTCGTATGTTAGATGTGATTATTGTAGTCAATAATAGAAAAGTACATATCATGATATCGATTAAATTATAAGTGTATATGTGTTGCTCATATCAATATGTTCCTGTATGATGAATATTATTATGAAAAATAATTAAATCTTTAATTTTTTTTATTACCGTGGTTATCATAATTTTTATAACACGTGTGTCGCACGTGCATCTATACTAGTAAAAACAAATGACAGAAAAACAAAGATACTTTGTCACTATAGTATTTCATGATTAACTTGTAAAAAACATGAGTGTTCATGAATGATACTCATCGATGACACCATCCAGTCCTGCTTGGCCTCAGCATAGGACACCTGAACGCTCTCCGGTGGATAGCTGCAACACAACCTGACATTGTAGAAACTCCACTCAAACTTGAGTGGTAGATCATTCCCGTCGAACTTGTACTTGACCTTGGTTGCTGTCTTACGGTTGAGGAATTCAACATAGAGCACAACTTCTCCTCTACCATCTGGGACTGACCTCATGAAATACACATGGCATCACTGCTCAAGTAGTTCACCACTGCCGGTACCACTAGTCGGGGTGCCAAGATCCTAAACATGTCGCCGAGCTTGACAACCTTCAGGGTCTTAAGGTCGACGACCATCTGAAAGAAACAAATTTAGAGAAATTCACAATTGGATATAAACAAAAGCAACCCATAATATATATACATAAAAACTTCCATAATATTTTTATCTACAGTGAAGTAATTTCATAATACACTCTTTCTACATATCTCGATTTTCCTGGTAGGCTCATGATTGATTATATACGCATGAGGTAGTAAAAGCAAGTTATAAGATCTTTTCTTTAAAGAAAGTAGACTTCTAGCAAGGCCAACTCTATCATGCTCAATCCATGTTTATCATTTTGATAAATATGAATTCAGTGTCATAATAATGGAAATGGTTTTCTCCTCCGAATTGACACCCAAAGGTGACTATGTTTTAGCTGCAATTCATGCTTATCATTTTGATGGAATAAGCTAGAGTTCTCTTGATTGGTGAGAGGAAGAAAAAAAATCAAGTGTGAGGAGGATTCGAAATGCTCGAGTATGTTTTAGTTTTCCCCTTACTTTAGCTTCGTAAATAAGTTGGAATTTTCCTCCTTTTAGATTTATTTTCAATTAAACCAATAATATTTTGGACTCACAATTAATGTTGGTGGTTTCAAACGGATGTGAGGCGATGCGCTTGCGCCTGCCTTTGCTTCCTCATGGCATTGATGGCATTAACCATAGCATTGATGCACCATTGATATGAGACCGCAGTTACTAGCGTTCAGTTACTAAGGTAATTGAAAAAGAAAAACTTATGATGGCCAGCTAGCTATTGGTGCATTTTAGTGGCTCAATTGCTGCGGACTAAAATTCATTGGTCATTCAGTGGTGCAAATTATGGCTATTTGCTGCCTGACAACAAGTCTATAAAACAGAGCTCTTGACTCTGTCATTGGTACTGTATATACACCTTCTCAAGTTCTTGTTGTTGCTGCTCTCACCCATCCCCAACACTAAGCACTGCGCGCACAACCTTAGCATGAGATCCTGCTCGAGGATAGCGAAGCAATCAGGTTTTTGGGTAGCGCAAGACGTGCGCAACAGCTCAACGATTCTCGTTCGGTTGTTACGATCAACTACGTCCCGACGACCATACCTGTGTTCCCCGAGTGAACAGCGCGACTACATCCCGATGGCCTTTCAGCACTGCACCAACGTCTTCGTTGCGTCAACTCGTATGACTACATCGAGTCAGACCAGCCCACAATTAAGGTTTGAAACTTCCAACCCGCCAAGGTCCACCTAATATTGATGGTTATTATTTTCCCACCAGCCCAACATTTAAAAAATGTTTCAACATTTTAAAAAAAATTGTCGCAACATTTTTCAACCAAAATGTTGAACCAACATTTTTACATAAAAAGTTGAATCAACATTTTTTTGGAAAGCGTTGCACCAACATTTGTTCAGAGAAAATGTTAGGTCCAACATCTATACTATAAAAATCTAATAATCTGAAAAAAAATTCACACCCAATTCAGGTCTACCTTACCCCTCACGCCAGACCCACCCGTCAGGTCATTGGAGGACAAAAAAGTGGGGAGAACCATAGAAATCACAATTTAGAGAGCGTTTCTACCAAAAAGCTAATTCTTTCTTACTCACCCCTGTCGTACCTGCCTAAAATCATCTGGCAACGATAAAAAAAAAATCTCGCGCGTCCTCAAAGATCCTATACCCGTTGTGGCCTGGCGCGTGGGGAAGACGAGCTCGAGTGCGAGCCTTCGGCGGGGACGCACATAGCTGGCGCAAGCGACGCACGCCGGCCGGGGCGAGCTACCCCAAGCGACGCGGCCGGGGCGACGTGTAAGTGCAATCAGACCCTAAGTGGGTTTTGGTGATGTTGACCACTTAATTAAAGGACTAATGAGCTTTTAAGTATGAGTTACAAGTTCATGATTGAAGAAAGGTGACAAGGAAAGAAAGGAGACCCCTCATTCTTTGACGAGGCTTCCTAAGGCCCAAGACAAGGTTTAAATTTATTTTCTTTTTGAATTTGAGTATAGGACAAGCCGTACTATCAAGGGGGATACTAATAGTGGCTGTGATGAAACCAAGTGCTTGAAAATTATCTCAAAACAACATCATCCCAGCCACAAATAACCTATCAGCTAGCTGTCTTCACCACATATTCTAAATCCCGAAACCTTTGAGGTTTTTCCCGGAAGTTCCCAACTGTACCCAGACAGCCTGTTGAAGACTTCCAGATCCCGGAGGTTTTGGGAAATTTTCCGGAGGTTCCGAGATTTCAAATATAGCCGTTGCAGATCTAGATCTCGGGGTATTTATTCCCCCTTCGTCCCCAACGGTGGTTCTTCTTCTCCCTGTGCTGAAACAATAGCATTTGCTCCACACTCACTCAAGCATTGAATCTCACCTACTTGAATCCAAAACTCCAACCCTAGCATTCAAGTTTGGAGTGATTCCTTTTGAGAAAAAGCAAATCCAATCCCTCTCTTGTGTCCTTGAGCACTTGGTGAACCCCTAGCCTCTTGGTGGATCTTTTACTCTTGGAGCTTGGCGCCTAGACGGCTAGAGGTTGCTTGGAAGCTCTCCAATCGTGTGTGGAAGCTCCAAGAAGTTTGTATTACCCTTGTATGCTTAGTGGAAACCCTCCATCTATTGCCTTGGTGATAGGTGTGAGAGAGGAGTGGATCTAGAGAGATCCCATAGCCTTTGTGGCTTACCTCAATAACGTGGATGTAGGCCAACCTTTGTGGTGAGCCGAACACGAGATAAATTGTTATCTCTTGTGCTTTACCTTTTCTATCTTGTTGCCTGCTTGTTCTAGGTAGTTGGCTCACTAGATCTATCAGGATTAGCTTAGTTTCTTGCTTTACCTTTAACCCTAAGGTTGCTAGTGTGGTTAGGCCTCTATCTCTTAATTTTGCTGACCTTTTTTTCTACTCTAGATCTGCTTTCTAACCATTTATCCCAAACAAATCTCCAGCAGGTTCAATTACTGGAAGCTCCAGGAAAATACACTGTTTGTACATTTTTCTAAAGGTTCCGAGGAATTCCCGAAGGTTCCGGGGTCTGGCAGCTTTTTGGCAAGAAATGTTTGAAATTGTTTTGCAGACCTATTCACCCCCTCTAGCCCACTTGCATTGATCCTTTCACGACGGCCGTTGGAGTAAGGCTCCATGGCCAGCCGGGGGGGTTCCCCTGGCTGGCATGGCCAAGCTTCATGGTCGTCGGAGCAGTGAAGCACCAGGGGAAGGTGAGGGCAAGCCGATGTGACGAGTTGGTGCTCCCCTTGCATGCGCAGCTCACCAGACGCGCGAGCACAGGGAGGCGCAACATGCCTCAAACCCTCAACACGTGAGACCACGGAGGCTCTAGACCTGTTGCTCACATCACGCTTGCGGACAGCTGGCCGCCGGAGCCATGGCAGGGGCAAAGCCGCCGCAGCTACTGCGTATGGTGGCTGGAGCCTCGCGCGGGCCTCGCATACGCAGGGGCGCCGGAGCTAATCTCGCCTCGCCGCGCACACATAGGGGCCATTGGAGATCATTGGGCCGTCGGAGCTGGAAGCCTGGAGCTGCTAGATGTCTGTGGCCGTATGGATATTGGATCTGGGAATAGAAAGCAAAGAGATGATGGTTTTTTTTAATAAAATCACAAATTGAAGGATGTTGCTAAATTTTGTTAGGACCAACTGGTTGAAAATAATAATATTGGCACTTTTAGATTTTTCAATGTAAAATGTATGTTTAGATTGAACTTCTTCTCCACGTGGTTTCAAATTCCTCTTCCTAGACGGAGAAATGCTAAAAGCATATTCCTTTTCAAATGTTGCAAGGTTCCACTGAAAGGATCTTGATGTCGTCTAGAGGGGGGTGAATAGACGAATCTGCACTTTATAAAAACTCAAACCCACTGTCAGCACAGAAACCGGTCAGACCGGTTTCCAAACCGGCCAGACTGGTTTTACTACTCAGAAAACCAACAGTCTATCGAAAAACCTCTACGAGTTCTAGCACAAACCAAACTTAGTGTAGGACTTCCACAGGTGTTTCCAAGAGTGTCAATGAAGTCCCTGCACACAGCACAAGCACACCAAAGTAGATCAAAGCGGAAGCACAAAGAATATGCTAGAAAAAAACACAAGGTAAAGCAAGCAAGATATGTAGATGTAAAAGCACAAAGATACCGGATTTATCTCGTGGTTCAGCTCGCCACAAAGGCTAGCCTACGTCCATGTTGTTGAGGTAAGCCTCAAGGGCTTTGGGATCTCTTTCAATCCACTCCTCTCTCACACCTATCAGCAAGCAGGCAATAGATGGAGGGTTCCACTATCTTCGATTTGTTGTTACAAACTTCTTGGAGCTGCCACAAGATGATCGGGAGCTTCCAAGTGACTTCTAGCCGTCTAGGAGCCAAGGGCTCCAAGAGTAACAAATGCTTCACAAGATGTTCAACAAGATCAGCAAGTGCTCAAGTGTGGGATTGCTAACTAAGCTTCTCTAAGCTCTCACACAAGTCACTCTCTCAACCCAACTCAAGGATAGGGCACTAAAGGCTTGAATCTCACTTAGAGAAGTTGGGGAGAGCTCAGCTGGGGTTCTGGAAGGTGTTAGATGCGTGGAGAACCAACAGCCCCTCAAAGAGGAGCTCATGGGTATAAATACCCAACTCTCACAAAACTAGCCGTTAGTGTGTCAGACAAAACTGGTCAGGCCGGTTTGCCAAACTGGTCAGACCAGTTTTCAAACCAACTAGCCATTGGACTGTGTCACTGCCAAAACCGGTCAGACCGGTTTGCTAAACCGGTCAGACCGGTTTGGGCTAGAGAACCCCACCAAGGTTTATATCTCACGGGTTAGTCTCTCATGGGTTCACTTGAGCACTGTTTGATGTTTGTTGTCCAACCAATGTTGCATCCCTCTTGATAGTACGACATACCTAAACTCAAAATAAAAGATAAACACTAATTAATCCACTTGAACTCGCTTCAACAAGAATGATGCTGGAGTTGATCTTTAACATCTTGAGGGCTTCCAACAATGTAAACCAACTGAGCACATATATTGAATGTAGAGACATAAGCATGTGCTCGAGCATATCCACCTTGAGCTAATGACTTAGAATTCTTCCATAAATAGTGTAGCATTCACTTGAATTCTAAAGCTATTCCAATTTATCAATCACAATACTAGATGCAATTCATTGCTTCCCTCGGTAGGCTTGGATATGATACTTCGAAATCCCTCGATGCTATCAACTTCACTTTAGCAACTTGCTCATGGTCGCTATCCATTGCTTTTGCTTGGTTCCTCGTTTTAGCCATCTTGATTTCTTCATCACTTATCCTTGCCACAATTGAGTCAAGCTTTGCATCATATAGAGAGTTCCATTTGAGGTGCCACTCAAATAGTTGTTCTTTGATTGATAAGGAATATCCTTGCTTTGCAAACTTCCATTTGTAGGTCCATCAACTTGGAGATAGCAGCTAAATGACCTTTTTCAAAACTCTTCTTGAAGTCTTGCAAACAAAACCTTTTTGTATGAATCAATATTCCCCTTTTGACATTAGGGTCTTGTTTAGTTGGCTAAAATTTCTAACCTTTTCTCCACTCTCTCTCCATCACATCACATTAAATACACCAAAAGACATATGTTCGGAGTATTAAATATAGGTAAAAAAATAACTAATTACACAGTATGGATGTCTTTTGCGACACGAATCTTTTGAGCCTAGTTAGGCCATGGTAGGATAATATTTACCACAAACAAACGAAATGTGCTACAGTGTGCTACAGGAGTTCCAGGAGTTAAAAAGGCAAAATTTTCAACCAACTAAACAAGGCCTAGAGTGAAATCCACTTGATATCATACTCGAAAAAACTCATTGTATAGGTCATCAAGTTCCTTCTTATATCAAAAGTGAAATCCCCTTGATGCTATACTTATCTTTGACTTAGCCATCCCATTTGTATACAACAAGCTTCATTTTCTTCATAAAGAGCCCGACCAAGAATCTTCCACCAATAATTCTATTTTACTTATTTTGAATAACTTGTTGTATGTCTCATATAAACTCTAATGGGAAAACCACACACAACATATCATGACATTCATCTTTAGTATGCTTGCATACTTTCCATGTATAACGTCATGATCCGTACTTGCTTTCCTTTGCATTATGAGCTATAGACATGATCTTCCTTATAAATATCATTTATCATTAATCAACAACCTGCTCATATGCTTCACAAGAATGTTAGGTCTTTAATCAAGTTGTCACTCAACTCACAAAAACTCACTTAGAGTTTGATTGCACTTACATCAACATACTCAATGGAGAACATTGACATAAATCAAACTTGAATTGCTAGCTCTTTGTAATTTGGGAATCCTTCGAGAACATTTTTCTTATATGTTTGACATTTTAATCTTGTATATACGTTGCAGATACCAGGGGAAGGAGGTGGAGATACAAGTATGGGAGGGTTGACAGAAGGCTGAGGTTAGTTTTTGAATTTCTTAAGCTTTATAAACATTTTCATATATTTTTTAAAACACGTGTGTGTCGCACGTGCGTCTATGCTAGTTAAAAAACGACTTTCGACTAAAGTGCACGCCTTCCTCTCCAACAATCGCTTGGTCGAGGTTGGGAGATGGACGATCATGTGTGCGTGATCTGAAGACGACGGTGGCATGATGGAGTCGTGGTGGCTACTTGGCTTGCAGCGGCCTACGGCATTTAGTCCTACATGGCAGCGGTTGATTGATGTAGGACATCGTCGGCAACGACAACGCTCGCGATGGGGGCTACTTCTCGACTTGTGGTGGCTTGGTGTGGAGTCGATTTGAGTAGGCAGCCGTGTTGATGTCTCAATCCACCAATTGTTTTGTTGTGTAGAGTTCGAGTGGAGTTGTGTGGCTATGTTGATGTCACAATCCGAGTGGTCGATGTTGTTGTTGATGTTGTTTGTGCTGGTGTTATTCCTCTTTTGATATAATCGACAACTCTTGTGCCTGCTAATTAGTTTTAATATGCCACAACTGTATGAATTGAAACACCTGCATTCTTTTTCAGGGTTCGCTTCTTGGGCACATGGAATATTTTCCCTTCTCTTTTATCAGCATGAGCATACAGATTGTAGTTGTACATGTGGTACTCAGGTCCTGTATGCAGGAAGAAAATTGAATTCACGACACTGCTAGCTACGCACAAAAATAAAGTGTGTGAAAGCTACGTGAAAGTTGAATCCAGTCCGGAGCTGAGTTGCTTGCAATTCGATCACCCCGCCGGTCGCTATATATAATTCCCCAATCCACCACAGCATGATACATATCCATACACAGCACAGACGCACAGTCCTCTAGCAACAACGCGAGGGAGAAAACCAATGTCAGCAAGTGTCAAGATCATAAATTTAAACCAACTATTCAAACATCCCAAAGCAACAACACTTGAATAGTTGAATTGTCTGCTACTAGTTCGAGTGTGTACTTAAAGCAACAACACAAGCTATACGAAGCAACAACAGAAATTGCAGCAAATAAATTGGCTTGTGCCGGACACCCACTGACCTGCACTTCTTCTGTAACGCCAGCGTTAGCCTCGGCATGCCGTGCGTCGCTGGCGCTGGCATGGCAGCGAATCAGCAACCCGCACTCCGGTGCACGGTGACCTCGCATGATCAGAACGAGGATTTGTCAGGATAACGACTATCGATCGTCGGGGCCGTCGAGGCGTAGAAGGAAGCAGAGGAGGCCCCCCATGGCGCCGCCGGCTAGGGTCGGGGGTGGACGGTATTTCATTTACCGTCCACCCCTTGGGCCCATGGTACCGTCCGATCGGCCATGGGCAGTCCAGATTTTGCATGGTAGCAATCTGACGTGGCTATTTTCTGGTTCGCGAGCCGGATGGTGATACGGATACGGATACACGGAAACACACTTTCTCAGAAAACACCGATACAGAGATTCAACTAAGATAATTAATAATTATATATAAAATATCAAAAAAATAAGTGAAATCACCTGCGTGAACAACTTCTTTGAGCTTTTTATAGAACCTTTCTATATTTTTTAAAGGGCTACACTGTAAAATAGCAAGGATATTTTCATTCAGCCTCATCTCTCTCCCGTTGACTCTTGTTTCCATTCTCCTGTAGTCTCCCGTGAGATCTCAAACCTCTCTCTCCGGATGCAGCAACCAGCAAGGAACCGCAGCAACCTGCTAGCGCTCGATTCAAGTAACAGGCCTACCAGGAGACTATGGCAGGTCGCAGGTTGAAGCGTCCCCTCATCCGAGGTGACTAAATGTGATACAAATACCAGTCTCAGAAGGTTGGTAACACATTTATTACATCAGATGGTTCATTGCCGTACAACACGTCGAGGCTGTGGCCATGGGAGCGCCACTGCCACGAGAAGCAACATAAGAACTACAGACCAAACTACGATAGCAACAGCATCTAAGATATCTTCAGAGTCTTGCACCATGGAAGCTTCCTGTGGAGACCCTGAATCCACAGGCACGGGTTGGGTGCAGGACAGCAACCTACTCGACGTCTTCGGGAACGAAGTCGGGATCCTCCTCTGAAAAACAGTTAATCAAGCAAGGGTGAGTACATACGTACTCAACAAGTTTAACCCCACCCACGGAGGGGCTAAAAAAAAGCAGATCATGCACAGGATATATCAAGGATCAGGATAAGGTTTATTTTGCAAACACATTTACTCATGCAGGGGTTTGTTTTCGAGAAGGGTTTTCGCAAACAGTTTTTATAACTCAAGTAACTCAGTTGTTTGGTGAAAACCAGATGAGGACTACCGGACTCCCCGTCTGCGGTAGCCTAGGCACACAGCCACACATTTTTCCAGAAATCAACTCACGCCATGAAAATCATCCCGAACCCAAACACTGGCTTTGTGACCCCACCGTGACTCGTCCAATACCGTGGACACGGCTATTCGAATAGGTTTTTCACTCTGCAGAGGTTGTACATCTTTACCCACAAGTAGGGTACCGCCACACGAACACCTTAGTGCCGGCGCGGATCCTATCAAAGCCATTACCCACCTTAGCTAACCCTACGAGCCACCGCGGGAGCAACCAAGGGGTTATTGCACATAACCAGGGCGTACCTCACACAGATCGTACCCCTACTCCTTGATCTCCCGCTGCTCACCCGCACTCCTGATGGCAAGTAGATTAACTAGTGGGATTTATGCTAAGCCGTTGCCACATACAACGGTCGAGTGGTAGTACGATAATTGGGTCAGGTGAGATGTCACACAACCCGGTCCTTAACGACAAGATGGACATCTCCAACACGCTCAACCACAAAGGTACGAGCTCACCCATACTCCTGACACACGCGTCCATTCCGTCCAACCAGTTCTTTACTCGTTTTCCAAAATATCCCATTCTCATTTTTAAAGCACTCACACATTTTAAAAAAATCATTTAGGGCAATCAAAGATCAATTATAGCAATCAAGGGTGGCTATCCTACCGGGTTTTAATAGTAAAACAATATGCAATTTATAAAACGGGTCATAGGGTTGTGTTTATAAAACTGGGACCAAAGCATGCATCAAAGGATGAGATTGAACTTGCCATCTTCGAAGTCCTCGGGAAGTTCCTGCTCGCGGTTCGAGACCTCGGTCTCCTGCTCGTAGTACTCGGCTCCAAGCTCCGGCTCGCGGTACTCCTCCTCGTTCACTCCGTCGGCTATAGCGCACACACAAGCAAGTATGCAATCAATACAAGCACACAAAGATTTACCGGCTGAGCTCGAGGAGAAAATAAATAGAAAAGGAGGAATAAATATTATTTAGGGGGGAAAGGATGGGTGGCTCGGCGGAAATGTAGAGGAAAAGGCCGGGGCAAGAGTTAGGATTGATCAGGCGGAAATATAGACATGAAATGACGCGTTAAAAGCGTCATTAGGATTAATTAGGCAAGGTTAAGGACCTAGTTGTAAATAAGTTTAACAGAAGAGGGACTCAGTTGTAAAATATGAGTAAGGTGAGGTGTAATTAAAATGGCCCAAGGACCTATTTGTAATGGTCTTTGGAATAGAAGAGGTTGGTTTGTAAATTGGTTTATTTGATAGGGTTCATTCGAAAGAAAAAAAGAGAGGGAAATAGTGAAGGGAGGGGCTCGGTGGAAAAAGGGAGAGAGGCAGGGGGCCTCGTGCAAAAAGGGGCATTCCCCTTTTCCTCTTCCTTCGAAACAGAACAGAGGAGAGGGGGGGTCGACCCGGCGGCCGGCTGGCCAGGGTGCTCGTCGGCGCTCCAGGGCACGGCGGCGACCCGGAGATGGGGGGAAACGGAGAAGGAGACGGGAGGATCTCAGCCCCGTGCTCACCTTGGGCTGAGGTGGCCGGTGCAGGCGGCTCCTCGACGGCGGGCGGTTGCTGGCGGTGGTGGTTACCGGCGGCTCAGGTGGCGGCGTGGTGGAGCACAAGGAGGGGGATGGAGGTGGCTGTGGATGTGCGGGGCGGGGTGGGCGAGTCACCAGTCCATTTATAGCCGCGGAAAGACGGTTCCTCGGCCGGCGCCTTGCACGCGGACCACGTGCGGCCGGCAATGGCAGTGAAGGCGGCTCGGCCGGCGAGGCGTCCTCGTCTTGGCGGGATTCGCGGCGGAGTGAATGCGGTGCTGTTGGATGGGATCCGTCGGGCAGCGACGCACGCGGTGGCGTGCGGACTGGGCAGTGGCAGGCTTGGACGGCGTCGTGAGGCGAGCGGCGGCTTGCGGTGGCGATGGTGCTTGGAGGCGACGGCTCGGGGCAGGGGAAGTAAATGTGTGGACAGACCCGTTGGGCAGGGTGTGGTGGCGGCGAGCTGTCCGGCGTCGAGCGGCGGTGATGGTGGCGCTGAAGGTGACGGGGCGGGCAGCGCAGTTAATGGCGGCCGCGGCGTGTTGCGAGGTGGCCGGCGGTGTGGCGCGGAGGTGATGGGTCGGCGTGGTGAAGTAATGGCGTCACGACGAGCTTGGCGTGCAGGGGCGCAGGGGATATGACGGTTCGGCGGCGTCGCGGGACCGGTGAAGGCAGCGCTACGTCCGCGGGGTCCGCCCGGCGGTCCGCGGCGGCGGGGCTGGTGACGGGACGCGACGCGCAGGCGGGCGCAGGTGCGGTAGTGTGCGTGGCGCCCTCGGCCTGTGATGGCGTCGTGCAGCGTGTGGGGGAAGAAGGCGCGGCGTGGCCGGCGCGTCCACGGCGCGGCACGGCCGTCGCGCGCGGTGCGCGGGAGGCGTGGCAGAGGAGGGCGTGGCTGGCGGCCGGTGCGGCGTCGAGCGGCAGGGACGCGTCGCGTCACGGCCAGGTGTGGAGCGTCCCGAAGTGTAGGAGACGGCGTGCGGTGCGCCAGAGGAAGGGCAGGCCGGCGAGCCCTGAGAGTAGAGGCGCGGGCCGGGAGCAGGGACGCGGCGCCGAAGGAAGAAGAAAGGAGGAGGAAAGGAAAGAAGAAGGAGAAAAGGAAATAGGAAAAAGGGAAAAAAGAGAAAAAGGGAAAAGGAAAAGGAGAGAAAGGAGGAAAGAAAAGAGAAAAGGGTTAGAAAATTTTGGGAAAATCCTAGGGAAATTAGGGAGAGAGGGAAAGGAAGGATTTTCGGCGGAATTTTCCCGGGTTTTCCCGTCGTCCGCGCGAATCGTCACGCTGCCGGACGAATCTCGCCATCTGCGGTAATCACGCGACGAGCGAATTCGTGCCGAGGCGAGCGATCCTGTGCCGAGCGTCGGAAAGCGGGTTGATGATGATGTCGGGCGGTCCGGGCGAACCCGAGGCATTTGCCGGGACGTGGGTTGGGTGAGGAGGACGATGGGAGAAAAGATGGTGTCGAGCGACGGTCGATTTACCCGAGTAAAAAGAAAAGTTACGGTCGGGTAACTCAGGTAAAAGGGGAAGTTACTGTCGGGTAAAAGGGTTGATGATCAGGGTTTTAGGATAAGGTCGAGCTCAGCGGAAAAGTTTTAAAAACACACGTGATTTAGCAGGTGATTTATTAAGGGCTAAAAACGCGGGCGTTACACAGGTGCTGCCTCTCCAGTGGATGGGGACCTGACACAACCGGGCGGCGTGGCCCTCTCCCCCGGCGCGGCCATGGCGGTGCGTCCCCCTTCCCCGAACAGACACAGGCGGCGCTGCTCTGGTGCGGGTAGGCGCGCCCCCTCCCCCGGTGATCTGCTGGCGCGGGTTACCTGTTCTCCCGCCTCCCTCTCTTCTTTCCTCTCTCTTCTGTGTTCCCCTCTTCCGACTAAGCCTAGATTGAACCGACATAATCAGTTCGCCCTCGATTTTTCACCCGCCCTTCCGTTTCCCGTGGCCTGCGACCTTCGATTTGCCTCTCCCGACGTATCGGATACACGTATCCAAGCTGATACGTATCCATTATTTTGGGATACGGCTGGAAACGTATCCATGGCGTATCTGTATCCGTATCTGTATCCGATATGTATCGGGTATGTGATATGCCACCCCCTGATGTATCCGTGTAACGCAGGTTGTGACCATGGTGACCGGCCGCTCTGTTGGGAGGTCACCGCCACCTCGTGGTGCCGGTCCCGGAGTGTGTCCACGTCGTGGTGCTCCGCCGCTCCGCGTCTCCCCTGACGGCGAGCCTTGCGAACTCCAATCCATGTCCCGACGACGACCGCGACGCGAGCGTTCTCTGCGCACACGATGGCGACCGCACCCCGACACCAGAAAGTAGCCAGGTGAGCTCGTCGGCAATGGAGTGGAAGGCGTTTGCGCATGCAGGACCTCCACGAAGGAGCGACTTGAGTGTGTTGACGACGTCGGGAAGGTGACGCGGGGGGGCGCTTCATTCTGAAAGGGCGCGTTTGTTAATTTTGCACCCCATGGTGCTGGCTGCGCTAAGATTGTGTTTGTTGGTCAGTTGTGAATACCTTGCAAACGGCCCAAGGTATAGTTACCACTCCTACTTTCTTCCTCCTTCCTCCCGTCCATCGTCGCCTCCTCGCGCGAGACACCGCGGCCTGCATCCCGAGCCCCGCCGCATCCACAGACGGAGGTGGCCTCCGCCGCTTCCTGGGCGCCGTCGTGGCCTCCGCATCCACGCGGATCTGACGCTCGTGGGTGTGCCGCGGAGGTCGTCAACCTTGGATCGGTCGTCCTCGGCCTTGTACTCCTGGGGGCGGAGGCGCTCCTGCGCGGCAACGAAATCCTTGCCCGCTCGAGCTTCAGGAGGTGGAGGCGGCTCTTGGAGAGGGGTGCGACATTAGGGAGGCGCGCGGCGACCTCGGCACCCTTCCGCTTGCGCTGCTTGCGGCGACGCGGGACAGGGGCGGCCGGTGGCTTGCGGTCGTCGGCCGCATCCCCGAGCAACGCCGCGGGCCGCGTGGTGGTGGCCGCCGCCGCTTCCTGAGCGCGTCGTCCCTCCTCTGTGCCGGCACGACGTCTTCCACTACTTCGGTCTGCGCGCGACCTTCGGGGCCTCGCACATGGCGCGGCTCGTGCCCCTAGCGGCTCTCCGAGGCCGCGCGCCGCCGCCGCCTGCAGCCTCCCGGCGGCGTCAGGGCCGCACCCCGCGCGCCGTCGTGGCGGCATCCATGCCCGATCGTCGCCGCCAGTCTCCGCGCCGCCGCGACTGGATCTTGCGCCCCGCCATGGCCACATCTCGCGCCCGGTCGTCGTCGCCGACCCCCGCCGTGACCTCCACGCCGTCGGCCCCCGCCTCCCACTCTTTGGCCATCGGTGCTCAAGGAAAAAGGAAGACCGGAGGTGACTCAACTCCCCTTGCGAGCACGGCTTCAGCCTGCATCGCAAGAAACGGACCCCCGAGCGTTTCTTGCGGTGCAGGCTCGCGGGCCGTTTTCGCACCGTGGGGGCCTGGCTCCCAAAGCCATGCAGGCTACCAAACACTCCCCCTTGCACCGCGCGGGCCTGGCCCAAAGGCCGTGCAGGCTAACAAACAGGCCCAAATATGCCTTGAGAATCCCATCGTTGAAGTGGCTTTGATTTGGACAGATGCTCGCACTTTTATTCGATATGACGATGATCGGTGACCAGGGGCGAATCCGGACTAAAGTGCCATCAAGGTCAGATGATTAGTGATGAACACTAATTTTGTTAAAGAATATTAGAATTCCATCGGGGCCAGCTGACCTCGGTAATATAGGCTACATCCGCCCCTATCGGTGACTATTTTATTTGATAAAAGTATGATTTTGTTGAAGTCTGAGAGCTTTATTATCATCAAACCACCCTGATCGATTATTCCACCAGGTGACCAGGAAATGAGCGGATGTTCGGCTCTCTGGTTGCTCATGGCTCATGCTGAGTTGTTGTGAAAGAAAAATAATGTTAAGACATGGTTGGTGGCTGACGCTGATTTGGTGTGAGGGAAAATTACTGCCGGTAGGTGACTGATGTGATGATTAATAGATGACACTAATCAATTATGTGGATAACACGTGCCACAATTTGGTTAGAGGGGGATGTGCGGTTATTTAATTAGTTTCTAAATTTGAAATGTATTTTTCTCTTAAAACACAATCTCTTTTCAAAACCATTTCAATGACTGTGTTGTTTGAAAAAATAACAAGAAGTAAGATTCATTACGAATACTTTTTATGTTAAAAAGTTAAACATTTGAATGCACTTAAATAATTTGAATATACTAATTTAATATTTCAACTAAGTAGTTCAATATTTGTAATTTAAATGTTGAACTATTTATTATCTGTAATCCAAAATGTTTGACTTAAATTTTGTTGGTTGCTGAACCAAATTTTACAAAAATGTTGAAATAAGTTTTATTTTATTGTACTTCCTCTTTCCTAAAAAAACATCTCGTTTTAAGTTTGTTTGTCCTAAGTCAAACTTTCTCACCTTTGATCAAATTTATAGAGAAAAGTATCAGTATTTATGACATCAAATAGATGTATTATAAAAATAAGTCTCATGATAAATCTAATGATACATATTTTACACCGCATGTAGTTTTTCTATAATCTTGGTCAAATTTAACAATGTTAAATTTAAAATTAAAATGATTCTAAAATGACATGTTTTTTTGGGATTGATGGAGTATATTTTATCTTTTCTTTCTTTTTTTGTTTTTGCAAAATGTTAGAACTAGGTCTTCAAAGCTTGCTGAGTAAATTTTGCCTTGTGTAGTTGGGCACTTGGGCTTATGGATCGTTTTGTCCGTGGGGCAAGATGGGCTGTACTGGGGCTTGTGTGGTGGAGTCAGATGTGAAAAAAAGGGAACAAAACATATGCTACTTCAGGCTTACAGCCCACGCAGGAGAAACTTGGGCTGTTCGCCTTCGTGGACTTGTGCGACGCTCAGGTACAAATGAATAATTTGAATCTTTTTAAATATATTTTTCTGTGATTTTTCAAAAATAAATGCTCATCGCAAAAATTGTCAAAACTATACCACCGACGCTGTTTAAACCGACACCGATTATTCACAATGATTTATCATGATTTTAAACGGCTTATTGTAGCACCCCAACCACCGTTTTAAACGAATCTTTACGATGAGCATTTATTTTTGAAAAATTATGAAAAAAACTTATTAAAAAAATTTGAATATTTCACACCATCATGGATAGAAGGTTCTCCCAAAAAAAATCACCATGGACAGAAGAAGCGAAGCGCATGTGGATGAGTAGATGACTGATGATGATGGTAGCTGCTTCAGTTCTTGAGAAGAAAGAGGAAGGAAACACATGTTAAAGTTTAGTATGACGCTGGCATGATAAGAGTCTCCTCTCAGTCTCAGGCGGGCTTCACACAACATTTACTACTGTATGAGTAAATAAATAATTTTGACTACCTCCACCATAGTCCACATATACATGTCTCAATCTTTTCTTTTCCTCCCTTTTCATGAGAAAGTCATGGGGCCGGGCTTCTCTTCTTCCTCTTCAAGCAGAGCAGGGAAGCAGTGAACTTGCTTTGTTGCAGCGTCGTGATAAATCATTAACTCTGACACGACATCAAGGAACGACTCTTGACTAAAATTAAAGCTAACGCGTATGTGTCATTACTAATTAATTGTCTAATTGTGTCATGTTGGACACGAAATGCAGGTCAGGACAGGACCATCCGGAGAGAGGCCCGGGTGACAGTCTGACAGAGACGATGGAACGTTCGTCAGGGCAGGCACACGCGGCTGCTTTTGCTTGCCCAACCCCAACACAAATTAAGATACTACTTGTTAATTACCCTCTCGCGTAAAGAAAATAGGTCATTTTTTACAATGACATGCATATCAATATCATGTAATAGCCTTTTATTTATCTTGTTCCTCTCAAAAGTCCACATCTTTTTGTTTCTGTTCGAAGTGAAGCCAAAGGGGGTTTTTGGACTTTGGAAGGAAAAAAGAGAAGGAAGGGACATTGGGAGTGATGGGCACTGAAGTTGAGCTCTACAATCTTTGTTTGGATATATGAAGGAGGTTAGAAGGTAGCTGTCAGTGTCGGCGGAAAGAGTCACGGGAGATCCGACGAGACAAGGAGCCTCTCCTTCGCCTTCTTGCGTTGTGGTCTTGTGGGGCGCCAGGATCCAAGAAATAGCGATGTCCCTGCTGCGTAGCCGTGCAGTACGTGTCTCGTCTCTTGTGGTAATGTGTCTTCTAGAAGTAACTGCAAAGACTAGTAATTAACTTCACTAGGTTATTATATTACCATCTGTAAACTATAACTAGTACATTCACTTAGAGCCATCACTAGTAATTAATTTTGTGTGTGCTCCCTAGCCTACATGCAAATTCATTTTACACTGATCCAAAGTAGCGTTGATCCTAGAGAAACAAGGAAAATAGAAAAGAAAATCTGATCAGCTGATGTATCCATCTTCCCATCTGTGAATAATGAATGGATTGTTGCGGCCGTACCGTAATCCTCCGCAACCGCCACTGCTGAGCGCGATGTGTCAACAAAGTTGGGTCTCGTCGCGTCGCCTCCAAATCCCATCCACTTAGAGCCACGACAATGGCAGCCTAGCCGCATACCGCTGAAACCCAGAGCTACACCAGGCAGCGACATGTACATGTACTACTGCCTTTAAAATTATGATAAGGCCTAGTAGAGAAGAAAATGTACTTGAGATAAGGTCGTCTACATGGATATCAGTCGTCTGATCAATGTTAATTAATCTTTGGACTTCAAAACCATTTATAAACAACCATGCATCCAGAGGCGGAGCTCCAACTAGGGCCGGCCAGGCCGAGGCCCTAGTCGTGGCCCATAGAAGCTCACGTATCCCCAGTAATTTTGGCCCAAGAAACGACTAGGGCACACCCACCAGGCACCAGCAGGCAGCAGGCCAGCAGTCGCAGCCCGCAGTCCGCCCCCGCCGCCGCCGCTACACGCGCACGCTTCACGGCCTCCTGCCTCCACACAGCAACTCGCGACGGCCAACGGCAACTGCGCGAGGCACGAGCCCCTGCGTCGCGGCCCGCAAGGATCCCGTCCCGAGTCCCGACGCCGCCGGACCCTGCCAGGCACCAGGCTGGCCGACGCCGCCCGCCCCCCGCCGGCTCGCCGGGCACAGCACATGGCTCCCGACACCCCTGCTGCCTACGGTGGTGCGTCCTGCCCCTGCCCGGCTGCCCGCCGGCCACCGGCCCCCATTCTGCCTACCGCCAGGCGCCACCTCCTGGCTCCTTCCCTCTCCAGTGCTCTGTGGACTGTGGTATTTATTTCTTCTCCAATCTTCAATTGATCAGTTCTCTATTAATTGAATACATTGATTGAAATTTGGTATTGCAATTTCAGATTTGTAATTGATATTACAAAATGAAGAGGAGTAGAACTTGTCTGCCACAGTAGAAAGGGTATCTCAGCTATGAAAATTGTCAAGACATAGTTGCGGAATAAGATGGGGATGAGTGGTTAAGTTATAGAATGATATGCTATATTTAACGAGAAATAGCAAGCATAAATAATGATGACATCTTACATCATTTTCAAGAACTCAAGTTTCGTTTGAAGAAGTTGTCTAAACTGTCCATTACTACCAATGGTATGACATTCAAACTGTCCATTAGTTGATTATTTGATTTGTAATTTTTTATTTATATATTTCTTTCTTGTCTATTTTCAGGTGATACTGATGAGCAAATGAAAGATGTGATTGTTGATGCACCAAATCATCATTAGCATTTTTTGTATGTTCTCTAATCTTGTAATCCATACTATTTCCACTTATTGTATCATATTAATAAACAATTATTAGTTTCTTTACCGTACCTTTTGCTATTACTTTAATAATTTGGACCTTTACTGTATCTTTTGCTATTACTTTATATCATGTCATATACACCGTCATTTTGGCGGCTGAATTTTGACCCTAGTCGTCCGCAAAAGCTGGCTCCGCCACTGCATGCATCTTGAACTATGCAACCTAAGAATCATAACATCTCACCACAAATGGCATGAGAATACATACATGTATACGTATCTCAAGATGTCCCACATCAAGATGTCTATGATATTATACAAGGTCGATATACCAGTATCTGATGCTTACTCATCATAGATGTGTAGAGCATCAATAATCAATGGGTCTTTCTCTGAAAAAAAGACGTGTGGAGCATCAATAATCAATGGGTCTTGTAGAAAACATATACTGTATGTGATCTCATTGTATACGTATCTTGAGGAAACTCGTTTGTATCTATTAGCCTCAATCATCAGAGAAAATTACCGCGTGATCCAGTCATATTACGAGCTAGATCTCCTTCTCGCCGCCGCCTACTACTCTCGGGTCGCCACCATCCGTACGTCCATCCTCCATGTGCTCCTCATCACCACACTGTCCTCCCTCCATGATCATCTTGCCCTAAACCTCATTGGCTAGGGATTAATTTTGCTTTCCCATCACGTGCATAATATGTACACTAATCAAGATGCTCTACTGTTCCTCATTTCCTCTCCTGTTGGAGGGTCCATTATTTTAGCTTGGTTTCCCACATCAACAAACGACGCTAAACCTAGACTTACAAACGACCAACAAATATCTAGGCATTTCAAATAAAGCGACCAAATCTCTTTTTTTTTTCTCATTGTTCTTGCTAGTTCTAACTTAGTTCAGTTTTTTATATTTAAATTCATTTATTTTTAAAACAGTTCATCAATATATCAAACATTTTCCATCTTTTGGCAAGAGCCTAGAATAATGTAAGCACATGTTATTATTTTTAAATTAACAAAACATAGCAATTATTAATGAAATATTGATGCACATCAATATTGTACATAACAGCACAAAAATGTAAACAGTTTATCACGGTTTCATACATGTTCGATGCCTAGTAATTTTATAATAAACTGCATGGTAATTCTCATTTTACTATTTTTTTGAAGTTTTCCCTGGACTAATTCTCTAAAATATAATTAAATGCACAATTTACTAGTTTTTGTAGAACCTGTGTTAGAGCATCTTCAAGAGACTCTCTATATTCTTTCTAAATGGTAGAATTAGAGATTTTGGTGAAAAAATACCTTCCAACAACTTATCTAAATGATCATCCAAATATAGCCATCTTCTATTCCGGATTTATCGCTAGTCAAATATAGAAGACGAGAATGACTCTCCAGAGTGCGCATAAGAAGTAGAAAAGATGTTGGAAAGTGAAAGTATATAGAAAATGATTTTTATGCAAATAACTCTCGAAATGGTGATTTGAAGAGTAAAATTTAAAGGGAGATGCTCTTGAGATTCTACAAAATCGGATGCAATGGAAGTTTAGAGCCAACTATGCGGCGAACCTTTTATTGGTGGAAGAGAAATTAAAGTCCCATGTGGAGGAAGAGCTTGCCCATTGGCAAAATCGCAATTGGGATTGAAAACAGGGGTAGAAATGCAATAGCCCCTTATATTATTTTCCTTCATTATTGATGAAATATTGATGCACATCAATTTTGTACATAACAGCACAAAAAATGTAAACAGCTTATCACAGTTTCATACATGTTCGATGCCTAGTAATTTTATAATAAACTGCATGATAATTCTCTAAAATATATTTGAATGCACATTTTACTTTTTCTTTGAAGTTTTCTCTGGACGACTAGTTCTCTAAAATATATTGAAATGCACAGTTTACTAGTACTTTTTTTTTTGTAGAACCTGTGTTACGATTCTACAAAATTGGATGCAATGGAAGTTTATAGCCAAATCCAACTAGCTATGCGGTGACATTTTTATTGGTGGAAGAGAAATTAAAGTCCCATGTGGAGTAAGAAGAGCTTGCCCGCTGGCCAGGTAATAACTGATGGCCACACATGTACAGGAAAGATGTACTGTACTGTACACCCCTAGTCAATTACTTGGTCTCATCAGAACAGTATCTTGTTGTCAATTGTCAAAGCAAAAGGAAAAAAAAGGAATCAAAGATTGAATTATTGGGGCACTAAAGAAACTACTACCCTTGACTAAATTGCACGCGTATATATGCCATCAAAGTTTAATGGATTCATTCACGTGATGGTGGATCGATCAGGACCGCTAGCAGCTTAATTTGGGGACGAAGGGTGTTCATCACGGCACGGTTCTGCCTTGTGTACGTACGTATATCACGTTGATGAAGGGCTAGCTCAAGGCAAAAGGTGTACTATACAAATATCTTCTTTGCCAAAGTGAAGTTTTTTTTTTTTTTGAGAAGAACCAAAGTAGTGACGTGCATGTGACAGATCATGTGGTCGGCAAAGGAGGAAATGAAAAAGGAGGACAGGTGGACCTGCAGGGGGCCCATGCATGGCCTTTTTGTTATCCGACGTGTACAAGGTCAGACTCAGCTCCATCAATACAAAATTTCCTCCCCACCTAACCCTAGATAATGCTCATCATCCTTCTTGAAGCTCACTGAGAGACCAGTGACATGTGATCTACTTCTATTGTTTGTGATGAGATCAACGATAGGAGTAACTAGCTCCTGTTGTTTGTGATGAGATCGAGTCTGTATCCTGAAAGAGGGCCACCACACAATCAAGGGCCAAACCTTCCATCGCATCTACTGAGTATTAATATAATTAAGTGTGCACGGATTCGTCATCTCTTCTTCTTCTTTTCTTCTTTGACCATGGCTAAACAGTGAACGAGATCGCCGTAGCATAATACGGAAATCGTTCCTTCTTTTCCTGCAGGAATTTTCCATGGGAGAATCATTTAGTCTTGTGTCCCTTGTTGATGCGTTTTTATCTGCAACTTTTTGGTACATTTGCCTACAGTTTTCTGATAGATTCCACTGACACAGGCACACTACCATGACAGGAGGCATTGCCTCTGCTTTCATGCATGTCTCCTGCTTACTGGACAGAATCACAGAAGGATAAGACCATTTCAGTCGAAGAATGAAATGTAGCAAATGCATGAAAACCTTCTTAAGGCCTACAGATTTAGTTCCAAAACTTTAAATTATAGCAGAAGTTTTCAAACGTTTTATGAAATGGAGCCCTACACATTTGTGAAATGGAGTGAGGAAAGCAAAGAACAGCAAGCTTGAAGAGAAGGGGATAGGGCCCAAACCCCAAATGCAGCACGAGACTGCGCAGGTACCAATAATGAAGGTGTGTATGCTAGCAACAGCAAGCTGGTGGTTGGGAGGTCGCTGTCAAGATTGTCGGGTCGGTGGACGGAGCGGATGGGGAAGGATCCAACGAGAAGATGACATCTCCGTCGGAACAAGGGATGGATCCGGCGGCAATCCGTACGCCGGCCGCCCCCGCCACCGATGAGGTCGACGCGTGAACATGGTCGGGTCGCCACCACCCCCGTCCATCCACGACTGTGCTGCATCCACAGCCACACACCGCTACTACCTCTCTAGCTGATCCGACATCTACTACCTTATTAACTGCCCTTTTCAGTTCACGCATGGTAAAATGTGTGGACAACAGCAGCAGGTAAACTTTTGAGACTTATACGTATATACCGTATGTCAAGTAGTATTCAACAAGAGTCTACTAGAGAGTCTTCGTACGGAGGTTTGAGATCGAGGCCTGTACTGATGTGGAGTTGTGGACACACTGTCGTCGTCGTGTTGTTCACGCAGCAAATAAATCAAAGTCATCACTCTCATCATCGATCTTTCCCCGGCATCTCAGCAATCTTTCGCACACAGCAACAGCAACAAGCTGCTGCAAACGACACCATGTATCATGTCACAGTGCCCTCTTCCTTAGGGCACATATGACTGCAGACTTTGCAACAGAAAAAATGGCCTGGAGCCCTGGCCTTGGCGTCGTCATCGATCATTGCCAAAGCAAATAAAGAAGAACAAGATCCGTCGAGATTAACGCCGCAGTTAATCGAGAAGAAGCAGACCATAGACATCCATCCATCGATCAATCGCTAGCGGTAGCTTGTTGGTCATCAGAATTCAGAGGCAGCGCTTCAGGATGTCAAACACAGAGCATATGCAAGCAAGATAACTACTAGTGTATATGTGAAGGGTAACACGTACACGTCGGGTGTGATTTGTGGCGTAGTGACTCGCATTCGCATGGCACCACACGTTTTGGAAGCAAATTAGAAAGGAGTTAAAGTGAAAGTTACGTGCTGCTGCTACCCGCTGAAAAAATTATTAATTACATACCCTAGCCGGTCGGTGCTCTGAAGACGGCAACTATTTTGGTGTTCAATTCAGACACCTTTACTTTCCGCTCGCATTGTCGCATCCCTGTCAATCTTTGTTGATTTGGAAGCACGATTCCTACTATAGTTATATATTTTAGTTTCAGATAAAAGCAAATAAAGAGTAGCTACTAAACATATATTTCAGTATCGATGACTCACACTAAACACTTCGCTCAGGCATCTGTACGTTTCTACTTAATACTAAACAATGGCACAATGCTTCAGTATAGTAGGGGACGCTCTATCAGTTCTAGCAAGTATCTACAGCTCTACTAGCAGCATTTTACAAAGTGCTTCGTTTATGCATTTCATTTGCAACACCTAGTGACCTAATAGTCCTTCAATTCTTTTCCAGGAAAAGAGCTAAACATTTCGCTTCTAAGTTCTAATCAACTCCTACTAAACATTTCGCTCATGCATTTAGGAGAGAAAAAAATATATAATCGTTGTCTCAGTTAGTACAGACGTCCGATCCCACTGCTTTGGGCGAAGCTCTTCAGATAAAGCAAACATTTACAGCGATTGAAGCTTTTCTTAGCAGCTTTTTACTAATATAACTTACGTTTAGGCATTTCAGTTTTTTCTTAAGATAGCATTTCAGTTCCAAAACATGTTGAAACTGCTACGCGCAGAAAGTAAAAGTGAAAGTTACGTACTACTGCTACCGCTGAAAAAAACCCTTGCTGGTCGCTGCGACCAACCAGGCGACGACGGCGGGGCCAAGCGTGTAAAGCAGCGAGGCAGGCAGCCATATACACGCGTCTCAACATCCTTGGCTCTCGCCGGCTATAAATCCAAGCCAGCACCACTAGCCTCCATTCATCAGCTAGCACAGTCACAGCAGAGATCAGACCACTCGGTCACTAACCTCCAAAGAGAGAGTGAAAGCAACAGAGTCACAGAGGCGCACAGAGAGCGAGCAAGCGAGCGAGAGCTCTCGTGGGAGCTGCAACAATGGCGACAAGTCGCCTCACCTCCTGCTTCGTCCTCCTCGCGCTGCTCCTGGTGGCGGTGGCGGCGGCCACGGCCTTCGACGAGGCGGCGGCGGCTGCTGGCGTCGGGCTGGGTCACGGGGCGCGTTTCGCGCGAAAGCCTCGGCGTGCTGTCGCGGAGATGCCCGAGCCGGAACCCCAACCTCAGCCGGAACACAAACCAGAGCCCATGCCGCGTCCAGAGCCTAAGCCTGAACCCAAACCAGAGCCTAAACCTGAGCCCAAACCAGAGCCCATGCCACATCCTGAGCCCAAACCTGAACCAAAGCCCCTGCCGAAACCGAAACCTGAGCCTCACCCTAAACCCATGCCTAAACCAGAGCCAATGCCCAAACCTGAGCCAAAACCCATGCCGGAGCCAAAACCCATTCCCGAGCCTAAGCCAGAACCGAAGCCTGAGCCAAAACCCATGCCTGAACCAAAGCCGGAACCTAAACCCGAGCCAAAACCGGAACCTAAACCTGAACCAAAACCTATGCCTGAGCCCAAACCGGAACCTAAACCTGAACCAAAACCCATGCCTGAGCCCAAGCCGGAACCTAAGCCTGAGCCCAAGCCGGAACCTAAGCCTGAGCCAAAACCGATGCCCGAGCCGAAACCGATGCCCGAGCCGAAACCCAAACCTGAGCCAAAACCCATGCCAGAGCCGAAGCCAGAACCTAAGCCTGAGCCAAAACCGATGCCCGAGCCGAAACCGGAACCTAAGCCGGAGCCCAAACCTGAGCCAAAACCCATGCCAGAGCCGAAGCCGGAACCTAAGCCTGAGCCGAAGCCCAAACCAGAACCAAAACCTTTGCCAGAACCAAAACCTGAGCCGAAACCGGAACCAAAGCCAAAACCCGAACCGAGTCCCAAGCCAGAACCTGAGCCCAAACCTAAACCTGAGCCAAAGCCACATCCTAAGCCAGAACCAAAACCCAAGCCAGAACCTAAACCCGAGCCCAAGCCCAAACCTGAGCCCAAGCCCGAACCCAAACCGAAGCCAGACCCACCGCACATCCCTCCTGCAGCTGACAACTGATGAAGTGGCCACAATCTGTTTTATGTGACATTGCAGAGAGTATGGTAGTATCTGAATAAAACCGGCTGGACCGGAGTTGCATCATCTAGCTTAGATTGGTGCCCGCTGCTGTTTGTTGTACCTATTCTTTCTTTCCATTGTACTGAGCTAAGTACATTATTATTATTAGTGCTGGTTAATTTGTTCTTTGTACATGCATGCGTTATTACCCACGGGACTCTTTGCTACAGATTTTTGTGTCATCTTGTTTTAATTTCTCGCCATCTTTGCATGTACGAAGGCCTGACGGCTCTTCTTCTATTTCAATCTCATATGTTTCTACATGTTTGTGGCATCTGCACTCTGAAGGACAGAATAATGCTGACAGTACAAAGATTAATTACAAGTAAACACATTTTTTTTGTTCTGCTTTATAATAACAAAAAAAGGGCAAAAGTGGTGATAACAAGGTAATGAAAGAAACACGTGGTCGAGTCCAAAAGAACTTGGACCCATTACAACCCTAATTTTTCTCTCTCTCGACAATTTATAAAGTCAGTCAGTCAGTCCGTAGTCCATTCTTTTTTTTTTTGACAACATCCGTCCATTCATTTGATCTTCTAGCATCATTGAAAGAAGACTCGTACAGCTGGCGAGGGTCGTCTCTCACGTTTTTCTTTTCTTCGAGATGATGACAAATCGTACATTGGACATAAATGCATGATGGGATTGCAAGATCGATGGTGGATCGACATACTTCATTTTCCATCCTTCAGTTTCTCAACTAATGCGAAGAATGCGACGGGCGATTACAACTTGGATATAGATCAGTCGTCGTGCAGATACGCAATTTGTGCAGGACTAACTTGTTAATGTTTGGTGCATGGTTGTTTCATGAGGCCCTGAGGTGTTGAGGATAAACAAATAAATGCTGTCAAATTTGGTGGTGAGAAATTGAGAATTGTATGCTATGTCACCTATGCTATGTGTGGCTGTGTAATTTAGGTAGTACTATCTAAGACCATTGTAAATATCAGGGTTCCAATCGCCGCTATCAATAATTGGTTGCGGGTTTTCATCAAGATTCGATATGAATGAATGGTCCACCAATACAGTACGTGTTGTCCTGCCCTGTCCTCACATGATGAATGTGCAAGATTCTCGTCCTTTCTATCCCAACTCCCGAGTATTGGTTGCGGCGTTGCGCTGCTGCTATATACCTACTCCTACTCCGTTGCAACAAGACCTTTTGCCACGATACATCAAAGTAATAGTCATTATATCGTCACCGCATCGGGTCATCGTAATTGCTATCAGTGCAAAATCATGATTTACGTACTCCCTCCATTCAAAAAAAAAACACGTCAGTCTGAGTCAAACTTTTGAAATTTGACCAAAATTATAAACAAACTATATACATTTGTGGTATGAAATAAGTACTATTAAATGTATCATGATATCTGTTTGCTCTTATAATATATTTATTTGATATTATACACATTAATATTTGCTCTATAAATTTAATCAAAGTTAAGAAAAATTGACTTAGAACAAAATTAAAATGGCATGCCTTTTAGAAAGGATGGAGTATATATATTGTGTTGGGTTACTTCTTTATCTTCTTCTTCTTTTTTTTGGAAAACTTCTTTATCTTCTAATATGATATGAATGCGTACACGATGTTTCTATTACTGGACCTTCCGGCCTCTATCTACTTTTGAGATTTACATAGATTGGCAGTGGTAATTTCTTTACTTCCTTCGTCATGACCATATGCTCCCACCACCATCACCTCCATGTATGTGGTGCAGTTTATACTCTACACTGCACCAGCAACGCGCTTTAAAAAGTTGCATGTACTGTGATTCTGTGACCAAAATTGTGTATTTGTTGGATTATAACAGAAGTGAAAAAGGAATTTTCTATTATGTGGGCTGATATGCTTTTTAGCCCATATGCCTTTTTTTTAGAAGGGCCCATATGCCTTGGTGTGTGTGTGGGGGGGGGGGGTGGCGGGGGATGCCCATCTGAAATTTCATTGACGGGCTTCTTCTAACCCAAATAAATGTCGAGTTAAAAGCATTTTCAGCAAATTTGGAGAAAAATGAATTACAAGCCCATGTGCCTTTAGCCCACTTAGCCCATACGCACTCTAATACCTTGCCATGAGCCCATGGGCTGTGATCTGTGATATCAGTCACGAGCTACAGTTCCTAGTTAATATATGCTTTTTTTTAAAGGCATATACACAACTTAAGAGATCTTGAGACCTGCCAGGCTGCCACAAGCCCACAAATGCAAACATATACCACCAAACATGCAAAGGTAAAACCATTTCACATCAATAAGAGTGAAAGGGATCTGTACCCAACAAAAATTGACTTTTTCTTTTTGTCTTGGTTCATGTACACAACCTTGATGCTTTCTGTTGAAGACAACGTTACCATTAATTATTTTAACCATCATGCCTCCAGCTGTTATTAAGAATGTTAATCTATTTATAAACAGCTCGAAGGATGGTGTTCGTCTCCAGATTATCTTGAAAAAGTTGACGGTGCACGTGCTTAATTGACTCGATCCGACTGGCCAGCCAAAACATATATAAAGAGAGAGATCTGAGTTGGGTAGATTTCAAAAGTAACTTTTTGTGGGAGAACAGAATAAACCGCACTGAATCTTTGTCCATAGGTTGTCCAGATTATATTCAGTGAACCGTTATCTTAAAAAAGGTGGCTAAGGTAATTTGACGGTGCACGTGGTTAATTGGCTCCGACAGGCCGGCAAATACTAGATGTAAGAATTGGATAGATTTCTAATGTAACCAGCAGAGAAGAAGCTCAAAGTATCTGCTTTAGTTTGACAGCAACTTTAATGTTTTTCCCCGTCATCTATCAGTGGTTATAGGAAAAGTAAGGAAGATGAGGAAGCTCCAATTAGTAACCAGCACTCGAAAATAAAATTTAACTCACATGCTCTGTAGTAACTAAACAAAAATAAAGTTCGATTACTTAATTTGTGATTTTTTTTGTTTCACTTTTCCATGTTGATGAGTTACCGCCACGTATCAATTTGTAATGGAAGACAGCTTTGGTCTCCTTTGCAATTTCTTTTCTGCCAGCCCATATCCCCCCTGTCTCTTTCTCTGCTACTAACAAGGCAGTGTAGGTATAATATTCTCACTCACTTTGAATTATTAGCACACCTGCTACCAGTTCCATGTAATGAACAAATATTGTCTTAGAGATTAAAAGAATAAATTGCCACTTTCAGATTATTATTATCACACTTGCTACCAGTTCATCTGTTGAAAATTGTACTGGAGTTCTTTGCAAACCAAACAAAATGTATATATGATGCTATACGATAATGACACTGATCTAAACAAGAAACAATTAGATATTGTTCTTTGCTGAGAATTTGTTCAATATTCGGTCTCATTTATCAATAAAAAATCTATTCATTAAGGGCCTGTTACCTTGATCTATACATATATACTTTTGGGGTAACATAATTTAAAACACATAACAATTTTTGGTATATATTCAATATTATTTTCTATTACTCCCTCCGTCCCAGAATATAGCTTAGTTTAGACTTTTTTAAAGTTAAACTTTTTCAACATTGACCAACAATAACTCTTAAACTAATTTATTTTCAATAGATAATATTACATATTTTGATAGTTGGTTTCATGGTAAATCTATTAATGTGATTTTTATGTTATTAGCATTTATGATTATTTCACTATTCATGGTCAAATTTGAAAAAGTCTAAACAAAGCTAAATTCTGGGACGGAGGGAGTATCATATATGGATCCCCCAATAATTGTGTGCTTTAATTTATTTACGAGATATTAAGAAATTAAACATTTAAATTTAAGAAGCCCCATATCTGTGTGTATTATTACTGAATGGTCAATTTTCAATCTGACTTAGGATGCCATCTGGTTTAAGTAATACTAGTTGTCCGATGGGAATATATGCAAAAATGCTAGGTAGCTTTAGACGTCATGATACAATAGCATTTGCTTATGTTTTCCTTGCATGTCAAAGGTTCATTAGGTGCATCATTTTAATCTCATGCCGACAACTCAATATATTCTTAGTTGTCTGAAGAGTGCACTCATACTACTCATCCTAAAATATGGCTTGCATATTCTTTACGTAGGTGATGCGCACTTAACTAGAAGATGCAGTTACAAAAAGAATCATGTAACTAGGTACAATTACTACCAAAGAGAAAATTATGCTGTGGTCAATAATTGACTTCCATGATGAATTAGGAAAGGCAATAACGATGATGCCCTCCATATTTGCAAGCTATCCACGTCACCATCCACAAAGGTCATCTATTTGTGTCTTCCATCGATTTTCTGTGACTAAATACATAAAGGACCAATCGTTTAAGAGATGTTCTCTCTCAACATGATAAATATGTTTTCATGTATAATGTCATTTGCAAAAGAATGTTGACATACAATCATCTTAATTACTTTCAAATTTTACCTTCAAATTTTGTTCAAGAAATTCTTACAGCAACGCGCGGGGTATCACCTAGCTAGCTTAACCACAATCTTCTCAATGGTTGGGGATATGTCCTTCTATCCAAATTAATTTTGAAATACCATACATAAATTTAATGGGAAATTAATAAGTTACTTTTTAAGGAGAAACAGTAGCCATCAGAATACAGTTCACTGAAATCAAGCAGATTGTTTCCCTTTTTATGGTGTGATAAACGATCAAAATTTTTATGGTGATCTAAGTTTTGTTCAATTTTTATATAGTTAATATTAGTCTATTACACTATACTAATAGAATTATTGACTTCTAAAATTTGCATTGATCTGGTGGCCGCCTGGCTAACATCTGGTTAATTACCCCCTCCGTTATTAAATATATGACGTTTATGACAAGTAAATTAATTTATTTTTGAACTAGGCATATATTTATGGACGGAGGTGGTACAAGGCACGATGACCCACATCACCGATCTGGCTTCTTTTGAAGGCACAAAGGAACGCACGTGTCTCAATTCCAAGGGCAAATCATCTTTGCTCTTAAAGTTGTATCCATCTCAATGTTGCATCCCAGCAGTTGCATGCATATGGGCGAAACTTCTGCGTTCACACATCTCAAAAAATTTCAATCCTCCAGTGCGTTGCACTTTGTCTCTGGAAAGAAGGATGTGAGCTCTAAATCTTTAAAACAGAAGTTAATAATTTAATGCCATCTTAACTTTTTTTTTTTGTAAATATGTTTGTCATCATTGATGAGAAATTTATTAAAGAACGAGAATATATACTGAGATGCTGTATATGTACCTGATATTTATGATTTTATAATCTAATTAATGTTGATAGTTTGGTACCAAGCATGGAATTCTTTTTTTTTTGTGACAACTAAGCATGGGATTCTTTAGCGTCGAATAAAAAAACTGCAGTAGAAATAACCTGACACAATTTGAACTCATAAAAACACTTTATGCACACATATTTACTCTCTATATATACACAAGAGGATAATGTGACTGCAAATGTTGTATCTAGCGTTTTACGTTTCATATTGATGGCAAAATAATATCTCAGGAAAAAAATTCTTAGACTAACAAATTAATCACACCAGAAAACACGTGGTGAAAATTAAACTCTATGGCAAAGTTGGTAAGATAATAAAATACAAATGAAGCCTTATAAACCTTAGACCTTGTATGATAATATATTTGGACTGAAGAATATTGGGATAGAGCTCGCATATGCCATTGCCTAAGAAAAAAAGCGTGTGTGTGCAAAATCATAAAATTAAGCTGTGTAAATATGCCATTTTCTCGACATCCACTCATGTGCAGAATCCGATACCAATGCAATACCACAACCCATCACTGGGGAGCAAAATTAAGAAACTCGTATACGTATGCCGGAGCATGAATGAAACTCGAGTCACATCTATCTCCTGATGTCACAAAAAGTCGAGAGAGGAAAAAGAAAAAAGGAGAGAGAGAGAAAGCTAGAGAGGGAATTCCCAGCCTACACATAGTAGGTGCCGGGGTTTATTGGGGCTCAAAACTAAGCTCATTTTCTAGGGTCAACAGCTTTCAAAAGCAACATCACTTTCTTTAATTTTCTCCCTCTCAAGTATTGGACATTGCATCCGTGTCCTTCCGGTCCAGATCTCAAGAATAAATGGCACGTGTATGTAGCTAGCCTCAAGATCTTCTAGCTTAATAATTTTCAAAAAAAATTTATAGCTTGTTCATTGGTAAATACTCCCATCGTTTAGTCGTTTTGACTTATTTAATTCATAGATTTTGCTACGCATATATTATCTAGATGCATAATAATATGTATGAACTTAGAAAAGTCAAAATGACTAATACTTCGGGACGGAAGGAGTTGAATTTAATTAACTCCAAAAACCAAAATGACGATTTTGCTCCACATATATATTATCTAGATGCATGTATAAACCTAGAAAAGTCAAAACGACCAATAATTTGGGACAAAAGGAGTTTAATTTAATTAACTCCAAAAACCAAATTGACATGTCCACCCACTACGTATCTGTAGATCTTTACAAAAGAAAAGGTAGATTCCAAGGACCCCTGGATTGGGATTATTAGGAATCGTATTATCTGCTCTACGTCCAAGGTTTGTGGCGATACCATGGCTGTCCGATCGAAAATTAATGATCCGAGGTATATATCTACATATATACCAGGGAGAGCAGTAGTGTAAGAAAAATATTCTTGCAAAATAGCGTGAGGCGATCCACCACGTATCCTTTAATTTCTTGGTCTCATCGTCTATTTCAGTATCTTGCAAATTCTTTTTTTTTAACGAACGGGCACCAGAGTGTGCCTATTTCATTGATAAAGAAGACAAGTACAAGCCGGGATCCGGCAAAGATAAAAAGCAAAAGTTACAAAACCTGTGTATATTTACATTCTCGCAGTGAGGGTCGCCAGCCCCTTTGCTCCTGCTATAATCCAAGCTGATACTTCATTCTTGATTTTGGCCATCAGTGTCTGTACAGTTGACTCATGGCGATTGAAAACTCTGTCGTTCCTCTCGATCCAAATCTCCCACAGGACTAGAAGTGTTATGGAGCGTGTTGCTTTCTGGGGGATGTCTGGTGCTGCTGTGATATTTATCCACCATTGAAGCACCGACTCATTGTATGCCCATTCTTCCGGGTGTAGGTTTCTCTGGCCAAGCCACTCTGCCACCAAAGTCCACACTCGTCTCGTGTAACGGCACGCTGTGACTAGATGGTGCGATGTTTCCATCGTCGTTCGGCATAGCGGGCAAGTAGGGCTGTGATCCCAACCTCTGCGCGCCAGTCTGTTTGAAGTCCAAACTCTATCTTGAAGAATTAGCCATGCAAAGAACTTACATTTTGGAGGTGCCCAGGTTTTCCAGATAGTTGCCATCTTCGGTGATCTAATGCAGCCAACAAATTGAGCCTTATAGGCGGACGTTGCCGTGTAGTTACCGTTTGGCGTTAGGATCCAAGATATGGTGTCCTCATGTTGCTGATTTAGCTGCACAGGTGAGATTAAGATCCACAAGTTGATGAGTTGCAGCAGATGTGCTGTCGTGAAGCCCGTTCGAAAGTTGAGGTCGCGGATCCAATTGTTGTCTTGGAGCGCTTACGCCACAGTTCTTTTCTTGTGTCTCGTTTTCATGTACAGCAGCGGGGCTAAGTCTTTGGGTCGTTGCCCGAAAAGCCAAGCTGAGTTCCAGAATGCCGCTTTGTTTCCATTTCCAAGTGTGATGGTGGTGCAAGCCGCAAAGAGTAGCTTATCCTTTTCCGTGCAGGGTACCTCCGTGCCGACCCAAGCCTTCTCCGGTGAAACCCACTCGTGCCATAGCCACCGCAGTCGCAGAGCAGTGGCGAATTTGTTAAGGTCGAGGATGCCTAGGCCACCGTATTCCTTAGGTAGAGTTGTCCTTGTCCAGTTCACCTTGCATTTCCCACCCGAAATCGCTTTGTCCCCCGCCCAAAGGAACCGTCTGCGAATCTTGTCAATGTCTTCCAAAACTTCGTTTGAAGGCTTGATCACAGTCAGTAGGTAAACCGATTGTGAAGAAAGGACTGATTTGGTGAGGCTTACTCGACCTGCTTGGGTTAGGTTTCGGCCATACCACGCGGACAACTTGCTCGCAGCTTTGTCAATCTGGGGTTGGAAGTCCACTTTGCGCAAACGTTTTGTCGAGAGTGGCAACCCAAGGTATTTTATTGGGAAATGGGTGCGGGTCACGGGTAGGCCAACCAGTATATCGTCGAGGTTAATACCGTCGCAGCTGATTGTAGATACAGTTGTTTTTTGCAAGTTCGTTTGAAGTCCCGTCACCATACCAAAATTGATTAGGAGGTCTCTCAGGTTAGCTACATCCCCCGCTGTAGGCTTTAGGAAAATGACAGCGTCGTCCGCGTACATGGAGAGTCTGAACCTGGCAGTACGCCCGTTTAGCATGCTAAGAAGCCCTCTTTCTGTCGCTACCTGTAAAAGTCGGTTCAGAGGGTCGATGGCTATTATGAAGAGTAGGGGTGAGAGCGGGTCCCCTTGTCGTAGACCTCTCCCGTGTTGGATCGGCTGCAGAGGAACCCCATTGAGCATGACATTTGAGGTGGAAGAAGAAAGGAGAGCCGTGATCCAGTTGATCCATCTCGTTGAGAAGCCACGATGTTCCATGAGCGACAGGAGGTAGTCCCACCGTACTGAGTCAAAGGCCTTAGAGATGTCAAGTTTAAGAAGCAACGTTGGAGTTTTGGTTCTGTGGAATCTTCGTGTGAGGTTGCGCACATACAGGAAGTTGTCATGGATGCTTCTTTTCTTTATGAAGGCGCTTTGGCAAGTGGAGATGATTTGGCCCATTAATGGTGCCAGACGTAGTGCTAGGATCTTGGTGATGATTTTGGCAATCGCATGAATAAGGCTAATTGGTCTGAAGTCACGGATGCACTCCGCCCCATCTTTTTTGGGTAGTAGGATGATGTTGGCTTTGTTGATGAGGTTTAGATCGTTGCAGCGTAGATTGTAAACCGAGTGTATGGCTGCGATGATATCGTGTCGTAAGATCGGCCAACATTTTCTGAAAAAAAGCCCGGTAAATCCGTCCGGCCCTGGCGCCTTATTTTGCGGCATCTGGCAGATGGCTTGCCAGATTTCCTCTTCGGAGAACGGTCTATCCAGAGACGATAGGTCAGGTGTTTGGAGTTGTAGCTGCGGCCAAGAGAAGTCACGTGTGCGAGGCGGAGGGTCCGACATGATGTTTTCGAAGTGTTCCTGGACAAGGTGTTGTTTGTCAGAGTGGTTGAAAACCCAACTGTCCCCGTTGCGCAAACGTTGTATTAAGTTTTTCCTTCGTCGCCCGTTTGCTCTTAGGTGGAAGAAGCGGGTGTTAGCATCCCCTTCTTTGATGTAGGAGATTCGAGCACATTGTTTTTTCCTTACTTTTTCTACCACCAACCAACCCAAAATACGTTTTTTCAGTTTTGCGCGTAGAGAGAATTCTGCGTCGGAGAGTTGCCGGAACTCCTGAGCTTCATCTAGTCGTAGGATGACCTCCTGAGCCATGTGCAGCTTCTGCCTTGCTTCCGAGAGAAAGGAGTTGGCCCAGGTTTATAATGCTTTTGCAGTATGATGAAGCTTGTGACCTAGCTTGTGGAAAGGCTCGGTATGGGTCGTCGGCGCATTCCACGCTTGAGCTACCGTTTCCTGGAAGTGTGGTAGGCGGGACCAGAAATTCTTGAATTTAAAAGGCCTCGCTCGTCGTGGCCTCGTCTGATTCGTCAGAAGGAGTGGGCAGTGATCCGAATGTGAAGTGGAGAGTGCATGCAGGCTGCAGGAGTCGAAAGTCAGATCCCAGCTCTGGTTGCAGAAGAACCGATCTAGGCGGACCAAAGTTGGACGACGGCGTTCGTTACTCCAAGTGAATTTTCTGTTTTGAAGGTGGATCTCCTTGAGGCCGCAGAACTCAAGTGCTTGCCGGAAGTGTCGCATTAAGCTAGTGTTGAGATTCATGTTGTTCTTGTCCCTTGCTCTATAAATAAGATTGAAATCGCCAAAAATGAGCCATTTGTCTGTATCGTCCGGCTTCAAGCTGCGCAAGTGGTTGAGGAAGGAGATCTTCTCCGCTCTTCTCGATGGGCCGTACACCCCAGTGATGGTGAATGAGGTCATGCAGAAACGAAGGGTGATGTCTACCGAAACTGAGTAGCGCCCTAAACGAATATTTGGAACTTCAATTTCCGAGTCGTTCCATAGAAGTAGGACGCCTCCTTTGGTGCCCTCTGCCGGTTTGAAAGCAAAGCGATTCAGTTTATACGCTCCGAGGAATGCCGCGAGAGGTTGGTCTATTGTTTGTAGTTTGGTTTCCTGGAGGCACGCAAGATGGCAGTGAGTGGCCGCAATAGTTTCATGTACTGCTAAGCAACGTGCTGCTGCGTTCAACCCTCTAACATTCCACGAGATGAGTTGTAAGTCATTTTGTTGCATTATAAAAGAAGATAAGTGACGCTGTAGTTGTGGCCGGATGAGCAAGTCAGGCCGGTTCGTTGGCCTGCTGCAGCTCAGCAAATGCCTCACCAGCATGTTGCAGCAGTGCGTTGTCGAGCATGTCCGTGTCGTCGTTGTCGAGGCCGAAGATGGCTGTCATGGCTGCCACGATCTGTTCCGGGAGGGGTCCCTGAAACATGGCGATGAACTCACGAAGAACCTCGTCAATGGTCATCCTCTCGTCGTTGCTGATGCCGAGCTTCCGGAAGAGGTTGCGCTGGGCCTTCTGGATGGCTGGAATGGCCGGCTTGGCCGCCAGCCTTGCGCTCCGACGCACCGCCGTCATGTCGAAAGTGCGGCGCTGACGGGGCCGACGCGCGGCCGGCTGCTGCAGCAGCGGTGCCGATGGAGTACAGAACAGGGCGTCCACCCCAGTTTGCTCGATGTCGTCATTGTCATTCTGGGCGGCGTCATTGTTCTGGGTGCTGATGATGTCCTGGTGCATCGCCTCTGAGAATGCCGGCGGTGCCTCCGCACTGGCTGGTATCCCCAGGGAAGCCACCGACCCCCTGGAGCTGGAGGAGCGTCGACGTGATCGTCCCTCAGCGCCATCGCGTCCAGAGCTCGCTCCACGTCCGTCATCGTGGCCTTGGAGGCGGGTACCAGGGTCTCTCGCACCGTGTCGAAGGCATGGCGCACCGGCACCGGCTCGGACCAGGTCCGTTCCCCCACTGGGACCTCCTCCAGGACATGCTGCGGGCCAGTGTCGAGGCCCGACGCGTTCAGCATGTTGAAGATCCTGCATGCCTTGTCGGTGGAGTCGTTCGTTGGGGGAGTGCTCAGAAGCGTTGTCGTGTCGCGCGCCTCCTGCCCGTCGCGCTCCGAGGGTGTCGCCCGAGCAGTCTCGGCGTCACGGGAGTTGATCCCCCACGTGTTCGCCAGCGAGTAGGCCTTCTGAATGTAGTCGAGCTGCAAGTTCGCAAAGTTGGTGGAGAGTTCAGGAGCTGCGTTCACTTGCTGATGCAGGAGCTGCCTGAGGGCCGAAGTGAGTGCCCCGCAGAGCGCCTGGAGTTGAGCAACGTTCAAGGCCCTGAGCTCCTTGCCATTAGGGAGCTGAAGCACCGCTTGGTTGCCAGCCATCGCCGGCCGCGTCTCAGGGGCACAGCGCCACTCCTGGCGAGAGGCGTGGACGCGTCGTGGTGGGGAGCGAGTCCGCTCCCTCTGGAACGGCTCGCCGGCACCCCAAAAGCCCGCGCCGCGTTGCTCCCCAGAAGGCCTGTCGTTGTAGGAGCTCCGGCCGCCGCGCTCGCCACGCTCACGATCGCGCGGCAAACGTTCGTCCTGGCGTTCCACGTGGCCGTCTCGGTGGCTGTCGCGAGAGCGCCCCTTCTCCCGGTTACTGGCATCAGGTCGCCCACCACGGTCAGGGCGCGGTGGTGGAGGAGGCGGCGGCGGCGGGGGTGGTGGAGGAGGCGGTGGGGGAGGCGGAGGAGGTGCCCGGCGCGGTGGTGGTGGTGGTGGTGTTGCCCGGCGCGACGCTGCGGCCGGGCGCACCTCCTTGCAGAACCTCGCCCGGTGTCCCGAGCGGCGACATCGAAGACAACGCACCGGGTCCCTGCAGTGTGCCGCCCAGTGGTCCCTTGCGAGGCAATTGAAGCAGCGCCCCGCGGTGGCCTTGTTGAAAGCGTTGAAGGCAGCGGTGGGTGGGTGTCTTGGATCCTCCCGGCGCCGCCTGTCGTGTCGTTCGTCGCGTCGGGGGCGTTCGGGCAGCACATTCCGTGTTGGACGCCTGCGGCGACGTGCGGGCGTCCATCCCGGCTCCGCGGCGGACGGACCGGTGGGCTTCAGAGGGTGCTGCCGCTGGATCCAGACGCGCTTGGTGGCCGGCCGCCCTCCGGAGTTGAAGCGCCGTGCCGCTGATTCCGTCCTGGGGAAACTGCGGCTTCCTCCCGCAGAGCCGCGGAGGATGGTGTGTCGAGGCGGTAGCGAAGGCGAGGCCGGCCGCGAAGCAATGACGTCTCTTCTGACTACCTCAGCGTAGGACGGACGCCGAATCGGACTTGCAGCGGGCAGATCCGGGGCAGCAGGCCGCAGATCCGCAGGGCGGGCCCCCTGATCTGGCGTCTCCGGGACGAACTCGTCGTCAACATCGAAGGGCCGGCCATGGCGCGGTGGAGGCGGCGGTGAGTCGGAGAAGAATTTCTCCTCCGCGGAGAGCCCGCGCGTGGCTGAAAGGGACAGGGAAACTACCTGGGCGGCGACGCGGTGGAGGATGCGGGGTGCGACCTCGGTGGAGGGTGGCTGGTGCCGTGGACGCCGCTGCGGCAGCGGCGGCGGAGGGAGCGGGCCGGGGGGCATCCTCACCTTTCCCACGCAGCGTGTCAGGTTGTGGTCGTAGTCATATCTTGCAAATTCTTGTTGCAGTGACTGAGGAATATTCGACCAAATTAATTCTCGATCAGCAAACCATATGCATATCTCTTTTATTTGCACTGTGCAAGTATAAGATCATCTCATTTCAGAACTTTTAGTTTCCATGGATGCCTATAAATAGGCAACCGTCGTACTCCCCACACCACGCCACACCAAGCCCCATTTGAAGCTTAGCAAAGCTTTGTGTAGTAGTGTCTTGGTCTTTCTGCAACAAGTGACCAGACCACAAGGGCACAAGGCACAAGCTAGGGCGGCGCGCGGCGGCGATGAGCATGTGGAGGGACCCGCTCGTGGTCGGCAACGTCGTCGGCGACATCGTGGACTACTTCCCCGCGTCGGCGCTGCTCCGGGTGCTCTACGGCGGCCGCGAGATGACCTGCGGGTCGGAGCTGAGGCCGTCGCAGGTGGCGACCGAGCCGACGGTGAGCATCACCGCCACCGGCGGCGGAGGCCGCGACGGCAGGGCATTCTACACGCTCGTGATGGTGGACCCTGACTCGCCAAGCCCAAGCAACCCCTCCAAACGGGAGTACCTCCATTGGTACGTGTGCAACGACGACTGAGCTCTGTCAGATGCATTTTTCAATTTTGGTCTCTGCTGCCTGCAGATCGACACGCATATTAATTTTGCATGCTAAATTGCTAATGCATGATTAATTTTTTTAACGACCATGAATGTCTTGCATCTGCATGCAGGTTGGTGACTGACATACCAGAAGGAGCTGGTGCCAATCATGGTACGTGAAGTTATGGGCAAATTGCAAAACACTGTATTATATATTTTGAAATTTATGCTCAAAATAAAGTTCACTAAAACATTTCATAACGCTCGGTCGATCGATCGGCCAGGAAACGAGGTGGTGGCGTACGAGAGCCCGCGGCCGTCGGCGGGGATCCACCGGTTCGTGTTCATCGTGTTCCGGCAGGTGGTGCGGCAGGCGATCTACGCGCCGGGGTGGCGCGCCAACTTCAACACCAGGGACTTCGCCGCCTGCTACAGCCTCGGCGCGCCCGTCGCCGGCGCCTACTTCAACTGCCAGAGGGAGGGCGGCTGCGGTGGCCGGAGGTACACGTGATGGATCGACGTCGATCAAGAAATCAATAAACGATCGAACAAAGCCGGCCATGGTGATCAAAGGACAAAGCACTTATTTACCATGATTCTTCGTTGTTGATTCAACGGTGATTCTGATATTATATATAGTACGTGACGATGGGACGCACTCGTCGAGTGTTGTTCGTTCCAAAATAATATGCATGGATCGAGTGTATAATAAGCCGGTTCTTGCTCCATATATATGTCTCTAATGCATCTACGATTATGTGCATGATGATTTGATGGAACTGTTAATAAAGTACTCTGATCTATCCATTTGATAACATTTTCTGTTATATGTATACACGTTGAAGTGTCTTCATTCGTTTCAAATTATTTGTGCACAAGGAAACAGGAATGTGTTAGTTACGTACACTTTTGCACTCTCTGCCAATATCCTCAAACGAAAAGGTTAAGAATTTGCGATATACCTCTTTGTTGCTAGCAGCAAATGGATTGTGTAGTATCATCATCTCAGTCGTAGGAGACAGTCTGATCTTGATATAGACTACCGGAATTCACAGACTATCTAGTAACAGCTCAAAAACACCAAACGTAATGCATGAAAAAGTTTTGGTACTCTTGTAAAATTTTTTTTTGGGATTTCTATCATATGATCAAAATATGGTTAAGCGAAATTCCTGGACTAGTAAAAGCTCTAAAAAACTATTCAAATGCAATATGAACAAATGTAACTTCTACAGAAAAATTGAACATGTACCGATTAATTAATATACTACCTTTTTCTTAATAGATACCAAATACTCAATAATGAAGATATAATATCTACAGAAGTACCCAGTAGCTAATAAAGCCCTCGAGACCAAATTAGTCTGTTCTTGGGACCAGATTAATTTGATTAGGAGACCACATGTAAATATCAATTCCTAATATCTTGTTTTATTATTAGTTGTCACGTAACAATAATATATGCACACATTAGTACAGAGTGCAAAAATACCTGATATTAATCTATTTAGAGGTCTAGGACCAAAGGTCGATTCTCTATAGTGATCGTTCCGTCACAGTCCACGATTATTCCTGCAAAATGAGGGTATGATCGATGAAAAATTTCCTAACTAAATATATAATCCACATGAATTAAGGTACAACATATCTTATCTCTCTGCTGACACACACGCATGTCTTGGTGGATCAAACTCTTTCAACTTTATGTCAGTCCTATCGACGATCGAGAGGCGAAATCAACAGGAAGGGAGATCAACAAGAGGTGGAACCTATCTCGCCGCAAATATTATTAAAGCTGCTAATACTAACTTTTTATCCTCGCGTGTGATGTGGTTTATGGCTTCTAGGTAACCGGACATATAAGTGGTGAGGATGCAGCTCACGTAACAGGAGAACGTAATGCATGGGAGAGTCATTACTTTCCCATGCTTGCCGAATGAGGGTTCCACTTAGTTACCTGTAAATTGTACTCAATGGAGGTACTTTAATAACATACATAGTACTTCGTGTTTCAGTCATATGCAACATGAGAGAATAACATCCGCAGCATCAAGGAACAACATATGAAACATAATAAATACGATAGATTTTACTCTAAAAATCGGTCGATAGCTAAATAAACACTCCCATTATTTTCCAATAGCTTATCTATATCCTTGGTTGTTTTCATTGGAGGGGTGATGTGTCACCCTCAATGATTTGAAGCCTTTGGAGAAACAAGAAATTAAATCTCTATGTATACTGGTAGAGTTTTCATCCATGAATCAAACATTATAATCACTATATCATGAAGAATTGCGCATGTTGCTTTATCACTTTTTTGCTTTTGCAAAATAACATAGACACTCCGATGAATAATGCACACTCCTTTTTTTCGAATCACATAGTACATACGCAAGACGCTCACATCTACATACACACCCATGTACACTCGCCGTGTAATAAATTTAGAAAAATATGAGCACTATTGTCGAGTTGAGAACTTGAACTCAGTTCGTGAATAATGCACACTTTGATTACACGTATTCTTATAGCATCCTAACTCGTCGCATAATATTTGTGTACCACACATAAGCAAAGACTGAAGACCTCTATCTGTGTACACACATAACGTGAGGTGGCACTGTAGACCTACCTTTTTGTTGATTTTTGTTGAAAGGTTTCCAGCATCTCGCCGGTCTCAATCCCACATTGTTAATTCGAAGAATCCTTCTCCTTGCAGTGAACTAAGCCATTCCAAAATTAAAGGAAGTTATTCCTACCCACTAGGCCACTACACCACTCCATACGAGGTCGATCAGGTCAGGTGATGATCAGGTCAAGACGAAGACGACCGCGACGTGCCGACGTCGTTGTTGGCACGGCCGATGGAGTTGCCGACACAACCCCTATTTGCAGAGCAGAATAGCAGGTATATATACCATAATCGACGAGACGAGTCTGCTGATGATCTGCTTGGTCGACGACGCTGAACGTTCGTTCGCCGCCGGAGCAGGGACGGCCGCCGCAATTTCACGGCGGGGCCGGCGATGGCGACGCAGGCCAGGGCGCGAATTGTTGAGCAGCGAATGATTGCCCGGCCCCGCCGGAAAGTTATTATTATTCGATCCGATAGATTGGTGAACCTGCTGGCTGGCTACTAGATAGCTACTAATAGTGCGGCCGAAAGCTGCAGCGCCACAAAGCCTTGCGTGGCTGTGGCGCCGTGCGACGTGTGCATCCCCGCGCGGCCCGGCCCCCGGCGGCGCCGCCGCCCCTGCAGGGCCGGGGCGGAGCAGCAGCAACTTGCGCGTCGTCACCGGAGCTGTGATCGACACCCGGTACCGGTGCAAATCTCGATGATCGAGGCAGGTCCACCCCACCCCACCCCACCAGCTGATATAGCATCGTCGTCACGTGGAGTATATATCCATATCATATCTGAGTGCAAACATATATAATGCATGGCCGACCTCCTTGCATCTAGCTATTTTTCTGTTGCCTTGCAGGACAGATGCATGGAATAGTCCTACTACTGTACCAAAAGTGGAGGATGGATCTTGACTGCTGTGGATATCCAAGCACTTTCCTTTCAGCTACATTGTAAAGAACATTAATAATAGAGCGACTTGGTTAGGTGCATCGTCGTTGTGCGTGGTAGAACCAACCTATCCGTTTCAAGTTTCAGATCCACAAGGTGCATACATATATTTATGTACATAGGGCTAATTATTCCTTCAGCGGTAGTGACTATTTTTAGTTGAAATTTAGGAATTTTTTTTAAAATAGTGATAGAATAGTATAAAGAACATTTTAAAAAAGATAAAAATTATCGTTATGACATAACGCGTGACCCCAAGAATCACCTAAATCAAAGGTACATGCAAAAAGTAATAATCATTTTAAGATCTAAGGACTAAATTATTGTAAATAACAAAATTTAAAACCACCCATCAAAACAGCCCGATGGCCAGATTTGAATGGTTTTGATAGTTGAATGGCTAAGGTTACCCGATTTTGAAGTTCGATGGCCAAAACCAATTTTAGGCAAGAGTTGGATGGTCAGAAATGGATTTTTCCTAAAATTTAATAACATTATTTTAAATCTAGTTTCCAACAACAATTTCAAATGGTTTACAATTATTTTAAAACTAGACATCATGTTAAAATACACTCTCCGGCTGCCCAATCAGAATATATACAATTCCCTTTAGTTAATATAAATGCTTATATAGTGGCATTTATTCTGTCCAATCTTCCTAGCTAGTATATGTCATTTCACTCTCATAAGCTCCCAGACAAAATGAGGTCAACATCGTACCGAGGGGCATAAGAACACTAATCAATTGGTGAAATGGCATCATAAAATGGAGGTCTCTAGTTGAGCACCAGGGGAATTTGTGGAGCTTTCAAAAATAAGAACTAATATTCTTGAGTTAGAAGGATGACGTGGATATATACCACCCAATTTTTTGGCCTCACATGTGGATACAAGTAAGATAAAGTGACAAGCATATATTGTCAATTATTATTTAACTAGAACAAAACGGCATTAGATGAACAATTTTAAATATACTATTGAACATTCAAATATTCTATAAGAGCAACAAAATTGTACCATATGAACTATTTAAAATATATATTGGATGTTCAAATATTCTATGATAACAATTGAGGTTTTTCCATGCATGCCAACAATATAAAATATAACAATGGAAATTTTATGGTGATGTGCTTGTTATGCTATATGTTGTCGATAGATAAACATCTAGAGGAGCCAAACATGAATTGTTGTTGAAACAATTTATTAGAGATGACCAATAATAACCTATAGTAAATTTGGGATTTTATGTTTGAGGGCCCAATACCAGTAAGTGTTGATTTCAATTCATTGTGCTTTTACCTGTCTTTCTCTCAAGGATGTTCCTTGCCATGCAAGACAACTTTCTGAGAGATTTAGTTTCAACTAAGAAAAGGGCATCTACAACAAAATGTGTAGTCCTGTCTCCTCACACTATAAGCAACTCTTGATTAGCATTTGAGAGAGCAGAGAACTCTAAGGCTAGGTGAGGGGGTCAACTCGTTGTAATACCTAAATAACCTTGTAATTGACCACTAGGTGAAAATAGGACTAACTATTGACCCATACATCAAGGACTAATATGTCACATGGCTAATTCAATTATCGAAATCATGCCTCATGCGTCAATAGTTCAAAAACTATTTTAGATAAGACATGGTAAATTCTGATTTGTTCATATTCTAACACAACAACTATATAAAGACTAAAGTAATCTTTTATGTGGTTCTGAAACTCTTTGGTTACCAATTACTTTTTATCATTTCCACACCACCATTCATAGTTTTCAGGCGTGTTAGCTTGAACTATGAATTTCATGAGCCTAGATTTTGGCTTCTAATTTCTATCTTACTTGTTGTGCTGTTTCTGAGAAGTACAATTATGCGTCGGTGAGACAACTACTGTAATCACTATTGACTAACACGTCACACGGCCTTAATTAAAAATTACTCCTTCCATCCCAAATTATTATTCATTTTGACTTTTCTAGATATATAACCTTTGCTATGAACCTAGATGAAAACATATGTAGATACCTAGCTAGCAAAAGTTGTGCGTCGGACACATCTTCGCTAGAACAGAAGATGCTCCGGCCAACGCATGAACCTCGGTACCTGGCGTCCGACCTGGTTAAATTCAGATGACGCTGATGGCTACTCAAGTCTCTCGCCCCTTAGCTTAAAAAATAAAAAAAAAATAAAAAGTTGTGTACGTAGAAAAACCAAAATGAATAGTAATTCAGAACCGAGGAAATAAGTAAGAATGATTTTTTTATTAAATAGATAGAATGATTGAAGTTCCTTTTCTTAATAATGGATCTAAGTTACTCTCACATTGAATTCAAATAAACCATAGAATTTCCACTGATGGAAAAAACAAGAAATGGATATACACTGAAGGAACGAAATGCAGCTTATGCAGGTGACAGGTCAGCGTGATCGAGTAAAAACACGCGCGGCAAGACAAGACAGCGCAAACGGCCTGACACAGGGATTAACCGCTTCCTCCCCTTCGTCAAAACCGCTACTACCCTCGCGCGCCATTGCGTCTCGATCCGTTGCGCCCTCACACACGGGCACACTGCCGCCGCTCAGCGCGGCCTCGCCCCGCGGCGCGGCAGGCCGCCGGCCAGCGCACCGCCTTCTCCCACCGTCGAATCGTCGATCACACGTCACTACGTCAGTAATAATGGCGGACGGGGAAGGGCCCTACGACCCGTTCCTTATGCAGGACGACTTCGACGACGTCATGTACTTGCTCGATATGCCCGCCGTCCTTGACCCACCGCCGCTGGCAGCAGCACAGGCGCAGAACGTCGCCGCCGCTGGCCCCTCTCCCTCCGGCGACAACAATCTCCTCGAGTGGCCGGCGGCGAATTCGAAAAACGACACCGTCGGCAACAGCGCTCCTACTACACATAATGCCGGCGGCGTCGCCACCGGTTCTCGTAGCCGCAGGACGCAAGACGTGGGCGCTAGCACATCGGCGACCGTATCGACGTCATCACCGGCGGCCACGCACCAGAACGCGTTAGATTGCACCGGCTGCCAATTGCTGCGAGAAGTTCTACACTCTAACGGTAGACACACACGCACCCCGACATGGATGCCGGCCGATCAATCACGAATATGCATGCTCATAATTAATATCTGGCTTCTTGCAAATTTCTAGGATTTGAGGCGACAAAACTTAGTATCCATGGCGCTGCCGGCGTGTTCCACCATGCCACACTGGAGGTCTACCGCATCGACTCCGAGGGGATGGCAACGGCACTGACGCGTCAATCCTACATCGAGTAAGTTTGGAGACTGTCAAATGATTGCTTGGAGTCTCCTTGCAAATTTCTTTAATGCTCTTTTACATGTCATATTGTCATCTACTATGAGCAGTTTCAGTGGCCGGGACTACGCGTGGGTGAAACACTATCTGACAGATTACGCCCAGCAGCGCGCTGGCGGAGGGTACACCGTCATCCATGACTCCACCTCGGCGTTCCACGACGCCCTCTGCACCAGCATGAACTACGGCGGCAATGCTGACCGTGAAGGGGAAACAATGGCAGCAGCAGCAGTCGAAAATGGTGGAGGTGGTGGTAACCAGCAGCAAGAACACGCCGGTGGTGGTGCTGCTGCTGCTGCACAGCCCATTACCGAGCAGGGCGACGCAGCAGCAGCAGCAGGAGCAGAAGGTGCATCACTAGCTACTCCATCGGCTAGCGCTTCTGATGATATTCTTTCCCTTTTGCATTAGGTTCTAGGTTTTAAGTCGTTGCATATTATCAGTTTAACAGTTACGACTTACGACTGAAATCAACGGTTTATAGGACCCTCTGAAACAAGTGCTGATAACGAGCAGGAGCAGGAGGTTCGTCAGGTTGGCAGGAGTGCACTCGCGATCCAGGTATTACAGATTTAAAACTAGTTTAACATGAGTTGCAATCTGGCCAGTTCAGTTCAGTAAGTAGTCTCGTTCTGCGCAGAGGGAGAGAGCGAGCAATCTTCAGCTGAGCGACCTGGCGCGCTACTTCCACCTCCCCATGACGGAGGCCGCCAAGCACCTCGGCGTCTGCGCCACCGTCCTCAAGACCACCAGCCGCAGGTTCCACATACCTCGCTGGCCTCACCGAAAAGTACCCACATGACCTAGCTATCTAGCTCCTTAATTTAATTATGCGTGCTTCGTCCTAATTGAGTAATATTTTCTGATGATTTTTCTCTCTTCCATATATAAATGATCGGCCGGTGATGGGGATTAATATTGTTTTTGTGTATGTGCAGATCAAAAGCATCGACAACCATATTGCCAAGCTGAGGAGGAGCGGCGGCGGTGCAGCGGTGATGCGTGAGATGGAGAGGCTCACCGAGTCCAGGAGAAAGATTTACGCTGACCTGCTTGGTGGTAAGTAATGACCACACACATTTACTACTTTTTGTTTTACATACAGTGGAAATACTACTTGTAATAAGATGCCGTGCAGATAATAAATATATATAAGGACAAATTTTGTTTACGGAAAAGGGAATAAGGAGAGCCCTCTCCAAGATTTCGTATATGGATGCTACACTGAGATAGATTGTCATGTCCGAGGAAAAAATTATAAATTAAACAAAATGTCGCATACACATGCATATTTGTCCCTTAAACTCATGCACACAACACTAACCCGACGAGCATTTCTGGAAGAATAAACCGCCAAATTCTCAAAATTGATCAAGTCACCAACAAATTCATAGCTGCATTATATTGATACAATATTCAAACAAAGAAGTTATGATAATGCATGCTCACTCACGCATATATATAGTAGTAGATGGGAAGAGAGGAAGAATTTATTTATTTTATGTTTTTATAATTTTTCAAAAATATATACCAGATTATTTTAAAAAAGTTATACCAATACCGCCGTTCCAAATGGTGGTAGCATTGCAACCGCCATTTGAAACGGTGGTAGGGGCCGGGCTACCACTAGTTGAAAGGGCGGTTGGCTACAGTACCGCCCCCAGTACTATAGCACTAGGCGATAGGAGTTGGTCTATTTAAAAAACATAACTTTTTGTATAAACTCGGATGGAGATAAACTTTATATGCTTTCGTCGAGATCTACAACTTTGTAGTTCAAGTTTTTCTCATTTGAAATCATCTTGAGACTCAAATAATCGATATAATATCCAGATCTAAAATTTAAATTTTAAATCTAAACATTGTGTCAATTGTTTGAGCACCAAAATGAATTCAAATAGACACAGTTTGAACTGCAGAGTTGTAGATCTCGTCGAGATACACAATTTCAGTGTATAGTTTACCTCCATACGAATTTATATGAAAACGTTATATTTTTTTTGAAGATATGTTGTCGAGAGAAAAAATCTCGTCAAATTTTAGATCTGAATATAATGTTGATTATTTGAGCATTGAAATGATTTCAAATGACAAAAGTATGAACTACAAAGTTGTATCCCTCGATGAAAGCTACATTTTCGTATAACTTTGATTTGCATCTGAGGTTCATGTGAAAGAAATATGTTTTTTTAAATATGATGTTAAGAGAAGAAACATTTGTATCGACTATTTGAGCATCAAAATGACTTCAAATGAAAAAAGTTTGAACAACAAAGTTTTAGATCTCAACGAAGCTACAATTTTTATATAAAGTTCATCTCCATCCGAGTTCATACAAAAACTTATGCTTTTTTGAAAACAGACTGTCAACGTCGTTTGAAACGGCGAGTGGGAGTGTTACAGTACCCGCTGCAGGGGTACCATAGGTAACCGCCGTTTCAACTAGTGATAGCGCCCTACCGCTGTTTCAAATGGCGATTGCAATGCTACCATCATTTGAAACGACGGTGTTGGTATAGTTTTGCAAAAAAAATTATTCCGTTGCATATTTTTGAAAAATAGAAGAAAAATAAAAAACCAGAAATTTGGCCCACTTGGGCCCATAGTCAAATATCTCAAAGTAAGGTAGGTAGGTAGATGGTTGTCAAAAGAAAGAAAGGATTAGTATACAAAGTCAACACCAATGATTAAATAGAATTGATGGCTACACAAACAGTTGAAGATAGTTCTAAACCTAAGCTAAAACGGACTGACCCAGGTAGTTTATTGAAATCCTTGAATTCAGAATATGGGAAAGTAGCTCCGGGTTGGGGGACTACTCCTTTGATGGGAGTCACAATGGCTTTATTCACGATATTCCTATCTATCATTTTAGAAATTTATAATTCTTCTGTTTTACTAGGTAGATAGACGAATTGTGATATACATAGTAGGAAATTCACTCACAAGTTATATTCAAACTCAAATACCAAACACAAGACTAATTAATCATACTAACCGAACCATTTGTCCAAAATTCAAACTTCAACTCAAAAGGAACGTCGAATTATTTTAAAAATAGCAAGGTTTGTGTTACAATTTCTAAGTGACGAAGTACTCGATTTTTTAAAAATATATTACTCATCGTACGGTATACACTAGCACTTAATATTCAGTTTTACCAACAGTACTCTTGCGAACTGACGATGGCCCTCATGTCTCATTAATATCTCTCTTGTATAGACGATGGTAAATTTTAGTGCATCATAAAAAAGGGAAAACAGTCTCCACACGTTACCATTCCAGGTGAGATTAATTTCAGAGACAAAAATACTTTAAGTTGAAATGGGAATTCAAAGGCAACATCGATTTTTCCTTCGACTATACCACTAATATACACAGTTATCCGCTAGCTATATGATTATGTGTTTGAAACGAAAACTCAACTACTTTGTCATCTGTTATGTACTATCTAAACGGTGACTGCCGGAGTTGGGAGCTCCGGTATGCCACCCTGGCTGTTGAGCACGATGACCTTCCCCTCTGAGTCAACATCCACAATGGCAGAGTCACCCTCCTTGACCTCCCCGGCGAGCATCTTCTCCGCGAGGCTGTCCTCTAGCAGCCTCATGATAGCCCGCCTCAGTGGCCGTGCACCGTAGCTGGGGTTGTAACCTTCATCCACCACCCGCTCCTTGAACTTCTCAGTAACCTGCAGGTTGATGTCCTTGGCCTTGAGTCGGTCAAAGACCTCCTGGAGCATGATATCCGCAATCTCCTTAACCTCGAGCTTGGTGAGCTGCCTGAAGACGATCATCTCATCGAGACGGTTGAGGAACTCCGGGCGGAAGTACTGCTTCATCTCCTCGATGACGAGGCTCTTGATCCTCCCATAGCTGCTGTCCTTCTCATCGGAGTCAAGGTCAAAACCAATCTTGCGCCCACCCTTCTCAATGACACTGCTCCCGACGTTCGACGTCATGATTAGGAGGGTATTTTTGAAGTCCACTGTTCTTCCCTTGCTGTCGGTCAACCTCCCATCTTCCAAAATCTGGAGCATCATGTTGAAGACATCAGGGTGTGCCTTCTCAATCTCATCAAAGAGCACAACTGTGTATGGCCGCCGTCTAACTGCCTCTGTCAGTTGGCCACCCTCGGTGTATCCAACATATCCTGGAGGTGAACCGATCAGCTTGGACACTGTGTGCCTCTCCATGAATTCACTCATATCAAGCCGGATCATTGCCTCCTCGGAGCCAAAGTAATAGGTAGCAAGAGCCTTAGCGAGCTCTGACTTCCCAACACCGGTGGGACCTGCGAAGATAAAGCTTGCAATCGGCCTGTTGGGGTTCTTGAGGCCCACACGAGCACGGCGAATGGAACGACTAATTGCTACCACAGCCTCATCTTGGCCAATGACACGTTTGTGCAAAGTCTCTTCCATCTTAAGAAGCTTATCAGATTCATCGCTGGAAACCTTCTCTACTGGAATGCCAGTCCATGATGATACTATGTGCTGGATATCTGCTTCATTAACCATAGGTCCTGTCTCTCCAGATTCCTCCTCTGCTTTGCTCATCTCCTTGCTCTTGTCAATGAGGGCTGTTATCTGGGCTTTCAATTCCATTTCACGGTCTCGCAGCTCTCCAGCCTAATGGCAAATACCAAAAAAAAAAAAAAACAGAAATTAGCTGTGAGCAGAGAATATGCAGAATGAGAGACAAGTGAAATTGCACGGTAAGGACATTTTACTCTCACTGACAAGTGATAACTATTTAAAGTCAAAAGTACAGCAATTTATTTTCGGAAAAAAAATCCAAATTACTTCCTTCAAGTATAGTGAAAGTCCAGATAACCACCTTAACTATATTTTGGTTCAATTTACCCCCTAAACTATGCTATTTGGTTTAACTTGCCCATACTGCAATTCGTCATTTTTATTCTCCATACACAAGTTGAATTTTAATTTGAGACTTTGCAGGCTAGTAGTGAACATCATAATCTATATTAAAAAAACGTTTGACAAAATTTTCATCAATAGTTTTTATATAATTTTGTATCTTAAGGATAAATTTTATTATTAAATACCTTACCCTATCAAAATAGTGATGAAATATTCATGATATGTATTTTTAACATATCTTATGTTGTCTGCTAAAACTCCACTTGTCCATGAAGAAACAAAAAAGATAAATTGTGTTAAGGGGTAAATTAAACTAAATGGCATAGTTTAGGGGGTAAACTGAACCAAGAAATACTTTAGGGGGTTATCTAGACTTTGATTATACTTGAAGGGAGTAATTTGGACTTTTTCCTTTACTTTTTAACTTCTATATTACATCTTAAAATGGAAATTAGAGAACATCACTCATATAAGAACGTTGATGAAAGGTCAAGGAACAAGAATGGCTTCATCATCCAAAAGTATTTGTCATCTATATATCTAAATATTTTGTATATACAAGTGAATGTTTTCCATAAAGCAGTTATGGTGGATGGAAGTTATGGAGTGATATTATCTGCCAGGAGGAGAGGTGGTAACATTCAGTTGCATCACAAACATGAAAGAGATGTGAAATTTAGTAAACCTAGTCAGTTACCTTTTCAAAATCCTGGCTACGAACAGCTTCATTCTTCTGTTTTGTGATTTGTTTAAGCTCTTTGTCAAGCTCTCTTGCTTCCTCAGGAACCTGCACCAAAAGTTTGATTTAAAATTGTTTTGGGAATGCAAAAATTAAGCATCAAAATAAACGAAAGCAGACTCGGGATACTTTTACCTGTGCATGCTGTAGCCTAACACGGGAACCTGCTTCATCAATCAAGTCAATTGCCTTGTCCGGGAGGAAACGATCACTGCAAACAAAATATGCTGTCAGGTGATGATAAAGATGCATCATAGTAGCAGAGTTAAATCATCCATAACATAGTCAGACATGAGGTGCACTATTTTCTCGGGGATGTTAGCTAAGCTTCCAGGGTATTTTGCTTGTACTTGTTTACATGATCAGCTGAAGTGACACACCTGATGTATTGATATGAAAGCTTTGCAGCTGCAATCAGAGCTTCATCAGTGTAACGAAGTTTATGATGGATCTCGTATCGTTCTCTAAGTCCTCTGAGAATTTCTATGGTTTCATCTACTGTTGGCTCTGGCACTTTCACAGGTTGGAAACGCCTTTCCAGGGCTGGGTCTTTCTCAATGTGCTTCCTATATTCATCAAGTGTAGTCGCTCCAATGCACTGAAATTAGACATAACAAGATGGGTTGTAACAACCTCAAGACAAGGAAAAGCGGTGAAAAAACTCATGTCGAAGAAAAAGAAGATACTTCACGTGTGCAAAAGAAAGAAAACAGAAAATTAACCACAACATAGGAACATGTAATCTTATCAACACACCTGTAGTTCACCTCTTGCTAATGCTGGCTTCAAAATGTTAGCAGCATCGATAGCACCTTCTGCTGCTCCTGCTCCTATCAGAGTGTGAACTTCATCAATAAAGAGTATTATCTCGTCACTTTGCTTGATTTCTTCCATCAGCTTCTTTAATCTTTCTTCGAATTCTCCACGGTATTTTGTGCCAGCAACAAGAAGTCCCATGTCAAGGGTAATGACCTGCGGTAAGTTGGTTGAAAAAATATCCACCGTTTCCTCACAATCTCATCAAAAGAATGAAGAAACGGTATAGAAAAATAAAAGGAATGATCTTCATAATGTCTTCAATAGATTAATCACTTCAATTCTGATATAATGTGTCGCAAATAAGTATGAATACAGCATACTTTGCTTTTTTATTTGCTCAATTATTGTTGGGATCAGTGCAGATGATTAGAAAATTCTACAAAATTTTGAATGCTTAAATAAGATATAGGTGCTAATATGACTTGAAATATCAAGCAGGCACTTCAATTATTAACATTGCACCTACATACTAGAATGCCAACTGTACGGGGCTAACTAAAATGAGAAAGAAAAAAGCAATATGTGCATGCACCCTCATGTAGAGCAGCATAAATATGCCATGCACAACAAAACAGAAGTGCATAAAAGCAAAAGCTTATTCCTAAAGTCATATGTTCACATTAGTTGCAGAATCAATTAAGCGAAATAGTAAAAAATAGAACATATTGTGTATTTGCTTCAAAATGATGCAAAAAAGGCTACCTTTTTCCCTTCTATTGTTTCAGGTACATCGCCTGTAGAAATGCGTTGAGCCAGTCCTTCAGCAATTGCAGTCTTTCCAACACCAGGCTCTCCAATCAAGCAGGGATTGTTCTTCGTTCGTCTACCTAAAATTTGTACCACACGCTCGATCTGTGGTTGCCTACCAACAACAGGATCTAGCTTTCCCTGCAGATATGATCAATATTACTGAATACTTCTATTCCAGCACTTCTACTTCTTATAATGTAGGAGGTCAGAAAATTACCTCTTCTGCTAATTTTGTTAAATTAGTTCCATACTCCTCAAGCGTTGGCATCTTGTTACCACTACTCCCTCCTCCAACTCCAGCACCAACAGCTTCTGTGGTCTCACCAATCATTCGAATAACCTAGAGATCCATGACATTGAAAACAAGCTAATTAAATAATTTTCTTTTCAAATAGAGTACTTCGTCATTTTAGAAACAGACACTAGATATAGTTTACCTGTGTACGGATATTGCTGGGGTCAGCTCCGAGACTCTCAAGTACACGAGCCGCCACACCTTCACCCTCACGAAGCAGTCCAAGAAGCAGGTGCTCAGATCCAATATAATTGTGTCCTGGGAAGGCAAGAATTTAATTATAAAAAGAATTCTTCTACAGAACTGATCAAAAATCAAATGCACTGTGATATGATACATAGAAGGAAATGATATTCTGGTTAAGATAAATGTCCTGACAATTATCAACATAGGAAGTAAATCCAGCATGACAAATGAGCAAGCAGGATGGGATGATTTACATATAGAAGTGGTCAACGACAATTTTTTTAGAATAGACAAGAAAGATTTCCATCTTAAAACCTGAGTTTTTAAAGGGACAAAAGTATTATATTGGATGATGCAAAATAAACAGGCCTGTAATTGTTATGGTGCAAATATGCATAATGAAGGTGCAAAAGTAGCAACGCAATAAGGGTACTCTATGAGATTATGATGCCCCATTGCACACATTCACTTCTTCCATTCAGTACTTAAAAAGTGGCACCATAGACAAAAATGGAAGATCAATTGCATACAAATAGTGCAATGACCTGTCCATTATCAAATCATGATACCTCTTATGTCAGTTAAGAAAGATGTGTTGAATTAAGGGAAACTGCACTGGTAGCTATGTCAAGATGCCATTTGATATCTTCATATCCAAAAAACCACAATCTCTACTCATATTTTCGGCAAAATCTTTCACTAAATGAAAAGGTTGCCTGGGAGCTACAAAATGCCTAAATCTGGAAGTAATCAGAAAAAGAAACTCCATTCTGGGGCTACAAAATGTTGGTCAGCAGAGACAATCCTTCTAATAGATTTTAATATTTTAATCTAATACAAGTTGTGAATTAAGGAAATAGAACACCATACAAGGGTATCGCAAGAAACATGAAAGCATACACAGTTGGCAATACCTTCTACTTTGATTTAGTTCTAGCAGTTAATTAGAGCGAACAGGAACTGAAATTTAAGGCATCAGGGTAAGGAAAATTTGAAAAAGAAGCCTTGATTAACCTACCTAACTGGCGAGCTTCCTCCAGTGAGAGCTCCAAAACACATTTAGCGCGTGGTGTGAATGGTATTTCAACAGCAACGAAGCCATTACCCCGCCCAATGATCTTTTCCACTTCCACGCGCGCATCCTTGAGATTTATACCCATGGACTTGAGCACCTTTGCTGCAATACCAGTCCCCTCTCCGATCAGACCCAAGAGAATCTGCTCAGTACCAACAAAGTTGTGGCCCAGGCGCCTCGCTTCCTCTTGCGCAAGCATGATGACTTTAATAGCTTTCTCAGTGAACCTCTCAAACATCGCCCGAGTAACAAAGCGAGAACGCCTTGTCCGTCGAGAGGATCTGTAAGATGCAACTGTCGACCTGGAATTGGACACCGTCGGTGTGACCGAGAAGCTATGAACTGATCTTAGGCCGACAAATGCTGACATCTTGACAGGGCGGCTAAGCGACATTGCCAACATAGAGACAGGCCTCCTGGTTCCATGGGACCTCCATCGCTGGGTGCTTATGCGACCCGCAAACGTTGTTCCGAGGGCAACTGACTGGAGTAAGGTCCCTGCCATGGTCAGAAGTGCCGTCTCTTTAACCTGTGCAAAGACATTAGACAGTTTATTATGAATAGTTAGTACCAATCCTCCAGAAATCTCAGATGGACACAATGGCTGAAATCGAAACATTCACAGCAGTACATCCAATTTTCGCCCATCCTCCAGTTGGTACCTCACAAACAGATCGAAAACACAAGCTGTAGTAAAAGTTTTGGAAAATAAAGTGCGCTACAGAACTCCGCTTCCTATATACCAAATAAAATCTGGATGGACAGGGACTGTACATCCGCAAAAGAAAGAACCATTTGGAATTGGATCACATCCCCGGTTACAGAAATGGATCACATCCAGGAACTGCGCATATTGATTGAATTAAATTAAATAATGTTTCAACCTCGCATTGGCGTCGACTATGATATAACTAGTAGGGAGAGGGAGATCAGCCACGCATCTTATCCAGAACCAAAACAGAATAAAAATAAATTTTTTCCCACAAAATAACCTAGAGATTCAGCAGGAACCACAGCCCACCCCCCTACAACCGGTGATTGCCCATCCATCAATCGAAGAACGCGAATCCTCGACGAGAGTTTCGGGCACGCAACCGAGAACAAGAAATTACCCAATCGAAGAACGAGGGATTCAGAGAGAGATGGAGAGAGAAGTGATGGTGGCGCTCACCTCCGAGGAGAGAGGGGGAGGAGGTGGAGGAAGGGCGGTGCGTTGGTGCTGCGTCCTCCCCTGGTCCCTGGAGATAAGGGGGCCGCTTGCTTGGTTTTGGCCGAGTGCCCAACAAGAAAGAGAACTCCCTCTCTTTCTCCTCCCATCGTCCGGCTCCTGATTCTGCCTTTTGTCTGTTTCCAAGTTTTCTATTTTTTTTTGTTTTCTGCATTTCTGAGGATGGGATTTTTTTGACAAGTCGGCATTTTTGGTCGTGCCATGCACTGTGATAGATATTTCTTTGGGGGGTAACAGATTTTTCCCACCATTGTGAGAACAGAATCGATCAGCAGTGTTCTTGAGTGTTTGCATTGCAAATGTTTGAGACAAACAGTAGTGTTGACAAAATTGACTTAGGATTCCATAGAAAAGGTTCGCTTTATTATGTGCATCAAATTGCACATAATAAAAAAAAATTGAGATGATGGCGGAGCCAACGTGGCATGGTTCAGCATGGCCTGGAGTTAGATCAAAATTTCATAGGACCGCCATGTTCTATAGTTTAATGTAGGGTGGAAAGTGCATCCAAGTTCATGATGAAAACAAAAATTTATAAAAAGAAAAAGCAATTAGTATCCAACGTTATTTTTCAGAAATAAAATGATTGAATCCTGGTATTGAGTCAGCATGTAGAAGAATGATGAAATAGTACAAATATACTTTTCTCCTGCCCAACTGTAAGCATCAATGCGTTTCGTCACATAACAAACCATTTCGTCTCGTACACATTTCTCTTTCTGATCTTTTTACAGGGATGTGGCCAGCAGATAAGGGGAATAATACACACACGCACACAACATCTTGCCATGAAAACACTGTTGAGATGGGTGTCCCTTCTCCTTCACGCCGGCGCCAGAGCTTCGCAGGCCATCAGTTTCTCAACAGCCAAAGGGTTTTGTAGCGCGCGCTTCTGCTACGGCAGCGCCAGCTTTTCGAGCTTTTGGTGACATCTGAATCCACTACATTGAATCTGGACGAAATTTTAAGAACCTCTGAATAGTTCTCCGCCTGCCACGCCCACGGGACGAATTCTCTGAAGAACACGAGCGCCACTTGTACTGCTGCACTTGGACAACAACCATGCTGCAAGGACCCCAAGAAACTATTTCATCTAGCATTTCAGAGACGAAAGCTGAAGCGGAAATGAAGCTATTACTGACAAAATTTGATCTGGAGCCAGAATCAGACAACTGGACCTATAGCGACGGTTACAAAACACATCATCCGGTGTACAAAACACAAACTTGCCTTTGCTACAGAACTATGGAAGAACCTATGCAGATGGCTCATGCTTGATTGTTGTATCATGACATCTTGGAGACAGCCACAGGTTGAATTGGTAATCCGGAGAATCCAAACCGATGCCTTCGTGGCCATCAAACTCATCCAATCCAATCAACTCTTCGATCCGACTCTTTCTGCCCGCCAGTTTTTCGATGTCACGAGCTCCAGTCTCTTTAAGAGGCTGATCTATCTGTAGTTTTGGAGCGCTGCTGACCCTTCTTGGGGCGCCAAGTTTCAAGTGAGGCGGCCTCATTCTCTGACAGTTGCTTGGCACCTGGTGATTGGATGGTGCAGACGCTTTTGCTGTCCTGCTCAACCTAGAGAGAACTGCTGTCGCCTTCTGAATCTTCTCATGAGAGGAGGCTTTGGTTCCTTTTGTGCCTGAACTTGTAATCCCTCTATGCGGTTCAGTGCTCTTCTTCGCTGAAGCTAGTTTGGTCTTATGGAGCCTCTGCAAGACTGGCTTTAACTGACGAACTTCAGCATACCCAATATCCATTGTGTTTCTACGAGGCGACACACTGAGAAATCTGTCAAATTCAGGACTGTTGTAGCAAGTGCGCTCAAATGGCCAGAATATTGGCTCGTCGGAGTCGTTAGCTTCTTTCCTTTGCGATGTTCCTGAACTAGAGCTGGGAGGACCAAAATGGAGGCTTCTGACTGCACTGAAAGAAGGGCTGGGGAAGTCAGAACCGAGAACATCAAGAAGTTGTTCCTTGCCTGGCAGCAAAGCAGAATCCTCTGCATCAAGATCTAAATAAGAAGTGACCCAGATATCTGTTCTGTCAAGATCCTCAGACTGAGTATCTGACTGTACTGTGAATGGTGTACTTGGGGTACTGATTGTGGATGACTGCTCGCTGAAAGAACTATCATATGAAGAATCACCACACTCTGAGTCTGAAAGAATAAAGGGAAAGCCATTCTTTTCAAGTCTCCATCTGATCTCCTCCTCCTCAGGAGCATCCTGCTTAAGACTCTTTAGTGGCAAATTAAGGATGGCTGATGAAACCTCCTTGTCAGGACATGGAGAAGTTGCACTTTCCTCCCTGCTCATGATGACATCATTGGAACTGTACAATGATAACTGCATCAAGAACTGATTATGAAGTGAAGTCGCCTTCTTGTCAAGCCCTGAACCATCAAAATCATGGGGGCCCTTGTTGTCCTTCATTTTATATCACCCTAAAAGTTTGATTCGACCTAGCATTGACAGAAATATGAACTGTTAGTGGGAAACCGGCAAACACTAGCAAAGCTATTGAGTTTTTCCAGGAAACAATAAGGAAATGGTAGCACCTGCAGTTAAGACAAGGTATTACAGACAAACCAGAAGGAAGATAACCCAAGATCACACCTTACATATTGGATTGGAGTATCCGTTAACATTGTGATATCGATGTTACACAAGCAATTAATATCGGCAAATCAAGTTGACAGGATCAAACTAGTGTGTTCTGCTATGATAAATAACTGACTCAAATGAAACAATCTTGACTTCACATCATACATGATGTGATTTTTTTCTCATATCAGTACTCTGAAAAGTATCCAACAGAATGTGTCGCTGTATTTGTTATTCAAATGCACTCTCTCTCAATTGACCAGGATTTTATATCTGATCCACTTCCTAACACAACACTGCTTTTGTTAACCACTTCAGCTACATGCGGACTTTTATACATAAAGAAAAGGAACCTACTCCTGTCTACGAAAGTGCCATAATTCCCGGGTGTTGTTTTCATATATCACATAAACAAGTTCAGGTGGCCCAATAAGCGGGGAAATTTTCCATTTCTTTAGTGGTCAGATAAAGTCTGGAAAAAGAATTACACAAAATCACCAATCGATCACTAAAATCAACCTGAGGCTCCAGTCATGGAAACAGTCAGGCTTGTGTCATCAGTTCTCGCGGTACTTCAAGGAAACTAAGTCCATTCACATAATGACAGGCTTTCACAGTGATCTCAGAAATGGTTACTTGGTCAGAGTTGAGAAGGTGCGACAGTGATGTGCAAAGAAAGTTGCTTTCGTTTCAAACGTAAATATTGACATTATGACCGCCGCTCAGATTTATCAGTCCAGATACACAGTTATGCATTTGGGCATGTGGAAACTTTATAAGGGGTTAGGGGATGTTTGGTTCCCCGGCCACAGTTCGCCACGCCACACCAGGCCGCGGCGGCCGTTTTGCCCGCCACGGAAAACACTGTTCCGTGGCGGGGGCGCGCGTGGTGAGGCAGCCTGTGGTGCCAACCAAGTAGGCCCTTAAACTCTACCCAGGTGATGTTTTTTTTTTTACTTTTTAGGGAGAAAATATTAGGAAACAAAGACCCCCAAAGTACAGAGTACTCTGTTCGTGACGTGAAAAGAAAATTAAGAATTGCTGGTGTTGAAGACTTGAAGTAAACTCATATCACCAATCAATCCTCAATAGTTTCAGAGTTACACCAGCATGCAGAAATCATTGACATTATATAGAAGCTCGTAAAGACGAATTGTTCTTTTCAGTGATAAACCAGTCCCGCTTTACTGCTAATCAAAGCCAACAACTCTGCTCCTAATCAAGAGAACCCAACACGCAGCAAAATTTCACCTGATTTCAGAATCGGAAACCATACACCCTTCTAGGCTTCTAGCAACAGGAAACAGAAGGGGGTACAAGTACAATAGAGAAAGAACTGAAAGGTGAAAACAACTGAAAGAAAACCACCGCGAAGGCACGGGCCTTCGAGGTTAAATTCGAAAAAAAAAATGAAACGGGGATGGGTCGATGGGAGAAGTAATAAGCGACCGAGGAGCGAGGAGGTATACAGAAACGGCGGGAAGGAAGAACTTGTACCTGAATCTGGCGCGCCACACCCTTTTGCTCGGCTTCTTTCTCCCGCCGCCGCTCTCCTCTCCCTCCGTCGCGACGGCGGCTCGAAGCGGTTTTGAATGAAGGGTGCCTGCCGGTTTTGGTAGCGATTTCTTCTTGTTTGGACCTCGGATTCCTTAGGACTGACAAGTGGATCCTCAGAGTTCAGGTGATTTCTTTTTGTAACCGGCCAGGCCAGGCAGGGGGTGGGTATTCTTGGTGCTCGTGTGAAACCGATCGCATCTGGGCCACCAAAATTATACAGCATACTAGTGGGGTAGTATCTTTCTTTTCCTAAATCTTCTGTGAGCACTTTCCATAAGTTATTTTTTTTTCGAATGATTTCCTTAAATTCTTGGAATTATCGAAATGGCAGGGGGCGTGCTGAGGTCACACACTCACACGTTCAGGTTTGACCATGTTTGCCGGGCTATGTGTCTAAAATAGGATATGCTAACTGCTGCTAAGAATCTTGCAGAGATAGTACTATGGTTTAGTAACTTTTAATAAAAAAGATTTGAAGAGATTTCAGAGATGGCAAGAGAAGCGATAGCGTGTTTTGCCATTGAATGGAATACTCATGCTGATCTTAATCTCTAAGTAATGTTGTGGTCATTCGAATTAATTTTTTTTACTGTGTGATTCTAATTAATTGTCATCTTGAACTAGTAATTATTTGTAGGAGTTTTCCTTTTCCTAACAAACGTTCAGACAGTTTGAACTTGGCGCAAATGTTCCTCTAAGTGCCTCTGTATTTTTTTTTATTGTGCCAGTTTCTCCTAAACGATTTTTTTAATTTTTTTTCAAGATTTTTCAAAAATAATTACCCGAATCAGAAATTTTCGAGTATACCCCAACCGTCGTCCAAATCGGCGTTTGGAGCTAGACGCCATAGGCAACGGCGTCTGGACAAACCAACTGCCGCGGGCAACAGCGATTGGGTCGGCATGACCCAGACGCCGTTGGAAAGGCCAGCCGGTGGGCCCGCCGCCACCAAATGACGCCCACAACGGCTGGCACCAACCGCCGTTGCCCCCAGACGTCGGTCGCGCCCCTCCCCTTCTTGTCTTCTCTCTCACGTGGGTGGTTCTGCGCTTCGAGTCAAGTATTTTTCTAATCTGTTAGAATTAGTTTAGAAATATTAGAAAATAGTATAGAAATTCTAGAAAATAGTTTAGAAATACTAGAAAATGGTTTAGAAATTCTAAAATTAGTTTAGAAATACTAGAAAATGGTTTAGAAATTCTGAAATTAGTTTAGAAATGCTATAAAATGGTTTAGGAATTCTAGAAATACTAGAAAATAGTTTAGGAATTCTGAAATTAGTTTAGAAACGGTAGAAAATGGTTTAGAAATTCTGGAAATACTAGAAAATGGTTTAGAAATTCTGAAAATAGTTTAGAAATACTAGAAAATGGTTTAGGAATTTTGAAACTAGTCTAGAAATACTAGAAAATGGTTTAAGTATCGTAGAAATGTTGTGCTAGAGTGAAACCTAACACGAACAATACTAGAACCACTTGAATCAAAGACACGAAAGATGAAAAGTAAAAACTTCAATGGTGTAACTCTCAAAAGTCGACCCACTTTACAAGTGTCGGTCGGCCTCCTTTCATAGGGAGACGAACGGACTTTTACATTCCGAAAATAGCCTTGTATGGAACGAATTATTCCAGAATGTACTATGCTAAACTAGGGATTTCGCCTCCAGGCCTTCACGCAATCCACGCTTCCCTAAATCCGCACCGCAAATCACGTTGCGTCATCTAGCAAGAACATGTGCGGTTGTCGGGTGAAGACTTCTTTTCCGGGGCGACCCTTCGTCCAATCAATCTGTTTCCTAAAAAAACGTTTGGGCAATGCGAAAAGTGGAGGGTTAGAAATTACGAAACCCAAGAGAGAGCATAGCAAAGACTCATCTTGGTAGGAGGATTCAACTGCGAGTTTTGGTCCTTAGAAAAATGAGTGTGAAAGATCGGGATTGGAAAACTTTCTCAACGCTACGTGCTTTCAGGCGACGAAAGCTGACTGGCGAAAGCTTTGGCGTCGAGAAAACTAAACAGGAGAATTGTTTGGCGGGTTTCGCTAGCGTGGAAAACTCATGGAAAATCGTGCAAGGCTTTCGCAAGGAATAAAAGCAAAAACCTTTCGTGATCGATTCCGATTCTCCCAACAAGAAATACTAGAAAATGGTTTAGGAATTCTGAAATTAGTCTAGAAATACTAGAAAATGGTTTTAGGAATTATAGAAATACTAGAAAATGGTTTAGGAATTCTGAAATTAGTGTAGAAATACTAGAAAATGGTTTTAGGAATTGTAGAAATACTAGAAAATGGTCTAGGAATTCTAAAATTAGTTTGGAAATACTAAAAAATGGTTTAGGAATTGTAGAAATATTAGAACATAGTTTAGAAATTGTGAAATTAGTTTAGAAATATTAGAAAATTGTATTGTAATTTTGGATAATATTCTTTGTAGCTATGGCACAACAGCCTGAGCGACCTACGTGCTTCCTGAGCTCCTTGACGAGACAATCGACAAGGAGCATCTGTCGCACATGTCCGCTATTTGCGGTACGACACTAGGCACTATGTGTGCTCGGGCTCCGGGGCACTATATGCCACTACACCCGAGATGGGTTCCCAGGTGCGTAGTACGATACATGATTAAATATGTATTCATTAATACTTCTTTGAATGTTTCATTGCACTGGAGTAGACTACACGCAACAAGACTTCTTCCACTAGCGCGGTTGGTTGAGGGGGGACTTGATGCGGGGCATGCTTCGTCCACAGGATCGCCACTCACGGTTTGGGTTTGACTACGACCTCGTATGCGCACTCATGGACCGGTGGTGGCCCGAGACGCACACGTTCCCTTTCCCCTTCAGGGAGATGACGATCACTCTGGAGGATGTGGCCCTCTTGCTTGGGCTACCGATTGGTGGCCGGGAGATGGGGCGATCGACATCCCCGAGTTGTGGCTGGTGGCTGCAGGATTTGCTTCAGAGGTTCGCGCTAGTGGTTCACAACCATTGTGTCGTCGGTCCAGCGCAGGGCTTCGCCAACATTCATGAACCCACCTGTACTTGGTTGCGACAGTGAGCGTACATACCTCAATATCATTATTTATTATGTTTAATTAATAGTGCAATGAATTGACCAAATTCTCTTTTTTTTTGTGTGTACATGAGAGATGACGCCGACGACTATACTGTCGTCAGGCACTTGGAGGCATATCTGTTGTGGCAGTTCGGGTACGTCATGTTCTGCAGATCCCAGGGAGATTTGGTGACGAGGTACTTGATCCCCCATGCTCGGGCGATCACTGACGCCCTCGAGGACGATGTCCCCCAGATCATCTGGGGTGTTGCAATGTTAGCGGCGACGTATATGTGCGCGGGCGTGGCAAAGGGCACGTCAACCGAGGGGATTTTCCTCGGATGTTTGCTACTACTTCACCTCTAGCGTACGAGCACCTTCTCGTTGGTCGTCCATTCGTCAAGCGGGATTGGTTCCAGGAGCTGCCACCTGGCCACGACCAGGGCCGGTCCAGTAGTGTTAGCATGCGGGGCGGCCGCCCAGGGCCCCCAAATGCCAAGGGCCCCCAACTAGTGTACACATACAAGTATCAAGTGTATATACTAAAGCTCAAAGCTTGCAAAGTTGCTACAAATCAAGTCCAATTGCTGAAAACAAGTGGCAAATTTAGCTCAAGAATGAAACAAGCAAACAACAATAGTAGATTCTTCTTCTGTCTTCCGAGTGCATAGAAATTGTCTCTTAAATAAGGGCCCCTTAATTAAGTTTTGCCCTGGGCCCCTCAAAACTCAGGACCGGCCCTGGCCACGACCCAACCGACCGGCCCACCGTGGCCTCGTTGTGGTGCCACCGATCAGTACGTACTTCTTACCTTCATTTGGACAATTTTAATTAAGTTCACACGAGTAACTTTTAGTTTGTTATGCAACTCTCTTTCACACAGCAGACCAGGCGGTCATACGCCGACTTCGTCGGGCAGATCGACAGCCTGACAGACGCCGATATCGTTTGGACGTCGTACACCGTCGACGTCATCGAGGCGCTCGCACCTCAGGTTCTCTTGTCGTTGTGTGTATCGGGACCACCAGTACTAGAGGACGAAGATGTCGGTGGTGTATGACATCCACGTCGAGGAGTACCATGTCAGTTGTGTCATGAGGTAGTTCGGCCTGTACCAAGAGTTGCCCTTGCCAGCCGTACACACGATCGACCCTACGGTGCACAAGTAAGTTATCGTTAACTCTTTAAGTTTTCGTTCACGTAAAGTAACTTTAATTGCTGAAAGATTCACTGCATTTGTGATAGGTGGTCCAGGAAGGGCGTCAAGACTGCGTCGGTTCGGTGGGAGCCTAAGCTGCTCCCTCATGTACAGGCTTAGGATCACGCATCCGAGGAGAACAACGTCGTCAGCGAGCAGCGACCCCGTGACGATGCGGCTTGGCTAGCGCACCTGCAGTTGTGAGACATGGGTACCCCTGGGTCCCCACCGACCAGGCTCACGGCCATCCCCGACAAGTGGGTCCGGCCCACCAGAAGACCCGCCGACCTAGTCTGCGGCCCACACGACCTCCTGAAGACCTTCCAGAAGATTCCCCAGATGACCTTATCCGATCCGGTCGGGTAACTTGGCGTACAAGACAAGACACGAGACGTCGGCTGTGCCTCAAGACAGTCCGAAGATCATGGGATTATGTTGTAACTTTCCTTAGATTGGTTTTCCTGTTGTAACCGACCTGGATTCAGGGACCGCCGACCTTGTCCGTCAGCCAATATAAGGCGGGCAAGGTCGAACCCCTGAGACCAAGTCATCCCAAGTCGCAATCCATCCAAAGCAATACAAACCGAAGAACTGGACGTAGGGTTTTACTCTCCGGAGGCCCGAACCAGTATAAACTCATCGTGTCCTTTGTGTTCCGTATGCTATTGCGCAACCTTCGAGTTCTTAGCCCTAGATTTCACCCCACCGAACAAATAAACCACTGGGGTTGACACCCCTGTGGGCTGTGCAGATCTAAACCTCTGACAGTTGGCGCGCCAGGTAGGGGGAAATCCAGGGTTCTTTGTGCAACTCGATGGCTTCACCAAGCGGCGTCGTCTTCCCTGAAAGTGTGGCGCACATCCTCGCCAATCCCGTCGACATCTGCTTCGGCTCAATGCCGGCGGAATCCACTGCTCCAACCACCTGTCTCGTCATCGAGAGCACTGGGGTCACCTCCAACCAGCAGGTCCAATCCGATCTGCTGGCGGAAACCCACCCACCCACTCCTCGCGACCTGATCGTGGGGCTCGATCGCGTCGAGAGCATGCTCTCCGACACGATCAAGGTCTGTGAGCGTGCCAAGCTCCCTCGCAGGACCCCTCCACCTCGCATGCCTCTCGGCCTGCGGAACGTAGCTCATGCGGCTTCTCGCCACATGAGGAAGAAGATCCAGATCGACTCCGAGTCGAACACTCCACCCTGTGGAAACTGCAGAGGACCTCTTGACGATCCCTGCCCCATCCACGAGAACTCCAAACACACGGCCCGCCAATGCCGTGTGCTGAAGAAGCTCCGCCGACCTCCGGCTGCGACCCATGGTTGCCAGATTGATCGTGCACCGTCTCTGGACTATGGCACGTTCCAGATCGCGTGCACCATCATCTCCCCCAACAACCCTTGCGATGCCTTTGAGGCCCTAGATCGCGAGGTCCTTGTTGTCTCCGCAGATGTACCTCCTCAAGTCAGCGAGACAGATGAGCAGCGCCAGCAACGGGAGAACGCCAACGCTACGCGAGCCCAGCGCCGCCAGCAAGAAGCAGATGCAGCTGCAGCTGCTGCCCCGCAACAAGCCCCGGGTCAGCCCGCAGGTAATGTTGTGCCTGGGGCAGGCGGCCAGCCCCCAGGCAACGTCGTCCAGAACGTCGCCGCAGGACCTCCCCCTGCGGCCCCGGCTGCCCCTCAGCAGTAGCAGAACCAAGACGAACCTCGTCGACACCGCCTACGTGCCAGAGACCTCCTTAGGGACTTTGAACAGGATGGCCATGAAGTCTACAACTCGCCCCAGGCTAACCTAGGCGCGGCCCTTGCCGAGCTAGGACAGCTCGGAGATACTCCTGCGACCAGACATCTGCAAGCTCACATCCGTGTTGCCACCGCCCAGGTCGAAGAAAGAAGCCAAGGATACAGTAGATCGACCTCAAGCTCCTACTCCCGCAGTAGGTCAGCACGACCTCGTCATCGCCACAACAACGCCCCTCTTCCGCACGTGGCTGAAGAAGGAGGCGGAGAGAACGAAGTTGTGCAGCCGCCCAACGCCGCTGCCAACAATGTCGCCAACGCCGCTGGCAACCAGCAGCAGAACATCGCTGGCAACGCAGGACAAAACGCTGGAGCTCAACCTCCACCGGCACAAGCTACACGGCAGTGTCAACCCGTTTGGGATGAGGCGGAGATCGAGCGCCGTGCCAACTATGACCGCGACAACAGGGTCCCGGACCCTCTCAACGCCAATAACCCCATCCAAGCAGCAGAGCTACGCGAGATGCACGACATCGAACTCCGACGACGTGCCCAATACGACCAAGTCAACGGTGCTCCCGACGACCTCTACATCGCCCCGACGGCTAATTCCCCAGGATCCAGTTCTGGAGAAATTAATAACTTCCCGGCCTTCTCACGACGTCTCAGGACGATCAGATACCCGAAAGATTTCAAGCCAGCCATCGAAAAATACGACAATCGCTCTGACCCAAGTATTTGGCTCAAGATGTACATCATCGCCGCCCGAGCGTCGGGAGGCAATGAAGACCATATGGCGGGATACTTCCCTCTCGTGATGGGCCAAGCGCCACTCCTGTGGCTCGACAATCTCCCCGCGGAGTGCATCACTTCGTGGGCAACCCTATCACGGATCTTCACGACGAACTACCAAGCGACCTGCAACCGCCTCGGCAACACTCACCACCTTGCCAAAGTGCGGATGAGGAAAGGTGAAACTCTCTGAGAATACACTAACCGTTTCTTCGAGAACTGCAACACCCTCGCTGGTGTCAAGGATGAAGACGTGATAGCCTACTACAAGAAGGGAGTCACAAACCTCAAGCTCTTCGAGAAGATCCATGAAGCCGACGCTGACTCTATTGCCGACCTCATGGCCTACGTGGACAAGCTCGTCGACACACAAGATGCAGTCGTGCATGACTTCAAAGGTGACAAAGCCGATGACCACATGGACACCAATGGCATCGGCAGGTTGCGCAAGCGATCTGGCGAGGTCTACGCGACCGACTCACCAAGACCTTCCACCTTCCTCGAAGGCGACTTCAACTGCACACTGGATGACCAGTGCCAATTCCACCGTGACGCCAAGCACACCATGAGGGAGTGTGAGCAACTGAAGCGTGCCCTAGGCGTCCCTCCAAAGTCAAAGAAGACCAAAAGCGGCAACAACGACGAACAGAACAACGACCGATGCTACGACAACCGTAACCGTCGACCTGATCGACGTGATTACCGCGCCCGGCAACCCTGGCGTCACAATGACGACAGGGACCGCCGAGACTATCGCCGTGACTACCGCCGCGATGATCGTCGTAACGACTATCACTGCGACGACCGCCGCGATGACCGACACGACGACCGGTGTGACGACTGCCACGAGGACGACCTAACTACCGTCACTACGACAACCACAACAACGACGGCAATCGTCGAAAGGAGCCTTCTCCTCCACCGCCACCTAAAGCGGGCAACCCCAATGGCGTGTTCCAGAATGCCAACTGGCAAATCAATTTCATCATCGGCGGTCGCCAGGCAGCCAAGAGCAACAGACAGCAGCGATCGAACGCAAGGGAGATCGGCCAGGTCAACACCGAAACTCCACAACCTCTGCGGTGGTCGGAGTTCCCCATCACTTTCTCCAGAAAAGACCACTGGGTGCACATACCTGACCCCGGGACCTACCCGCTGGTCATCAACTCTATAGTGGACGGTGCCTTCCTGCCTAGGACCCTCATCGATGGGGGCAGCAGCCTAAACATCATTTTCACCGAAACGCTGAAGAAGATGGACTTCGACTTCTCCAAGATGACCGCCTGCGACGAACCCTTCTACGGGGTCGTGCCCGGCAAGGCTGCATACCCCATAGGTCGTGTATGCCTGCCGGTCACATTTGGAAAAGAGGACAACTTCCGCACGGAGTACCTGATGTTGGAGGTGGCGGACTTCCACTCCTCCTACCACACCATCCTCGGCCGACCCATGTTGGCCAAGTTCATGGCCATCCCGCACCACACCTACCTCATCATGAAGATGCCAGCAAAAAACGAAATCCTTTCTGTCCACGGCGACATCCTCGTCTCTTATAAATGCGAGAGCCACACCGTCGACCTCGCCAAAACATCTGCATGCAGGGCTGCAGCTACGGTCAGGGTCGCTCAGGCTACCAAGATCGACCAAACTACTCTAGAGGTACTAGAACAGAAGCGCACGGCCACCACCCTGGACGCAAGTCCCGCGGTGAAGAAAGTTTGCCTCGACCTGCCCGACGCAACCAAGGAAGTCACCATCGGGGCCGACCTCGATCCCAAATAGGAACTCGCGCTCACCAGTTTCCTCCGGGACAACGCCGACATCTTCGCATGGAGCCCATCAGACATGCCTGGTGTCCCCAGGGAGCTGGCTGAGCACGCCCTTGAAGTAAGCAAGACAGCAAGACCTATCAAGCAAAAGCTCCGGCGATTTGCGAAAGATAGAAAGCAGGTCATAGAAGTAGAAGTCCTTAAGCTCTTAGCTGCAGGATTTATTCGAGAATGTAAACACCCGGTTTGGCTCGCAAACCTGGTCCTTGTACCCAAGAAAACTGGAGGATTAAGGATGTGTATCGATTACACCGACCTTAACAAGCACTGCCCGAAAGATCCCTTCCCTCTTCCTCGTATCGACCGGGTCATGAACTCCACGGCTGGCAGCGTTCTCCTATGCTTCCTCGACTACTATTCAGGGTATCACCAGATAGCCTTGAATCCTGACGACCAAGACAAAACGGCGTTCATAACGCCCAATGGCATCTACTGCTATAAGGTCATGACCTTTGGCTTGAAAAATGCCGGCGCCACCTACCAGAAGGCAATACAGAAGTGCTTGGCATCCTAGATCGGCAAGAACGTGGAAGCCTATGTCGACAACATGGTCGTTAAAACCACCGAAGAAGATCAGCTCATCGCCGACCTCGCCGAGACCTTCGCCAACCTACGCACCTACCAATGGAAGCTCAACCCGACCAAGTGCGTCTTCGGTGTCCCCTCTGGATTGCTCCTAGGCTTCATGGTGGGACACCGAGGCATCGAAGCTAACCCCGTCAAGATCGACGCAATTCGCAACATGGCCAGGCCATCTTGCAAGAAAGACGTCATGAAGCTCACCGGTATGATGGCGGCTCTAGGTCATTTCATCAGTAAGCTCGGTGAAAAAGGTCTATCTTTCTTCAAGCTATTGAAAAAGGCAGATAAATTCATATGGAATGAAGAAGCACAGAAGGCTTTCAAGGCTCTCAAAGAGTCCTTGACCACGCCACCAATCATGACGCCGCCAATACTGAAGGAAACACTCCTCCTCTACATCTCGGCCACCACTAATGTGGTCAGCACGGTCCTCGTCGCTGAACGAGAAGAAGAAGGGCAGGTCTACCCTGTTCAGCGACCTATGTATTACGTAAGCGAGGTCCTGGCCGACGCTAAAAAACGTTACTCACAGCCTCAGAAGTTGCTCTATGCGCTCCTAATTACGTCAAGAAAGCTCCGGCACTACTTCCAAGCTCACAAGATCAATGTGCCCTCGTCCTTCCTGCTAGGGGAGATTATCTGCAATCACGATGCTAACAGCCGCATCGTCAAGTGGTCGGTAGAGTTGGGCGAGTTCGACATCGAGTTCTGCCCCAGGTAGGCGATCAAGTCGCAGATCCTAGCCGATTTTGTGTCAGAATGGACAGAAATCCAGATGCCCCCTCCCAAGGAGCGGACTGAACACTAGATCATGTACTTTGACGATGCCCTTAACTTCGAGGGTGCCGGAGCAGGCGTACTATTCATCTCTCCTCAGGGAGAGCAACTCAAATACGCCCCGCAGATACACTACAAGGCCTCCAACAATGGAGCAAAGTACGAAGCTCTAATCCATGGGCTCCGAATCGCAGTGTCCCTCGGCATCAAGCGACTACTGGCGTACCGCGATTACAAGGTCGTCATCGAGCAAGTCAACAAGGAGTGGGATTGTGTCAAAGACACAATGGATGCTTACTGCGCAGAGATTCGAAAGCTCGAAGGCCACTTCGAGAGGATTGAGTTCCAGCACGTGTCGCGCAGCAACAATGTAGCCGCTGACGTCCTATCCAAACTAGGCTCTAAACGAGCTCTAGTCCCGGTGGGTGTGTTCGTTCAGGACCTACGAAAGCCGTCGATCAAGCTGCTGGATCCAGACAACCCGGACCAAAATCAGCCCGACTCAATTCCAGCACCTCGTCGTGACGTGCTGATGACAGAAAAAGAGGATGATTGGCGCGAGCCTTTCTTAGCCTTCCTACTTCATCAATGGGCTCCCGAAGACAAAGCAGAGCGGGAACGCATCACGCGGCGTAGTGCTAACTACGTCGTAATCGGTAACCACCTCTACAGGAAAGCCGCGTCTACCGGTGTGCTGATGAAGTGCATCTTGCGATCAGAAGGTCTTCAGCTCTTGTCTGAGATCCATGGTGGTCGATCTGGTTTCTACTGGCCCACAACCATGACCGACGCCAAAGACCTCGTAAAGAGGTGCAAAGGATGCCAATTCTTTGCCAAGCAGCAGCATCTGCCAGCTCAGACCCTGCGCACGATCCCCCCATCATGGCCCTTCACCATGTGGGGCCTCGACTCTATAGGACCGTTTAGAACCACCCCTGGCGGCTATAAACACATCCTCGTTGCTGTGGACAAATTCGCCAAGTGGATTGAAGTCCAACCTGTCGCAAAGGTCACGTCGGAGGAAGCGGCAAAATTCATCAAAGAGATAACACATCGCTTCGGCGTGCCCAACAGAATCATCACCGACCTCGGGTCGGCCTTCACAGGGTCAGCCTTCTGGGATTTTTGCCAGGATAGCATGATTGATGTATATTACTCGTCGGCCGCCCATCCTCGGTGTAACGGCCAGGTCGAACGTGCCAATGGCATGGTTCTTCAAGCTCTCAAAGATCATATCTTTGATGACGCATCAAATTACGCCTCCCGTTGGCTAGCCGAGCTACCCCACGTGATTTGGGGTCTCCGGACCCAAGTCAGTTCAGCTACGGGCTTTTCGCCCTTCTTTCTAGTCTACGGATCAGAGGCCATCCTACCCACCGACATCACCTTTGGAGCCCCACGCATACAGTTCTATGAAGAAGGTGAAGCCGAGAAAACTCATCGCGTCGACCTCGACAGCCTCGAGGAACAAAGAGTGGCAGTTGTCATGAGGCAAGCTTGCCACGTCCAACAACTTCGTCGCTACCATGATCGCAACGTCAAGGAGTGCTCCTTCAACGTGGACGACCTAGTCTTAAGACGCATCCAAAAGACCGACGGCATGTACAAGTTGTCCGCCCCTTGGGAGGGACCTTTTATCGTCACAGAAGTCATCAGTCCGTCTACATATCGCCTCCGGTGGGGCGATGGTCAAGGGGTCCCTAACCCGTGGAACGTGGAGCACCTCCACCGGTTCTATCCATAGAATAGTTTTTATTACAGCTATGCATTCCTCGTCTTTGTACTTTCGTTCAAGTAAATATTAGTTTTAAGCAGTCATCTGCTGCGTCTCGAGTTCTATCCTCTTTTCTTCCATGTCATGTCCCCTCCCCCTCGACATGCTCGGGGGCTTGGCGAAAGCCAATACAGGGGTTGAAAGACCCGAGGGTGAAATTCCTGTTCCTCCCCCTCGACATGCTCGGAGGCTTGGCAAAAGCCAGCTCAAGGGTCGTTCGACCTGAGGATGTCGTCTCTCACGATTGTTTATTTTATGTTGTTACGAGCCTGCTTGGTCGTGTGGTTGCAAAACCAGAGTCCTAGACTCTCCCCGCACGCCGACTACACGTAAGCCTCCCCGCTGAGCCGTGGTGGTCGGTAAGCCAGCCTCTCCGTGAGTAGTGGTCAGCGGGGCATATAAAACACAGTGCCTCAGGGCAACCAAGCTCGAACAAACATAAACTAAACATGACATGCGAGCTAAAAGGAGATCATCAGTGTTATTTACATGACTGGAGGAGGACAGGGTACAACTCTATGACCACGACTACTCTTCATCATCATCGCCTTCTGTTGACGGTGAATTTTGGTGCTCCAAACGTATTCATTGCACTTTGGTTTGAGCTCGATTATGTAACTAACCCGCCACTAGGCATACTAATGATATAACGAGTTCAACTTCGTATGTGCATTTGGAAGTGTTGTGTTTTTGTAGGAAAACATGGACAAAAGGGACGGAGTCACAACAAGTTCAAAGGAGCAAATGAGGAGTTCCGTTCGTGTTCGAGTGCAAGGCGAAATCACTTCCAAAGGTGGCAAGGACCAAGGTGCTATGACGGATCATCACCGAGGACTGAGACGTAAAGTTCGGACTTCATGCGAGAAGACCCCCTATCTTGATCGCGGGGATGACGACCTCAAAATGACACAAATGAGGGGGGCCAAGTGCAAAATGTCAAGATGAGCCGCGGGGAGAAGGACGGGCCCGAACTGGCCCAGAAAGGGCCCAGGCCGGCCGGCCTGGTCGGATCGGCCTAGGGGGGTTTTGTGGCGGTTCGGCCCACCCTTTGACCTAGTCGCTCCTCGGTCTATTAATAGCTCCCTCCTCCGACTGTCGCCGCATCCAATCATTCTACCGACGCCATTCACCAGAAAACCGCCACCGTAAGATGAGGGAGAGAGTTGGATGAGCTCGTCGCAAGGATCAATGCCGGTGGAGGGAAGGAAGCAAGAGGAGGACTCCAAGCCGTTGGCCTAGGGGTGTTCCCAAGCTTCATCACCGCCATCTTCATCGACGACGTTTTCCGGAGTCTCCATCACCCCTATGTGCCTCAATCCGTGTAAGATGATGGGGTAATGCCTCCGTTCGTCCCTAGGGTTAGATGGATGCATGATATGTAATCTATACATGAATCTTATGCCTATCGATGCTTTATGGTCTATGTCTTCGCGAATGCTTTGTTTACATATGTTTGCGCAACATGTGGTCTTAGTAGGGTTTGTGGTAATCGTGGTGATTAGCTTAACCCTATGGATGCTTAGGTATAGATGCGGTTATACGTGAAAGTGTTTGATTACCTTACGTAGTGACAGTACGTGTGACAACCCACCCAGGAAAATACCGTACTATCGCCTAAACCAATCCACTTTGGCCATTAAGCGACAGTAAAGTACCATCCCGTCATTGGTTGCCGGGTCAAAGCCCGGTAAATCACTTGAATAACACACAGAGGATCGAACATATGCATTAAAACTCACACGAAGGCGAGTCCAGAGTACAACACAAATTAAAACCAAATGTTTTCCTGAAGGGTTAAATTATTACAAACCATTGTTCGTGACATGACAAGTAAATGTTCAGAGTTTGAAAACAGTGGAATAAAATAAACTAGCGTAACGATAAACATCACAGGAGGCCGTCCGTGATGCCATCACTCGTCGTCATCCACCCATTCCAGCTCCCAGCCGGGTGGAATCTCTCCAGGCCAAACAACACCTGCAACAACATTTATATAGCAAGGCTGAGTATACTAATACTCAGCAAGACTTAACCGTCGGGTGATAACTACATCACCAAACTCTATACATGAGAGGCTTTTTGGCCGGTGGAGTTCTTTTGCTGAAAAGCAACAAAGAGTATGTCCTTACTTTCAATATTTTAGCACAAATTCTAGTTAATTACCATTTCTAAGTGTGCCAACTAATTCAATCAAGAATTGTACAATACAATTAATTCAAGCAGTAATATTCACAAAGTTCCATCATTAAGGGATATCATGGCCAGTTGATTAAGCAGTCTCAGGTAACGGTGAGAGGCCGACAATCGATTGATTAATAACATTGCAAGGTAAACCTAAACACACGGTAGGGTGCCCTCACACTGGACAACCACCAGGCGGTTCCCAAAAATTCTCAGCTTGGGATCGAATCTTACAGTCCCGGGTACAAGCCTATCTGGCATGCCCCACACAGTACATCCAGTCTCATACATGTACCCACCTCCCGGTTGCAAATCGGGCAGGTGAATACTCAAGATTAGTAATAGTAAGATCCCGCACCGTCTCGTTAAGGTACTAGGTTTACCGGTCCCATTCCCGACAAGTGCTTAGTACGTTCAAAAGCTTAGCCCACGAAAGCCACTGGACCGGAGCCCAAATCCCATGCTCTTACCACATGAGCAATCCATTTAAAAAGGGCTTATGATTCCAACATAAGAACATATTCTCGCGAGTGACGAACATCACTCGACTTGTACCGGTCCTATAGCATAGCAGCTATCAACCTAGCATACTAGTAAAAGAGCATAGGTACCTAAGGATCATGCATCTAGGGTTTCAATTCAACTCCTGAAACGTAAATGCACAATCATAGCAAAGGTAATTGCATAATTTTAAAAGAAGGGTTAATGATCCGGGGCTTGCCTTCGTCGGCAAGGTTGGCCTTGGGCCCTTCTGGACTTTGGTCTAGGTCCTGAGCTACGTCCACGTACTGCAGTTCACCGTCAGCATCTTCGTCTCCTCCTTCCGGCACGAGCGTATAGCTACCGTCGGGAAGATCTACACGAGGATGCAATGCAAGATTTAATTGACGGTTTTAATTTAATTAATTCCAAACAACACACGACAACCATGGGGTGCACGGTTGACCACATTCACCTAGATAAAAATACATTCAGCAGACTCTTCCAATAAAGGAACAATATGAGTTTCTTTATTATTTAATCTTTTTAATAGTGACTGTGCACATATTTATGTAAATCATTTGATTTAATTTCGCAAACAGCAAGGGGTGGTGATGCTTAGCTTCTTAGCATGATTTACATCACAACTAGGCGGTCATTAGGTGTGTAGTTGGTGATTTTCCAATTTAACTCAATATTAAGCTTGAATTGGCTTCCAAAGCTTTTAATCATAAAATAATTTCATAAAATTCAGTGGGGCTGTTTCCGAAGCACTACAAACATAGATAAAGCCACTGAACAAGATTTCACATTTACATGAGCTATAAAATTAATTATATCACAAAAGACAATATCTAGCTACCAAAACAAGATAAATGCATATAAAAATAAATACACAATAAATAGATTCCAACTTTCTCCCACTGGTTCTCTGACTCAATTCAAGGCTAGGAGATCAACAAACACATCAAGAGCTACTCTAGATCTTGAGCTATGCATTTATAGTTAAAACTAAGCATAAATCAAGAATAAATATTTCCGACAGATGTAAAATCATGATTAATTTCACCAGATGTGCATCTAGGCATAAAAAGATCATATGCAGAAGTTGAGCACAAAAATCTATTTATTTTTAGCTACAAAAATCATTTAGGTAGATTCATCATAAATACAAAATAAATCATATTAAAAGATCTGCATAGTAAATTTCTGCAATTTTTGGTGTAGAGCCTAGTCATCACATTACTCACAACATATGCAAAATTTAGCTATAGAACACTTGTAGATTTTGAATTACAATAGATCTAAAGTTAAATGATTTCTATTTTTCATGCAAAAACTAGCACTCAAGAGTAGGGTCAAGCTTTGTAAAAGTTGTAGGGTTATTCACAAGGAAACCAACAAATTTGAGTTTGTATTTTTCTGATTTTTCTACGATTTTCTACAGATTTTACAAGATTCAGCAAAGCACCACTCACTAATTAAGAATCTATCTACAAAGAGGTCCCTGAAAACTTTCTAGGATTCACAGATATGCCCTTGCCTCTAACAAATACACCCCCGAGGCCAAAACGTCTCACAACTATGCCCTCGGCGGCGGCGGCGGGCTCGCCGGCGGTGATGTGGGGCCCGCTGTGGCAAACAAATGGGCCGAGGGTGCAATTGAGCTCACCAGCGACCTATTGGTGGCGGATTCGAGGGCAGGGACGGCTCCGGCGAGCTTGCACGGCGGCGCAAGGTGGCGGCGGCCGCTGCAGCTCGAACTCCGGCGAGGGGCGAGGCAATGCGGCGCGATTGGTGGCGGTGGTAGCTCGGGTGAGTGCTAGTGAAGGCGCTGGGGATGTCGGTCTGCGGTGGAGGCGACCGGAGGTGGGGTTCCGCTGCGGCAGCGGCAATGGCGTGCGGCGGCGCTCGGGGGAGGCGGCGGAGCGTGCACGCGCGCGAGGAGGCACGACGGCTTCTTTTATGTGCGGCGAGGAGCTTCAAGCCTTTGCTCAGAGGTAAGGAGGGGGGACGGGGGGGACCCGGATGGTGTGGGGATGCGCACGCTCGGCCGTCGGGTGGCGCGGCGGGGTTCGGCGCGGGCGCGCGGCTTCGGCGGCGCGTGGCGAGCGCGCGAGCTCCAAGGCAAGCTTGGGGTGCGTGCGGCCTGGGGAGGCGCGGTGGCCTTGGGATGCGTGGCCGGCGTGGGGAGGGCCCGGCGCCGAGGCTGCGGGGACGCCACGTGGCGGGCGCGCGCGCGTGGGCGCGGCGCGCTGGAGCGCGGTGCGCGGCGCTGCGTCGCCAAAAATTTTTCGTTTACTCCTGTTTGACTGTGAATATCTCCAAAATCTTGAACTGAAGTGCACTAAAGTGCAAATAGCAAAGTTGTAGATCAAAGATCCCTCTACGACTTTTACAAAGGCTGGCCTATGTTTTGATCAATGGTTTGAGCATGAACTGCAGGCAAAGTTGCTGTCTTTCATGGCGCTGGTGAATAGTGAATACTGAGTTTGACTGAGATTTTCACCAATTTCCACTCAAAATCTCAAATGCCGCCAATTATGAAAAGTGTGTCCCTCGAAAAGACAAACAACTTTTATATTGGCCGATTTTGAAGTGTTTAAGTGAAAATTTGAGAACGCAACAAAAGTTCTAGGCAAGGTCTTAGGGTCCAAGGGTTTGACTAGGGTTTTGACCCTAACTTTGACCAAGGTTTGACCACAAGTGTGTGTTGACTTGCTTAAGAGGATCATTAGTGATTGTTGGCTAGGTTTTCGAGGTGATGACCCAGGTTGACCAAGGTTTGACTAGAGTCAACAGGTTTGACTCGGTCATTAGCACTAATGATGCTAATTAAAAACCTGAGGCGTCACAGCCTACCCCCCTTAAAAAGAATCTCGTCCCGAGATTCGAAAGTAAAAGACGAAAGTAGGGAGGTGTTCTCGGATAGAGATGTTACCCATGAAGTTAAGCTGGCCTTGCTTCACTTGAAAGATTGGCTTCTTGCCCTGATTGCCTTTAGCTGCTCCGGGGTTCTGATTCTGCTGCTGGGATTTGTGTTGCTTAGGGTTCGGGCACTCATTTGCATAATGCCCGGGCTGTCTACAGTTGTAGCAAATGCGGGGCGGAAGTTCCTTAGGCTTGGAAACTTGTTGCTGATCCTTCCGGTACTGGAAATTTCCCGAAGGTTTATCCTGGGACGGGGTCACTCTCCACTGCCTAGATGATGAGGATTGTGAAGACCCATGAGTGTTCTTCTTGACAAAGCGGAACTTCTTGCCCGATCCACTTCCCGGAGTAAAGTCGGCTTGGCGCTTCCTATCTTTCTGTGCCTTCTTCATGGCATCCTCCTGAGAGATAGCTTTGTTTACCAACTCATGATAACTATTGGGCTCCAGCAGATTTAACCTTTCGTACAAGTCACCATTAAGACCATCACGGAAACGTTCCATCTTCTTGTCATCGGTGTCCACGTGATGTCCTCTGTACTAGCAGAGACTGTTGAACTTCTGTGCATATTGATACACAGTATCAACTCCCTGCTTAAGAGCTAGCAACTCTTTCATCTTTCTATCCATGAGTCCTTTAGGGATATGGTGGTCCTTGAAAGCTTGCTTGAATTCAGCCCAAGTGACTTCGTGTCCAGCGGGTTGCATGGACTTGTAATGCTCCCACCACATCAGTGCTTCACCCCGAAGCTGCAAGGTCACAAAGTTGGCCTTACACTCCTCAGAGCAAGGCTGGGTAAATGCAGAAAATTTGGCCTCTATGGCCCTGACCCATGCATCAGCTTCAAGCGGTTCTTCTGCCTTAGTGAACGTTGGGGGCTTCATCCCGATAAACTAGGCGTAGGTGGTGACCGTATGCGGTCCATCATGATTAGCCCCATGTGGAGGTCTCTGCTGCAGCTGCTGTATCTGTTGGGCCATCTGCTGCTGCGTCTGCAGGAGCTGGCGTAATACTTCGGTTTGCGTTGCCATGAATGCCTCTGCCGGTGTCATGGGCGGTGGCGGCGGTAGGTCACCACTACCCGAGGCACCAAAACCATTGGGGGTGCTGCGTGTCGGTCTGACCATCTGAAATTTTGAGTTCTCATTACACACATATTCATAAGCTTGCTCATAAAAATTAACAAGTAGAATATGCACGACGAAAACTCATTAATGGCAAGTTTTGCGAAACCGGACAGCACAGCGGTCATAAGCATAAAATTCATAATTCTCTGCTCATGTACCGAAAATTCTCATTTTTGGTCAGTAGGTGTAAGATTTCATAAGCTCCAAGGTTGGTATTCAACTCTGAGGCAAACTCCAAGGTTAACGCGCTTGAAAAATTCCGTCACCGAAGTTTTGGCTAGCTGATTGGGACAGCGAGCAAAGTTTCACTGAAAATTTCATCACTCTCGGTAGGAATGTGCAAAAAATGCTGAAATTCGGTGAACACGATCGTCATAACATTCCGGACAAGTTTGGTACTCATCATGGAACTCAGATCTGATCACAACTAACTTAATTAACTCCTTTACAAAGATCGCTGCGGAAAGGTGTTCAACCAAAGCATTACATCGATGCCAAGTTCTGGGATCACCATCACAATACCTGGGGGTTACAAATGCAGCCTAGCCGCACAAAAGAAAGCTCCTAGTTCAGCCTACCACAAAAACTAACCAAAAGCGGCTGCACGCTCTAGGGGTTCCTTACTACTACTACACTCGTACAACTCCGTACTTTAATACAAGCATACCAACTTCCAACTAGATAACAAGCTAGCCTTAGGTTTACCTCCTACTGGTTTGGTCTTCCATGCCGAAGAGAGCTCAAGGTGAAGCAGGTCCAGACTCCACTCCAGACTCTCCTTGAATCTCCTCATCATCTCCTTGATCTTCTGGTCTGGGAAAGACAGGTTCCGGAGGTGGAGCTGCTATCGCTTCCAGTTGATTCTCTAGTTTGAGCATATATTGGTCATTATGCTCTAAAATGAAATTCTGCTCATGAATAACTTCACTTAATTCTCGTATCTTTGCCTTATCCTTGCGTCTTCCCTTCTTGAGAGTGGCTATCATTGCTCGTGCTTCCTTCAACGCTTGAGCGGTATTTTCCACTTCTTTAACTCGTTGCCTATAAATTTAGCGTCTATAGAACGCACTTTTTCCCACCATCAGTTGATACGAGTCCAACATAGCTTTGGAGAAATGGACTGAGGTAACAAGGTCAGGACTATAGTGAGAGTTGCCCTGAGCTGAGAGAAAAGCTTCACGTTCGACCCATGGTCCAGTGTGTCGCTCAAGTAAAGGAATCACTTTGGCTGCAGTGTTAGCTACCGAGTCAGGATGCTTCCCACAAAAAGTTGTGAGCGCTTCAAGAGTAGCCTTCTGCACAGTGTCAGCCAGATTCAACCCTTGTGCCTTACTCTTCCATGCTTCCCAAGCAGGATTTGTCGGGCACACGGGGACTTTCACCTTCACTTCACAACGAAGGAGCTGGCCTGTGGTCATGACCTCACGTGTCGAGTACTCTGGATAAGCGGTGTACCCAATGTCCTTCAGGGTGTCCCACAAGAGTGCAGGAAATCCACCTTCCTCGAGGCAGTTCACGAGAGTCCATGTTTCCACATCAGCCGACGCAGATCCAAGGTGGTCCATCTGGACATAACGACAAAAGTGAGAACTGCACGAATGTGAGTGTACAAGGATAAATTTGGTTAGCGATATAAAGAGTACGGGGCAAGAAATGGGGTAGCCATTGGTACGAACATACAACTTGGCAAAGTTCTGGCAGTTGTGAACAAAAATTCATAACTTAAAAACCAGAGCCCCAAAAATTCCCAAATTTCTGTAGCAACTCAGCAAGGTTATGAGACACATCTTTGGTATTCCAAGGTTGAGCTAGCAAGGTTAGGAATGTGCTTCAACTAAGCAAGGTTTCAGATTAGGTTCCTGGAAAAACAGCATGACAGGGGTTCACTAATCTGAGCATAACTTGAGATATTCAAAGGTTATGACCGCGAATTTTTGTGAGCAAAAACTAGATTATATATGGAGCAACTTTGGTAGAGATCACCTAGGCAAATTGATTCTTGAACAAGGTGCACAAATCAAGCAAACAGCCCTATCAAAAATTTTGGACAGCAACACATCTATGCATGAGAGGCTATGCAAGAAGATGCACACTAGCAAAACTTCACCTTAGAGAGCACATCAAACAGGTATGGGTTCAGTTTTAAGTTTTCATGATTTTAACATGATGCAAGATGTCCTATTCGTCCTCACAAGGCGATCAAGCCAAAAATTCAAAGTTAGTGCCGGTGGCGAGGCATATACGCGTTTCTCCCTATAATAACTAGTCGAGAACTAGTCGATGCTCACTTAGCGACTTACGAAACGTGGTTAGTGTACCTACAGAAGATCACAGAACACCTCGAACCTTTCGTGCCAGAACTCACGAAAGCGTCCACATACATTACCGTTCACTATAGAAACGGTATCCATGCATCAAGCCGCTGCATGGACAGCGTCCAACCTCAGACACTCTCCGTTTGAATGGAGTGCATCTTTGCCTCGCATATTCACAATGCGGAACGTCCACGTATGGCAAAACGTGGCGAGACACAGACGCGACGGTGGGTTCCCATTGGATTAGGTCCCATCCATCCCTCACATGACCTTCATGTGGTACCACCACGTATGGCAAAACATGATGAGACGCAGACGCGACGTGGGTTCCAATTGGAATAGGTCTCATCCATCCCTCACAGGACTTTCCTGTGGCACCACCACGTATGGCAAAACGTGATGAACTAGTATGGTTGTGCAAGAATTAAGTTCTGACAAGAATAAAATGTGCTGCAAGTTAGCAAAATGAACCATAGATTTGTAAGCCACCTGAAAGGACCCAAAAATTTCCTCTAGGGCCTCTCGGTCTATATCCATCCTTAAAGGACCAACGTATTTTGCAAATCCAAACAATCTTGGCAAATTTTATTCAAAAACCTGTGATTAAGGTTGTTAATTAAACTTTGGTGCATATAATCGCTCTGGTACCAGCTGTGACAACCCGCCCAGGAAAATACCGTACTATCACCTAAACCAATCCACTTTGGCCATTAAGCGACAGTAAAGTACCATCCTGTCGTTGGTTGCCGGGTCAAAGCCCGGTAAATCACTTGAATAACACACAGAGGATCGAACATATGCATTAAAACTCACACGAAGGCGAGTCCAGAGTACAACACAAATTAAAACCAAATGTTTGCCCGAAGGGTTAAATTATTACAAACCATTGTTCGTGACATGACAAGTAAAGGTTCAGAGTTCGAAAACAGCAGAATAGAATAAACTAGCGTAACGATAAACATCACAGGAGGCCGTCCGTGATGCCATCACTCGTCGTCATCCACCCATTCCAGCTCCCAGCCGGGTGGAATCTCTCCAGGCCAAACAACACCTGCAACAACATTTATATAGCAAGGCTGAGTATACTAATACTCAGTAAGACTTAACTGTCGGGTGATAACTACATCACCAAACTCTATACATGAGAGGCTTTTTGGCCGGTGGAGTTCTTTTGCTGAAAAGCAACAAAGAGTATGTCCTTAATTTCAATATTTTAGCACAAATTCTAGTTAATTACCATTTCTAAGTGTGCCAACTAATTCAATCAAGAATTGTACAATACAATTAATTCAAGCAGTAATATTCACAAAGTTCCATCATTAAGGGATATCATGGCCAGTTGATTAAGCAGTCTCAAGTAACGGTGAGAGGCCGACAATCGATTGATTAATAACATTGCAAGGTAAACCTAAACACACGGTAGGGTGCCCTCACACTGGACAACCACCAGGCGGTTCCCAAAAATCCTCGGCTTGGGATCGAATCTTACAGTCCCGGGTACAAGGCTATCTGGCATGCCCCACACAGTACATCCAGTCTCATACATGTACCCACCTCCCGGTTGCAAATCGGGCAGGTGAATACTCAAGATTAGTAATAGTAAGATCCCGCACCGTCTCGTTAAGGTACTAGGCTTACCGGTCCCATTCCCGACAAGTGCTTAGTACGTTCAAAAGCTTAGCCCACGAAAGCCACTGGACCGGAGCCCAAATCCCATGCTCTTACCACATGAGCAATCCATTTAAAAAGGGCTTATGATTCCAACATAAGAACATATTCTCGCGAGTGACGAACATCACTCGACTTGTACCGGTCCTATAGCATAGCAGCTATCGACCTAGCATACTAGTAAAAGAGCATAGGTACCTAAGGATCATGCATCTAGGGTTTCAATTCAACTCCTGAAACGTAAATGCACAATCATAGCAAAGGTAATTGCATAATTTTAAAAGAAGGGTTAATGATCCGGGGCTTGCCTTCGTCGGCAAGGTTGGCCTTGGGCCCTTCTGTACTTTGGTCCAGGTCCTGAGCTACGTCCACGTACCTTGGGCCCTTCTGAACTTTGGTCCAAGTCCTGAGCTATGTCCACGTACTGCAGCTCACCGTCAGCACCTTCGTCTCCTCCTTCCGGCACGAGCGTATAGCTACCGTCGGGAAGATCTACACGAGGATGCAATGCAAGATTTAATTGACGATTTCAATTTAATTAATTCCAAACAACACACGACAACCATGGGGTGCACGATTGACCACATTCACCTAGATAAAAATACATTCAGCAGACTCTTCCAATAAAGGAACAATATGGGTTTCTTTATTATTTAATCTTTTTAATAGTGACTGTGCACATATTTATGTAAATCATTTGATTTAATTTCGCAAACAGCAAGGGGTGGTGATGCTTAGCTTCTTAGCATGATTTACATCACAACTAGGAGCTCATTAGGTGTGTAGTTGGTGATTTTCCAATTTAACTCAATATTAAGCTAGAATTGGCTTCCATAGCTTTTATTCATAAATTAATTTCATAAAATTTAGTGGGGCTGTTTCTGAAGCACTACAAACATAGATAAAGCCACTAAACAAGATTTCACATTTACATGAGCTATAAAATTAATTATATCACAAAAGACAATATCTAGCTACCAAAACAAGATAAATGCATATAAAAATAAATACACAACAAATAGATTACAACTTTCTCCCACTGGTTCTATGACTCAAATCAAGGTTAGCAAATCAATAAACACATCAAGAGCTACTCTAGATCTTGAGCTATGCATTTATATTTAAAACTAAGCGTAAATCAAGAATAAATATTTTTGTCAGATATAAAATCATGATTAATTTCACCAGAGGTGCATCTAGGCATAAAAAGATCATATGCAGAAGTTGAGAACAAAAATCTGTTTATTTTTAGCTACAAAAATCATTTAGTTAGATTCATCATAAATACAAAATAAATCATATTAAAAGATCTACATAGTAACTTTCTGCAATTTTTTGTGTAGAGCCTAGTCATGACATTACTCACAACATATCCAAAATGCACCTACAGAGTACTTGTAGATTTTGAACTACAATAGATCTAGGTTTAACTGATTTCTATTTTTCATGCAAAAACTAGCACTGAAAAGTAGGGTCAAGCTTTGTGAACGTTGTAGGGTTATTCACAAGAAAACCAACAAATTTGAGTTTGCATTTTTCTGATTTTTCTACGATTTTCTACAGATTTTACAAGATTCAGCAAAGCACCACTCACTATTTAAGAATCTATCTACAAAGAGGTCCCTGGAAACTTTCTAGGATTCACAGATATGCCCTTGCCTCTAACAAATACAACCCCGAGGCCAAAACTTCTCACAAGTATGCCCTCGGCGGCGGCGGCGGGCTCGCCGGCGGCGATGTGGGGCCCGCTGTGGCAAACAAATGGGCCGAGGGTGCAATTGAGCTCACCAGCGACCTATTGGTGGCGGATTCGAGGGCAGGGACGGCTCCGGCGAGCTTGCAGGGCGGCGTAAGGTGGCGACGGCCGCTGCAGCTCGAACTCCGGCGAGGGGCGAGTGTTGACGGTGTATATGCGTATCCAATTTCGTTTGGACTTGCAAGCGGACAAGTCCTCCGTCGTAGCCAAGTGACCCTTCTTCCCTCAAGTGTGAACCCAAGGTATCGAATCCGTGGAACAAATGTGTGATGCAAGAACCTATCTATTAAAGCCGAGAACACTTAGATCTTCAAAGGGAATGCTTTTGCATCTAATCTAAAGAACATCGAAAGAAACGAATCTAATCTATGAAAGCCGGAGGTAGCAAGAGATAGAGAGGGATAGGTAAAACCAATCTAGAGAGATTGGATCAAGCTCTTATTGAAGTTCCAAGCAAGAAGAAATAGCCAAGTTGAATCTCATGAAAAGCATCTTTAAATCACGGTTTCCTGTCCAACTCCGAAGACGCCCACCTTTTGGAGCCACCGTTCTTTCACAACGCGCTCATATTCGTGTGGGTTAGCCTAGGGCGAGTCCAATGGACAAGTTGAAATCTCTTGGAAGGTCAGGCATGCACCTCTAGCCACCACGGCTACAAGAACACCCTCTATGATCTATCTCGAGAATAGATCTTAAAGTAAGAAAAGCCAATCGAAATCAAAGTCGTAGAAGAAACACTCGATCGCTAGAAATGGGACTGCAACTTGATAATTCAACACAGTACATGATACATGAACAAGATCACCACCGGGATCCTGCCTTGATCTTGCTTCTAGCTCCTGGAACTCCGACATGGTCTTCCTTGCAAGGTTCCCACGTCGGCTAGGGAAACCCTAGACAACTAGCTCGACCCTCTACTCTCCGGAATGGTGTCCCTCTCTTCTCTGCTCCTCGGCGGCGAATGACGAATGAGTTGATGCGTGGCTCTTGGCCAGGGGGCTATAAATAGTCCGAGAGGCGGCTAGGTCAAAGGGGGGCACGAATGGACCCAGAAATGAGCCGGGCCGGCCGGCCTGGGCCGACCGACCTGGGCCCATCCTGGCCCATTTCGTGGCCTCCTTTGCTGGTGATGCTTCCCGAGTCTTCTAGAGTATTCTCCCTTCTGCATGTGGGCCCTTGACGTCAGTTTCTCCGTGGTTTAGATGAAGCTCCTTGTCCCGCAAGATTCAGCATTTTCTGTTCAGGTCATCGGAGTTTTCCGTCTTCACGGGTTGGTCCTTGGGCTTCTTGGAGTCATGTTCACTTCATTGCTTGACTTGTACCGGGCTTCAAGGTCTTGTCACAAAGTGCTTGATGAACTTTACCCGGAAGTCTTGCTTTCAACGCTAAAATCCTGCATAAACATCAAACTCCAAAACTGACATGCACGAACGACCTTGTTATACCAAGGGGGTTAGTACCAATGGATAAGATATAAAATTCATGCCAACACCGAAGGTAAAATCATTGCTAGGTTGACGGAAATTCACCGTCAACATCTCCCCCATGCTTAAACCTTGCTCGTCCTCGAGTAAGCCTTCGATGGATATCATCGTTGCCCTTCATTGCTTAAACCCTTCACTTGATCATACACGAGAAAACATAATGCTCTCAAAAGTTTAGTTCGTTAAAGTTCCATAATGTACTAGCTTTCATCCCTACGGAGGGTGGATATTAAGCTCATCCCACAAGTATTAAACATGCTCCCAAAAATTCAAATGGATCTCAGAATTTTTGAAATAAAGAATGAGATGAAAATGAGCTAAACCAAGTTCAAAAATTTAAACCACCTTGCATCTTGCTCATGAACTCTCATCTCATCTTGTCTCTCAAGCCTATTTCTTCTACTCCTTTCCCTCTCATAACATATATAAATGTGGTAGGCTTTATATGGAGCTTTTTGGGAAAGTTTAGTCCTACCAAAATATTATAAATGAGATGTTGTCAAAACAAGACAAGCTTCTCATGGTCTTACCGAGACTCGTCAAAAAGGTCATTGGAAAATAATGTTATATCAAGGAGGGGGAGAGAAAAATACACACACTTTGAGATAGGTGGACATGTGCAAATGGCAAGGAGTGATCCCGAGGCACAAAGGAAGTCCTCGTTATCGGATTGCACATGGTTGGAAAGATGAGTTGGATCTTAAATCTTGAAACTTTTGAAATTCCAAATGCACTTTAGAGAACTGGGGAGTTCACTCTATTTTATTTTTATACATACTCATATATTTTTTTCTTTTCTCATACATATTTTTTTCTTTATCTCTTTCTTTTTCTTTTCTTTTTTTTCTTCATCATTTTTTTATTTGCTCCCCTTGAACTCTAAATTGCATTATACCTACCTCCTCCCCCATGTTTAGACGTTTGCTTGTCCTCGGGCAAAGAGGTGATAGAGATAAAGTAGGTACTAGAAATATTTTTCCTTTGGAGAGATACTTGAAATCTTCAATCTTGGCACCATCTTGCGATCTTCCTCGAATTGACGATCCATACTCAATGATAGGTTGTGGTCAAGGAGGTAAACACAAAAGATGATATTTTTGGTTTTAAGGGTGGATATCCGGCGAGGTTTGTGAAATCTCCGATGTGGGGATACACAATGCACGGATAAAAAGGCTAGCAAAAAGATAGATACGCAAAAACGGAATGACCAGCTTCTTAGTCTCGGGCCAGAGAAATCAAGGCCTGAAATAACTCACCCAAAATTAAACCTTGTATACTATGTTTTTGCACTCAAATATATATATGGCTCTGGATAGGTAGAGCAACATGCAAGTGGTATTTATGACAAGGTTAGCATTACTTTTAAGAACAAAAATAAATCATCTTTAACCCATCTAAAACTTGAGAGCACATAAAACACTATGGGTCTTTGTTTTTATCATAACCTCCGCAAAAGATTAAGCTAGCATTTAGATAATTTCAGATTTGTATTTTAAGAGAGCATTAGCTTAATCATGCATAAAACAAGTACAAAGATAAACAAAGCGGCGACTATCATCATATATCAACATGGCACAAACTTTGTATCTTTGCCAAAGGTAAAAACAAGGTGGTGATTTTATTCATGATGAAAATAAAAACTAACACACATGCTGAAAATTAAAATAAAAAAAACTGAAAACACTATGCATACATAGGCGCATACAAGCTGAAAATTAAAGAAAAGGGAAAAGGAAAGATTAAACTAAAGCTCCTCCTCTCTCTAATCTTCCGCCGGTGGTTGATATTGATAATCTTGATTGTTGTACCCTTGCTCATAATAGGATTGCACCGCTCCTCCTATGAATTGTCCCGGCGGTGCTAAATGAAGGCATCCAAGCTCATAAGCGATGTTTGCATTTCCTTCACCCATTTGGTTTGCATTGGTTTGGATGGCTGCGATATTTTGCATGTTTCTCGCAGCGTATCCTCCAATGATGGCCACACTTTGTTGTGGTTGAGGGAGGTGTGCATATGGCTCCGCAAAGGCTACGTTGGGTACCGCAAAATTTGGTGGGGGCATGGCTGCACCACTCCCCCATGCTTGCATTGGTACACCACCGTAGTAACTTGGCGGCGCCGGGATTCCTCCAAATGGTGGCACATAATTTTGTTGCGCACCTTCATCTTGGGCTGCGGAAGAACTTTCTTCTACAATCCTTCCTCTCTTGTTCTTCTTCGCCGGCACAAGAAGTCCGTCCTCTAACCAATCTTCTTTCCCCTCAAGAAAAAGTCTTAATCTTCCATCCGGAAGGGGCAAATTCACCTTGGCCAATTTGAAGCCTCCTCTCTCATCTCCACTTATATATTTGCCTTGCTTCATATAATCAAATCCTAGGGAAGTCCCAACTAGGAGATGCTCCAGGTTTCTTGGAATTCCCGATCTCAAAGAGATAGCCAACATGGAGAGATAACACCCCGAACCAGGTGAGTGGGGTCGATTGGCTGCCTGGCAATCAAAGCCGAGTAAAGCCAATTCACCTCCATGTCGGTTATCTTGGTCTCTTTCGTTCTCCCCAAAATCCTCTTGCACATCCATGAGTGAAACACTCGGATGATGGGGTTCCGGATACTATTTCTTTGCCGGTAAGCTTCTCCCGCGATCATACCCCAAAAACCTTCCAATGTGCCTCCATGCACATCCACTTGTTCCGGGGCTCCCTTTTGAAAACCAAGCAACTCCCTAATATACTCATAGGGAACCACTTGTTCATCTCCCTCCAAACAGAATGAGAGACTCGGCACTCCTTCATCAAGGATAGGCGCCATGGTCATGAGAATTTCCAAGGCGAATTCCTTGTGGGTGTTTGCCGACACTCCGTTGGAGAATTGCACCCAACCTCGGTGTCCCAACATGTAGTAAATATCGGTATGAAAACCCAACACTTGGAGAGCTTGGTCGTCGAAGTCGACGTTTGCCACAAGCCTCTTCTCAAGGCGAGTGAGCTTCTCCTCCTCCTCCTCTGTCTTGTTGATAAACCCATACTCGGAGTACCGCGGAGCGTATGGAGGTGGAGCGGATGATCGTGTCGAGCGACGAGGTCGGACGGGCGGCTCCTACGTACGTCCTTGGGGTTCGGTGAACCTCATAGACGAGCTTCGTGTGGCCCTCATGCCACCGAGGAGAAGAGTGTCATTCCTCCTCGGCAGTGCCGTGTCCTCCTCCATACTCCGAGGAGACTCGGAGACCGAGTGCCTCCTCGAAGAGGTTGTCGATGATGGCTTGGACGACGATGATCCCTTCTTCTTGGTAAAAAGACTTGTAGTTTTCTTCCACATGGTTGCTGTACTCTCACTCACAAATATATATCCGGGGTTTTCAACCGGTAACAAGGCACACAAATATTATTTGGAGTATGGACTTTGAGTGGATTTAGGATGGATTTTCTTGGACGAAACAAAACTCGAAGTGGAAGGCTAAGTCTAAGGTGGTACTGGACTATGAGCTCAAGCACACGAATAAGGAACTGGATGAATGACTTTCCTGACGAAGGAGAGCACCAGGGGGCTTTAAAAGGGGGGAGGCCGGCCGCCCTGGGCCGACCGGCCTGGGGGCCTCGCTGCTCCACTTGGCTCGGTTTTTCTCCAGTGCACTCATGCTTGCTTTGTTGCTTTGTGACCGCGTGCTTCACGGGGTTGCACCGCCCAAATGCTCCCATCCACTCCTTTGCTTGCATGATTGATCCCTCCACTTGATGGTTTTGCTTTGAGTCACTTCCATGCTCCCTTGCCTCACATGCCTCCATGAGATTCCTGCAAAACAAAGCTTTGGTTGCCCCCCCATGCTTGTCCTTTGCATGTGGTTTGATGAAAAATGTTGGAGGGGCATCCCGTGATACATCATGGTGCATGCATAGTTAAGTTAACTCAATTGCCTCCCTCTAAGCATGTTTTAATGCTAAGCACTCCTCTAATTTCGAAAAATAAAAATAAACTCAGAGCTTGCAATGAGTTCAAATATAATTAGAGGAGTTTTTAAGCATCAAAAACAAATGTAAGTCGAAAAAGTTTTCCGACTACTTTTATTTTGGTCTCACCGGTATTGTTTGCTTCCATTAGTTGAAAGCAAGCTTTTCCCAGCTTGATCACGGGGGCATAAGTTAAGGTTCTAATTTTGGTTAAATGAGAGATTTTGAATGAGACAAAATTAAATGAGGCTTAGAAAAATTCTAATCCTAGAGAAACCAAGGATATGAAATTTTAAACCAACCAAAAGTCAAGTTTCTAGGTTCACGCGAGTCCTACCATACGCTGAAATTTAAATAACATCTAGGTACATGGCGTGGCTCTACTCATGTGTTTTTAGCATGTCAAACAAGTCAACTATAACATCATGAAGAGGATGAAAGGTTGAGATAGGTTCCGAATTTTTTTGGTTTTGGTTTCTCGAAAAGAAGCAAATAACACAAAGGATGGCTCATTTAAAGTGTTTATCATCTAAATAAAATATCCAACCAAGATTTATAACTATTATTCAACCACTTTAAGTCTAATGTCTTGCGTAGCAAATTTCAAAACTAACTTACTTGAAAGACTCGAAAAATCTTGAATCGGGTTGTCCTCCCGGTAGCTTATTCTTGACTTGACGAGACGGGTTGCCTCCCGCCTAGCGCTTCGTTTATAGTCCATGGCTAAACATCTTCACTTGATTACTTCGGATCAACGCTCTTTGCGGGCGTTGCAATCTTGGGTACCCACTTCCGCATCATCTTGGGCACGGGCTTATTCTCCGGCTTAGTCATCTTTTTGGTCTTCACAGGTGAAGCGTCCCCTCATCAGAGGTGACTAAATGTGACACAAATACCAGTCCCAGGAGGCTGGCAACACATTTATTACAACAGGTGGTTCAGTCCCTTACATCACGGCGGCATAGTGGGCACGGGAGCGCCACTGCCACGAGAAACAACACAAAAGCTAAAGACCAAACTACAACAGCGAAGGCTTCTAAGGCCTCATCAGAGTACCACGCCATGGAAGCTCTCTGTGGCGACCCTGAGTCCACAGGCACGGTTGGGTGTAGGGCAGCGACCTACTCGACGTCTTCGGGAACGAAATCGGGATCCTCCTCTGAAAAATAGTTAATTAAGCAAGGGTGAGTACATGCGTACTCAACAAGTTCAACCCCACCCACGGAGGGGTTAATAAGCAGATCATGCACAGAATATATCAAGGATCAGGATAAGGTTTATTTTACAAACACATTTACTCATGCAGGGGTTTGCTTTCGAAAAGGTTTTCGCAAACAATTATTATAACTCAGGTAACTCAGTTGTTTTGTGAAAACCAAATGAAGACTACCGGACTCCCCGTCCGCAGTAGCCCAGGCACACAGCCACACACTTTTCCAGAAAACAACTCACGCCATGAAAACATCCAAATCCAAGCACTAGTTTTGTGACCCCACCGTGACTCGTCCAATACCGTGGACACGGCTATTCAAATAGGTTTTACACTCTGCAGAGGTTGTACATCTTTACCCACAAGTAGGGTACCGCCACACGAACACCGTAGTGCCGGCGCGGATCCTATCAAAGCCGTTACCCACCTTAGCTAACTCTACGAGCCACCACGGAAGCAACCAAGGGGTTATCTCACATAACCAGGGCGTACCTCACACAGATCGTACCCCTACTCCTTGATCTCCCGCTGCTCACCCGCACTCCTGATGGCAAGTAGATTAACTAGTGGGATTTATGCTAAGCCGTTGCCACATACAACGGTCGAGTGGTAGTACGATAATTGGGTCAGGTGAGATGTCACGCAACCCGGTCCTTAACGACAAGATGGACATCTCCAACTCGCTCAACCACAAAGGTACGAGCTCACCCATACTCCTGACACACGCGTCCATCCCGTCTACCCAGTTCTTTACTCATTTTCCAAAATATCCCATTCCCATTTGTAAAGCACTCACACATTTTTAAAGCAATCATTTAGGCCAAACAAAGTTAAATCATAGCAATCAAGGGTGGCTATCCTACCGGGTTTTAATAGTAAAACATTATGCAATTTATAAAACGGGTCATAGGGTTGTATTTATAAAACTGGGATCAAAGCATGCATCAAAGGATGAGATTGAACTTGCCGTCTTCGAAGTCTTCGGGGAGTGCCGGCTCGGCGTTCGGGATCTCGGGCTCCTGCTCGCAGTAGTCGGCTCCGATCTCCGGCTCGGGGTACCTTCCTTCGTTTACTTCGTCGGCTATAGCGCACACACAGGCAAGCAAGCAATCAATATAAGCATACACAATTTCTCCGACTGAGCTCGCGGAAGGTAATTAGATAAAATAGAGAAATAAATGTTATGCAGGGGTTTTGGGTGACGGATGGGTGGCGGTATATCAGGCACGGGTGTGAGGAAGGTTGGGCGCGATTTGGATTAAAATCGCGCATGAAATGTTGGGTTAAAAGAGATGTTTAGAAGTAATTAGGGCCGGTTAGTAATTTATTTTAAAACAAAAGGACCTACATATAATATTTAGGTAGGGTGAGGGTTTAACTAAAATAGTCTTAGGGATTTATTTGTAAAGGGCAGGGGGTTTTGGTGGAATTGTTTAAAGGATAGGGGTTAAATGAAAGGAAAGGGAGAGAGAGAGGGAATAGGGACAGGGGGGCTTTGGAAAAAAGAAAAAGGGCCAGGGGGTTTTTGGCCAAAAGGCCTTCTTCTTCCTCCCCCTCGAATCAGAACAGAGAGGGGGGAAGAGGAGGCCGCGGGGGCGGCCGGCCTGGGGAAGGGGGGCGCCGGCGGTCCCGCCCATGGCGGCGGCCGGGGAGTGGCTTAAAATGGAGAGGAGGCCGAAGGAAAATCGATCCCGTGCTCACCTTGTGCTAGGGTGGACCGAGGAGGCGGCTCCGCGTGAGGGCGGTGGTCCGGCGGTGGTGCGAAGGGGCGGCGGCGCTGTGGAGCTTGGGGGAAAGGGGTGAGGTCGCTGTGGTGGTGCGAGGCGGCCTGGGGGGGCGGCCGGCCCCCTTTTATAGGCGGGGAGAGGCGGTTCGGCCGGGGATCCTCGAGCTCGGGAAGCTTCAACAATGGCGGTCGAAAAAATCTCGGCGTTGACTCACCGGCGAGGCCCTGGTCGATTCAGTGCTGTGGGATGGAACCTAACGTGCAGGCGGCGAGCTGGCCTCGGCAGCGGCGACGCGGAGCGGTCAGTGATGGTGGTGGAGGTGACCGGTCGGGCAGGGCTTTTAATGGAGGTCGTCGGCGCCAGGGGGGTGTCGCGGCTCGGCGGGGCCACCGCAGGCGGCGCGGGGTCGTCCTTACGTGCCGCGCCGGCGACCCTGTCGGCCAGGCGTGGGCCAGAGGAGGGGCGCCGGTCCTGGGCGGCCGCGCGGGAAGAGGGGTGGGGGGGTGCGCGCGGTCAGGCCGCGGGAGGAAGAAGGAGAAGAGGAAAAAAAAAGAAAGGGAGAAAAGAAAGAAGGAAAGAAAGAAAAGGAAAAAAAAGGAAGGAAGAAAAGAAAAGAAGGAGGAAAGAAAATGGGAAAAAGAGGAGAAAAAGGTTTAGAAATTTGGGAAAAATTGCTAGGGAAATTAGGGGAAAGGTTTTGCGGGGTTTTCCGAATTCCGGGCGTCGGCGTGATTTTCGGGACGGCGGTGATGGCGAGGCGGACCGGCCGGCGGGACCGCGGTGTGCGCGGGATTCCCGGCACGGTGGCCGACCGCGGCGCTGGGGAGGCATGCGTGGGTGCTGGCCCGAGTGCGGGCGGTGCCGGCAGGATTCTCGGCACGCGCGCCGAGGGTGAGAGAGGGAGACGGTGACCAGGGTTTTGAAAGGGCAAATGAGCTCAGCTGGACAGTTTTTGAAAACACGCGTGATTTATTAGGTGATTTATTAGGAGCTAAAAACGCGGGCGTTACAAACCTACCCCACTTAAAATGAATCTCGTCCTCGAGATTCGGCTAGGTTTCGAACAGGTGAGGAAATTCTTTCTTCAACGCGTCCTCTCGTTCCCACGTGGCTTCTTCTACTCCGTGTCTGCTCCATTGGACTCTGCACACCCGTACTTCTGATGTTCTCGTCCGCTTGACCACTGTGTCCAAAATCTTGACGGGCACCTCCTGGTACCTAAGGTCTGGCTGTAGATCGATGGTTTCTACCGGTACTCGCTTTTCTTCGAGAACCTTCAAACATCTGCGTAGCTGGGAGATATGAAACACTGGGTGTATATCTGACATTTCTTCTGGTAGCTCCAACCGGTATGCTACTGCTCCGACCCTCTTTAGTACTTTATACGGTCCGATGTACCGAGGGGCCAACTTTCCGTGCACTTGAAATCTCCGAGTTCCTCGGATAGGTGAAACCTTGAGGTAAACGAAATCTCCCGGATTGAAGCTTGCTTCACGCCTCTTCTTGTCTGCGTAGCTCTTCTGTCGGGATTGGGCGGCTCTCAACTTTTCTCGGATATCGGCTACTCGCTCTTCGGCTTCCTTTATAAGTGCGGGCCCAACCAGGGCACGCTCTCCTACTTCTGACCACATCAGGGGTGTCCTACATTTCCTCCCGTATAGTGCTTCGAACGGTGACATTCCCAGGCTTGCTTGGTAGCCGTTGTTGTAGGAAAATTCTGCATATGGCAGACTCTGCTCCCAATCTTTGCCATAGGTGAGGACACATGCTCTCAACATGTCTTCCAGAATCTGGTTTACCCTTTCGGTCTGTCCATCTGTCTGCGGATGATACGCCGAGCTGAAATCCAGCTTGGTTCCCATGGCTTTGTGCAGACTTTTCCAAAACCTAGAGGTGAACTGGGTCCCTCTATCTGAGACTATCCTGCTAGGCACTCCATGCAACTTTACTATATTCTCTATGTAGAGTTTTGCCAACTTCTCTCCACCATAAGTGGTCCGTACGGGTAGAAAGTGAGCGACTTTAGTGAGTCAGTCCACTATCACCCATATGGAGTCATGTCCCTTCTGAGTCCTTGGCAACCCTACTACGAAATCCATGCCTATCTCGTCCCATTTCCATACCGGGATTCGTAAAGGCTGCAACAGTCCTGCGGGTTTCTGGTGTTCGGCTTTGATTCTTTGACAAGTGTCACAGTGGGCGACGAACCGTGCAATGTCTGCTTTCATCCCATTCCACCAATACTTCTGTTTTAGGTCCATGTACATCTTGGTGGATCCCGGGTGAATGGAGTATGCTGAGTTGTGTGCCTCATCCATGATGGTCTGTCGGAAATCTCCGCCTTCAGGCACGCATATCCTATTTTTGTACCACAGGGTGCCTTGGTCATCCACTCTAAAGTCAGGGGCCTTGTTCTCTCCTGTATGCTTGCGGATCTTCATCAGATTCTCATCGGTTTCTTGGGCCTTCCGGATCTTCTCCTCTAGCGTAGGCTGAATACTCAGCTGGCGGACGTAGCCTTGGGGGACAATGTGTACGTTGAGCCGCGCCATTTCCTCTTGCAACTGGGCACTCTTGGGTGCTGCCTTCTCGTAGGATTTCCGGCTTAGGGCATCTGCTACTACATTGGCCTTCCCTGGGTGGTAGTGAATCTCTAGGTTATAGTCTTTGACTAGCTCTAGCCATCTTCTTTGCCTTAGGTTCAGGTCGGGCTGGGTGAAGATGTATTTTAGACTCTTGTGGTCTGTGTAGATTTCACACTTGTTCCCAATCAGGTAGTGCCTCCAGATCTTAAGGGCATGCACTACGGCTGCAAACTCCAGGTCATGGGTGGGATAATTCTGCTCATGGGGTTTGAGCTGACGGGAAGCATATGCCACTACCTTCCCATCTTGCATGAGAACACATCCCAACCCTTGTCGGGAGGCGTCGCAATACACGACAAAGTCTCGTTGGATATCTGGCAAGGTCAGCACTGGGGCTGTGGTCAATCTTCTCTTCAACTCTTGGAAACTTTTCTCGCATGACTCGGTCCAGTTGAACTTCTTCTCTTTCTTGAGTAATTCCGTCATGGGTCGGGCAATCCTGGAGAATCCTTCAATAAACCTCCGGTAGTACCCTGCTAAACCAAGGAAACTTCTGATCTCGCTCACGTTGGTCGGTTGTTGCCAGTTGGAGACTGTTTCAACTTTCCCGGGGTCTACAGCTACTCCTTCCGCAGTCAGAATATGCCCAAGGAAAGATATTTTCTCCAGCCAAAATTCACACTTGCTGAACTTGGCGTACAGCTTGTGCGCCCTCAATTTCCCCAGCACTACTCGAAGATGCTGCTCATGTTCCTCCACACTCTTGGAGTAAACAAGTATGTCGTCAATGAAGACTACGACAAACTTGTCCAGCTCTTCCATGAACACCTTATTCATGAGGTTCATAAAATATGCTGGTGCATTGGTGAGTCCAAAGGACATCACTGTGAACTCATACTGCCCGTAGCGAGTGACAAAGGCGGTCTTGGGGATGTCACTTTCCCTAATCTTGAGTTGGTGGTATCCTGACCTTAGATCCACCTTTGAAAAATACTTGGCTCCCTTCAGCTGGTAAAACAGATCATCTATTCTGGGGAGAGGGTACTTGTTTTTGATAGTGACCTCGTTCAGCGAGCGATAGTCCACGCACATCCTCATGCTCTTATCCTTCTTTTCCACGAAAAGCACTGGGGCTCCCCATGGTGATGAGCTTGGTCTGATGAACCCACTTCGCTGGAGTTCTCCTAGCTGCTTCTTCAATTCTGCCAACTCAGGGGTTGCCATCCTATAGGGCCTCTTGGCTATGGGAGAGGTTCCGGGGATAAGGTCGATGACGAACTCTATATCCCTATCTGGTGGCATTCCGGGAAGTTCTTCGGGGAACACATCTGGGTATTCTCGCACTACTGGGACATCCTCTATGGACTTGGCTTCTATGTTGAAAACCATTATGTCTGGCCTGTGTCCCCGGGTGTGGCAGGTCACTTGTATCCCGTCTGGGTTGGTTAAGTGCACTACTTTATCGGCACAACTTATAAGGCCATGATGTTGGCTTAACCAGTCCATCCCAAGGATCACATCTATCCCCTTGGACTTCAGTACTACCAGGTCTGCTAGGAACTCTACCCCACTTAAAATGATCCTTACCCGGGGGCATCCCAGTTGACACTTAATGTCACCTCCGGGCGTTCGAGTTAATAGGGGTGCTTTTAGTAGTACTGTGGGTATGCTATGCTTTTCCACAAAGCTTGAGGATATGAATGAGTGCGATGCTCCCGAATCGAACAATATGGTAGCCAAGACTGAGCTGACCAGGAACTCACCGAGCACTACGCCTTGTGCTTCCTGCGCCTCCTGCGCATTGATGTGGTTGACTCGGGCTCGTCCATACGACTGCTGGGGCTGCCTCATCTGCTGGTTGCTGTTGTTGTTGCCGAAGTTGTTGTTGCTGCGCACTGGCATGCGGTTGGCTCCAGACACAAGTGGCCTCGGCCTGTTCACCGAGTTGGAGTAGGTGGTGGTGGTTGGCTTCTTGGCATACGGGCAGTTGGCGATGAAGTGTCCGGTTTCGCGGCAGTTGAAACACACTCGGGAGCTGTTGTTGTTGTTGGCAGTGACCTGGCTGGTGTTGTTCTGTGGGGGCTTCATGGCACTCTGGTTGTTGTAGGGCTTGAACTGGGTTCTGGGACCTTGCGAGCCCGTGGCTTGGGTTCTGTACTGCATGGGAGCTTGGAACCTGGACATGGGGTGTCCAAAGTTTCTCGGCCTCTGGGACCGCTCTTGCTGCTTGGCCTTGTGCTCCATAAACTTGCGCTTGTTTTCCTTCTTCTCTTCAGCCCTCGCTCTTTCTGTGAGTATTGCCATGTTCATGAGGGTGTTGAAGTCCGGGTAGATCTGAGGGGTCAGCAGGGTCCTCAGTTCCGGAGTCAGCCCCTTCTTGAACATTTCCTGCTTCTTGGAATCTTTGTCCACTTCCTCGGGGGCATAGCGAGCCAGCTCTATGAACTGGTACATGTACTCCTCCACAGACATGTTGCCTTGGCGGAGTTCACGGAACTCATCCGCCTTCCGCTTCAGTGTGGCTTCTGGGATGTGGTAGCGGCGGAACTCTTCCACGAATTCATCCCAGGTGATGGCGGAGGGATCCTTGGCTGCCGCGCAGTAATTCTCCCACCAGGCTAGGGCTGTCCCGGTGAGCTGGTGAGCTGCCAGGAGAACCTTGTCGCGGTCCTCACAGTTGAAGGGCTCGAGCTCCCTCAGAATGGCTCTCAGCCAGTCATCGGCATCCAAAGGATTCACCGACCCGCCAAAAGTGGGCGGCTTCGTCCTGAGGAACTCTATCAGCTTCTCGTTCATGCCCAAAACTCGGGGTCTTGGGCGGTTGATGGCGTTGAAAATGGCCTCCATCAGGACAGTCTGGTTGGCCAAGACTTGTGCCAAGTCAATAGGAGGGGGTGGCGGCGGCAGGACCACGTTCTCTCCCCCGTCTTCGTCTTGGTTAACCTCCTGGTCGTGAAGACGCTCCCTCCGGTCGGCTTGCGATCCTTCTGCGTCCGATCGGCCGGGGCCTTGGTGGGTCCTGACGGGGCGCCTGGAAACCATCTGTAAAAGAGTGGGTTTTCTAAGAGGTCTATCTTTTATGTGTTGTTCAAGTGGATTATATCGGGTTTCTTTTTGAAAAGGCAGGGTCTACTTCTGCCGGCAAGCACACAATCAAGCACATAGCAAACAAACAAGCACAGATAAGTTTTTATTACAACCAGTGAGGAGGATACATCCCGACTACGCGGACACACTACACGACTAGGAACTAAGGGTGCGACTTGGACCAGTACGGCTTCATTCCCTGGGTCAGGGTCACTGGGGTATGTTACTCGCGAGGAGAGCCACCTTCTGGGGTCGAGTGCTCTTCCAGCGGAATGAGCAGCTCATCGTCGTTCTCGCCCTCGGGGTTTTCATTTTCCTGGGGCTGTGCTGCGGCTTCGGCGGTCGCTGCTGGGGGTTCGGTGACTGCTGGTGGTGCTGGCGGGACTTCGATAGTTCCTCCCCATCCTACAAGGGGTGTTCCCAGCAGGACTTGAGCTTCTCCAATGGCTGGGACGGGTGTTCCGCCGTTGGTCCATTCTTGCATGCGTTGGTCCTGGATTCGCCTGAGGCTTTCCTGGGCAACGGCTTCACTGCTTATGGCGGCTGCGGTCCTTGCTTCTGCTTGAGCCACTCGGACTTGGTGCATCCTCACTGTGACTTCAGCTTGCTCGGCCCGACTGATTTGCTCCCTCAAGTGCTTGGCTTGGTCATCGAAGAGCTTATCCAGGGAGACAAGGTAGGCGACTACGTGGTATAGCAGGTCTTCTTGGTGGCGGCGTCGTTCCAGGTTTCTCATGCGGGCCTGCCAAACTGGGGTTCTGATGGCGGGAGGGAAGTACCTCATTGGTGTGGGGACGAGGTGTTCCTCGTAGATCCGGCACAGGTAGCGGAGGGCTTTTCTGAGGGCCAAAGGATAGGTGTCTCGGTGTCGAAATCCTGTGGCGGTTACGCGCCACGGCTCGATGTTGGTGTGGCGGTTGCTTCTAGCGACGGAGAGGACCACCCTACAGCGAAGAGTGCCGAGCTGCTCGTACTCTCTGCTGTAGTACCTAGGGCGCTCAGTGATACCGAGGCGCTCCAGGGAGTTGATAAGAAGGCGAGCAAAACCAGGCTCCTCCTGGCACACGCCTTGGGTCCATCCATCTTCCGCCATCTGAAACAAAGGTAGAGTTGAACAGGTTGTGGTGGGGTACAAGAGATGGATAACTTTATTTAGTAGCAAGGTTGGGGTACACTCTTCGGGGTACACTTATTATTACTAGAACACAGTTCTAGCCTAAATACCCTAGTCTATTCCTCATGGTGATTCTTCCTCCAGCTGGATGCGACGCTTCTTCGGTGGGAGGTCTTGCTCCAGTATCTCTTCCTCGGTCTGGGTCCCTTTGTCCTAATGAGTTTCTTCGGGTTCATCTTCCTCCAATCCAGCTTCTTCCTCTCTCCTTCTACGCTCCTTTAGTTCATCCCATAGGGCTTTATTGGCTAATAGAGTACGTTCCCTTTCCCTAAGGTACTCTCGCTTTGTGTTGCGTAGTTCAACTTCTGCCATGGTTGTCTTTATCCTTTCCAGTTCTATCCTTTGCTCCGCTCTTTCCGCTCTGTCAATCTGTTGCTTCAGTTGCTGGGCTTGCTCCTGGTAGAGGTGGTCTAGGCCATTGAGGTAGATGGATAGGTGGGAAACTGCCTCTTCTAGGTCTTCTTCTTCTCGTTCTAGTCCTCTCATGCGATCAATCCACGAGCGTCCTCTTCCTCCGGAGGGTGGAAAGAATCCCATTGGAGTTCTTCGGAGGTGCTGTCTATAAACCACTCGTAGCTGTCGCAGGGCCTTCCGAGCAGCCTTGGGGTAGGTGTCGGCGAAGCGAAACCCAGTGGCGGAGACGAACCAAGGTTCTATGTCGGGGTAGAGCGTGCTTCTTCCCACGAAGATCAGCAGCTTACACCGAAGGGTGCCGTAGCGTTCGTACTCCCGATAGACGAACTCCGGCGGATCCCTTACTCCGACGCGCTCTAAGCTGAGTAGCAACAGGTTAGGGAGGCCAGGCTGGACGGGGCAGATTCCTCCGTTCCATTCGGGGTTAGCCATCTGGAATCAGGCAAGGATTAAGGTAAGGATTTGGGAAAAGATGAGCTTAGAAAAGGAAAGGTTAGAGAGGGCCAGAGGAGGTCTCGTATCCTAGGGGTCATGTCCTACGGCCAACCTACGGCTCTGATACCACCTGAAGCGTCCCCTCATCAGAGGTGACTAAATGTGACACAAATACCAGTCCCAGGAGGCTGGCAACACATTTATTACAACAGGTGGTTCAGTCCCTTACATCACGGCGGCATAGTGGGCACGGGAGCGCCACTGCCACGAGAAACAACACAAAAGCTAAAGACCAAACTACAACAGCGAAGGCTTCTAAGGCCTCATCAGAGTACCACGCCATGGAAGCTCTCTGTGGCGACCCTGAGTCCACAGGCACGGTTGGGTGTAGGGCAGCGACCTACTCGACGTCTTCAGGAACGAAATCGGGATCCTCCTCTGAAAAACAGTTAATTAAGCAAGGGTGAGTACATGCGTACTCAACAAGTTCAACCCCACCCACGGAGGGGTTAATAAGCAGATCATGCACAGAATATATCAAGGATCAGGATAAGGTTTATTTTACAAACACATTTACTCATGCAGGGGTTTGCTTTCGAAAAGGTTTTCGCAAACAATTATTATAACTCAGGTAACTCAGTTGTTTTGTGAAAACCAAATGAAGACTACCGGACTCCCCGTCCGCAGTAGCCCAGGCACACAGCCACACACTTTTCCAGAAAACAACTCACGCCATGAAAACATCCAAATCCAAGCACTAGTTTTGTGACCCCACCGTGACTCGTCCAATACCGTGGACACGGCTATTCAAATAGGTTTTACACTCTGCAGAGGTTGTACATCTTTACCCACAAGTAGGGTACCGCCACACGAACACCGTAGTGCCGGCGCGGATCCTATCAAAGCCGTTACCCACCTTAGCTAACTCTACGAGCCACCACGGAAGCAACCAAGGGGTTATCTCACATAACCAGGGCGTACCTCACACAGATCGTACCCCTACTCCTTGATCTCCCGCTGCTCACCCGCACTCCTGATGGCAAGTAGATTAACTAGTGGGATTTATGCTAAGCCGTTGCCACATACAACGGTCGAGTGGTAGTACGATAATTGGGTCAGGTGAGATGTCACGCAACCCGGTCCTTAACGACAAGATGGACATCTCCAACTCGCTCAACCACAAAGGTACGAGCTCACCCATACTCCTGACACACGCGTCCATCCCGTCTACCCAGTTCTTTACTCATTTTCCAAAATATCCCATTCCCATTTGTAAAGCACTCACACATTTTTAAAGCAATCATTTAGGCCAAACAAAGTTAAATCATAGCAATCAAGGGTGGCTATCCTACCGGGTTTTAATAGTAAAACATTATGCAATTTATAAAACGGGTCATAGGGTTGTATTTATAAAACTGGGATCAAAGCATGCATCAAAGGATGAGATTGAACTTGCCGTCTTCGAAGTCTTCGGGGAGTGCCGGCTCGGCGTTCGGGATCTCGGGCTCCTGCTCGCAGTAGTCGGCTCCGATCTCCGGCTCGGGGTACCTTCCTTCGTTTACTTCGTCGGCTATAGCGCACACACAGGCAAGCAAGCAATCAATATAAGCATACACAATTTCTCCGGCTGAGCTCGCGGAAGGTAATTAGATAAAATAGAGAAATAAATGTTATGCAGGGGTTTTGGGTGACGGATGGGTGGCGGTATATCAGGCATGGGTGTGAGGAAGGTTGGGCGCGATTTGGATTAAAATCGCGCATGAAATGTTGGGTTAAAAGAGATGTTTAGAAGTAATTAGGGCCGGTTAGTAATTTATTTTAAAACAAAAGGACCTACATATAATATTTAGGTAGGGTGAGGGTTTAACTAAAATAGTCTTAGGGATTTATTTGTAAAGGGCAGGGGGTTTTGGTGGAATTGTTTAAAGGATAGGGGTTAAATGAAAGGAAAGGGAGAGAGAGAGGGAATAGGGACAGGGGGGCTTTGGAAAAAAGAAAAGGGCCAGGGGGTTTTTGGCCAAAAGGCCTTCTTCTTCCTCCCCCTCGAATCAGAACAGAGAGGGGGGAAGAGGAGGCCGCGGGGGCGGCCGGCCTGGGGAAGGGGGGCGCCGGCGGTCCCGCCCATGGCGGCGGCCGGGGAGTGGCTTAAAATGGAGAGGAGGCCGAAGGAAAATCGATCCCGTGCTCACCTTGTGCTAGGGTGGACCGAGGAGGCGGCTCCGCGTGAGGGCGGTGGTCCGGCGGTGGTGCGAAGGGGCGGCGGCGCTGTGGAGCTTGGGGGAAAGGGGTGAGGTCGCTGTGGTGGTGCGAGGCGGCCTGGGGGGCGGCCGGCCCCCTTTTATAGGCGGGGAGAGGCGGTTCGGCCGGGGATCCTCGAGCTCGGGAAGCTTCAACAATGGCGGTCGAAAAAATCTCGGCGTTGACTCACCGGCGAGGCCCTGGTCGATTCAGTGCTGTGGGATGGAACCTAACGTGCAGGCGGCGAGCTGGCCTCGGCAGCGGCGACGCGGAGCGGTCAGTGATGGTGGTGGAGGTGACCGGTCGGGCAGGGCTTTTAATGGAGGTCGTCGGCGCCAGGGGGGGTGTCGCGGCTCGGCGGGGCCACCGCAGGCGGCGCGGGGTCGTCCTTACGTGCCGCGCCGGCGACCCTGTCGGCCAGGCGTGGGCCAGAGGAGGGGCGCCGGTCCTGGGCGGCCGCGCGGGAAGAGGGGTGGGGGGGGTGCGCGCGGTCAGGCCGCGGGAGGAAGAAGGAGAAGAGGAAAAAAAAGAAAGGGAGAAAAGAAAGAAGGAAAGAAAGAAAAGGAAAAAAAGGAAGGAAGAAAAGAAAAGAAGGAGGAAAGAAAATGGGAAAAAGAGGAGAAAAAGGTTTAGAAATTTGGGAAAAATTGCTAGGGAAATTAGGGGAAAGGTTTTGCGGGGTTTTCCGAATTCCGGGCGTCGGCGTGATTTTCGGGACGGCGGTGATGGCGAGGCGGACCGGCCGGCGGGACCGCGGTGTGCGCGGGATTCCCGGCACAGTGGCCGACCGCGGCGCTGGGGAGGCATGCGTGGGTGCTGGCCCGAGTGCGGGCGGTGCCGGCAGGATTCTCGGCACGCGCACCGAGGGTGAGAGAGGGAGACGGTGACCAGGGTTTTGAAAGGGCAAATGAGCTCAGCTGGACAGTTTTTGAAAACACGCGTGATTTATTAGGTGATTTATTAGGAGCTAAAAACGCGGGCGTTACAACAGGCGGCTTTTGTTCCTTTATCTTGACGGATGCAACAACTTCTTTGATTTCCTTCGCTTCCTTCTTCTCCGGCTCTTCCTTCTTCCTTGGATCTTCCTTACTAACGCGACGATGAGGCGGAATATATTTAACTTTGATCATATTGCATACCTCGAATCGTGGTCGAAACTTGAAGGAACTTCTCTCGCCGTTGATGTCGAACTTGATCTCCCCCTTGCCGACGTCGATGGTAGCTCCCACGGTCTTGAGGAAAGGCCTCCCAAGGATGAGTGGTGGCTTCTCCCTCTCTCCCATCTCAAGCACCACGAAGTCGACGGGGATGAAGTGGTGTCCAACCTTCATGGGCACATCCACGGCGATGCCCAAAGGGTAGCGAATGGAGTTGTCACCTAACTCCAAGCACATGGCCGTAGGCTCTAACTCCGGTAGGTGTAGCTTCTCGAACACATCTCTTGGCATGACGCTCACACTTGCTCCAAGGTCGCATAATGCCTTCTCAAACTTGAACGAACCAACGGAACATGGAATCGTCAGGCATCCGGGGATCTCCTTGCTTCTCTAGTCCGTTCGCAATAGCGGCGCTACATTGCTCGGACATCTTGACGTGATCTACCCCGAGTGTTGCTATCTCATACTTGTTTGCAAGAATATCTTTGAAGTAGCGAGAATATGTAGGAACTTGAAGGGCGTCCAATAGCGGCATGTTGATGCTTAACCTACGCACAACCTCCACAAATTTCTCAAAATGATTATCAAGTTTACCTCGGAAGTAGCGTGGCTTGAGTTGCGGTATCTTCATGTCTTCACCCGGCATCTCAAACTCGGGCTCTTCGGTGACGATCTCGGTAACCTTCTCCTTAGCAAACTCCTCCGCCTCGGTAGATGGTTTAGGCTTTCTTGCTCCCGCGGAATGTTCCGGATCTTCGGTCTCCTTCCCCAAACGAGTTTGAATGGCCTTCGCCGTCTCGGGACCTTGAGGTTGTCCCGGAAGCTTCCCTTCACTAGCGGATAGGCGCCCGGCAAGTTGTCCCACTTGCGTCTCGAGCATCTTCATCATGTTGAGCACTTGATGGTTGGAGCTTCCGACCTCCTTCACCTTGCTATCGATGTTCTCCAACACCTTGTCTATGGCCTTAAACTTAGTGACGGTGTCCTTGTTGATCTTAGCTTGCTCGTCCATGAAGTCCTTCAATTGTATACGAAGCGGAACCGAATTCGGAATGGATGAGCTTGCATTAAATTGAGGTCTACCTTGCCCGTAGCGGAAGTTCGGCAAGTCTCCCTTCCTCATGTAATCGAGCATCTTGGCTTCCTCCGGGCAATCCTTTCGGACTTGGCCATATTCTCCGCACTCTTCACATGTGGATCTTGCTTCGGCAGCCTTTAGATCTTGAGCTTCTTTTTTCTCTATCTCCATCTTCTCCAACCTCCGCACAAGCGAATCGATCTTGCCTTCGAGTATATCTTCTTTCTCCACTTGCAAGACTCCTTTGACGTTCCCCGTGGGTTGAACTGGAAGTAAGCGCCCGGATGACGCCCATGTGTCATTATCCGTGACCTTCTTGAATAGAGTGAAAGCTTGAGTCTGTGTAAGCTCGATGATGGATCCTCCCACCGATGCATCGATGATCGTCCTTGACGCCATGGTAAGTCCTTGATAAAACTTTTGAACGAGATCCTCCTTCGGGAACTTGTGATGTGGAACCGCCCGAGTGTACTCATTGAAGCGCTCGAATGCCTCCGATATAGTCTCCGTAGGATATTGAGCAAAGGTAGCAATCTTATTGTGCAAGCTTTGAGTCTTACCCGGTGAGTAGTATTCCTTCATGAAGGCTCTCATCAAGGTGTCCCAATTTTGCATCGTCTCCGCCAGTTGAGAGTAGAACCATTGCAAAGCCTTCCTGAGTAACGAGAACGGAAAGAGCCATGCCCTCATTTGATCTTGAGTCACCCCGTCCATGTTGAAGGTTTGACAAAGTTGAACTAACGCTTGGAGGTGAAGGTTCGGATCCTCTTTACCGGTGAAGGGTGAATGTTGCACCATGCGAATTGTTGAGGTCTTGATCTCGAATGGCCTTCCGATCTCCGCGAGGTTCAAGATTGGTAGGTCGACGATGTCCGGGGTGCATAGCTCCCCGATCTTGCGCTCCGGCTGCGGTTGTTCTCCCATCGGTAGCGGTGGAAGTTGATTCTCCCTAGGGCTTGGAGGTGGTGATTCCTTTGGAGACTCCGACGATCCTTCGGCCTCCGCTTTTGGATCTGCAAATTCCAACTTTTTAGCTTGTGCTTCACATCTCCTTAGCCTGTAAAGTTTTTTTGAATCATCCACAAAATTTTCGGGTTTGTTGGAGAGGTAGCCGTCCATCTCCTGTTAGGGTTAGCAATAAACAAAATATATACAAAACGAAAATAGAAAACAAATCTAAGAAAACTAGGGTTAGTCAAACTAGATTAGATTGATTTTGAGGATGATCAAAAGTTAGTAGATGCAAAAAGAAAAACCAAAAGAAAACTGAAAATATCCACAAAAAGTAATAAAAGATCGAATCTTGATCACTTGTTCCCCGGCAACGGCACCAGAAAAAGGGGCTTGTTGACGGTGTATATGCGTATCCAATTTCGTTTGGACTTGCAAGCGGACAAGCCCTCCGTCGTAGCCAAGGGACCCTTCTTCCCTCAAGTGTGAACCCAAGGTATCGAATCCGTGGAACAAATGTGTGATGCAAGAACCAATCTATTAAAGCCGAGAACACTTAGATCTTCAAAGGGAATGCTTTTGCATCTAATCTAAAGAACATCGAAAGAAACGAATCTAATCTATGAAAGCCGGAGGTAGCAAGAGATAGAGAGGGATAGCTAAAACCAATCTAGAGAGATTGGATCAAGCTCTTGTTGAAGTTCCAAGCAAGAAGAAATAGCCAAGTTGAATCTCATGAAAAGCATCTTTAAATCACGGTTTCCCGTCCAACTCCGAAGACGCCCACCTTTTGGAGCCACCGTTCTGTCACAACGCACTCCTATTCGTGCGGGTTAGCCTAGGGCGAGTCCAATGGACAAGTTGAAATCTCTTGGAAGGTCAGGCATGCACCTCTAGCCACCACGGCTACAAGAACACCCTCTATGATCTATCTCGAGAATAGATCTTAAAGTAAGAAAAGCCAATCGAAATCAAAGTCGTAGAAGAAACACTCGATCGCTAGAAATCAGATTGCAACTTGATAATTCAACATAGTACATGATACATGAACAAGATCACCACCGGGATCCTACCTTGATCTTGCTTCTAGCTCTTGGAACTCCGACGAGGTCTTCCTTGCAAGGTTCCCACGTCGGCTAGGGAAACCCTAGACAACTAGCTCGACCCTCTCCTCTCCGGAATGATGTCCCTCTCTTCTCTGCTCCTCGGCGGCGAATGACGAATGAGTTGATGCGTGGCTCTTGGCCAGGGGGCTATAAATAGTCCGAGAGGCGGCTAGGTCAAAGGGGGCACGAATGGACCCAGAAATGGGCCGGGCCGGCCGGCCTGGGCCGACCGGCCTGGGCCGACCGGCCTGGGCCGACCGGCCTGGGCCGACCGGCCTGGGCCCACCCTGGCCCATTTCGTGGCCTCCTTTGCTGGTGATGCTTCCCGAGTCTTCTAGAGTATTCTCCCTTCTGCATGTGGGCCCTTGACGTCAGTTTCTCCGCGGTTTAGATGAAGCTCCTTGTCCCGCAAGATTCAGCATTTTCTGTTCAGGTCCTCGGAGTTTTCCGTCTTCACGGGTTGGCCCTTGGGCTTCTTGGAGTCATGTTCACTTCATTGCTTGACTTGTACCGGGCTTCAAGGTCTTGTCACAAAGTGCTTGATGAACTTTACCCGGAAGTCTTGCTTTCAACGCTAAAATCCTGCATAAACATCAAACTCCAAAACCGACATGCACGAACGAACTTGTTATACCAAGGGGGTTAGTACCAATGGATAAGATATAAAATTCATGCCAACACCGAAGGTAAACTCATGGCTAGGTTGACGGAAATTCACCGTCAACAGCGAGGCAATGCGGCGCGATTGGTGGCGGTGGTAGCTCGGGTGAGTGCTAGTGAAGGCGCTGGGAATGTCGGTCTGCGGTGGAGGCGACCGGAGGCGGGGTTCCGCTGCGGCGGCAGCAATGGCATACGGCGGCGCTCGGGGGAGGCGGCGGAGCGTGCACGCGCGCGAGGAGGCACTACGGCTTCTTTTATAGGCGGCGAGGAGCTTCAAGCCTTTGCTCAGAAGCAAGGAGGGAGGACGAGGGGGACCCGGATGCCGTGGGGATGCGCGTGCTTGGCCGATAGGCGGCGCGGCGGGGTCCGGCGCGGGCGTGCGGCTTCGGCGGCGAGCGCGCGAGCTCCAAGGCAAGCTTGGGGTGCGTGCGGCCTGGGGAGGCGCGGCGGCCTTGGGATGCGCGGTCGGCGTGGGGAGGGTCCGGACGCCAAGGCTGCGGGGACGCCACGTGGCGTGCGTGCGCGCGTGGGCGCGGCGTGCTGGAGCGCGGTGCGCAGCGCGACGTCGCCAAAATTTTTTCGTTTACTCCTGTTTGACTGTGAATATCTCCAAAATCTTGAACTGAAGTGCACTAAAGTGCAAATAGCAAAGTTGTAGATCAAAGATCCCTCTACAACTTTTACAAAGGCTGGCCTATGTTTTGATCAATGGTTTGAGCATGAACTGCAGGCAAAGTTGTTGTCTTTCATGGCGCTGGTGAATAGTGAATACTGAGTTTGATTGAGATTTTCACCAATTTCCACTCAAAATCTCAAATGCCGCCAATTATGAAAAGTGTGTCCCTCGAAAAGACGAACAACATTTATATTGGCCGATTTTGAAGTGTTTAAGTGAAAATTTGAGAACGTGGCAAAAGTTCTAGGCAAGGTCTTAGGGTCCAAGGGTTTGACTAGGGTTTTGACCCTAACTTTGACCAAGGTTTGACCACAAGTGTGTGTTGACTTGCTTAAGAGGATCATTAGTGATTGTTGGCTAGGTTTTCGAGGTGATGACCCAGGTTGACCAAGGTTTGACTAGAGTCAACAGGTTTGACTCGGTCATTAGCACTAATGATGCTAATTAAAAACCTGGGGCGTCACAGTACGGTGGAGGGAAAAGGCTTAGCGGCCGCATAACCGCCATGAAGCTAGTGAAGGCAATACCCTTTTCATGTAGTAGATGCATGTTCATGAGATCCTAAACCCTAGGGAGGGAACGCTTATCTACCTTAATCTCTCTCTTGTACCAACCCTCACCATCTAGTTTAACCTTAGTTTAGTCTTAGATTAACATAGGTTAGATTGCTTTTACTTTAAGATTAATCCTCTTTCAAAGGCTTTCCAATCAACTAGATTAGTACTTGGTTAAGCGCTAGCAATCCCCTTGCTCCGCGGATTGACAAGAACCTTGGGGGTCACCCCGTGGTGAAAAAGGTGTAGGTCCGTACGCTTGCGAATCGAAGGTTGTTACGTGTTTCAACCATCAACACCTTTGTAATCGATGGCGTCCATTATCTTCTCAGCCACAGGCTGTACCTTCGCCTCTACGACCTTAAGATCTTTCGTCGTGTCCGGGCCTTCCCCGACCTTGGCCATGTCGACCTCGGGGAAGTGCGACTTCACACGCACTAGCGACTCCATAGCCGCTGTTAAGCTTGTCGCCCTCAAGAGATCAACTAGCTTCTGGGGTGCAGCCAGAAGTCGGTCAATGGCCGGCTTGGGCTCCTCCCCGGCGACCTGCGACTCCACCATGTCCGTGACATGGTCGGCGGCATTCTTCAGATCGTTTACTTCCACCTCAAGCCCTGCAATGGTCACCTAGTCATTTTGCAATGATTGCAAAGCTACCACGAGACTGACCTCGAGGTCCTTTTGTACTCGTTTCTCATAAGCCAGCTTCTGGCAGACGACATACTCACTCTCTACGACGGCCTTCGTCACCTTCTTCAGCTCTTCGCCCCCCGCGTCAGCTTGTCGCAGGTCTATCTCAAGGCTTCGGATTCTCTCCTTGGCAACCTTGAGGTCATCCTTAAGCTTGTCTTTTTCCTGGTGGAATTCTGTGGCGCGGAGATATCATCAGATAAAAGATCCAGTTCAGCAGATTCGATACACAAGGTTGTGGGTCGTTGGCCTTACCAGCACTCACAGACGTCAACAGTTCGTCGGCGTCCCGATTCTTACGTTGCCCCTCCTTCAGCTCGTCTTCGAGCCTTTTCTTCTCAGCGGCCGCCTCCTCCTTCACTCGCTTAAGCTCCTGCTCAAGCTGCTCCGCTCGCAGTTGCATGGCCGCAGTGTTATTGCATTGGTCGGCCCTGCCCTTGGCACGGTCTGCCAGCGACTGCTTCAAAGACATAAGATAGGTCGTCGATGACATTCACATGATGAGTTAAGTATTATATTTAAGGGTAGTTACTTACCGTAAACGCTTGGTTAAGCGTCAAGATGGCCCGGCGAACTTCCTTCATATCTTCATCATCGTCGAAGATGTCCTCCTCCCAGGGGGTGCCGTTCCAGTTGATTTCTCCTCTCTTGAGCCCTTGAGCCGTCGACGTCGAACCCGGCACCGCCCCAACGGTTGTTTCTAGGTCTTGCAGTGGTTGCTCGATCTGAGGTTGGTCCGCTGCTAGGCCCTGAGCCGACGTGGTCGGTACCGTGTTGATTGGCTCCACTTCAATAACGGGCGGGGGAGTCGATGTCCCCAAGCCCCCAACAGAACTCTGGGTTCTGGCCTCCTGCTCAGACGTCGTCGTCCTCGCAGGAGAACCATGGGCACCCGAGGTGCTCTGAGGTCTGGCGTCCGACCTGCAACAGATAATCCGTCAGCACGCTTCGACCTGATGGGTACAATTGATGTGATAAATTGGGGTATCGGGGTCTTACCTCACCACCGCTGTTGCACGTAACTTCGGCTTCAAGAGCCGACCTCGCACCTTCACAGGCATTTTGGCCTGAATTTCAGCTGCAGCCAGCTGTGCTTCCTTTATGTGGTGAATGTCCTCCTCCGTCGTCTTCATCTCCAGCTCCCGCTGCCTCCTGGTCGCGGGGCTCGGCGACCATGGCGCTGCACGGTTTTCCCCATCCGGGAGATCATCTATGGCTTCATCCTCCTCCTCGGTGTCTTTTGACTTCGGGGCGGGGTCCACCTTCCTCTTTCTCTTCTTCTTATCGGCCTCAAGCTTGGCAGTCTTTGCTGCCTCGACCTTAGCAGCAGCCCTCGACCTAGATTGCTACGCTGTCGCCACCCTCGTCTGACGTCCCGGCTTTGCGGCACTGGATGCCTCAGGCCGGCTCGTCACGTCATCACCGACCTCTTGGTTTCTGTCCTCGTCAGCTCCCACCGACGAATCTGATAAATAATTCTCCAGCAGAGCAGCTGCTGGAGGTTGGTAATCTTGTGACCTCAGTTTCCGACGTGGTTCTTCGCCAGTCGGTAGAGGTGTCGGGCACCAATACTGCATCTCACGATCCTGCACAAGATAGAAACCAAGTCTAAGAGGTCTTCCTCTAAGGCACCAAAAAGAGTAAAGGCATCAAACGAGCTAAAATACTCTCAGGACTTACTGGATCAGCTGGCCGAGTCAGGGAGTGTGCCTTTGGGCACCTCTTGTTGCGGATTCGCCCGATGTACAATTGGGTGACTATGGCCACCATCTCGTCCCTGGAAACCTTGCGGTTGGCCTCACGAGTAGGGTCTGACTGACCCCAATACTCGTAGGCTGGATGCACCCGATCCTTGATCGGTTGGATGAGGCGTAGACTAAATGACATCACCACCGAGCCCCCAGTTAGGCCTTTCTTCTTGAGGTCGGTGAGGAGGGCGAGCAGCTCCTTGAGGTCTTCCGTCTCGTGGGAGGAAAGGGGCATCTCCCATTTAGTTATCTTCACGGGCCTTTGCCCAGTTCGCTTCGGAAGCTCCGGTTTCTGGTCGGCGATGTAAAACCATTCGGACCTCCACCCACTGGTGTTGTCTGGTAAATCTATGTCAATCCATTCTGCCTTCCGACCTGGTCGTAAGCAGAACATCACCGAGCCTATGATGCTGGTGCGCTTGCCGGTGGTCTTGACGTTGAAGAAATAGCGCCACAACAGAAAACAGGGCGGTATCCCAAGATACGCCTCACAGAGATGGATGAAGGATGACACTAGAGTGATGGAGTTGGGAACGAGGTGTACCAGCTCCAGCTTGTAGTAGTAGAGAAGCCCCCTAAAAAAGTCGCTAGCGGGTACACTGAACCCGCGCTCGAAGAAGGACGCGGAGATGACCTGCTCCTTGTCGTCCTCCGTCGGGAATGCTTCGTCGGTCGGCGCCTTCCACTCCACTTCCGCCTTGGGCCTTAGCAACCTGCGCTCCACCAACGCCTGGATCTTCTCCTCGGTGATCTCCGAGGGATCCCAGACCATCTCCGGGGTGGGGATCTGGGAAGCCGTGGCCGCCATTTCTTCGGGGTAAATGGATTTGGATCTAAATGTGACTAGGGTTTTAATGCGCATGCGGAGCGGCACGGTCTACGGGTTGCGGTGGCGGCGCGTGGCCCGCTAGGGATGGCGGCGGCAAGCTCTGGCTTTTATGCGGAGACGTGGAGTTGCAAACCGCGACGGATGCAGCACGACAGTTCCAGCGGAGCCGGCGGGAGGAAGAAGATGATGGCAGGGGAGGGTCAACGCTTGTCCCCGCGACCGTATTTATATGGGCCCCGTCATGGACGACCGTTGCGGATCCCTCGCGGCAACGGATCTACCGCAACGGATCTTCGCCGCCGATTTCGCGAGACTATCTCGCCGGATTTCACGCCAACGGCTATACGCACAACAGATAGTTGGCGACCTAATACCCTGAGTTTAGGTTGTAAGTACATCAGTGCTACCAGGTCGCCCTGATAGTAAATTTGATCTCCAAGAGGCCGACAGGCCCCCAGAACATTGTATTTTAGGTCTTTGATGAATAATTTCCTCAAAGCGATCAGTACGTGATAGAAGAGAGCGAACATTACATACGTACCTCGAAGGTACACAGGTCGCCTGCGACCTCATTGGATCCAGAACCCGTTACAAGGTACAAACATATTTGAAGATCTAATCTGCCTAGAGCAATCTTTGCCATGTTCTCTGCTAGAATAGAGCACATCGCAAGAATTCTTCTAGCTTCAGATCCCCAATGGTGGCCTCGCGGTGAACGCCTACACGACGCTGTGCATAGTAGGTCATACTTTATGCCTGACTATGGAATGCAGACACGGGCTTCCTCCCCAACGTGTACTGCAAGCCCTCGATGAGCATCTCATGCTTACCAAGAACCTGCAGCATCACCTCGAGCCTCTACAGCATCACCTCCAAACTCTCCATGACTCTTCACTGAGGCACGGTACAAAGATTGGAGGAGACACATCCACGTCGCAAGCATTCTTCTAGCTCCAAGCTTCTACGGCTTTGCATCCTATGCTCTGGTGGACGGCTGCATGCCCATGGCATGGCCAAATTTCTACTCTGCGGCTTCATAGCTCAACAATGCTCGGTGCTTGCCTCCTTTAGCCCTATGTCGCTATTTATAGCGAGAGCCAAGACTTGGCTATGGCCGGATGGGCCTTGACACTGTTATCTCGTGACTATGGGGTACTGCTAGCATGTGGACACGATGAAGCGAAGATCTTTTCCCACCTACCTCGCGACAAAATTGTTGCTGCTGCATTATTGATGCCTGAGGCCACTGCAGTGTCACATGGCTACAGTATATCCATGGTCAGTGGACAAGTTGTCGTTTTCTGGGTGGCAAGGGAATCTCTGACCACTGCTGACCCGTGACCCTACAGTCTACAGAGAAGATAAGCCTGACTCTGCGTCAAAGGGCCCCGCACCTCATTACATCTGCAGACAACGACGACGATTAAACGCACCCTTTACGGCTCTACGTCTTCATTGCACCCGCTAGGCTCTGTGTCCTGGTACCCGCTATGGCTCTGCACATAAAGAGACCTATTCCTATCAGCCTATATTTCTGTTTCCTGAGTAGAATGGTCGTAGGTTCGATTGAAGACCTTCCGGGGTAGGCGTGCCTCGCTACTCTGCCAGATCCGTCTGGGCGCTTGGAGATGAGAAGCTTCACGTCTACGATTTCGTCGGGCCCCCGTGGTCGGTGTGCCAATTGCTGAGGTCGCCAGTACCTTAGTACCACGGCTCCGCTGGATGGGTGGCAGCTATGTTGGTTGTCTGGGCACCAAAACGACCTCCTTGAGGTTGGTGTGCCTTAATACCTAGGTCTTGCAATACCTCGGTATGTCTACGGCTCTGCCAATCTAGTTGGGCGCCCTGGATGCATGACCTTCCTGAGGTCGGTGTGCTTTTTGTAGCCCTGCCAGCCTGATCTGGACACCTAGGATTTTACGTCGGGAATGAAGGCCTCCCTGTGGGGTGCGCGCCTAATGGCCCTGCTAAGTATCTCCGGGTGCTTGGGCGCTTTTGATTTGAGACCTTCTTGAGGTCGGCATGCCTCGGGTGGCTCTACCAGACTCTTTGCAGCTATGCAAGATATTTGGGTGTCTCTACACTCCATTCGTCCAAGACCAACATCTTCCTACGGCTTCATCGTCAACTGTTCCGGAAATCACAACTTCAGCTACGACATGATTGATGATCTCTCCATGGGGTGCGCGCTTCCAGACCCTACCAGGCATCCTCGGATACTGGGCAAAATTGACTTGAGGCCTCTTTGAGGTCGGCACGCCTACAAGGCCTCCTTGAGGTCGGCCCTGCCAGACTCCTTGCAGCTTTGCTAGGAGGTCTGGGTGTCTCCGCACTTCGTTCGGTCAAAACCATGACGTAGTTTTCTTCTCTTCTTTGAGCATCAAACCAGCCATGCTGCCTGCTTCAATGCTCGGGGACTACTCTACGAGAGCGTCTTCGACGCCCTCTTGTTTTCTTCGTCGTACCGACCTGTTGGGAAATCTGTTTCTCATCAAGTCGCTACTCGACCTACTTTTTCTTCTTTTTCTCTTTTTTGGATCATCATACCGGCCATCCTGCCCGCCACGATGCTCGGATACTACTCTATGAGTGCATCCTTGATGCCCTCTAATTTTTTCATCGTCGTTTCGATCTATTGGAAGTCTGCTTCCTATAGGTCGTCACTCGACCTCTCTTCGTTCGGCAAGACTACAAACAAGTCGGCTGCTAAGCTGATTTGTTCTTTTCTTTTGGACCGACGTGCACGCTATTCGACCTCTCGATAGCTTCAAGACTTCGTCATGACCCTCTCGAGGTTGTTGCGCCTACACATCGCTCGGGGGCTTGTGAGACATGGGTACCCCTGAGTCCCCACCGACCAGGCTCACAGCCGTCCCCGACAAGTGGGTCCGGCCCACCAGAAGACCCGCCGACCTGACAGTGGGCCCAGCCGACCTGGTCTGTGGCCCACACGACCTCCTGAAGACCTTCCTGAAGATTCCCCAGACGACCTTATCCGATCCGGTCGGGTAACTTGGCGTGCAAGACAAGACACAAGACGTCGGCTGCGCCTCCAGATAGTCCGAAGATCATGAGATTATATTGTAACTTTCCTTAGATTGGTTTCCCTGTTGTAACCGACCTGGATTCAGGGACCACCGACCTTGTCTGTCAGTCAATATAAGGCGGGCAAGGTCGAACCCCTGAGACCAAGTCATCCCAAGTCGCAATCCATCCAAAGCAATACAAACCAAAGAACTGGACGTAGGGTTTTACTCTCCGGAGGCCCGAACTAGTATAAACTTGCCGTGTCCTTTGTGTTCCGTGTGCTATTGCGCAACCTTCGAGTTCTTAGCCCTAGATTTCACCCCGCCGAACAAATAAACCACTGGGGTTGACACCCCTGTGGGCTGTGCAGATCTAAACCTCTGACACCAGTGGTACATGGTGAGGACTCGGACGTTGTCACACCCGGTTTCCAAAACGAACCAAGTGTTACCTATATGTATGCCAGGATCTAGTTCCATACATATAGTGACATCATTAGTGAATAACAGAAACAATATCACGTAAAGAAAAGGAGATTATCAGAAATTTACAACAGAATCCTGGGAAGCAAAGGCTCCAAACTTCACAGGCAATCGACTGGGGGTTACGTACGCCTAGCACCATCTTCTGGACTTCATACACCTTCACCTTCTTTTTCTGAGCATCAGTTTAGTAAGGATTAGTACAGTTATGGTTGGTACTCAGCAGGCCCACAAAAGTTAACCAGAAAGCAATTTAAATCCATCTTTAAGTTCAATTATCATGTGAGGGTCCAGGCCGCTCTTAACCGTGAGCACGGTTGTTATAACAGTTTTACACTTTGCAGAGGTTGTACACTTTCACCACAAGTTGTGTAAAAGTTCTGAAGAACTTTGAACCCAACCATGTTGTGCAAAAGTAGGCACAATACCACACTTACGAGGTGTGATTGCATAGGGACACTACGAGGCCTTTACAAAGAGTCCTCCTATGTGTATTAGTCCATAGCAGCACGTCCTATAGGCTATCTTTCGTACCCTCCTTTTACCATCAGACCAGGTCAACCTAGAAGAGCACTTCCGTTCCAATACCTGTCCAAAGTAGAAGAGTCATAAAAGCATTCCTCCGTACCCCAAGCTACCATAACTAATAACCACACAAGACTTCCCTAATTAATTGGCCAAGACAGAGCCATATGTCTTGTGGTTGTACTGTCTTCCTAGGTGGTTCTCCGTGTTACAATTAAAACGTAGTGTTCTTGTTTAAAGCATAGGTAGAAGGATGGTTAGGGTCACTTGCCTTTCTCCAATGATAAGTTACTCTTATGCTCTTCGCTCTTGCTCTTTAAAACTTCTGGACTTCCGATCAACAGCTAGATCTTCTACTCGAAGCAAACGTCGAGCACGAATCATGCAAAGCAGACAAATAAGAACATCTAAGAACAATACACCAAACAAGAAAGGCTTAACAGAGCGGACAGGAAAAAGGATTTGGTTCTAAGAACGCAAACTCAAGAAACGCTCGGAACTATCGAGGGATTTGGATTATATCACACAAGGCTATGTGCTTGATATATTTTATAATTGAATAAAGTAGTGTGTATAGGTTATTTCAGGGAAATACCCTATTTAGAATTAAGCAAGTTATATTTATATATAAAAAGGCGGTGTGAACTTTGTCAAATTTTATTTATAAATATTCAAGTATGATTTATGCAAATTAAACATTTAAGTTTAGAAAGAAGCATGTGAAGCATCTAAACACATATGTTTATATTTCGAGTTGAACTAAACAAATTATATTAGGAGCACATTTACGTTTGATTTAGTCAAATTAACATTTAATTAAGAGAGCACGAGATAGAACCTATGTTGCTTTTATTTAGAAAGCAGATTGAATAAACATTAATGAATTCAAATTTGATTATGAAAACCGAGGTACAACTCTAATTAGCTTTTAATTGAGAATATTATTTAAATAAGTATTAATCAAATTAACATTCTTATGAAAACACGTGTTGAACTCTAATTAGATTTTAATTGGAAAAGCGTGTATATAAGTATTTAATCATATTTAAATATTTCAAAAAGATTATAAAACAGAGAACATGTTCAACATTGCTCCTAACACGTACTTTGAGTTTATATGAGCCTAACGCAACTTGAAACGATCGAAACGAAGCTAAAATGTGAGATCTATGGACTAAACTAGGATGCAAGGGTTAAGCTGCGAGAGAAACTAAATACTAGGGGTTTAACTGAAAGAACCGAGGGTTAAAACCTAAAAACACAAAACAACCAAGGGCTTTGGTGCAAAAGAGACGGCTAAGGACGGCGGGCGGGAAAACTGGAAAGATTAGGGGCCTAGACGAGAAAAAACGAACTTAACTGAAAGGATCTTTGACTGTGGAAGGGTATGGTTGTGAAAAGACGAAGCTGGGGGTCTCTTTTGAAAAACAACCCGGGTTGACCGGTATGTGGACGGTTTGACTCGGGGGTGGATGGATCTAGGTCGTTGGCTCATGGATGGACGGCAGGGGCAGCACCGGTGAAGCAAGCGGCGACGGACAGGCGGTGCGCGGCGGCGCCGGGCGGCGAACTCGCTGGAATCCGCTCGGATTCGAGCGTCCGACTACCAAACGGGACACAGCTAGGCTCTAGAGGAAGCTAAGGAGCTTGTGAACCTATCTAGGAGGTTGGGGAGACGGTTTGAGTGGCGGTCGGGGTGCCACAGCCGGCGGGGCGGATGGCCAAGCACGGCCAACGCCGGCGAACACGTGCGGGCGACAGAGAGCATGAGGACTTGAGTGAAATAAAGCATGGGAGGATTCCTCACCTTGATTAGAAGCCCCGGGTGTAGAAGATGGCGTCGGAGAGGCGATGGAGAAGGAGATCGATGCCGGTGGCTTGCGGCGGCGCATGGCTCCGGCGGGGACTGCGCTGCGCGCGAGGAAAGAGCGGGGAGGAGGTGCGGGAGGAGCATAGGCTCGGGGGCGCATTTTATAGGTGAAGAGGGGAGAGGAGAGGACGCCTAAGGCGGTGGGGAGCTCAAGTGGTGGAGCTGGCCATGAATGGCTCGGAGGCGGTGGAAGCTTGAGTGGAGGGCGTTACGGGTGGGAGTGGAGGAGGCGGTGGTGAGTGCTCCACTGAGAATTTATGGCGCACTCGGTGCAGAGGAGAGGGAGACACGCGAGAGCGAGAGGGGTGCCGGGGAGAGGCGGTGTGCGGCAGCCATGGGAGGCGGCCGACTAGAGGTAGGGGACAACCCTGACGGGTGGGCCCCGACTGTCAGCAGTGGAAAGGGAGGGAGAGGAGGTAGCTGGGTCGCTGGAGAGAAACGGGCCGGCGGCCTTTTTGCTGCCTCAGGTTGTGGGAAACAAGGCCGGCGGCCTGATCTGCGTTGCGGGCCGAAACGAAATGAAAGAAGGGCAGGTTGGGTTGAGAGAGGGGGGGGGGGAAAGAAAGATTTAGGGTGGTTTCAGGGACTTTTTATGATTTTTTAAAAAAACACATCAATCCAAAATCATGCAAACTTATTATATGAATGCAACAGTCATAGAACCATTTTATTTAATTTATAAAAACAATCAATTATTTCCCTATTCTAAATTTTCTGTAAAGAAAATAAATGTTGGACAAATTTTAAAATTATGAGAAAATTGTTGCTTAATTATTCTTTCTAATAACATCCTGAAATCGAAAATTTCAGGGTGTCACAGACGCGCATGATGCACGTGTCACCCGAGCAGGATGCAGCCGACCCCTTAGCGGGTTACCCCATCTGACGGGACCAAAACTACGTAAGCTTCTGACTAAAAATCCATCTTTCTGTTTACGTTCGTACTACGGATTACCTCATCCTTCTTTGATTACGTTCGTTCGTACTAATCCATCTTTTTGTTTGACAGCAAGACGTGTTGCACGAGGTGTTTCAACTGGCGGAGACCGCACATTCGTCAACGGTGGAGATGACAATCAGACATCACCGGTGTACGAGAGGCAGATGCACGTCAACAGGAGGTACTTGCGCGGGGTGAACTTTCGCGGGTACGATGCTGCTCTGGCTCCATGTATCCCCTTGTCCTCCAGCAGCTCGGCCTCCACTGCTCGTTCGAACCAGGCACCGTCATCCTCCATATGGCCACTGTCCTCTGCCACTCGATATTCGTACTACTAGGAGAATGCTGTCAAAAACACCAAATACTTGTGTATCAATATTCGTATTAATTAAAAATGCCAAATTGAATCACATTAAAAAACGACAAATGTTTCAAATGCCGTTTGAAACGGCAGTTGGACGAGACACCACTTCAAACGGCGTTTGGTGTCCACTCAGCCACAGTTTGAAACAGTGTTTGGTTCCTGCCTGCCAAACGCCAGCACAGGCGCCCAACCACCGATCTTCGGCACCAAACGCCGTCTAGGACGGCGTCTTGTTCCAAACATCGTTGCCTATGACGTTGGGTTCCAAATGGCAGCTGTGGTATACTTTTGAAAATTTCTGATTCGGACATTTATTTTTGAAAAATCTTGAAAAAATATTAAAAAATTCCTCCTAACTTTAGAATCATTTGGGCCTGGCCCACCCATCCGCTTCATATCGCTTCAGGCCCAAACCCAAATCATCCTAAGACCAAACCCGTTCCGTTCCGTTTTGGGCCATGGTCGCGACATCACATATTCACAGCCCCCACTTGGGTCATCGAAGTGACGTGGACGGTGGATCAAAAGAAGTTCGAACTCGATTTTCTCAACAAAAAAAAAAGTTCGAACTCGAACCCACAACTCGTCCCTTCCTTCTTAAAAAAAAAACTCGTTCCTCCGTGCCCTACAAACTCCTCTTGCGTGGATTTGCGCGGTTTGTCTTTGTCAAGGGCGGGGCGGGGCGGCGGCGGCGACGTCCGATGGGAACGGACAAGGCATCGCCGTCGCTTCCGTGCGACCTCCTCAGCGAGGTGCTCGCGCGCTGCGACCATGAGACCCTCGTCCGCTGCGCCGCCAGCAGCAGGCTCCTCTGCCGCTGCATGCTGGACGACCCGGCCATCCTCCGCCGCCGCGGCGCCTGCACCGGCGCCGCCTTCGCCCCGTCCCTCCTCCTCGGCGCCTTCGGCACCACCTCCCGCGGCGCCGCCGCCGGGACGAGCTTCGTGGAAGCACCTGCGCCGGACGTCGTCCCGCGGGGGGCTATCCGCTCCTTCGTGTCCGACTACGCCGACCTACTCGGACGCTTCGACAAGCCCGTAGCCTGCCGCAGCGCCGGCGGCCTCGTCGTCCTCCGACGACGGGACGCGGCCGAGCTGTGCCTCTGCAACCCCATGACCGGCCAGATCTGCTTCCTCGCGCTGTCGGAGGTCCACGCCTCGTCGGCCGCCATCCTTATCGGCGATGACGCCGCCTGGAGTGGCAGCGCGTTCCAGCTGCTCGCCGTGGATCTGGTGTGGGAGGATGGCTCGGGTTATTACAACATAAGGAGCCAGCTCTTCTCGTCACCGGGATCTTTCCCGGCGATCATGCCGTCGGGCGCATGGGTTCCCGTGCGCAGATTTCTTAATGAAGACGGACGATGCTGCTTCAGTGCTGCCGAATATCCTCCGGTAGTCATCAACCGCGTCGCGCATTGGCTCGACACTTGGTCAGCGTTACGATTACCATATCTTTGCGCTTGATGTCGACGAGGGATGCGCGGGGAGGATCGAGCTCCCAAGGGAGCTCACACAACCAGCAAGAAGGCACTTGCTGCTGGCGTCGACACCAGACCGGAGACTGAGCATCCTCGTCGTTGAGGAGCAAGTGATATCTATGTTCGTCTTGTCGCCGGGGGAGTCGATGACATGGGAACGGCGTGTGGTGGCGGTCCGGGAGGGGATCCTTGCGCCGCCGCGATGGATGCACCTGTACTCGTTCGGCGAGAGGAGCGGCACCGTGGTCATTGTTATGGCCTGCCTCAAGGGGAAGCTTCTGCTCAACCTTGAGACGAAGGAGGTGATGCACATGTCCCCGGACCCGGAGGAGGAGCAGCCGTGGGGGTGTCAGCTCTATGAGACGGACCTTCCTTCCCTCACTGCAGCGCTCCTGAAATCCCCAACCTCATGTGCTAGCGCTGCTTCAAGTAGATTGTCGATCAAGTTTGGCCAGGTGCTGGCAACTATTGATGATACAGCTAGTGATGCTGATGTTATGCCTCGCAAGATTTTCATAGGAGCTAATCTGCTTAACAAGAGGGAAAAAGGTGACAAGATCAGGTGAAGCCGCGTAACGTACCTTATGCAAATACAATTATAGGGTTCCTTTATTTTCTTATGAAACGAGAAGAATTCTTCCTTCTCCTTTTATTTTGGTTCTCCCCAAAGAAGGAGTTGAATTCCTAGTAAAAAAATACAGGATCATCCACTTAGATGAAAAGGAATTTCTCCCATAGAGCCATCAAGCATCAGCCGTGGAATCCCCTAGGCATTGGGGTTGCACATGTACTGCAGTCTGCAGGAATACGAAAACTCTTTATTCACTCAGTTTATCTTCCATAATAAGATTATGGAGGAAAGATGGCTGAGCGGTTCTAAGACTGTCTCCAACAGCCGACCCAAAGGGGAACCCAAACCCAAAATGGGTTTGTGCAGTGTTTTTACATCTAAAAAACACTCTCCAACGGGAGACGCAGATACGCGATCCATTTTGCCTGCCCGACGAGCGGCGAAGCACAAATGCGCCTTCTCTCTCCACCCCACGCATTCACCGCTCCCTTCCTCTCTCTCCACCTGGCGTGCGAGCGAGCAAAGAGGAGCAGGCCGGAGAGGAGGAAATCGAGGAGGGAGGGGCAGCATGGGAGGGGTGACATCGATCGTGGTGGCGAAGATGGCCTTCTTCCCGCCGCCGTCGGAGGACGCCGAGGCCGTGGTCACCACGCTCAGCAGGCAGCCCCACCAGGAGAATGTCGAGGTCTTGCGCCTCCGCACACGCAAGCGGAACCGCCGGAATCCGCCGGCCGCGCGCTGGAGCAGGAGGTCGAGGTCGTCCTTTCCCACCGGCGCCGGCGCGGCCAGGCAGGTTCGTGGCGGGCCCGCGGCGGTGAGCCACTGGCACGGCGAGCGGCAGGGAGTAGCGGACGGCCGGCGAGGAGGGCGCCGGGCCTCGGGAGGGCTGCGGCGGATCCGCCGTCGAGGAAGACGACGGCGGGTTGCGCCGAGCCTCCGGGCGCTTGCGGCGCTGGCGGTGCGAGGCAGAGGAAGCGTTTTGCGTGCTGGCTGTTGGAGACCGAAGATTTTTTAGGTGCCGACCTTTCTCCTGTACACGACCCAGACCCGTGAATGTGTCTCCTATTTGCATCCTGATTGTTGGAGTCAATCTAAAGCGTAGCATTGGAATAAATTTATCTATGCAGGCTCCATGCAGCTTGGAATCATCAGTTCGGCTTAAGTTCTGGTGAGTCCCGAATTGGGTGCATCTCGAATTGCATTAAGAATAGAATATATAGGGCTACTTGGAAATAGTACAGCTCTCATGTGACTTTTGGATGCGTACGTTTAGCAGAGCTGCCAGAGTCGGAATCAGAAACGAATTAGTTCTGAGAGCTCTGCTATACAATTTTTTATGGGCCGGCATCTGCTTGCTAGCTCGTTCTACAAATGTTCACAACATCACTGTACTCCTGATATACAATGTAAATGAAATAAGCTTCTGCACAAAAGAAAGATGTGTCGGCTAGATAGAAAAAATTCCGCCACAACAGTGAAAAATTTCCGCCACAACATGAACACAACAAGAAACAAATAGTTACAATATTGATACTTAGCTATAGTAATATATGCTGTCACTCGACGCCACGGCCTCATCCAACCTCAACGGCTCGGCTCGGCATTGGGACCACCAGGAGCTGAGGAAAGCATTCGGTGAGGCTGAACACCCTGGTGCAGGGTTAAATTTACCGACAGTAACCGGGCCGGTTACCGCGGTTATCGCTGGAACCGGTCTGGCCCGGTTATGGTTCCCGCCGGTTGCAAACCGCCCAAATTCAAAATTTCAAATTCGAATTCAGAAAAATTGAAAAAAATCCTCAAAATAGTTCAAGTTGCCGCGAATCTGATGATGTCAAAAATTTTCAAATATTCGTTCGTTTAGTATACTTTGTGGGCATTAGAAGTTCAACCAAACTTTTTTGGTTGAACTTCTAATGCCCGCAAAAAATACTAAATGCACTAATATTTGAAAATTTTTGACACCATTAGATTCTACGCACCTTAAAATATTTTTAGGAATTTTTCTTATATTTTCCAATTTTTAATTCAAATTTGAAAACACATCAAATTCTTCACTGCGCCGATTTTTTTGTCCCAGAGACCGGTAACCGGTCAAACCGGTTCGGTTTACCGGTCTTACCGTCTGGTAAACCGCCAGAAACCGGTTGAACGGAGGGTTTGGTTTGGAAATTTGAATTTGAGCGGTTTTTTGCGGTAACCACTCAAACCGCTTCGGTAAACCGTTACCGGAGGCCGACGGTTTTGTCCTAACGGTCGGTAAAAAAAACCCTACGCTGGTGGCGTCGGAAGCGGGGATGGAGGGCGGGCCTGGTCGGTGATGTGGCGGCGCATGGATGCGATCTCGAGTAGAAGCCAGGAGGTCGAGAGAGCAATCCTAAAGCATCTCCAAAAGACTAGCAAAAATCCTAGCTAAATTTGAAGATTATAAAGCAAGCTAAAAAAAATAAAAATGTCATAAATTGAGACGTAAACCAACATACTCTTTATTTTTCACTCTTCAAATCCCACTCTCACCCAATGTCGTGTGGGGCCCACATGTCATCCCATTTGCCCCCTTCTTCTCCTGAACCATCTTCTTCCTCTACTCTCCCTCTCTCCCGCCTCTCCCGGCGGCGCTGCTCGTCCTCCTCTCCCGCTAGCGCCGCTTGGCCTCCTCTCCCGCCGGCGCAGCGGACGACTGCAGCAGCGAGATCCCTTGACTCCGGCTCCCGGTCCTCCTTGGTTTTTGGCTGTCCGCCGCCGCACGCTGGGTGGGTGATCAGTCGACGTGCTACTCCACCGCCGCCCGCAGGTTGGGAGGGGCGTCGGGCGGCCGCGCACTCCTCTGCCACCGTGGATGATAGCTACAACGAGATCTCCCTCGACTCCGGCTCCCGCTCCTCCCTCTCCTCGCGCTCATCCTTGGCTTCTGGCGGGGTCCGCCAGTCCGCCGCCGCACGTTGGGAGGGATATCGAGGCAGATAGAAAAGAGGGGAAGATACAGAGCCTGTTGGATTCATTTTTTCCAGTATTTTTTCATGTTTTACTGGTACAAATGGATTTAGCTAGACTTTTAGAGTTGCTCTAGAACTCTTATATTTTGTTAGCTAAATATGAATATTGCACCCTTTGGAAAAATACAAAATCACCTATTTGAATGGAATAGTCCAAGAGAAGGTTAGATACAAGAGCTCGCCATGGGTCAAATAAATCTGCAAATTTTTCAGGTTGCTCGATCGGCATGGGTGTCTCTATCTTAATTTGTTCATCCAAAACTAACCTATCCGGATCCATTCCTCCTCTATGCCCTACACAACTCCTCTGCACGCAGCGCCAACAAACCCAGCGATTGAGGGGCGGCGGCGAATTGCGATGGCAACGGAAAAGGGATCTCCATCGCTTCCGTGCGACCTCCTTCGCGAGGTGCTCGCGCGCTGCGACCACGACACCCTCGTCCGCTGCGCCGCCAGCAGCAGGCTCCTCTGCCGCTGCATGCTGGACGACCCGGCCATCCTCAGCCGCCGTGGCGCCTGCACCGGCGGCTTCGCCCCGTCCCTCTTCCTCAGCGTCTTCGACTCCCCGCGCGCCACGGGGACGCGCTTCGTGGAACGCCGACCGTCATCCCCCGCGAGCCGATCCGCTCCTTCCTGTCGGACAACGCCGACCTACTCGGATGCTTCGACGAGGTTGTAGGCTGCGGCGGCGGCCTCCTCGTCCTTCGGCGGGACCGGCGCGGTATCGAACGCCGCATCACCGTCGATCTGTGCGTCTGCAACCCCATGACCGGCCACCGGTGCTTCCTCCCGTCGCTTGAGGTCTACGCCTCGTCGGCCGCCATCCTCATCGGCGACAACGCCACCGCCGGCCCCTTTCAGCTGCTCGCCCTTGACCAGGTCTACGAGAAGTGGGGCCATACCGTGGATTACCATGTAAGAAGCCAGCTCTTCTCGTCACCGGGACCTTTCCCGGCGATCTCGCCGGGCGGCGCGTGGGGGCCCGTCTGCAGAACATTAGCTCCCGATCCCGACGGCCCTAACCATAGCTTCAGGCCTGGATGTTCTCCGTTGGTCATCAACCGCGTTGCGTACTGGTTGAACGTGGCGTATGCGTATCCTGCAGCGTGCAATGTCTTCGCACTTGAGGTCGACGGGGGGTGCGCAGAGCTGATCATGGGGCCAAGGGAGCTCCAAATTAGGACAAGTGACGTCTTGCTGGCGTCGACACCAGACCGGAGGCTGAGCTTTGTCCTCCTTGAGGAGCTAGTTATCTCCATGTTTGTGCTGCTGTCACTGTCAGATGGGTCCCGGAGTTGGGAACGGCGTGTGGTGGTGGTCCGGGAGGGGATCCTTGCGCCGCCGCGCTGGATGCGCCTGGATTGGTTCGGCGAGAGGAGTGGCACCGTGGTCATTTACGTGGGCTGCAAGCCCGGGCGGCTTCTGCTCAACCTTGAGACGAAGGAGGTGATGCACATGTCACCGGAGCCGGAGGAGGAGCAGCTGGTGTGGCCGTGTCACCTCTATGAGATGGACCTTCTTTCCCTCGCGACAGCGCTCCTGAAATCCCCAAATTCATGTGCTGCTGCTTCGAGTAGATTGTCGATAAAGTTTGGCCAGGTGCTGGCAACTATTGATGATACAGATCGTGATAATGATGCTATGCGTCGCAAGATTTTTATAGGAGCTAATCTGCTTAACAAGGGGAAAAGGTGACAAGAGGTGAGAGCCAAGAAGTTTCATTTATGTCGGCTCCAATGATTTGCAATGGTTCAGAAATTCGTACGAGGAATTTTATTTCACCTAGGTCAGAGACACTCCCACTAAATTTGGATGAAAAGGCATGGATGGATCTCTTCTTCTCTTTGGCTATTCTCGAGAAGTTGATTTCTAGCGTCATGAGCCATGACCGATGCAAAAAAAAAAAAGTGAGTTCCACATCATATTTTTATTACGCTTTACACCTTATTTCCCTGACAAATTTCTTGTGACGTTGAAACAAGCCTTGCATGGGGGAACTTATGATTTTGAAGTTTTTTTAAACACAATATACGCTCACAAGCACACTCAAATAACTTATTATATATGAATGCACATTATAAGTTCTCAGTATGGGTAACTAACATGCTCCAACAATCATTGAAAAAAGTTCAAATTACTCCTCTTAAGTATAACCAAAGTCTGGATAACTCCTTAAAATATTGCTTGGTTCATTTCACCCCTGAACTATACCATTTGGTTTAATTTACCCCTCAACACTTTGTTTGCCCACACACAAGTGGAGCTTTAAGTTCAAATTTGGCAAGATGGTAGCATAACCTAAGGCATGTTACAAAATATATCATGAATTTTTCATTACTACTTTGATAGTGCAATATATTTAATAATAACATTTATTATTGAGATACAAAATTATACAAATCTAATGATAAAAAATTATAAAATATTTTTCTAATATATATTATGATATCCAGTACCACATTGCAAAGTCTGAAATTAAAATTCAACTTGTGTATGGTGAAAAAAACAAATTACATTACGAGGTAAGTTGCACTAAATAACTAAGTTTGTGGGGTAAAAATTGAAGGAGTTATCTAGCCTTTCGATGTACTTGGTTGGGAGGAGTAATTTGGCACCTCTATGAGATGGACCTTCATTCCCTCGCCACAGCGCTCCTGAAATCCCCAAATTCATGTTTTGCTGCTTTGAGTAGATTGTCGATAAAGTTTGGCCAGGTGCTGGCAACTATTGATGATACATATAGTGATAATGATGCTATGCGTCCCAAGATATTCATAGGAGCTAATCTGCTTAACAAGGGGAAAAGGTGACAAGAGGTGAAAGCCAAGAAGTTTCGTTTATGTCGGCTCCAATGATTTGCAATGGTTCAAAAATTCGTACGAGGAATTTTATTTCACCTAGGTGAGAGACACTCCCACTAAATTTGGATGAAAAGGCATGGATGGATCTCTTCTTCTCTTTGGTTATTCTCGAGAAGTTGATTACTAGCGTCATGAGCCATGACCGATGCAAAAAAAAAGTGATTTTCCAAATCATATATATTTTTATTACGCTTTACACCTTATTTCCCTGACAAATTTCTTGGTGACGTTGAAACAAGGCCTTGCATGGGGGAAACTTATGATTTTGAAGTTTTTTCAACACAATATACGCTCACAAGCACACTCAATAAACTTATATGAATGCACATTATAAGTTCTCAGTATGGGTAACTAACATGCAATGAAAATGTACATTAAGATTGGCCTAACACAACCAGCTCCAACAATCATTGAAAAAGTTCAAATTACTTCTCTTAAGTATAACCAAAGTCTGGATAACTCCTTAAAATAATGCTTGGTTCATTTCACCCCTGAACTATACCATTTGGTTTAATTTACCCCTCAACACATTTTGTCTTTTTTGTCTGTTCACACACAAGTGGAGTTTTAAGTTCAAATTCGGCAAGATGGTAGCATAACCTAAGGCATGTTAAAAAATATATCATGAATTTTTCATTACTACTTTGATAGTGCAGTATATTTGATAATAAAATTTATTATTGAGATACAAAATTATACAAATCTAATGATAAAAATTTATAAAATATTTTTCTAATATATATTATGATGTCCAGTACCACATTGCAAAGTCTGAAATTAATGCTTGGTTCATTCAACTTGCACCAAATAACTAAGTTTATGGGGTAAATTGATCCAAAACACAATTTAAGGAGTTATCTAGCCTTTCAATGTACTTGGGAGGAGTAATTTCGCATCTCTTGAGATGGACTTTCATTCCCTCGCCACAACGCTCCTGAAATCCCTAAATTCATGTTCTGCTGCTTCGAGTAGATTGTCGATAAAGTTTGGCCAGGTGCTGGCATCGCAAGATTTTTATAGGAGCTAATCTGCTTAACAAGGGGAAAAGGTGACAAGAGGTGAAATCCAAGAAGTTTCATTTATGTCGGCTCCAATGATTTGCAATATACAATCTAAATGAAATAAGCTTCTGCACAAAAGAAAGAAAATCAGATTTATTGCCATTTTTCAGTTTATTAATTTTGACAGAAATCTGTTGCACAAAATATACTAAAACTTTATTTTCTCAATAGGACATGCAGATTGAATATTATATTGATTGGCTCCCATATGATTTGGGTCCAATGCATGTAAACTGAAAAAAATATAATGAATCAGAATATTTCAGTAAAGGTTGGAACCCAAGACGACACATCCATCTCGTAGGGGTAGGTTCCTCTGGAGGCTGTTGTCGACGAACACTTTATGATATCCTTGGACCGGAGATCCAGCAAAAACATGCTGGTGGAGTCGGGCGCTGTGACGAGCACCAAGCCACTCCTCTCGGCGAACCACTCCAACCGCAGGCTCCCTTGCCTCCCCTTCACCACCCCGCAGCCCTTGACGAACTCCGGCCACTCGCACCACATCCCTGTTCGCTCCGACTGCGCCCAAGCATAGACCATGTCATTTTTGGCGACGAGCACGATCAGGCTCCTGCCCGACGGCGACGTCGCCAGGAGGATCTGCCCCGTCCTGTCGTCGAGAAACCAGCACGCACGTTGGCAGCTCTCGGGGAGCTCTGTGAAGGTCACCGTTGCTGCTCTGACGTGGAGCTTGAGGACGTAGTACTTCGTGTCCAGGTGGTACAACCAGTGCACGGTGTCCCCAACGACGACGGGATTCCGCAGCATCATGCCGTCGCCGTACATGATCAGACGACTCCAGTTTCTTATCCGAGGGGCCCATGTGCCTTGCTCCGATGAGAAGGCATGGACGTGCAGAGAGCGACAGCCGCCCGGCGGTTTCACGAAGCTTGCCTTGAGCACTTGGAAAGGCCGGCCGGCCGACGCCGCCGCCGCCTTCGCCGTCGCCGACGAGAAGGGCATACTGGCCATTGTCGAACCTTGGTCCCGAAGGTATGACTTGACTACCGCCGGTGGCCGGGCGGCACACGCAGAGCTTGTCGTCAGCCCCCCGGCCAGTCACCCCTTGGATGAGGATGAGGCCGAGGCCGTCATGCGCCGCCACAACCTGCCACAACCTGACGGCGGCCGTCAGATCTCCATCTGCGGGCCTGCGGCTGGTGGTTGCTGCTGGGAGCAGGCGGCGGCGGCGCTGAGCAGCCTGGTGACGCGCGCCGTGGTGTCAACAATTTTTAGTATGTCATTTCAATTTTTTGATATACTTACTCAACAATTTTACATTGTCATTCAACATTTTTATATATTTCACCAACCTTTCTACTATATTCATTCAACACTTATAATATGCTATTTAAACAATTTGAATTGATTTTTACAAATTTTTGAACTTGCCTTTTCAAAATGTTGAACAAAGTTTGATAAAAGTATTGAAATGGTATTAGGGGATTACAATAGAAAAAATATCATGCTCAATAATAATATTGACCTGCTTCTGTGCTTTCCTTGGCTGCGCACTGCTGCAAGTTGGGTTTTCTAGTAAAGAATGTACGTGGAAAGATGAATCCACGAAAACTATACATATATACGCAAAGATGAAAAAATAACAACATTATATAAGACTAAAAGGAAGCACTAATATCTAGCTACTCCCTCCATCCTAAATTACTTTTCGTTTTGACTTTTTAAAATATATTACTTTTGTTATACATCTAGATATATATTTATGTCTGGATAAATAAAAAAATACACCTAGAAAAATCAAAACAACAACTAATTCACAATCCAAAAGCCTGTAGGAACTTTTCAGGCATACAACTCGGTTCTTTTTTTTTAAAAAAGAAGAGAACTATGGAGGAGATCCCCACAGTATTGAAAACTTTCATTGAAGAAACAGCAAATACAGAGTTTAGGGGTACTTGAACAGAACACACTATTGTTGATCGATGAACTCCCCAAAATTGCTGGCTCATAACAGTACGACATCATATCTCCAACAAAACGAATGTATATGGTTCACAAGCTTGCGCGGAGTGTTGGAACCCAAGACGCTAAATCTATCTCATAGGGGATGCTTACATTGGAAGCCCAAGCTGTAAAAGCTGCACAGCGGAAGTAGAACCACCTGAGTATCTCCTTGGTTCGGAGATCCAGCCAAAACAAACTCCCACTCATTTGAAAGCGGATCAGCACGACGCCGCTCCTCTCCGCGGAACCACTCCAGCCGGGGTGCGCCGAACCACCTCCCAGCGAGCCCGTCCGTCTGCGTATACTGCTCGACGGCCTCCGGCTCCATCACCACCTGCGGCCGCTCCTTCCACCTCGCCGAATGCTCGTGCTGCGCCCACATGGAGATCTTGTCCATGTCCGCCACGAGCACCACCGGCCTCCCGCCCGCCGACATGGACGCCAACACCATGCGCTCATGTCCGGCGGCCTCGATGCACACGCGATGGATTCTTGATGGGAGCTTCGTCGAGGTCAGATGCCCTGTGCCGATGCCGACGTTGAGGGTGAGGATGTAGCTCGAGGTGTCAGTGAGGCACAGCCAGTGGACAGTACTGTCCCCAACCCAACAACCAATGGCTTGACTAGCTGCCGCGACGCGACCCTTCCATGGATGCCAGGAGCCGCGACCTTTGTGTAGGTGCCCCACTTGTTCTGCTCCGAACAGAAGATGGTCATGCCCAGATAGTAGATCATGTTGCCATCTGAGTCATATGTTAACACCAGGCGTGCCTTGAGCACTTGGAAAGGCCGGCCGACGACGGCTCCGCCGCTGCCTCCTCGGCCGACGAGGAGAACGTAATTGTCGTCGTCGAAATCAGCTGGTGCGGAGGCAGGGAGGGCCTGGCTACGGCCGGCGGCTTCGCTGCAGACGCGTAGCTCGTGACGCGGTGGCAGGCCAGCCACCGTGTGACGACTGCGGACGAGGAGGAGACCGTCGCGTGACTCTAGGACTTCGTCCACCGCTAATGGCTCGCCGTCGGGGCCCGGCCGGAAGCACGAGGCGGCGCTGAGCAGCTTGGTGGCGTACAGAGAGGTGGTGTCGACGAGGCCGAGCTCCAGGCCGGCCAAGACCCAGACGGGGACCAGGTGGCCGCGCAGGAGGTTGGGGACGAAGCGGTCGGGGCGGCGGAGGCGGAGACGGCGGCGGAAGGCCGGGTCGGCGATATGGGTGCGGAGCTCCTTGCACGCCGCGGCGCAGCGCACGAGGGTCGCCGCGTCGGAGCACGCCGCGATCTCCAGTATGAGGTCGAGGAAGAGCGACGACGTCGTCGTCATGGTGTTCGGCTCGTCTTCCCCAAGAGGGCGGCGGCGTTGTACGGTTGCCACCGTGGCTTAATTTGCACGTATAATATAGGTTTGCAGCGTGTTGCGCCCCCCCCCCCTCCCCCCAACACCAATCTCCTGGAGCGCAATACCAATTTAGCAGCCGATCGCTCCGCGCGCGCGATCGGACTGACTGACTGCTGTGCGTTTCCTTTCTTTTTTCTACTCTACTACTCACAACCAGCGCGCCATGCACGGTCGCTAGGGGCCCACCGCATGGCTAGTGGCCGCACGCGGCGCACGAAGGCAAGTGGATGCGGTGCTTTTTTTATTTTTTTATATCAATTAAATATTATATGTACCTACTAGTTCTCTTTTTCTTTTCATTTTTCTGTAGCAAACAAATATTAATAATTGTATAAACCACGCATACAAAAAAATAAGCGTTTTGGGGATAAGTTATCCGCATTACTCATCGTCAAGCAAAAAAAATTATGTACATAACTCATCATTAGGGGAAAAGTTATTGTAACACCTCAGGTGTTTAAATACCATTAGTTAGTGCTAATGACCCTCCTAATTAAGTCAACACACTTTTGTGGTCAAAGCTTGGTCAAACTCTAGCTAAAACCCTAGTCAAACCCCTTGTCACTCCTTGTCCTTCTAGAACTTTTGCCGCGTTCTCCAAATTTCACCTAAACACTTCAAAATCTCCCAATATAAAAGTTGTCCAGTTTTTCGAGGGACACAACTTCCATGTTGGTTGGCATTTCAAATTTGGAGTGGAAAAGGGTGAAAAACTTGGTCAACTGCAGCTCTCACTATTCATCGGTGCCATGAAAACCAGCAACTTTGCCTGCAGTTCATGCTCAAACGGTTGATCAAAACACCTGTCGGCCTTTGTAAAAGTTGTAGAGGGATCTTTGATCTACAACTTTTCTATCTACCACTTAGTGCACTTCAGTTCAAAATTTGGGAGAAAAACGCGGTCAACTCGGGCTAAACCAAACTGAGCACACGCGTGTCGCGCCGCGACGTCGTGGCCGCGCTCCAGAGCGCGCCCGCACGCGCCGCGCCGTACGCCGCCGTACGCCGTCGTACGCGCTCGTCGAGGTGGGCCCGCGACCGCCGGTCCGTGCGCCGCACCCCGCGGAGCATATTCCCTGCCACGCGGAGCGCCCGCACTCGCCGCCCGTCCGCGCCGCCGTTTGCCCGCCGGTCCGTCCGTTCTCCCCTGCCGCGCGCGCCTGCCGAGGTACGGCCACCGTACCGCGGCATTAATCGCCGGCATCTCTTCGCCGCGAAGGCTCAGAGCCGCCCGCGCCGCCTATTTAAGCGGAGGGACGTCTCCCCCACGCGAGCAGTTGCACCGCAGCCGCGCAGAGCCGCCGCCGTCACTGCCATAGCGACCGCCGCCGTGGAGCCGCCTCCTCCGGCCATCTCCACCGCAAACCGACGCTTCTAGCAGCTGCCCTAGGACCTGCTGGAGCCGTCGGCGCCGCCTCTTCTCTAATCCCAGCCAAGCAACCGCCGGAGCGGAGCTCGCCGCGGCCACGATCCCTGCGCGCCGCCGCCCGGCTAGCTGCCGGCGTTTCCCCGCCTGTATCCGACCACTACACCCTCCTAGGTGAACCCCTAGTCCCTACTCCACCCTTCCCCGGCTGGTTCCGGCGAGGTGCTCACCGGAATTCCGGCGCCCGTACCGCCGGCCACCCCCAAGGGCGACATTGCAAGACCTCCTTTCTTTCCAGGGTGTTTTGTGTGAACTGAGGGTATAGTTGTGAAGTTTTAAAACTGCCAGGGACCTGCCGGTAAAAGCGAATCTTAAATAGTGTTGTAGTTTTGGCTGAAACTTGTAAAATGTGTAGAAAATCATAGAAAAATCAGAAAAATGCAAACCCAATTTTGTTGGATTTCTGGTGAAAAACACTACAACTTTTGTAAAGCATGACCATGGTTTTTCCTGATAATTTTTGCATGAAAAATAGGAAACTGAAAAACCTAGATCTGTTGTATCTCCAAATCCACATGTGTTCTGTAGCTAATTTTTGGATATGTTGTGTTTTATGCTATTCCTAGCTCCTGTACCAAAAATTGCACAAAGTTATGTTGTAAATCTTTTATTATGAATTGTTTTCTATTTATGCAGAATCTGTCTAAATGATTTTTGTAGCTAAAAATAATTAGATTTTTGTGCCCAACTTCTGCATGTTGTCTTTTTATGCCAAAATTCACCTCTGGTGAATTAATCACTAATTTATAATTGGAAGAAATATTTATTCGTGAAATATGCCTAATTTGCTTTGTAAATGCATAACTCAAGATCTATAGTAGCTCTAGGTGTATATGTTGCATGCCTAGCTTAGTTTTGGACCAGAGATTATGTGTGAGAAAGTTTGAATCATTTTGATGTGTATTTATTTTTATATGCATTTATCTTGTTTTGGTAGCTAGCTTTTGTTATTTTCGGTGTATTTAATTTCATAGCTCTCATAAGTGTGCATGTGTGTGCAGTGGCTTTGCATAGGTTTGTAATGTTTCATAACACACCCTGCTGAATTTTATTAATTTATTTCATGAATAAAAGCAATAGAGGCCATTAAAGCTTAATAGTAAATTAAATGAGAAAATCATCAACTACTCACCTAATGACCTCATGTCATGTGGTAAATCATGTTAAAGGCTAAATGTCACCACCCCTTGCTGTTTGTGAATTAATTGAAATTATTTACATAAATATGTACACAATCACTATCAAAAAGAGTAAATAATAAAGCACCACAGGAAATTACTTTAATAGAAAGAGTATACCAAATGTGTGTTTGTCAAGGTGACTATGGCCAACCATACTCTTCATGGTTGTCATATGTTGTTTGTTAATTAAATTGAAAACCGTCAATTAAATCTTGCATTGCATCCCGTGTAGATCTTCCCGACGGTAGCCGTACGTCTGTGCCGGAAGGAGGAGACGAAGGAGCTGACGGAGACGTGCACTACGTCGCTGTAGAGCAAGACCTGGACCAAAGTCCAGAAGGGCCCAAGGCCAACCTTGCCAGCGGAGGCAAGCCCCGGATCATTAACCCTTCTTTTGAAAATTTTGCAATTACCTTTGTTATGATTGTGCATTTACGTTTCAGGAGTTGAATTGAAACCCTAGATGCATGCTCCCTAGGTACCTATGTTCTTATACTAGTATGTTAGGTCGATAGCTGCTATGCTATAGGACCGGTACAAGTCGAGTGATGTTCGTCACTCGCGAGAATAGGCTCTTATGTTGGAATCATAAGATCTTTATAAATGAATTGCTCATGTGGTAAGAGCATGGGATTTGGGCTCCGGTCCAGTGGCTTTCGTAGGCTAAGCTTTTGAACGTACTAAGCACTTGCCGGGAATGGGACCGGTAAACCTAGTACCTGATGGACACGGCAAGGGAACTTTTCCCTACTACCCTTAGGACACCTTGTGTGTCCCCCTGCCTGCAACAGTGGGGTACCTGTGCGAATCTGGGCGATCCGGCGTGACGTTCCAGTAAGCCCTGTACCGAGGACTGTAGGTCTGATCCCGATCCGGATAAAGATGGGAACCGTCTGGTCGGTGTATACCCCGTCTTGTTTTTGTTGTAGTTCTTGGGGTATGCACCCTCCGTGTGTTTAGGTCCACCTTGCAAGGTTATAAATCAATCGATTGTCGGCCTCTCACCGTTACCCGAGACTGCTTAATCAACTGGCCATGATATCCCTTAATGATGGAACTTTGTGAATATTACTGCTTGTATTAATTGTTTGTACAATTCTTGGTTGAATTAGTTGGCTCACTTAGAAATGGTAATCAACTAGAATCTGTGCTAAAATATTGAAAGTAAGGACGTACTCTTTGTGGCTTTTCAGCAAAAGAACTTCCCCGGCCAAAAAAGCCTCTCATGTCTAGAGTGTGGTGATGTAGTTGTCACCCGACGGTTAAGTCTTGCTGAGTATTAGTATACTCAGCCTTGCTTTAATAATGTGGTTGCAGGTGTTGTTTGGCCTGGTGAGATTCCACCCGGCTGGGAGCTGGAATGGGTGGATGACGACGAGTGGTGACATCACGGACGGCCTCCTGTGATGTTTACCGTTGCGCTAGTTTATGTATTTCCGCTGTTTTCAAACTCTGAACCTTTAATTATTGTCATGAACAATGGTTTGTAATACTTAAACCCCTTCGGAGCAGTTTGGTTTTAAATTGGTGTAAGTGTACTCTGGACTCGCCTTCGCGTGAGTTTTAATGCATATGTTCGATCCTTTGTTGATATCCAAGTGATTTACCGGGCGTTAACCCGGCAACTAACGACAGGATGATACTGTATTATTGCTTAATGACCAAAGTGGATTGGTTTAGGCGATAGTACGGTATTTTCCTGGGCGGGTTGTCACAGTTATGTGCATAACTCGCCGTTAGAATCAAAGTTATGTGCATAACTCGTTGTTAGGTAAAAAATTATGTGCATAACTTGTCATCGGTGTCAAAGTTATCTGCATAACTCGTCGTCAGGGTCGAAATTATGTGCATAACTTGTTGTTAGGGTCAAAGTTATGTGCATAACTTTTTTTTGAAATTATGTTCCTAACTTTTGTTCATAATTTTTGTTATATTCGAATTTAGTTCCAAAGTTTTGTATACAACTTGTATGCACAATTTTATTAAAAAATAACTTATTCACATAATTTGTTTCGAATATCATGTTACATATAATGTTTTTAGCAACTTATGCATATAACTTATATACAAATATAATTTTTAATTATTAGTACCAATTGTATATAATAGGAAAGAAAGAATAAAAGGAGAAAGAAAAAAAAGAAAGCACGCACCTCCCGGGTGGACGCTCCTCTCCGTCCAGGCGCGTGGGGGGGGGGCGTCACGTGGGGGCCGCGGGGTCCCTGACGCTAGAAAACCGCTCGCTAGGCGCGCACGGTCGCTAATTAGCAAGGCCCTGGAGTCTGGACTCTTCGAACCCAAGAACTTCAGCAATATTTTATTCGTTGAAGGATTCCTTGCCATTCGTAAATGATGGAATATATTATCGGTTGCAAGAGATTAGTACAAAACGATAAATGATCGATCTTGCATTGTCTCTGTTTGAAGTCGAAGGCAAATGAGACAAGAAGAATATTTTCTCCCTCCATTTGCAATGCATGATGTGTTAGGAACCGCAATGTTGAGTTTGAGGTTGACCGTAACTATCCTCCCTTTTGAGGTTGACCGTAACTATCCTCCCTCCCGGTCGACGGACTTGCACCGTGGGCGCCCATTGGGCCCACCATCTTTTTTCATCACCAGGGCCGTCCCAGTATAAACTGAGGAACTCTGAACTGGCCCTAATAAGATCAAGAGAATTCTAATATCATGGACCATACATATCGGAACCTACAACATCTGCTACAGGAGAAGTTTCCAAATTATCATTGTTATAATCAGCTTGGCTGTTATTTTCTTCGTAAGAGTTTTTTCACTATTTGCAAAAATTGCGTTGGATCGTCAAACGCTAGATGACTTCTGAAACCATTATCGGTAATATGCATCAAATCAACGAACAAGGACTAGTCCATATGAAGGATTTACTGAATGGATCGATTCATTCATCAATTGAAGAAACTAAAATATGTGATTGCCTCAAGCTGAGAACATCAAGGTCCGTTGGTGGCTTGTGAAGGCATTTTTAAAGTTGTTAGAAGCGGACTGCACGGCCAGACGCCAGTTTATCCGCTGGTCCCGAACTGAGGACAGGTGCCCTGCCACACGACGGCCAGAGCGATGGAAGCAACACGAATAACATTTGTGTCAAAAACTAATAAAGCTAAGTTGTTGCGCAAGAATTTAGAGGCCCCAGAAAATTGGGGCCCTGTTCAGGCGAACAGGCTGCACGCCCATCTCTTTCCTTCTCCACTCTTTTCCCTAGATCCAGATTCCAGAGATACAAAGGGCGACGGCGAGCTCGTGGTGTCGGTGGGTGCGGTGGAGGCTGAGGGGGCGACGAGCTGCCGCGAGAGCGGTGCAAGCAGCGAGCTCGTGGCGCCGGCTGCAGCCTGCGGCCTGTGCGGAATGCGTTGGTGGCGAGCGGCGGCAGGAGCAGCAGAGGCCATGGGCGCGGCGAGCGGCGGCACGGTGAGAGGCGAACGTACGATTCCCCCCTCTCTTTCTTCCCTGTTTTGTTTTTTTCCAAGAAGTTTTCTTCAATAACTTTCTTCTCCACTGGTTTTTGTTGTCATTTTTTTTGCATAGAATTTACCTAAAACTTTTTGATTTTATAAAGTTTTGATCGAATTTTTCTTTCAAAATTTGCTTCTTAAAGTTTTTACAAAACTTTTGATCCGAATGTTTGCTCCAACAAACTTTTTCTATATTTTTGTTCCAAATATTTTTTGAAAGCCTTTTGTTTTATAAAGTTTTTCTCAAATTTTTTTCTTTCAAAATTTGGTTCTTAAAGTTTTTACAAAACTTTCTGATCTGATTATTTGCTTCCCAAAAAAATTCCTATATTTTTTATCTAAATATTTTTTAAAAGTTTTTGGTTTTATAAAGTTTTGCTCAATTTTTTATTTCAAAATTTTCTTCTTAAAGTTTTTAAAAAACTTTTTATCCGAATGTTTGCTTGCCAAAAAAAGCTTTTCCAAATTTTTTTGTTCCAAATGTTTCTAAAATTCTTTTTTATAATTTTTTCATATGTTTTTTGGTTTTTTGTTTGACGAATTTTTTGGTTTTGATAAAAGGAACAACGGAGCATAAAAATTTGCTTCCCGAGAGGAGTTGCCGAGCGAGTGGGACCGCCTTGTGCCCATGTGCGCTGGTGCAGGTTGCAGTATGAAAATCGACCGTACGCAGCTATTCTAGCGGGCGACCGTAAACTTGAGGTCGGTCCCCGTTAGGAACTTATCTTGCTCAGAAGTCTGAATGGAACATTGCTCTTGTACATTGTCTCGTGGCCGTCGGCCTTCCTTCCTCTTTTTTTTTTTAGAATGGCCTTCCTTTCTCCTAATTAATATAACAGACCACTCTTCTGCTGGTTCACTAAAAAAAAAAGCTGTGAACACACACGTACAAACCTTATCTCTAGAAGCATCTTCGAAGACTGGGCCGAAATTCGCGGGGAATCGAACCCAGGACCTGAGGTGCTACCGGGGCTCTTGTAACCAATAGGCTACGAGCCTTTCGCTCCAAATTGGTACTTCATACTTCTCAATAGGTACTTTATGGTATTTCTTTTGTTTTTATCATGGATTTCGCTGGACGGCTCTCTTTTTTTCAAGCACTCAAAATTTCTGTTCTTAAATTTGGTACTCCTAATTACTAATTGAGTGTATAACAATTAAGAATAGTTTAGTTGCACAAAACCTAAATCAATTTTTACAGGGTAAACTTTAATGAAACATGACCATATAGTTGGTTCTAATTAAATAGTATTTGCTCTTTGTTCTTTATATTATTCTACCTATTTAAAAATTATTTAGGTTACAAATACTACTTTAGCGGGGATATTTTCCAATCTTTTAGAGAATATATTTTTGTCAGGTTGTTGACGTCACCCCATGGCAGCAAAAAAAAAACAAATCAAAATAAATTTATGTGAAAGCTAAAAGGTGAACAGTTTTAATAGTTAAGAGTTTAATTTGAAGCAAATGGTTTTTTTTGTAATTTAGAGTTGAAAAACCAAACACAACCCTGTAACACCCCGCCGACCAAAGCCGCACCGCCCAGCCCTTCCGTTGGGGCGAGCACGCGTACACATAGCACTCTGCTTACACTTTCATCCTCGCTTCGTGTAAAAGGGTTAACCTGAGGGTGTTATGACTAGTGGACAAAGACTTATAAGTTGGTTCCACCGTTGCTCAACTAGCAATGTGGCACTAAACACGTGCACCTGCGCTCATGAACCACTCATAGGCCATCCAAATTGGGTCGGGTGTGACAAACCCAAAATTTGAGGGTTTTCAAATGTACCTTTGCACTTATATAATCAAATAATCCAGTTAAACCATTCATGTATATGATGCCACAACGACACGATGGTCGATGGCCACAATATAAGCGTACGCATTGCTAGACTTATTGAGTCGCCTCAAGGTGAGCGTGTGACTTCTAACTTTTTTTTAATGAACGGTCACGGGAGTGTGCATATTTCATTGATAGAGAAGAGTGTACAGGAAAACGGTAACGCTGCGAAATTACAGGAAACTAAGGTCTACTCTCGCGAAACAAAAAGCACAAGCTCTTTTACCCCAGCTACAATCTAGGCCGACGCCTTGACTCTAATTTTCGCCATTAGCGTAGTTGTGGAGGACTAACATCTATCGAAGGTTCGTGTGTTCCGCTCTTTCCAGATCTCCCAGATGATTAGGAGGGTCAGTGCTCTCCTCGACGTGTCTGGCATAGTGGTGATCATAGTCCACCACTATAGGGTGTCGTGAGTCGGTCTCCATGCATCCGGATTCAGGTCCCGTTGCGGCGTCCAAGCTGCCACTAGCTCCCAAATTCATTTTGTGTATCTGCAATCCACTAAAAGATGGTGGGCATATTCCATATCCCGTCGGCATCGGACGCAGGAGTCGTTGTGTGGCCACCCACATGTGGCGAGTGTGTCCGCCAACAAACTTGATTCTAAGTGATGAGCCACACAAAAAATTGCATTTGGGTGGCACCTAAGATTTCCAAATGGAGCCTATCAAAGGCATTGTGGTGGATCGAGGAATTGCGCCTTGTAGGCCGATGCGGCAGAATACTATCCTGATTTGGTTAGCTTCCACATGATGGTGTCTTCCCGTTGCGATTGTAGCTCAATTGCCTGAACCAAGGTCCAAAGCAGCACAAATGAAGTGAGGTGGTCCTTGGTTATGCACCCGTTTATGTCGAGGTCGCGGATCCAATTGTCGTTGTTCAGAGCATCATGAACGAGCATCTTCATTTTCCGTGAAATTTCGAATACGTTTGACGCAATATCTTTTGGTCGGCACCCCTGAAGCCAGCCGGAATCCCAAAAACTAGCCCTCCTTCCGTCTCTGATGGTAATGGTGGTGCACGCCGCGAATAGCAATTTATCATCGTCGTCGCAAGGCGTTTCAGTGCCTACACAAGGTTTGTCAGTGGATACCCATTGATGCCAAAGCCATCCGAGTTGCAACGCCCTTGCGAATTTA